>CM029656.1:34886812-36209012 GCA_017311315.1 Dendrocalamus latiflorus | reverse complement strand
ACAACATTCAATCCGATCTGAAAGTGCAAATGTGGTACTTAACTTCAATCAAGTCCATGTACCATGTTTAGTACTGAGTTAGGTATTTAAGTATATGCAACGTACAGAGTGCGTATTTAAGTGCAGTTAGCACCAAACTACTGCCAAAGACAGTAGAATTTGGAGCATGGAGACAGGCCCACGTGGGATGCAGGTGGTTGATGATAGCTTCATTAGATCGGTTCGGCTATCAAGTACTGGATCAATGAAGTGCTTTGCTTTGTACAGTCACATTTCCAGCTGCCTACGTACTAGAACGTTTCATGAAACTCGTGTTGCTACGTACGGCACAACACATTGATGCTGCTCATTTCTGACACAACACATTTGATCGCTCACCTCCTCATGCATCTAAACGACCGCTTGGAAAGCCCCACACACACTGTTCCTGTTCATAGCCGACGTTGTAGGAAGTGATAAGATATGCAAGTCCCTTCTGCACTTCGAACTGACTCGATTCTTCGTTGCAATCTTTCCCCAAAAATTATTTCGTTGAAATCGTACTTACAATTTCCAAAAAGTTCCATATGGCCAAGCAACCAGCTATTGTTTCCCAACTTGGTGGTTGATCTTTGTATTCTTGTGTGCTGGCACATGGTATCAGCAAAATAGGAACATCGTACAACTGGGTTCCTTGGAACCATCAACCTCTGGTGCGTTGTTAGATCTCGTCTTTGTTGTTCAGGATGGGGCGTTAGTGAGCTCACGGGTGACGCATTTTAGCCTGAGAAGACAAGGGCCGCAAGCATAAACTATGCATGGTACCTCGTCACCTGCAGCTTGATATGCTTATCTTGTGATTAGATAAACCCTCGGCCAGTCGACTAGAACCGTTGCTTACTCGTTATATTTCTTTCTTTTTTGAGACGTGCTTATTTTACTAGTTATCTTAGGAAACGACCACATGCAAGTGATGCTTTGTTTTTCATATATAGATCAGGATCAACGCCCTGATTGCTCTTAGCAGTCCTGGGTTGGATTTGATGGGAAGGCGCAACGCATGAGTGAAAAATGAGTGGGGTTTTCTGGGAGGTTGAGCAGCCGGAACCCTTTTCCTGTGCAGCCTTGGATGGTAGCCTCCATAGCAGCCAAGCTATGAGCTAGCTGATGTTACCATTGCTGGCCGAGCCGTCCCGTCACGGATCGAGGGGAACAGCAGTTGGGCGATTGCTGCGCGCGGTCGTTGTCATCGTCTCCGCCGTTTCTTGAGCTCCACTGTATGTTGTAGTCATGTTAATTGTTGGGTTGGAAAGTTGCAGGCCCCCTCCTCCCGAAAGTTGGAGGGCCCCCCACCCCAAAAAAGAAGCAGCTAACCAACGGTATACCATTAGAATTACTTTCAACGATATATGATGGTTTCATGCAAGTTTTATGGAAGTAAAGATGAAGAGTACCTCGTCGCCGGCTGTCGTCGCCGTGTTGCCTTAGGCAGCTCTGCGTGCCTCCTCCACCGCCCCCACCTCCTCCACCACCACCCACGGGCCGGCGGCACCGTCGCTGCCTCACCACGCAGCCCCCGACCTCTCCCCATCATAATGCCCCACCCAACATAACTGCTACAGCCGTCTCTGCCACCGCCCTCCTACCCCGCCCATCGCCCCCATTGCCAGGGCGCTGCCTTCCCTTAACCTCCTTCTATGCCTAGGGGGAAGGTGAACCCGTAACGGGGGAGCCGAATTTCCCTCCTCCGATAGCAAATCCGGCAGCATTGAACCTAAGGGAGCTCAAGGTTCATATTATGGCTACCGGTGATGAGATATGTCATTGCTGGTGGTGGGTTGGGTAGTGGATTGCCAGTGGGGAGAGAGAGAGAGAGAGAGGCGAAAGGATGTAGCGCCCTGATTTTCTTTAAGAAGGGGCCACTAAGCAATTCTAATTAACCCTAATCTAGGTTTAAGGGTTCTTTAAAAGGGGCAAATCCCTTTTTCCCCATAGAGCCGCCATCTCCCTATTCTTTTCCCCTCAAGCTCTCTCTCTCTCTCCCTCTCTCTTTCTCTGGGAGGCGTCAGCGTGAGTCCGGCAACGGCGGCGGCGTGTGGCCAAGGAATGGCACACAAGCAGAGCGATCGGAGGCGGTGCGACTGGCCGAGGAACGACGCACGAGCGGAGCGATCAGAGGCGGCACAGTCGGCCGAGAAACAGCGCGCGGGCTGAGCTATCAGAGGCGTGCAACTAGCCGAGGAACGGCGCACGGGCGGAGCGGTCGGAGGCGGCGTGGCCGACTGAGAAACAACACACTGGCGGTGTGGCCGGAGGCGGCGCACGGCCATGGCAAACGAGCGATGTCGAGCGGAACGGGGCCGAGTAGCCGGGGGCGGCACACGAGCGGCATGACCAGAGGTGGCATGGCCAGTGGCGACGCAGCCGGAGGTGGTACGACCGGCCGAGGGGCGGCAGGCCAAGCGGCATGGACGATCGTGGCAGTGTGGGGCCGGTGGCGGCACGCAAACCAAGACATCAGAGAGGCGGTGGTGGCTGGGCGACGGCGATCTGTGTGGCTATGCAGCCATGGCGTGGTGGCCACATGGTCCTGCTGGTTGGGTATGGTCGAACTTATATTCACGCGGGGTTTTGCTAATTCTCGCGGTGGGACATCGTCGTTTGGCCGAACGACGATTCGCATGGCGGAATTCCAGCAAACGTGTTTCCTTCCGGCTGAATGATCTCTTTTCTGTCCATCCATAGTTACCTTAAACCTCACCTGATTTGCCTCCATCTCCTCCTCGCAAGTTCACACGTGGCCTTTGAGAAAGCGTTCGGGCAGTTGTGTACCTTGGATCCCTCATGCAATGCGTGCGTCGAACGTGTTCAAGGCAAATACCTTGCGACCGTGACCTTTCCGTTTTGCATATCACGTGTTTTTAGATTACTTGTCATCTTGTCATTGAGTACAATATCATATCACTACAATTACCTGGCTAATATCATATCGCTTGACTAATATCATATCACTACACTTATCTGGCTAATATCGTATAGTTTGGCTAATATCATATCACTACAATTACCTGGCTAATATCGTATCACTTGGCTAATATCATATCATTACAATTACTTGGCTAATATCATATCATTAAGGTTACCTGGTTAATATCATATTGCTAAAGTTATCTGACTACTAGCATATCACTAAAACTTATACGGTCAATATCATATAACTAAAGTTTGTCTGGTTATTATCATATCGCTCATGCTTGCTTGATTATAGACTTTTAATATTGTATTCATACCATGATATTCTATATTATCTTGTTTCACAAGCTTTTAGGTTTATTAGAATGCTCAGTTAATAATGTTCTAGAATTCATGCTTTTAATTAGCGTTTTAGAATTCATGCTTAAATCATTAATGGGGGTAGCATATGAACATGTTTTAACTAGGTTTAAATTATTAGCACTCTTTTGACATTAGGGCTGCTATGTTTTAGTTTCTTAACATCATGACCCACTAATTGTAGATGTTGTATGTGAGTCATGACAAATGTATACATTAAACCTATTGTTCTGACTAATAATCACTTATCATGTAATAAAATCCAGATGGTTAACAACCTTTTATGAGCTACGTTATAATATTCCTAAAATGATTCCTAATCCTCCATCACCATATTATCATTCCACATCACCCCCGTATCTGGAATTACGTTTCTCTACTTCCAACCTTAGCCAATTCTTCTTATTATCATAACCTTATCTCAGCCTTTTCTTTGTTCCTTTAATTTCACACCATATAACCTATTAACAATGTAACGGTTATTTGGCCTGGGGTTGTCCACATATAGGGGAGATTTTCACCCACCTGGTAACGTGGGGGTCGTACAATCTCGTTACTCAGGATATTACACCCCGTCTGCGTTACACAGTCGAGGACAACGTTGTGCCTGAATATTCTTGTATAACCGGGTATGTGGGAGTAATCGTCAGTGCCATTGCCATAACTTACTAAATAACAATTATCCCTAGTTGCATTGCTCCTGTTACCTCTATCTTTGGCTGTTATCAGTGTTTCTAATTAACTCACTAATAAAGGAAATAACAGTTACCTGGGGGGGTTACCCATATATAGGGCAAATTTCCACCCACCTAGTAATGTACCGGGGGGGGGGGGGCAGTACACTCTCGTTACACAAGATATTACGCCTCGTCTGCGGTTATACAGTCGAGGATAAGGATGTGCATGACTATTCTCGTATAATCGGGTATATGGGAGGCAGTCACCGGCGCCTTTGCTATAATTTGCTAAATAACAATTACATTGGTTTCACATTTCCGCCATCTCCATCCCCGATAGTATCAATGTCCCTAATAACTTAGTTTTATTACAATTAACCTTTGTCAATTACTTATTTGCATTACTTGCCCTTTACTCACCGTGTTGCGACAGTTGTTGGGTACTTGCTAAGATTTTCAAATCTCATGCTTGCCCTTTTCATTCTCAGGTAAAAGGTCAATGGAGTGATACCATCATGCTTAGGTAAGAGTACTCGAGTTTTCAGCACCATGGCTTGCTACTAGTTATGTCATTCTATTTATTCCTCTTTTGGTTAGAAGTGGATCGGTCCCATGTTCAAACATTTCTTACAGCTTTCGTTGGTTCTCTATTAAAGTACTTTTAAAATTTTAAGTCATTGCGATTTCTATTGTTACTTTTGTTCTTTACTTTGGCGATGATGTTCTACAGTAGTATCTCATATTAGTGTCTGAGATGCTACAAAGGACGTGGGTAGTTTGTTGACTGCGTGAAGAGGAAACACGAGACACAGACGGGAAAGAGAGGTGGAAGCGTCTGATGCCGTTGATACATTGTATCCGGTGGTCTTCGCCTGTCCTGAAGAAACTAGATCTAAAGTTATAGCATTTTCTAGTCTTTCTAAAAAAACGCTCTGACCAGCGGAGCTACTGCTTTTGACGTGTGGGGATCTGATTTGGATGAACTACTGATTTCATGTGTCGCCAAAAACAACAGCATCGAATGGGGTTGGTCAACGAATGTTCGTTTGTTTACCTTTGTCCGATTGGCATGAAAAATGTTGCAAGAATTAGACTGAGAGCTCGTTTATGGGCTGAATTATAGATGGATCAATGCCAGGATTTATGGGCTGGGCTATCAAGTTGCCCACCTACGATAAGCTAGGTCCAGCTATTGTTAGCCCCGTTGGGGGCCGAATCTAACTGGGCCTGGCCCATTATCGGACAGAAGCATCGCATTGCCGCATGAACACCTCAAGATGCAGCAGTTGTGGGCCGAATATTGACGCGTCAGGCACCTTCGATAATTTGCACTAGCATTTTCAGCGAGGAATGAACCCAGAAAGGGGCTCATGTCCACGTGGAAATCAAGTAGCAGCAGCAGATGCTTGCCAATTTGTCGCCTCTACGATCCTCTGAAGGCTGGGAGCACACTTTGAGTACCTGATTGCTGTCCCTACAAGAAAAACGCATTGGGCAGCGGTACGGAATTTTGATCTATTTTTATTCCGAATTGCAGTAATATATTTGTATTTTTTATTTTATACTAATAATCATCTGTCACTTTACTATTGAGCGATTTGGGCTAGTCGTCCAACGGTTATACGTCAAATGTCCAAGTCGTCCACTGGTTAAGCGACTAGTGCTAGTTGCTCAAATATTGAGCGACTAGTCATAGCCGCTCAACGGTTGAGCAATATCTCGATAAATCGTGCACCAATTGGACGATTTAAAATAATAATATTTTATTAATCCTATGGAAAAATTATAAAGGAATAAGTGATAATTTTTGTATGTAATATATTTAGCAAATTTTGTTTGTAAGTTGTTATTTTTTAAAAATAAAAGGGCGATGAAGGTAGGTTAGTCCGTTTGTGATTTTCGTAGATTCTCAAGGTACGAAATCTGTTAGACTCGCAATAACATTTTATGATTGTCGTATGTTGTTGTACTACGTAATTTTCTGAAGAATTTTATGAGAACGATTGAGATAGCAATGATTCGTAAGTAGAAAGATAAGTTCTATTTCATGCGCAAAAGAATTCATATATAACCATGTCATAGTAATTATCGTCTAACGGTTGAGTAACTAGGGCTAAATCACTCAACGGTTGAGCGACTAGTAGCCGAAGGTACTAGTCGCTCAATTGGTGGGCAATTTAGACACTTAGCGTGTAACTGTTGGGTGACTAGTCTAAGTTGCTCGAACGACAGAGTATTATTAGTGTAAAATAAATAACTAAATATATTATTATAACTTAGAATAAAAATAGATTATTTTAAAAATCTAGCGGAACGTAGCTACTGAAATAGGCTGGAAATAAGGGGAAAAGAGCGCGGAACTTGCTTGTTCCTGTGGTCCTCGATCGGTGCTCCTTCCCAACGTTCGTGAATCATGAGCGGTCAATTTGCAAATAGAGCTGGTTGCCTTCTTGTTTTTGCATTGGGGAGCAAGGCGATGATGGCACTGCGTCGCTCGTGCACCGTAGTGGGTTTCCTCCTTTTCAAGCAAATGAACAATGATTAGCTCAGGAAAGAAGAACAAGTTGTCAGATGTGTGGTCAGACTATCCACCATAAGGCCAGTCTCAGTGGAGGTTTTATGTCCCAATTTCCAATACACCTATATTTTAAAAACAGTTCAGAAGAGTTTCATGGGATGAAACTCTCTCTACTCCCATGAAACTTTTATCATCTCTCTCTTCATCAATACAATGTCATGTCAGCGTATTTAATGCCCATGAAACTCTATGAAACCCCCACTGAGACTGGCCTAAGGGCATCTGTAGTGTATATAACCCAAGGGGTATTAAGGTGGGTCACATCTAAACCTTAAGGCTGACTCCATAGTTTATATAACCTAAGGGGTCTTAAGACGGTCCCACTTGGTAGATAAAGAAAAATTGTATTTTAATGCTTGTGGCCAGGTCTTTAGCTTGAGGACCAGCCTTAAACCTTTTTTGCTTATAGCCTGCTTAAGGTCACCCCTGTAATATATAAGGTTGACCTTAAGGTAACTTAAGACCCTCTATTTTCATACACTACAGATGCCCTAAAACCTGGCCCTTAAGGTATATTTCATGAATTAGTAAGCTCCCAGGCCCGAAAGTTGATCTCATGATCAAGCCTCTCCTCAGTAGAGTGATCTATAAATCCAACAAACATAGGCTGCCGAGTTCCGCCTGTATTTTTCGGTTTGTGATTTATAGTTTATACTATAATAACTAATTTTTAAGCAGGATGTCTTTTCAAAACAAAGGCTATTAATCAATTGTAATAGATATTGTACCAACTTCAACTATATCGGCCAAAATCGTAGGTAATTGTCTCTATAACGACCCTGTTTTTCGGAACAGGGTCGTTATACGTCCCGCAACAGCCGAGAAGTTCAGTTACAGACAAAAGTAGTATTATGCCTACTCATGAACATTTCAAAAGGGGTTAATTTAATTAAAATAAAATCTAATGGTCAATTTAAACAGCTTTAAAGGCATCTGAACCCAAAACTTAACTTACAATCGGAAGAACTGAAAAAATCTTCCACAGGAACGCTTGAGTGCGGTTGTAACCCTAACATGAAAACTTGTAATATCCTTTCTTCTCTTGACCTCTGTGTTGATGGAAAATGAAGCAAGACTGAGTACAACCAACTGTACTTAGCAAGTCATATGAGGAGACACTATTTAATTACATGCCAAGATTTTCAAAGGATGGGGATATAGTGGTTTTATTAAAGAATTTGTGAATGCAATTATTTGTAAATATTTTTAAACACAAAAGGACAATAACTTCTTAAGGAATTACGATTTCAAAACTTGATTACCAAACTTCAATATTTCCAAATCTACTTATGCTTCGCTGTTGAAATCACCCATTAAACACAGCTTCATTTACCGGAAGCATGGCGTATTCGAATACCATTAATTATGACTCTGCAGATCTACCCATCTTTACCCATAAGATCTTTTAACTCCCACAACAGAGTTAAGAAAAAAGGCTTTTTACTGCTCAATTCTTTATATAGCCTCTACCCAGTAGGTGATGTTTTCCAAAAAAACTCGGGTGGCTTGCGGCCTCACCTGATTTGAAGTAGATCTACTATTGTTAAGTATGGCTATACCCCTCCCGTACCACAAAAACTCTCTCATCTCTCTTCGTCCATTGTACATATTCAATCGAACTTGAGTAGCTACTAAACTAGATTTGACGAATCAACGTTTGTGGTTGAGCGATCACTATATTCTTTATTTGGCATAAGGTTCTAGTCCTTATATTTTCGCTGAGTCAATTTCTATCCACAAATCCTTGTTTTAGTGCCCATCCACACTGCCACCTTTCCAGCCCAAGCCTCCACCTAGGATAAGATCATGGAACCCGACCATCCCATGGTTCTCATATATCACATTATTCTAGAACCACTTTTGAAATTATGCCAGCAAAGTGTCAAGTCCCTTAGTAGTATAAAACAGTTGAGTTCCTGATTTACCAAGATTATTTAATTAGTATTTTTATAATACTAAGTCTTGTTAAGCTGAATATGGCCATCAAAGTTAATCTGGGCTTTATCTGGTGGTAGGATATAACTAATACCATGTCATTCTAAATATTTGTTGTATAAGAAATAACATTCGTAAATAACATAATGAAAATACTGATGAATAAATAATTAACGAATGTAGGTTCAATATGATCAAAAACATGTGACTTGCCTCTTTGTCCATAGTCTCTAATTATTTCACTACAGTCTTCTGGTTAAACTGCTCTTGTAGTTCTTCTGTTGACCAACTTGTGTGGTCCGAATACTAGTCAAAAAAAGAATGCAAATGAGTTCCTGCTCTGCGGAATGCAAACTGGGAACAAAATACAAATAAATAACCAAAAAGATAGAAATAAAATAAGTTTGGTGATTACGGTTTAGGTGGTGTGCGTGGCTTGGCTGTTTTGGTCGATCGTTGTTGGAATTGGGTTAATTGGTCCAAAATGATCGAAATGGCTATATAGGGGTTATATGGTTTTCTTTGATGGCTGCGGGTATGGATGGTATTGGGTTTGGAGTTGGAATATCATTTGGATGGTTTGGAGTTTTATCAGAGTCTAATTGGCAAAATGGGGTTGGGAATGGCGTAGATGGACTCAAGACAATCAAAATGGATATATATGTGTGTGTATTAGGGTTTTATGAACAGTAACGGGTTTATGTACTGTTCATTGCGGGTTTTACTGTTCATATCAGGTTTAGTTCTTATCGGGTTGTCATTGCGTACCCGAACAACAGAGGAGTTTTGGGTATTTGTGTACGACTACGAGGTCAGGTGGATGATCAAGGTTCGACTTCGAGTACGAAGTCGACAGAAATCGGACGGTGTACGAGTAGCTTTGAAGATCGGACGACGTTCGAGTGGCTGCGGAGATTAGACAGTGTTCGAGTGGCTTAAGGGATTGGGCGGCGTACGAGTAGCTTAGGAGTATCAGATGGTGTACGAGTGGCTTAAGAGCATCGGATGGCGTACAAGTGACTTAAGAGCATTGAATGGCGTACGAGTGGCTTGTGAGCATCGGACGGTGTACGAGTGGCTTAAGAGTATCGAACGGCGTCCAAGTGGTGTTGCTTAGGACTCGAAGCGGTGCGGCCGAAGTTTCTCTCAATTACAAGGTTGTCGGAGATTTCAAGCGGTGGAGCGGTCAGTGATTTCAAGCGGTGGAGCGGTCAGTGATTTCAAGCGGTGGAGTGTTTGAAGATTTCAAGCGGTGGAGCAGTGAGAAATTTCAAGTGGTGGAGCAGTCAGAGATTTCAAGTTTTGGAGCGGTCGGAGAGTTCAAGCGGTGGGGCGGTCGGAGATTTCAAACGGTGGAGCGGTCAAAGAATCTGTGGTCGAAACAACAATTAATGACCATGGGTGGGTTCCTGCGGCTACGAGAATTATATTTTTGGGCTCGGGAGCGGCTGGGAGTCAGGCGAGCATTGGCGGTGAGGTCTCCGCTTCTCGAGACTTTTGAATGGCATGGGTTAACGGCGGGTTAAAAGAACAATAGCATTTGTGATATAGCATCTCTAGGGGTAGGGGAAGCTTAGGAGTGTGGTGGTTTGGATCAGGGATGGTTGAGTCGAGCTGTCCATGGTGACCTCCTATGGCTGAGCGGCAGCGCTAGGCGCTAGCACAACAGGGGAATCGAAAAGCTAGGGTTTTGCTTTGGGAGTGTTACTAAGGGCATGAAGAAACTGCAAGCAAAAGCAATCGAAACGAAAAGGACTGAATAGAAAGAATTGAAGATTGGCTTACTTTGGGGTCTTTCGACGATCGTCGACGATGCTCCAGTCGAGGGCTCAATTGGGTGTGTGGGTGGCTTACTGGACATCGGTACATTGCTTTGAATGGGTTCGAGGCCTTAAATAGGGCGGGAAGGCGGTTCGGCATAGGGAACAGATCGAGGCGGCAATGGTGTGTGACTGGGGTCAGGAATGTGCGGGAGGGTGCGGCGCGGCTGGCAGTGCAGATATTTGGGTCTTCCTTGGGCACGCAGTCAAAGGAAGTACAATGCTTCAAGTCGGTTGTGAGAGAGTGAGAGCAGAGATATAGCAGATAGGTCGGCAAGGCGGTGGGATGTGAGATGACTACAATGCTGGTCCAGGTAAGGGTCACAGCACAACTGAGGGGACGTACAATGGCTCTTTCTAGCAGAGGTGTGTTCTAGGGTGCTCGAATTTGCGGCGCGGGGTTGTCGGCCGTGAGACAGGGGAGAGCAGAGGTAGTGGCGGGAAAAGCAGGAATGGCGGCGGCTGCTCTGACGCGTGGCCGGGAGTATTTAAGAGGATGTCATAGGCGAGAGGGGCGAGGTGGTACGGTCTCTTACCGATTGCAGCGGTGTGGTAGCGACGGGAAGAAACGGGAAGACGCGGGAGCAGAAGAATCGGGACGACGGCGATATTTTCAGATAGTGAACAGTACCCGCGTGCAAAACAACTGAAAGGGTGAAGTGGTAGGAAGATCAAGGCATAGATGGCTGGGATAGGTGCCGATTTAAGCCAAGGATTCAAAAGAAATCAAAATCAAACAAGAATTCAAATTACTTTTGAAAATCGGTTTTGCTTCAGTCTCTCTCTGTACTCTCTTTCATAAAAATCAGAATTTTAAAACTATAAATCAAAAGATACAGCTGAAAAGAACTCTGCCTTTAATTACTCGCCGCTCACGAACACGAGAGCCTGCTATTTCACCATGAAATGGCAGAACGCGCGCATGATCGATGAAACTTAACCTTTTTCGCCTGACGGCCACTTCCTGTCCCCAGCATAACACGCGCATCATCGTCTGACTGTAGTGTTCCCAAGAGTGCACGTACCTTTTGACCTTTCCAAATCGACCGTACCCGCAACATGTTAGTGATGATCAGATATATATAACCGGCAAAGCCTATCATATCATGCTACTACTAGTGGTATCGCGTAAGCACTTCGGCGAATCTCCGCTACCAAGTCGGAACGAATCGTGCCGCTTCCTCGACCCGACGCGCCGCTTTCCAATCCCAACTCGTTCGCCATCGTCTCCGACACCGCCGCCCGCCCGCGTGAGCGTCGCCAAGAGTCAAAAAAACGGAGGAATTCATTTCCGAATTCGCGGCAGGCGGGTAGGTAGGTAGGTGGTCGCACACCGTGCCGTGCCATCCCGTCCCACTGCTTGTCTTGTCAGTGCGCGGTGCACACATCTGATATAAGTGCTAATGCGTTGAGTTCAAATGTGTTAAATATGGTGGATTCTTAATTGGATTGATTATGAATGGATAGAAATGGGTTAAAAGAGTGAACGAGTTGGGTTAGATTGGATTACCTCATAAAAAGGGGTTGAGGTGGGATGGGTTTAGAAATTTTGGGTTGAGATCGGGTTGCGAAATGATTCAACTCTGTCCCCTCCCCTTCGAAGTGGTGGCAGCGGAGCTGGCGCCTAGTCGAAGTATACGCTCGAATGCTCCGTCCCCTCCTCTTCGAAGTGGTGACAGCGGAGCTGGCGCCTAGTCGAATTAGACGCTCGAGAGCTCCGTCTCCTACCCTTCGGAGTGGTGGCAGCGGAGCTGGCGCCTAGTCGAAGTAGACGCTCGAGCGCTCCGTCCCTTACCATTCAGAGTGGTGGCAGCGGAGTTGGCGCCTAGTCGAAGTAGACGCTCGAGCGCTCCGTCCCGTGGCCTAATGAGGTGTCACTTGGATTGTCCATAGGCTTAGGGTGTGTTTGGTTGAGCTGTGGCTTCTGAAAAAGCTGATGTGAGCTGTGGGCTGTGGAAAAGCTGCTGTAGGTTGTGGGCTGTGGAAAAGCTGTAAGCTGTTTGGTTCAAACAAGTATAAAACTTACCTCCTATCTCTATTTTCCTTGAAACAACTGTGAAACAGCTCTCTATTTTCACCATTTCAAAAATCAGAAAGCCAAAAACAGGATCCAAGGTGCTTTCAAAACTGTACTACCCAAAAGTAGCTGCTTCTGAAAAAGCAGCTTCTGGTTTTCACCCCTTTGGTTGGCTTTTTGGAAGCAAAAGAAGCTCCCAAAAGTTCAACCAAAGGCACCCATAGACTACCATACTCAGTTATAACTTTCTATACAAAACATGTGAGAGCAACATGTGCACATGTGCCTACTAATTTGCACAGAGCAGCTCTATACATACATAATCATTTGCAACAAACTTCAATCGATTTCGTAAAACTTTTGTAGTGTGAACGTGATGTTGAAATTTCAAATAACAAAGATTTACAAAAACTTTCTATAAAAGCATGTGGGTCTCACGTGTATGTCTAGCCCTATCAATCTGCATAGAGTAGCTCTCCTACACGTAGAATCATCTCCAATAAATTTTAATTGATTTCGAGAAACTTTTTTGGTGTAAACGCGAAGTTGAAATTCTAAATACCGAAAATTTACGAAATCTTCCTATAAAAAGCATGTAGAACCCACATGTGCGCCTAGCTCAGCTAATTTGCACAAAGTAACTTCCCTTCACGCAGAATCATTTGCAAAAAATTTCAATCGATTTTGTAAAACTTTTATAGTGCGAACACGAGGTTGAAATTTTAAATACCGAAGTTTTACAAAAGCCTCTTATAAAAGCATGTGGAGCTCACACATGCACCTAGCCCTACCAATCTGTATAAAGTAGCTCCCATATACGCAGAATCATCTCTAATAAAATTTAATTGATTTCAAGAAACTTTTATGGTGTGAACGGGAGGTTAAAATTCTAAATACCGAAGTTTTACGAAAACTTCCTATAAAAGCACGTGGGGCCATATGTACGTCTGGCCCTGTCAATTTACACAGAGTAACTTGCCTACACACAAAATTATTTGCAATAAATTTCAATCGATTTCGTAAAAAAATTTATAATGTGAAGGCCAGGTTGAAATTCTAAATGCTGAAGTTTTACAAATAAGTGGGTTGGTAAATGAGTTGGGAACTAGATTGAACCCTTGGGCTCGGGTTATGTTGGGTTTAAGTGGAAGGTGGGTTGTGTTGGGTTGGATTTAAGTAGAAAGTGGTTTGGGTTGAGTGAGGTTGTGAAAAATCTTTTGTGGGTTGAGATAGGGTGGAAGGTTGGCTTTGCCTCATATGGGTTGGGTTGATTTTGGGTTGGGTTTAAACCCATTACCAGGCCTACCGCCTGGTAATGACCGATGCAGGAGGCCAATAAGCTAGGCGAAAGAAATGGAACACTGGTGATAGATAGCGAGGTGTCACTTTTGCTGATGTTTTTAGTTGCAGTTGTTGATTTTTTTTTTTTGGCTAAAATGGCCACCTTGGCGGTCATTAGCTTTTGACTAAGATATTTGGCAATATATCATATGCATTCAAACATAGGATGTACTCATAGTATATTCTAACTGCAAAAGTCACAAAAAAATCTGAAAATATTTCTACATATACTTCTAAACTTACTTTAACCATTTATAAAATTTCAAGTTCAAATGTATTATATGTTAGCGGTAATAAAAAAAGAGAAAAATCTAGCAAATGTTAATAGTTTGAATTTGTTGAATTTTTCTTTTTTGTTGCTCTTAATATAGAATAAATTTGAACTTAAAATTGTATACATAGGTGGAGTAGCCATGGAATACATTTAAAAATTTTCTCAGAATTTTTTGTGGCCTTTTAGTTGGGGTACACCATGAGTGCATTCTAAGCTTGAGTGTATAGAGTATGTTGCTGAGATATTTTATTTAAAATAAAGAAAAAAGGGAAATGAAAAGCCGTTATGCAAAGAAAAACGTGTTTAAAACAGCTTTCGATTTCTAAAAGCTAAAGACGTTTTGAATAGCCCCTTAATCAATGCATATGTTACAATCGATTGTTGTATGATAGACGATCTAATTCTCTGTACTTTCTTCCTCTCTTTTATATTATTTTAAATTGTATGTAGCAATGCTTATGACAGCTGATGTAAACCCCTTGCAGTGGCTTAGAACCGTCCAACTGCCGGCGGAGTCGGCAGTGGAATTCCATAGGACGAGCATTATCAATCCGTCCCTCCCTCCCCAGTTACTTGGTCCCCAACCCCCATTTCGTTTCTTCATTAGACAATTAATCAATAGCAATTGATCTGTTTATTTTGAAAGAAAGAAACGCCTCGTTGGATTCCTCGTTACTCCACCCGGCGCCTTTGTTTATTGGGCGTTACAGATAAGATAGCAACAGCCTCCCCCGCCCGCGCGTCCCTGTTGCGAGCCCCGCTTGCTTCCCTCACCTCACCCAACTAGATCCCTCCCCTCCTAGAGCTAGACGATAACAGCCAATTCCCAGATTATGAGTAAGATATAGAGACATGATTGCCATTGTTTATTAGTCTCGATCCATCTCTCTTTCTCTCTCTGTCTCCGGTTACTCTTGCTATCAAGCGTTTATTGCGAGGGCAGGTGGCCTGCTGGCCGGTTCGTCAATACTCGAATCTCGACTTGGGTGCACACTGCGACGATTACCTTTGGCACTTTCTAATATCTAGTATCGTCTTATTATAAATCAAAAAAAGAAGCTCCATATTGGCTTATTTGGGCTTTTTTTATAGTGTAGCTAATGCTAGTTTTTTCTAGCATAATTAAATTAAATAAAAAAATATGTTATATTATTATAGACAATGCAAAGGAAAGCGTAGGGTACCGAAGTAAGCGTAGGGCAATAAAAAAATATGTTTCAACAGTACTAGCCTCATAAGCGCGGCGGCACGCCGCGCCAGCCACCGTGTGTACCGAAGTAAAAGAGGCGAAAATTCGTAGCTAAAGGAAAGCGTATGGTTTTTTTTAAAAAAACGAGGGGCTTTTCGCAATAAAAGGAGACCAGAGGGGTTTTTTCGTAAAAATCAGAGGTTGTTTTGAAAGAACCGAGGGCCTGTACGTAATTTCGGAATCTGCGGATCATTATCAACGAAAAATAAATATGCGCAGGGTCTTTTTTGAAAAATTCAGGGACCTTTTTGCGATAACAGAGGACCTTTACGTAATTTCGGGAAAATGCAGGGGCTTTTTCGCAAAAAAGGTCTCCTGACCGTACTGAAATTTGGCCGACACGCGGCGGCCGGAGCGAGCGGGCGGGTCGACGTGGGCGCTCTCTCCTGCGGGGAAACCCCCGGGGCGTAATACAGGATGATGTATCCTAAGTTTCACTCTGCAGCGTATTGAGATGTCACCAATGTTCTAAATAGCGGGCTAAGCCCCTTAGCGGCTGCCTCTCCCAAAAGCTAAGAAAGGCTATAGCGGGCTAAATAGCGGGCTAAGCCATTTAGCGGCTGACCAAAAAATATGCCAATTTATCCTAAGCAAATCAGTTTTCAATTCACCATGAGAATAAGATGCACCACTACGTCACTACCATTCACATCCAGCAGCCCAATACGTAAAGAACAGAGTGTTAGATATTGATCTAGGCCAAACGGCCGAATGAGGAAGACGTGGGCTCACCCCACGTTCACGCGCCCTGATCGGGTAGAACCCTAGCCCCTGATGTACTCGGTTATGCTTAGGATTAGGGTTTTCTGATGCTTGTTCTTGGGCTCGGGTAGAATATTAGAAGGAGGGGAATCAAATTGCATGCGAACCCTAAGGCTTTTCCCCAAATTTTTTATGAATCCCGAACTCTAGAAACCCCAAATTCCCAAATCAATTGAATATTTTTAGATCGGGAAGAACAAGAAAAAAAGGAAGAAGGGGATCGGGACTTACCGGTTGCGCCGCCCGGCCGCCGCGCTCCGCTGGGGCCGCCGCGCGCTGCCGGTCTGCGCAGGCGCCGCCGCCGACGCCTTGCGCCCCACCCCGTCATGCCGCCCGTCGCTGTCGCGTGCGCCGCCGCTACGCACAGGCCCCGCCTCGGTCTGCTCGGGGCCGCCGCGCCGCCGCCTTTTGCTGGTGCGCGCTGCTGCCACTCCGCAGGCGCCGCACCGCCGCTTCGCTCCGAGGCCTCCACCGCCGTCTCGCGGGCGCCGCGCTGCTCCTCCACGCGGCCGCCGTTTTGCATCGCCCCGTGTGCACGCCGCCGCCTGTGCCCGTGTTTTTAGGGTGGAGGCAGACGTTTTGATTTAGGGTTAGGGTTTTCGTGAGGTCCTATACTCCCCGCACGCACTCTCGGCTGTTGGATTCCGATCGGACGGACTCCCCGCACGTAGAAACTTGCCTGATAGCGGCGCTAAATAAACCTCCATTTAGCGGCAATAGCGCGCTATTAGCCGCTAATAGCGGAAAAAATTCCTGTAGCGCCAAATATGGCATAGCTTAGCGTCTGACCTCCCCAAACGCTATAGCCCGCTAAAGCTGTCGCTAAATCCCGCTAAAGCTGCCGCTAAATCCCGCTATTTAGAACATTGGATGTCACCCACAAAGATCGCTTTTCCATCTTCTTACGAAGTCCTGCTCAATATTTTATAAAGGTGCACATGTAACAAAGATCTGAGTTAAAGATGTAATGGATTTCTTCTCAAAACTTGGCATATTCCTTACTTTTCAATTAGAATATAGAGGCTGATTGTTGGAGGCAGTAGTACTACAATTAGAATATAGAGCTCAACACGCGCATGTATTGGTTAGCACAGGCCGCCCCGTTCTTTGGATCAGGGTTGTTCCACCTAGATACCGACAAAACTAACCAGCCGGTGAGGGTATTGTATGCCCTCACTAGGTTGATGATCGTCCTAGTTAATTTTATATTTATTAAGTTTTTTTATGATTTATGGTTTACTTTACGTTATAGTAACTACTGTGACTTTTTAATATAATTAAAATTTAAAAATTTAAAATAAAAAGAGTTAAGCTATCATAAACAATAAAAAATACGGAAAAAACCCAAAAACAAAAGAACAAAAATAAAATAATAAACTAGAATAAAAACGCCATGTAGCATGCGATCTTCCTGCCGCTGCCAGTGCCGTGCACATCTTGTTTCTTGAGCCCGATCTACGGCTACATAAACCGGTAAACGTATGCAGCTCGGGGCGCGGCAGGCAGCCATAAACGCGGGCCGACATCACCGACAACATTCATGGACACGGGAAGTCATTGCGGCCGCTGCGTTATTCCTAACTCCACTAAGCGCCAAAGTCTTTGAAATCGGTTGGGGCACACACCTACCTACACACACAGACAGACAGACACACGCGCACCCAACCCAACTCCCCCGTGACGACTCCAGCCACGGCTACGGACTCCTCCTCCTCCTCCTATCCCGCCTCAACACGTACGTCGCCTTCCCACCGCACCGCACCGACCTCCACGCCCATCCCGCCGTCCGCCTCACCGCATCCCAGCCGTCCGTCCCATCCACACCGACCCACCCAAAACGAAAGCGATCACACCGCCGCACGAACACCTGGCCCCGCGGCCACCTGGAGGTCCACGTGTCAGCGTCGTCCAGGCAAGGGGGGATGGACGTGGGGTGGAGGAGGGAGACGGAGATGCGCCGCGGCAGAACAAAAAGGCGTACCGGATGCGACGGGACGTGGGTTAGCCGCTGCTAATCTTGCGGGGGGGGGGGGGGGAACGGCTCAGGTGCAGGGGCCCCTGCACTTAGCGCCGTGCAGGGGTGCCCAGCTCCTGACACGTGTCCCCCAAAAAAATCAAAAAAATTCTGAAAAATTCAAAAAAATACTTTAAAAATCCGAAAAATTCTAAAAAGTACTTTTTGTAAAATACTTTTTATTATAAAGTATTTTTAAGTACTTAAAAAATTTTTTTTAATAAATGTAAAAAATCAAAAATAAACTTAAGTACTCACAAAAATACTTTCATACACAAAAATACTTTTTTAGAATTTTTCAGAATTTTTTAAGTATTTTTTTGAATTTTTCGGAATTTTTTGATTTTTTGGGGGACACGTGTCAGGAGCTGGGCACCCTGCACGGCGCTAAGTGCAGGGGGCCCCTGCACCTGAGCCGTTCCGGGGGGGGGCGTCATTAGGGTGCACGATTAGGATTAAGATAAGAGAAGTACAATAGTAGGGACAGCGGTAATCTATAATACACATCTATATCATCTATAGACAGAAAAAGAAAATGCATATAATATGTTACCTATATAGTTGTCTATAATAATTAATATGTTATCTATATAGTTGTCTATACAATAGTATAGACAACAAAAATCCTTCTATAGCCCGTCTGTTTACATAGTGGACATTATATTTCTCTCTTTTTTATATCACCCAAAATTCTATATAACATACATTTACATATAGTTGACATGTACCGTTGTACATGCCCTAATGAGTCGCTAGCAAGCACATTGACATCTCTTGTCTGGATTAGGGAGAAGATGGGACAGGAAGGGAATGTGTTATCTATATAGTTATCTATACAATGGTATAGACAGCAAAAAATTGTATATAATACCGTCTGTTAAATAGTAGATATTATCTTTTTATCTCCTCGTTCTCTCTTCTCTATATTACTCAAAATTCTATATAGCACATATTTACAAACAGCTGGCACCAAACGTACGGTGCGCGAACGATGAGCGGCCGTTATTTATTGCCATGCTGGTGCAACGTGGACGCCGAGACCACCGGTTACTATTGTGTTTGAGCACAAGGACGAGAGCGTGCGCGTCATTTTTTACGCTGCTAATCTCCTGCTGGTGGTGAGGTTATATGTACCAGTTCCAATTAGTCAAGTGCATCAACACCGGATTATGATGTATGTCGTGCTTGGCTAGAACAATTGGTTTGTTATTGTCCACTCGTAATCTCAAGTGCAAGTACCATTAATCATTGGAGTATAAGCCACCTTGAATTGTCTCGTGCAAGGGCTCCATTGCTTTTCGCACAAGGGCTCTAATGCTTCTCGGTAAAACATCTTGACAACGCTATTAACGGTTGATAAGTAGTAGTATATTATATAAAAATGGTGTAATGAAATACATAATAATATTCAAAGCGTTATGCGACTTACAAATTATGAGTTGTGGACTAGAAGGATACCCTCACTTCGCCACCTAGTTGTTTTGAGGCTGTAATGTACAAATTAGACTACCAAATTAGAATCGTACTAAATTGCAACATAAAATCATGTCAAGAATTTTTATTGGTTATTCTTTCGAATAAAAAGGATGCAAGTTTTATGATCCAGAAAAGGATAAACTAATGAACAGCAGGGATGCAATACTTTAGATCAAAACATACCACATCGTGCTAAAGCGGGCGAGGATGAAATTGTTGACAATTCCACTAGAAACACCGATGGATATATCTGGTATTAGTTCTCTCATTGAAGAAGGTTCAACTCCTGAAGGAAATACAAATCAAACTACCAACACTAACATGCTTAGGATAAGTCGGAAGAATTTAAGTACACCACAATATCTACACTGGTCTCTAACCACGTCGGATGGTTCGACCACTCAAGTCTTCGACCACGCTGTCCGGCTCAACCAAGCAGGTCTCCAACTACGTGATCTCCAACAACGCTAGTCTCCGACCACGCTGTCTGGATCGACCACATAGGTTTCCGACTACGCTGGTTTCCTGACTACATTAGTTTCGACCACTCAAGTCTCAACCACGTCGACTATATCAATTTTTGGCCATATCAGTCTTCGATCACACAGATCTCTAACTACCCCATCGAATCATGACACAAGGATTATATATGAGTTTTAACTATTTGCAAAACATATTTGCAAATATAAGCCTCATACTACAAAGAATAAAAACATGGACTTCAAGTACTTACAAAACACATTCGCAATATATAGTCCCATGTTACAAGGATTCAACACATTAGCTTCAACTATTTGAAAAATATATTCGCAAATACAAGCTTCATGCCAAAGAGAGTTAGAGCAAATGAGGTTGAGCTATCAATACATGATAAGAGTTAAGTTACTAGACAACACCCATCTTAATAGTACGTCAACCTATACTGCTAATCCGGTCTTCCAACCAAACACCAAGACCGGTAAAAGACTAGAAACACATCCTTAACGCTAGCTAGCCATACCTTTGCCTTGAGTCATAGTCTTACATGCATCAACTCATGAAGCATCCATTACTTCAGTTTCATCATCACATGACGGGTCTTCACTTGACTTGATAATCAATACATGATCATCTCCTCTTAGATATGCATCAACTCATGATGCACCCACCACATGACTTGATGATTTTCAACATATGAAGTCATCCAAAGTCTTCCTCATTTGTGGAACCTAACATATTCATTCAACTCATGGAAAATATTAGTTCACAAATAAATTGCCATCAATTACTAACTTCACCATTAACATATAATGGAGAGACTACATTCTACAATCTTCATTTTTTTTGTAATTCATGGCAATCTCAATAAATAATGAGATAAAGATTGTATTTACGAGTATACAACATATACACAACACTTGTATATTCAAGATAAGCTTTCAAAGCAAAGATTACTTATCCAGTTGGCATTAATCATCCAACTATTAACACAAAATGGAAAAGTTAGATGACAGCTCGATTGTAAATGAGTATATATGAATTACATAAGCTATATATACTCAAAGGATGTGTTTCAAAGTAAAAATCATAAATATGTGTATTAAAAGAAACATGGATCAATACTTATGAAACCTCCTATATTTTGAATTCAAGAAATGCACTAATATATAAGAATGTGATTTCAAATGCATACCTCTTTGATTTCACCTTTTCATCCAAATGAGACTAAGCAATAATATACTTAAACAAATATATTAGTTTCACATATAGATTTGTCATTTAATCATATATTTGGATGTGAGGAATGCAACAAGGTTATAAGAAAGATATCGAATGCGTATCTCAATAATTTCATCTTTTTCATCCATATGAGACTAAGTAATATCATAATCAATAAATAAGGTTAGTCTCATAAATGCATTTATCATTATCACCAAAATCTCATAATAGTGTTTATCATTATTATCAAAAGCAACTTAAATGGAGCTTGATCTTTCATCCAACCGGGCATGCCATAACTACTCTAGTTTGGCTAGGCACACAGTAAGACAGACTGGTGCATAGGTGTGCAGAACCACCTTGTACAGTCTGTTGGAGGTGCGTTCCTGCCATCATCATGAGTTTGTTGGTCCTATCATACATCCGAAGCAGATTGTCTAGGAGCACAATCTTGGTGCCATTCTCTGTCAATTGTCCCAAACTCATGATATTATTGCAAAGGCTGGGAATGTAGTATACCTCTGTCAATAGCCGATGTTCTCCATTCTTGCACTCGAACAAAATTGAACCTTTCCCCTTGATTTGTATCGCCGATCCATCACCGAAGCTTACCCTACCGATGACGCTTTCATCAAGCTCGGTGAAGAATGATCATTGTCCAGTCATGTGGTTACTGGCCCCATTGTCTAGATACCACAAGCCGGATGTTGGCAACTTCTCAACTGTGACATACTCACCACCATCTATACACAAGTCTGGTAGGACATGTTGCTCATTTAGGAGCACCAAGTTGCACGGCTCCTCCACACATACTGTCAACATTAAGGCTGGTTCACCCTCCATGCCTTGCGTTAGATTCACCTCCTCTCGGCACTTACTATGACATTCAGAGGCGTAGCGCCCCTTATTGTCACAGTTGAAGCATCGAATGTGATTTTTGTCCTTGCCACCTCCAGTGCCATCCTTTTTCATCCCGCTGGGGCTGGCGGAACGTCCTCTATCGTGCCCGTGCCTTCGGCCATGATCTCTGCCCCGACCATGTTCATCTGAATTTCTAGCGCCTTGCCCCTTGTTGCCTGCCGATGACTCCCCGTCGTCGCCTTTCTGCC
Organism: Dendrocalamus latiflorus; assembly: GCA_017311315.1. Taxonomy (NCBI): domain Eukaryota; kingdom Viridiplantae; phylum Streptophyta; class Magnoliopsida; order Poales; family Poaceae; genus Dendrocalamus; species Dendrocalamus latiflorus. The sequence goes on along the minus strand of CM029656.1, from coordinate 36,186,750 downwards.
CCGCCAACCTCTCAGTATGAGTGAGGAGTAGCTGTCAATCGGTGTTGGTGTCACCTGCGCGATGACAGATTCTCTCCTCATAAGCCTTCAGGCGCCCTATGGCCTCCTCAAAGGGCATTGACTCTAGATCGGAGAATTGCTCGATTAAGGCGACCATCAAAAGGAACATGTCTGGCGCTGAGTCAAGGAGTTTCTTCACGAGCACTAGATCCTCCAGAGTTGTACCAAGCGTGATGTACTTGCTCGTCATCCCCGCTCAGCTTCCCGACAAAGTTATCGATGGACTCTCCCTCCTTCATGCGCAATACCGCAAACTTGCTCTGCAGTGTTTGCAGACGCACTTTTTGCACCCGATCAACCCCGAGATATCTGGTTTTCAAATAATCCCATACCTCCTTGGCTGTTTTCTTCTTGGCCACCTGCAAAAGAATGTCTTCGGGCATAACTTGGAAAATGAACGCCCGCACCGACTTATCCTTCCTTGCCTACATGACCACTCCCGCTGTTTGTTCGATGGCCTCCCAAATGCCCTGGACATCCATTAGCACCTCCATCTTAATCGTCCACGCGGTGTAGCTGAAGGATGTCAGCATCGGGTAGTGGAAGGGCACTTTGCCGCTCTCCTTCGCCGCCTACTGTGTGGTGATGACTATTGAATCGAACCGTATGTATTTAGGTAACAATCCAAACACACCCTAAGCTAAAACTTACATGTAAAAGGTCTGGACAATATTTTGTGATGAATATTTCGTAACTATAAATCATAGCAGGCACGTTCTCCCTGGAAGAACAAACATCTAGACGAAACAAAGCTTTTAAAACTGAGAGGTATTTAAAGTACATGTCAAAGAAGCTGTAATATGATACTCCTGCTTGGTACCATTAGCTTCTGTTTGTGCGGTACCCCTCATAGAAAAGTCAAACCTTTCCCAGAGCAACAGTGCCAGCTTTTTTTTTAATCTATTGTCGTCCAATCACGCAAACGAGAATTGTCGTCCATTAGCTTCTTTTCACTCACCCGTGAGAAAAAGAGGGCTAGATGCTACTGCTAGCTAGCGAAACGGAATGTCCGCAGAGCTCGACCCCGCGCGTGCTGTTGGCATCCACCACGGCAAGACGGAGCTGAAAGGCGCCTTTCATGCATGCGGCCCGGCTTTTCCTGACCTAAAGAGGGTGGTCTTGGAAAGACAGATCACAGATGCTATCCTATCGGCCTCGACCGCGAGCGAGCCCGATGCAGCGCACTCCATCGAGGCGAGCGAGCAGCTACCATCGTGGTGGTACTAGTACCACAACGTTATTGTCCACCTAGCGAACGCGTGGTCCAAGGCCGGCTCGTCTCGATCTAGCCCGATGCCGCGCGCGCGCAAGCGACGACAAGCCGTGCGGCCGGTCGTCTCGTCCCTGCGCCTGCGCGTGTGCGTCGCTCAAGCCTCACTGTCTGCGCCACCGGCCACGCCGTTTCCGCGGGGAGCGACGACGCAGATCTCAGCATGCGTACGCACGTACTGACGACGGGGAGCCTGCACGGACTGGTGGCTCGCGGCCTCGACGGTGTACTAGCAATGCCGGGACGTCGCGAGGGTTGGTACGTCCCCAGCTTCGCTTAGATTTGCATGATTTGGTTTTGGATTTTAGGACAGGGAAGCCGGCCGGCCAGCTATTCTCCCCCAATTATGCATGAGGCGGCTGGCTGGTCCACCTAAAAGGAAGCAATTATCAAGATTGGCAAATCAGCATAAAATATTGGATGCGGACTAGTAGCACATAGCTTCAAATTAAAGTTTCAGCCTGGACAAAAATATCATATATATTATAACCGAAATTAATGTGTGCCAAGCTTTCGAACCAACTGTGGCCAACACAATTTTGGTGTGTCATGTCATTACGCATGCTCGGAAATGTGAGTGAAATTTAGATAGCAAAAGCACTTGGATTGTGAAGCCGGGAGCGGCGAAGAGTCTCATGCAAGGTCAACACAATTACAATGTGACGACAAGTGTGCATAGGGGTTGGTGACAAACGAAAAAGGATGGATTGTGACACACAGATGGCCATAATTTACCTAAAATTGTTGGGTTGTGCGAGCGTTTGGACACACGTGTCTTTCCACCGTTAGATCTAACTTCAAAAAATCGATCTCAACCATCTACCCTGACACAATAAAAATCTATGAGACACAATAATTAAATAGTAAGCCTACAATAAGCTCTCACCCTTATACAACAAAATACATAATAAAAATTGAAAATATCAAGAAAATTTTAAATATATATATTCTAAAAAATGAAACCACGAGTATACAACTTAGCTAAGTGCTAAAACAGATAAAAAATCACAACAAAAAATTTATGACTTTACAACATTGCAACATTTGATAATAATAGTGGCGATATTTTAGAATTGCATGTGCAACAATAAAAATAAATATTCACAACAAATTGAGAACAATGGTTTCTCTTGTAACAAAAAAAGATGAACATGCGCAACAAAAACACAAAACTCCTGCAATAAATAAGGTGGTAACGACAACAATTTTCCATAAGTTGTTGAGAGGAAGAACACGGCGCTGGCACCAACGAGCTGAGCTTGAAGTAAGACAATCTATGTGCCTTAGCAACCTTCGAGAGATGGGGGAGCGGCTGGCCTAATCCTTTATCACTGGTAGTCCAGATCTGACAGAGATGAGGCTGATCTGTCATCTTTCGGTCTATGTGACTAGAAGGAGGCAGTAGCTTGCTGTAGTAGAAGGTTCTGCTGCTCGCAGTCCACATTCCGAGCTTTGTTGTCCTTAGGCCCCTCCAGATCCAGCGAGTTCTGCCCCTCTAGATACATCAATTTTCTTGGTGCAACAATTCGACATTCTGATGCGATAAAAATAAACTTTGATGCAACAAATCAAAATATAGACTGCAACAAATGCTCTTGCACAAAATTTGCGAAGAGATATTACAACAAAATAAAAACTTCATGCAACAATTAGGAAAATGTGTTGCAACAATTTAGAGAAATATCTGCAACATGTGTACCAGAAGAGGAGGCCATGCGTGTGATGGCAACGGTAGCTAACTTCATGCCTCGTCTCCGGGCTCCACCCCACACCACCGCTCATTACTAGCCCTTCGGTCGTCATCCGTCCCCCTTCCTACGGCCTTCGCCTTGTAGCCTTGCTAGATCCGGGGAGCTTCACCCGTTCCTCGGAAATGGAGACCTCCACACGAGCTTCGATTGCGGCGAACTCCTCAAGAAAAACAAAACACCTGTCTCGAACTTGTCTTCGATGGTGGTAGTGGCACGCTCAGCAGACATTCAGCTCAAGATGTCATTGCAGCATTGAGAAAGGTGTTAGGCACCTAGCGCCATGTAATGGAAATGCATCACCATTAGACAAGATCTGATTGTGGCAAGGCTGGCCTGTCTGGTGCTTCGTCGCCAACCCACAGTAACTCACCACTAGCCACACCACTAGTCCTCTACATGCCATCTGCCGCCTTGGGTCCTCGGCAACCACCCGACATACCGCTGCGACGTTATAAACTAACTGGTCTGGAGCAAGGAGGGAGCTTGGAGGACATGAGGATGGAGAGGGGAATCGTAAGAGAGTGAGAGCGGGTTGTGTATGACTAATGGATTGGGAAAAAGCAAGTGAGGAAGGTACGGAAAGAAAGACAGGCACATCTGTGGGAATGGGCTTGTTTATGTCTTGTTCCATAAAGAATGTTTCATGTTCAGGCGGGATGTAGAAGGCATGAAAATGCAACAGGAGTCCTTGGATGGATTTCAATGGTGGATTAACCATCCGGCATGAAACGTCCCGACCGGAGCTAGGACTGAGAGTATTACCCAAATTATTTCTCGATCTTTTCTTGACCTATAACATGGTATTCCTACGTCCGAAATATAATCGCCTACCAATCAGCAATTCTGAAAGCAGTGAACTGGTGTTATATCGAGAGAAGAATACAACATAATGTTGTTTTGCACAGTTGTACTCCAAGACGGACATCGACCTATCGGATGTCCGGATGCAAGTTAGCCCGGTGGACCTAGCAATTTCGCTGCCGCTCGCTAGGTCGCTCGGCGCATCGTCAGGCTCTCCCTTCCAAACAGCACAGCACACAGCACAGTCCTGCCGTCGACGTCGTCTTCCCCCCAAGTTATTTTATCATTATTATCCCGAGTCCCGACCAAACTCTAATCATACCCCCACCCACAAAACCCCAATACAAATACCGCCGAACAAATAGATAGCAATGAAAGAACGAAGAAACCGAGCCGACGCCAAAAGCTACTCCTCCAATACTACTGCGGGCACAGGAGAGAGAGAGAGAGAGAGAAGCAGAGGCGGCGGCTAGGTAGCTTCACTCATGCAGGGCGAGTACCGCTCTTCCAGCGAGGAGTCGGCAGCGGCTGCTGCTGCGGCGGCAGCTATGGCTCCTTTGGCGGCTGCGGCAGTGGCGGCCAAGGAGGAGCAGGTGACGGTGGCGGCGGCGCCGCTGCCACAGCAGCAGCAGCCGCGGCGGCAGTACCGTGGCGTGCGCATGCGCAAGTGGGGCAAGTGGGTGGCGGAGATCCGGGAGCCGCACAAGCGCACGCGCATCTGGCTGGGGTCGTACGCGACGCCCGTGGCGGCCGCGCGCGCCTACGACACGGCGGTGTTCTACCTGCGCGGGAGGTCGGCGCGGCTCAACTTCCCCGACGAGATCTCCTCGCTGGCCCTGTCGTCGGAGGGCGGCGGCGAGCCCCGCGAGCCCGACGGCGCCGCCCTGTCCGCCGCGTCGATCCGGAAGAAGGCCATCGAGGTCGGCTCGCGCGTCGACGCGCTCCAGACCGGCATGATGGTCGCGCCCGCGCACCACCGCGAGCGGCAGAAGCACCACCACCACCACCCTCAGCTGCACGGCGAAGAGCACCACCAGCTGCAGCAGCACCAGAAGCAGCAGCGGACGGCATGGAGCGGCCGGGCCAAGAACCCGGATCTAAACCAGGCGCCTAGCCCGGAGAGCTCCGACGCCGAGTGAAGCAAGAAACCCACCGCAGGAAGCTTCACTCCGCAACACGAACAGCGGTCTCCAAAGAGCAGCGTACGATCAGCACAACTACTGGATCCACCCACCTACCTACTCTTCCGTCTACATCTCCGCGGTGGCAACGGCGGCTGTTGCTGCTGCCTCCTCGGCGGCGATATTTTTCGATACGTTTTGGATAAGAACCAACGGAGGGAGGAGGCGTCGCGAGGTGGAGACGGGGGAAGCAGGACGACGCCACAAGTGGCGGTCTTTCCAAATGTCAAAAAAGACAGCTGTAACAGTGATAAAACAAGTCATCGTCGTCTTCGTTGTTGTCATCGAGTAGATAAGCAGCAGCGATTAGCACTACTGCTTTAATTAACCCTTCCATTTGCCCCCCTTCTTTGTTTACCTACCGCTACCGCTACATCACCATGAGTATATATAATTGCCCTGCTTGATCCAGTTGTTCGTCCGCCTCTGCTTAATCCAGTTGTCTGTTGGTGCGCAGATGCAATTATGGATCAGGGGAAGCGGGTGCGCCATGTTTGATCTGTTGCTAACAGTGTATTCTTTTCAACTATAACTTAATAGATTTAGATCTTAACGTAAATATTTATAAATGTTTATACGAATAAACCGAACATCCAGTATCACAAGGTCGTAACTAGACAAAGGAATTGTAGTTGTGATACAACTACTAGTAGTATTGTATGTATGGGGTGATTGGGTGGGTGTTCGGCCCCCCACATTGGAAAGCAAAGCGCCATGATTGACTGCATCTTGCTTGCGTTCTTCTTGTGCATGCACTGATCGCCCAAGTACCAGTACCACCAACTCTCTGCAGCTCAGCTAGCCCACAGTAGGCATGCAAAGGGATTCCCGCTGGATTGGACTCGGATGATTCCGGGTGGCAACCGTGCAGACCTACCTGCACTGCATGCCGTTAATCAGCGAAATCTTAGCCGTGCGTCAAGGATGGGAGACCAACGGGCGGTGCCCCGACACTCCGGCGCGGCAGTCGGCAGTCACACACCGTAGTGCTGGTAGCTTTTCTTCTGGGCCTGGCTGGAGACAGTGGCTAACGACGACGCAGGTACGAGCACATGCTGCTACTAATGCAAATACGGACCGGAGACGCAGAGACGACAGCAACGCAGTTTCGGTACGGTGTGCGCCCCCACCACGGTCCATCTCCCCTGATGTCTTCGTCTTTTTTTGAGCTGCACCTCCCCTCCCCTAATGTTGGAGGACTAGCTTTCGGGTCTTAGGTCACATGTTGGGTAGCCCATAGAGATCACGAGCTGGAGCTGCAAAGTCCTCGCTCCTTTGAGCTAAGATACCGGAGACAGTACGAAATGTATGCTATCTAGGATTATATCCCTTTAAAACTCCATCAAAATGAAAATATTTTTTTGTGTGTTTCTTTTGGATATTTTATACTGATGGGTTCTAGCTTCTTCTTCTCTCTCTCTCCTTTAGTTAGTTTAGTTATGCTTCAATCATTTTTTCAATGAACTTATTGCTCCTTTTGCATTCTCTTTTAGATTTTTCTATAGGCAGGCAGACCGAGTTTTGCACAAAGGGAAGGCGCCTTGCACCTCGCCCTGTCTGGCTATCAACCTCCTTTTTTCTGGCCTTTTTGGCGTCCTCCCAATCGGACCCAACAAGGCATCCAGGGGACCAGCACGCCGCCACTTGCCATATCGGATCCAACACTCGAGCCTATTGCTACGTCAAGAGGAGCCCCTTTGGGGCACACGCACCCCACCAGCCGCACCCAGAATTCCGTCTCTAGCCGCATCTGCGTCGTCGGTTTTCGATCGGACGGCCGCTTGCCGAACTGGGCCCGTCACGCTTTACGCGAACCAGAGCCCAGTGCCGAATAAACCGGGCCCGTCTCAGGGTTGCGTAGGCCCAATTTGTTCTGCTTCTACACGCGCGCCACAATGGAGAAACAGACCGCATCTCGTCAATCATTGTTGCAGTGTTCTGCACATATCAAGGCGTGGAATCAGTTCTACGTAGCCGGTAGCCCTCGTTAAAGTCGATTTGACTGAGGTTGATCGTAGGGCTGTAAAAAAAAACTCGAGGCTCGCGAGTTGTTCGAGTTTGGTTTGTTCTAGACTCGATTCGAGCTTAGTTCGAGCTCCAAACGAGCCGAATTCGAGCTCCATCCGAATCTCGCGAGCTTTAACGAGCCGAGCTCGAATAGCTCGCGAGCTTACAATTTTTACCCTAATTCCCCCATTCCCGGGCTTGGCTGTAAGCAAGGACGGGGAAAAAATGCTGGAGCTTAGCTTTTCTAGTTTTTTTCATAGTCCTTAAGCTATCTTTTTTGTTGTTTTATGTACCTCAGTTTTGAGGCTTTGAGTCTAAGAGCTCGTGTAACTTTTGGCTGTGTATATCCTTCGTGGATATAGAGGCCGGATTTTATATCCTTTATCTAAAAAAAAAATTCCCCCATTCCCACACTCCCTCCCGCCTCTCCTCTCAAATACCCCCTCGGGCTCGGGCAGCCGCCACACCCCTCCCTCCTCTCCCGTCTCCCCCACCCGCCTCCGCGGCTCCGCCTGCCCCCCGCCCCTCCTCCACTCCTCGCCGCCCCCACTGCCGGCCGGCCCCCCACTCCCGTCCCCCTCGTCGCCCTCCTCCTCTCCCTCGGCGCCGACCCCCCTCTCCCGCCCCCCGTCCCCTTCCTCTCCGCCGCCGCCCCTCCTCAACCCCCCTGCCGCCACCCCCCTCTCCCCCCCGTCCCCTTCCTCTCCGCCGCCGCCGGCGCCCCTCCTCGCCCCCCTCTCCCGCCCCCCGTCCCTTCCTCTCCGCCCCGCCCCCTGCCGCCGATCCCCTCTCCCGCCCCCCCTTGTCCCCTTCCTCTCCGCCACCACTGCCGCCCCTCCTCCCCCCAGCGCCCCTTCTCGCGCCCCCGCTGCCCCTCCTCAACCCGGCCCGCCGCCGCCCCTCCTCTCCCCCGCCGTCGCCGCCCCTCCTCCCCCCCGGCGCCCCTCCTCTCCCCCGCCGGTGCCACCCGTCCGGCCGTCCCTGCAGCTCGGCCACCGCGTGGTGAAGGTGCAGTCTGGCCGTCCCCCGGCGCCACCGCCGCCACCTCCTGCAGGTACTCCCTCACCGAGCCTACACATGCGAAGCTCGAGCTCGGCTCGAGTTTTGTCCGAGCCAAGCTCGAGCCTAGCTTAAAGCTCGATGTTAATCTCAGGCTCGCTCGAGCTCGGCTCGAGTTTCTACCGAGCTCGAGCTTGCTAGGTCAAGCTCGCTCGAGCTCGGCTCGTTTACAGCCCTAGTTGATAGTGCAAGCCAGGCAAAGCACTGTTCTTCTAGAGATCGAAAGAGGAGGTGTAATTAGAGCGGATACGATTGGTAATGGCTCATCCTATATTCTATGCTATGTTTTTTTCTTGAGTCGAAGTTGAACACAGATAATATCGGATACGAATAAGAATATATACAATATCGGTCACGAATTGGATACGGTAACTATATTTTATCAGATAACACGTGAAAATAAAGACCACATATATCAATATATGAATATATATTATGATGCCTCCCCTTGACCTTCAGCATATGAGTGCATATATCACATACATATCGAATCATATTGAAAGATTATGGATATGACTATATATTGACAACATTGTGAGCAGATTTTTACGGCTCAGTTGCTATTTTAATTCTTAATGGGTTTCTACCATCTACATGCGACTAACAAATTATTTATTTATTTAAGCTTGTATCAGAATGATTTAAATGATAGTATATCAATTTAATCAGTACACGCTAAATTTTAATCTACTTATGACACTTAATTTCTTTTAATAATCATAATAATTATTAATGAGTTTCTATAGTTTAAATGAGGCTAACAAAATTATCTAGGTATTTAAGCATGCACTGAAATGATCTTAGATAACAGTACGTGAATGTAATATGTACACATACAAGTTTTTGGGACGGTACTTAATTTATTTTTAATAGCCATGAATATTTCCTAGTGCAGTTTTACAATTTAATCTGAGTCACAGAAATTTTATCGAGTAATTTAAACATGCAACGGAATACTCCATATTAAAGCTCACGAATAGAATTTACTCGTGTGCGCTTTTACTCTCCTATCTAATCTCTCTCTTCCTCTATGGCTCCCTACTGTTCGGCCGAATGTCCCAGGACACTCATTCTTTCTTCCATTCTTTATTTCTTCCCCCCCCCCCCCCCTCTCTCCTCCTCTCCTTTTTTCCTTCTCAACCGGCCGAATAGCCATTCATTGCTTGCTCTTCTTCCTCCTTATCTCCTTCCCCAACTAACATATCTCTTTCTAATTTCTTGCTCTCTCCATTTCTCTGGCTCTTGCTCCACTCGACGCCAACTCCATTTGGCTCCACTTGTCTCTAGCACCGGCCTGGCTCCCCTGCACTGCCTCTAGCTCAATCTTCTATTCATTGTTGCCTGGAACAGATGGGGAGAAGAGGAATAGGGTAGGAGAGGAATAGGGGAGGAGAGAAGAGAGGAAGAAGATGACGCCAGAGCAGGAAGGGGGAGCCCGTCAGCTCACACCGGAGGCCAGGGAGAGCTCGCGCAAGTGCAGTCGATGTCGCTGCACAAATGGAGGGAGGCGCCCGCCGGTTGCCGCCTTGCCCCAATGCTCTGGCGGCGTGGCCTGTGGGGAGTGGGGGACTGGAGAGTGGGGTTCGCTAGTGCGGTGCCGCGTTTCAGTCTTAGTGGGCTGGTGGTTGGGCTATGAGGCATTGAGAAGACAGGCTTGGGTTGGGAAGTGGGGGTTGGGGGGTCTCTTTGGATATTACGGATTTCATTTACCGGATATTATCGAATATATTTTTGGATATTCTCCAATCCGTTAGAAACTGCCCTCTCATTCTGATACCGATTCCGAAAAATACTATCTAATACCAACACCATATCCGATAAAATCTGTCGGTTACCAATTTTTTTGTCTGAATACTATCCGAAGCTGTCAGGCCGGTCAGAAGATATCCGCTCCGATTGCACCTCTAGCTGGAAGCCCTCGGAATCTTTGCAGCTCCAAAACAGGCTCGAGCAGGCTCGCTTTACTGGGAGATGAGTGGAGACGGTACCCTGCTGGTGAGAATACAGCTACTGAGCCGTCACGCACGCCGAATTGGACGTGTTTTTTTTGCCAGTTGTCTGGCCTCGCGCGCCGTGATGCCCATCAATCCCATCGTGCAGTCGTGCTCCATGCCGATGGAAGGATGCCTTGCGCGGCCGTCGGCGTGTGGCCAGGAAGGAACCCCCAAAGTTTGGTGGTCGCCAGAGACCAGCGGCTCACCAGGACGGACAGTGACGACGTCGACAATTGCGTGCCCTGACAAGAAGCAAATACAGGTGCAACGAATCCATGAGATGGGATCCAGAGCCAACCGAGCTTGGGAAAAAGAAATACACGCGAATATCACCTTTCGTTAGGGTAACCAGGGTCCAGGAGTACGACGTTTCCGAAACACCACAGGCAGAATTCGAACACCGTACTGGTGCCTAATGAAAAGAGAGATCAGCTAAGGTGACAATATGTCCTCTTCGAATCTACATCCATTATACCAGCCATAAATATTCGGTTAAATGCAGAGAGACAGATTCCAGGGATTATTTACGACAGGCGCAGTTTACAGGGTCCAGTTTTATCGAATTATTGGTGAATGGCAAAATTTCCAACCAAGAAGCACGGTAATATGGATCAGTAAATGATCTTCAGATCGAATGAACATGGGTGTTGCTAACGAGCCTTGCTGCTCTCTGCTGTTTCAGGTCTTCAAAGCGGTATTTTTGCAAATCGGACACAGATTCTTCAGCAATAGCCATTGCCTGATGCAACCAGCATGGAAGTCATGCCCACAGTCAAGTGTCCCAAGATCGTCCCCATCAACATACTCTTCCTAGATAAACAGGGAGAAAAAACATAATTAAGGAACATTATATAAAAATTTCAGTTTGGAGAGTGAAGCCTTAGATTTTCACTGATTTCAGAACTTAAAGGAAGAATGAGGCAAGATTCTAATGAGTGTAGCAAAAAGTACTCCAAAAGAAGCACTAGGTATGATGTTGAACAATAATGTTTCTGGATGTGCACGTTGGTTTGCAAAAACAAATATTTGGCAAACAAATTGATACCCAACTCAAAACTTGTGCACATAATTGACAATACAACTCGAAACGTTCTACTACAAGTTTAAATGTTGAGCATATTGTCCACAACTCCAAACTATATTTTGCAGACCTGATTGATTTAATTGATTATCAATTATTGACCTATTTTGAGACAAAACTAAATGCACATATTTATGTAAGCATTGAAGCTGCTTTATGTTTCTAAGTTAGCTACTCGTGGCAAAATATAAGACAAGAGGGCAGAAGCTTTTATAAGTCTTGGAGTATACTATACCTGACAGATACAACATGGCTCATGTTCCAAAAATGCTTCTAATCTCCATGATGAGAATCTACTTTGCTTCAGGAGCTTCATCACTGCTTCCTCACTGAGCCCAGTGCTAACGTTTCCTATTCTTTCCTCCAGTGCTAATAGCTCCTGAGAGATAAGTAGATGGCAACCATCTTGATTAGATTTTAGCTGGATGATTATACAGGTAATGTCTCACTAAGGAAAACCAACCTCATAAGACATACTGTCTATGTCAAGTCGCATATCCCTGTGTCTGTCATGAATGTTGACACCGCCATAGAAAATAGACTGCTTCAAGAACAGTAGATATCGAAGCAAGAAGTAAATCCCTCAACAATAAGCAAAGATAAAAATTAAAGGGCAACTGAAAAAGCTTACGATATGATTCAATTATATTCACTGTTTAAGAATGTATATTCGTGCAAATACCAAACTAAGGCAGTCGAGAACTTATCACCTTAGGATAAGATCAACCATTTCTGCATGTGATATATTGACTTTGTTTATTTAAAGAAAATCTTGAAACTAGACTTGTGCCACTTAGTGTGAACTGTGTAGTGGTTTTGGACTTCAATAAATCAGAGTTCAGAGGAATCAAAGTCCAATGTATGTTCTAACTTCTGACTGTGCTTCCTTTTTGTCGAAACGACGGGCAAGTTCATCTGTCTGTATTTTTCCCAACTACAGATTCGGTTTGATTATGGTCGTGTACTATCTACTGCTCCCCTAGTCACAGAAGCAGAATCTGGTGAGGTTAACACCACGTAACAGTAATACTAAAGTGTGATCCTGCCAAACAATTAGTATGTTCAGTTAGCTGGTCATGTTGGGAATTTTGAGGATAGAAGGCAGTTCATTAACATAACAAAGCAATGCAAGTAAAGGCAGTAAATAGTACGAAAGAAAATAGCAATCCTCAAAGATCCATCTTCAATTTTTAGTTATTTAGTTTTTTCTGTCCAAAATAACAAGAGGAAACAGACCAAACAAACTCAGGAAGACAAGTGCTATTACAGTATTACTGACCTCCAATCTTACATTCTCCCCTCGATTAATCATTTCAAGTGCATTCCGGATCTGGTGACAAGTAAACAGGTAAGAACCATATGGACTGGCATAGACTTGCTCATGGTTACGGACTAAAAACAGGTAAGCAATGAACCATGTATTCTTTCCAAGAATGGCTCACTAGTTATCTCTAGAATACTACGTGACTAAAAACATTAAAACAGAATATACATTAGGGAAATACAAGCAATTCCAGGGGAAAAAAGCAGCAGCATAGCATAACAGAGACATTAAAATATAAGATGAAACGGTATATTGCAATTATAGTATTTTGCGCCACATGAAAACACAGAAAATATGGTATCAAACTATCAATGAACAAGGAAATGTCTATAGACACTGCTACGCTAAGCTGGTTATTGCAGCATTAGGTGGAGCTTGCAGGAGTGTGAAGAAGCATGCATAATCGAACGAGGGAGAAGGAAGATCATATAGAAGGCCGAATAGTACATGAAAGACCTTTACAGGCAGTAAGTTTAAATTGCCAAATGTTATTTTGTTCTTTGGTGTCATACATAACTCCTGGTGATGCTTTGATATGTCACCACATGGATGTAAACGTTTTCTGGACTTAATACTTATGAAAGGAGGAGGAGGAAGACAAGAAATAACAGAGCCAATCAACATACCTCTATTAATCTCCTTCCTTCCCTGCTCCTCGGTAAAGGAACACCCCAAACACCATCACCTTGCCGTTCCAACAAAAACCCTGACCTTACGCGTGGGTGCTGATGACCACGAAGTGCTCCAGACAGACGACCTAGCTCCTATAAGAAAATACGATTCCAGCAGATTAATAAAAGAAAAGCAATCAAATTGAAAGCTAAACAAACTAAAACGACAGAGAGAAAAGTTACCTCTGACAAATATCGAGGATGGCGTCTATGCAGGTTTTGATGAGTGACAAATGGAAGGCCTGCTGGTGGATTAACCATTGAACTGGTATTAGGTCTTGATACTGAAGGAATATTTCCTGCAATGGCAGTGCCACGACCATCGGAACTCCAGTTAGATGGTTGTGGCACCAAATGTCTCATGTCTACTGCAGCAGGAGGAACTGCATCAGGAAGGTTGGGAGCCACTACATTCCTTCCACTAACTTCCTCACTGCCAAGAACTCTGTTCTCCAAACTGCCTGCTCTCGATGATGAAGCTCCATGACCAGTAAAACGGTGTGCAGTTTGTGGGATACCAGGAACAACATTTACATGATGTTGGTATTGCAAGTTGAGGCTACTGACCACGGGAATAACCTCTTGTGGTTCACCAAATGTACTCTGAAGGGGAGCCGGCTGATGATTCCATGAATTGGAATGCCTGATGGCACTTGAAGAGGGCCATACACCATAGGGCGTAATATGTTGAGCTATGGTAGTTCTTGCCCGGAAACTTCTTTGTGAACTTCCTGAATTATTATTGCCTCCACTAGGATCATAGCTACTAGATGACAATCCTGCAGTAGCTCCATAACGTGGGAGTTGTTCCTCAACGGAACTTGGAGCCAAGAAACAATTAAGAGAGGGCAAATTTGAGCTAGGAGCAGGATTGGAACTTGAAGAAGGAATGTTATGGAAGACATTATCATTCCTGTGGGCAAAACTTGTGCTAGAACCTGCTGAACACTGCCCATGGACTCCCTCGATATTTTTCCTCTTGCATGCTAGACGGCGGCCATCCAGGGAACTACCTGGTCTTTGATCAATGCCTTCTGGCATTAATGGAAAATGACCCAAAGGATTTTCACAGGCATTGAAAGTAGCAAAAGATTCTGGCTGCTCCGCCCCTAATATGAATGTCCTGTATGGATGTAATCTCAACTCGGAAGTCTGAGCGTTTATACCATTAGGAGAACAGACCCCATACTGCTCTGAGACTTGAGGACCACATAGATCATTACCATTGGTGTTAAGGTTTATATCCACATTATCCAAAGAAAGGTGTTCAGTTACCAGACGCCTTTCACCAATCCTCAGGCCACCACTGACATTAAGGTGCTCCCTTTTGATCTCGTTAGAGCTCCCATAATTGAGTGAATTGCCACTTGAACTAGCTTCACCTGACTCCCAGAAACCTAAAAATGGGCCATCTTGATGTGCCTCATTTCCATATGGAATGTTTGCATCGCTGCGGTTCATTTGACAACCTTGATGATTCTGTGATTCTACTGACCCAAGGATGTTATTCCAATATGCTTGTTGATCCATGACAGGGTTGCCTGAACTATATCCGTGGTCAAATCCAAACACATCAGCAAACTGTTCAACAGAATTCCTCTGTCCTTGCATTATTTGTAGGTATGTTCTTGCTATCAATTGATCTGTAGCAATAGCATCTCAGGAGTTGTTAATCTCTTTCCAGCAAATTATGAGGGACCTGAAAATGTAAACAGCACATTAGAAATTTAGGTAACAAATTTGTCCTAGCATATTCCTAAAGGGAAACAAGCACATAGCAGACTCAAATGGATGGAATGCCAAATGCTACGATTTGTCACATACTGCTAGGCTATGCCTTTAGGCTTTAACTAGGTTTGCCACCAATAGATGCTCCCTATCAACACAATTAACCCTTATTTGCTCTCAAAAACATTGCGGCGTGTCCAGTCCTCTCTGTTGGCTGTCTTTACCAAATCGATATCTACACAAATGTGGAACAGAGATACCATTTCCCCCCCCCCCCCCCCCCCTCTTGTACCCTTCTAGCACTCCCTTGCTGTCCGTAAGTAACGACACTCATTTGAGTTTTTACTACTCAAATGAGGGTATAAACTCATTCAACTGTAGCAATCTTGGCATGCACCGCATTTGGTGTGGTGTGTGGATGCACCAAACTTGATGGTTTGGCTTGGTGCCGAGCAAACATGGTGCTGATGCATGCATTTTAATGGGTGAAAAACACGGTGATTGTACATTGCATGCGGCCTAAACAGATGGACTACAAGCACGATGGGGCCCATTACTTCTGTGACCGCTCAAAAATACTCTCTTTTCTTTTGCATTTATTTCCCTTCCCTTTCGGCTTGCAAAAAGATGCAGTAAAACGAGCAAAAATAAAGAGAAGGTGTAGGTAGCCATCCACGGTTTCAAGAGACAGATCAATTCTCTTATCACAAAATTGAAAGATAACCAACAGAGAGAGAAATTTAACCAAACCAAGAACACCTAAGACATCTCAGCCTCACACCATACAGAAGAGAAACTATCAGATATATCTGAAGGTTCCAGAATTTCGTTATTGAAAAAGATGAATTATTGACAGTTTAACACCATGTCGTATCCGGGCTTAAGAAACATATGGTGGAATGAACCATGAAGGAATCAACAAGAGAAAGAACACGTATTGTGAAGGAATCATGGACTTCAACAGAGGAAAAGGAATGTTTAGCAGGTGAAATCAAGAAACAAGAAAAGAGAGACAAAAGGCACAGACTAACAGGGAGATGCAGCAAACCATACCAGAAACTGGTCCCAAGTTTTTCAACAACTTCCAAGAACCACAATCCAAGCAAAGAACAAACTTCTTTCGACCCCCCCTTCTTCTCTTTCCTTCGTCTCCCGATCCTCTCCAACCAAGAGAGAGAGAGAGAGAAAGAATCAACCCAGTAAACGGAGAAAAAACAATCGCTAGAGAGAGAGGACGAGAGAAAGATGGTGGGGAAGTGGAGACCGAATTCAGAGAGATCGGTGGGGTGGGTGGAGAAGAACAGGAAGAGAATGGGTGGAGGAAAATTTGTCAAGAGGGAGAGCAGAAAACAGTGTGTTTAACTTCGCTGTTTTGCGTCGTGTGGAATCGCGACGTATCATTACATCTGTACCGCCTTTTCCAATCGAACGGCTAGAAACCGTCCAAAGTCATGGTACTGTAGACCTCAAGTCAGAGCATCCCTCTAATCCGAGGGAGAAGGGGGGAGAGAGAGAGAGAGAGAACAGGGAAGGGGTGGTGATGAGAGGAGATTCCCTCTAATCCGAGGGAGAAGGGAGAGAGAGATGAGAGAAGTTTGGCGGAATTCGGATTTATTTATCTCTCTCTCCTCCTGTTCTCTCTCTTCTGGCTCTTGGAAGACCCCTTTCCAACCTTTAAATGCTCCCCGTTAGAATTGCCAAAGATTAGAGGCCTGTGCGTTGTGTTGCCTTTCACATGACCTCCCTCCCTCTTTTGGATTTTTGCAAACCTCTTCTTTCCTTGCATGCTCGCACTCTTTCACCATTTGCGTCGAATAACTTTCTTACTTGAGCATCTCTACATTAAAGGGTTCATTTGGACTTAAACTTTTAATTTATAGCATTTTAATTTTATCTTTTTCTAGTTTTTTATTTTTTATTTTCCTTATTTCTTTATGTTATCTGTGATGATATAACTTTTTTAATTTTTAAAAATTAATTACACTGAAAAACAATCAACAGTTACAGTGCAAAAAAAAAACTACTACATTACTAGAAAAACTAGAAGCTTAAGCTTCAAAAACCCAAATAACCACTCCTTAAATGCCAATAGTGGGCGTTTGAATAATGCGTTACGATGGATGGAAATGAGATTGGGGTACAATATGTGATAAATCTAGCTCTCAATCTCTCGATCTAACGGCTAAATTTACCCTACTTCGTATCATAACTCCATTCCCGCCCCTCATTTCTCGTAATTCAAACGGGCCCTAAGTGCAATCCAAGTGTCAAGATATATGATTAGTTGAATTTTGTATTGGATACACATTTGCCAGCTCATGAGGAAGGAAAGAAATATGGAAGTGAGGTATGCTATGAGTAATCTTCAGATCAAGTTAACATTATTGCATCAAATTGTGAGCTGTTTTTTAAGGAGTATAAGATTAGTGAATGCTCTTCTGTATTTTTTCCCACCTAAAAAAGTTAAAATCACAAACCTTTTGCTCGGAAGAAAATCATTCTATTCTATGTGGTGTGTGGCGTTTCAATGCTCCCTATCTTGTTGGTTGACACACACGCATATAATAGAGGTGGCTAAATGAATTGTGCCTGTCAGACCGACCCAAAACACGCTACTGTTGGTCCGCCCCAAGCACAGCACGACCCACCATCGAATCGTGCCAGCCTGGCTTGGCCCATGAGGCTATCAGGCCATGTTTGGATCGGTGCCTTACCCTTTAGGTTGGCACGGCCATATAAGTGATAGACTCTTGCCCGAATGGACCAAGCTATGCCGCTCATTTGACCACATATGCATATATTCGGATGAGAATTCTTAAAATGTGGGGTTCACATGAAATGCCATATATCCTCTTGTTGCAACAAAACAAGGGGAAAAAACATTTGCTCATGCATGAAAAATCAGGAACTAGCAAGCATAACGTCCATGTTCTATGCATGAAAATCATGCAACCAAGTTACCACATATCATCGTCAGTTTCTTCCTCCTTTTCTGCATTTCAGTTTCTTTCCTGCTGTACCGGAGTAAAAAAACACAATAGTTTTGCTGAAATATGCAGGAAAGAGATTGTCATCTACTAGTAGCCTAAGAATCGATTTATTTTCCTGGCCTAATTAATGACCCTCCAAGCCCTCCTCCGTCAGCGTCTCACGTAGCATAATATACACACTGCGGGGCCCACCATACCACGATCAGAGAGACTGAGTGAAAGTCAAAAGGTGATACGCGTCGTGAGCGGTGCCCTTGAGGATCGAGATGAGCATAGCATCTGCTGTCTTGATCATGTCATCCATAGTTCCATACCATCAGAAATGTAACACCTGCAGCAACCAAAATGAAATGTAAAATTTAACATGAAGACTGTGCGTCTTACTCTATCACTGGCACTTACCTAGACTACCTGATTTTAGCTGAAAATTATGAGTTTTAAATTACATGTTAACTGTTCATGTGGTTTGAACCAACTGCATGCAGAGGAAGAAGCTGATTATCAGTCTGTTCACAATGGGTATCTTGTTCCTTGGATGGCCTCTCTTTGTTGCCTGCCTGCCTGGCGCTTGGAGCTTGCTTTGCTGCTTTACTGACGGGGCTCGTGCTATGTGGAGTCCCCAGGGAATATACCGTGGGATGGGAATGCGCCCTGCCATTCATCTTGCTATCTTTTCTTTCCTTCCCTGATTTCTCTCCATCTACATTTGGATTGGATTCCCTGACCTTTAGTCTTTCTTTCCCCTTGCCACTTTGGGCTAAATTACGTAAAGAACCTCAGCTGCAGGCTGTTGCAGTGTTCTGTACACTTCTTCACTGGGTTCAGATGAAAATGAAAGGATTTCTTTCATGCAGTATATAAATTAGTGTCATCTTTTGGGCTTTGGCAGTCTGTGGAGTGAGTGTTTTTGACCACTTCAAAGATAGAAGCCTGTCTTTATGATTGTTACTAGCTATTGTCTTTTCAATTACTGAAAGTTGGATGAATAAACGTAAGGAATCTGATTTCCTAGTAGCTCATATGACTGACAAGGGCAACAGTTTCTTGAAAGCAAAAGGCTCACAAGGCAGGCACATCCGCACAATGAGAGGCATATGCATGGATTATTCTCCTCACTTCCATTGCCACTAGGCCGGCTTAAATAAAACGTTCATACACAGAGGAATTTTCAATGATCCATCCAACAAGTTTACAGGTCAACCAATCCAACCTGACAAAAACATGTTGTACTACTACTGGAGAAGAAAGTCGTGTGACAACCAGGAAGCACGGTGATACTGCCATTCCCTAGCGGAAACGTAAAGAAGATGAGTAGTAGGCGAGTGAGCACTCATGGGTGGGAAAAATGTAAAGCTGGTGCTATTGAAAGGCAAGCATCCACAATAGTATACATGTATCTCAGCGTAATTGGTGCTTTAGTTTACAGCTGGTAGCTGTTTAGGTGATGCATGGCTTCACATGTTTTTCTTCATTTTATTATAAGGATCTTTCAGCTCAGCATCACTGCTAGGTTTTGTATTCTCTGTTTTTTTTCCCATATGGACATGGACGCTGCTTAAAAGCTGCCAAGTGCCTACCATGGACAGAGAAGGTAGGGGCCATTTTGGCTTCTCGTCTTTGGACTGTTTTAAGCCATTGACTATGGACGGTTAATGTCTGAAAGGTCGCCGCAGTGATCCGTAGTCTATGCTGCTCAATTCAAACAGCATGATCGGCACCTACATATACACGTGAACATTCTAGTTAGATATCAATGCTTATGGCGAAAGACGGTCTAAAAGTATCTGGGTAAAAATGTGAGATCAGTTTGAAAGAAAATTCTGAGATTTTTTGTTTTTTAAGTCTGACTGTTTGTAAATTGCTTACCTGGTTGTTGCTGTGGACCAATCGAGAAATTTCGATATTTGACACTGAATACGTGCGCCTCTCAACTTTTAACCTCCAATTCGCACGCCTTTGGAAATTTAACCCTGTCACTGCGAATTCTTTTGATTCAAGGGATTCTCCTCATTTTCTGTCATTTTCTATTTTGACACTTGTCACTGCGAAAATGAAGAGAATCCCTTGAATCAAAAGAATTCGCAGTGACAGGGTTAAATTTTCAAAGACGTGCGAATTGGGGGTTAAAAGTTGAGAGGCGCACGTATTCAGTGTCAAATATTGAAATTTCTCGGACCAATCATGCATGAATTTACTCGTATTATCCTCCCACGAGTTCATTTGGAATACATGATCCATGCATAACGATCAAGTCAACCGAACAATTACAAGCCGAGGGAAATTTGGCTGGGTTCGTTAGTGCTTATGGCTTATGTACGGATAAATAGTAACGCGTCGTTAAACGGTGCGTTTTTTTAAAATGAGGTCTACAGCTAAATTGTAGTATAAATTGTACCAATTCAGCTGTACTGGTCAAAATCACATGTAACTATCTCTCTCCATACTGTCGAATTCAAAAACCATAGTCACAAGTCATAAACATCAGTCTAAAAAACCTACCCAAAGAACATTCTATGGAGGAAATAGCAAAAGCAAGGGAATTCAGAAAGGGTCCGGTTTGCCATCCTGTATGACCTGAAGTCATTCAGCTTTTTCATCACACTTTGCTCAATGCTCACCATTCACCAACACGCCAGGCAGCAGCAGTCAATGCGTGCATACACATCAGGCTTAGTATATTTAAACAAGTAGTACTACTCCTGCAATGGTGCTTCTTCAAAGTGCCTTTGTTCGCAGACCACAATGCTAGTGCCTGCCTGGAGAAAGAACCCATCGCATCCATGCATGGACACGCAAAGTCCAAACGCGGTAAGGGCCAAGCAAAGCAGCAGCACAACACACGCAAACATTACACTCCTTGCTTGCACCATCACCATTCACCAACCAAATGGACTGGGATTTCTCATCTCAGCACAGTGCGCGCACGATCGATGCCGGACCGGTCATGATGATTCGGCGATGGTTTCTCGCTGATTTCTTCTTTTCCAGCCCAAAACGTCGGCCGTCAACCATCGTATGGGGAGCGCAATTTTCTACGCTTTGGTGGCCATCGGAAACTGCGACGTGCTGCTGCCTTCTTGACAGTTCAGATCGGGAGAGGGTAGAGGAGAGAAAGCAAGCACATCATCGTAATTCCCGGGTGGCTTCTTGCGTCAATGTGTTTGTGGCGCACGCTGCACAGCGAGCGAGCGAACGGCTAACCTGCTCTGCTCCCCGATTTTGCGCATGTCCCAAGCAATGGCTGCCTACCTGGTTACATCACGCCATGGGCTAATGGGTAAATTAATAATGGAGGAAGCGACGTGCCAGTGGGTGCTTACCGGGAACAGGCGTTTCACACCGCGTGTTTATGCTCCCAAAGCACCTTGTTTCTTCCCCTGTTTCCTTCCTAGAGTACCTACACTAATGGTATCACTCATTCGTGTTAGACCTTCACAAGCCACTTATTTGCAGCTTGGCACACCAAAGACGAAAGAAATGCACTTAACTTGGGTACAATGAATCGAGTCACGAGAACTTGCGTGATGCAGTAATCGCAATCATGCCTTGCTTGCAGCATTACACCCGTTTGTCTGTCACTGAAGACCGATGTCGCAGCTTGCGATAAGATGCGAGGCTCGTGATCGAGTGGCTCGTTGCGTTGGCATGTTACGACTTTCAACCCACCGGTCCAGCAGCACCAAGGAAACCAACGACACCGCGCGGCGCCACTCGTTTCTCACGTTCTTTTGCCCCGCCTTTCGCGTCGGCTGGCGGGGCCGTGTCCGGCCGGCTCGAGAATCGCGGCCTCCCTTTTCCTCACCGTTCTCGTCGGTTGCTCCGCTCGGTTTGCGGCGGCGGCGGCAAGCCAGCAAGCGCTTTCTCATTTCTTTACGCCGGTTGTTATGCCAAACACCTACACGGGCCGGCTGCACCCAAAGATAGTTTAACCACTTGTACATCACTGCGTTTTGATTCATACTAGTCTAGGCTTTAGCTTCGCTCACCATGGTATAGGTCGATGTAATTGAGCAGCTAAACAGTCCAGGAGGAACTAATCAAACTATTTGAGCATTGACTGGGATCTTGCCATCTTAATTAAATCTTTGGCTGCCCGTGAAATCGTGACCCCGGCCTCTCTTGTCAGGCAGCAGCCGTAACATCGTGACACTGGGGACGGACATGCATTGATGCATATCCCATGACGTAACAGCAACCAACAAATGTTAATTCAACTTGCATTTCACTCGCCATTTAGGCAGACCAAACGGTCCCCGACTGCCATGATAACCTCCGGTCCTCCACCGCAACAGTTCCCACCACGGTGTCTGAACGCAATAGCTTCTATTGCGGTACCACACCACGGTAGGATTAGATGGCTCACAGGCACACGCATAAAACCCAATAGTAGTACCCCATCCGGTATGTCCTACTGTGGTCCTAGAACACGACAGGTCCTGCTACGATGCCATACCGTAGTTGGTTTGTGGCTACTGCACTTGCTAGCGATTTGCCGCGGTCCAGACACGGTAGGTTTGTGGCTACCGTGCTCGCGAGCGATTTGATGTGCTCCAGACTGCTGCCGTGATAGGGGAATGCAACAGATGCGCGTGTCACCTATCGCTGCTATCGTGGCCATCCAAGAGGCCAAAAGTGCAATTTTGCTCAAGAGGGGGCCAAAATTTCAATTAAAAAAATAGGCCAAAGGGCAAAAAAACGTACTAGTTTCGTCACTAATCATCAATCACCACTAGTAGGGATAGCAACGAGACCAAGGGGTCCTAGGGGGCTTGCCCGCATAGCGGGGGGCGCCCCTATCTCCCCATGAAGGAGTCCGGCCCGTTCGGGAATATTCCCACGGGTCCCGCTCTAATGGGAATTGCCATCCCTAGGTAGAGGTAACCTATTATGATTAGGTAGCACGGCATAGAAACATCTTCCAAGATTAATACGCACCTATGAAGATAAGAAATAGCTATAGATGAAGCTATCTTATATAATTAAGGATGGACCATGGCCATCACAAGCTAAAGCTACACATAGCTGGATAATGTAATTTTTTCTCTTCCTTGTGAATTTGCATCATGACCTCATGATGGCAACCAAAGAACGGGTGTGTTTGGGTCCCATCTTGGCATCTTGGTCCACCAAAGGCTTGCCAAAGATACTTAGACAAAAACTTGTCATTGCTCATATGAAACGTAAATCTGGTGTTTTCAATAGCACCATAAATCTTGCAAATGTTGCATGTGATCATAATGGATTTCCGACAATCGCGTACCAATCTGCGCATGCCATCTTTTGAGCATGTTGAACGACAGCCTCACAGCCAGGCCTGATGAAAGGCACATGTCAACTTCAAAATGCAAGGCACAGGCAACCTAATGGGGCACCATGGTGTCTGGGTACCAGACTTCTCTACATTTGGATTGCTTTTAGATGCGTACAAGTGCAATGATATATAATATATCAGAATGGAAAGTCTTAATCATAGATAGAAAGTCTCAATCATAGATGGAAAATCTTAATCATGGATGGAAGGTTTCAATCATGGAGTCTGGACACTATTGTGTCTCTGTTATTTATACTATATATAGAGAGGAAAAGATTAAAGGGATTAGTTCTTTCTCACTGGGCAAATGATGAAAGGGAAACTCCATTTGATGTAGCCATTTGTCAACCTTACACGCATCCGATAGAATTGCTACGAGATCAGGATTTCATGAGAGTTGGTGATGCGATGCATGAATTCCAGCCTATCTTCTCCTTCTTTAGGCCTTTCTTTTAAGAATTACACCTTGCATTTTAAGAATGATGAAAGGGGAATTCCATGCATTTGAAGAATTAATGATCAGATTCCATGCATTTGAAGAGAGACGTGATCCTCTCCTTTTAGGCCTTTCTTTTAAGAATGATGAAATGGAAATTCCACCATGCGGATGGTTCATTAACTTGTACGCATACATTCTTCATTCTTGGAATATCAGAATCACGTCTCTCTTGAGAAATTTGGAACAGAGGATCACGTCTCTGAATCTGATCGAATGCATCATCTGTACGTGGATGCCCACACCGATTTTGAATGCATGCACACTTACGACCTGGATTGGAAGAGCGCGAGCAGAGCAGAGAACCTGGAGGTCATGCATGGCATGAGCTGACGGCCGTATGCCGGTCGCGGCGTGTGCTGCCTGCCGGCGTTGCGTGCACGCGGGCGTGTCTCCGGTGTCCCCCGCCCCGCCTGCAGCTTCAGGCAGGAGCTGCAACTAGTGGACGTCTATTTGTTGAAGCCACATGCTGCCCATGCATCAGTCATCACCCCTGCCATCTGATCAGTGCACCATCCCCTGCTTACTCTCCGCAGGGTACAGACAGGGCTCATTTATTTTTGGGTGTGGCTTTATGCTTACGGTTTTTTGTTTGTATTTTTTGAGAGGGCGGTCAGAGATATTGACACATACGATATACATTATTATTTTAAGAAATTACTTTGTTTGTTTTAACTTTTAGGGAAGTAAAAAAGTCAAAAACCGAAAAAGAACCGAGCCAAACAAAAGGGATGTTTGTCCTAAGGAATACCTACAGCGTCACAACTAGTCTTTGTTCTTCGATGGACAGAGAGACAGCGAAAATCTGATGTGAATTTCCAGTGGTTTTAGGATGTGTTTTTTCGGCTGCAACTGATGACTTTTAATTCTAACACAGCGTTTGTGCTAACGAATTGCATTACACTTCCGACATACACAAATGGAGGACCGTCCCTGGAGGTCCATATAATATGAAAACTTTAGATTTCAGTACCAGCCATTTACTTGAGCCTTTCTAAACTTTTCAAAAGGTGCAAATTTGTTGCGGTTCCTTACTGTAGCCTATGGTTTATATCCAGCAGAACATTTCATGTGCCATGCCTTCAGTGCACGATCATTTCCTTTTCACAGCATTATCAAAACACATAATAATAATAAATGCCATTGTGTCACATCACACAGCAAGTGATGGCTTCAGCACTGGAGAACATCGCATGAACTAACTTGAAACTTCATATCTTGAAAGTGCAAAATTGAATACATATACAATAGTTTAACAAGCCCAAAAGGATCCTATGTACGCAGACCGGCCTTAAGGATTTATCACTTCTCAGCATCATACGTTTTCGTTGCTCCATTCTGTGCCATGAGAACTCTGTATACTCTTCTAAAACATTTTTCTCCGAACCTTCTGTTTTCATTACCCAGGCGATCTTCCAACTTCAAGTCTTGAAGCAAATGTTCCTTCTGGCGAACCTGTTACAAGGACAAAGTTAAGAACATCAAAAGGCCGATTGTCGAACTTTTGCACTCGTCTTGAACCTGTTTAAAGGACAGTACTCACAGTTTTATTGGGATCCATATATACATTCAGAAGGGATCTAATAGAGGGGCACTTCTTCCAGATTGCAAGAGCATGTCTTGGCTGGACTTTGGGGATAGCTACTAAAGACTTCAACCTGTCACGGATGATTTTCTTGAAGAACTAGCAAAGGAATACACTAATGTAACTCTGATCTGAAAGTTGGAAGCTAAATCTATGGAATTACATTTGAATGGGTGGTAAAACTGTTAACAATATGTGGGAACACCATCAAATTGTCAAAGCATGGGATCAGATTAGGGACCACACAATCAGAAAATCTATACTACATAATCAGATTAGAGGCCACATAATCAGAAAATCTTGCATCTCGATTATGGGTTTCATCCATATTGTTGTCACTTGCCAGTAACATCAACAGCAGCACCACTTCACCAACAGCGCTATTGTTATTGTAAGTGGGGCCAGGTGGAGGAGTCAGATCAATTTACGGGGTAAAAATGATGCATATGCAATTACCAATCTACCATTCTATGTAAGATCACTGATTTGACTGGAAACGAGTCAAACAACCACACAACGAACAACATAATATAGAATTACCATAGCCAACATTCCAAGCTAAAGGGCAGCTATCCAATGATACCGTGATCCTGTTGCCCAGATTCGGCTAACCAAAAAGAGCAGGTTGTTTCTTTAGATCCAGCGCCAAAATCCAAATAAGGCAGTGTCAATGTCAACCGATATTCTTTTTGTGTGTGTGTGGGGGGGGGGGGGGGGGGGGGTTGAGCAAACATGAGGGGAGGACCCTTTTTTTTGTACTTTAGAACTTCAGTCAAAATTCCATTCCACCAAAGGAAAACTAAGGTAAGAACCAAACTGCAAGTAACCTTATGCAAAAAGTGAAAATAGAGTAAATGTGCTGCTTATAATATATACAAAGACAAACAGTTTTTCAATTTAGTAAAAAGGAAAAATTAAAGCGGGGAACATTAAATGGAAATCTAGTTTAGAATACAGTTCTAAGAATAAATTGCATGTGTGTTGCATGGTTGCGTATGTGTAATAGCTCACCCATGCAAATGGAAGCATATAAATAAAACCCCGTTTTCACGTGCAAACGGTCGTCCACGGTTCTTATGTGCGAGCCGCGCGAAGACCATAGGCTCCGCACCAACTCTATGGAGTACAAATAGCCGCATGGGGCGGGGCTCATAGCCCCCGCGTGAACTCTACAAAGTATAAAGCGCCGAAAACTTAACCGTCTTGGGCAACTCTACGGAGTATAAATAGCCGCGCGGAGCCTACGGCCTCCGTGTGAACTCTACGGAGTATAAATAGCCACACGAAGCCTACAGCCACTGTGCGAACTCTACAGAGTATAAATAGCCTTGCGGAGCCCATAGCCTACGGGAAAACGCTGCGGAGTTCAAGCCACCGGGAACTTAGTCATCCCGGTCGACTCTATGGAGTCTGAATCAAGGCTCACGTCCGTCCTCTGGGTTCTACGTGTTCGCCCCCCACGAGCGTTCTGTTTTAATCACACTGCGCGTGTCAAGTAGTATGACATGAACGCTCCTCGAGCAGCTAATTACCTATTACCAGCTACGGCCTCCTCAGTGGACCCCATTCAGTTTGTGATAGGAGAACCAGTCACACGCACTCATTACTCATGGTCCGACTGGGCTGACGGGAGCGCGCTGTTTGATGAGTTCTTATACAAATATGCTAAGTCAAAGCAAATATAGAGGTATATGTTTGAGAAGAAAAAGACTCTACTAGTTGTACGTTTTACTGTCCAGTTCAATTGGTCGCTACGCCACGCCTTGTACGACCACAAGTCCCTAGCCGACCATGAGGTATATACGCCAAGATCATCCCCTAAGTTCGTGAGTCTTCAACCATGTTGTGTCAACCACGGTTGTTTCGGCCACGTTATTACGACCACGTTGTGTCGACCACGGTCATTTCGACCACGTTGTGTTGACCACGGTTGTTTCGATCACGTTGTGACAACCGCATTGTATCTTCCACAGCTTGTCAACCACGTTGATTTTACTGCAACTCCGGTCGTACAGCTCATACAGAGCCGGTACTTCCGGTCTTCGCCCACTCGCTAGTTTTCGATCACGTTGGTCTGACCACATTGTTCTCTTCAACCGTTACTTAGACGCCTCTAGGGCTGTGCAGTTTTAAACCGAACCGAAAAAACCGTACCAAAAAAACCGAACCGAACCGGTCAACTCGGTTTGACCGGTTTTCGGTATTCGGTTCGGTAGCTAGAAAAGTGGTATTTCTCTTATTCGGTTTTTTCGGTAAAAACCGAAGAAAAACCAAATTTCCCAAAAAAACCGAACAGTCCGTCTCTCCCGCTGCGGCTCAGATCTGCGGCCTGCGCGGGCCAGGCTAGGCCGGAGCACAAACTCCGCACCTTATTCCCCATCCACGAACAAAACCCTAACCCAAACACCCCCAAACCCACCCCTATTCGGCCGGCCTCCGCCGCCGTCGGGGACGATGGCGAAACCTCGCCGCGGCCGGTCGGCCTCGCGGTCCACCTCCGGTTCCTCCTCCCGCTCCGTCTCCTCTGGCTCCGGCTCATCCCGCTCGCGCTCCCGCTCGCGCTCCCGCTCCTTCTCGTTGTCCTCCCCCTCTCGGAGCCACTCCCCTCCCGCTGCCAGGCGCAGGTGAGACTCGTCTTCACGCGCTCCAGATCCATCGGGCATGGAGGAGCTGGGGTGGCTGGAGAGGATGATGCGGCGGATCCACGCGGCGCTCGGGGATGCCGACTCCCAGGGCGGGTGCTGCCTGGGCTCCCGCGGTGAGGGCGCTGCGGCGGCTAGGCTCCGACTCAGGGCCGTCGCCTACGACACGGAGGACGTGGTCGGGGAGTACGAGTACGAGGCCACCCGCTGCAGGTTCTAGGCCCTCGAGCTAGGGCCACCACGGAGCGACGGCGGCCATCGCAAGCGCATCATCCGGGAGGTTGGTGGCGATCATCTTGGCTCTCGAGGCAACCCTGCTTTGTAAGCTTCCTGTTCGATGAAATGCGCCACAGGATTGCCTGTACAAACTAGATTGGATGCTAATGATTTAAACTGGCTGATAGAACTAAGTGGTACAATTAACCAAAAACACCAAACCAAAATTCAAGTATAGGAACCCCCAAGAGACAATTTTATGAGTTTGTGTTGCAAGTTTGCCCATCTGTAAGAAGAAAGGCCTGTCTGTTCTGGCCATAGTTGGTATGGGAGGGCTTGGTAAGACAACACTAGCTCAACTGGTATTCAATGATCCGAGGGTACACCAATCTTTTGACAAGCTTGCCTGGATCTGTTTGTCTGAGCAATTTGATGTCAAGACCATAACAAGGAACATGATTAGTACACTCCAAAAGCAGAAGTGCGATCTAGTAGAATTGAATGATCTTCAAGGAGCATTGATAGAGCAAATACAGGGAAAGAAACTTTTGCTCATATTAGATGCCAGTAGTATATGTATTATTGTCTACTCGTCTTACTAGTCGATATATCGTTTGCAATTCGCGTCAACTTTGGTAAATATGATATTTACCGATACCGCGCCGAAATAAATTGGGATTTACCGATACCGAACCGTACTTCTAAAAATACCGTATATTACCGAACTACAAACACCGTATTTACCGTATATACCGTATATACCGAACCGATCAAACCGAAAAAACCGATTGCACAGTCCTAGACGCCTCAACCATGGCTCGGTCACGTAGGTCTTCGAAGCCCCGATCGGATACTTAAGCTTGATCTACCGAACGGTTCACTGTGTCTTATGATCTTATGACCAGCTTACAATAGTTAGGAGGGTCTCCGACTCCAGGGGTTCTTACTGGTCTCCAACTCCTACATGAACTCGGGCACACATGTACTCAACTGCCATCAACAACAAGATTAGTTCCAACATGATCTACGGTCCAGGTCAACTGGTTGTTGCGCCGTGCTTCATATGGTTGCATGTTCTCGGCCGATCGTAAGGCGCGTGGCCAACATATGGCAGCTTATGCACCAAGATGGAAGGAAAGGATCTATTCTAGAGGTCTAGAAGGCAAGAAATCGGGAATCGATCAAGAATTCGATCTCAAAACTAATGGTGCTGCGGAGATGCCTTGCAAACCTTGGGGCCTCTAGCCTCGCCACCATCGTCACCCAGGCCCTCCACGGGGCTCATGCCGCTGAAGGCGCCCAAGCTACCCATCTGACCGGCCTGCTTAGCCTCGAGATCCGAGTTTGCATAGTCTGCGGACTCCGACTCGCTGACCACACCGGTCTCCTTCGGCTCACCCGATTCACCGGGCCAAGAGGGAGCCGAGCTTAACGGCTCATCCGCGATGGGAGAGCGAGCACCTCGACACGAAGGGGAGGCCTCCATTCTGGCACCATTGCGCAGCTGCAGCCAAATGTTGCTGGGCACATGATGATCCGGCACGAGGATGCCGAGGGCTTTGCATACTCGGTTCACCTGGGCAAGGTTCAACGTCAACGACGCCCGAAGGCTGTGCTCCTTTGTGATATATGGCCCGAAGAAGACGGTCACAGCACGCTCAGCATCCTCGAGGATGAGCGCTGCCATGAGTAGCCAACGGGGTCACCAAATGAGCTGCCACATGACAACCACAGTAGTGACAGTGCAGAGTTCTTACCTGGCTCGGTTGGCTTCAGCAGTGAGGCAACACTAGGGTGCAGGCGGTCGTCACGGGTGGGGCCGGATTGAACATGCCACAAACGGGCCAGTGGGGACACGCCAAACATGGAACACTCCTCCACGAGGTCCCGCATATTGAACTGAAAGGATATCCCAAAAGCCTCCGCTCGCGCTGCTCGTCTTCGCGGTCGAGCGTCACCAATGAAGACATGTTGAAGGCCATCGGGCGCCCCGACCATTCCAGACAGCTACCTTCCTCCACCTGATGGTAGAACCACCGCCACATCCAACTTGATTCCTACTTAGTCCTAGTCGTGCTCGCCGGGAATAGCTTCGTACATCCAGATCGAAACACAAAGTTGACGCTCCCCATATTGGAATACTCGCCCTCAGCGAGTTTCTTTGGCTGGCACCAGGCGTCATGAAGGAAGACAAACAACGCCAGGCTCGGCCACACCGTCTCCGCTGGGAAGCTCGGCTATACACGGTCAATCGGACAACCGCATTGGGGGTCAGTTGCGCAAGCTCCAACCCGTATAGCTGAAGGACCTCGCCAACGAAGGCTCCCGTAGGGATGCGGAGCCCTGCGTCGAAGTACACAATGAAGACGACGGTCTCCGACTCCGTCGGTCGGGGCTCCGTCTCACCGACAGGGGGCAGGCGGACTGCCTCACATCCCAAAATCTTCCTGTCGCACATCAGCGATTGAATCAGCTCTTCGGTCGCCAAAGTCGGCCCCAGCACATTTGTGCAGACGCCGTTCACCTTCTTCGCCGCCTTCCACCGCTCGTTGGCGGTCGACGCGTCGCGCTCCACTAGCTCATACCCCACCTCGATCGCCGACGAACTCCCACGGTCGGACGAGCTGTCACGACTAGAGGAAGTGCCTGCGGCGTTGCGCCGAGAACGTTGGTCGCCGCCACAAGCCATCTTTACACCGAACAGCCAGACAGAGTGAATACGGCATGCGCGCTTCGAGGCGCGGTGTAAATGGCACGGCAGAAAGCGCGACGGCAGCTACAGGGAAGGGCGACGTCGATGACAACAACCAGCACACACAAGGAGGGGAGGAAGAAGACCAACTAGAGGGGCGCCTCGCCAAGGACACCATTTTAAAGGCGCACGCCTTTTTCGAGCGTGTCTCGAGAACCCGCGAAGCACGAAACGACACCGCATGACACGCCAACCGCAGTCGCACACGTGTCCTACACTACAGCATGAGCAAACAACCGCGATCGCCATGACTCAGCCCATGGGCCAACTACTTAATGGGCCGAAAGGACGGAGGGGCCCAAAAGGTCTGGCGGCATGATTTTGGCCTACAGGAGATGAAGCCCTTTACCATGAGAGGCTACTATTGTAGAGGTGGCCTCCACCTAAATCCATACGGCCTGTTGGCCAAAAGGCCCAATAAGACATGTAAAAGACACGTATATCCCTGTCATATTACACCACTGTGGGGGTATTACTATAATCACCATGTATATATACAGCCTGGGCAAAAGAGATAAGGAGGCCAGTCCATTTTCTACAATCACTCTACCAGTCCTCTTATTTACTATTTAGTCAGTAGCCACAACATATAGCATTATAGGTAAAAATGCAAAAAAATATCATGTGGAGCGGAACAACCATGCAAGTCAATTTTTCTGCCTTTCGTTGCCGCTCTTGCATATTTTTGCAGGCTTGTGTCTGTGTGTGCGCACGCGTTTTGATTATGGACTTATGGTGTTGATAGAATAATGTGGGCAAAGAATATTACAATGCAAGCTGTTAGTGGCATGTAACAGCAGTCAGAAACTCCGTACTGTGTTATATATTTCAGGTGAACATAAAGCAATGAGTAAGAAATATTGTCAAAGCTATAAGTAACGTTGTCAGCTGCTTACGTTTTAGTGCATTAAGAAAAACCAAAGGGCCTTGTAGACAATCAACATAAAAAGTAAAGATCAAACAAACGACAGTTGGCACTTGGTAATTCAGACTTCGAGGAACCAACCGGTTTTTTTGATGTAGTTCACCAATTTATTAGTGACGTAGCAACCGGGACGACCGACTGGCGAGTCTCGGCCACGCCGAGAACAGGACTCTCGGGAGCTACGGACGGCCGCCACTTCGGCGGGGTGGCGGTGTCGTCGAGGACGACGGGGGACGCGGGCGGGCGCCGCTTCGAGAGGGGAGGGGAACGGAAGGGGAGAAGTCCTCGAGGGAGTCGGGGGAGGTCGCGGCATGGGAGCGCTTGCGGAGGGCGGGAGGGGAGGCGGCGGCGGCGACCTGAGATGCCATCGCTTTGGTGAGGTTGGCTTGGCCGCAATCTCCGCCGAGACCCGCCGCGGGGGGGGGGGGGGGGGGGGGGAATGGTTATGGGCCGCGTGACAAAGGCTGGTGCTGTGCTCGGCCCCGTTTTTGCCTCCGCTCACGCGGCGCGCGAGGCCGCACCCCTCTTGCTTCCGCTTGGGCCTGTAGCGCGTGCGGTGCCGGCTGGGCCGCTGCTGTCCTCATCAGCATGTTGTTTTGCGCGCTTTAATCTAAAACTTATTAGTTTAATAAATAATAATTACTTAAAGAAACAAAGAAGCACTGAAAAAAAGAACGCGCCGGTACCTAAGCTAGCTTTCAACAACGAGAATTCTTTTCTCTTTCCATCTTTTCACAATGATCTATATAATGCTCCTCCAGTGGATTAATATATGTTGTTGCTCGAACGCATTATATTTGTGAAACAAGTGCAGCAACTGTGCCTGTGTCGAGCTTACACGTTTGTTTGATCTCCGATTCTTTTTAAGGGGAAATCTTTTGTTGGTAAAAGGTGAAATGATTGGAGCACTTGGGTGATAGTCTTGCAGGGTCAATAAGGCAAGAACACTGATTGAAACACTGCTATATACTCCCTCAGTTGTTTTTCTACATGTCTTTTTAGAATGTATGTAGCTCAACATTTTTAAACTTTGACTGCTATTATTATTATACACAAAAGTATTTGGATTTGTCGTATAGAAATAATATTACATATCATTATATTTATAGTATCTTTCACTAATATATAGTTAGAAAAAAGAAATGATCAAATGTGTCCAAAATGACAAGTGAAAAAACATAAGTAGTATGCTCGTCATGTATTGTGTTCATTAATTGGATGTATACTGGTTGCTGAAGTTGGCAAATTAGACTCTTCTTTTTCTCGAGAGACGGCAAAGAGTATAACGCTGAACCTATGCCATCTAGTGACTGGAGTGTTCCTGTTGCACTGAAAAAGCTTCAATATATCGTATTGTCACTCTTCTTCTTCTTCTTCTTCTTCGCCACAATCCTGAATATATGGACAATCCCGAGTGCGTATTTCCTGTTTTGGCAAATAAGCAAACAGTTGTGAGATATTGAAGGAGAAAGAGGAACGCCATGGCCCATGGAACATGGCATAGAAGATTAGATGGAGCAGTCGATCACTCGATCTGATTATCTCCTTGAAACCAGAGATCGATCCCAATATGCATGGAACTCCACGCTCCTTTATCTCGCCGTGCAGGTCGACAACTGAAACAATGGCCCGCGAGGCATCCAGGAAGCCGTCGGCCGTCCAGAGGCGGAGCGACGGCGAGGGCAGTCCATGGAGACGTTGCGTCCGCCATGGTTGTCAATCCGTTCGCTGACCCTCTCCTGGTCTCCATCAGACGTCCGATCACAGCTGTGCGGTCCAGATTGAGTGAGTAAATAGACTTTGTGGCACCTTTTCACGTGTGGTCCTTGCCTGATTCTCTATTGTCCGTTTGCACCTACCAGATTTGGATCGCGGATAATATTCGCGATCGTGAGCCGCTCGAGCAACATCGTGTGGTTCACATTGAAGAGCGGATTGGTTTGCTGTGGAGGCACTTTTTCGCGAAGAGCCCTTTCACACTTCGTTATTATCCGTTCCCACCTCCCAGATTTGGATCGCGGAGAAAATCTTCGATCGTGGGCCGCTCGATCCATGTTGTGCGGCTCAGATCGATGAGGAGTCGACCGTTTGCATCTGCGGCAGGGTCACGTGCGATGCTACCCCAAACAGAATATTTGGGCCTAAAAACGACATGGGCCAGCGTCACCGCAACTTTATTTCGGCGCGCGCGACGGCAACTCGGCCCGTTTTTTTACTCCGCGCACGCGGCGCGCGAGGGCAAACGGGCCGCGCCCTCTCGTTTCCAACCGGTCCTGTAGCGCGCCGGCGCCGTCTGGGCTGCTCCCTCATATCGTTGAGGCCACGATGACAAAAAAAAAAAAAAAAACTGTTGAGCTGCAGCTAGTTCGGTTCACACTAACTCAGTTGCATGTACTAGTCCAGTTCACTCAAAAGGCTAAATTAGTGAGAAAAATCTGATAATTTATTTATATTTCAGGTGGTGTTTAGGCAGAACTTAAGTGTTTTTGTTAAATAGCACTCAAAATTTGAGTTTTTAGATCTAGATGCATATCTACGTTCATCCACTAGTTTGCTCATTAGTTATTAGCATGTAATGTGATATATCGAGAAATGCTCTAATACATATTATTCTTTTATTTATGGCCTTCTTACATCAATTATATACGAGTTTTGCATAAATTAAATTATGTAAAAAATGATGTCACAATTTATAAAAAAGAGGAATAAAACAAACTATAAGGAACACAACAAAAACTATACAAAACCCTACTTGGCCGTTTATGTTGTGGCTCCTGATGATACTAAACAAATTGATTACTTCCTTATCACATTGTTGACATAGAAAAAAATCACAAAGTTAAAACCATAAAGCACAAATAAAGTAACATCTAATGAATAAAAAAATTGAGTGCTCACAAACAAAAAAAAAACACTTGAGTGCCATCTAGCAAATTCTTATATTTCAACACTCCTCCTCATGTAAGCTATAATTATTTTTTTAAAATGCATTAGCTGGGTTTTGAAGTCAGGACCTCTTGGCACTGATATGCATCGGCCAGTTCACTCAAAAATCTAAACTGATGAGAAAAGAATGATAATTCACTTATACTTCAAAAAAAACAATGTTTAACTAATAAAGAAGAAGAAGAAGAAGAATTCACTTATACTTCAATAAAAATAGTTAAACACTGTGGCATAAAAATCTAGTGCACGCAGCCATGCCCCCATCAGGCCATCACCTTCTCCCTGACATGCTGTGCCCACCGGGTGCTGGGCATGTGAATATGTGAGCACACGGTACGTTACCCACTGTTCCATGCATGTACTCTCTCAGCTCATCAGCAGGCAAGTACGCGGCATCGCAATCAGCACACATGTCACCATTTATAAACTTTGGACGACAGTGGCACTGACAACGTAAGCAAGCTAGCAACAAGGCAGGCAGGCATGCAGATGCACAGGACGCAAGAACAGCTTGCGGGCAGGAGCCATAGCTGCCAAATGCCCGGGAAAGCTAAGCCAGCGCCGCGACAAACCGCGGAAGAGAAAGGACCAAAGGCCTTGGGGCTTAGCGGCCGGGCTGCCTTTTGGTGCTGTAGTCCCTGCGCAATCGCATCAAAAGGTTCTGTTTTTAGACTTTTTAGACTGTAGTGATAATTTTTGTTTATAATTTTTGAAGATAGTTATCGAGTTGAAAAACTATTTAAAAATCGTTCTATTTATTTTAATTTTTAAAAAGCTAGATATCAAAAGATGAAAATAAAAGCCTAAAAATCAAAACCAAATTTTGTCGCTACAAGGCTACAAGCCAAACCCCAAGCTGCCAAAGGCGTAGCATGCTCGTTCGACCAGGCTTTTTCATACGGGCAAAATAATTGCACGTCATGGCAGGTCTCAGCGATGTGATTTGACCAACCAAGATATGAATTGCCTCCTGTTCACCAAGTTACCGGCCACATGCCGATCTTTTGTATGTCTTGTTCATGAAACACCTTGGACGCGAGAGGTTTTTGAGAATTGTGGTGTTGTTCATGAACACTTTGTTCACGGCAGGTTTACATGCGATGGGAGTTGTGTTGTTGTTTAGTCGACGCTTTTGAGAAATTTGTTCCGGATTGTCCATTTGAGTTTTTTTAGGTAGCTTATAGCTTATTTTTCACTGTTTAGCTCTGTAAGACTATAGTTGCTGGTGACTTTTTTGTTATAATTAAATTTAAAAAATAAAAAATGCAAGCCTATCATAGACAATGCAACGGAATACAAAAAAAACAAAAAAAAACTAGAAAAAAACGAAATTAATAAACTAGAGGCTAAGTATGTGTTTGGTTCATGGGACCATGGGGGATGGGATGGGGCGGTCCTCGTTCCAGAGCTGTTTGGTTCAGAGTCAGGTGGGATGGGGGATATCCCTCTAGGGAATATTCTGTGGATATGCTCTCAAATTGGGGATGATCCTATCCCCCAAAAATGAGGGGATGGTGAGGGATGAAGTGGGATGAGTGGCTGACAGGTAGGCCCCGTCCCTAAAAAATGGGTTGGATCCATCCCGTCCCACCATGACTCTGAACCAAACAGAAAACAGGGACCGTCCCGTCCCGTCCCTAAAAAATGGGTTGGATCCATCCCGTCCCACCATGACTCTGAACCAAACACACCCTAAAAGGCCAACGAAGAGGCCGAAATAAGCATACACGGATACAGACCCGGTTAGTAAACAGTTTACCTGGGTTTGATGTGATATCAGATCCAACTGACTAAGGAGCAGGCTCTGAGTCTGATCACAACGGGTCGCTACTGTATCGGTCTTCGGACTACAGGTAGCACAGAAGAAAGGTTATTCAAGTTTGAACTATGCAAAAACTGAGAACGCTTGCTATCTTCAGTCCATGACCAGGTAGGACTAATCATTCATTTCATCAAAGCCCATTTTGCATGTCAAGCCTCCAATTCAGAAATTTCTACGCTACACGCATTCGATTTCTAAGCATCTTCCTTTTAGTTGGTACAGTAGTGAACAGTATTGGTGGGCTCTGTACTTTCGTGGATAAAACATGAACCAATGTTTGATTTTGTAGCCACCAATAGCTAGAGAAAAAACGAGGCTACACTCTCCCTGAAGATCAGTCTGCAAAAACTAGCAAAACCCTGCAAATCGAATGATATATGATTGACGAAAGTGAGCAAAATAATGAATTTAATCAAGCTGTAGCTAGCAAGTACATCATTCGCGCTCTATCGCATACAAGAGGTTTGTTACTTCGACGACCATGAAGAGAAGAAGTGGGTGGTAGGGTTGGACGAGGAGGAGGCCCGGTTGGTGTCGGTGACTGTCCCTGACCATGCCGTCAGCGACGGCCGGCCATGGACGAAGCCCAGCGGCGCCAGCGGGGGGCACGCCACGACGCCCAATGGCGGGAGCTTCTTCATCACGGACAACGGCGGCGAGAACTCACCCTCCTCTTCCTCCTCCTCTGTAATCCCAAACGGCGACGGCGAGGCGTCCGGCGTCTCGAACGGCGTATCCCCACCGGCCGCCGCGGCCGGGGCGCCCCGCTCGTACACCGGGTTGGAGATGCACACGAACCCGTCGCTGTGCGCGGAGGAGCTGGTGGACTCCGACTGCGACGGCGACGAGCGCCGCGCGGGCGACCACGTCCACACGGCGGCCTCCAGCTTGGGGATGGCGAGGAGGAGGTCCTTGGGGTTGGGCGCGTGCATGACGCCGTGCGCGTAGTAGAACGGCGGCGTGCTGGAGAGCGCCTCGTGCGTCGTCGTTGTCGCCACCGACGCGTCGTCGCCCGTGGCAGTGTGCGGCGGGGACGACGTCGGGCCGAGCTTCGGCCGGGACATCGCCGCGCGGAGGCGGCGACGGCGGAGGTGGGAGCAGAATAGGTCGGCGAGGACGAGGACCAGGATGGTGAGGAAGAGTGCCAGGCTGAGCGCCACCGTGAGGCTGACCCCCTCGGCCAGCCTCGACATGCCGTTGGTGAACATGGTGAGCTCAGAGAGAGTGAAGTGGCAGCAGAGTGGAGTGGAGGTGTTGCCGAGGCGAGCGCCTGTGCTAGCAACAACTGGCGCGGCTAACCCATTCGGCGTCAGTTCTGGTGGCGTCAATAGACAAAAAAAAAGTCGCTACTTTTGCTTATTGGTCTCGTAACGATCAACTGCCGCGTCACTTTTCCCGAGGCAAGTTACTCCCAAAAGCTAGAGCCTAGTACAATTAGAGCTGTAAGCTATGGCGCACTGTCTGCAAAAACCAGGGGGTACCCTTGCGTTGCTGAACCCTTTCGGTGGCAGCAAGGGTCCCATGCTTGTAGGGCAGGGTTGCCATTGGAACAACGCTGATTTGGTGAGGTAATCAGGTAGGTATGTAAAGCAATGCTCTGTTCACCGGCGCCTGACCATTGGATGTAGAGAAAGAAGACCGGGTGTTTTTGGCGGGAAGTCGCCGATCCGCTTACAAGTGCGAATCCAAAGATTCTGGGCCCCTTTTTCATTGTATGGACCCGTTCTACAGTGTGGCCGCTCATTTTAGCTTCAGCTTCTAACTTTTAGCTTATTTACCACTATTCAGCAACAATAAAATTTCAACCGCTACAGTGCACTTTTAGCCATAAACCACAGCTTTTTAGCCCAACCAAGCGGGGCCAAAGCCTAAAAACCTGAAAAGAACGGGACATATGACTTATGGTTTCTCTCAATCAAACAGATGAACGACTTATTCATTGTTTTTCCGAAACAATTTATTATGATAACTTTTTCGAAACAACTTATCAGCATTCGGTATGTTCATATAAACGACATGCTAACATCAAAAACTATCAATCATAGCTATAAACTATCAGTGGTAGCTGAAAAATCCACCCGGAGTGCATCTGCTTTGACCTCAGAGTTGTTCATCATTTGTTCGGTGTGGTGGGGACGTTGACCGACCCGTCTAGCACGCCTCTCCGACGACGTCCCTACCGCATGATTGGCATCCAGCAAAGTCATGTAACCTTGGCCATCGCAGTTCAAGCTTGGATCAGTACATGCGGCATGGCTGGATACATTCCTTACTCATTAGTCAACCATTAAGTTCAAACATGCGGATTCTAGCAAAAAAGAAAAAAAAACACCGTGTGACAGTGTAGCACCTCACATACCAATATAAGATACTACTATAAAACATTGTCGCCAAAATAAAGAATAAAAGCAACAATAAAGATTGCAAGGAATTAAAACATTAAAAGTACTTTAATAGAAAACTAACAGAAACTAAAATAAATGTTTGAAACATAGGACCGGTCCACTTCTAACCAAATAAAGAACAAATGAAATAACAAATAGTGGCAAGCTATAGTGTTGAAAACTTGAGAGCTCCCACCTATGGATAATGTTATCACTCCACTAGCCTTTTATCTGAGAATAAAAAGAGCAAGTATGAGATTTGAAAATCTCAGCAAGTACCTAACAACGGTCGCAACACAGTGATTAAATGAAAAGTAATGCAAGCAAGTAATTGACACATGTTAATTGCAATGAAACTAGGTTATTGGAAACACTGATACTGATCTGAGATAAATATAACAGGAACTGTGGAAATAAGAATATTTGTTATATAGCAAGTAATGTCAATGGCACTGGCAATTACTTGCCACATACCCGATTATATGTGAGTAGTCAAGCACAACACTGTCCTCGACTGTATAACTGTAGATAGGGTGTAATATCCTAAGTAACGAGACAACAAGAATGGTGGAATTAAAGATAATTGTTATTTAGCAAGTTATGGCAATGACACTGGTGTTTGCTCCCACATACCCGGTTATACGAGAATAGTTAGGCACAACGCTATCCTTGACTATATAACCACAGACGGGGTGTAATATCGTGAGTGATGAGAGTGTACGGCCCCCGTATGTTACCAGGTGGATGGAAATCTCCCTTACATGTGAATAACCTCAGGCCAAGTAACAGTTATATTGTTAACAGGTTATATGGATTTAGGGGAACTAAGGAAAAGCTAAAATAAGGTTATGATAAGTGGAAGGGTTCGTTAATGTTGGAAATGGAGAAACATAATTCCTGATATGAAGGCGATGTGGAATGATAATATGATGATAGTGGTATAAGAATTATTCTAAGAGAGGTATTATAACATAGCTCACACAAGGGTTGATAACCATCTAAGTTTTATTATATGGTGAGTGATTATTAATCTGATTAACAAGTATTGTATAAATGTCATTCATGACTCATATACGAATCATACAAATAAAGGATCATGATATCAGGAAAAATAAACATAGCAACCATAATGTTAAAAGATTGCTAATAGTTTAAACCTAAATTTGAAACATGTTCATATGCTACCCCTATTACTGATTTAAGCATGAATTCTAAAACACTAATTAAAAGCATGAATTATATAACATTATTAACTGAGTACTCTAATAAATCTAAAGGCGTGTGAATTAAGATAACCTAGAACATCATGGTATCAACACAATATTATAAGTTTATAACCAGGCGAACATTAGTAGTATGATAATGACCAAGCATGCATTAGTAACATGATAATAACCAGGTGACTTTAGTAATATGATAATAGCCAGATAACTTTGGTGATATGATAGTAGCCAGGTAATTTTGGTGATATGATAGTAGCCATGTAATCCTTAGTGATGGGATAATAGCCAGGTAATCTTTAGCGATATGATATTAGCCAGGTAATCTTTAGTGATATGATAATTGCTAGGTAATCTTTAGTGATATGATAAGTGTTAGGCAAGCGTGAGTGATATGACAATTATACTCAATAGCAAAGGTGACAAGTAATATGGAAACATGTGGTATGTGGAACGGAAAAGGTTACGGCCACGAGGTACTTGCCTTGAGCACGCTCAATGAATGCACTATATGAAGGGCCCAGAATACGCAACTGCCCGAACGCTCTCTCAACAACTGTGTGAACCTACAAGATGGAGCGGGGATGAATCAAATTAGGGCTAAGGTAATCTTGTGGAAACACAAACGAAAGTGCGTTCGGCCGAAAAAATTCGCGTTTGCTAAGCCTTTGCCGCCCAAATCGCCATTCAGCTGATCGAACGTGAA
Organism: Dendrocalamus latiflorus; assembly: GCA_017311315.1. Lineage (NCBI taxonomy): Eukaryota > Viridiplantae > Streptophyta > Magnoliopsida > Poales > Poaceae > Dendrocalamus > Dendrocalamus latiflorus. Next base: position 36,145,828 of record CM029656.1, on the reverse strand, counting down.
TGGCGTCCCACTACAAGGCTGGCCAAAATCCCGTGCGAACACGCGATTCATCTGCGTCTCAGCCGGCTGAATCACGTAGCTATGGAAACCAGTCACCAGCGCCGCCGTCGCCGCCGCCTGCGCCGCGCCGCCATGGGCCGCTACCACCGCACGCTGTGTGTGGCGCCGCCACCCGCGTCGGCCCTCACATCGCCACCTCCATCGGCCACTAGCGCCGACGCCGCCACCACCGCCACCGTAGTGCCTCACAACCGCCTGCGCCACGTATCGCGCGTCGCAACGCCCACGTGCCACTTGCCCTAGCTGTGTCACCGCCATCCATGCTACACCGCCCTGAACACTGCCTGCAGCCACTGCACTACCGCCCAAGCGTCGCCTCTGGTCGGCGCACGCCGTGCGGCCTCAGCCTACGCTGCCCGCGTGCTGCTCGGCTCGCGCCACCCGTGCGCCGCCCAACGCCTCATGCTGCCATGGCCGGTGTGCCACCGCTTCCGCCTACCACCAATGCCGCCCCGCGGCCGCCAACCAAGGCCCCCACGCCGGCCAAAGCCATAGAGAGAGAGAGAGAGGAGAAACTGGAAAGAGAAAGGAATAGATTGATATGGATGGGGGAGAGAGAGAGGGATGGAGATAGATAGAGATAAGGAAGGTAATCCATCCATTTAAATGCTAATTAAGGTAATGATTGTCTTTTGAAACGCTGAGGCACTGTCCAGATATCAGGGTGCTATAGGCAGAATGTGTAAAATCTAAAATCCTCATAAAGATTTGTGCCACGTTACAGTAACAGCAAAAGCGTGACATTCCTAAGGCCCCATTTGCAACTAGGGGGCTTTTCCCAACCAACTTCCTTTTATTCAATCAAGCCCTAAAGCGAGATGTAGGGCACCTTTTGCTGATGACTTTTGACTATGGCTGATAAATAGTAGTGGCTAATAAATAGTAGTGTATTATATAAGTAAAATAGTGCAACAAAAGACATTACAACATTTGGACTGCTATATGACTTACGGAATTGTGATATAATAAAATACAAAGTATGTTACAATATGTGAAAGCGAAAAATAATGATTGATGAATAGTAATAGTTAACAGAAACGGTTTATAGAAGTTGGAGCGTTCGTATTGACTTCTGCTTCTGAAAATAGAAGTCAATATAAACAAACCCTTTAAGTAAGAGAGCTGTGGTCACAACCAAACCTTGTAAAGAGGAGGCACACCAACGTAGATGCAGCCTTCATCGAATAGTGATCTGTAACATCCCCCAAATTTTTCATAAATTTGAAAAACAATTGAATTTTCAAAAACTTTTGCAAATTCTTAAATTAGAGCCTATTTCACACTAATCTCAACCCAAAAATCGCGCACGAATCTCGGCGTCGCCCCCTTTCTCGTCGCCGATGCGCTGGCACTGTGCGCTGTCTGAAAACTTCGCCGCCACCTGCTGATTTTTGTCGCCAAGCCACCGAGTCTCCTTCCAGCGCCTTCCCCTCCCGCCACCTTGCACTTCAGACCTCCTCCTCGCCAGCTAAAGCAGCCAGCTGCCCTCTCAGTCCTTCCTGCCCATGAGTCGTTGCCGCCACGATACCTCCCCGGCGCGAACCATCTTGCTACCACTAGAAGAAGCTCTGAGCATTTCCTTGAGCTTCCAACAACGGCCAGCAAGCCCTCCCCCATCTCCAATTACCCTAAAAGCCGCCAGATAACCGTCGACACCACAAACCCTAGAAATGAGCCCATGTTGCAATTCGACCTAGCCGACCGATTAAAACTCAATTGCTCCCGTTCATAGACTCCTCAGGTTCCCAGGAACTTGTCCAAGCCGTCACCTTTAGCCCCCGAGCCTTCTCCTTCCCCGCCTTCGAGTTCTTCCGCCCGGTCATGGCACTCCACCGTGGCCAGCCCTCTGTAAGTCTCCCTAGCGCAAACTGCCACCACCATCACCTCCTTGGCCATCCCTAGATGGTTAATCAGTCGCCAAATCCGAAAATGGCCTCTCCTAGAGCTCCCAAGCCACCAAAAACCGCCCCGAGATCACCGGCTCGCCGCCGGCGATTGCCGCCTCCCCGGCCGGTGCCGACCCCAAAAATGGGTTCCCGGCATCTCCCTGAGTCCACCCATGTCCTCGATTGGAGTCGCAAAGCTCTGTAGCGCTGTCAGTCGCCGGTGCAAAATCTCCCCTGTTCGGTGCTACAGTGCACGCGCGGGAGGTAGGAGATGAACAGTACCCACCCGGTACTGTAGCATCCGCCCGCGATGAACAGTACCTCGCTCGGTTTGAGCAGTGCACACCCGCAATGAACAGTAACCAGACCCGTTAAACCATTTTAAGCCCAAAAATGCAAAAATATATCCGTTTCGACCGTTTCGAAGCCGCCAGTCCATTTCTTAGCTCCAAATATTCATATCAAGCCTCCAAAAATCCCAAACCTATTTTATTTGAATTTTAATTGAATTTATTTTGTTATTTGCATTTCTTTATTCCTAGCTCATTTTTCGTCGAGCGTGGAATTAAATTGATTTTCTTTATTTTGCGCTAGCACGTGGCGTCGAGGATCAGCTGATTCAAGAATACGAAGCTTCAGATCAAGATCAAGGCCCAGAAGTTGAAGAATACGAAATTGTCGAAATCATAAGCCCGCAAGGCAAGTCACATGTTTTTGATCATATTGAATCCCATTAAATTACATTATTTATTTAATGTATTTTCATTATTGATAGTTGCGAACTGATAATTGATTAAAATAAAGATTTAGAATGGCATGCTATCTAGATAATCCTACCACCGATAAAGAGCCCTGTTCACCTTGATGGCCGTATTCACCTTGACAACCTTAGTAAGAATTAATATATGATGTAAATGTATACAATATCATTTCATTCAACATGTTACACTACTAAGTGACTCTGGCCGTTGGCCGGTAGAATTGAAAAACCCGGAGAGGGTAGGGTGGTATGGGACACCGTACCCTAGGCCGGTGATGCTGGTATGTACTTCTAAGGTGTTGGCTGTGGGCCGGTAGGATTTGAAAACTAATACTAAGGTAAAGGTGTACTGTGGGAAATCACGCGGTGATCTACGCCACGACTTTACCTTAGAGGAATTGATACTAAGGTAAAGGTGTACTGTGGGAAATCACGCGGTGATCTACGCCACGACTTTACCTTAGAGGAATTGAGACTGGGAAGGGTGTACTGTGGGAAATCACACGGTGATCTACGCCACGACCTTACCCTGAGCCTGAGGCTGCGGACCTCAGGAAAAAGATGAGGACAAGAACCTTGTGCCAAGTAAAAGACACAGTCATCGCCCAACCACAAGTGTTGACTCGTCAACCCTGGTTTAGTAGCTGCTCAAATCGATTGAATATCTACAACTTATTTTGGGGACTCCGATTAAGGGATGTCCCGCGTACACAAAGTTGGTATGGAAACAATGAGACCATATTCAACAACGGTAGGATTACACGGAGTCGATGTGCGACTTTCTGCGTGGGCCAGCGGAATGCCGACTGCCTGTGTTGCCTCGTCCCTACCGGGTAGAGGCTATATAAAGAATTGAGCAGCGAAAAACCATGTTTTCTTAATGTCAGACGTGGAATTAAGAAATCTTGTGGGTAAAGCAGGGCAGCTCTGCAGAGTGAAATAAATGGTATTCGAATACGCCGTGCTTCCGGTTAATGAAGCTGTGTTAATTGGGTGATTCCAACAACAAGGCATAAGTAGTGTTTCTGAGATTGTTAAATTGAGTAATGATGAGACTTTATCTGATAACAGAAAACCCCTGACCTTAAGGAGCAAATGTTTTAAGTTTTACTTGATTGCAAATAAAACTGCATCCACCTCATAATAAAACCACTATACACCCTCCACCCGAGAACCTGGCAATTAGTTATATAGTATTTCCACATGTGATTTGCTGAGTACGGGGTGGGAGTACTCAGGCTTGCCGAATTTTCCCCCAACAGATACCAGAAGAAAAAGGAAGCAATTCAAGATTTCGCATTAGGGTTACGACCGCACTCAAGCGTTCCTGTGGAGTTTTCTTCGGCTCTTTTGTATGTAAGTTAAGTTTTGGGCTTGAATGCCCGTATTGTCGTTAAAGCTGGCCATTAGGTCTTACTTTAATCCAATTAACTCTTTTTAAATGGCTTATAAGCAGGCATGATACACGGTTAAGCCGCAACAGAACTCCTGGGCTGTTGCAGGCCGTACGACGTCCCTGGTCCCGAAAATTGGGGGCGTTACATGATCTCTGCAAACAAAGTAATATGAGAAAGGAAAACAAGCCCATTGCTCACGTTATAAGTAGCATCTGCCGTCATATTATGGTATGCACGTATCATGTGGTAGTTCAAGACTTCAAAAGTTCAACTATAAAACTGGAAATGCGCCAAGGCGCAAACCAAAGCCCACCCCCATACTAACTGGCAGGTGGCAAATTATTTGCAACTAATCTAATGCAAACCACAACTCAACTAAATGACTAATGGATCTCTATGCTGAGAAGAAACCCTAGCCTTTCCAGTTTCTATGGCCAACACTTGGGTTTGACTCATTACTGTCCTCATTCTCACCCAAATATCAGACTCAAATCACATTCCAGAGCCCATAGTGACAGGCTGCATGTGCACTTTTTGGGTCTTTGGGGATTTTCAGGTCTGAGTGCTTTACCACTTCCCGACCACCAACTTCCCAACACGATTTCAACCCAGCCAGTGCTTGTCAAATCAAACCCCATTTTTGAATACTACTGAGCCCAACCCATTACTAGTTGTTCGAGAGTCAAAAATGGAAACAAAAGCGCAATCAGACACCAATTCATTTGAACTCAGGACCCCTAACAGATGAGCTATGTCTCCAGTTTGCGTATGCTTCAAGATAATGAGTAGAAGTACCTGATATCTAAAGAAGGAGGTAAGGAGAAGAGTCCGGATATGTGCACCATCTACATCAGCATATGTGAGAGTAACTGTTCTGATACCGAAGAGGTTCCTTCTTAAAATCCTCACCCTGAAATAATATATTAGACAAAAGAAAAGCCAATAACAATAGGAGTTCAGAACAAAACAGTACGCACATTCACTCCTAACCCAAGAGCAAGAATAAGATTTTGGATTTCTTCATTTTTGTACAAGGCTGCTCCATCCTTCCTTTCAATGTTGAGAATTTTTCCTCTTAGAGGCAAAATAGCCTGTCCACTTTTAAGGCATGCTTAGATATAAGTGAATGACAGGAAAATGGTATGTAAGTTGCAAACACACTTGGTATAGAACAACAGATTATCAGCTCCCATCTCACATTTTATAGTAAGGGTATCTACGAAACAAACAACTGTATAGTTCTCTAACCATTATGTTGCCAATTCACGGCAGAAAACTACTAGCGTTTTACTTCGAACATTGGCAACTTAATTTATGGATGCCACTTGCAGCTGCTAGGCTTGTATAGTAAAAACCAAATAATAATAAAAGCTTTGAATGGAGATGAAATTTTCAGGAATACTGATTTTCATGGACTAACAAGAGAACGTCCATAAGTCCATTTGCTACTAGCTGCTCAAGCTACACAAATATTACAGCTCCCAGTGCTGGTATCCATGTAGACCTTGAACCTAGAAATGGATAGCTTTCTTTCCTTTTCCTTTTCTTTTGTTGAGGAGAACTAGAAATGTATAACTTTCTATACAAAAAGAATGATAGGATCATAAAGGTACACGGTGCTCTTCCTAGTTTGAATCTACTTTTCGGCATCAGGATGTCTGTCATTCTCAACCTTGAACTATTCCAGTAAAAAGAAATTCATACAAGTCATGTTGACAGAAAACAAGACAAAAGATTAGCTTACAAGCAGGCAACAACCACTTGGGTAACCAGCCGAAGTAAAAGGATATATTGTCCATGACAAGGTAATTACTGATCTTGTTAAGGTTACTTTACTTACTCAGGCACTCAACCATAACTACTTCTGAACAAAATTATGAATTACTGTAACCATTTCTATCCTCTATCGTATCCCCTTGTGATCCCTTGAAAAAATTGACTTTGACAGCAAGTGCAAAGCAAGCGCAGCGTGGGTAGTCACCTATTTTCAACAACCGCAACATCTACCTCGTATTTTGCAAAAAGCCAGAAATAAGCCACGGCCACCACAGAAATGGTGGAACGAGAATGACTAGTTGTAACAAGAAAAGGTGAATGGATGTTCATGATAAATCCATCAAGTTTGGTCTTCATAGAGGACAGCAAAAAAAAGTTTGGTCCTTGTTGATTAACGCATAATGCATCTCTCAGTGTTGTTCTTCTGGGTAAGTGGTTTCGTATGAAATGTAATTTCTAATATCCACGTATGCCATATTGCTTTGCAAAGTGAGGAAGTGCCCTAACATCTTTACGGTTCAAAAGCATAAACTGATGTGTTGGAAGTTTATTTTTATGAAAATAATACATATATTCAAGGAATATCTGGAGGTTGGCATAAAGAACACCAGTAGATAAGCGATGTTTAATATCTGCTTCAGCAGTACTAGCAGCTAGTAAACAAGAATTAGTCAAATAAAACTTCTCTTATCAAATGAGGCAAATGACGCAATATCTAGATACCTATAATAAAATATTACTCCCAACTTCATTAGGAATCTTGCAATTCTTCTGGTGGTAAAACTGTTGAATGCTGACTTTCCAAGGTTCAGTTGTGTTTGAGCCGTGGCGTCGTCTATGGAAAACTTGGGCTCCCGGAAAATGCAAGATTTTTATTTCGTTAGCTTTCCGCAACAGATGTTGGATAGCGGACAGATTGTCAAGGAGAGGCCTCCCTCATCCCGAGCAATGCGTTCTTTGTGATCAAGCGGATGAAAACATTCAGCATATTCTCACTTCATGTGTCTTTGCTCGTGAATTCTGGTTTAAGATCTTGGAACCCTTGGGCTTCTCAACATGTGTGCCGGGTCGTCATGAGCACCATTTTGCTGAATGGTGGAGGAAGGTTTGCAAGCGGGTTCCAAAAGACAAAAGAAAGGGGTTCAATACAGTGATAATCATGGGCTCTTGGTTATTGTGGAAGCATCGCAATGCTTGTGTGTTTGAAGGAGCTCGTCCAAACATTAATACCTTAGTGCATTTGTTTCGTGATGAGCAGCATCTCTGGTGCATTGCTGGAGCTCGCGGGCTCCGAGCTCTAGGTCATGGTGGGGTTGTGGGTTAGCCTAGGTTTATCCGTGGTCAGGTCTCACCCTAGTGTGTGTTGCATAAGGTTTCCCGTTTCGATGTATTTTCAACCCCTCACAGCTCGACCCGGAGTGAGGTGGTGGTGTTTGTAAGGAGCCGATCCTTTCCTCTCTTTAATACAATGATACGCAGCTCTCCTGCGTATTCGAGAAAAAAAACTGTTGAATATATGTTAGCAACACTAGATTGGAAAGCAAAAGTTGTACCTGAAATTTCCTATCCCGACCTTGCTTTGCACTACCCCCAGCGGAATCACCTTCAACTATGAAGATTTCTGAATTCATTTGTGATCAGCAAAAGTCAAAGCCTAAAATAAGATAGGATATCTAATAATTTTAAACATAAAAGGGGAGTTTGTCCATCGTCCTCCCCTCCCGACTCCCTGTACACACATCCCCTCCTCATAAATAATTTACTGTTGTTTTCCTTTATGCCTGAGATTCAATGTACTCTTGAACATTTCTGGTCTTTTATATTTATATATCAATGCGAAGATAAAAAAATGTTTGTGGAACAATTTTGGACCACGTTCGCTGATATGTACCACCCTTAGGGCTAAGACTGTAAAAAAAACTCGAGGCTCACGAGCTACTTGAGCTTGGCTCGTTTTAAGCATGATTCAAGCTTGGTTTGAACTTAAACAAGCTGAACTCGAGCTTGATCTCAAGCTCGTGAGTTTTATCGAGCCGAGTTTGAATAATTCGCGAGCCTTGAATTGAGATTAAATAGTGATACATGTTAACTTTTACTGAGCTTACCTGAGCTGAACTCGAGCTCGAGCTTTTTTAATTATTAAAAATTGATGTATGTTTAAATTATTTTAACTATTATCGAGTTTACTTGAGCTGATTTTGAATTTGAACTTTTCTTATTATTGAAAATTAGTGTACAATAAATTATTTTAATTGTTATCGAGTTTCAACGAGCCGAGCTTGAGTCTAGGTCTAGGCTTGGACCCCAACTCGAGCTTGACTCGAACTTCTACTGAGCTCGAGCTTGGAAGGGTAGGCTCGCTTGAGCTTAACTCGTTTACAGCCGTACTTAGAGTCTTTTCATATTGGTTTCTATTTCTGGCTTCTGCTTCTAGAAGTAGAAGCCAATATGAATCCTTCAGTTTATACAAGCTGCTTCTATCAACCACTACTTTTCCATTTTACAGGTTGTAGCGTACTTTGTATTTTATTATATCACAATTCTGTAAGTTGCATGGCAGTTTAAATATTGTAGTGCATTTTATTGCATCGTCTTTCTTACATATTACACTGCTATTCATCAACTACTTCTATTCATCAGTTGTAACCAAAAGCCAATATAAACAAACCCGAAATTTGAATGAATTGTTGATCTTAAATATCTAGTTGATATATACCTTCTGGTGTTAGGTTGAGCGCTACTGCTATGATGATGCTGGTCTTAAAGAGCTAGTTAACACCTTCCCTGCTAATGCTTCTTATCATATCCAAAGGTTTGAAGGTACAACGTTTAAACCCATCCAACTAATGAGCACAGATGAACGATTAAGAAAATTTCTCAGCATATCAAAGTCATCTGTCAATACATTTGTCTACGTGTTAATGCCTCTTCTAATTGACAATAGTTTGCCAAGTTTTTTTTTTGTTTTTGGAATTATCTAATAAAAGGCCCATCTGTATAGAAACCATTCACTAGGTGACATGATATCACTTTGCTAAAATTGAAGTCACTATTTCTCAAGAGTTTGTTGACAACAATTATGAACTAACAAAGTTTCCTATGTTGTTATTCTCTAATCTATTATCTATGGTTTGTGAACTCAATGAGTATCCATTTTTTTTCACATTTCCTAATATTTGCAATTTTCTTTTGTATCTCCTCTCGTATATCAACCAAGCCAACACTAATTCCACCATGTATCCCATGCACACGTTCGTCTTTATGCACAACTACTTCCAGAAAACTGCACAAACTCCCCATTGTTACTGCTGAAAAGTTTCTCATCTTGTCCAAGTACTTTCCTTGACCCCCCCCCCCCCCTTTCTCCAACATGCCATAGGGAGTTAGGGACTCATCTCCCTCCCCTAGTTCCTTCCTCTCCTGCATCTCACAAGATGCACCTTTCCCATCTACTTCTATGCTGCATGGCAACTCTCCTGGTTTGTTCCCAGGTGTGTGTGCACTTGCGTCAAGTGCATGTGAGAAATAGTGCTTGTAAGATAACCATCTCATTTTCTTTTCTTTTTCCTTCTTTTTAAAAACAATGGTATTTTGAACTGTTGGCATTCTTAGCAAACATGGTTTGTCAGGTACCAAACTGGTTCGTACAGCTATGCACTGCACAGGGGATGCCCACCTTTACTTTTATGAATAGACCTATTATTTATGCTTAATTTTCCTGGAAACTTCAGGTAGTGCATGGATACCAAGTGCATGATATCGCAACCAATATAGTTTATAAAGTCGTATGTTCTTATTTTGATGGTAGATGTTTACTTTGCATCCTTTTATCTGGTTGCTAAATAGGCTTGGGTGAGATGATGCGAGGAGGCTGTTGAAGCAGTTACGGGTTGAAGATGCCGCTGAGGCCAATGTAGTGTTCTCATCTCTTATGGGTACACGGGTAAGCAACCAAAAAATTCTTTGTGTACTCTTCTAATTATGAGTTTCCAGACTATGTTTCAATTTAGCATAAATCTTCTTTTTTCAGGTTGATTATTGGAAGCAGCTGATCCGGAATGCTTTAAGCATGATCAACCTAGAGCACCTTGACATTTGAGCGCGTTAAGTAAGGCTGACCACTGTGTATGATATAGAAGATCACCTCTGCTATTATTACCCCTCCTACAGGAATCAAGCTTACCAAACTTCAATCAATTCCTTGCCAACAATGTTTAGTGGTAGTGTAGTAGCAAATTAGGGGAGAATGGAGAAAGCGGCCAAGTGTATCCCCTGATCGCCTGGTAATTCTAACAAGAACAGCTCAGACCAAACGACTACAAGAAAGCCAATGAGGAAGCACCACTGGCTGTTCATAACCTTTTCATGACACGACTGTTGCTGAAATGAGAAAGCACCACAGGCTGTTGTATAGTGTTGTATCCTAGACATTAGACAGCCACTCTTGGGCAAGCTACAAAGCAAGACAATGCATCAACTCGATCGATTACCATACGAACGATACGCTGCAACTCTTTACTGTCATCGTTTACTGAGATACTCAAAACACAATCACGACGATGCTGCTGATGGTGGCGGTGGTGATTTCGTTGCCTCATTGCCTTGCTGTGGACCTTTGGCCGCAGCCTTCTCCTCCAATAATCCCTTGAGCCCTTCTTGATAGGTCTCTACATAGTTCTTCAGCGCGGTTGTGTAAGTCGAGGCGCGGGTCATGTAAATGCGCCGCAATGCGGGCTTCAGTGTCTCAGCCCCACCCCTTGCGGCGGCCGCGAGGTCCTCAAGCACGGTAGGCTCACTTGTCGCCTCCCCAGTGTTGGAGCCGGATTCCTCTTCGGCTTTCTTGTAGTCGTTTGGTCTGAGCTCAGGGCCGATGTTTCTGACCCAGGAAGCCCCATAGAGCCTGGTTGCCTCCTTCAGAATGCACCACTTGTCTTTCCAGGTGAGCTTAGGCCGCTTCTTGATGTGCGGAGGGTCTGGCAGAGAAGACGGAAACGCTATCTCCTTGAGATCGTATCTCACGTAGTCATACACCTTCCTGCAAACAACTCTAAACTTCATCCCGCTTGCTGCTGTTCTGCTGCTATAGCAACCTCCTTTTGTGGTTTGACACTAAATTAACCTGCAGCAGGATGAAAGTAAAGGCTATTAGCCCTTCATTTCTGCTCCCACATTCTAGATCGTCACACAGGGCAGTAAAAAAACACAGTGAAGCTGCTACGCAAGACAAGGAGCCTAGATTGATTAAGCATGTAAAGTGGCAAGGAAGCTAGCAAAACGATTGCGAAATTACACTAGTAAACATAACAACTTTCCTTCCTAATCTCTCTCAATAGTGGTCTACTCTCCTAGTTGTAGTTAGTCTGATCTGTAAGGGGATACCACAAGCAGTCGTTGCATATGTTCATCATCACAGAAGCATTTCATCGAACACCTAGCCTTCAGAAAGGAAAAAAAATTGGGATTTGGGAACGAGAAGCACACTGACCTCTCTATGAGATTTGGGAACGAGATGCCGCCGCCGCTACCTGCCTCCTAACCGGCGCGGCCAACCTCGGCCCTGGCCGACTCCCTCAGCCCCTCCCTTGCGCCCGTGGAGGCGTGAAGCTGTGAAGACGGCGGGCTAGGGTTTGTTGGGGCTGGGCCGCCTTGAGCCTTCGAGAAGGGGGAAAGCATTAATGGGCTTAAATGGGTCAGGATGTGGGCTGGACTCGGCCTATTTGGCCGAGCCAGCTACCAGTTTGATAGCTTCTTTATTGGTTTGGGCTTACCATACTTACTGAGTCAAATAATGATCCGGTAAGCAAGTTATCTCCATGGTTAAGGTAAAGTAATGCTGTTCCCTCTGTAAACAACCAATTGGGCATACTCCCATACAAGCTGTTGTTGGACAAATCAAGCGCCTCTAATTGATGTTTTGTGCGTAGAAAATGTGGTTCTGCAATAATGCTCCTGTCGAGGTCACAACCTGAGAGCACTAGCTCTTTCAATTGGAATGAAGGAGCCCAACCAGGGAAATTAACGTCAACAGCCAAATTAGCGTTTCTTGACAGATCTATCTTCTCGAGATTGGTGAGATTTCTCAGCCAGAAGAGTGACAAATTACCACTTAAACTGTTCACAGAAAAGTTCTGGGCCTTAAGTGACGAAGAAAGATTCGAAGACAAGCTCATAGGACTACTTCCTTCAAAGAGATTTCGTAAGAGATCCAAGTGTTCGATATCAGTAAGTGTAAATAAGCATGGTGGGAGGCTTGCTTGGAATTGATTGGAACTCAGTCTCTCCTAATATTCACGTAAAAGAAAAAAGTGTTTGCATGTATATAATGGAACTAGTACATACCATCCCAACTTTGAAATTAAAGCTGCCATAGTTCATAGAGAAATCGAGGAGCTGGAGCTCAGGGAACGTCGAAAAGGCTGTCGGATTCAAGTTCATCCGACATCCAATTGTAGGTGTGACGTCGCCATTGAGGAAGGAGAGGCAGAGATGGGATATGCATGCGTTGTGTGCTGTTATTGCATGCGACGCCGTCCCAAGAGCAGCAGTCATCGCTCTCTAGCCATGAAGGATTAGGAGGCATCCCCGCAAAGCCGGCGGTTGTGCCCAGCAATGCGATGCGGATATCCAACACAGCAATCCTCTCCTCCTCGAGACAGCCATTGAACATGCAAGACATGGCCAACAATTCGCATAGGGTCCCAAAATAAGGATCCCTGTGAAAAGTAGGAGCTCATCGTAGAATAAATTCTTTTTTCTCCTATGCACGTTCTAGGGCTGCAAAACGCAAACTGCAGGAGTACCTGAAGGGATGAGAGGTGTGACCACTGTGGTATTTAGGGTACTTCCAACGATTCTACGTAAGTAATGTCTATAGCATTAATTAGCATACTATATAGGATTAGTACTGAATTAGATAGGAAATTAATAAAGGGAGAGAGGGAAGCAATGTCTGAGACTATCTTTAAAGTTGTGTTTTAGCTAATTCAAATGAGGAGAGAGAATGTATTGAATCGATTCAATATATTGGAGAGATTGTTTGTAACAAAAAATGCATGGAACCGGACTCTACTTAAAAGTCAATTCAAAGCATTAAATAATTCATATGAGTATTAAACAACTACATAGAAGAGAGAGTGTTGAGAGAGGATATTATTATTTTGTGGTAGGTCCCAATTATTAGTATGAATCGGTTCAATACATTGGAGAAAAACAAGCTTACGTTTACATGGTATGACTTTGAATCGACATTAGTTCAATACACTAAAGATAGCCTCATGTCTTGCTTGAGCACGCAATCCAACATGAAGATATTAGCTAAGACATCTATTGAGGAGAGAATGGATTTCTACCACATTACAAAGATGTACCACTACATTAAACGGTGCTTTGGGAGGGAGAATTGGAAATAAATATTAAATTACAGTATTGATTGGGTGGGCCAAATAATAGACATAGTACATTGAGATGATGATATTTAATCTGATGTCTATATAAGATGGCAATCTTTGGATATTGTCATATAGCGTCACTATTAAGAATGCCCTTATCGTACAATGTGGCTGGTTCCAACGCCCCGCTCGTTTCGGCTTCAGTTTCTGGTTTTTGGCTTCTAGTTCACTATTCTTTAATTTCGTCTTTTTCTGTTTTTTGGTTTTTCTTATTTTCTGTATTCATTTACATTGTATGTGATGAGCTAACATATTTTTTATTTTTAAAATTTAATTATACCAAAAACACCAGTAAAATAGTACAAAATAAATCAGATATAATATAAAATAAGTTATAAGGAAAAAAAAGTTCAAATGAGAACGTGGTGAGTTGATAGTTGAAGAAACAATTAATTGATGGTTCATGTCTCCAAGACACGACTTAACACTAGTACCACTGTCCAGTCCTCACGCCGTCGGAGATTCCGAAATCCGAAGTATTTCATCCATTCTTCCGAAATCCGAAGCACTTCATCCATTCTTTCTTCCTTGTCCTAGATGTTGTGCAGGCAATGTTTTGAACTTTGATCTCTAATATACGTAAAGGTATTTAGATTTTTTTTAATAAGAAGATGGTGCTACAAAATTTGTTATACAAGTACTTCGGTATCACTGTATTTTAATAGTTTTCACCAACATATAATTAAAAAAAATAACAATCAAGCATCTACGGCGGAAACCATATTGATGGACAAAATGATAAGCACTCCATGTGTTAGTTTTATAAGTGTATGTATAATATAATAAACAATTATTATCTATAATACCTTTTATGTCATCTATAGATGGTATTAAAGACAACTCTTACAATGTGTTATATTTTTACATGTCTCTATAGACAGCTTTTTCATGATATAATGTGTCTTGTTTCTCATATTACAGTCAACTGTTGTATAAGAAATAGCCTAATTCTCTATGTTCTCTCTCCTCCATGTCATTTCGTATCCCTACATGATAAGACTTATAGACAACTGATATTACAACATCGTATATGGCCTAAGATGTAGTTTGGCCAAGCACCATGATTAAGAAAGTTGTAAGGCCTAAGAAAGTTGTAAGGCCGAAGGGAATGGAAAGTTGTAAGGCCTAAGAAAGTTGTAAGGCCCAAGGGAATGGAAGAGGAAGGAATAAGAGAGAATAATTAGGGCGTGCACTTAGACCATCTTTAATATTGTGTTTTAGCCAGTTTAAATGAGAAGAGAAAAGGCATTGAATCGATTCAATATATTGGAGGGGTCGATTCTAAAAAAATGCATTGAACCAGACTCTACTTATAAACAATCCATATGAGCATTAAACAACTACATATAAGAGAGTGCAGTTGGGAGAGGATGTTATTATTTTGTGGGTTTTTAATGTAACGTGGGTCCCAGTTATTAGTAGGAATCAGTTCAATACATTGGAGAAAAACAAGCTTAGTTCTTAGAATGCTTATGTGGCATGACTTTGAATCAACATCGGTTCAATACACTAAAGATGTTCTTACTTATAAGTGCTTAAGAGAAAAGGAGGATAAATGAGTGCTCAAAAGAGAAATGATCATTAAAGCTACATGCATGTTTTATATTTTTAAAAAATATCAAAAAGTTATAGAAACTTATATTTTATAAAAATATACATCTTGTATTTAACAACAGAAGGAGTAAAAAGAAGAGTACCTGACTATTATGGTCTCACTCTAAACGGTTTTGGTTCTTGATTTCTAGCTTCTTAATTTCATCTTGTTATAGCCTTTTGGCTTTTTTTGGCCTTTTGGTTTTTTTCCTTTTATTCCTTTGTATTGTCCGTGATGATATAATATTTTTTATTTTGTAAAAATTTAATTACTCAGAAAAATGTAACACCCGCTACCATGCATTTTCAGTCACTATAGTAGAAAAAGGCAAAACACACGGCTTATAAGTCACAGCGGGCAAGGTCAATTTTTGAATGTTTGAACAGTTCCTCCGATGTGAACTTGTCACACATAGAGACCATTTTCATGTTTAATTAAGGGTGGGTTCGGACCAGTTTTATCTTTGGTTTATCACTTTTTGCTACAGTAACTAGCTTTCAAATGGTGTGTATTTTTAAAGCGGGTCTATAAGTCATTTGTAGGACATACTGTCTCGAGTTTAGCTATACCGACTAAAATTACATGTGATAGTTTTTCTCTTTGTACTATCTCTTGTAAACAACCAAATTCAAAAATCATAAGCCAAAAGTCATAAACCACAGCCTAAAAGAACCCACTTTATATCTACCGACTTTCAGTGCGAACGTAAGCAAAGCATGACTCATGGGACACACATCTATTCTTTGCGTAAGTGCGATTCTTCTGTGGCAGATACAACCATTGAATCAAATAATCACGCAGGGAGAGGGGGTAGAGCTTATCCATTCTAGCCCGAGGCCTAGTTGGCCTAGCATGGCCCAAGCACGGCACGGGCACGACACGAATGGCAAGCCAGGCTGGTCCTGGAAAGCTGGCCCGTCGGGCGACACGACATGGCACGGCATATCGTGCTATGCTTGGGCCAGCCTGGCCTAGTGAGCATGGCCAGCACAGGGGCACGGCTGGTGCGTCAGTGCCCGCAGCCGCCTCGACCTCTCTCTGATGAGGATATTCTTTCCATAGATACAATTGTGCCGACTCCACAACAAGCTTAACAAACTGAAACTATGATACAATGACCAATGACTAGAGCGCGAGCACGTCAACTTAACCATCAGATGAATGTGTTCCTAAATTTGCATACAAATGTTTCAAAGAATGGAATACTACTTAATTCTTATGATGATTTAATCGTCCTTAGGAACCATGGGGAAGAACCACGTGAGCTCAAGTATAGAAGTGGAACTGTCAAGTGCAACCCAAGTCCTGTTCGCGAGTTTGACTCGGATTCGGCCTTCCTAACAGCGTCTACTTCAAACGGCTATAACTTTTGATCCAGAAGGTTTCTCGGGGCCTGTGAGTACTCGTTGGAAAGCTCTTGAAGTCTACTTTCAGATAGATCCAGTCTCACCTCAAAATTTTATCCGAGCCTGTCAGAAACTGCCAAATAAGTCACGTCACTTTTTCAGTCCGAGTCAAAGTAGGCATTGGGCCTTGTAATCGAGTCCTGTTCGGCTTCCATGTGTTTTGGCCGACCCTCCACCTCCCGTGTCTCTTAAATAGACAACCGCACTCTCTTCTAGGGTTTGGGTTTTGATAGACTAAGTTAACTCTTACTACTTCGCCTTGTATTCGCGCGTGTCGGCAAGACCGTCCGAATATTTGTCTTCGGATCCCCACCGTTTTTCTGTTTTCGATTGAAACCTACATCTTTTATTCGCAATTGAGTTGCTGTTTATCTTGTTCTTACCTGTTCTTCGATTGCTTGCAGGAACAAATACCCTCGTGGTTAGGTTGATTGTGCGCCGACAAGGTCACAAACAACCTCTGGAGTTGGTGTATTGATCGCTAAGGCGCAACATCCTTGCATGGTTGTAGTCGGGTCGTCAACGCCATCTCCTTCCCCAATCGAATCTACCATTTTCATCGAAAGATCAGAACCGCTAGTGCTATCACTCTCCCGTTGTCATCCCATCATCCCATGGATTCCCACCCTACAAGCATCATAGAGCAGAGAGAGGGAGTAGAGGACTAGAGTAGAGATGAAGGAGTATACTAGAGCTTGACGTCAACTGTTGGACATGAGTGGCGTGAGCTCCTCAAACCCGACCGATCGTCCGGTCAGATCCTGATCTCGCCGTGCACCAGAACCGCCTCTCCCCCGACCCAGAGCGATCCATAACTCCATGACCCAATGACCATCCATCTCCACCACCGCCACGATCACCAGTTCACCACCTCCCCCTCCCCCCGCACCACCTGCTGCCACTGCACCCCCACGCCGCCGCCGCCGCCGCCGCCACTCCCGCGCTTCTTCCCCATCCCCGATGTCCACCCCATCCGCGCCGCCGCCCTGCCCGCACCTGGCCGCGCACCGCCTCACCTCGCGCCCGCTCCGCTTCCTCAGCCGCTGCCTCCGCGTCCGCCCGCTCGGCCGCCCCGAGATCCGCCGCGACCCGCGCGAGCTTCCCCGCTGCGTGCCTTGCCCCGCCTCCTCCCCCTCCCCCTCCTCCTCCCGCCTCTACGCGTGCCTCTCCTGCGCCGCCGTCTTCTGCCCCTCGCACGCGGCCTCCCATGCCTCCGCCTCCGGCCACCAGATCGCCGTAGACGTCGACCGCGCGGAGCTCTTCTGCGCCGCCTGCGGCGACCAAGTCTACGACCCCGACTTCGACCACGCCGTTTTCCTCGCCCAATCCTCCTCCCTACCACCCCTCTCCGCACCCGCCTCAGCCTCCCCTGCACCCCGCAAGCGCCGTCGCGTAGACTACCGCGCCTGGGCCCCAGATCCGGCCGAATTCGCGCTCATGAGCTCCGCCGATCCCACTACCTCCGCATCCGCTGCCGCGCCGGCAGGGCTGCGCGGGCTCAACAACCTCGGCAACACCTGCTTCATGAACTCCGTGCTCCAGGCTCTACTCCACGCGCCGCCGCTCCGGAACTACTTCCTTGGCGATCGGCACAACCGCTTCCTCTGCCCGCGCCGCACCCCCATGAGACATCGTGCATCCGAGGCCAATGACAAGGCCGCGTGCCTCGCTTGCGATCTCGACGAGATCTACTCCGCCGCCTTCTCCGGGGAGCGCACGCCCTACAGCCCCGCCAAGTTCCTCTATAGGTCTGGATCTCTCGCTCTATTCGCATTGGTTCATGTCGTGGTGTGTTTTTAGCAACGTGCTGGTTTTTAATGCCGGGTTCGTTGCGTATTTGGTAAGTTATGATAAGCCGTTAATTAAAATGGGTGTGTGATGTATTGTAACTGTGGGGAGGGAGTGTTGTTTGACATATTAGATTGTATTGGTCTCTTGCAAATGAGAGTATTGTTTGCATGTTATGTCTTAATGGTTGAAACTGTTTGCCGTTAGATCATGATCATGCAGTTTGCAATTGGAAGTACTTAATATGAAATGGAATGATGTGAGCAACATATGTAACCAAAGTGGGCAAGATCTGCTTAGTGTTTAATGCTAGATAGGGAAAATGGTTGCACATTTGGGTGCATATGACCTGTTTGATGAAATGCCTTCTATATATAGAACGTAAAGCATCAAGTTATTTTGTTGTCACATGCTCATAAGTACATTTGGCATGTCTAGCATTCGTTGAACTGTGATTATAGATCAAGTACAAGTGATCAAATGCATGAGTAACTGTTAATTCCTCTCAGGTCACCGGTTTGACAGTTGCATGTGAAGGTTTCATGAGCATTTGCTCTATTGTTGGATTCTGGTGAATTTTCCTCTGCTTGGGTATATAACTGAGTCATATGAATTGCATGATTTAAGTTCAATGTTGTGCCATGGCAGTTAGTCTTGCTGCTTCGAAGGATAGTATGCAAGTATGTAGCATCTGTCCTAGGTACCGAAGTTATTCCTAGTCTTGCTGGTACTTCTGCAGGGCCTATCAAAAGATTTTCATTTTCCTTAGTGACATACTGTTTATGCCCTTAACTGCTCACAATATGAATTCTGTGTCCTATGGTTATTTAAAGAACTATAGTCATCATAGTGGGAAATAGTGCAACCCAGACACCAGTTCTAAGCTGAAGTGATATTTTCAAACTTCAGATTATGTTTGTAAAGTTTAAGCTGTGTGAAGTCTTTTTCGCTGCCCATATGGTTTGTGAGCATGGGCTTGCACAGCACATATGCTGTACTTGTTTCTTCTGATTTATGAATGAAAGTACTTTATGTTCTTCTGATTATTGTCGTTATGGTTTGTTAGTTGGTGGCAGCATGCATCAAACCTTGCAAGCTACGAGCAACAGGATGCACATGAATTTTTTATCTCCATCCTTGACCATATCCATGAAAATATAAAGGATGATCGACACAAATCACACGCCCAAGGTAACTAGCTTTTCTCTTGCTACTATTTGAATTAAAGACTTTTGCGTGTATTGCACTGAATTCAGGTGCGAACTAAACAGCTAAAGATCAGTTTTTTACTCAACATTGTGAGATGGTGCACTCTTCAGCTATATTTTGGCCAAACTAAGATAATCACATGTTGTGTATACACTTTATGCAATAATTGGGAGCATCCTTTCTGAGTGAGACATTGAACAGTGCATCGAGATCCATCTGTTTCTACTTATTAGTATCTCGGTGCATACCTAGTAGAATTTGTGGATGCTTTAGTACTGTTTTTACCTGTCTGTCCTACTTTTCTTTGGAGCACAGCCCTACAGCAGGCTCTCCACTCAAAAAGGCAAACAGGAAAAGTAGGGAAAAAGAATAGTCTCCCTGTACTGTTTGGATGTTAGGGAACAAATGGGGCCAATGTTTTTGGAGGCATTGGAGGATAACTTTACTTGTCTTGCTTTTGATATGCTGGACTATGATTTGTCTTGAGGAAAATATTCTGGTAATGTTCTGGTTCTAACCTTGATTTGTAATTTTTGTCAATAATAGGCCATGGAGACTGTTGCATTGCACACCGGGTGTTTTCTGGTATCTTGAGGTCGGATGTCACCTGCACACATTGTGGGTTCACATCCACAACTTTCGAACCCTGTATGGACATCTCCTTAGACTTGGATGCTGGATATAACAATTCTCTTAGTGTTGCAGACCCAAAGTTGCATGTGCGCAATGGAGAGAGAAACTTAGCTGGCATGAATTCCAAGGTATCAACACTCATGAGATGTTTGGAGCGGTTTACAAGGGCTGAGAGGCTTGATGCTGAGCAAAAGTTCTTCTGTGAACGTTGCAAGGAGAGGCAAGAGTCCCTGAAGCAAATGTCCATTCGGAGGCTTCCATTAGTTTCTTGCTTTCACATTAAGAGGTTTGAGCATTCATCAGTTAAGAAAATGTCAAGGAAGGTTGATCACTCTTTGCAGTTTCCTTTTTCTCTTGATATGGCTCCTCACCTGTCATCCTCTATTCTCAGAAGTAGATATGGGAACCGCATATTTCCGTCAGAAGCAAGTGATTCAGATGCAGTTGCTGAATTGTCATCAGAATTTGAAATATTTGCGGTGATCACGCATAGTGGTAAACTAGATGCTGGCCACTATGTGACATATCTCAGGTTAAACAATCACTGGTACAAATGTGATGATGCCTGGGTAATCAGAGTTGAGGAGCATACTGTCAGAACTTCTCAGGCTTACATGCTCTTCTATGTGCAGAAGACGATTTACTACAAAGCTTGTGAAAGAGCAGCTGCAGTCTGATTTGGAGCAGACATTGATGGCATTATTCTGCACCACCAGGAAATATAGTCATCATCAGATACAACATAGTTTCATCCAGAGAAAAATGTATGGTGTTTTCACTGCACAGCCACCAAGTGAGATTGCGGTCAAAGTTTTGCATTCTCATTGACATATAGATTCAATCGGAGGGTTTTTCGGCAATTTTCGCAACAGCCAGCCACCCAAAAGGAAGTGGTCGAATTTATGTGTTGAATTATCTTATTATCCTGATTAATGGATTTCTTGTCGGCAATTTTCATAAAATTGAAAGCCCTTCATTATTTGATACCGTTGGTGGTGAGGGTGCTCTAACTAATCATGCTGGTATTTAAGATCGGATCGAGCAAGAAAAGGAGTGGAATATGTAGAAGTGAGAAAGGGAACCCTTTTTTGATGTGTTCCTTTCAGTAATTGAATGCCATCTCTACTAAAGGTATTCTTACTGATACCGATCGTTCAATAGTCTCCGTTAACCGCTCTCCCTGGATTTTATTTGTTCTCCCTTAACTGAATGAGCTAACAAAGATAGATGACATAGTTTCGGCCAATTTTGCTCCGACTCTTTTGGTCTGTTTCCTCTCGACTGTACATACCGCGCAGTTCAGCAAACAGGGCATGCAAATATGTATCTCACAACTCGTTTCTGGCATGCCAACTTTGTTCTTTTTTTGAACTCTTCTAGCACCGCAATCTTTATTCTCCCACATGTAACGTTATACTACCTGTTTTGTGCGCCTTCTACTGTAGACAATTGGCCCAACGGCACAGAAATACAGAAGACGTGCAAGCGGGCGAGCGTTAGCAGACTGATTACCGGTGGAACTTGAGGTATGCGCGGAGGAACAGAATGAGGCTTCGAATATGACTTAGCAGTGGAAGCATGAGTAAAAACGCAATGGCAAAATGTAGTAGTGTAGTCAAGAGTATAGTAGCCAGTTCATGTACCGAGAGAATACCCATCCAAAGACGTAAGTCTTGTCAAATAATGCAATCGTTTCAGTACGGAGAGGAGAGCAAGGTGGCTTTGCGAAGAGATTGGAAGGGAGAAGACCGTGCTAATTCCTGGTCAGCTTTAACACTTCACGGAGAAACAAGTGCCACCTAAACGAAAAGGCTCCAAGATCGGTTTTGATGAGCTTCCGTGACCTGGCCGGCCGGTTCGCTGCTATGAGACGCTTGGTCATTGCATTGGGCAGAAAGAACCCGAAATATGGGGCAAGCCCGTCAGTTTCATGATCTGGGTGTGCGTAGGTAGGTTACTGCCTTCTTCCCGAATCAAGTGTTCCCCCAAATCTCACCTAATTCCCCCAAATCTCACGTAACCGGCACGACTAGACTAAATATATATATTGAGGGGTGCACACGAAGACCTAGTAATTGCTTAGATCGTTTATTTGCGTACTCCTGCATAACATTTCTTAACTATATTTGCGTACATTCCTTGTGTGCACGCAAACAGCGTGCTAGCTCTCAGCTCTCTTGCTTCTGCTGCATGATACTATGATTGTACATACATGCATGTAGTAAATCAGGAAAAACATTGTTCATCTCTCCAAAACTTTCTCAGTAGCACTTCAGTGAGCTTCTCTCTCTTTGGATCAGGCAGTTGTCTATGCATCATTTTCTGAAAAGGACTTTGCCAGATAACTCCCTAGCTTCCTATTTATGTTTGATTGGATACGGGACGCAGCATCTTGATGTAATATGCTGACAAGTCCGTCGTACCTGAATCGTTTTTCAATTATTATGGAACAAACTGTGCAGGAGAAGGGCGTCCATTTGGAGAACATTGGAGAGGTCTTGTTGCTGTCAATTGCGTCATGAAGCATACGTTGGTCTAGTGAAAATGTACTAACAAAACCGTCCCATTCCAACCACAAGGGCGCACACAGCTAATGTTGTAGGGACACTTCATGGTCCACCAAGTGAAAAAGTACAACAGTAACAAACTTCGTCCGGCCAATAATGCGGCAATCTTATTTCATTTCGCGTATTGTTTATATCCTGTTCAAAAGTGAGTGCTGTGGCTTTTGGCATTCTTTTTTGATTGATTATTAGAAAAAATTAAAGGTGTAAAGGATATTCTTATTGAGAAGCCACTCTGTTTAAAATGGTCCTTATAATTACTCTTACAAATGGTTCATAGAAACCATCTTAAGAAATTATTCTATTCAAAAATTGACTTCTAAAAAGCAAAAGACAGAAATTGTTCAGAACAAGATCTAACCCAAGCTATGGTAGGCCAACCGTTTGTTTTGCAGTACCTATTTGTGAAGTTGGTTACAAAGCAGGAAAGCAGAGGCAGGCAAGGATTGTTCTTCCCATCTGTTCCGAAATGCAATAGAAAAGAAAAGTCCATGAGTGAATAATGTTATTCTATTGATGAGAAAATTATCAAAGTTGCAAATATGCCCTGTTGTTTCTGGGAACCGAAGGAAAACGTAATGGTCAGGTTCGAAACTTCATGGCCTTTCAGTTTTTTATCGCCATAACTTCATTTATGAAGATAACAGCTCAGCATGAAGTTACTAAACGTGGTTCAGTAGATTCTGGACGTTTGTTTGTCAATTTTCCTCGAAATGTTGATCATCTTTGCAAGCCTTGTAAGTTAAGGTTCCTATACTCACTAACCCTCACGCAAGCTACGCCGAGGACGTACGTATATTATACTTCTCCATGTAAAATGACCAGAAAAGTCCTCAAGTTGTTGACAAGTTATTTTTTTCTCGATTCTTTCAAACATCATCGATTGAAAGGCAACATCACATGCCTGATGCCCAAATAACGTTTGTTCATACGTGCGTACTTCGAGTGAAAGGCAAACTTCTAGTTAAACATCCCGTCTTACCGTGGAAAACAGATATGCTAGCGTAATCTAATTAGTCATTAATTACTAGTTGACGAACAACTTAGTTAGGTGCCTTTCGGTTGAACTCAAATAAATTGATTTATAGCTAAAATTACACTGTAGTTGACTAAAATTATACTATAATTAGCTAAAATTACACTATAACTGATAATGGCTTATTTGACATACCTAAATTTTAAAAAATTTAAAAATAGAAAAAACATGTTAGCCCATCATAGACAATGCAAACGAATACGAAAAGAACTAGTAAAAAAATCTCAAAAACCCTAAAAACCAGAAAAAATAAAATTTTAAAATAAAAAAACTAAAAGTTTAAGCTGAAACAAGCGGACCTTAGTAGTAATTATATTGCCACCAATCCAAACCAGCATTTTTCAGGACCGTGCCCAGTACGTCCGGTCGCACACTGCAAACTCTTTTTTCCCACACATAATATTCTCGCACGACCGACTACTCCAGTGATCCAGTCCCAACACACAACCAACCCAGCTTTCGCCATCAAACGTGCCGGGACGATCCACTAGCTAGCACTAACCGGGTACCAAACTTGCAATCCTTCCCATCACGCACGCCGAGACCAAAAACTCTCCCAAGCACACCACGGTCCGTCGTGCACGCCATCCGCTCGGTTCGAACTCAGACCGTCCCATTTTCGACAGTACTGTTTCTTTTTAGTGTGTGTATACATATAGGACGCTGAAATAAGACACTATAACATCTGGACATCAAGCTTCTCTATCTTTATATTGTTTTTAGATACGTGCAAATGCAATGATATATAATATATTAGTATGAAAAATCTTAATTATAGATGGAATGTCTCAATCTTGGAGCCTGGGTACTATGGTAGTATGGTGACCCTGTTATTTATACTATATATATATATATATATATATATATATATATATATATATATATATATATATATATATATATATATATATATATATATATATATATATATATATATATATATATATATATATATATATATATGGAGTGATTAAAGCACGTATTTATACTCTCTGATCTTTGATCACTATCTTGTAAGTGTATATTACGCGTATCTATGTAGATGTGAGTGTGGTGCGACATGTGTGCGCGCGCGCACGGACAGCGACGCCCACCCCGACCGACAACGCCAATGTCCGTCCGCCCGGCCGCCTGAATCCGACCCAAAGACGTCGCCATCCGCACGGTTTCGCGGCTGCGCAACCGCGGCGGACACCACCCGCGGCCACCTGATTCCGAGCGAAAACTGGTCATCCCCACCGCGCCGCCCTCGCTCGCTGCGCTTCCCGTCGCTTGACTCCGAATCCACCCGAAACACCGTCTTCTCCTCCTCCTCGGTAAGACCAAAATAGAAACTTCCGCTGGTAGGTCACCCCCGCTTTACCCCACCCACCTCCGCCCCCAAAACTGTTCTCTTCCCCTCTCTCTTTTTGTGGGGAGGGAAGAGAGGCGGACGATGAGGCGAGGGGCGCCGCGGAGCTCACCCACCACCGAGTCCACCGCAAGCATTGTGGCCTCTCGGGCAGCCGGGCAGGTGAGGTAGCCGCGGTTAAATTGCTCGCCTCCTCGCGCGCTGCACAAGAAGAGGTGAAGCCGAGGAGATTAGAGGTAGAGGGAGATAGAGTTGCGGCGATATGGGTTCCAATCTGAAGTACCGAGCTGGGCTGGTCCTGATTGTGGCCGTGGTGCTCATATGGGTCACCTCCGCGGAGGTCACGCAGGTATAGAGAATTTTTTTCTTCGCATGCTGGTATGTTCCTTTGTTGACTTGTTCATTGGATTCCTAGATCTTGGCTTTGGATGCATGTTTGGCTATCAGCAGATTAATTTGATTAGGCCTCTTTGGGACATTGCCCTGCATCTGAATTGTTAAATGTTACGCGCAGGTTTGCCTGTAATTGAAAATTCATTAGGGGGATGCAAGGCAGCATTTAGAATCTGACCGAGGCTGCATGCTTATTTTTTTTATTTCTTCAGTTATTTTTCCTTACAATTCAGATGCAGCTTGGTGCTCTTGCCACTGGGTGGAACTTTTCATATTGTCGGGTTCTTCTAAAAACAAATTGCATGTGTCTGTGCGTATGGATTTCTGTAAAAATGCTGTAAATGCTCTATAAGTGTGCACCTGTCATCAATTTCCTGTCTTCAGCATGTTTTCCTCATGTAACTTAATGTCAAATCCTAATTTTCTTGGCTTGGTTGTGACTGTTTGCATCATCAATGCCTGCCTGATTGGAGGTGGTGGTGATATTCTCGCTCACCTAGAATGCACGATTACATATTAGATGAGGAGCCTTACTTTAGTTTTGGCATTATAGTCTCAAAAGCAACAAGGATTGTCCACCATGACACCGTGTGCCTTTTACTGTTAGAAAGATATGTTTTTGTTTCTTAGAATTTCGATAAATTTGATGTGATGAATTGAGTTTTCATTTTAGCATCTGAACTAAACTTCTGTGTGCAGGGGATATTCACCAACTACAAGCAACCATTTGCAATTACTTACTTGGGGGCCTCCCTTATGGTCATTTATATACCTTTGTCATTTCTAAAGGATTTTATATGCAATTTGTTGAGAAGGAATTCTGGAAGCAGTAGAGCTTCAAAAGTCATGGCCAAATCTTCCTTCGGCGGTAGTGCCCCTTTGAAGAATGGTGAATTTCAGAAGATGTTGGAAATGGAATCACAGAAAACTGCGGTGATAAATTACACTGACGTGAATCTTCCTGTACTAGAAGAGACAAAACAACTTATTTGTGGAATTAATGAATGTGATGATGATGTTCTGAAGGAGCAGGAACTTTCCACTAAGGAGATTGCAATGTATGGATTGTATCTTTGTCCCATATGGTTTGTGACCGAGGTAACTTTCGAATTATTTGCATGTTCTTTATAATTCATGGGATCATTCGTTTTCAACCCTACAACGAGTACTTTGATCGGTAAGGATTACTCATTTTCTCTTATGCTCAATGGATGCAGTATTTATCAAATGCAGCGCTTGCAAGAACTAGTGTTGCTAGTACTACTGTACTATCTTCAACCTCGGGACTCTTCACTCTTTTCATTGGTGTGCTCCTTGGCCAAGATTCCATAAATGCTGCAAAAGTTATTGCTGTTTTTGTTAGCATGGCTGGTGTGGTAATGACAACTATGGGCCAGACTTGGGCATCGGATGAATCAGAAGTAAGCAATTCTGGGTGAGTGACTTTTACCCTTAAAATTAAGCTTCTCAGTTGTGCATTGGTGCCTCATCCTCATGAGTCATGACCTATATATTGTCCATGCTTAGTTTACTGTGGTTATCAAGCCCTTGGACTTGCTTTCTTGCTTTGTAGTAAGTTGGTTTGCTGCAGTCGACTTGCCTTTCTTATAAAAGATAATCTAAGAAAACATTGTGTATCCCAATTTTATGTGGCACATTGCATGAAATTGATGATCACGTTTCAAATGAGTTGGTTACTTCGAGACATAACTCATCGCTTTGTTAACCATAAAATTTGCCTCTGATTTATAAGCTTTACAAATGCAGGGCCACACAGAGGACTCTTCTAGGTGATCTGTTTGGTCTTCTGTCAGCTATGTCATATGGTCTATTTACTGGTTGGTTGTTTTACTTCTCTGTTTTATCCGTAGTTGATATTTCTTAATTTCAATGGTTAACTGTTTAAATTTTCAACATCATTACAGTGCTTCTCAAAAAGTTTGCTGGAGAGGAAGGAGAAAGGGTTGATGTCCAAAAATTGTTTGGCTATCTTGGACTTTTCAGTCTTTTTCTTCTCTGGTGGCTTGGTAAGATTTTACTTGTTAACTTTTCCAAATTGATTTAACTGGAATATTCAAATTTCAAATAGCAATTGATATAAATAGGCAAATAGCATGTATAGAATGGAAACTGCTGTGGACATACGGCATTGTATGAGAATCTTTCTCATCTAAAGCTGCAGGACCCGTGGCTGTTATTCATGATCCAAAATATTCTCTATGCAACATTGTGCATGTCACTAATGCATTTTATTTGGTATTCTAGTTTAATTTGTCGGCCATAGCCTTTGTGTCTAGGTTCTTTTGTAGTTTGGTTTAACCACATAAACCATTCATGTATTTCATGGATGCTTCTCTGGTCTAAATATGCAAATATAGTAAAGTTGGTCTTTATTTTTTTTATTTCAGTCTGGCCATTAACCGCACTAGGCATTGAGCCAAAGTTTACAATGCCCCACTCAGCTAAACTGGATGAAGTGGTGCTGGCCAATGGCCTTATTGGAAGTGTACTATCCGACTACTTCTGGTACGCACTAAAAGCAGGCCAATTTTTTTATATATAATATTGTATAATTGCGGTACTTGTGAGTTGTGACAATGGAACTTCTGCGCAGGGCTCTTTCTGTTGTTTGGACTACTCCCTTGGTGGCCACCTTAGGCATGTCGCTCACAATTCCACTAGCGATGGTTGCTGATATGGTCATCCATGGTCGACATTATTCAGCAGTCTATATTCTTGGTTCTGTCCAGGTAACCAATGTCTTGCAGCTCAGGATTTGTTTCTTTGAGATTATGTCAAAAAGCTATAATTGTAAACATTTTTTGCTGCACTAAGAGTGGTACAAAACCTTGTTTTATTAATTTTAAAATTGGACTAACTAGTGGCAACTCTATGTTCAATTCTGTGAACCTCTTATCCGTTCCAGATCACTTCACATTTGTCATTTGGTTTACCCTGTCTACTTGTGCTTTTGCAGGTATTTTCTGGGTTTGTTATTGCAAACCTTGTAGATCGCTTTTCACGTTTTCTAGGGCTATAGTCTCATGAAATCAACTAGGTTTTTTTAGGGTGTACACCTGGAAGGTTGGATCGGTTAGTTATCGAGTGTACATCTGGAAGTTTGGGTTGGATAGACAAATACAACTGGTATTCTGCTTCATAAGGATGAGGAAATGCTACTGTAGTCCCTTTTTTACACAAGAAATGAGAATTTTGTTGTGATGAAATAGAAAGAGTGAAAGCTAGCACATCAAGAAACATCGTTGTAGGCTTGTAGCAATCCTTGGAAACTGTAAATTATCTTGCTGCAAAATGCTTGTCAATGTATAGCACTGTAATTTTCGGCGGCATATTACCGTCTTTCGTGCATGGATTCTTCTCCGTCGCAAATCCATTTACATGCTGTACAATAGTTGGACGGAACCGAGCTGAATTTGCAGTTTGGAGGGTGGAATGTAACTTACGATAAAGGAAAGGTCCAAGTCGACGGTCGTTCTGTTAGAAGCTTAGCGTAACGATGTGAAGTCAACCCTCCTGTGGCTGTCGGCGTTCGACGCGATAGACGGCGAAGGCGGCGGTCTGCGCCGGGTCGCGTAGCAGCGGCCGGGTGAGCCTGTCGACCTCGGTCACCTCGAAGCCTTCCTCCCGCAGCACGTCCATGCAGTCCTGCACGCCGCCCCGCACCTCGCTCGCCGCCCACCCCACCGAGCCGCCGTCCCCGTCCCGCCACACACCCCGCAGCGTGGCCGCCATCGCCGGCATGTCCTCCGGGTCGTAGAACACGTCCGACATGAGCACCACGTCCACCTGGAGCTCGGACTCGAGCTGGTCGCCCCAGCGGAGCTCTCGCACGTCCGCCTGCGCTGCGGTGAGCCCGTTGGCCTCCGCGTTGGCCCTGAGTCCCGGCAGGAGCGGCTTGACGTCCGTGAGCACGCAGCGCGCGGCGCCGAGGCAGGCGACGGCGGCGATGCCCGGGAGGCCCGTGCCGGCTCCGAGCTCCAGGACGGTGGCGCCCCGGAGCTGGAGCTGGAGGTGGGCGGACGCGAGGTGAGAGGCGAGGACGAGGGAGGAGTCCCAGAGCCAGGAGCCGGTGAGCGCGCGCCCCGTGGCGGGGTCGTGCGTGTCGTCGCGTTCAACCACGGCCAGGGTGTGCCCGCCCACGGCTACGTGCAGCACGTCCATTCCGTGGCGTGCCCCCTGGCCCCCTGCCTGGCATGGCTTATCTATTTGATTTGGCCGGCCGCTTGGCTATCTCTATCCATGGCGAGGGGCCTCTTGCGATGCAATTTTGGCTGATGAAACTTGGGCGGAGTCGGAACGAAAATAATCGGAGTTCACTACTTCATTATATATATAATTATACCTTTAATTTGTAACAAATTGGATGGATATTCCAATTTCTAAAAAGCCAAATTAAAATCCTAATTCCGAACCCTATAATTTAACCAAAAAAACCTAGTAATAATCATAATATTCAAATCACAACTCATAAATTCAATCTATTTTCTCAAAAAAATAAAAAAATAGGAAAAATTAAGCAATACCCTATATTAGGTGCCATTCGATTTAGACGGAAGGGTTCACACTAAACTTTCATAGGTCAGTGTCCTGTGCGCCCCATGGTTGCTCTTTGGATCCGCCCCATGAAGTCGCTTTGCAATTTGATAATTCCATGCCCAACCGAACGAATCTATTCCTTAATTTCATTTCCTGCTAGTGGTCCACTCGTCTCTTCAGAATCAATCCTTGGGCCGCTTGACCGCGCTAGCTTCTTCAAAATACTATGGCCTCGGCAAAATGGGAAAACTAGGACAGCTTCCTCCAGTTACACATTAATGAAGCCATACGTGGCCAATCGGACACCCATTGACCGATCAAACTGCGAGCAACATTCCCGCCATGCATTAGTCTCACGCTTGGGCCCTCGGCCCGTGGTCGCTGGCCCTATGACAGATAGGAATCACAAAATTTGACAAAGGAAAACGTTGACATCTGAGTAGGGCTGATAATGCGCCGAAATCTAGTCTAAATCTAATCCAAATTCAAATAAAATTTAGAAAGATTTGATCGAAGTCTGGTCCAAATTATGTAAGCCTAAGCCTGATTTAAGCCCAAAAACAGATCTAGACCTTACTTGGACCAAGCACTTCTATCTTCTTAGTTGTCTAACTAGGATCAGTTCTCATCTTCATTTAGTAATTAGTATAAAAATATGAGGCCCAAGGTCTAGTCCAATCCAGCCCAAATATGGCCCAATAAAGAAGGATCCAAATTCGATCTAATCTATTTACAATTTTAGACCAGGTTGGTCCAAAAGCCTAGATAGGCCCAAGCCAATTAGCAGCCCTACATCTGAGGACAAATCGGAACTTCCGGAGGGTAAGGTTCGATGGCAAAAAGGTAGAAATGGCTGAAAGGTAGCAGGCCAAACACTGGCCCGCGGTTGTCGTTCGATCGCCTCGTCCGCAGCCCTACACTGTCCATGCGCACGATTTTCCACTGGAGGAGGCGACATGTTGCGGAATTGTTCACGCATATAGCATTATAGCCATTTTTTAAATTTAGCATCTAGAGATCTATTTTTACAAATCTAACCCTCTTTCCAAACTCGGTAGCCGCAATAGGCTACACGTGTTGCTTGTTGAGCTACTACAACAGCTCGGTAGGACCTACCGAGCCACCAGTCCACAACAACGACCTACCAAGCAATTGCGGCTCGACAGTCCTGTCGAGCCTAGACAAAGCGGTAGGTGGCTATATGATTAGCATTAATTAAGCATCACTAACACTAATTAATCACTAATCAAATGCTTCGCATCTGACAATTTTCTGCCAAGCTCCCAAGCTCGGTAGTACCTTTCGAGATCTCCTCGCTCTATATGTATCTAAGAAGACTAGGGCCCACTCATTTCGGCTTGAACTTCTGGGATTCTATCTTATTTTTCACTATTACTAAATTTTGTCCCTTTCTGGCTTTTTAGTTTTATTTGAGATTTTTTGTCGTTTCTTTTTTCTCGTATCCATTTGCGTTTCGTGATGGACTAACCTATTTTTTCTATTTTTTTAAATTTAGTTACGCCAAATAAAGCACTATATAATTTTAGTCAGCTATAGTACGATTTCAACCATAAGTTAGCTTATTTTAATCCAACCGAGTGGCACCTATATTTACAAAAAATGGTAATCTGGAGACTATTTTTTTTAAAAAAAGATAACAGTTGTCATGCCGCGTCCCGGATGACATGACGTGACCGAACGTTGCGTTGCACCGCGTCGAGGCTGCGGGATGCGCCTGCCGGCTGCCGGAAACGTTGGGTGGGCAGCCCATGGCGCAGCGGCCTCTTCGATGGGTTCGGTCGGTCCGCAGATGCTCGTGCTTGTGCGATCCTAGGCCGGAAACATGGGCTTGTTGGCCGAACGGTTTGCAGGCCAGGCCACAGTCGGTCTCGTGTCCCGGCTCGGCCCAGCCGCACCCCCGAAGGCCTAAACGAAGGAAACACATACCAATTACGTTTTCTGCGCCCAGGATTTGGCATGGTAACGTAGGGGAGCAATCCAAACCGCCCCTAAACCTCATCGCGTATTTCCAGGGCGATGCATTGCCCATGGGCCTGTAATAGCGTTGCTCACGTTCTCGCCTCTCATGGCGCCGTCGTTGAACTGGGAGAGCAAGGCTGAAGGGCTCGACCAAGTTCCCGGCTTTGTATCTGAGAGATGCTGCGGCTGTTGGGGATTTTACCCAACCCGTTGACGTTACGGAATCGATGCGTTCCATCTACAAAAAACCCAACGACCGAAAGCAGGTTTTGTTTCTTATGGGTGCTTAGTGCTGATGCCACTTCAGACTTCAGTGCTGCTGATTTGGGCAGTAGCCAACATGTGCGCACAGGCACCGCCCAACAGGGTCAGGGGCCCGTTGCGAGACCGGACAGGACTGCGTCTGCGTCTGCCTGCGTGGATTCTCTGACGTTGCTTCCTGGGACATCAATAGGCAGTGAAGCCGCAGTGGTGTAGTAATTTCACGGGAGAAGATCGATACAGCAAGAAAACAACCTCAGATAACCTGAGCGATTAAACAACTGCTACTGCTGCTATAGCTCACAAGCGACGTAACCCAGGTCGTAATCTAGCCAGTTGACCATGCGACAATAATGAGCTAGCTAGCAAAGAGGAAAAAACTGGCCGAGAACGATCTGAGCTGAAGCTCGATCGAGTGCCGCATGCATGGTCGACACATGGGTTGGCCGACAAGGCAGTCCCCGTGAACGGACGTTACGTGACAGCTGGACCCCATTCGACGTGGAGGCGAGCAGCTGACAGGTCAGCTCCCATGCACGATCGTGTTCGAGCGCACGGAACACGACACAGGGGCAGCGGCCAGCAGGGAGCGCTCCATGTGGCGGGAGCCATCGGCCTCAAGCGTCCTGAGCAAACCGTCTCGCGTTTGATACGGCGCAGCTGATCCGCGCCCCAAGCAAGCAAACAAACACCTCCTCCTTTCCCTCACGCAAACACAGCCTGCTTTACTGACCCCGTCCGGATCTTCTGCGCCCGCGCACAGCATCAACATCCGCCGTACGTTCTCTTTATCAATTAAGGTGGTACTCAGTTGGACTGAATTTTTATCGATTCTTGCTGAATTTTCACTGAAATTATACTATAGCTGATGGTGATTTATTTGACATAATTAAATTTTTTTAAAAAAAATTAAAAATAGAAAAAATGGGTTAACCCATCACGTATAATGCAAACGAATACGTGAAAAAAGAGCCGGCAAAAAAACTCAAAAAAATCTAAAATGTTAGAAAAAGATAAAATTTAAAAATAGTAAAAAATAAACTAAAAGGCAAAAGTTTAACCCCAAATGATGCCTGTACTATATAAGTACAGGGGAGGAAAAATTGCGTTGCGTGTACATGTTTGCTTACATTGAACGGTGCTTGTGAAGATTATATAGCGTACACTCAGCGCGCGCTATACCAGTATTATACGCTCGCTGATCGATATTAACAGAAGTATTATACTTTTGCTGATCGATATTAACAGAGTAACAAACAGTAGTAATATGCACCTATCCTTGTGCAGGCAGCCGGCCGGGGGCTACTTATTGACGATTCGCACTTCGTACAGTACCTGCTGAGCACATCATTTTTAAGCTAAGCGACCGGCCCATCAGTAGGTAGCTCAGACAGTGTACTGCCTCGCACGCCGTGGTCTACGGAAAACAGGTGTACAGAGGAGGGCCCTGTCAACCGTTGATCCGCCTTGATCAAGGGTGGATAGGGAAGGCCCCCAAAGAAAGGCGCTCCGTGGTGTACACCTCTTATCAATCTCTTTCTTGGCATCTGCGCTGTTCATATCCGCTTCTAAATAACCCAAAAAATAACAAAAAAAAAACCAAAAATAGATAAAACTAAAAAGTTAAAAGTCAGAAGCTCAAAAGAGCAAGGCTAAGCTAGGGGCCTTTTTTTCTTCTTCTTCTTCGGCTTATAGATTTTAGCTCTGGTTTATGATTTTTGGGTTGTTTGTGAGAGAGTGCGGAGTAACAGAAACTCGCATACGGTTTTGACCGATGTAAATAAAATCGCTATAGTTTATATTACAATTAATTTATAGACTTTATCTTTAAAAGACACTCTACTTAAAAACTAGTTGTAAAAAAAAGCTAGAATACAATCTTTAAAAGCCTAAAAGAAGGGACACATACACACAAAAAAAAAGGGTAAACCTCATGTACCAGTGAAAGAACCTAGCCGCCCAGGGAAAAGATGCATCATGCGTGCATGCATGCGGCACATGCACCTACTACATACACAGCCACACTGGCTGGACTGGGTGGATGGATGGCAGGTCGAGTAGTCGTTCGTCGTAGCATGTACGCAGCAATAAAGAGAGGCAAAGGTTTGAAGCAGAAAAGACTCTTGTCCTGCAACGATCGATCGATCCCTACACCCTTTAATGCAGCCTTTTTGTCCCTTAAAAACTCTCTCGCTCGCTCTAGTTTCCACTCCCCTCTTCACACCATCACATGAACACCACCTCTCCTTTCTTGCTTCTTCTTCTTCTTCCTTTAGCTATCTCCAATTTATTTGCGTCGTCATCGATCTCCATAGTAGCTCATGCCATCTCATGCGCCGAGGATCATGAGCTCTTCTGCCACGAGCTGCATGGAGACGAACACGACGTTCGTGCAGGCCGACCCGACGACGTTCCGCGCGCTCGTGCAGAAGCTGACGGGCGCGCCCGGCAGCGCGCCGTCGGCAGAGAAGCAGGTCTCCGTCGCGCAGGCGCCGCCTGCGCCGCCGAGGAGGCCGAAGCTGCAGGAGAGGCGGCGCGCGGCGCCGACCAGGCTGGAGCTCGCGCGGCCGCAGTCGTTCTACTACCACCACCTCCACCACGGCCTCATGCACTCGCCGGTCTCGCCCATGGACGCCTACGTGCTGGCTTCCTCCTCGTCGCGGTCGTCGTCGTCATCGCTTTCGCCGTCGCCGCCCTCGTCGTCGTCGTGCGGGGTGGTGATAAGCAAGGAGGAGGAGGAGAGGGAGGAGAAGGCCATCGCCTCCAAGGGGTTCTACCTGCACTCGTCGCCGAGGAGCGGCGGCGACGAAGAGAGGCCGAAGCTACTGCCGTTGTTCCCCGTCCGCTCCCCCAGGAGCTCCTCCTTCGGCTCTTAATCAGCCGTTACTGAGCCACCTCCATTAATTCCGGCGATGCTGCGCTTAATTCTCTGTACCACCTATTTGCATTAGATGATCCATGCAACCCTTGTTAGTAGTCCTTGATTAGGCTTTGGTCACTTAACACTCTCTACATTTCAATCTAGTGAATCTTTATCTACTCATGCAAGCTATATTCTTAATTTGTGCATGCACAAGTAGTAGTAGCTAGGTTTCCATGATCTTGTCATGTGTACCGAGTCAACTTCTGGAAGGCTATAAAAAAGGTCGTAGTATTCGCGCGAAAGCTGCGTACGTTCTTTCAAAGCAAGTTCTCGGAAGTTTCTTTTCTTAGAGTGGCAGAAGCCTACACACAACTCACAGCACCTCACGAACACACACACGTGCACGATTTCGAACATAAGCTAAGTTATCAAAATTTTATGGAGTGTAGATACACACTATTTCATTAAACGTACGCGCATATATAACTTATTCTAATTATATAGATGAGACACATCAAATTCGATCTCAAGCATCAAACTTAGATGGACTGTGTGCACTATAACAGCGCTAGCCACCCGAGAGCAACTCGGTTCTGCCTAGGTTTCGAACATATCTCCCAAAACTGATCTTGCGATCATGTTTTGGTCACAAAAGTTGGATAGGAATCGGATGCCAACGTCAAGTTATTCGCCCCAGTGAGAGGAGCAACATCTGGACTCGTACCTTGTAGTCACTAGCATGCATGTGGGGTCGACCCATCAAATTATACACCAAGGAATAATATATGTAGTGTCTGTATGCAAAGCCCAAAGATTTGTAGTAGCCACGGACACCATGCCGCCGCACTGCAGATGAACTGTTCATGCAGTTATGATTCGGATGCATGCGTGCATGACGCGTCGATTAGGGTTTGTACATGCATGTGACAAACAGTGAATATACTTTCATCAGGTCGGAACACATGGTTCACTGACAGAGATGGAAGTCGACAAAATTACCGAGTTTAGTATCGAGACTAACAATTTCATCCCTTGAGTCTAGAATCCGTAGATTATACCAACACTTGTCCTAAAGAAAACTTACATTGATCCAAAAATAGTACGAGCAGTTACGAGCCGGCCTGCGCCAAACCATGCATGAAGAACACATGCTGGTTTTCACGCTTACTTTGGGTGGGAATATACAGAAGCGTCCCCAGTTTGTATAAATGAGATCCCAATTAATCTCGCGCACGTTCGCAGGCGTAAGATCGCGCGCGCGCGCGCTGAGGCATAGGAGGCAAGCAAAGCAAAGCAAAGCAACCTGCAATAAATTCTCTACGTTTCTTTTCACAATCTGACGGGTCCTTCACAGTACAGAGCCTCGCTAGCCAGTAGCTCCTTGGGACGTTCCCTCTCAACCGGATTCCCGTGACTAGCTCTCAGCACAATTACTCCTCCGGAATACTACTCTCTCCTCTGTCGAAGTTTATATATATATATATATAGGAAAATTACATAATGCACCATGGTGCCTAGGCACCAACATCCGATACACGTGTATGATTGATAATTTTTTTGAGTTTGGGTATGAAAATGTTTTATACCCTTGATATATTTATGGTAAGTTAGTTTTGAACTGAGTTCAAACTAGTTTGAACTACTTTTGAGTTCAATGCAACTACAGTGAGTATATACCATAAAAATAGTTCAAACTAATTAAACTGAAGTTGAATTTAAATTTTTTTCGGAGTTTGATATCTCAAATATACTTTTTTATGGGTATATGAAGATACCCACATCAAACGTTGCGAATCTCGAAGCAAATCAACGGGTATTGATATTGGTGCCTAGGCACCATGGTGCATGAAACACTCGTCCTATATATATATATATAGCGTATTTTATGCTCTAATATAAGATTAGTATAATATTTTTTATATTCTTAATAAATATGTTGTTTTATTTACTATTTTCTATATGCATGTATTGAATATAATACTTAGAGATAATAGTTAGAGATAACATAGCCATTTCTATGATCTCTTTAGTCTATATGTTAAAAAGGAATCGGCGGTATAAGTTTGGACGGAGAGAGTATTAATTAAGAGTTCACATATGCTGCCATGCCATGCTGGTCTCTGACCTGCTGATCGACCTGGCCCCAAATAAATATGGACTCGCTAGTAATAAATAAAAAGCAAACGGTGCAGCAGCTAGCATGGCATAGCATAGAACAGCATGCATACGCATGCATGCGTAGCAAGAGCCAGGCAAAAGCAGGGGTATCGAACAGCTGGTTCAGAATTCAGATCAGAGGAAGTAAGCAAGCAAGACGTACGGGAGGTTATCAATGCGTCGCATGCATGGCACGGGCCTAGTCCGCATGTACAGCAGCAGCAAGCTATTGGCCAGGAGGTGAATGCATCCTGCCATCGAGCTGAGTTGACCTCGTAAGGAGGAGTAAAAGAATGGGTGCAGTGTAGATGTAGATGCTAAGGATGTGGAGGTAGTACAGGTGCTACAGCTGCAAGCCTGCAACAGCTTAACTGTAAACCAATTCATGTCTGGTCTGGTCTGGTCTGCATTTTGCAACAGCTTAACTGTAAAACTCAAGAAAATGTGTTGCTCATAAGGCATACGAAGACTACATTGAGCTGAATTTAGTTTGAGCAGAAAAGTCGAGAAAAATATGCCTCACATGAGTAAGCTTTGAGCTCTTGATTGTTGATTCCCAGAATTTTTTTTTGACAGATTCAATCTACTGTGCTCCAACAGCGTTTGCAGTCATAAATCCTTACGACAATTTGACAAGTGCATATCACCAAGCATAATGAGGAGCTCCATTGGAATGTTGGATGAACTAAATATATGCTACTATATCCTATGATTCATACATAACATGCATAAGAAAAAACATTTTATTCAGCATTACTGCTAGCCCCAAATTACAAAATTTTATTACAAAACGCAATTGCGGAAAACTTTGTACAGTTTGACTACATGCTCGCTCATCTGGATAGGGATAGGGCATAACTCTATCTTCCAAAATATTGCAGGTCTAAAAGTGCAGTAACCTTATCTGACAGAAGTGCAAATTGACTGCTGAGAATAGAGACCGTTTATGGGATTCACAAAGTGCTTTCTTCTTCTACGTTTTGGAACGACTGTAAATCCCTCTGCATCCTTCTCACTTCTAGGATCCTCGGTGGCCTTCATTTGTCTATCAAACTCATTGCAACCTGAGGCGTTCTTGGTTATGTTGCTGCTCTGTTTATTACTAGCTTCATCTGATCCACTTGGCTTTCTGTCCGAGTCGGCTCCAGTCGAACCTAAACTATCATGCACTGACTTGAAAATGAAACTGAGCACAATCTGCCTTGCCAGCTCTGTTCTGTATGAATTTTTCATCGCATCTTTCCCTCTGCTTTCCTTCCTTTTACCTGGAGTTGTTTTCTCAACTTGACCTGCCTTTTCTGCAGCAGGCATATCAACCTTCGCTTCATCTGAGGCCTGTGATGCCAACTGCTGATCTGCCGAATCATTGACAGAATTAGCAGGTTCTCCGTTAGCCACATCAGATTGTTGCAAAGTTTTTCCAGGCACAAACTCGGCTGCATGGGGATTCATGGTTGTGGGGGAGTGGCTACCCCTCAGAATAGTGCTCTGGCTGTGTGTGTAACCCTGTTTCCTTTGGAAAGCATGCCCAGTACGATAGTACAGGGTGGACCGAGGACCACGGGGTACTCTAGTATCAATGGCATGAGGGATAATCTCCACTGATTGACTTGGAGTTGGCTGAAGAACAACACTAGCATCATATATTGCCACTGTGCTGTAAGGATGGGACATCGATAAGAGAGATCCAGGATTGAATGGAGGCGCTGAAGCTGAAAGTTTGCTTCCAGTTGTTTTCTTAGGTGCAGATGGGCTTTCATCGCTGTTGCTGTCAGGAACTTTCTCTGCATGACCGACTCCCTCTGGCTGACTTGAAAGAACCTCTTTGCTGCTCTCGTTACTTGGCTTTTCCTTCTCTTCTGTAAGCTTCCTATCTTCTTCCTCGGATGACAGTATTAGATCAGTATCTTGTCCATTATCCTTCTCCTTTGCTTCCTTCTGTTCCAAAATTGGTTTCAACACTGTGCCAGGGGCCGACACTGCCACATCCTTGTATGATACTAATTTGGAAGCTATGCTAGTAGGCCTGTTAATTCTTGTAGGTTTTGTGCCCCGTTCTGGTTTAGACATAGCATTAGAAAACTTATCTTCAATAATGCTGGGATCCCCCTTCAATTTGTCAGTTTTGAAAAAGCTGCCAAAGGAGAGTTGGCTGGAAGAGTTTATAGCCTCCTCATTATCTCCTTTTGTTTGTGGTTGTACACCAGTCCTATAAGCAGAACCTGTGTGACCATCTTCTATTCGATCAACCATTAGTTTAGTGAGAGCTGGCCTTCTGCGACTGCTTTTCTTTCGTACATTTGCAGATCTCCCTCTCAAATTAGCTGCTTGCCAACCTTCATCAGAATATTCTTCAGGCGATAAAGTACCAACTTGCTTCAGCTCATCATGGACAGCATAAGTTTCTTGTACTACCACAGGAGGGTGCGCTTCCAGTTTTGCTTCTTGAAAATCCTTTTTGTCTGCTTCAAGAGGAGATCCTGAGTCATGCTGGAAATTCTCCTTTTCTTCAACTGATTCAGCTTGATGGGCTCTGATATTATTCTGCATTTAATACTATATGTGGTGAAAAGGAAAAATAAGAGGTAATAGGGGCAAAATAAAAGGCTCATGTAATGCTTAAGGCGGCGGCGGCGGCACCTTTAAGCAAGAGTTTACGCAAGAAACAAAAAAGCGACCCCAATTCATGAATCATAAAGACAATAAAGAATTAAGTGTCTGTCGATATATAGGGAAATTCAATTCCTATTTAAGAACAACATGGACAGATAATTGGTTCGTTAATGGATGGGTCTGGAACCTTTCCAGGTAGATACCTAGTACTAATCGAGTAGGTGTCTTATCTAAATAAATTCCAATAAACTATATATCCATGAGAATTGTTTACCAAAATATAATAGGTATATCTTTTAGAGTTCGTGTTCCAACAGTGACTTCTGGCTAGTACCCAACTTACTAATATCTCTTCTAACTATTTTTTTAACAATGATAATAATGAAAAGTAGACATATATTATAATCACCTTCGCACGCCTGCACTTCTTTTGCATATCCCTCTCTTTTCTTTCCTGGTCTGGGCTTATGTAGTCAAGTAGATCTGATACGCTGGAAAGATAGATGTTTCAATCTAGATCACAACAGTTTACAATTGACAATGCACAATTTATTCATACCTAAGATGCCCTTTGCTTGCAATAGATGAATCAGGTTTTGGGATGCCTCTTCGAGCGGCCTCTTGTTGTTCGAATGCTTTTGACTCAAAATACTCTAGCCATGCAGCAGCATCCTGCAGCAAGAAAATAATGTTTAACAATGAAAGAGAACATTGGAATATTTGGCCTTCATTTTTGTATATTTAGAGAAGAACCTGAGTTCGAAGGTCATCTTGTCCTAGTTTCTCCTGAAGTATCTGTAAGGTGGTTTGTTCATGTTGCACGCTTAGGGAGTATGCGTCCATCATCGAGAGGGCTATGGCTATGGCATGATAGCTTGCAGCAGTCTGATTGGTTAAAAAAAGTGCCTCATTATTTCATGGTAATTTAGTCACAGGCCTTGTGCATATCGTATACTTCCTTGAAATAATTCAAATTTATATGCATGTCAAACAAATTGAAGTATATACCAAAACAATGTGTCACTTTTATAGTTCTATGAAAAGGTGTCACAGAGATACAACGAATACAAACCTTTTCTGAAACAAAGAATGACATGGTGATATGAATATATGATACTATGTAAAAAAGAGGTTGTTTTCAAAAATGTAAAAAAAATGTAGTTTTAAAACTTGGAACACATATTGAAGAGTTTTATTGAGACAAACATGAACATTAAGGCATGGCCTTTGAGGAAGGGCAATGGAGGCCTTAGAGCTACATCACAAGTTGGTTTGGACATGCACTGTCATAGTTTAATGGGACATGTCTAATATACCAGAGGTGTCTTACATCCTTATTGTTACAAGACAAGCATTCCAGTACTGCTATGCCATTCTAAAGAAACATTGGTGCAAGTGAGAGCTTCTAAGAATGTAGTTTGGGTTAGACAAATATAACTATATGTATGGAATTATTCGCATAAAGATTGTAACTTGATGTAGATCAATCGATTCCAAGAAAAAAACCCACTTACATTATTGTTTTAAGAGTTAATTGTTAGACATGTAGAAGTGCAGGGTTATCACATTGAATAGGGGGCTCTTTGCATAATGTCATTTGTATATATTTGGCCTCTTGGCCCATTGGAATAGCAAGTCCATATTTCCAACATTAATAACCTTAAGATGAACTTATGAAAACATGGTAAGAAAAAAATAGTTTCTTTCACCTGTATGTGATCAGCTCCCAGCAATCTCTTGTTGCACTTCAGCGCTTCATGCAAGTACCTAAGAGCAACATGAACATTTCCCATACCTTCTTCCATCATAGCCACATTTATGTAGGTGGCAGCTGAATTTGGATGTGAAAGCCCACAAGAAAATTGGAGTAGATAAAGTGCACGGTTGACGTACCTTCAAGAGGAAGACGTGATTAGGAATACAATTATTCAAAATAGAAAACATAAATGACAAAAAGTTGGATCATAAGTGACAGTTGATTTTTATCTAGCAAACAGGTGCCCATAGCAAGTTTGTCATGTGTAAACACATGTACAAGTCACAGGCCATTAGACAAAACAGCATACACTGCACTGGCTAGTGCAGCACTACAAATGCTGCAGTGGCCATTCTACTCGCAATATAAATGCTTGATGCGTATGATGGCTGGAAATAAACCAGCAAAATGCCATTGTGGATCTCAGTAGACTGGTTATGAGTCAAAGTCAGGAAGCTAGCTTTCATGTTTAAACAAAGAAACACCTATAACAACACTTACTTCAGGGCCATTTCAATGTGTTGGAGACGGTAGTAGAAGACAGACAAATCCCCATAACTCTTCATAGTTTCCGGATGGTCAAGACCTAGCTCCCTTTCATTGATATCAAGTGCCTTCTGCTGATATATAGTTGCCTACATAGAAAGAATAAAAGTCTAGTGAAAAATGCAATTTCCAATATTCCCACATCTCGCAACTACACAGGTCACAATTTTGTGAACAAAGCAATCTCTCCTTTGCTTGCAGGAGCTGCTATCAAAAACAAACATTGCAGCTTACTGCGAAGATAATATTAATGTGGTTTTTGAGCAAAACAGATTTACGTGAACTAGAGCATCCAACAGATAGAATACAGCAAACCTACACCAAATTCATTGAAGTACCTGATTAAAATCTCCAGTATGGTAAAGAACTACAGCAAGAAGACTGTATGCATTAGCAGTCAGACGATGGTATGGACCGCAAACTGCTATCATTTTGGACAAAGCCTTCAACAAAAAAAAAGTATATTAGTAAATAAAGAAGGTAGACAGTAACTTCACTAAGCCAATTCAGGAAGAATTTTAGCACAGCTGTTAAATAAAGTACAGAAAAGACACAAAAAGGCTGACCACTACATACCTTTGTTCCATAGTTGACAGCATCATCAAGCTTTCCTTTATCCAAAGCCATCTTTGATGATTCTAGTAAGTTTCGACCATCAATAGATGAGTAGACCACATGCTAGAAGAGAACACAATGCCAAAGCAAACCTAATCAGTAATTCATCCAAGCAATGGGAAAGAAATAGTTCTTCAACTTTCAGTAATGTGCTACCTTGCATACAGGAACAATGCTGACAATATCAGATTTGTCAAACGGGTTGGGGCTATTCATATCATAATCTCTTGCAACCAACTCCAGTCCAACCTGAGCAACAAACATATCAGTACGCCTGTTTAGAAAATGGATACTATGAATGTTTTAAAATCTCACTTTACTACCCGTACCTTGTTGCAAAGCCCTCTCAGAATGATAAACTTCCGCAAGTGTGCAAATTCATCTTCCAATTTCCAACAGTATCTTTTAGAAAGGAAGCTCTCTACCCATTTCAATCGCAA
Source organism: Dendrocalamus latiflorus (assembly GCA_017311315.1). Classification (NCBI taxonomy): domain Eukaryota; kingdom Viridiplantae; phylum Streptophyta; class Magnoliopsida; order Poales; family Poaceae; genus Dendrocalamus; species Dendrocalamus latiflorus. The sequence continues at coordinate 36,102,739 of CM029656.1, read as the reverse complement.
ATTATGTTCACTATGAGCATTTATGTTGGTATCGTTTTCTAGTCTTGGAGATCCTAGTAAAATGTTCAAAGTCTCAGCTATAGCTGCAGACATATTTTCCATGTCATCAACAGCTGCAATAACAGCACGAATGACATGCTTAAAGGATCTAATGACCATTTCATGGATGCATATTGACTGGATGTGTGGGAGCTTCTCTGCTAGCTCTACCTGAATTTTTAAAGAAAAAAGTCAGGTTATTCTGGTAATTAAGCATAGAAGCAAAAGCAATTAAGCATAAAATTTACACCCACCACACGGCCTAAGGAGCACATATTAAGTCCCCTTGTATGCATGAAATCAGTCATGGTTCTTCCATCCACTGGCGAAAGTTCAAGGGAAGCAAAATCAGCCACCTGTGCAAATTGGTCCCAAAGAGAATTAATTACCCATTATGGGCATCAAACGATATTTAAGAAAGTTTCAAGACAACATAACCTTGATCCTAAAAAACTGTTTTGTCCTCTCTACATTAACACACACAAAAAAGTATTCTAGTTCTTGTGGACCTTGTGGTGCACAATGTTAATGCAGGTCAGGTGATTGACTACTTCACAAGTATCAATAAACTCAACCTATAGTATGATAACAAGAATTCTTGGTGAGATAATTAAACTACTTATTAGGATAAGAGATGGTAGCAACATCCAGAAAAATAAACAACTTGTTCTTAGAGTAGAGAATGTTAATATAAATATGAGTTGGAAGTTTAAATAAGACTTACTAGCTTTGGAAGTGCGGTATCATCATAGAACTTATGGGCCATCTTTGTGAGCTCTTCAAGGGACTGGATCAAGAAATAATAAAGTTAGCTAATAAAGCAACATAGTTTCACCAAAACATTTCTGATTACTGGAGTGTGCTTCTGCTCCTACATCACAGGCACAACTTAATACAAGGCTACTGGCAAAAAAATTGGCATATGTAGAACTAATTGCTTGCTATGTTGATCCCAAGTGAAATAGCATGGAGAAGCTCATCAGGACATAAGTTAAATTCTTTAAGACGGAACATATCAATTGATGGCACTTGGAAATTCTAAAGTAACTCTGTGAACTTGTATGGTTAAATCACCTTTTGATGAAGGCCGGCTCCCAAACTCTTCAAGCGATGGAAAGCATCCTCTGACATAAGCTTCCTTATATCAGCCTCCTTATTGGTTTCGCTAAATGCTAAATTATCTGATTCTTCAATACCATTTATCAGCAAGCAGTTACTGTTGGATTCTTCCTTCTCAGACATAGCACCTTCAGTATTGCATTCTTTCTTTTTAATTTTCCTTAATTGTTCAAAATGCTTGCCAAGACCTTTGACAGCTGTCTCTTTTTCAACATTTTTTGCATTCTTTTTAGTATCCTCAGACACTGGAGAATCCTTTTTCTGCAAGTGTTGCAGCCAGGAGGACCCAAGTTCCCATCTGATAATTCTAGGATTTTTGCTGGGCATGTTCTCCAGCTTTACCAAGCTGTCTTCAAGTACTGTACGTGCTAGTTTCCTTGCATGATTATCAACATGGGACTTAGGGGTAAGGTGCTGGTTACTGGCAGCGATTTCTGGGTTGATACTTTTCAGCAGTGGTATTCTTAGACTGAGAAAAAAATAGAGAGAGGTTAATGGAACATCATTGCTTAGTAATAGCTTAGAAAGTATATAATATATTTACATGAGAATATATATCAAACCTGTTAACATTCAAGGCATTAGAACCTCCATCCGGATGATCATCTACATCAATATTCAGGATTCCATCAAGATGATCAGAGATATCACTGGTTTGTTTGCCATCATTACTGTCCTTTGTGCGTCCTGAAACCTTCACTGTTGCCGTATATCCACAATGCTTAACAATCACCACTCCTAGAGTGGAAGCGTCCTGCATAGGGATCATGTTGATAGAACTTAGCCGTTAATATTAAAAGACAAAAACAATTGGATAAAAGATGAAGGTACCAGGCTATCACCTTAACAACGACGTTTTCATCAGAAGTTAAACCTTTGAGAAGATTTCTTTGTGATATATTCATAGCACCCATTCGGTAGACGGCAACTCCATCAACTTTGTCCTCTAACTTGAAATTAGCATCAGCCTCATCCTTCTTTACGGTTATATGCAAGTCCCCAATACGTTCCTCAAGTACTAATGAATCATCTGGAGCAGTTTGTGGACTAGTTGAGTTCGTAGGCAAATCAATGAGTCGCCGTATTGTTGATGCAGCTCTAAAAATTGATGCATCTACAAACAGATTGTGTAAAAGGAAAGCCTTCCGGTCTCTGATCACCCTCTCTTCCTCAGATTTGCATGGCATTTTAGCCAAAATTGAAAATTCTTTTGCCCACCGCCTCCGGTCATATTTTCCATTTCGTCCGCTGCCACCTCCATTTCCTCCCCAATTCTCATCCTCAACTGGCAATGCTGGGCACTTTGTAGCAGAGTCATCATACATAGGAGGAACAAGCCATGTGTTTGCACGAAATCCATACGGTGGATTCCCAAACTGAGGAAGCAATAAATGTGTCCTCATCAAAATTTCAGTAAATTTCAGGATTTTATTCATTTTTCATTATAAGAAAGCAAAAGGAAAGAATATTTACTATCATCACCTTGTTGTGATCCACAAAGGCTTTCATCAGTGCCTTGTATGCCTGTGCGAAATGAACAATAGCTACCACTATCAGATACAATTCCCTCATAAAACTTCTGATAAGTGGAGCAGTTGTATGTTCAACAAAAAACAGATAAGAGCATAATGGAAAGCGAGCAAGGCAAGATAATGAACGTGTAGCATTCACTGTTACTAACATTGGCAAATGCACTGCTGAGCTGCTGCAGCAGGTCCACCAGGGAGTGGCTTACGGTGTGTGGCTTACCCACCAAGTAGAAACCCTTGACTGAGGCAACTATGTGCACGAGCTTCCCATTGAAAACCTTCACCTGGGCACATATCAACTTGTTTAATGAGGTGTATGGTCACAGTAGGGCTGTCTATTGCAGCTTTGCAAAGTTGCAATGGCTACAGTGCAATCAAACGAGTTCTGCTGTTTTGAGAGAGGGAGGGAGAGAGATCACACCTCAATTTCGAAGTAATCACCTTCCTGAGAAGCGCAATTCCTCTCCTTCCTCCTGATAACTGCACACCCGAAGCACGTGTCAGTTAATCCGCCCCACACACTTCACGGAACCCTTCGCATATCTGGCACTATAGCCATTTTTTTTTTAAAAAAAGGCCTCCGAACGTCCAATTTTGCAACCCTCCCTGAGGCCGACAGCCGCGGCAGATGACACATGTTGCCTACCGTGCTACCTAGCTCGGTAGCACCTAGCGAGCAACCAAAGCTCGGTAGGAGGACGTGTCAGGTGATGGGTGTTGGGAGCGAAGACGGTAGGGAAGGATTAAAGAGGGGGAGTGTGGATTGCACTTAGGCGCCGTGGTGAATGCACAGCCAGGAAGGAACTCTAGCCGCACCAGATGAGAGGTGGGAGGTGAAGGAGGCGCAAGGGATCAGGTTAGTCACCTAATCCTTTGCTTGCTTTATTCATGTGACATCTTCTCCCTTAAATAGAGAAGGCCTAACAGATCAAATCTAATTAAAAGGAAAGGATCTTAAGGATCCAATCAAATCTGATCTTAAGGATCTTATCTAAGGAAAGGTATATCTAAACCTTCCTAATTGCAAACTTACTAATTAGAAACAATGGATTCGTAATCTGCCACCTCTAGGGCCGGCTGGTCCTTGGCCTTGTGGCGCCGGCCATACACACAGCCCCACATGACATCTCTCCCCCCGTTGACAAACAGCTCGTCCTCGAGCTGAAAAGATGGATAAGATTCACAAAAAGTAGTCGCATCTTCCCATAATGCATTAGCTGCTTGGAGTCCTTCGCACTGGATGAGAATTTGCCACTTGTCTCTAGCTAGTCTGGCACGTAGCACCTTGGCCGGCGTCGGAATGACCCGACCATGGAGAAGAGGTGGCAATGGCGGCTGAGCTTCTGGCGGAATGCCCTCAAACTTCTTGAGTAGATTCACATGGAAGACATCGTGTAAAAGTGGTGATTTTGGCAAGTCCAATTGATACACAACCTCATTGATCTTGGAGACGATGCGATACGGTCCATAGTACTTAGGTCCGAGCTTCTTACGCTGTGCGCCCGGCAATGTGGCCACCACCCTGTGATGAAGCCTCAGCCACACAAAATCCCCCACGGCAAAGTGGATGCTGCGATGCTTGCGGTCACAGAACTTTTTATAAAATTCTTGAGCATGTTGTAAACGACCACGAACATCTGACAGAAACAAGTGGTGGTCTTGGAGTTCTTGGTCCACCACCGAGTTGCGCGCCTCTCCTAGCTCATAATCACGAAAAGAGGGAGGGTCCCGTCCATAAACAACCAAGAATGGAGTAGCATGCAGTGCCGAATGATACGATGTGTTGTATATGAATTCAGCCCAAGGCAACCATCGGATCCATTGGTGAGGACGATCTCCCGTTATACAACGGAGATACATAGTTATGACCTGCCGAGTTTCCTTAGCTTGATAGCTACCTGCCGAGCTAGGTTAGCGCCACAGGCCATACGCCACTGCTGCGTGTCCGGAAGCTAATTTTTTTTTAAAAAAAAAAGTGGTTGCAGCTTCGCGTGGGGAAGCGCAAACGAAATGCGTCTTACAGTGGACGGGCGCGGTGAGGTGGGCGAAGGAGAAGAAGTCGTAGAACTCGCTCAGCTTCGGCGGCGGCCCGATGGCCGCCATGTCATACGCCTCCGATATCGCTGGCGCCTCGCCGCCGCCATGGGCCCCGGGGGAGGCGATTGCTGGGGGAGACGGCGGTGTAGCGGGGCGCGCGTGCTTGGACGACTTGTGCTTGGCGCCGTCGCGGGGCTTGGCGAATGCGGTGGTGCAGGCGATGATGTCCAGCAGCCGGCGGACGTGCGCCACCGCCGCCGCCTCCGTCGCGTACTCCTCTGCACACACACACACACACACACAAAAAGGCTCAATTAGTAATGCAATGTAAAGAATCCAGGCCCAATGGTATGATATCTGGGCCGAGTTTCTGGGCTTTTACTTGGAACCCAATGCTAGAGGGTAGGCCGCCCCGTTTTCGGCTAGAAAAAGTTTGGGCCTCTAAAAAAAGAATATTTTTTTTTGGGGAAGTTAAGGGGGTTGCTAATTGAGGACATCTATTGCACTAGATTAAGCAAAATTCATAGAAAAATATGCCAGATAAAAATGCGTCAAACTCAAATTTGTAAAAAAAAAAGAGATCGGTATTGTTCATACATAGGTTGGGTTTGGGATTGGTGTTCATCAACAGATGCAAACGGTAACCGACCTTGGCTTAGCAGAAGTAACTTTTGTTTTGTTTTTATCACTTAGGCCCCGTTTGGCATAGCTCCACCACCAGCTCCTGGAGCTGTTTGGAGCCGTTTTGTGCCAAACGGGGTACAACAAAATAGCTCTACTCAAGGAGTTCCTTAAAACCCGCTGAGACAAAAATAGCTCCACCAAGGAGCTGAAAAAAGTAGCTTCACCCTGCTCCACTTGTAAAGTCAAAAAAACAGCTCTACTTGTGAAGTGGAGCCGTGCCAAACGGGACCTTACACATTGCACAGCACAATGCGTGTGTATGTCATTTTCCGTCAACAAACATCACGCCACTCACGTTCCCAGTTGAGTCAACAAGTTAGAAACACGTCGCTAACGTGATTTGGACAAGTGCACGGCAGTACTAAGAGGAGCAGCAAGAATGTTACGGAACCCCTAAAATACTTGGCGTAATAAACCTGTCCGGACATGAGAAGTGTGCCAACACAATTGGACTCTGCGAGTGGCCCCTCGACCTAACACGCTAACACACCCACCGCCGATTCCAGGAAACGCCCTTTGTCCCATAGCAGCGCAGGACAACAACTTTGGGAGTTGGAAGAACAAACAGCTACTACAAAGTTGCATTATACTATTAGTGTTAGCATATGCCATTCTTGGTATATCACATAGGACAGCAATCCGCAGTCAGTCACACCTGAACAAATCACTAACTATTCACACAAATAGCATATAGCTACTTTTTTTTTTCAAATTTGATCTCTGGACGATCATTTTTGTAAATCTAGCCCTCTCCTTGTAGGTACCACTGAGTTAGAGGAGCTTAACAGGACGCCGCATGGTGATTCAATTAGCAATTAATTATTGTTAATGATGTTAAATTAATCTAATCATATACATTAGTGCTAATCATGCCACCATCTGCCACTTTGTCATGCTGAGCTCTGGTGGTTCGGTAGGACCTACCTAATTGTTGTAATGCAGCAGATGATACGCGTTATCTATCATAGCTGTCGAGCTTAAGGACTAAGTTAGATTTATAAAAACAGACATCTGGAGGGCAAAATTAAAGAAACAATGGCTACGACCCTATTTATGTAAACAGTTCACAAAGCACTATGTTCATTTTGGTTAAGAAGTTAAACGTGCAGGGTGAAGTGAAGACGCAAAAGCTGTACTTGGCTTCAGGCAGCAGGTGGAAATGCCCCTCCGGTGCGTCCAATTAATTTCACAAAGCACTCGACATCACAGGTCGCTCGTAGACGAACTAAAGTATTTAACTCCATTAAAGGAGGTGCATTTGAACACAAGAACTGTCAGACCAACCGCCTTCCCTGTGGTTCTAATCAAACGTTAACTACTATGTGGTCAGACACACATGATACGACTGCCGCAGCCACGTCCCCGTTGAAACCTTACTGGCCGCAGTGCGTTCGAAAACATCAAACGCGCGTGCGATGACCCGCGACTGGCAGCGACGACATTGGCGAGGAAACGGATGGATTGGTGTGGAAAAAAAAATGTTAGCCACCATAGCCGCCCCAACCGATAGGCGCACACAGCAATGAATTCCTATTCTTTTTAGATTCTAAAAGCTGTTTTCGGCTTTTTTTTTTACAGTAACTAGCTTTTAAACGGAGTATTTATTTTAAAATATGATCTACTTGTTAATTATAGTACATACTTTACTGATTTCATTTATATCGGTAAAAATCGCACATGATTTTCTGTTGCTCTGTAATCTCTCATGCAAACAGCCCAAAAACCACAGCTAAAAAGAAAATTCCTAAACTCCCTGGCTCCCGGTTGGAGTTGTGCCGAGAGAGGCAGACGTCACGGGCACGATCTGCAGCCTCTCATGGGATAAGTGTCACTAGACGCACCATGCAAAGCTATATATCTAGCTTGCCACTGTCTACTGACGAGCATGATTGAATGAATGGGCTAGCTAGTGAGCCGTCCAAGTATGCCGGGCGATACGGCAATCTATCAACTGTATGTGTGCCATCGCCGCCGGCGTTGGAACGTGATGGAGGCGCATATATGACTGCATTTAAAATGCGTCGTGCGAACGCTGCATCTGGCCATGCTTGTGTTGTGCTTCCCTTTCGCTGTATTCAGCAGAAAAGGCCGGCAGCCCATGCTCTTGGATTATTCAATGATGTGCATGGATCGGACCTTCTGATGGTATGTGAGGTTAGGTTTGATCTACTGGCATGTCAGACTCTACACGATAGAGAAAACAAATGTTCAGAAACTTGTGCTCCTCGTATCTACCCTCGCCTAGGAAAAACTTGCCCGGCCGTTTATGGCCAACTGGGCTGTAACAGGCTAACAGAAGGCGCACATGTACTGGTGTACATAGACGGCAAGTACAGCACATCTGTTATGTCCTCTTGTACGTTGCTTGCTCTACTGAAGCATTCACTTTCTGCGTTCTAATGCCAGCTACCACCTCATTTAGACTGAGATCCTTTTGGCTTTAACTTTTAGCTTCCGGTTTATTTTTCATTATTCATAAATTTCGTCTTTTTTGAACTTTTGGCTTTTTGTTGAGCTTTTTGTCGGGTTTTTTCCCGTATTTGTTTGTATTATATGTAATGGACTAACATATTTTTTAATTTTTTTAAATTTAATTATGCTAAATAAGTCTCTGTCAGTTACAATGTTTTTTCAGCAAGCTACAGTGCTTTTCAGCTATAAGCCACAAAAAAGGCTCAAATGATCACCACCTAGTCATGTTTTGACACGAAAGGTGAAGTGCAAATCCATGTGAACCTTCAATAATGCAAAATGAAAAGAGGAAGGTGTTGAAGTATAAATGAATTATCTGTCTTTTTTTATCAGCTTAACTTTTAGATAAATTAATTGATGTATGCAACTCAGTAGAAGGAAAAAATAAAAGAAAGAAAGAAAGACCAGGAACGTGCAGATTCTTTCACCACCTACCTTCCACAATCCTGAGAACGCAGGGTTTCAGCGCCAAGATTTCCACGGCGTCGTCGAGTCGCTGCCCGCGCGCCTGTCATGCAACACATATGCACCGCACCATTCGTGAGTTCGATCATCACTTGCAGTACACCACACAAAACTACCATCCTCAAATTAAAATTAATCCCAGGTAAACACAATGAAAGAAACTACTAGCCAGAAACTGCAGGTGATCAGTAAAACTTTTTAGCTAAGACCGTTGCAGTAGTAGCTGTTAGTACTGCCATTGAATATGGAGCGTCCAGTTAGCAGAAGGGAGGCGAACATTACCACATGCGAGAGTGAATAGTTTGTCAGGTGACACGTCTCCACATTTGACCCCAGCAGCTTCCTCACGTCCAGCACACGATCCGTAGATATCCCCTAAACATCAGCGAAACAACAGAGAAAACAAATTGTACCACACATGACACACCGAAAAAAGAAATCGTGTTTCTCGAGTTCATTGTTTCATTGTCTTGGAAGCACTGAAAACAATGGAAGTAGCTTGTCTGCAAGTTGCAACAAACTAGTACTTCTCGGTAATCAGTATAAGCTCCACTTTCCCAAAGATATCTCAGCTACCATTCAGCTTTTTTCTTTTTGTCCTGTTCCTCGTCCTTTCAGGGACTTTGTGCTCGTGGTTGGGAGAAGCCAGCTAATGGAGCCATGCATACCTTGAGTGTAACCTGGGATTCATAGGGAGTGACAACAATGGCGTCTATCACACTCGGCACGACTGCAAAAACAAAGAAACTCCTGTTTATTACACATCGCAAGTAGGGGTGGATATCGAGCCAACTGCTCGTCTTATCGATCTTTTTCTAAAATTGACATATTTTGATTTAATATCATTTTACGGATAATTTAAAAGTATTTTTAGAAATGAGCTAACGAGCCGAGCCGAGCTTGAGCAAAATTCAAATTCATTTGAAATCAACTCATTTTAATGTTTAACCAATTAACAAGTATAATTGAAGCAATTTTGAACCGAACCAACGAACCCACTAACAAGCTTTTTTTCCACCCCTAATCGCAACAGCCCAACAATAACAGCATCGCTTGAAATGAGGTGGAGGAGGAAATTAATTAAGGTGAACAGAGTTTGCACGGCTGCGCATGCAATTCACTTGGCGCTCACAAACCGCATGACTCAACCGCACGGGGTACGTACGTTACACCCAGAAAAAGAACCAGCTAATTGTTAGCAATTCGAAGCAAAAGATACAGAGAAAAAGGAAAAACAACAAGAGGAGCGAAAACTAATCATGGGCACGCATCACGAAGCCGGTAACAAAGGGGTTAAACAAGGACAAATCTTCTAATCCAGCACAAAACATAACCAAGAAAAGGAAGGGAAAGCAAAAGAAGAAAGAATAAAGAAAAGATTACTACTAATAAGAACACATCTTTTAGCCTTTACACATGCTAAGAAGTGAAACTAGAGACATGGTACGAGTCTACAACATCATCAATTCAATGCTCGTAAGAACCAAGAACAAACTCAACAACGGCGAGAATTCTTAGCACAACTCTGCACGACGCTGCTACGGGCATGCAGAGCTATTAGCCTAAGAGGCTTCGTCCGTACACGCATACCTTTCTCTTCCTTCTTCTTCTTGTCGCCTTTGCCGCCGCCGCCCCTGCCCTTGCCTCGGCCGGCCTTGGGGGCCATTGCCTCGCTCCCTCGAGTCCAACAGAGACCGAGAAACGCTAATGGAGTGGTCGCCTGGTAGGTGCCGGAGGGGGTTTAAGGTGCAAGCAAGACACAGAGGAGGAGGAGGAAGCAGCAGCAGAGCAAGGACTGGGAGAGGGGCGTGAGGAGGAGATGATATAAGATGTGAGGCCTGCGTGGGCGCTGATCGAACCCACGGATTTCGGGCGATCCTGGCCTCCCGTCTCGGCCCCCACACCCCACCGATAGCGTCTGACGCGCGGGCCCACGTTTTCAGTCACAGGCAGGGGGGGGCAAACCCGCGTTGGACATAGTACAGGACGCTTCCGAATGACACGCCGAGGGAATATGTACCGTGTATAAGATATGTCTGTGATCAATAATTAATAATTGATATTTTAGTTAAATTAAATTAAATTTTATAATACCATTAAAAATTTTAGATTTGCTGCTAGTGCTGACGGATGAATCGTTGGGAGGAAGCGGTCGGACCGTCCTGTAAATAGCGGTCGAACCGGTGGTTTAGTGTGACGGCGGTATAACTGATTTCTAATTTATCGTTGTTATCTTTCAGAGAATATGTTTTGGAGTTGGACATGTCCGGTCGAACTGTCCATGGTTGGCAGTCGGACCCAGGGACTTGGCCGATGTGACCGGCATTGAAAATACGGTCACACTGGGTGGCCGGTCAGACCGGCTAGTTGTTGGTGATCTGACTGGATTGGTTTGACCGGTGTGAGGAGAGCGGTCAAACTGGTGGCTGCGGCCAGAGTCAGGGGTGAGTAGAACTGAATTGGTTTAAGGTCGGTTCATAGATTGGGAGCCATACGGGTTTGTGTTACATTGTATGATGCATATGTTTGACTAACGTGAATCAAGTGTATAAAACTTGTGATTGATATGCTTACTTGATTTTTAGACGTACAGGTGACTTAGAGGATGCGGCGGTCGCCGGTAATAGACCGGGACTAAGCGGGGGTGCTAAGGTCCAGAGCGGTCATATAAGTCTAGATGAGACTATATGGCTCAAACAGGAGCATAGATAAGTCAAGGATCATAGAGAAGCGAGTTGGTACATATGGTGCACCAAGTGATGAGATCGATGTATGTAGAGACAATTTAGGAGAGTCTAAATGTGTAAAGACGTGACAGATAGTCATTGGGCACTACGGACTACGTGTCAAATCATGTGGGGATGCTTTGGAGTGAAAATGAAGACGAAGTCAAAAGAAGGTACCTAGAAGCTTCGTCAAGGTTGTTTTGGGAAAATGCACAAATTGAACTTGAGGCCTACACCATAACAACAGCACGGGAAGATGCAAAGGAGGTGATTTAGAATTAGGATAGAGTCGATTGTATGGAGTAGATCAAACACTAGTATGTTGGTGGCTTGATCCGTGTAAGCAATTTGAGAAGCGTGTGTGAGTAAGTAAAACCCATGTTAATGGGGTCAATGGGTTTCTTCAGTAGTCTTAATGGGTTGGATCCATTAAGAGGTATTGCTGGTTATTTAAAGGGAGGAGAGGGGATAAATAACTCAATGATTCTAGGTTTTAGTTTTATTTTTATTACCTTGTCTGCTTTCATGGTTGAGTGAGAGATTTTGAGAGAGGAAAGGATGGTGTTTTGGTTGCACCTTGTAATCATCCATAATTATGTGGACCTCCCCCTCACCACAATAGATCAAAGATTTATCCCAATCATATTCTTGCTTGACTTCTCTTGTTCTTGTTCTTGATTTGTGATTTCGAGTTTATGGAAGTTCTAGCATAATCTCTAGCTTAAATTACCTTGATAGGATATATGAGAATGGATCTAAAAAACACATCATATCTTAGATCCTCATAAGCAAAAGGTAATATAAAAATTATGATTTTTGGTGTTCTTGTAACTTAGATTCAACTCTTCAATTTGGTGAACTCGAGACTAAGAACCTTGTTATTCTTTGATTGATTTAGGTTTCTATTGTCTTGAACAAGTCTCATGTAAAATGTGAAAGTGTTTGGATGATATTTGAATAAGTTTTTGATATTTAAACTGTTGTTTCGAGAGGTTTTCAGATCTGAAAACAGAGAACCGGTCAGATCGGCTCCAGACATGCGGTCAAACTGGCCTGCCAGTGTGACTAGGCTCAAGCTGGCGATCAAACCAGGCCATCAACGACGGTCTGATCAGCCTATGTAGAAGGCTGTTGTTCCTGTTGGCTCTTGTTGCTAACTTGGGTTTGCATTGTCGTGTTGGTGCGTTTTGATTTTGGTGACTATCATGGTCACTTGACAGATGATTTTGAATACTTTAGAAGAAAAAAGTTTCGAAAACCATTCATCTCTTTTATTCGTACACACATGTAGCTCTTTTACATCATCCGGTCAATCAAAGGCCTATGACATTCTTCTTTCCAGCTTTTAAAAGCTGCTTTACGTTTTTTCTATAGTAACTAATTTTCATACGGTGTGTCTTTTTAAGACAGAATCTACAAGTTGATTGTAATACATACTTTAGCGACTTTATTTATATCGGTTAAAACCATAAATAAGTTTCTCTTACTATGTATTTTTCTCTCATAAACAACCAAGAAGTCCTAAGCTACAGCTATAGGGCATGTTCTTTACCTTAAAGCTAGCGGCTTTTAGCTTTTGTTACAGTACCTAACTTTCAAACGGAATATTTTCTCAAGACGGGGTCTACAAGTTAAACGATCTACACGTTAAAAGCCCAACATCTGTATCAGCCAAAATCGCAAGTGAGTACCTGTCTCTCCGTAATCTGTACCGTAAACAGCCAAAAGCCATAAGCCGCAGCCGAAAAGAACAAGCCACAGAGAAAAAAAGAATATGCCTTATAGCTGGTTAATGGGCAGCGCACAAGTTACACCAAGACGAGCAAGACAAGTACCGTGCATACATTTCGACGGTCGGTAGAGAAGCCCGGAGCCGAATGGAGGTCAGTCAGGGCACGGGACAAGGCAGGGCAGGTTTGGGACACAGCTGTGGGGTGAAGTCGGTATGTGAGGTCTGGAGGCCAGATGGCTCATGGCCAGGCCGGACCGAGGCGCCCTTTTCAAAAGCTTCCAAGTTTCTTTCTTTTGGCAACCTGAACATTATTGAATTCCACGCACGTCAAGTTTCCGCCAAGTCCTTTCGCAATTCGGAGCATCTTGTCTAATGATGCAATTTGGTGGTGATGAATTGAGATCTTCTGACGTTACGCTGGGTCACTGACGTGTGGGCCCCACGTGACGCGGGGGCCACGCGCAGTGACCCAACGTCACTCTGACGTTACGTCAGAGGAACTCGTTTCGGTGGTGATGGTGGTGGTGGTAGAATTGAGTAGAATATTCGGGGTGATTAATTATTACCTTGGAGAATGCCGGTAGATATTTGTGTCCAATTGGGATGTGGATTCACTTTTCTCTTCTTGTGTAAAAATGCGTATCATGTTCAGAGAATGTGGTGTTACTGAGGATGGTGAAATTGTCGTCTACTTCAACAAATTCCTCACTGGACGCCACGTAAGTGTAATTTTGCAAGAAAGCAATGGTTTGGATTCTTAAATAAACTTCTCGGTTTGTTACGAGAGACTTGCCTGCTCAAGGTCACATGACATCCAAAGGAAACGTGGGGTGTGAGCCTGCAAAATGCAAAGTTTGTTTACTTGAGCACCGTCTCCAGGCCTCTAAGCCTCTCGCCGGTACACTTGGCTATTTGTGTCTAATAGACGTGCAAGAATTCCCATTTTTATCAAGAATCCCAAAGCAACACGCAAGTAAATGTCAATATAGAAGTTCTTTTTTTTACAAGTTTAGGAGATAATTGAATGTTCTTAACATGAAACCGCTTTAAAACTTGACGTCGACAATAATAAACTAGTAGCTAACGTCACACTGTTGTAACAATTTGTTGCCAATCCATGTTCCCATCATTTCCATAACACGTTCGGAACCTCCAAACCAAAACCCACCAAAAAGGTGGCGAAAACCCTTAACTATGGCTTCATCCGCGGCCGTGGCCTCCTCTCTGTGGTGCTCCTCCGCCGGCGCGGCGATCTGTTGGTCCCTGCAGAGGCGGCCAATGTTTGCACCCCATGCCTTCTTTGGATGCGGTAAATGTAACAACTCTATTTTTTTTGGAAACATGGCGTCGTACTGTCCGCAACAGTCCCAAGAGTTCAGTTTCGAATAGAAGAAGCATCATGTCTGCTCATGAATATTAAAAAGGGTTAACTTGATTAAAATATGATCTAACGATCAACTTTAGAAATTTAACGGGCGTCCAAGCCCAAAACTTAACTGACATTTAGAAAAACCGAAGAAAATTCTCATAGGAACGCTTGGGTGTGGTCGTAACCCTAACATGTAAGTTTGAAGCATCCTTTATCCTTCGGGCATCCGTTCTAATGAAAATAAGCAAGATTGAGTACACTAAGTACTCAGCAAGTCTCTATAGTAGAATACATCTATAGGATTATTATCTATATGGAAAGTTTAATCAAAGGATATCATTATGTCTCTTGTGTGTGAAACCAACTTATTAATATCATATCATATTTGGTTTCTAAACTTATGACGTATCATTTTAACTTAAATCAAAATGTTCAATTTCAATTGACTGCGTGGGAGCAACTCTCCTTACAATTACTTACCATGTTCAGTCCATATATCTCAATCTATGTCCTTTACCATACCACCCTACCAATAACCATTTTATGAAAACTACATATTGTGGTATTTTCACACTTGGCCTATGACCGGGGTACAACTATTCGAATAGATTATAACAATTTTACCTATAAGATATGATTATTTCATAATGTTGGCCATTACACGCTTCCGTGGGCATACGACTGAGAAACCATAACAAGGCCTTTATAATGTTTAGTTTTGGTGCTTTCTTCCACTCCGGATGTATGAACCCCCTAGCTCTAAGGGCCTCCATTGTTAGATTATCGGTCGAGCGCACTCTTAGGGCAGAGACCTTTCGGGTTTCTCCCAGGTAGTGACCCCCTATAGGTTTACTCCCATCATATCTTTCTCAAGCAATGATCCCATAGGTCATCCCCAACTGGCATAGAAGTCCATACCGAAACTAAGCAATTAGTCGGTCAAGTCCGTCCTATACTAGATTTGTGGCTGTATGATTGGGTGTAGAAATGAATGCACACGGATTCGGTCCTTAATCGACTCAGGAGAGACAAACCAACCATCCAAACCTCAAGCAATACTTGCTCCAGTTTCAAACCAACCACTCGCCCGAGTCCCCACCATTTATAATACATTCCCTGTTTCCAGTGGTAACCCACGTTACCACTACCATTATTATATTTCAAGTTTTAGTTGGCAATGTTTATGTTGCATTTACCATTATCTCTAAAGCATATCTAAGCACAACCATGATCTAGCATTATTACCATTATAAGTATCCTATGTTGACAAGGAAAAAGTATTCTCAAGAAAGGGATATAAAGGGTATCAATTGTATGGTATAGTTAGGCAATCTACATACACAATAATGGTAAGCATGTATTTGTATTTGAAAGTAAAATATTGCATTTGAAAACTAGGTTCAACATGATCAATATATTGACTTGCATTCTTTTTCAATATCTTCAGTCTTTTCTATGTAGGTTTCAGGTTTGTTCTCGATTACTTTAATTGCTCCTGTAGTTCTTCTATTGACCAATTTCCTGAGTCCAAAAACTAGCGCAAAAAAAAGAATGCAAATAAGTTCCTACTTTGCAGAATACAAGTTAGGAACAAAAGAAATGAAGAAAATGAGTTTGGACGATTAGGATTTAAGCGATGCTTGGTTTGGCTGAACAGAGTTAGAAATGGGTTAGGTGGGCTCGAGATGGTCGAAATGGCTATATTTGGGTTAAATGGGTTTCTGTGAATAGTGATAGGTCTAGGAAAATACCGATTTCGGATTGGAATAATATCGGCTCTAGCTGTGAACAGGGTTAGGTTGCCATTTCAAACTCAGCCTGGTTTAGATTTTATCAGAGTTTGGCTTGATGAAATGGAACTGAGCATGGTCTTCAGGAGGTCAAGACGGTCAAAACGACTGTAGGCATGCTAATTGGGGTTTTGTCTATTTATTTTGGTTTTTCCTAATTTTTGGGCTTGGCTAGGGTTTTATCGGAATCTATTTAGACTAAACAGATTTAAGATTGGGCTTCATGGGGTCAAAATGGTCACAATAGATATAAATATGCTATTGGGCTTGCCAGTGAATAGTAATAGGTTTGGCACATTACGGGTCGATTCCAGAACAATAACATATGCTAATAGTAGTGGGTCAGGTTGAAATAGTAATCGAATCGGGCTGTGAACAATATCAAATCGGTTAGGTACTGTTTTTGGCCGGGTCAGTGAACAGTGGCATCAGTGCTGGGCTCGGCCCGTGGAATGGTTTGACTGGTTTTGAGCTCCTGGGCTGCTACTGTTTGGCCGTCCCTTTCCTCACGACGACGCTACAGTGCCCCGAACAGAGAATTGGTGATTGCGAGCAATAGCGACATGTGTGATGGCTTCCGAGGGAACCTAGGGGCATGGATGGGTTCCTAGAGAGGAGGCTAACCCATTTTAGGGCTTAGCAACAACAAGCGTGAAGTACCACAGACGGTCGACGGCGAGGGGTTTCTATAGGGGTGGACCATGACACAGGAGCTAGCCGACAGTTAATCGGCGAAGGCAAGGGGTCGGTGAACATCATGGGGGCATAAGGAACCTCTTGGTGGGGTTGGCTCGGGCTATGGAGGTCTGTGGTGTGCTACCCACGGCGAAGGGTGCGGTTGTGCGGAGAAGGTGGCCGCCGAAGAAGCATGGGCTCAGACAAGCTAGGGCAAAGCTACGGGATGGTTTGTGGGGTCACAAAAAACTAAGGACAGATGTAATTGAAGAATGGTGAAGGCAAGAACCGAGATTGAAGTTTGAGGCTCACCGAGAAATTACGGCGGCGATGTTGGTCTTCCGGCCGGTGTGAGGTGTGGGGAAGTTTGGGAGGCTGCTTCGACGCCGATGCAGGTTGTGGAGAGGGCTCACGGCCTTTTATAGTCGGTTCGAGGCGGTGCGGAGTAGTGGCGTCCCCGCTCCGGAAATGCGGCGCTATCAGGTCGACTGGGAGAGCGCAGAGAGGGTTGAGGGAGCAGAGGTGGCGGTGAAGGGCAAAACAGCTACGGCACCGGCTAGGTGGGATGGCATGCATTTAAGAGGATGTTAGGGCAAGGTACGACGGTTGGCAATGCTGGCAGTGGTGAGCAAGGCGGGCAAAGTCATGGCGGTGACAAGTGGGCTGCGACTAGGTGGGATGGGAAAACAGGGGAAGCAACAGGGAGTGAAAAGGCACCTTCAGCTAGCCAAGGCGCAAAGCCAAGAAAGGAAAGGCGGCTTTGGCTATGAGTTACCGAATTGGGTAAAAACCAAATCAAAAGCAAATTCAAATCCATTTAGGATTTCCAGGTTGTTTCAGTAAACTCGAGGTTATTAATATCATTCTCATTGATCCACCAAGAAGAGATAGTGATCTAAATTTGACGGAAGATAGTATTTCTCCTAGCGCAGTCTACGCTAGATGTGATTAGTACAAAAGATGAACTTATGATTGGTAGTTTGGTACTATTTTAGTGACGTGATTCATAGCCCAAATTACATGTAAAAATTTTTCAAAATGGGAGCCTCTCGTCGGGCATCTGGTGTGTCGCTACATTCTGATGTGATACAATGAAAAAAACTACTGCGAATGAAATACAATTAGCTGGATTCCTGCGGTTGGGGAAACTACCATCCCACATGTTCTATCTTCTTGTTACCAGTAACCACAGTACCTCACTACTATTCATGGAAATTCTACATGAGCCTCTTGGATGATTATTTTGTGCATAGAAGTATCTTTCCTCTCCTTGGTGCTATGTTGATTCAATGATCCTTGTATTGCTTGTGCGAATCATCAGATACTTGCAAGCGTCAAAAGAAGTTGGTGAACGCTGACTTGCCAAATCGGACCTTCTTCCATCTGTTCTTGAAAAGGAAAGGATGCAGGCCCAATATGTGCTCAGGCATGAAATCGTGCCTTGTCAATATGCCAACAACAGGTGCCCTCTGAATTGATCGAAATTTAGCAGTCAACAATTTATAAGTTAATCGCAAAAGATAAGTATAATTTCGAATAGTGATACATGTACTGTAAAAGATTATGCTACTAGTGAAGAAATACATATGCACATTGAGTGACTTGTGTCACTAACCATCATGGTTAGCCTCAGTAGTGATCAAGGTTAGCAACCACATTTGCCACAAAGATTGTGAAGCAGGTAGACTTACTAATACAAGCATGAAACTAGATTTAAGAAATAGTCATTGAAACAGCAAAATAATACATGTGCAAACAGCATCACTAACCTTGGAGGATTTTGGAAGAACCAAAAGGTGCCTCAATCCAACTTCACGGAAAAGTATAAGAGCCTTAGCCAAAGACATAGTCTCAACCACAGTGTAAGGAGATGTGTTTGTGAATGGATGCAAGTCTACAAACATTTCCATTTCTTCTGCGGTTAATTCAATGTCCTCAATTCTGTCATGTTTTCCTGAACCTCGTTTAGCAAAATCATCAGGTGAGAAATGCTTTGAAGCACCTAATGTTGCAGCAGTGCAACTACAGCTAAAATCTTTCCTTCTCAATAGAACAAGCAGGTGGACTCGAAGAACTAGACCATATAACACAGGAGTATCTGAAAATGGTGGCTCATCAACCACAGGGAAACCATTATGACCGGTTGTCTTCAAGACATGCACTATATGGCCAACCTTCTCTATGCCACTGAATATCTGTAGAGGACCAGTTACAACATCACTAACCGACAATTGCCTCATATAGGGTTCAGCATACCCTTCAAGATAAGGAAAACCTTTCAATCTAACAAGCAAATCATAGACATTTGCATTAAAAGCATCTGCCACGGTCTTTGATATGAGAAGGACCAGCATAACCAGAGGAAGCATAAGCAGATTATTAGTCAGTTCTAGGATGACAACACAAACCGAGACAGTCATCCTCATTGATCCACCTAGAAGGGCAGCAGAGCCAAGAACCGCAAAAAGACCATGATCTAAAGTTGATTGTGATCCAATCAACATGCCAACCAGACGACCGTATGCTGCACCGGTTAAAATAACTGGCACAAAAAGGCCAGATGGTAAAGCAAGGCCATAGCTGAAAATGCCCAGAAAATATGATGCAATAAAGAACACAAGGATCGAAGATATATGGAACTCATCATTAGTGCCAGCACTGTAGAGGTTTCTGATAGTGTCATCATTGGTGTTGAAGAACAGGCTAGCCAAGTCATTGTATTCATTCATTGCACACTGGAACTTCTTGAAATTACCAGATCTCCCTATTGATGGACAAGCTTCTTCTGTGTCAGTCAGACAAGGTTTGCAAGAAGCAATCCATGGCAAGCCAAAGAGGCAACAGGATGTGCAGATGGTGACTGTTGCAGCCAGGAGCAGTTTGTAAGTTCGCCCTTTCCTGAAAGTAAGTTGAAGAGAATAGACAAGTTATGTTGGGGAAAATGTTTTCAGTTCAAATGGGTAAATCAGTCTAATTGACAACTGCAATTAAGTATCTATAAATGGCCCAGTAGGTGCACATTGCCATTTTTATGAACAGTTTAATTATTGATTCTCAACATTTATAGGAGATTACAGTACAGGGAAGTGATGTATTCAGGGAAAGCTTTACTAAATGGAATGCCTACAGTTAAAATTACAGATGTGAAGATCATTAACATTAAACCAACATCAGTACATACTCGTTGATAAGATTGTAGAGACGAAGAACCTTGTCCAGGAAAAAGTTGTACAAACTCCCCAGTATTCCTCCAAGAACTCCTAGAGTGATTACCGGAGGTAAATCGACCAAATGGTAGGTGATGTAATCTGAAGTCACATCAAACATTATAAGGCCGCCTTTCCCAAACAAGCCACACCTGCCACTTTTACAGAAGTCTATCAATGCCCTAAGGACAACAGCAACCATTGCTGTTGTGAAAAATGCTCGCCAGAGTAAGGCACTCCTCCACCTGCAAAGGCAACAAAAAGATGTTCTAATGGTATTTTACGCAAAAACTTTGTAATGAAGGGTGTCATTTTTGCAGAAGCTTTTAAATATTTTGTTCCTTTTAAGGGATATGCATCAGGGGCACATCTATGGTAAACCCTACCTTTTCAATGCATCAATGCACCCCTTGCTCTAACAAATTCCAGAAATTCTCACAAGAACAGATCAAATAAGAAGAGTGGCAGTTCATGATTTCAGTCTTAATCACAACTTAAATGAAAAGTGGTGAAAAAATACAATTTTTTTTTAAAAAAAGGTACCAATGGTAAGAACCATTATTTATTATGGAATTGCCTAATATCCTCTATTGTGCAGTGAATTTAAGATTTTGCCGCTGAATGGAGCACTCTTCTCCTTACTTCAAAAAAAAAAAACCCTACAGAGTCGTTAACTTGAGGAATGTAATGGTGCATTGAATGTGCCCCTTAAGCATAGAACCTGTAGTTCTCTATAAGTTGGCAAAGTAAGTTCCATGGTTCTACATTTCTCAGCTCGTGGGGACATTAATATCTTAATCAACAAATAAGGCAATTCATGGACGTAAGTACCAATACTTCAAATAATGGAAGCCTTCACCGTTAGTTAAATGCTCCACATTAAAAATAGAAAGAGAATAACAGAAAGGAGTCATCGCATGCATTTTCAAAGTTTTTTACCATGTAGACACTATTTCCAGGGCAAAAAGGACTCCACCAACTGGTGCCCGGAAAGCAGCAGCAATACCAGCACCAGCACCACAAGTAACAAGGTCCCTCCGATCCCTATCATTCTTGAAGTATCTTAGCCATGTACATGTCATGTGATATTTACGTGACCCACCTTGCCCAAGTATTGATGCAATGCATGCACCTGTATGTACCAGAGGACCAGCTTTTCCAACATGCAGTGATGATGATACTGCAGCAATGCAGCCCACAACCTGTTCAAAACCATAAAATACGAAATTCGGATATATTTACAGAAGAGGAAGGGTATACTATGTTATACAGTGCCAATAAATAAGTTGAACTAAAAAATTCTCTTTTTTAACAAATTAAGACAGTGCCAGCCTAGTCAAGCAAATGATGTGGCAATTCCATCCAAACTTCAAAGATGTTGCAAAACGATGTCTACTTTTGAAATCGTAGCACTTGTATTCTTGGTGCTTGTTATGAACCTTAGTTCATAACGGGTAAACACCACCAAGAAGATGGTCGGATGGCGTCGGCGTAGGGAGAGAGAGGAGACTATAGACTAGGGAGACTTTGATATTATTCTGCTTGATTCCAATAGCATGCGGTAGCCCTCTTATATAGATGGCTCCCCCCTAACAGATGTAATCTAACTCCAATCATATCTCTAACTATATCTCTAATACAAGGAAACTAATATCTAATTCAAATAGAAACCAATCTCTAATTCCTAATAATAACCCAACTGGCCCAAGGCCCACATCTATAACACTACACCCCTCCCGGACCTGCAGCTCGTCCTCGAGCTGCTAGGCGGCGGCCATGACGCCAATGGAAGACCTCCGATGTCGGTGTAGAAGACGACGATGGCGGGGTCCCGTAGCAGATGGAAACGACCGGTCAGATCCAAGCGGAATAAGGCTAGACGAAGTTGAGCGCCTTCGATCATATAATGCCTGCAAAAATACTTGTTTTATTTATGTTTTTAATTTTTTTTGAGTTTTTTTTGTTTTTTGTTTTTTTTGGCACCGTCTCCTGTCCTACTTAATAACTCCACACGGGAGCGGCCCGGACGGAAGCAGGGAGCGGCAGTTGAAGGAGCGGTGGCGGCGGCGGATCCGGGAGATCCACGGCGGCCGGCGGCGGCGAGCAGCGGCGGCCGGCGTCGCAGTGGCCTGGTCGGCGACGGCGAAAAGCGGCGGCCTGCGGGCCGGCAGCCGAGGGAGCGGCGGCGGTGTCTCTGGCGGATGCGGCCCGGTCGGCGGCGTCGGCACGGCCCGGGCGACTGCAACCCAGGTGGTGGCGGCTCAGGCGGAGCGGGCCTGGTGGCCCGAGCGGTGGCGGCGGAGGCTGCAGATGGAGGCGGCCCGCGGGAGGAGCGGCTTCGGCGGCGGAGGACGCCGGATCCGGTGGCGGAGGTGTTCCGGTCGGCCTCGGCGGCGGCGGCTACGGCCCGGCGGAGACGGACCGCGCTGTGGCGGCGGCGGCAAAGAGCGGTGGCCGGTGCGGACCCGAGAGCGGGCGACTGCAGCGGCGGCTCGGGCGGAGGTGGGCCCGGCGACGGCGGTTCCGGGCGGCCCACGCTTCGAGCGGCGACCCTCTCCGACGACCAACTCCGGAAACTACGACCCGCATGGATCCAGGCGACGGATGGCGACCGGCGATTGAGGACGGGGATGGCGCAGCGACGTTGGCTCCGAGATCGTGCTGGCGCGGGCGGGGACGCCGGATCTGGCCTTGACGAGGGAGAAGATGCTGCTGAAGGCGGCGACGGGGATGACCCAGAACTCTTCGGTGCCTGCGTGGAAGCTGGACGAGACGACGGCGGCGGAGAAAACGCTGCGGGAGACGCTGCGACGGTGGAATCCCCCTGGCTTGGAGCTGATGCAGCCGGTGGGGCGTAGCCGGCGGCTAAACTCCCCCCGGATTTAAGTGCTGCAATCCTGGCGTTATTTGCGATGCTCCGCCGTGTCAAATCTGCAATCTGTGAGTTCATATCGGCCATCTGCTCCTGGATCGCCTTAAGCATTGCACTCACAGAACTGGCCTCCTTGGCGGAAACCATGGTAGCAGAAGTCGTGGGAAGGGATCGACTGCTCTGATACCAAGTTGTTATGAACCTTAGTTCATAACGGGTAAACTCCACCAAGAAGATGGCCGGATGGCGTCGGCGTAGGGAGAGAGAGGAGACTATAGACTAGGGATACTTTGATATTATTCTGCTTGATTCCAATAGCATGCGGTAGCCCTCTTATATAGATGGTTCCCCCCTAACAGATGTAATCTAACTCCAATCATATCTCTAACTATATCTCTAATACAAGGAAACCAATCTCTAATTCAAATAGAAACCAATCTCTAATTCCTAATAATAACCCAACTGGCCCAAGGCCCACGTCTATAACAGTGCTCCAAACCATTTTCCATCAAAATTGAGTTACCGGATTAATAGGAAAGGCCTATGGTATCCTTCTCAGATGACAATTTATCACTTCTCTCCAAGGCAGACAACATATTTTCTAGCTATAACAGCTCTCCGATGGCTCTGCAGCCATGTTCACTTTTCATTAAAGTTGCAGGAGTCAATTATATCATGCAGAGCCTTTTCAGCATCTCTTACTTGTACCCAAATTCAAATGGAATAAGGTAGACATATCAAAATAGAGAATGCTCGTGTCCACACTTGAATGTGTCAAAATTACACTGAAAACCATGCTATCATAACACAAAACCACAATTTCCCAGATTGCTTCTTTATTCCGTAAAAACCATCGAAGAGCTTCACTGAGGTAACTAATAATTAAGGGTAAAAACAGAAACAAAACCTTTGGATGCCACAGAACTCAGTACAAATTGCCAGACTTTAAACTTGGCTTTGGAAATGAACCTAGAGTTACAGGCAGGCAGATAACTGTACATTAACTTGAAGCTACAAGCCTATACATGTCCAACAGAGCGGTTCCAAGATGAACATCAAACAAGATCTAGGATAGACAGACATGGATGTCCTCGCAGGGTCCCATACAGTTCATTATATGGCCCAACTCTTCTATGAATAATTCAATACTATACCATATTTCTATGGACATAATTTCCTAGCCCATATAGACCTGATCATGTCTAAGTAAATCATCTCTCACGTGATGTTGAATTACACTTTAACAGTACTGCAGCAAATCCCATAAAACTGCCGGACAAGCAGATTAGAAATATCTCTGCTACAGTACTACCCTCAAATGACAGGCCAAGAAATCAATCCGTTCATTACTTTAAGCTAAGCAAAGAGCCAACTACTGTCAGCCATGAAACAACACGAATGAAAGTGATAGGAACAACACTACCTTCACCACCAGAGTCTTGAGAGAGAATATGTTGGGGGCATCCACACCGTTCAAGTAGGCCTTCACCTCCGGGATGCCGGACCCGGCAGCCGCCGGCGCCACGTACACCGTCAGCACGGCCGCGAACATCGTAAGCCCAAAATTTGACACCAGGAACACCGCAAACGCCGACCCGTGCCTGACCACATCAATTTTGAGTCGATACCAACTGTCCACATCCCACACCTAAATTCCAGTCGATTCGGTATTAGAAACCTCTGAACTGCTGCTTACCTGCCGGCGAGCATGAGGTTGGACGTGACGACGAACTTGGCGCCGGCGACGTTCTCGACGCCAAGGTTAGCGACGAAGCCGGAGCCGGCAGCGAGGGCCCCGACGAGGAAGCAGAGGGCCCATTTGAGCGCCACGTAGCGCAGGATGTTTGCCCGCCCCCGCGCCCTCCAGTCCTGCTTGAACACGTCGTTCTCGATCAACCTGCACGCCCATCCCGCATCGATGGAATCAAGACCAAATGGAATCAAGCAAGCAAGCAGGCGAATCGCCTCAGATTTGGGAGCTGGGGGGGGGGGGGGGGGGGGGAGCCGTACTCGTAGTCGAGGCTCTCGATGGGGCAGACGTCGGCGCCGACGAGCGCGACCTGGGAGGTGGTGTTTGACTGCGAGCGGCCGCCGAGGAGGAACCGCCGCCGGCGCCGGCGCTGCTCCTCGTCGCCCTCGCCGAAGCCATCCTCGTAGGCCGCGTCCTGGAAGAACGACGAGCCGGAGGGGAGGAGCGGGGCCTCGATGTCACCCTCCGGATCCACCCCGCCGCCGTGGACCTTCTGGTCCCTGGGAGCCATCGTCTCCGTCCGCTTCGCTCCACCTCCACTGTGCCGCTGCCGCCACACACAGTTACACGAGCAGGGGAGTGGCCAATGGGGGTGGTTCGGTGGGTTTAACTATATAAATTGGATATCGCGCAAGTACTCAACGACGTTCCCCATCGGACGAATCCCCCATCCACAGACACACCGCGCCAGAATTTTTTGTACGGATAATCCATTTTTTATTCGAAATTACATAAATATACCCGCGGGAAAATTTTTTACAAAAATAGGCTCCAGTCGCCTAATGGTTGGGCGACTGGAGGCGTTCGCCCAACCACACGGCGACACAATATATCTCGCTGCACAGTAGAGCGATTGCATTAAATCGCTCTTCCGTATGGCGACTGGCATGCAGTCGCCATACCGTTAGGCGACTGCCATGCAGTCGCCATCCCGTTAAGCGACTTCAGGTAGCCCCCCGTGATTGTTTTAGAATTTGTGAATTTTGTAACGTTGAACCGGTAAAAAATACGGTGAAGTTGTAATAAAAGTTTATGTTCATTGTATATTGTAGGTGTGTAAAAAGTTTTTTAATTTTTTTTTTTGAAAGATTGAGTAGAGAACGATCGATACATACACTGTTAAGTGAGATAGTTTATATGCGGAAAGAGATGATAGACTTATGTAAATATAAATAAACTTCATAATATAACTGTGAGTAACATGGCGCATGTATTTTCATTACATGCATAACATATATAGCATCTGCAGCACGCCTCACTGGTCACCCTGCTGTGCCCCGTCACCGCGCCCGCGTCCTCCCATACGGCCTCGCTTGGCCCTCCTCCGGTGCAACGGATTAGGACGATCCGAAAAGGTAAAACGAGGAGGAGGGTGTCTATCCCGCCCCTGCGCTGGTGGAGTCAGCTACACCTCTGGCTGTGTAATCTCCGGTGCACCGGGGAGGGCACTGGCAGAAAGAACCTGCGGTGCGACGTCGGGCGACGGCGCGAAAAACTGGTCCACATCCTCCTGGCCTGGGGAGACGCCGTGCTGGTAAGTACCTGCAATATTAATATCGTTAGTGCGTTGCATGTCGTCTTCGGATAAACACGGTATAAGACCCTATGCGTACCCGTAGCTGGCGCCATGGAGGAGGCGTACACCCCCTGCGTGGGGAAGACAGGGGTCTGCGTAGGAGGCGTGAAGTGAACCGGTGTAGGAGGCCCTGCCCAGGCTGAACCCCCTGGCTGCTCCGGGTGAGGTGGTGGAGGACGTGTCCACGTAGGTGCACCATAGTAGTGCCACGCTGGTGGAGGTGGCACAGGTGGAGGTGGCACTGGTGGACGAGCAGTCGTAGCGGGGGGCGTGGAGACCGCCGGTAGCCTCGTGCAGGACAGTAGGCTAACGATACGTCTACACCCCTCGTGCACCCGACGCGCAAAGCTGAGGCCCTCCTCATGGGTCAGCTGCGCACCACTGGCGAGCCTCTCCAGTACTGTGCCGGACTCGGCGTATAGGTCAGAACCGACGTCAGCCTGGACACAAAGACATAAAATGGTCGATTATGGAAACGACATTACCATTTGGGAATCTTTGAAATGACATGTAACGTACCGCGAGGTGAGCGTCGTGCGCGAAGTGCGCGGGGTACGTGTCCGTCGGAGCGGCGACGTGTGTGGCAGGCGGGTCTACCACATATACGAGCCTGATACGGGTCTGCGGCTGGTACCAGCGCAGGTACTCCGCGTACTCCCTGCTGTCGTACGGTCGGTCCTCGTCCACGCGGTCGTCGAGCGCATCCTGCCACTGCTCGACCCAGGGCTGCATTCTCACCGACCAGTCCGTGCCTCTTTTCACTCCCTTCCCGCTGTGCCTGCGTATAAAACCATTACGTAATGTGAGATACTTGCGAACGCAGTAGTAAGTATGTACATATTTAGCACAAACGTACACTCACCCGTGCACGTGCCGCGGAAGCGATGGTCCGACTGGTACAGGAACCGGCTGCCATAGCCCGAACTGCCGCATCACCCGCTGGGGTGCGTAGTCCTCCACGTAGATGAGGTACACGAGCTTCCGGCGGGTGAGCCAGAAAGCCCGGTCACGCCAGCAAAGTGAAGACAGACCGCCAGGAGCACGGGCCTGCACTGCCGTATCAGCGTACGGCTCCCAGCGCACGTCGTCGGCTGTGATGCGGTCGAGCTGCTCCACAAAGACTCGGTACGCCCGCGTGACCTGCACGTGCGCGAACTGTACCTGCAAGAAAGACAAGTTGTTTACAATGACGATCGTCAATAAGAAAGAAATAGTTAACTGTGATAAAACTTACTCGGCGACGGCACCACATAGAACCCATCGTCGGCCGGTCGACTTCTCCCCCCGGATACATCTCGGGCCCGTACGGACCCACGTCGTCTAGCACAGGTCGTCCGACGCTTAAGCGCTCGAACGACCACAACTGTAGTAGCAGGGGACAACCCGTGAGGATCGAGTTCGGCTTGACCCTCGTGCACGCATCGCACAGCGCGCGGTACGTCGCGGCAAGTACGGCCGATCCCCAGCTGACCTGGTGGGGCTCGCCGTCAGCGATCGCCCTCGCATAAGCGATAAGGCGCGCATCCACCGAGTTGCCGTGGCTGGTGGTGAAAAGCACCCAACCAAACAGCCACAGCACGTACGCCTCCAGGTGCCGCGAGACCTGCTGATCGTCTGCCTGCGGAACCATGCGCTCCACCTGAATGCAAAAAAGTTGTTATTAGTACGTAATACCACAAAAAAGAGCTTCGAAGATACGATCGATTTTATATACCACGTACCCGGTACTGTCTGAGCCACCTCAGTGTCGGCCCATGGGTCTGCGCCTCTCCGAACACGTGGTGGTCAGCGGCCGGTGGAACGATACCCTCGAATCTGCCGAGCAGGTCAGCGCGCCAGTCGGCCGGGGCCTCCGGTAGGAAGGCAGCGTCTCCCGCGATCGGAAGCCCAAGAAGCAGGGACACATCCTGCAAGGTCGGCGTCATCTCCCCGAATGGGAGGTGGAAAGTGTGCGTCTCGGGCCGCCAACGGTCCACCAAAGCCGTCAGTAGGGAACGGTCGAACGGAAATCGTCGTGATCGATCCCCGCCCGCCTCGTCCCCGCCCTCGTCCCCGCCAGCGGCTCCATCCTCCTCTGTGGCCTGCACCATCCGGGCAAGAGGGAGTAGCCCGGCATCCCGCAGCCTGCAAACAAAGTGAAGGTCAGCACGGAACGAACTAACGGTCGCACTAAACGCTGGAATAGTGCTCACCTGGCAGTCCAACGAGGGTCGAGTCCCCAGGCCACGCGAGGTGTCCGTGTCCGGAGCACTCCCAACTGAGGCGGCTCGTCCGTGCTCCCCGGTGGCGGCACTAGATGGGAAGCGCGATGAGAGCGGTCCACGTGCTCGTCCAACAGCGCGAACCGCCACTCCGAGTCACGTCCAGCACGAGTCATACCTGCAAAATTTGTACAATACTTTCAACATTCAATTTTCTGCATCTAAATTTGTACAATAATTTCAACACTAAATTTTATACATCTAAGACTGTACATTAAACTTGGTACATCTAAATTTCTACATCTAAACTTGTACATTATACTTTCTACATCTAAATTTGTACAATAAATGGTACACAAAATTTATAAACTAAATTTTCTAAACTTTATTTGTAAACTACATTTAGTACACAAAATTTGAAAATTAAATGTCTAAATTATATTTCTATATTTAATTTCTAAACTAAATTTTGAAACTACATTTTCTAAACTAAATTTGTAAACTAATTTTCTACACTACATTTTCTAAACGAATTTTCTAAACTAAATTTGTAAACTAATTTTCTACACTACATTTTCTAAACTAATTTTCTAAACAATATTTCTAAACTAATTTTCTACACTACATTTTCTAAACTAATTTTCTAAACTAAATCTCTAAACTAATTCTCTACACTACATTTTCTAAACTAATTTTCTAAACTAATTTTCTACACTACATTTTCTAAACTAATTTTCTACACTAACAAAAAATATAACACGAAAAATTACCTGAAAATCGCGCACTCCCCCTCCTCTTCTCCTCCTCTCCCTCTCCTTCTCTTCCCCTCCTCTTCTCCTCCTCTCCCTCTCTTCTCTGCGACGGCGGCCGAACGAAGGACCGCGCTCGGCCTGGCCGAGCGCGGTATATATCTCACTACAAGTCGCCGAACCGTTGAGCGACTGAAATGCAGTCGCCTAACGGTTGGGCGACTGGATGGAAGTCGCCCAACCGTGGGGCGACTGCAATTAATCGCCCAACGGTTAGTAGATTCATTAAATGTCGCCGTGTGGTTGGGCGAACGCCTCCAGTCGCCCAACCATTAGGCGACTGGAGCCTATTTTTGTAAAAAATTTTCCCGCGGGTATATTTATGTAATTTCGAATAAAAAATGGATTATCCGTACAAAAAATTCCACCGCGCCACACGTCTCGAGCCACCAGAGTATCAGACTCCCTCCCACATCTTCTTCTTCCCTAATACTCCAATCCAAAGTTGTCGTTCGCGATCCCACTTAAAATCATTTTCCATCTGACGAAATCAGATTGTAGAATCAAATTATAAAATCATGATTCTATCAAATTTTTTAAAATATTTTTTTATATAAAAATAAATTATATTTTAAAATATGTAAGTCCATAGTAGTTTTTTGAATTTAATTTTATAATTTTAGTACACTAATTCATATTATATTGAATTAAGATTGATTTTTGAAATTTATTTAATTATTTTTAATAAACTAATAACCTAAAAATGCAATATGTCAAAGATATTACTTTTTTTACCTTAGAACAACATGTAAACAACAAAGCAAGGCAAACTAACTAGTGCAACTTAAACTAGTAATAAGTAATATCAAATTTTATATGCTAATATAGTTTGTTGTCAGAATCACGATCCTACTGCGATCCTACCCGATCCTAATGATTCTACGAGTAGGATTGCGATCCCACTGTGATACTACCTGATTCTAGTTCATATTGCGATCTGTATCATCTACCTCCAATAGGATCGTAGGATCATACAATATTACGATACATGTCGCGATACTAACAACCTTCCAATCTCATCTAAAAAACAATCTCCACACCTACACCACAACTCCTTTCTCCCCACATCCTCCGGTGACCTGTCGATCGGAGCTCGCTGTCGGAGTCTCATCTGCGATATGGACTATTGAGGAAAATTTAGAGATAAATTCGAATGGTAATCCAACTTGGCGTTGCGACGTGACTCAACAAGAACACCGATGTTCCCCATTCAAGGTCGAATAGAGGTCACCGTTGCTTGTCCTCGTAGAGAGTCATCTCAAGCACCATCTCAAGGACCTTCCGAGCTTCACGCGCCGCTGGGCTGCCTCCATGAGCTTATATGGCATCCCTAGCTTCCTCACTAGTAGTTTCCTTGCAAGTTATTATACAAGCAGTCTCGGATCTGTTCCTATACGTAGATGGAGTTTAGCTCTATGGTGAAGAACCAGGAGAGCGCTACTCCCTACAGCGCGAGCGGCAGACCCTTCGCCTTGATGGAATCGTCTATGCCGGCAGCCTCGATGGTCGTATCATACACGCGAACGAACTCTTTAGGGCCCGTGTCGCCCTTGTACGGCTTGATGGTGGGGAACTTGAAGTCCTCTGCCCACGCCGACTGCTGCAGGCCAATAGAGAGGGGGGACTCCGGATCTACGCGTCAGAGTGCAACGCGACCGGAGGTGGGAGCATCGCAGCTGTCCGCCTGATCAGGTGTGGTATTCGCCGGTGCTGCCGGCAGGGTTTGCTAGCTCCGTGCCTCTTGCTGGCTTCGGGCCTCTTGCATTTCCCGCACATCACTTCAAAGATCTGCCAGCTCGTGTTGCAGCGTACCGTGGGCCGCCAGCAGGGTGTTTTCTACCGTTGAGGTGGTTGCACCGACCTGAGCGGTGGTACGGGTTGCCAGGTTGCTGGCAACTACGGCTTGCTCACCTGAGCTGTTCGGCACGCTGATGCGACGGGCCCTGAGGTTGGCGACAAGACCGGTGCGGCCATTGAGGCCGTCTGTCGCTCCAGCGTTGGACGCCGGGTCGTTGAACACGCCAACACGAGCATCAGCGTCGCTGCTCCCACTGATCCGAGCGTCGCTAACAGTAAGAATTTAGCTGGCTACATGAGTTTTGAGATTTTGATTAAATCAAAAGAAAAGCTTTTAACACATGTTTAGGAGAGATGATATAGAAATAGGAAAGACAAGACAGTAATAATACTTATGGTTTTTGAAATTCTTTTCTATTGGAAAATAGGATTTTATAAAACTCATATCTATACCTAGAGTTACAACCTTCAGTCAAAGCTACTCTAATACCATTCAGTAACATCCCCGTTTTTATGAACATGATCGTTGTACGTCCGCAACAACCCAAAAGCTCTCTTATACCATCGGCATCGTCCTCCTGTACCAGCAGAGCAAGGCTTATTTCCTCGGCATCCTCCTCCTGCAGACCTGCACTTGCAGATAAAGGCTTCGTTCCCAGCAGAGCAAGGCTTATTTCCTCGGCATCATCCTCCTATACTAGCAGATCAAGGCTTATTTCCTCGGCATCCTCCTCCTGTACTAGCAGATCAATGCTTCGTTCCTCAGCGTCCTCCTCCTGTACTGGCAGATCAATGCTTCGTTCCTCGGCGTCCTCTACCAGGTCCAGACTTATTTCCTCGGCATCATTCGTGTGTACTAGCAGATCAGGGCTTCGTTCCCCGGCATCCTCCTGTTCTATCGTATCAAGGCTTATTCCCTCGGCATCCTCCTTCTGTACTAGCAGATCGAGGCTTCATTCCATGGCATCCTCCTCCGGTACTTACGCCAGGATTTTTCAGCTCCTCAAGGGATCATGGAAACAACAATGGTACTCCTGATCAGCAACATCGTATTTTTGGGCAGCGCCCTGATATTAGCAATGCCCCTGCAACTTCAGGACACATAAGGCCATATAGCAGTCTTGCTCCCCCTGGCGCATGGCGTCCAACGTTGCTGCCTGCATCCAAGGCTGGAATGCCATCACTATGGTTCTGAAAGATCAGACGGTGTCTCTGACTCTCACAACATATCATCAGGCCATCACCCCAGTTTTGGAAACGCACCAGGTAGCAAGCCAACAAGCTCAGGCCATCGGTGAATCGTAGCTCTCACAAGCTGCATTCTGGATGATTGTCTCAGATTGATTTTGTTCGCTATTACATGCTAGACAACTTGGTATAGAACCTTTTTTTTCTTCTTTTGTAAATAGTTCCTCCAAATTTCTGCAAAACAAAAAATCCTATGGTTTATTTTATTTGAGATCCATGCATATGTGTCCATGTTGTTCTAGTTGTTGCTGTCCTGGTGGCAAGGTTACCAATAACCACAACTCATAATAATTGTGTGCTGTACATTGCCATCCTGCATTGCTTATTCACTATTATATGTGTTGGATCTGTCGATTAATGAAACTTATTTTTAGTATGGATTTCCGGATAATTTAATTCAATTGTGTCCACTGGACTAGTACTAGAGTAGAGATTCTTTCTTCTTTTTCTTTTTCTGAAAGCCTATTTGAGCAGAGAATCGGAGGTTGTATGTAAAAAAAAAAGTACATGTGGTTGGAGACGGGACGCGCCTGCGGCTGCGCACCCGAGCCACGGGGGGAGGAGCCGGTCGGGCCCACACCAATCCACAGAATCTTCCGACCCGTGGCTCGACGCCGCTGCACCAACCGAAGTATTTCGCGGCCACATTGGGCCGGACACCAGCCTGCCCGGCCAATCCAGCGCCCGCCGGCCGCCGCCATGTCTTGCTACCCCTGCACCACCACCTCCTCTCCTCTGTTCCTCCTGCCCTCCGCTTCCACCGCTTCCAGAGGCAGCGGCAGCGTCGCCTTCTCCTCCTCATGCGGTGGCGCAAACGCTGCTGGGAGGCTACGAAGAGGAGGAGCGAGAGGGAGGGGTGTGCCTGTGATAGTCGCCGCGAGCAGTAGCAAGGACGAGACCGTGGAGGGGGAAAAGGAGGAGGAGGACCCGGCGTTTAACCCGTTCGGGTTCGTGACGGACAACCCCTCGAGCCGCAGCGCCATCCAGCTGCCGGAGTCGCCCGCCGAGGACGGCAATGTCGGCCAGATGCTCTACGTAACGCTAACCTCCCCTTCCTTGTGCCTCCTCTCGTTTGATCCTTGTTGCTATGCGTTTTAACTGACGACTAACCTTGTTGCGTCCAGAGGATCGAGGACAAAGGAAGGGAGTACGGTTCGACTGTGAAATCAGGGAAGCAGAGATGGTTTGTGAGGGAAACAGGTACTATTTGTTCATCTTTGTGCTGGTGAGATGACGTTATTGGAAAAAAACGATGAGCGTAAGTCGGTAAGTACAACGTTGGATACACATTGACATGGTGACCGATGGACAAGGTAGTATTGCACTGTGTGAATGCCAATTGGCTTTGAAGAGTAAAACCAGATGTCATGTTTATGAAGATGATGGATTGTCTCGGCCTTTGTGGAATTGAAAGTACTGATTTTGACTAATGTGACCCCTCATCTTCTGCAAAGCTGTCACATGAAAAGTGAAAACAAAACTTGTTCCTATGTGCTTTGTTGCTGCCGCTATATAATTGTTGTTTTAGTTTGTGTTTGTATGTACTGTATCAAGCTCTTCACTAGTTGCATTGCTGAACAAAATGAACCAACGGATCATGGAAATATATTTTCCATGTTCTGTAAACACAACCCTCATGCAATTGTCCGCAAAAAAAGTGCAATTGTTGGTTTCATATTTATGGTGATACAATTGTAGGTTCTGATGCACGGCGTGGGACTATTATGTTTATTCATGGTGCTCCAACTCAGTCATTTAGCTATCGCATGGTTATGTCTCAGGTTAGCTTCATTGACCTTGTAGTCCATTGGACTAAACCTAACCTAATTTGCATTGCTCAACAACAAAATATTACTTGTTTTGGTAGTTTGAATTGTTTAATTAGAAAGATATCTATGATGTAGTAATTTTTTTCCATAGCCTTATGCAGTTTGTATGTGGTTCTTTTATCTAGATTATCATTTTTAATTAGAAGTTTTAGAGCCATACATGATTTACATAGTGCTTTGCGACATTCTAACAACCGCAACATGTCTTTTTGGTTTTGTTTTTGAGAGCCAAATGGCTGACCTTACATAAGCTATTGAAGAAAAACAGGGGTTTACTTTTGAACATTGTGTTCAATATAAACTTACTAATCACACTGCCACTTTTGTTTCTATCAATCATTCTATCCCCTAAGCAGCTATTGAACTTACTAGATGGCAGATGCTGGCTATCACTGCTTTGCTCCTGACTGGATAGGATTTGGGTTCAGTGATAAGCCACAGCCTGGATATGGATTCGACTACACAGGTCAGGAAAATGTCTATAACCTTATAGTTTGCTAAGGACTCATGTAAGTTGTATCATTTGCAGAAGAGGAGTTCCACAATTCATTTGATGAACTTCTTGGTACTTTAAATATCACT
Source organism: Dendrocalamus latiflorus (assembly GCA_017311315.1). Classification (NCBI taxonomy): domain Eukaryota; kingdom Viridiplantae; phylum Streptophyta; class Magnoliopsida; order Poales; family Poaceae; genus Dendrocalamus; species Dendrocalamus latiflorus. The sequence continues at coordinate 36,068,232 of CM029656.1, read as the reverse complement.
AAACCATTCTTCTTAGTTGTCCAGGTACATACTTGTAACTTTAAGGAAAATCCTTGTTCATAGAACTTCTCATATGGATTTTATGAATCTTTTCTTCCATTTCGTTGTAGGGATTTCTTGTAGGTTCGTATGGGCTAACATGGGCATTGAAGAACTCAAGCAAAGTTCTTAAAATAGCAATTCTTAACAGTCCACTTACTGCTTCTTCTCCTGTGCCTGGATTGTTTAATCAGCTAAGGTCTGCTATTTCTGTTTCTAACTTCTGAATTGTTGTGAATTCAAGCATATAATCCTATGAACTTTGCAACTAAATTCAACTTAAGTTCACATATGTGCTTCATTTTATTTTGTATTTCTTGTTTTGGGTGTTTATGATTGCATCATTGTACTCTGTATAAAATGCCTTGAGGATGGTTATGTTATCTGCTTTATTTACTTTACCAGTGTAATTCTGTTCATCTTTTCCTGTATAGTTTGATTTTTCACCCAAGATATAGTTTATGCAAGCCGATTGTGTTATAAAGTGAATAATTGATACAAGTACAAATGGACTGTATTGTTACATTGTTTTCTAATCAATGTTTTTCACTTGTGTTGTAGTTGATGTTCTTGCATTTTTGCAGTCAATATTTCTGCTTATGTATGCAAACTGAGCAAATCTTTCAATGCAGGTTGCCGCTTTTTGGTGAATTTACTTGCCAAAATGCTGTTTTGGCTGAAAGATTCATTGAAGCAGGTAGCCCGTATGTATCCTTGTCTCAGAAACTCTGTTCATTATGCCATGCCAATTTTATTATCACTATGCCTCTTTGCTTCTTGCTGAAGTGCATGCTGCTTGAAAGAAGATAAAAGTTTTGTTCATTCTCCATATGATGTTATTCTATACTAGTCCTGTCAGCATCTATGTAGCACACTACTTAATTTGCGTATTGAACCAAAATTTTCATTTGGAAATATTGTCCTCTTGTTTGACAGTTATGTGCTGAAGTTGGAGAAGGCCGATGTATACAGATTACCGTATCTGTCTAGTGGTGCTTCTGGATTTGGTTAGTCCTTACCCCCTAATCACATGTTTTCATTATGTCATATATATTGGTTTGTTTACATTCAGTTTGTATTGTATCCACCTGACAACCTCACTACACTGCTATTTTGAAAGTTATCTTATCCTAGCATTAGTTATCGCACCTTTTCTTTTGGATACCAAGTTTCCTATTTGCATATGCGTTTTCAATAAAACATCTAAAGTATAGTGCCTTAACCTTCTTTGGTAAAACTACAACTAATAGAACCCAACAGGTTACAAAATCTGAAATTCACTAAATTACGATGTTTCAGTTAGCTTATTATAGAGTATGTGCTTGCATGTTTGTGTCACCAACGTATATGTGTAACATTAGTCTGAATAAATTACTAGTCACCGCCAATGAGAATCACTCATTTTAAGCCATTGGTTTAAGTCTGTAAGACGGTGAGTGTTACATCATCTATATAACTTGTTATTTTCGTTCAATTGGACTATACCATATGTACATAGCATCAAACATATATTAGTTTACAGGTGCTGCAAATTTTGTTAGATTTCATGCAGCACTTCTCTATGTACTTAATGTTCAGAATTATTTGGTATGTTTCTCGTCTATAAACATAATATTTTCTGAAATAAACGTAATTATCTATTTGCAGAATTTCTAGTTACTAAATCTTATTGTTTGGCACTTAACATCCGACTTTCTTGTATTTCTTCATCTTTTGTTTGTAGCTTTGCTTGAAGCTGCCAGGAAAGCCAACTTTCAAGATGTATTAAGTAGAATTTCGGCTGGATTTTCATCCAACAGGTAAGCTTATCCAAACAATCAAGCACCCATGTTTTTTACACGCTATAGCCTCTGCTGTAATTAAAACAGACATGCTATGTTGGTAAGACGTGCTAAGCTCTAATATCACTCAGCGGTGTCAAAAGGTTCTTTTTTCCTAGTACAAGCAATCAATATTAGACAGGTAAATCAGTGACCATAAGTGTTTTCCTGTGCTGAAACATCTTTTTGGTTTTCCTGCAGCTGGGAAAAACCAGTATTGCTTGCATGGGGAATATCTGATAAGTACTTACCGCTCTCGATAGCTGAGGAATTCAAGAAAGGTAATCCTGATGTGGTAAAATTGGAGCCAATAGAAGGAGCTGGTCATATGCCACAAGAGGACTGGTAATTGTTTTGAGTATCATAGTAAATTCAGTTGATTTGTGTCCTACACCTTATTATTCATGCATGTACACTACACAGTTTCGCGAATCACGATAGACAGGTTCTTGACACTTTGTGCACACCTGCTAACCTTTAGATCTTGTGCGTCATATGCTTCCGCTGATCCTTCACGCATCTCGCACGTTATGCAGGCCAGAGAAGGTTGTGACGGCCCTAACATCCTTCCTGTAAAAGTCGACAAGACCATCGTACAGGTACACGTAAAAGATAGGCCAGCCGATATGTCTCTATAGCTTGCCACACTGCCGAGGCTTTACAGCGTCCCCTTGTCTGATTTCAGTACGTCGAAGTGCTTGGAGTTTGGTCGCGGCTGCCACTTTCTTCAGTGTTTCACTACTGCACATTGCAGAAGCATGGCATGCCCAAGTCAGGGTGGAAGTGAAGGATTCAGGAAGTTATAGTAGTGATCATAGTTGAGTTTCTCTTGATTTTAAAAACCTATCATTTTGATGCTTGCTCCTATAGTTAACCACAAGATTTGGTCACTTAGTTGTTACGTTGCTCTATAACTATTAACTGTACAGTGTGTGTATATAATATATACTTGCATGTAGGGAATATGTGATATTGTAGGACAGGTATGGTGACAGAGAAGGGTGAATGATGCTTTCAAACTTTTTCTTAAATATTTACTAATTCTTCACTCGAATAGCTATGAAAAGCTATAAAGATTAAGAATCCAAAATTTCTTAAAATCTCGGTGCTACAGTGATTTCAGCCTATGAATAATGAAAAACATCACTATTTCAAATCAAAAATCATAAAACTTTTGATCCATAGAGATATAAGACTTAAAACTTGAACTAAAGCTAAATCATGATCGTGAGAACCTATCACAACCAAAAAACTTGAAAGAACTTAAGAGAATAAGGATATTTTGTTCCGCGAAGCTGTGCTACACCAAAACTAGGTTAAAACTTAAAATTAAGCTAATGTTCAAAGCAAATCTCCAAGTCACTTGAAATTTAGTATGCACATTCTCTTCAATGTCAAAAACCTATTCCAAGAAACATATTCCAATTAACGATCAAAAAAATTGTTGCTAAAATTCTGATATTTTTTCGTTTGAAAGAAAATTGCACAAAAAGGGGCAAAAGCAAAAAAAAAACAGTGAATATGACTTGTTCATGTGTGAATGATGACCAAGATGGTTTTAGATATGTTCTCGCATGTTATAGTAAGTAGGAACACCAAAGAAATCAAATAAAAAACAAGGGTTTCTTCATAAACTTGCCAACCAAGTGCAAACATGGGTGAAGATTGATGTTTAGAGGTTATCTCTATCTCTTACATCTCCTTAGCACATCAAGATTAAGAAAGGGAGAGAGAAGAACAAAAATCAACTAAATCAATAGCAAATTAATAAACATAAAAGAGATACATGAAGATAAATAAAGATTAATGTATTGCTATTTAAGGATGGAGATTTTACAGCCATTTCACTTGAAGGACAAGAGAGTACATTACACCACTCAACTTCTCTTAAACATTAACCGTAATCCAAGAACACTTGGTCATAACAAGAAGATGGTTGGATAGTTAACTATAAGTCTCCATCGCAACTAGTTAAATAGATGGGATAGCCAACCCCATGGATACTATTCACGTAGCACATATGGGGGAAACTCGATAACCCCCACACACGGGTTTTAACTTGCACACTACACTTACGCATGTTTTTCAAAGTGTATAAGTTTGAATCCGCTAAATCTTTAGTCTTGATCTTCTCAGCCTCTCCTTAACATAAACCGCCTAACCAATCGCCTTTCAAGCGCCGTAGTTTTGATCTAAGGTAGTTTTCGGTATTTTGATCAAACTAGCAAAATACCCTTTCTTGATTCAATCTTCATCTTTATGCAAGCAATCGTCATGCTTACTACATATAGATGCACCACTAGTTTGCCTCACGTTGACAAGTGTCTTGCATTCCGCTTTCAACAGACTAGTCTCACTTGAACTGACCAAGCCATATGATGCAACTTATCACTCAAACTTCTCTTCAATATTTTTCGCATTCAGTGTGCCATACTTGAGTTCAGCTATCTCACACGACATCCTTAATAGTCCTGAGCCTCGACTTCTCCATGAGCGTAGTCCCGATTCTCGCCGTTGAACATGGTTAACTCCAAACGACCCTACACATTCAAAGACCAAGAAATCATTTTCAGGCATAAGTTCTTCACAACTTGACACACTTTAGCTGTACATCATGTAACACATATATACTGACCTAAGTCAAACCAAATAATTCAATGACTCAAATTTCTCAAAATAATCTATTTTTGTAAGCTGTCCAAAAAATATGTAAATTTATAAATTTTAAAATTTCACTCATCCAAAATAACAATAATTCATCACAACGAAAATCTGAACTTTTTCACATAATCCTCCACATATCTATTTTGATATCACGAGTACTATGTGTACAACCGGATCTCCATTTCACCAATTTCGCTGTCATTTACTCGACTCGACAGTGACTGTAACATCATTTCTGCCACATTTGCTAATAAAGGAGGCGCTGTGAAGTTCACTCCAGGCAAGAAGACGGCAAGACCCTCGTCGCAGGATCGCCAGTGGCAGAAGGCAAGCCTAGGTCCAACTGCATGTAGTAATACATGGAAGTTGGCACCGATGACGCTCTCCATCGGCACGGCGCGCGGCCGAAACACAAGCATACAGGATACACGTCCACGGTCGGTCCACACACAGCCATATTGATCTGATCCTGACCACCCCGGAACCCGGCACGGCCTGCTCCGCGCCGCTTCACTTGCTGGCTCCGCGTCGGGGGCGGCGGGCTACCCCACGTCATCCGCACGCGCGAGCCACCAGCCGTGGCTCGAATTCGCTGGGAAGTGTTACAAACTAAAAGTAACCAATGTGCAGTTACTTAATGTACAGATGTCTTTTGGGAAACAGACACCTTTCTTCCACCCCCATCATCATCTATAAAGCATTGTACAATCTTCAGAATCACTAATGAATGAATTAACTGTTCACTTGTCTCAATCTTTCACAACACGTTATCAGCCACGTTTCTCTCCAAATCGAGCAACACGCACACATACATTCACATACAACAGAGAAGAACAAGGTAATGATACTATTACTGGATGTTCTCGCTTTTGTGGCGGCGTCCTCACGGCGCGTGGCCGGCAATCCGGCGAGGCGTGTCCTCACGGCGCGAACGGCGCAGCCCGGCGAAGCGCGTCCTCCTGACGCGGCCCGGTGCGGTGGCGTGCGCGGCCGGCCCCCGAGCCCGAGCCGGCGACGACGCACGGCCCGGTGCGGCCGGCGCCCAAGCCCGAGCCCGGCGCGGCGGCGCCCGAGCCCACGGCAGAGCGGCGGGCGTGGCCGGCACGACCCAGGGCGAGGCGCGGCGAAGAGGCGTGGACGGAGCCGGCGGTGCCGCCCACACGCCCGGCGCGGCGGAGCCCGCAGCGCGACGCTCGGCGCGTCGGCGCCCGAGCCCATGGCGGCCAGCGCGGCCGGCGGCGTGGAGGCCGAAGGCGCGGCGCAACACGGCCCACCCGCGGCCGGCGACCCCCACGGTCGGCGCACGGCAGATGCGGCCGCGCGGCAGCACCGGAAGCCCCGGTCGATGGTGGAGGAGTCCGGCGGCGCGGCAGCGCCTGCGTCACCCGAGGCGCCCGATGGCCGGCAGCGCGACCCAGCCCGTGCGGCTCGGCGGCGCACCCGACGTCCGGCGCCCACTGCGGCCGGCGGTGCCCATGGCGGTTGCGGCGCCCAAGCCCGGCGGCGGTGGAGCACGGCGACCGGCGGCGGTAAAGCACGGCGACCGGCGGCGATCCGCGGCGGGGGCGGCGGTGGCGTGCCCGGCGGCTGGAGGCGGCGCCCATGGTGGCTGGCGGCTAGGGTTTGGGGAGTTAGGGAAACCCTAACTCCCCCTCCTTTTATATAGTGCCGCCCAAAAATGGGTTTTGGCCCATTTAACCCCCACCTCCCACATGGGCCAAATGACCGAATGAACTTCAGCCCAAGTTTTCGATATTTTGCAAAATCCCCCCTCTATTTCATATAATGCAGTATTTTATGTTAAATAAATTTCTATTGTAACATTGTATTGTTCATATGTGTTTCCATGCAATGTATTATACATCAATTATTGCAATCTATCTTATGCAATTTCAATATTTCGTTTACTAGCTTACCATACAAGCATTTAATTTTTTTTATGCAAATGCCTTAGGTTGATTTTCTCTCGTTTTGGGAATAACACAAAGTTTCTTAACTTTGATATTGGCCATACACAAGGTAGTACCATAGTACTACTGCGGGATTAATTCCTCAACGTGCGTACCCAATATCAAGTTTTGAAACATTTTGGTCTACACTTTTGGGTGACTACCTTTATTTATTTTCAAATTGGCCATACACAAGATAGTACCATGGTACTACTGTGGGATTTCATCCTCAACGTGCGTACCCAATTTAATTATAAATTATACAAGGTCTGCACCTAAGTGATTACCATGGTTCTTTTTCACATTGGCCATACACAAGGTAGTATCAAAGTACTACTGTGGGATTATCATCCTCAAAGTGCGCACTTAATGTTGAAAAATGAATTAAATAATGTTAATACCATTGGTGATTAACTATGTTATTCCACAATAGGAGAATGTCCCTTTATGTATTTCAAGTTTACCTTGATTACTTGCATTTCGCATTGCTTATTTAACATTGCCAAAGATTTTAACAAATCTGTGGCCCTACATATGTAAGCACAATGGCTACTAAAGAGTTTGAGGCCCTCGCTCTTGACGGCCACAACTTCCCCACATGGGCGATGGATCTCAAAGTGAGTCTATCGTTGCGCGGAATGTACCATGCAATTGCAGCTCCCCAAGAGGGTGTAGCTCCTTTGGCTGAGACTCTCAAGTACAATACCTTATTTATTATACGGAACCACATCCATCCTGATCTCAAGGCTGAGTATCTGATGGAAGAAGACCTACGCGCTCTGTGGCTTGCTCTTCAAACACGGTATGAACAGCAGAAAACAGTCATCCTACCGGAGGCTGTCAATGAGTGGAACCACCTCCGCAAAATTTATGAATGCATACCTACAATAAATACCATAAAATCACAATTTATGTGCGCTATGCCATACAATAAATTGGTGTTCACCACCAATATTGTGATTAAACAGTATTATAAATATAACCTCATGTTATATTTAATTTTAGGTATATATTCATTTGGATTACAATACTCATATTGTTTTCCACATATTTTGCATTTTCATCCAGATTTAAAGGCGGAATATCTGTATGAGGAAAATCCACTTACACTATGGTTAGCCCTCAAAAATAGATATGAGCAGCAAAAAAAAAGCTGTTATCTTACCTGAGGCTAATCATGAATGGGCACATCTTAGACTCCAAGACTTTAAAACTGGTGGAGACTACAATCATGCCCTTCACGCTATTTGCTCTAAATTGTGTTTTTGTGAAAAGGAACCAACAGATGCGGATAAAATAGAGAAAACTCTCTCGACTATGCTCCCATCTGACAGGGTCCTACAGCAGCAATGGCGTGCTGCAAATTACCAAACTTATTTTGATCTTATGCATACTATGCTTCAGGCAGAAAAGAATGCTGAATTTCTTTTAAAGGATAATCAGCAACGTCCCATTGGGGCTGCTCCACTTCCTGAAGTTCATGCTAATCAAAATAACAACAAGTTCAGTGGTTCACTCAATCACTGAAAGAACTTTAAAGGTAAACACAAACGCAATATGAAAAAAAATCCATCTTTACCCTCCGGATTGTACTATACATACATCAAATTCGTTCAACATATTGCGTACAAAGTAATTTTCTAAAATATTAACACATTCCAAACATGGCATGATCGCCTTGGCCACCCAGGCATTAGAATGATGAGGAAAATTATTAGCAATTCAATTGGTCATACATATCTCAAGACAAAAATTTCCGGAATCCTCAGATTTTGTATGCACTTCCTGTGCCACCGGAAAATTGATTTTAAGACCCTCTTATCTTAAAATCAGAGCTGAACCACTTAAATTCCTTGAACGCATTCAAGGAGATATATGTGGTCCTATACAACCATTGTGTGGACCGTTCAGGTACTTCATGGTTCTAATTGACTCATCTACTAGATGGTCACATGTGTGTCTTTTATCCACACGAAACCATGCATTTGCTAAGTTAATTGGTCAAATTATCCAATTACGAGCACATTACCCTGAATATCGAATTCAATCAATTTGAATGGATATTGCTGCTGAATTTTCATACCATGCCTTCAATGACGATTGTATGGCTCTTGGGATACAAGTTCAACACTCTGATCCATATGTCCATACACAAAATGGTTTAGCAGAATCTCTTATCAAGAGAATCAAGCTCATTGCAAGACCATTACTACAGAATTGCAACTTACCAACATCATGTTGGGGTCATGCAGTTTTACACGCTGCTGACTTAATCCAATTGCGTCCAACTGCTTATCATAGCACTTCCCCGCTACAATTACTACGTGGAAATCCATCAGATATTTCCCATCTGCGAAAGTTCGGTTGCGCTACATACGTACCGATCTCACCACCGCAGCGTACCTCAATGGGACCTCACAGGAAACTTGGGATCTATGTTGGGTATAAATCTCCGTCAATCATATAATACCTCGAGCCCTTAACAGGGGACCTGTTTACGGCCCGGTACGCTGATTGCATATTCAATGAGGAACATTTCCCGGCATTAGGGGGAGACAACAAGTACCAAACTGAATGCCAGGAAATTAATTGGAATGTACAAAGCATTCCTACCTCAGACCCACGTACCAGAGAGACTGAACTTCAAGTTCAGAAACTCATTCATTTGCAAAACATTGCAAATAACCTGCCAGATGCATTTACTGATTATAAGGGTGTCACAAAATCCTATAATCCTGCCAGAAATGTACCTGAAAGAGTGGAGGTACCGCAAAATACCACTCAACTCCCAGTTCAAAATAAGAGGGGGAGAAGTAAGGTACAAACGGCGGATACAGCTTCTAACAAGCGACAAAGGAAACAAAAGAATGTAAATGCAGATCAACCTCAAGTTGATAGACACCAAAGGATCCTTGTACCCAGATCAACAGTGCACTCAATATCTGATCCTGAGACATCGGAATACCCCGACTCAAATGTTTTGGGAAATAACATTGAGTCATCAGGGGTCCAAGAAATTTCCACAAACTATACTGATTCTGGAGAATCATACGATCGTAAGACTACAATTGTCGACATTTATTTCTCCACAACAATTGCAAACAACCTTCAAAATGATCCAGATCCCAAGACCATGGTAGAGTGCAAACAGCGCTCGGACTGGATTCAATGAAAGGATGCAATTCAAGAGGAGTTAGCCTCGCTCAAGAAAAGAAATGTATTCACCAATGTGATACATACACCTCCCAAAGTATTCCCTGTCGGTTTCAAATGGGTTTTCGTCCGCAAACGGAATGAAAACAATGAGGTGGTGAGATACAAAGCAAGGCTTGTAGCACAAGGGTTCACGCAGAGACCCGGCATTGATTTCAATGAAACTTATTCTCCAGTAATGAGTGGAATAACATTCCGATACTTAATCTCATTGGCAGTACAAAATCATCTATCTTTTCAGTTGATGGATGTAGTGACCGCATATCTTTATGGGTCACTTGATTCGGACATATACATGAAAGTTCCCGATGGAATTTCAATTCCGAATCCAAACGCAAATCGCAATATGTATTGTGTAAAATTAAACAAGTCTTTATACGGCTTGAAACAGTCGGGAAGAATTTGGTACAACCGACTAAGTGAGTTTCTAACCAAAAAGGGATACTCCAACAATGATGATTGTCCATGCGTGTTCGTTAAAAGATCCTCAACAGGATTTTGCATTATATCTGTGTATGTTGATGATCTTAATATCATTGGTAACACACAAGATATAGATGAAGCACGTAATCATCTTATGACGGAATTTGAAATGAAGGATTTGGGTAAAACCAAATTTAGCTTAGGTATACAACTTGAGCACCTTCATACATGCATCACAGTGCATCAATCAGCCTATGTCCAAAAAATATTGGAGAAATTCAATATGGACAAAGCATATCCATCGAAAACCCCCCATGGTTGTTCGATCTCTCGACAGGGACAAAGATCCACTTAGACCCCGAGATGACAATGAAGAGTTATTGGGACCCGATGTTCCATATCTCAGTGCCATCGGAACGCTAATGTACCTTGCAAATTGCACCTGGCCGGATATCGCATTTGCAGTAAATCTACTTGCTAGATATAGCGCTGCTCCAACCAAAAAAACATTGGGTAGGAGTGAAGAATATCCTTAGATATCTTCAAGGCACTAAAGATCTCGGTCTATTCTTCCAGAAGAATAACAATATGGATTTAATAGGATATACAAATGCTGGCTATTTATCAGATCCCCATAATGCCAGATCTCAAACAGGCTTTGTATTTTTACACGGTGGAACAGCCATATCTTGGAAGTCTTCGAAACAGACTCTAGTGGCTACATTCACTAATCATTCTGAAATAATTGCATTATATGAAGCATCACGCGAATGTGTATGGCTTCGCAGAATGATTAACCACATACAACAATCATGTGGTATATGTGCCATTGCATCACCTACCATTATCTAAGAAGATAATGCTGCTTGCGTTGTTCAAATGCAAACGGGTTACATAAAGAGCAATATCACTAAACATATTGCACCTAAACTATTTTACCCACATGAATTGCGAGAGAGTGGGGAAATAAATATTCTGCAAACTACGTCTTGTGATAATCTCGCAGACTTATTCACTAAGTCATTACCAACCTCCACATTCGAAAATTGTGTTTATGGAATTGGTATGCGAAGACTACGTGATTTGCAGATGTCAGGGGGAGAAATCTCCTAAGACTTAACCCGTTCAATATAAATATTGTACTCTTTTCCCTTTATGAGTTTTCCCTCTAAGGTTTCTCATTAAGGTTTTTAATGAGGCAATATGACAACGTAATCATAAATATATCTCTCTTTTCCCCACAGGGGTTTTTAGGAGATATAATCAAATATATGTCATATCATTTTTCTCCTTAAAATTTTCCCACTGGGTTTTAAAGGAGTTTTTCATGGCATATCCACTCTATCGGTTCTCCTTATATTTTTCCCTATAGGGTTTTGGAGGAGTTTTTCAAGATGATGAATCAAGGTGATCATATGAAGACACATTGGTCAAGGGGGAGTGTTACAAACTAAAAGTAACCAATGTGCAGTTACTTAATGTACAGATGTCTTTTGGGAAACAGACACCTTTCTTCCACCCCCATCATCATCTATAAAGCATTGTACAATCTTCAGAATCACTAATGAATGAATCAACTGTTCACTTGTCTCAATCTTTCACAACAGGAAGCATAGTTTTTTTTTCTGCCGCTCATGGTTTATAACTGCGACTGATAATTTTTGTCCTAATATGAGTGTTTATGTGAAACGAATCAAATATTGATAAGTCGTTTCGAAAAAAACTATCTGGATAAACTATTTAAAAAAGACAACAAAAAATCATCTTATTTGCTTATTAAAAAAAAAGCTATAGACTGAAAATAACGGTTTATAAACGCGGCGGATTGTCCTGCCGGCCTGGCCTTGCGCCGCATTGAGGACGCACGCTCGCGTAAAGGCGATCGAGTGCCAGTGCGCGTGTTGTGAAATGTCAGTGGACCTCCCTCCCAAAAGGCTCAAGTTGAGCGGTGGGCTGTCCTGTCTGCGAAGTGGACAGGGCGCTGCGCTGGTGCTAGCAGTTAGCTTCGGTTGATTCCGTCATGGACTCGCATGCCTTGCCCATGCTGCTACCACATTGCCATGAACAGATTAGTGCCCTTGGAAGAAAAGGGTTAAATTTGTGTGGATGTGATGCTGGAACAACAGGCAGGACAATCTGGCTCTTGTGTCGCCGTCCACAACGTGCTGCCCCCATCATCTCCCTGTCCCTGCTTTGTTCCATCCATGAAGCCACTCCCTCGTCACATGAGCTCAGAGGAATACATTCATTCGGCAGAACGCCATACACCATACGCTGGCTCGCGTAGTATTGCGTTGCGACGCGACCATGGACCACCTCATTTGCAATCGTTCCGTGTCATGATCTTTCCCGTCATTATATGGCGGGTATCAATCATATAGGATGAATTCTTTTGGACAGTGTTTTTAACTTTTAACTTATTGTTTTTAAATTTTATCTGTTCACGAGTAGATAGTACGCAAAGGAAAACGGTTGCATATGATTTTGATCGTATAACTGAACTCGATACAGTGCCTAGTACAATATACCTAAAGAACTTGTCTTAAAAAATGTATATTTAAAAGTTAATTACTACAACAAAAAATAAGTCAAAATCCAACAGAAGGCAGCATAATGTACTGTCGATCACATATCGGACCTGTTCTTTTCCTCTAAAGCTGGCGGCTTTTGGCTTTTGCTACAGTACCTAACTTTCAAACGAAGTATTTTTTCAAGACGGGGTCTACAAGTTAAACGATCTACACATTAAAAGCTTAACATCTGTACCAATCAAAATCGCAAGTGAGTATCTGTCTCTCCGTAATCTGTACCGTAAACAGCCAAAATTCAAAAATTTCAGTTAAAAACCATAAACCACAGACATTGCCAAACAGGCCCATCATCTTCTACTATATTCTCTCACTGCTACTATGTAAAAGTATGTGCATCTCATCTGAAAATATCTTTTTCCACAGCACGTCTTTTGCAGCATACGTACACCGCGCGATGCAATGGCACAACTTTTAGCATATATCACACTATTTATACCTATATTTATAAAAATAATAGTATATCGACTGTATTTATATAAATGATGTTTTTGCTATCCGGTAATCGAACAGTCACACCAGAAAGCTGACGGATGGGTGGGCCACCGGCGGTAGGCAGCCTGCCGTCTCGCCACCAGACAGCAGGGGCCTACCGCCCCATGGGCAGACGACAGGTACCTGTCTTAATTTTTCTGTATACTGTTTGTTTCAAATTTTAAATATAGCAAATAATCTCAGAAAATTATGAAATTTTATATGCAGACTTCCGACACAACGTACTTAACTATATAATTTTTTAGAAATTTTATCAACTGTGAATGTTGCTCAAAAATTCATACGACTATAAGATAATATTTGATTTTTTAAATATAGCAAATGAGCTGAAAAAATTATAAAATGTTATGTGCAGCCTCTGTGATAATGTACTTGACTATGTAATTTTTTTCACAATATTATCAGCTGTATATATTGCTCAGAAATTTATACAATACAGATGATTAGTAGGTGTAGCAGAGGTGGGTCATTTCATTTTCTTTACCTTATTTAACTAGCATTTTGGTTTTCTTTGCTTTGTTTAATACGCACGTGAATAATCCAAAAGTAATGAGATAATAAACCAAGCTTTTTATACTATACGAGTTAGAAGTAGCACTACTCAGTATAATAGTACGCAACATGCATAATTTGGGCTTTTTTAGGTGGCTTATGGCTGAAAAGCACTGTAGCTGACTGAAAAAAGCATTGTAGCTGACAGAGGCTTATTTAGCATAATTAAATTTTAAAAAATTAAAAAAATATGTTAGCCCATTACGTATAATACAAACAAATACGGGAAAAAAAGAACCGGCAAAAAAGCTCAACAAAAAGCCAAAAGTTCAGAAAAAGACGAAATTTATGAATAGTGAAAAATAAGCCGGAAGCCAGAAGCTGAAGCTCTTTTGATCAACACCGAAGTTTGCTAGAGATTCTTTTTCATGTTTATAATATAATCTTTCTTCTGTCATCACAGTTTAATTAATTTCTACACTTAATAATTACGATTTTAATGTCTAATACAATCAACATAAAAGCATATAAAAACATACAATTAAACAGCATATACTTAATCGGCACTACACAATTGCAACTAATTACGTATATATTTAATAAAGACAATTCATACAACAAAAAATTACATGTTAATATGACTGCTAATAACGGCACTAAATAATATTTAATCGGTTCTGAAAAAAGCAGACGAAGAGCGCAGGTGAGGAGTGTGAGCGAAGAGATTGCGAGGCGAGGAGTGTTAGCGAAGAGACTGAAAGAATATGAGTGTGCACAGCTTGAAATTTATAGTGAGAGCGATTGTGAAGCACACACTAACGACACGCCGATAATGACGGGATTGAACTACGCGTAGGGAGACAGGCGCGACGCAAGTGACACTTTTAGTGGTCTATTTTCTGCACGAGTGCTCAATTTTCATATCAGCCAAATATCTATGGCCCACTGCCCTTTGTTCGCATATAAAATTTTGTAATTTTCTAAGCTTATTTGCTATATTTAAAAATTAAAATAAATAGTATACAAAAAAATTAAGATGGGTAATTAAACGGCTTAATTGCCTGTCGTCTGTTCATGGGGGCGATAGGCCCCTGTCTTCTAATAGCGGAGCGGCGGCGGCCCACCCACACGTCACCTGTGCAGACCCATGCATCAGCTTTGCAGGGTGGTTGCCCAATCATAGAGCGATGAAAGCATCATTTTTGTAAATACGATCAACGTACTGTTATTTCCGTAAATATGGATGCAAATAGTGTTATATATGTCAAAAAATCTACAATGGCAAGGCGCCAAGAGGCAGTACAAAAAAGTATGTAACGCTAGTGGCAACAGCTGCGGCGCCACCCATTCACCCTCGCGCTCCTCCTCACGGCCGCCCCCCTATCCGCCGCGGCGCCCGTGCTGACCACCGGGCCGCGCAAGGGGTTGTGGAAGGACTTCCCGGCCAACCCGTACGTTCTGCCCTTGGGACGCCATCAAGTTTGGCGCCTGCGTCCTCGTGCTCGGCGCCGTGAGCGCGCAGACCGGCGGGCAGCTCGGGAGCAAGTGCCGCGAGCTCGTGGGCGGGCTCACCGCGGCCGCGTGCTTGTGCACCACCATCAAGGAGAGCGTGCTCGGCATCCCCATGGAGTGGACCGTCGGCGTCGGGCTCCTCGCCAGCACCTGCAAGAAGGAGCTCCCCGACGGGTTCAAGTGTAATGTGTGATCGATGATTGCAAGCGCATGCTGTGGCTAGTTGTCCAAGTGAAAATTTATTTTCTTCAATGGCTTTGTAAACATTGCGTTGTCCTTCGCTTTCCACAAGTGTTTTCAAGAACTATGAATCGACGTTAATTTAGTTGTTTCACAAGTGTTCATCATGAATCATGAATCAACGTTGATTTAATTAGTTGTTTGCTGAATTTGAAGAGATCATCGATCACTTGCTGTCTACTACGCTCAGAATCTAGAAAGCAATTTGTAAAAATTGTGAGGATAGCGAGGCTAGAATTAATGGCGAGTTTAGTTGCAACAGAGATCTGAAGGCATCGGATTCTGGCACCACGTACTCAGATGGAATCGCAATGCATGCGACGTCCCATCGCGCTTAACTGGCCCGGCTTTTGTTCGATCAATAAAACCACGTCCTCGCCACATGATGAACTGCAGATTGCTTTCGTATAGCTCGTCAGGAGGGGCTACTATGCGCTGGTTTCGCTCGTTAGGATGAGGGTCTCATGACTAGACATCAGGGAACATTTCGCCGAGCCAGATCGATAAAAAGTGATACGTGATTGCTTCAGGTCGGCAAGCAAAAACCAGATCTGGCTAGCTCGCTCACTCACACATGCAATGCATGCTAGCAAAGCCGGCGGGCTAAGCCGAATGAGCAGGGCTGTTTGAGTTCAGCATTCACGTTGTGGTACATTGGTAGGTGATATCGCTAGAGTCATCACATACGGTTTAAAACCATCATAATAGACGGTTTCTAAGCTGTTTGAATTTATGTGTCTATAACAATAAGTAGTTTTTACAGACAGTTTTAAATTATCTGTGATAAGTTACAACACATACGGTTTTGCTTAATAAAACCGTCTGTGATATATCAGATATCAGAGACGGTTATTAAACATAGCCGTCTTTAATATCTTACATAGCACAGACGGCTAATACTAAAAACCATCTGTGATATAATAAATATCACATACGATTCTTAAACATAACCATCTGTGATATCTGACATATCACAGATGGCTAATATAAAAAATTGTCTATGATATATCATATATCACAGACGGTTTATTGTCACAAACCATTTGTGATAGCTATTTTATTAGCTAAATTATTTTCCTTTTTGGGCTAGTCTCAGGAAATGCTAGTCGTACCATCTGAAAACAAGCAAATAGATCACATATATAGCACACAATAATCATTATAAAGATCTCATAAATAAATTAAACAATTGAAGAAAGTACAATTGGATGAATTGGTTGATTAAGTACAGTTGAGTGATTACATTTGTATCAAATGTTTCAACATCTAATCATCATTGCCGTCGTAGAACTCTTCATTCTTGTGCATGACCTTTGTCATCAAGAATTCGAAGAGTTATCCTCGAACTTCGGCGAGTTTATCAAGATCGTATGCTCTTTCGTCGAATTTTACGTGCTGTCACTAGCAGTGTTAAAGTCATATATATATATATATATATATATATATATATATATATATATATATATATATATATATATATATATATATATATATATATATATATATATATATATATATATATATATATATATATTGATAATCATGAAATATTTATTGGCGGGTTGACAAACCTCTAAATCATTCATCTTAGCAACCATGATTTACTGCATATGGCGGCAAACATAGAATCCACAAACGTTGGCCTGTAGCTTCTAGTGACACTGCAAAAATAGAATTACATACATAGGCATTGTTATCTCTAGAGGCATTATTACAAAATGTGATATAGCAAGACTGTTGTGTTGTAGAGGTACCAAAAATCGTGTCCTATGTTGCAGTGCGCCGCTGGATTCCTTGTGTCTCCCTCTTTAGGCAACATAAGCATTAAATGACCTACATGATTACAAAAATCTAACCTCAGCCATTGCAAACGAAAGAAAGACTACAATAAAGTTATGCATAGAGGAAATAAATTTACCTGTCAATTGTTCATTGCACACAGGTGAAGTCGTTGTTACTCTTAAGTAGGGAATCAAATATATTACCTTACTCCACTTTGGTACAATCACAATCAGAATATAGTGAGACCTAGTCATGTGTGTCACCATAGTGATTAATACTAAGTTCATGTTGCGTATAAAGCACGGCACGAACGCTGGCACAATGGGCTTTGGGCCGTGTTTGGGCCTGACCGGAGGCGAGGCGGGCCGGCACGGTGAAATAACTGGGCCAAGCCGGCACAGTACGAAGCTGTACGAAACACGGTGGGCCCGGCCTATACCGGCACGACACGATCCAACTCCTAACTCTACTTCAGAGAGTGGCTACAGGACAGGTAGCCTTCGTTTTTAGGCCCGATGGAACAAAAGAATTTCCAGAAAACAGTTTAATTCCTGCAGAAATCAAGAAAAATTCCCACGTTCCAATTGCACAGGCGACGTGGTCGCTAACTCGCTAGTAGTTTTTGTAACACCCCCATTTCTGGGAGTATTATGAAACCCTCGCAACCGCCCAGGACTGTTCAGTTGCGAGTTACATCAATCGAGTGTATAACATTGCCAACATATGCTCAAGACAAAAGCCAGATTTATCTCAATATGAAGGCATAGAAGCCAAATTTTACAGAAGGGCAAGCGACCCTTAGCTAACTTACAAACAAAAGAACGCCACAGGCACGCCTGAGCGGAAGACGACCCTAATTTCATGTATCCTCGGTCTCGTAGAGTTCCATCCTCCATCTGCCTCCTTATTGCTGGCTATTTCTGTTTATGTTTTTAGCAAGCATGAGTACAACCACCGTACTCAACAAGTCACACGGAGCTTAACAGTAACTACATGCACGGTATAACAAGTAAAGGGGAACAAGGTTATTATTTTATGGGGATGCAGTTTTAGTTGGAAAACAGTTTAAAACTGAAAAAGGTACTTCATTAATAAAAGGGGTTTCAAACTTTGATTACCAACTTTCAACATTCTCAAACCATTATCAAATCTACTTATGCCTTGTTACTGGATTCACCCATTAAACATAGCTTCATTTACCGGAAGCATGGCGTATTCGAATACCATTAATCATGACTTTGCAAAGCTGCCCTGCTTTACCCACAAGATTCCTTAACTCCGGCCAAAGAATTAAGAAAACAAGGTTGTTCACTGCTCAATTCTTTATATAACCTCTACCTAGTAGGTTTCTTCAATAAGCCCAGGTCACCACCTCTGACTTATCTCAACCTACTATTGTGTGGATATCCAATAATCAAATTAATAATAAAAACAACAATGGCACCAACCTCCATACGGCCCTTCTTAGCCTCCCTTCCGTATGGACTTCACACTATGCCTACACCTCGCGTTTGTAGAGGTTCAATCAAGTTTTGAGCAGTTACTAGACCAGGTTTGACGTATCAACACTTGTGGTTGGGCGATCACTATGTCCTTTACTTAGCATAAGGGTCTAGTCCTTATAATTTCACCGGTGGCAAATTCCCTTCTACAAATCTGTCCAGCGATTTGACACTCCCATTGATTTGTAACATTTGCCTTCGCCCCAGGTCACAGGATCCAACGATCCTTACTTACCATAGAGCCACTTCCCAAATAAGTACCACTTCTTTCAGTAACAGCAGATATCAATTCCCTAAACTATCATATTTACATTATTACTATATTTAATATTACTATGTCTTGTCAAGGTGAATATGGCCATCAAATTAGACTGGGCTTTTTCGGGTGGTAGGACATAGCTAATATCATGTCATTCTAAGCATTTCTAGCACATAAAATAACATTGCGCAAATAACATAATGAAAGTACTGTTAAATAGATAAATAACGGAAATGTAGGTTCAACATGATCAAAATATGTGTGACTTGCCTTGCGGATCTGTGATTTCAATTAATTTGTATTCTTCGGTGGGCTGGACCTGGGCTTGAGCTTTTTCCTTCTGCTCCTGCGAATCCTCGACTTCGGAGGCTAATGTAAAACAAATAAAATAAATTAATCCAGGCTCGAAGGATTGAGCGAGGAATAAAGAAAATAAAAGAATAAAGAAAATCCGAAGAACTCCATTGAATTGAGGATATTGGGTTATAGGAGGACTATGTGGGGAAATGGGCCTTGGATTTGGGTTGGCGGGCTCGAGACGAATCCGGGGAGTATAAATATGCATTTTGGGCTTTGGGTCGGTTACTGTTCCTCGGGCTTGGCACTATTCCTCGGGTTCGGGCGAGCTGGCTCGGTCGAACCGCGTTACTCGGGCTCGAGCCGGCTGGAACGGGTGCGTCCGGCGTGGGCGGGCGGGCGCGACTCAACCGAGATGGCCCGGGTGAACAGGCGCGGGCAAACGGCGCGGTCGGGCGCGGGGCGGGGCGGTCGGGCGCGCCGGGTGGGTGCGGTCGGGTGCGCCGGGGTGCGGACGAAGCGGGCTGGCTCAGCCGAGTCGGGTGGCCGGTCGGATGAACAGTGCCCAGGGGCACTGTTCTTCTTCTCCACCGCGTTCCCGCGTGCGCAGAGGAGCAGAGGAGTGGGCGGCGAGTGGCGGCGGAGCTCCGGAGTTTTGCGACGCAA
Source organism: Dendrocalamus latiflorus (assembly GCA_017311315.1). Lineage (NCBI taxonomy): Eukaryota > Viridiplantae > Streptophyta > Magnoliopsida > Poales > Poaceae > Dendrocalamus > Dendrocalamus latiflorus. Next base: position 36,048,291 of record CM029656.1, on the reverse strand, counting down.
CCCGAGGGCACCGACGGATTCCTGGGGGTGAGGGGAGTCCATTTTGGGCAGTTGGACGGCCGGCGGAGGCGGCGTTCGCCAGCGGCAAGGTCATCTCTTCTACGGCCATTTTTGAAAGCTAGGGCGACTGGGAGGTTCCTGGGGCAATTAGGCTGGTCCTAGGGCATCAATGGGGATTGGGTAAGCTCGGGGAGGGGTTGGCCGAAGCTCGGGATGTGCAGGTTGGGCTGGCCACAGTGACCGTTTGCGGTGGGGAAGGGGTGAACGGTGCCGGGGAAGAAGAGGGGCGGAGGAGTTAGGGAAAGGCTTGGGGAAGGCTTTGGGAGGCTTGATGGTGCTAGTGGAGAAGGGAATTGGGAAATGGAGGAGGGAGGGTCTGACATTGCTTTAGGGTTGGAAATTGGGGATTTTGCTCAATTACCGGCAATGGGGCGGCCTGGGGCTATGGGGGTGGCCGGAGAGCCACGGGGAAGATGAGGGAAGCTAAAGGGAGGGCCGGGGCGGCTTAAATAGGAGGAGGGAGGCGGTTGTGCCGGGAGGCGGTGGGGGAGATCTTTTCGGCACCTCGGCTTGGAGCTCAAGATGGCCGGGCTGGCTTCGGGGCGAAGGACGGCGGCAGTCAAGGGAGCTGTCAGAGGCCGCAGGTCGGCTGTGAGAGGCGACGGTCAAGGGTGGCAGAGGGGAAGCGCGTGAGCTGGCTCAGAGGCTGTCGGCCGTGAGAGAGGGGCACTTGAGTGCCTGGCGCGAGTAGGGGATGACGGGGTACGGAGCTGCAGCTGGGTGGCAGACGCGCGGGCGCTGGAAGGCACGAGAGAAGGCGGCGGCGACAAAAATCGGCCGGGCGACAGGATTTTTCAGACATGAACAGTACCCGCGCGAGAGAAATCCGTTTTTGCCATTACAACGCCGTGATGACTGGGATTAAGGGGGGTGTTTTGCTTTGAGATTGGTGGAGATTATGGTTGTGGAGGAGATTGGCAAGGGAGAAAAGGAAAACAAATCCAATTTTGCATTTTCAAAAAATTTTGGTTGTTTCAGTTTTAATCGGAAACCAGAACATAGGATTAAGGTAAGAAGCAATTGAGGGCTTTGAGGCATTCGGAGCTTCTTACGAGATGTTGACTTCCTACCTTCTCAGCCTCATCAGTTGGAGAGATGATTGGACATTTGTACGCATGTTGAACACTTACAGCCTTTCTGAACCAGACATGGACGCCCAACTGGCCATCTGTACATGTATACAACTCTGAACTGAACTACTGAAGAGTAGGGCGGGCGTATCACTGATAACTCAGAACGGAGTGCATAGACTACACACAAAAAGGATCAGAAGGATGAATACAGTAACTAGCCATAACTCTTTAAATTCCATGGGAAATTTGGAATGAAACCAGAAACTTTCACCCTTGTTTTCTGAAGTAACCACCTGCATTGTTCTTCCGCAAATGGTAGGCTGAACCCAGCGACGACGACGAACACTGATGCATGTACATAAGCAAGAGCCGAGCAAAGGAAAGGAAGGAGGTGCGTTGCAATCATGCGCACGGACGCAAACAAGCGCGAGTCACACGCCGCTGCGCTCATTTTGGCGGCTTGGCAACGAGCCAAGGCACCCAACGCTGGCGATCCCACTTGCTTCACGTGACCGGTTCTGCTGCATGCTACAGCACCAATGGCGCGCAATAATGGAATTCCCAGCCGCATCTCGCCACCGCCACCCGCCTATAAAAACAAGCTCAAACGCCTCCCGCTACAGTACGTACTAGCTAGCTTCACGTAGCTCAGTGGCTCGCTCGCAGCAATGGAGTCCACCAAGCTCTCCGCGCTGCTCGTCCTCGCCATGCTCGCGCTCTCCTCCTCTCCTCTCGCCCTTGCGTGCAACTCGTGCAGTTCTAGCACCCCCTCGACCGGCACGCCCGTGATCACCGTGCCAAAGGTCACCATACCGCCGATCGTCTCCAACCCGCCGGTCACCGTCCCTCCGGTCTACGGAGGCGGCAGCCCGGTGACCGTGCCTCCGGTTACCCTCCCGCCGATCAGCGTCCCACCTATTATCGGCGGCGGGTCCACCCCGCCGGTGCGCCACGGCGGCAGGAAGGGGTGCCCGCCTCCGCCGTCACCCCCGACGCCCACGCCCTCACCGCCCTCGCCGTCCTCGGACACCTGCCCCATCGACCAGCTCAAGCTCGGCGCGTGCGTGGACCTCCTCGGCAACGAGGTGCACATCGGCGACGCCAACGTACAGTGCTGCCCGCTTGTGAAGGGCATCGCCGGCTTGTCCGCGGCCGCGTGCCTGTGCACAACCATCAAGGCCAAGCTGCTCGACCTCACCATCTACGTGCCGATCGCGCTCAAGCTGCTCGTCAACTGCGGCTGCGCCGTCCCGCCGGGCTACACCTGCGCTTAATGGATTCGATTCGATTTGTGCAATGCATGAGCCACAAGGTCTTCCATTCCATCCTGAGTACAAGAGTTTGAAAGGTTGTTCGATCGATTGGGTGGTGAAGCCACTCGCTTCCGGGTTGTTCAATTAGTAAATTCATTATTCGGTTTGCTATTCTTGTTGCATGTTTTGTATATGGAGTAGTGCCTCCTGAAGTTGTCATTGTACGTTGTGTATCTGCATGAAAATATTTTCCGAATGTAATTCTTGTTTGCAATGCTGCTTATGGTTTATCATCTCGACGAGTCCCAAACCTGCATGTCAGTGAGCCATCCCATGCCATTTATCCCTGAATTTTTCTATCAATTAGTACAAAGGATTTAGTATACACAGGGCAACTCATAATTAAGGTAAAGCTTGCGATCCATGAGAGAGGTTACTTCGGCGCAACAGTAATAAGGTTCTAGGTGTCATAAAGGTAGCATCATGTACAAATCGACCCTACCAAGTAAACTCTCAAGCTGATGCTAGCTATATTTTCCCTTCTTGATATGCCTACCTAGGAGAGTAATATCTTTGCACATCAAGACCTAGCAGCAGGCTCCAGTAAGCTCAAGTACTCTGCTATAGCCTGCCCTTCGTTGCTAACATCAATATCATAGTCATCTAAGGCATCCCCCGTCAGTTCATTGGCAAGCTCATTTTCCATCAGCACGTCTCTGACTGGAGGTTGATGATGATTTGCTTCTTCATCACTCGCAGCTACTTCATCGCTCATAACTTCATCATGGTTCACAGTTTCTTCATCGTTCACAGCTTCTTCATTGTTCACAGCTTCTCCATTGTTCACAAGCTGCCCATGACTTCCCTCCATTGTGCTTCCATCAGGAACATGTGGTGGAATGTTAACAGAGGCCTGTGAATTGTTGAACCCTGAAGCAGTCGTGGCAGCAGCTGCCCTGGAGCTCGATGATCCTGCACCCGAGCATAGCAGGAAAGAAGAGAGCAAAAAGGGCTGTAAGTCCATTTCATTTACGGCCACACAATTTCAAAGAGCAATGATGGATGTGTTAACCCTTACATACCACGAGATGATCGGCTCCTCCTTGACTGAATTTTACTCTTGAGTGAAAAGAATAAAATAAAAAGGCGTTAACAACTGCAGAGCATCCTAGTAGGAGTACGAAGAAAAGCCAAAGAAGGCATACTTGTAGGATACAGTTTTGCTCCGGATTTGTCAAAAGATCTAATGCTTTGTCAGCATCATTTTCATTTATGCGGAGTGCTTCTGCAGCGAGATACTTCTCAAACCTTAAAAATTTAAACAACTGATCGGTTACAAACAGGAAGTACAGCAACATAAATATGTGGTAATGCAAAATCAGTACTCAACATCTATACTCCAAGGTGCAACTGGGTAGTCGATATACATTTTGTCCCTTTATTTCACCGATTCACTCAGATCACAAAAGCGTTATGCCCAAAAAGGCCATAACGAATAACTTTTGAGCATTTCGAGATGGTATGCCTGATATTCAGAATCAGAATAGAGCACTATTAAGTGTAATAAGACTAGTCTTTTCCTCATGAATTGTGATACAAGGATTCCAATAAGATGTCACGTGTGGGCGGCGCGGGACCCCGACTACGAAGGCTGTAGTCGTGGCTGGTAGAGGGGCGAGGTTTTTCCCCTCTGCGCCCTATGTTGGAAGAAGAGAGACAAAAATCAGATTCTTATTGCTTGCCCAATACAGGCCCCGTACAAGGGATTATATAGCCCTTTTCCAACTAGCTCCAACAGATGGAAACTCTTTAAACCTTAAAGATAACAAATATCTTTCCTAACTAACTCAATCCTATCTTTCCTAACCTAACTCAATCCTGATTACCTTGGCTGTCGCCGCCAGCTCCTGCCGCACAGTCAATCCCAGGCCTGACACGGCGGGAGTAATGTTTCCCCCACATAACATAAGACATACGCAAGACAACCACAGAAAAACTGAAGAACATCTCTAGAAGATAATGTGTGGGCTGCCAGGAATAAGTGTCCTAAAACTATATAAACAAATCTAGTCTTCTAAGGTTGGTTCACAAAAAAATGTTACATTAGATTAAATGAAATATGAACTACATGACAAAAACTAAGGTGTTCTACAGTGGTTAATGTCATGAGCCTTAGTTCATAACGGGATAAACATTCGTTGGAGGAAGATCGGACGACGACGACTTGAGGTAGAACGGCGCTAGAAGAAAGAGGGCACCGATTGAGCGAGATGAACGGATCTAAAGTAGCCGATCTATGGAAGAGACCAGAGCTAAAAATTGGGGACTTGGAATACTTTGTTATTCATTGCTTGATAATAATAAATACATGCTATCCCTTTTATAGGAGTAACCCGACTGGACCTCCAAGAAATAATCTCTATTTCTAAGAAAACCTATCTCTAATAAATAAAACACATTTATAAGATAGTAAATCTATCTAATAAGAAAACTAACTATTCTTATCTCCATCCTAATCAATCTAAGTCTGCCATGCAGACTGCTACAGTATACGGTACTGTTCACACGCGTGAACAGTGCACGTGAATAGTAATTTTAGCACGTGATAACTTCTCCCCCTTTAGCGACAGCTCGTTCTCGAGCTGTGGTAGCGGTCATGGTTGCAGCCCTTGGTGGACCCAATCTGGCGAGTAATTACGATGTCTCATATGGGAGATCAATAGTGTGTTGATGACGATTAATGGCAAGGGCCTTAGTGTTGCTCGATGTCGAGGAAGTTGCCAACGACGAGGGTAGCCAATGTGGAATAGCAGTTGCATGCTTCATGGTAAGCAGCAATCGTGAGAAGAGATCGATTGCTCTGATACCAAATGTCATAAATCTTAGTTCATAACGAGATAAACATTCATTGGAGGGAGGTCGGACGACGACGACTTGAGGTAAAACGATTCTAGACGAAAGAGAGCACCGATTGAGGGAGAGGAACATATCTAGAGTAACCGGTCCAGTGGAGAGACTAGAGATAGGAATTGGGGACTCAGAATACGTCTTCATTATTTATTGCTTGATGATAATAGATACATGCTAATCCTTTTATAGAAGTAACCGACTTAACCTCCAAGAAATAATCTCTATCTCTAAAAAACCTATCTCTAATAAATAGAATATATCTATAAAGTAGTAAATTCATCTAATAAGAAAACTAACTATTCTTATCTCTATCCTAATCAATCTAATCCTGCCATGTGTGCTGCTACAGTACACGGTACTGTTCACACATGTGAACAATGCACATAAACAGTGATTTTAGCACATGACATTAAAACAACATTAAAAATTGAGGGAAAAAATGATTGTAGCTGCTGTAAAATGCTAATGAGATTTGACCAACGATAGTTATGTGCAAACAAAATGAATTTTACTAACTTTCTATCACTAAAATTTGCTCAATAACATTATTATGAAATAAATTCGTATTTGAATTGAACTGATATAGTTTGTGTTACAAGGTGAGGAGGAGTGGAAATGTGAAATGTTAGATGTATAACACGATTACACGACGAAGAGAATGTGGAAGGTGACACAAGTAGAGAGAGCTGTCAAAACAAGCCGAAAAGGGAGATAGAAGTATAGCGACACAGATCAAAGCTTGAGACGGCAGCGGCACAGTGCTCAAGAAGCGCAACAGAGGCGCGGTGTAGAAGAATCACGACGGCCTTAGAAGCTCGAGGCGATGCTCAAAGAGAAAGACTTCTACGATCTGCAGCGGCTTAGTGAAGAGCGGCGGCTGCGGCTATGTGAAAGGAAGAAGAGGACCACAATCATCCAAAAGGATGGAATGTGGCTAGAAAAGCAATCGGCTGACTGATAAGAAATTTGTAAACTCGCACAGCTTTAACGAACTGATAGAGAGATGCTATATATTTGGATGGATACAATGGAAGACTCGAAAGGAAAAGACTCAAAGGACAACAGAAACTAGCAGTAGAAATATCAGCACGTCGCCTTCATATCCCCCCTCTCTCTGTCCACCCTCACTCCCTCCCGTCTCTCTCTGCCGGCAAAGCCGGGGGCAGAAGGAGGCGGTGACCGAAGGAGAGCCCGATGGTTGCGTGGTGTAGGGGCGCGCGCGGGAGACGCGACGTCGGCAAGGAGGCTGGAGTGGGTGCGGGCGGCCATGCGAGCGGTGGTGGCGGGATCCGGCGGCGGCCAGGAGGAGGTGGAAGGCCCGAGGCGGCGAGAAGGGCGTCGGATCTGGCCGGGCAGCGGTCGAGCGGCCAGGTCCGCGCGGGGGGCGCCGGCTCGGGCGACCGAGAGGGAGCCGAATCCATGGTGGCGGTGGCCGAATCTATGGCTGCAGCGCCAGATCTGAGGCGGCGGTCGCCGGATCCGTGGCGGCGGCGGCCGAAAGGTGTCGGCAGCAGCAGGCGGCCAGATCCGCGCCAGGAGGGCCGGAGGCGGCCGGATCCGGCGCGGGCCAGGCCGGAGCTGGTCGGAGGCGAGCTGGATCTGGCGCAGGCCATCGGCCAGCTGATGCGGGCCGAAGGCGGCCTGATCTGGCGTAATCCGGTGGCATGGAGCGCGAAGGAGGTTGGAGGCAGTCGGGGCGCTGACACGAGAGCGGGCCAGCGGCACGAAGGAGGCCGGAGGCGGCTGGAAGAGGAAGGGGAGGTCGGCCGGATCCGATAGCCAACCCCAGGAGCGAAGATCGCTCCTTCCAGGGGTAGCAGCAGCAACGGAATGTGGATCAAGCTCTAGGGCTTTGATACCATGTTACAAAGTGAGAAAGACTGGAAATATGAAATGTTAGATGTGTTACAATAGCAGCCCATAGGGCTATATATAGTACATGAGACACATATGAACCCAAACTCTAGACAATAGGAAATGATCTAAATACCCTTAATAGTTTGCACAACAAGCGAATATCCAATTAAACTAAACTGATCTCTGCAATCCGGTAAAAATGTTGAGACGGTTTTATTTGACTTTTGTTTTATTAGTTTTACATTGTACTAACTGGCTAGGAGCCTCTTGTTTGGACCTATAACAGACATATTTTACTAGAATCGGCAGAGTCTATATAACCAACTTTGATTCCAAAGCACAGTGTAACAATGCCAAACTGAACATTAGACATCTGGTTCTCCAAGCATAGGCCTAATGGCAATTCATGATAAAATCAACATCTAGAACTACAAGAACGTTGATTAATATAGTAAGACCAAAAAATTCTTACCCAACATTAGTCAACCCTTTCAACTTCTGCATATCAACTGCCTTGTTCATGGGAGTTTTACCATATTTCCTTTGTTCCCTAGGATAATACAGAGAAAATTCTCACTACTCAGCAAAAAAAAGAAAATGGAAGAAAAATAAAAAGGAAAGGAAGCCTCTTGATGAGAAGCTTACAAGATCTCTCTTTGTGTCTCCCGGTTCTGCTCTATTCTACGAGTTTTCTTGTCACGCTCCTCACATAAGAGATCAACAGACAGTTGAATATCATAGCCAGTCATCTTTAAAGCTCTTTTTGCAGCCCGTGCTCCGTAGCCCATATCCATTAACGTTGATATAGCTTCATCTGGTACTTGAAGCTAAATTTGATATTCATTTAGCAAAACATAAAGCTGACATGGATTAACAGAACACGCTATGGTACTAAAGTACTAAGGTGCAGAATAATAAAAAAAGCTACAGAGAAAAAAAATGATAGCCAACAGAATATACCTGCATGTATTTAGCTTGCGCAGAACTGAGAGACCCACGTGCTTTTTCAGTATGACCATTATGATATGCTACCACTCCTTCCAAAAGCTCCAGCCTTACGTAGCTATTACACAGGCCAAATTCATGATATGTAAGGAACCAACATAAGCCAAAGCTAGAATGCTTCACAGGACACCACCCTTAGAGAGCCACAACTAAAACAAGTTGAACACAGTCCTCACAACTGTTTAAAAATGAAGATTAAACTAGAGATGTGCCTGGAATATCCAGATGACCACATTTTCAGTATCACCGGTCACTTGAAGAATGATTTCAACACTTCTCTATCCCCTCTGTTCTCTCTTCCTTTTAAAAAGAGTACATGTTGGGGTCTTCCATTCATCCACACATCCTCTACTTTTTAGAAACTTCTTTCTAAATGTTTCCATCAGTTCTCACCTCTCAATGAAAATACCTACTTTCCAATAACAGCCATATAATAAAAAAAAAGGAAAAACAATAGTGTAAGAGTCTCACATGGCAAGATCTGCATGACGGCCAGCCTGGAGTAATCTGAAGCGAGTGGAATCTTTACCATGGGAACGTTCAAATCCTAACCGAGCTTTTTCTAGACGAGTCCCTGCGACTTCTAAACGTGATACATCACGAAGCATAAAATAGCACCAGACTATATCTAGTTGAAGCATCGGCACATTATCAACCCTCTGCAGAATATGTACGTAGTGTAAGTAAAATACTTGCAACACTCTCTTTGATACAGGTAAGACATTCTTCTCACAGTTCAAGTTACCTCAATGAGTTTAGGGTCACAAAGAGAGAAAGCTTCCTGTTAACACAATAAAAGGATTGGTCAGTATAGAGTTATTTGGGTGCACACAAAGCATGCCAATGCATAGCAATTGGAAAGCTGCACATGCTTCTTGCAGTATGAAGGAAACAATCGCATAAACAAGGAGTGCTGAGAAGCATTGTAGGACAGTAGAAGCCAGCATACCTCGGCCATTATTAACACATCTAGTGCCTCCTTATACATGTCCTTCTTGATAAGAGTTTTGGCTTTTTGATGAAGCATTAGAGCCATCTTCAAAGCCCTAGAGATAACACAGATGATGATGTTGAATAGTATAAACCAGATAAGAAAAAACCTGAATAGAAGATTTAATCTATTACTTGATATCATCTACAGATCCAAACATCACTTTCTGGCCACTCTGATCCTCGAGATCTAAGTTGTAGTCTTCTTCAAGGAAGGAGCCATCCGAATGTCTTTGAGACAATGCCTTTGCAGCATCCCTACAACACCATTATATTGATCGTCAAATAAAAGATTTTGTGAGCTATGTTCCCCAAGGCGGACAGCTAACCCGCCTAAGCCCTAGGCGCCACCCTCCTGCCTTGCCGATTTTTCCCACCTAGGCGGCCGCCTAGCTCGCCTAGGCGGCGGTTAAGCGCTAGGCGTCGGTCTGCCACCCAACTAACACCTAGCCCTGGTGAACACTGTTTGTGAGTTCCTAAAGAATTCAGCATAACTTAGGGGTTAATCCCGGTTCAGGACACATCATCCCAATATCGAATCAAGGCACACAATCTATGTAAACAAACTCTCAGCCTTCTTTCAGGTTCAGTAGAAGGCTAGGAGCTCTACCCTGCCCCTCATGTGCGTCAGTTATTGCATTTGTGAATTTTCCACATTACAAAATACACATTATTGTCTATTACTGAGAAATAAGCATGGGTGTCCTACCTATTTTGTGCTTCTTCCTAGTTTCTATATCACAAAACACACAACTAACTATGGGTACATAAATTATGATCGAAAGTGGTTCCTAATTTTAGACTACCAAGTGGAATCCTGTTCACGATGACTGAATTTTGGCTGGAAACCTCGAAATCCATAAAACCCCTCAGGATTTGATCACAAGGAGCGAACCGATCCTTACCAAAGCCTGACGAGCCTACTGGCATGCTCCTCCTCTGCCGCCGCGGCGGCGGCCTCGGCGGCGATGGCCTTGCCGCGATCGGGGGAGGTGAGGGTGGATAGCACCTTGGCGTTGCTCTTGAGGCCGGCCTCCTGCAGCGAGGCGGGGGGGTCGTCCTTGAGCACGCGGCCGCCAAAGATGAGGCCGACGCGGTCGAGCTCGACGTCCCCCGCCCGCCGCGCCACCTCCGCCCGCAGCATCGGCACCGTCCACGCGCCCAATTCCACCTCTAGGGCGCCGACCCACGCCCCGACCACGCGAATTCGATCCGCCGGCGGGGAGACCTCGTCGGACGCCATTGAATGATCGGAATTAGGGGGTCTTGGCTCGGGTTGGGTGGTTTGATGGTTTTGGTGTGGCTTTGGAGATAGCAACACACAACAAAGGGCTGTGCTGTGCATGTAGAGGGAGGAGACTTGCGACTGTCAGATTGTGGGCTCGGCTTCTAAAAACTGTCCGTGATTTTTTCATTTTTCATAGTAATTAATTTTTAAACGAATCATTTTTTCAAAGTATGATATAAAGTTAATTATAGAACATACTATAACGACTTTATTTATATCGATCAAAAACACACGTGAGTCCCTATTATAGATCAAAAGTTATAAGCTACAGCCATAAGCCGAATCCAGAGAGAACAGACCCTGAGTTGTATATGAGTATTGCTTCTATGCTTTTCTCTCTAATTAGAGTAGCATTAATTTTAAATTAAATAAAGAGGTAAATAGCATCTATCCATCATTTATTATGCTTTAAAAATTATGTAAATTTCAAAAAATATATACAATCTTGGTTTCAAAAAATATATAATACAATTCTAACCCCCCAAAAATCCTAGTTATAGCCAAATAAACAGCCAAGGAATTTGCTAATTAATCCTTATCAGGGTTAAAATCACAAAGACGGCATGGAAAATCTCATCCCTTCATACAACAGAAGGTGCTTCTAGGTTTTTTAATAGTAATTTATATAAGTTTTAAAATATGATAAATGATGGATAGATACTGTTTATTTCTTTATTTGCTTTGAGATTAGTGTTATCTTTGTTAGAGAAGAAAGTGTAGAAACACGGCTAAAGTTTGTATATTGTATATATTTTGAAACCAAGATTGTATATTGGCTTGGATTCCTTGGCATCCGATATCTTTCATACGTTGTCCTTTTGCGATTTCAACAATACGATGACCCTTCCAAAAAACCCCATACAATGTTATCTACAGACGAATTGCCAAGATTGTTTATGAAGAGAAGACTTTGATGGTATCGAATGTCAGCCAACAACTCTCTGATTTCTGTCCTAAGTTGTTTTCTACGTTGTTAGTCAGAAACAAGTGTTTTTGTGCCTTTTTTAAAGTAGGAGATTGGAAAAGGTTTCTCTTTTAGACCGCGCACTAATTTTCTAAGGATACTTTCTCTTTTCACTAAAGTGCTAGGAATTACTTGTTTCTTCGTTAATAAGCTTTATTATATTATTATATCCATATGGTCATGTCATGTGACAAGGAGAAGTATGCGGTTAGTATTTATTCTATATCAGTGCCCTAACGTGTCAAGCACATATGCTTTGATCCTTCTTTTTAGTTTACCATTTTCACTGAATAAATAAATAATATAATTTTTTTGTTGTTTTTAAAATAGTTTATTAAAATAAAAATTTTAAACTAATTTATCGGTAGTCAATTGGTCCTCTCCAACATCTATTCTAAAACCAAAAATCGTTCGCACTCAGCGGTAGCCAAAATGCGCTACTGCTGCGAGACCAAATTGAAACAAGCTACTGGACTTCTGCAACAGGCCCGCCTGCAACCCGACCCGGTCGGTCTGGCTAAATTTACTGCGATCTAACAACGTGACATACTACACGACAAGGTGACAGCAACGACCCCGCGTCCCGAGGAAAGGAGACGCACCGCCCATCCCACTGCCGTGCCCGCACCGCAAGCACCACCGAAACGGCAAAACAGCCCATGTCGTCGTCAAGCCCGAGGAGACGGAGAGCCCATCTGGACCCAACAGAGACGAGCACGCAGTCCACTGCTCCCATGCCCACCTCCCGTCGCCATCACTACTGCCGCACCCCCAAAACCTGCAAAAACCCACGACCACCTCCCCACTCCGCGCGCGTCCCGAGGATGGTCGCCGCCGGCCGCAAGCGCTCCCGCCACGCGCCCGCGCCCGCGCCCGCGCCTCCCCCGTCGCCGCCGCAGCTGACGTCGCTGCTGGCGCTGCTCGCCTCGTCCGTCTCCCTCGCGCTCCGCTTCGCGTCCGACCGCGACCTCCTCCTGCTCCCCTCCCAGACGCTCGCGCTCGACCCGCTTCTGCTCTCCGCCGCTCGCGCCGTCTCCCGCCTCCTCGCGCTCCTCCCGCTCCACCTCCAGACCCTCACCCTCACCTCCCTCTCGCTCTCCCCGCCCACCCCGTCGCCGCCGCTCCCATCCTCCTGGTTCCTCCGCCTCCTCTCCTCCTCCCCCTCCCTCCCGGACTCCGCCTGGCGGGACGCCTTCCGCATGTCCAAGCCCGCCTTCTTCCAGCTCCTCCACTCCCTCGCGCTCTCCGACCCCGCCGCCGCATCCTCCTCCTCCTCCCTCGCGCTGCCGCCCGACCACAAGCTCGGCGCCGCGCTCTTCCGCCTCGCCCACGCCGCGCCCGCCCGCGCCGTGGCGCGCCGATTCGGCCTCCCGTCCCCCGCAGTCGCCGCCCGCGCCTTCTACGAGGTCTGCCGCGCGATCGCCGACCGCCTCGCCGTCCTGCTCGACCTCGCCTCGCCCGACCGCATCGCCCGCGCCGTCCCGGGATTCTGCGCGCTCTCGCTGCCCAACTGCTGCGGCGCGCTCGGCTACGCGCGGTTCGGGGACGCCGTTACCGCGCAGGCGCTGGTAGATGCCGACGGCCGCTTTCTCGACATCTCCGTCGGGTGGGACCTGTCGATGGCGCCGGCGGAGATCCTCCCACGGACGAAGCTGTACGGCTCGCAATCGCTGGTGCTCGCCAATGCTCCTCAAGGCGAGCTCATCGGTGGCTCAGTGCCGCGCTACTTCTTGGGGCCTGCATGCTGCCCGCTGCTCCCCTGGCTTGTGACACCGTACAAGGATATGGATGTCAGGGATGACCTGTCCAAAGAGACCATCTTTAACCATGTGCACTCGCACGGAATGCAGCTGGTCAGGAAGGCCTTCGGCCATGTGCGGGCAAGGTGGCAGCTTCTAGGGGAATGCTGGAAGGGCGAATGCCAAGAGGCGCTGCCGTACGTCGTGGCTGCTGGTTGTCTGCTCCACAATTTTCTCATCAAGTGCGGCGAGCTGGTGCCTGAGGAGGTTCAGGGCGACGCCAATGCGGATTTGTTTGGGGACTTCGAGGGAGAGAAGGACAAGGAAGGGGAGAGGATCCGGGATGTTCTTGCTGCACACCTAAGCTTGGTAAGCCGTAACCAGTGAGCAATTCGTGTGCGCTCCACAGTTTTGCCTAATGTACATATTACTCTGTAATCCCCCAGCATCATGTGAAATGCTTACGTAACTAATTCTAAGCTTCTACCGGAGCTGCTTCTATCTAATGCTATACTCTTGTCAATTTATTTCGCTGGTTAACCTCTAACTTTTAGTGTAGCATAGCCATGCCATGCCTGATGTTATTAGTCTCACAAAATCACATGACATCTTTTGTTCTGCTCTACCATGTCACCATTTGCTTCAAGCCTTCAATCTACTAGTTAGACATGATTTACATACTTTCTAGTGGGGATGTTTTTGTAGTCATTTGAAATAGCTCAACACTCGTGTTGGGAATATATTTTTGCTTCCTTTGTTTCTTATCACTTTCAAACAAAAAATGCCCGCAAAGTCTGATGAAGTATGGTTTAAATTGTGCTTTTTCACTGTCTTTTCATTTGCCTTTCCAGTTTAATTCTGCTGTTGAACTCCATGTTCTTACATTTTTGCTGATTTTGTCGTAAGTCATCTTGATACCGCTCGTTCCTTGTTTATCATCATGCTGAAACTTTCCTTGGTATTAAAGCTTTGATTTAGAGCTTGTGAGATCAAAATTTCTGTTTTTTCTTCAATTCAATACAACAAATATACTCTCTGTTACATACCACTTGTGATTGTGAAGATAAGAATGGATTTGGGGAAGGAGAAGTGGAGCCCAAGAGGGAGGGAAATAGGGAGCTAGGGGATGCCAGGAAGCTGCTGTCTTCAATCTCATCTGTTCGATCCCTCCATCTGATAAGCTGGTCCTTCTACTCCTGCATGGGCCATAAGCCCACGACCCAGCCCAGTGCCTGTCACTGCCCATGGCACAAACCAGCCCCAAAGTTACACACCCAAGGGCCCATGACACACTCCAAGCAAATTAGTCTCCCGCACTGGCTAGTTCTTAGTTTCTTAGTAGTGTCAGATATCACCTCGTCTTCCTTTCCCATTAGGCTTCCAATGAAAACAATTGTGGTGGACAAGGGTCAGCTGTAGCAGTAGTACGCAGCAGCAAGAAGTAGAGCTTAATACGCTCGGCAACGAAGACCAAGATGAGCAGCCCACACGGCTGCAGGAGTCCTCGGCGAGGATGTGCAGCAGCATGTGGCCCATAACGTTCACAAACAGTAGGGAGTCCGAATCCATAAGGGGAAGGATAGCAAGTCATGTTCAAGATAAGAGACCAGGAGGAAAGATTAGATTTGTTAGGAAAGTAATCAGTTAAGAGTCAGGATATAATTCTTGTTAGTAGAGGCCAATTGGCCAGGTCCAGTTTTGTCCTACCAAAGGTAGGGTCATGTCGTGTACTCTATTGAAATCAAGTAAGAAGAAATATTCTCTATTTGGTATTTGCTATCTCTCAACCCTTCTAGTTCTCTCATCCCAATCTATGTCTATCTACCCCATCTAATACCCTAATCCTCTTCAAGCCATGACGTCTGACCTGTTAGAAATTTAGGCAAATTACGACATAATTTAATCCAGAAATTACCAATTAAAATCATGACAAGAGTTGTGCTGGTACTATTCATTTTTAGAACACTAAACAGTGTAACTAACTCTATGAACAATACTGTAAAGATCAGGAACAAAATGTTATACCCAGAGGCGGGCCCAGTGCCAGAGGCACCGGATGCGCCGTTCTGCTCAGTTGACATGAGCAGCTATTCGATGTAGTCGGTCTCAGTTGGTGCAGGACGAGGTACGCAGTGCAGTCCCTTGAACGGCCTTCTGGAAGTAGTTGTACTTGCCGTGTAATAGAATGCCGCCGGGAATTAGCCGATCACGTCGTGTACAGAAGCGAGCAGTCGTGCTGAGCACTCCCCAAAAACCTGATCGCCCGCCTATCCGTGCAGATGTCACAGCTGGACGTGGTTACGGAGGCCTGCTCTCCCAAACGCCTATGCGCGCAGGAGCTGGGACGGGGAAAAACTCGGAGGAGCAGCTCAACAGAGAGGAGAAGGTGTGGTTTCTGTGTCTCGCTCGAGGCTACTGTCGGACGCCCGAGCTTATACGCGTGCAGAGAAGATGAAGAGACAGGAAGCGTTACCGGGACAGGGGAGTAATCGCAAGTAACGGACAGTAACTCTCGCACAATTACTACTTGAAACCGACGGAATTAATTCCGGTAACTGCTCACTTAATGCCTTCATCAATCCATGCACTTAGCATTTAATATGGGCCTTAGGATTTATTTGATTTAATTGTTGAATTAAAAATGGACCAAGCCTAAATTAAATCCAACATGACCATCTTCAGCATGCTAGTTATCCCATGTGAACCAACATTCGCAACAACAATAGTGATAGTCTCATCTTTGAGAAGCTATTTGACATGTCTTTTTTATGATTTTACGTTCAGTGGCTTAAAATTGCACATGGTTCCTTACCAAATTCGTGTGGGCAAGGTCATATCGAGCTAAACTTGCTGACCGAAAAAATCTGAAGAGAGTTGGAGTTCAGAGAATTAGTTAGCGTCTGAGACAGGCTAAAATTTGCATATGTTGTCTCTGCATTTAAAAGATTAATCTGAGTATCTAACTAATCTATAATGCTCCTGAATTACACCAAGCATGAATACATTTTTTTCAAGGATAATGAGCAAGTTGCACAGTAAAATTATTGCAGATCAGCTGATGGGTGTATTCTAGCAATGGCTGTAAGCATTGTAGTGGAGTGAGAGTAGAGACTTGTCTACTATCACTGTTGTCATTCTGAGTTAGCTGTATCTTCCCATCCCCTGCTATGATAAAAAGCGCAATAATCTAAGTCACTGGTTCATTGTTAGTTAGGATAGTGGAGGTGTTATTAGATCATACGCGATAGCTGTCCCTAACATGCTTTGGTTTAGATTACGCTGCATGAGCAGGGGAAAAAAGGTTTGTGTTTGGATCTTTTGGCTGCTATTGTCATACTTGTTGGAACGTTTGTTGTTACTGACCTAACAAGGGTCATAACCCAAGCTTAACAGCGATGTCAATAATAAGGTTTGTGATTGTGACAAGAAAGTTGGCGGAATGGAGAACATCATATGAGAGAGCATGCGGACCACGAAATGAAGAAGAGAAGGATGGGGCGTACTGTCTGCCCAAAATAGACAGGAGAAACGCCCTTCAACGAGGTGATTCGATCATCACTATGTAAGTATTACCTTTCCAGTTTTGTAGTTAATCATAAAAATTTTCATTTGCTGCCAAGCATGTGCAGCTGTTTTAACGTAGCCGGCCAAGCATATTATCTAATCGTGTTTCATGTTGGGAATCGGTTATATCAAACTGCCAATCCCTTACATTTTCATTGACTTCCGTGTAGAGTGCACTAGTATACTGTATTGGCCTCAGTTTGGAGTTCGCCTTGGAAAGGGAAACAATAGCAGTTGATAATTTCTTCGTTGAGCCGATCTCTTGTATGATGGCTGGGCTCTGGAGACCACAAATCTGTTCATGATCTACTGGAGTAATAATAATTTGTGGAGTAGATCATGACCAAATGTTTCAGGTTTTATGTTGTACTCCAGTTAATTCTTCAGTTCAGCGGTAGTCTCTGAGATTTCTCACTGTCGGACATGATCTGCCCCAAATAAAGAACCCCATTATAGCAGGGGATGCCCCGGCGCTCGCTCGGCCACGTCCCCCCGCCCGCGCGCTCCGGCCGGCGCGTGGCGGGGGATTTCGGTACGGCCGGGGGAGGGAGTTCCCTCCTGTTTTCCGGAAATGCGGGTTTTTTTACGGCGGATTTTTCTGAAAAACCCCCTCCAGTTTGCAGGATGGCGCCCCTCGGTTTTCTAAATTGCGTACGGGTCCTCATTTCATTACATACGGGTCCTCAATTTTTGCGAAAAAGCCCTTTACCTTTTTCGAAAAGACGCATGTGCCCTCGATTTTTTTAAAAAACTCCTCACAAATTATCGCCTCTTTTACTTCGATGCACACGGTGGCTGACGCGGCGTGTCGCCGTGCCTATGCTGCTAGTTATTATTACTCCATTGAATCTGCTATACATCACAGCCTCGCAGGAGTTCATATGGGCCAAAAAATTACACTGCAGTAGTGTTGGTACTATCTTTCCTTAAAGGATATGAATTGACGTACGGTGTTGGTTGGATCGTCTTTACAAAAGTTCCTCTGCAGTAATTTCTCGTACAGCAGTACGGATTACTGAGCAAGTAATATTCTTTGGAATTTACTACGTTGCCGAGAGGAGCCTTTCTCCTGTGAGGCTGGAGGCAGAGCACTGAACTGAACACTTCGAAGGCCATGATCAGCTTTGTCCATCGGATGTAAAATTGCAATATGTGGTGCCAACAGAATCTCAATATATTGCTTTTGATCAGTTTTGTCCCTTTGTTTCTAGCTTCTACCGTGTTGTACACACCTGTATACCAGGTTGCTCAATGTGTACCAATCAGGCAAGGTAGTACGTACGTACTGATGCAACTAAACGCCGCACCTAACTACGATTGTGAGTAACCGCTGCAGGAGAGCTAGTGAGCAACCTCCACTTAATTATTCGACAAAAACCATCTGCTTCTGCGTTTAAAGACGCCGGATACGATCAATCGAAGTGTGAATAAACAAGCTTCTAACAGCTACACGCCACAACCACAAAAAAAGAAGCGAAAAATTGCAGCCACCTCCATTAGAGCAAGTATAATAAGAGACTATTAGTAGACTGTATGCTGAGGTGGAGAAGAGAGAGGAGGAGAGAGAAGAGAGGTGGGCTATAAGTTTACAGCCAGCTGAAGCACAAGAACCAAGAAACTTTGTGAGAGAAAGGGGTGGGTCATACAGCCTTCAGCTGGCTGTAAATTACTATATAAATATACTGATAAGTGGGCTGTAAGTGTCCATACAACCAGCTAAAGACTGTATTATTAGCCTTGCTCTTACGACTGGAATTAGACCAGTCTCAGTGGGGGTTTCATAGAGTTTCATGGGCATTAAATACGCTGACATGGCACTATATTGATGAAGAGAGAGATGATAAAAGTTTCATGGGAGTAGAGAGAGTTTCATGGGGATGAAACTCTTCTGACTGTTTCCAAAATATGGGTGTGTTGGAAACTGGGACATGAAACCTCCACTGAGACTGGCCTTACAGAGCACACAAGCTGAAATTACGTGCTTAGGGCAGTCCCAATGGTGTATTGATGATGGTTTCTATCCTCATTAAATGACTTGGCACGTAGGCAAAATACTGACATGACAACGTAATTAATGATGAAAGAGAGCACAAATCCTAGAAACGGTTTCCTCATGAAGAAATCAGGTCTTCACTCCACCCAATGCACCAAGAAACTATGAAATCGCCATTGGGAAGAAACCACCAGTTTCTAGGGGGCTCGTGGCACACTCTCATTGGAGGAAGAAGATAGAGTTGGGAAAGAGAAAGAGAAAATAATTATTACTCGAAGACACCTCCACTGTGGAAGATAGTTTCTATAGATGATTTCTTGTGCTATGGAAATCGTGTCAGTTTCTTCCCATTGGGACTGCCCTTACGAGGCGTTATTTAATTGGCGCGATTCATCACAAGTTAATAACTAGAGAGCATTTATTGTACAGCAAACAACCTCACCGCGAGTCTACCAGACAACACAAGCAACCTTCAATGACTCGAAAATCCTCTGACGATCGATGGCACCGGAGTACTGCACTTCGAGTAGAGAAGAGTAGTCCACCATTATCAAGCAAAAGAACAAAACACACTAACGTTAACACCGCCGCGTGCGTGCATCCATGCATCACCACTCGATCACGGCATTTGATCAGTTGGGCTTGAGATCCTGGAACAAGCGGTCCCACCTGACCATCTCCTCGCCGCCGCCTTTCTCGACGTCCTTTATGGCGTGCACCGTCGCGGCCCCCCTGCCGCCGATGGCCAGCACGGCCGGCCGCGTGGATTTCGGCGCGGCGCCCTTGGGCTTGGACCTGGTCCTCTTCACCGCCTTGTTGTTGCCACCGCGCTTGGAGTTGGAGCACGGGACGTCGGGCTGCTGCTGGCTCGGGACGAGCACGAGCGCCGAGGACTCCTCGCGGTGCACGAGCGAGAGCACGTACCTGGCGACGCGGTCGACGGCGGCCAGGAGCCGGGAGAGCGAGGCGGGGGATGATGAAGCGGGGAAACGCCCGCGGCTGCGGCCGAGCCGCGCGAGCTTGAGGATCTCGAGGCGGTGCTTGGCGACGGAGACGCCCATGCTGTGGAGGAACTCGTGGTCGAAGTAGGCGACGTCGTCGGCCTCCAGCTCGTTGCGCGCGAACACCAGCGCGTACTCGTACACCAGCGCCGGCTCCAACCGCGCCGCCGACAGCCACGCGTGCCAGTCCATGCCATTGCCGCCCATCGTGCGCGCCGCCGCCGCCGAGTGCGTGGTGGTGCTGCTAGTATGTTTTCGGTGGTTTTCTTTGGCTAAGCTCTGCCTCTCCGGGCTCTGGCGAGCGAGCGAGCGATCGGTGGTGTGATAAGTAACAGCTGAATTCTACTTCTTGGAAGTTAATGTGAGTACGTGGTAACGGTGGCTAACGGCACGGCCGGACGAGCAGAATAAATAACTGTACCACGTCCGCACGTTGCGAGTGCCGGGAAGGGATGGAAGCGGCGGGTGATCTCGGCCGTCCGTACCTCCCGGCCGGACGGCACTACGGCATGGCACAGTTGGTTCTCGTGACTTTTGTCACGTACTCGCTTATCAACACATGCTAATGCAGTAATGACTAGCAGGAACAGAGCTTTCCCTCCGCGCGACAAACTGTGGTGAGTAGTAACTACTACTAACTACCGCTACTACTAGATCTCTATATTTGTCTCCTGTCATATTAATTATCAAGGCAGCAGGTGAGCTGTGAAGGGCTACCGAAGTGGCGAAGTGCCTGTCTAAATCACACATAGAACTTTTTCTCATGGAAAAAGTCCACTTCTTCGGCCCTGAATTTTAGTATGGCTCGATTTTTAACCGTAACTATAGAATCATTCACTCCATGGCCTCGAATTCTTAAAACTATCTAAAACACACTCACACCATAAACCACAGTGATTTTCGATAACATAGCTATTGTCGTATGAGTACAATAAGGGGTACTAGGTACCCCTTCCCCCTTGAGGGATATGGACTAAGAGCTGAGGAGCCGACCGACGGAGAGAGAGTGTGAGCTAGTGAGAAATGAATGGCCTTGGCTTCTCATACTCCTCTTAGAGGTTTATATAAGTGAGGTAGGATGGAAAATTCTCATCCTACCCCTTAATAATTACAAAAGGTAGAGATACATTGGCACATCTCTTTATATCCTTGGGCCTATATTATTGGGCCTGCTGCAAGGCCCAGTCGTTTGGGGCTGGGCCACCCCCACAAAAGTACTCTCTCGACAGCAAGCGAGAGGTCCCGAGGGGCAAATGGTAGCCTCAGCCCCGGGGGTGTGGACGTTGACAACCTCCCAGAGCAGGGTTGTTTGATTGATCTTAACGTGGTCGCGGAATCTCCTGATAGAGGCTGAGTCGGCGCGTGAAGGTCGTGCCACGCACTTGGGCGGCGCATAAGCGTCAACAAAGCTGTGTCCACGAAGCGGTCGTAGGCATCAACGAAGATGCGACCACAAGATGGTCGTAGAAGTGGCTCACGATAACGTTGACGAAGACGTGGTCCGCGTGTGCTCCGTCTCCCACCCTTCAGACGAGCATCGATGAAGTCGACGGTGGGACGAAGACTTGCAACACGCGCTCCATCCCCCCATCGCTTGGACTAGCGCCGACAAAGATGTGACCATGAGGTCGTCGCATGTATCGATGAAGTCCTCGACCATGATGTAGTCATAGACAACGACGAACACTCGACCATGAGGTCATAGAAGGCCTCACAACCACGTCGCTTATGACATGGTCGTGGGCATCGACGTAGTCGGAGGCGAAGCAAAGACCTGAACGTGTTCGCTTCGTCTCCCATCCTTCGGACTAGCGTCGATAAAGTCAACGGTGGGATGAATTCTTGAAGCGCGCACGCTCTATCCCCACGCTTCGGACTGGCGTCGACGGAGACTCAACCACAAGGTGGTCGTAGCTGTCGGTGAAGACTTGACCACGACGTGGTCGTAGATGTCACGTGCTCCGTCCCCACTATTGTCATATGAGCACAATAGGGGGTACTGGGTACCCCTTTCCCCTTTAAAGGGATATGGATTAAGAGCTGAAGAGCCGACCGACGGAGAGAGAGTGAGCTAGTTTGAAATGAGTGGCCTTGGCCACCTCATACCCCTCTTGGAGGTTTATATATACGAGTTATTTTTCATCCTACCCCTTAATAATTACAAAAGGTAGCGGTACATTGTTACATTCTTTTATACTCTTGGGCATATACTATTGGGTCTGCTGCAAGGTCTAGTTGTTGGGGCTAGGCCACCCCCACAATAGTGGCATTGACGTGGCACTGGAATAATGAACTGTATTGGTCTAATTTGAATGCAATGTTGGTATAGACTTGCTGACACGTCAGTTGGAAGAAAAGTACTACTGAATTACTTTCTAAAAATAAAGTAAAAATAGGGTGGAGCAGACAGTTAAACCAACAAGCACAATCACACCTACCCCCATTGTCAGGCATGTGGATTCTAGCTCCCACGACCTCAATCATCTAAGCATCTAACACCATCAGTATTAATCTGCACACTAGCCCTTGCAAATTGCAAACGTTACGTATGGATAGAATGAATAAGCCGTGGCATGAAAATGGAGTATTCCTGTTGTTATATATAGCATAGAGACCTCTAGAATGAATCAAAACAGGGTCCCATGGATTATTGATTTGTTGTCCTTACTCAGAGTAGGCTTTGACGACGCATGTGCTACCAAGCTCACGGGTCAGCAAGCGTCCGAATTGAAACTCCATGATTTGTTCTTCTTTCCCTGTGCAATTGTGCACTGATGCAAACCGTTTGCTAATTAGTTCCCTTTTTGTTACGCCCACAAACATATGCACATATCCTGATTGGAGAAGCTGCACAGAGAACAAAAGACCAGCAGGAGAGAGGAGATGCCACCAAGCAGAAACACGCAAGAGAGCAACTACGCATTAGTTTTCACTTTCAGGTACAAATCAGATGATCAGATCGATGAGGCCTCATGCATGTAGCCGCGGTTGTCAGTGCGAACAATGTCACTTGATCGATGCTCGGTCGATCCATCGGTCACAACCGCTTGCTGCGCGCTCGCCGCCGTCGCTGCCGCGTGTGCACCATCCAGAAGGCGATGGACAGCATCACGGCGGCGGAGATGATGAGCAGGCTGATGTAGACGTGCCTGCAGTGGCGAAGCTAGAGCAAATGGGTGGGGGTGCACAACTTCATCATAAATATAGTGACTCATGTGATATTCAAACAAGTAGCATGACCAACTCACAATTTTTAACATCAAAGTTCAACTTTCAGTAATGGCAATATGATTTTGGTCAAAACATAAGTAAAATATTAGGGACAAGGGCAATAACACTCACCATTTATAACAAAATAAAGATGACATTGACCATTCTAGTGTAGTGATTGAAAGAATTCCAAAATGATGAACAAAAGATGTCCCATATAGCAAAATATGTGATCCCACCTAAATAAAAGAGAACAAATAGATCAATTATTTAGCAAAGAAAATCTAGAATTATCCATTGAAAGTAGGTGCATTGCATTGCTTTTGTATTACCTCTTAGAGATCATATTTACGCCCTTTTCCTTCCATGGTCATGAAACGACGAACCACTGCCTCATTGCTAACTTTCTTCATTTCTTCTTTCTCTATGTAGCAAATTAGTCTATGACTCAAGTGTTGATCACCCATGCGATTAGACAAACTTGTTTTTACAATCTTCATACCCGAGAAACATCTCTCAACTGTTGCTGTAGCCACAGGCAATACTAGTACAAGCTTCAAAAGTCGATAGACCAATCTATACAAACGATGTTTCTCCGTCTCTACCATTTTTTGAAAGAGCTCACCAATAGTGTTTATGTTGGAGAATCTATTATCCGCTCTCACATCAGCAATGTAAACACGAAGATCATGGCTAAGGTCCCTCAAATCATCATTGGTGAAATCATCAGGATATAATTTGGCTAAGCTCATCAAAGTCTCCACATCGAAAGCATGAAATGAGTCTCTTGGATTGAAAGCGGCTGAGCAAACAAGCAATTGAGAGGTTGTCTCACTAAAGCGGCTATCAAGCTCTTGAACTAACCAATCAATAACATCATTAAAGCAATCCACTGCATAGTGATGCTTGTTTGTAATTCCTGATTTTTTCCTAAGTTGTCGGGGATCAATATAGGTACTTTCCATTTCCACTCTATCAATTTCATGCAAGTCACAGAACTCATTCACTTTAACTAATAATTTCTCCCAACCATCTCTTCTAAGATCATCCAAATGGAGTCTAGTTGATTTCAAACATCCAATGGCATTTACAATGTCTTGATCCTTGCGTTGCAATGCTAATGACAATGTATTTGTGGCAGTTAATGTAGTCAACATGAGATGCAAATAAAAGGCAAAGTCAAAAGATTGGAAATATACCAGAAGATTTGATGCTTGATCTCTATTTTTCCAATCTCTATCATCCTTTTCAACAACCTTTAGCACTTCTACTATTGTAGGAAACATGTTGAGTAAACTTTTCAGAGTTTTATAATGAGAGCTCCATCTAGTATCTCCGGGTCTTTGAAGACATTGCTCTTGATTTAACCCAGTCCCGGTCTCAAGTTGCCCACAACCTAATGCCTGTTTCACTTGTTCATGATTGATGTCTCTAATCATATCCCTTCTCTTAGCCGACCCACCCACCACATTTAGTAAGATAGAAATCATGTTTAAAAAATTGCTTACACCCTTATGTTTTCTTACGGTTGCCACAATGACTAACTGAAGTTAATGAGCAAAGCAATGCACATAATAAGCTGTTTTACTATCTCTCATGATCAATGATTGCAAGCCATTCAACTCACCTCGCATATTGCTAGCACCATCGTATCTTTGGCCTCGACATTGCTTTAAGCTTAGTTTGAACTTTGCAAGTAGAGAATCAATGGATGACTTGAGGTGGGAAGAAGTTGTTTCAGTCACATGCACAAGGCCAACAAACCTCTCTTTTACAATCCCAAATTTGTCAACATACCTCAAGACCACCGCCATTTGTTCTTTGCAAGAAACATCTCTTGACTCATCAACTAGCAAGCAAAAGACATCATCCCCAAGTTCTTCAAGGATAGTTTGTACAATCTCATTTGCAAAACATTCAACAATGTCCCTCTGAATTTCAGGAGCAAGCAAACAACTATTCTTTGTAGCATGTGTAGTCACAGCTTTGCGTAACATAGGATCATGTTCAGCTAAGCAATCATAAAACTCCTTGAAGTTCCCTCTATTATAGGATTCTTTTGACTCATCGTGGCCACGAAAAGGCAATCCTTGCTTCAACAATAGTCTAGCTGTATCAATGGACCCATTCAACCGAGTAAAATAAGGCTTCTTAGCAACTTCACTGATCTGATTGTAAGCAACATCTATGTGTTGCTTTCTTTGTAACAAATCATCACACTTCTTCATTGCTTTATAGTGTAAACCACCAACCTCACCAACATGTGACCTTAACCTTTCTTTCCTATGATAACCATTCCAACCATTAATCACAAATGCATCATATCCTGAATCTTTCTTTTCTCTAAACAAGAAACAATAAAAGCAATATGCTCTATCCTTTGCCTCACTATACTCAAGCCAAGGACCAAACTCATCGAACCATTCTGGAATAAATCTTCTTGGCTTCTCTTTTTCTCCAATTTGTGTAATAGGAAAATCACACGTGCGAGGCTGACAAGGTCCATTCTCTAAGTATTTTCTTCTCACCTTTTCTCTCAGGTTAGGATGATAAGCATCAATTTCTTTTCTCAAACCGGGGTCATATTTAATCTCCTCATCCCAATTAATTTCCTCTGGACATGAAATTCTATTGCCATCGATCGTGTCTTGAGCTTTTCGTTTGTAATACCTCTCCATGATTACCTGTAATTTATTTGTTTCTATAATCAAATTGCAGTTCACAAATCACAATAAAACATATAAATAGTTTAATTGAGTTGAGCAACTCACCGGCAGGGCATCAGCACTTCAGCAAATAAAACTATAAAAGGCAGTCACTCAGTCAGGGGTTCAGTGACTCACAATCAGGAATTTACAAACTTATCCTAATTGCTTTATCTGTATAAGAGAGAAAAGGTACATTAGCCAACCCTGGAACCTAAAGTAGCACATGAACAAAACTGTAAAAAGTAAAGGGTAAATTTGTGCAAGGAACTTCAGCTCTGCGCCTCTGCCGACATCACAGCAAACCATAAATGATAAATCACAAGACACAGTTCACAGGAACAGGACAAGTCAACACCTTGAAGACAAAGGCCGATGGCTCCAAGAAATATCAACGGGAGAAGAAATTACCTTCCCAGGACCTCCAATTCAGACCCATTGCCCAAGAATTCCATCAAGAACTCCGTCGCCCCCTCAGAACTGGAAAAGTCGGGTGCTTGCTGGCCGGACGGCCAGTCGGCAGCACTGGCGCACTGCAGCACGGAGCGACCAGCGACGGCGTGACAGGCGTTTGGCGACTACGGGTCTACGGCGAGGAGGCGAGGAGCCGAGAAGGCGAGGGGTCGCGTGCGGCGTGCTGCCCAGTCGCGTCGCGGAAGGCGGAAGGACGCTGTGCCGCTGTGCGTACGAAGTGCTGGGCCGGAATTCTGAAACGTGGTGGCGCAGTGGGCTTGTTGGGCTGCCGGCCTGGTGGGGGTGCCTCGTCTTGGGCCATGCGGGGTGCCTATAGGGCCGAATTTTTCCAATCCTTAAGAAATTCTGGAAGTGAGGGGGGTGCCTGGGCACCCACGGGCCTCTATTGGGCTTCATATATATAGAAAAAAAGTCAACTAGCCAAAAGGCTCAATTGGTATTTCCTAATCTAACCCTAGCCTCCTGCTGCCTGGCTGCTTCTCAGTTCTCACGCCGCCTCCTAGCTCCTGCCTTGCTCCGTGCCTGCAGCCTGCCTCCTCTCCATCTCTCTTGCGCAGCCGGCAGCCGCCACAACCCACAGGCTCGGCGCCCCTCCAGCCCTCCTCGGCTCCTCGTCTCCGGCGAACTGCTACCGGTGGCGGCGCCGGGCGCCCACACCCAATGGCCGACACGGCGACGACGGCGAAGAAGTCCCCACGGCCAGGCGGCCCATGCGGCGGCGGCAGCTCCTCCCCTATTCCAGCTTCAACGGCGGCGGCGCTCCCGACGGCCGGTTTTCAAGCAGATCCTCATCGAGTTGAGTTATAACATTGCCATCCAGGTCAGTTTTGCATTGATGTTGTTTCATGTACTCTGTTCAGTGTTCACTAGAAATTAAGTCAATCAAACTTATATTGGAAATTGCATTTATTGCTTATGTGTGATTGTTTATTTGGTTAACTATATAAGATATACATATTATATGTATCAAAATTCTCTATCTTATATATATACTCCGTAGATTCTTAATTTCGTACTCTCATCTCAAAAATCCAAGGTCCACCACTGTCCGGTGAGATCATAGGCTAGCGGTAATGGGGACGAGCTGATTTGGCGTGAATCAACCTCGGCGACGAGTCAATTTCATTGGGACCCAGCTCGACTGAGGAGAACGAGGCTGGCGACAACGAACCATGAGCGGAGGCGGTAGCTTTTTGTTGATATTCTAGTGGGGGAAAAGATCGGCCTCACAAACGGTTAATAATATAGCTCGACCCATGCATGGCCTAGCTGGCTGGCTTCTCTATTCCTGGTCACTCTCAGTCCCTGGAGAGGACAAACGCATGCATGTCATCCGGCCCAATCAGCCCACCTGTAATTCTGCTCCTTTATTCATGGGTGCTTATGGGCCGCCTTGAACCCGCATTTAGTTAACTCGGGGTCACGGTCCGATTGGGTGGACCGGCCAGTGCACCAATGTTACCAAGGATTATCTCCTCTCAAAAAAGGAAAAAGTCTTTGGTCTGACCCAACCGGCCAATCCAGTAGTGGTGGAGCTAGATCTTGCTAAATAGGCCGAGTCAATTATGCTAGTGCGAGGCAGGATACTGTTAGTCTAGCTTAGACACAACACATCACGAATAATAAATGAGTCGTGGCTCAGCTCGATCCGGCGTCACGTGCTTGGGCCGACATCTCAGCATGACACACAATAATTTTTCTGTTGTAGTGCAGTGAAATTATTTACAGTTAGGAGTAAAATTACTTGTATTATGGTTACTGCACTCTTTCTGAGCACTGACATATGACTTAGTAGTAAAATTACTTGTGACTAGCAATAAAAATACTTTTGGCTTAGCGACTGGCAGTAAAATTACTTGTGACTGGCATTAAAATTGCTTACTAATGACAGTAAAATCAATGAACTATTGGTAGCCCGTTTGGCTAAGTGTGCCTAAGCCGACCCAACCCGACATAGCCCAATGCCTCTCCGTGCCATGCCTGACTCGGAGGGTAGATACATGGGTTGGCATGTCATGACATGGTAACTTATTCAGCTGTGCCGGGTCTAATTGGGTCGTACCTTACCTAGATTTGTGCTATGCTTTGTCGGACGGTTCATTTAGCCTGGTCTCCTGGGACCCATCAACCAGGATTTCGATTCTAATTATAAACCAAAAAATATGTTAGTCAAATCGTAATGAATTTTCTTACAATTTATTCCGATCCATTGGACAAATCTCACAGGAAAAAAAGAGAGTATAGACCGCACAAGTCCGCCGCTGAAATCCAGCTCAATATATTCAGGAAACAGTTTGGATTTCAGTTTTGTCGGGAGTACACTATATTCAGGACAGGATGGGCGTGCACTGAAAACATACATCCGTCTTGTTTCATGTGACTTGTTATATTTTCGTTTCCGATCAGCACGGCTCGCGGGCAATCATCAAAACAAAGTGTCAGGTGGTTGTCAGCAGCATGGAACCATACAATAACGCAAGCACAGAAAACACTAAACAAAAGGTCCCGTCAGAACTGAATAGGTCGATAGCTACTATATGTGCATGCATTCCGGTGCTTCTACATCTGCTATAACACTATAACAGTACACATTCCAAAGCATGCGTGCATGTGCGACAGAAGAGTAGTGAAGACCTAATTACTCCCTGTTGCGTTGCAAGGCGATCGAGAGTAAGAACGCATCAGAAACTCACAGCAGTAGTCACAGAATTATATAGTACGTGCTCCGTGCCATTTACTTCAACCCAAAAATATATATATATATATATATATATATCACTGCCCTTAGCTAGCTTCCAAGTTCCAATGGTAGACTACCATACATGCATGCATCCACAGGCTGGTACATATGATATGCTGATATGCATGGGAAAAGTTGGCATTTGACAACATCGCAACGTACGGTGCCTTCGTCAAGTACAAAGCAATTTAATAAGGCGTAGTACTTATTGTTGGAGCGCGCGGCAAGTCCACGTCGGGACAGTACACGGCCGGCGCCTCGAGCTTTCTTGCCCGGCTTTCGCGTCGCACGAGCTGGTCTACCACGCCAAGGATTGCACCCTCCGGCGACAACACGCCGTAGCCCACATCGCCATCGGCGGAGCGGCTCGCGTAGCCAGGATGCAAGTGACGCGGGTCGTTCACGAGCCCACTAAACCCGCCTCTCAGGAAGGATTACGTGGGTGTCAACTACTAGCTCAAATTATGCGACAGTCTCGCAAACGAGGACTCTCTAATCCCCAGCACTGATCGATGAGTCCGTCCACACTCTTCGTGTATAGATTGTGCTCTTGATTCTCGCCATCACCGGCTTTCCTGTAAACTCTTTGTTAATTTTTGAAAGAACTTACCATAGGTGGTTTAGTTATTCTCTTTGAGCATACCTTATTGGGAGTTCTTGTTATTCTCCCTATTTTATTTGATTTTCAATATGAATTGTTCATTATTTTAGAGCTTCTTGCTTGGAACATATAAATGCATTTTGTGTCTGAACAATTTGTGGACGAGGTGTGATTCTTGGTGGTGCTATGGAAGCCATGGCGTGTAGAGATTTCTTGGGTGTCTTCCACGACCCAGCGGACGAGACGAGCAACCTCCAAGAGCTTTTTCTATGTTTCTAGACTCTTTTTTTTTTTTTGCTCTTTGTGCGTGTGGCCAGCGACAACCTGTGAAGCCCGCCAAACCGTATAGGGTCGTGAGGCCCGCGAACAGCCCTGTTGGTGCTGATGCGGGCCTTTGCGGACGGACCGCAGACAGGCCCACATGTACATGGCCGCTACAACTCATTAACCCACCCCGACCGGGCCGCCTAATTAATTAAGCGCCCACACGTCGCAATTAAGTAACTGACCAAGCCGCGATGAAGTAATTAACTGCATGTGACAAACCTCTCCTTGTCATATCTCTCACCAACCCATCTCTTAATTGGAGGAGCTACGTACATATTAATCTAGCATCTTAATGTGCCACAGCTCACATGAAAACGCAATCGCGGTGGTGAATTAGCGATATAATAGAGTGTCAAGTTAATCGACGGGGGAAGCGGTCAAAAGGGGCGCTGTTACACACGCGCGCGCATGTTACATCCGCTGGACACTCGAGAGAGACGCGAGGTTTTGTAGTATCATCATCTTCACAATCTTCACAAAAGGTGCAGCATTTCCTGCAATGCTGTCCAGTATCGGTCGCTATTCTATTCCATCAGCTGGGCTAGCTCAGGCCATCGGAGTACGCACGCACTAGCTACCAACAGCTATAGCTAGCTAAACTAATGCTAATTATAGGCCAGTCGCGCACTACTAGTAGTACCGCACGCGCGTGCTAATCGAAGGCAGCGAGCGAGCGCCAATCGCTCAGTTGTGGATGGGAGGCTTTCTCGTGGCGGGCGAGTAGTCCATTCCGGCGATGTCGAGGATGTCGGGGTACGTGGTCTGCGGCGGTTGCCGCGCCACGCGCGGGGCAGCGCCGCGGACGACGGCCGCTTCCTCCTGTCCACCGCCGTGGCTCGTCACCTCCGCCTCGGGCCGGCTCCGCGACGCCGTGTCATCGTTCGTCTTCGGGCTCTGTAAATATTCGCGTCGCGGTAAATACCGTGCATGATGAGAATGTTCAGTTGGTGGCGGAACCTCAAGGGCTGAAAATGCATGCACTGACCTGCTGCTTCGCTGCGCCCGATTTAGCGTGCGTCAGTGGCTTCTTCGCCTTTCCTGCATCAAAGATGGCAAAGAAACCAGTTGGATTAAGCTGGTAGAGGAAGGTAAAAGACGGGAAAAGCTGCAAGATAGGTACTTCAACATGTTTACTACGATTTACAGCCGTGTACAAGACCCCAAATGTAAATGCATGCCCGGCGACTGGAGTGCGGAGTTTTCTATTCTGTGCTGTCCTGACATCTGTGCTAGTAGTATCGTTACTGCATGCCCAGAGTGGAACTATGGGCCACGCACGTAAATCAATGCATGCATTCACAGAGAGAAAACAGGAGAGCAGGAGGTGAAAACTGGGCGTAGAACTAAAACTCAAGCACACAGGAGTACTACTAATCATAACGAGTTGGAGAAGAACTGCATACTACTTCCCCCTTTACATTGTCCCAATTAACCAGGACGCAGCATTAAGAGAGGAACTACTACGAAGACAGTAAGCTGCTACATCTAGCCTGCTATGGGGGAAAACGGTAGTCGTCTGCTCCATTGTACCTGAGCAATGCCCGTCAGGTGTGCAGTGCATGTTCATCGAGGGAGCTGTATTGGATGGCGGCCCGGCCTTTGAGTCGCCCAGCTCCTTCTGGATACACAAACAACTCAAATAAATGAGCAAACTTTGCACAGTTTGCTTCAGGCAGGAAGAACTATCTACCTGGATCACTCATATACTGACCTTGTTGTTGATTGCTTCATGTAACTGCCTGTCCAGCCTAATCCCTGCATTCAGAAGAAAGGAGTTTTAATGAACACTCCAGGATATACCCCAAAGAACCACTAATATTTCAGGAGATGAGTAGCCATGTGTGAAGCATACCATCTGCCCTTGTAGCCAGAAGTAGGAGGAGAAGAGAAGCCAAGACCAGCAAAGAAGTCCTCATCTGTGTGATTATCCAAACGAACTGGATCCTGGAATTAAGCAGATGCAATGGTGTATATATGAGAAGTAGAGCAGGAGGATACCACCAAACTAGAGAATGGATGCAAGCCTAAGACGAACTGGCCTCAGGGGCTTGTATTTATACACAGGCAGTGGTCTCCCTGATCCATTACCCCACCATACTGACATGTCAAGCTACCAAGTTAAGGGCAGCTTAAAAAACAATTAGGAATGCCAGCTTGGTGTGGTAATTCTTTAATCCAGCTCTGTACCTTGAGTTTTGGTTGGGCTGTCACTTTTTAAGGAAGGATGTTCCCCCAAGACTTGGTCCCTGTTTAATTACCTTGTGCATGTCCTGACCTCAGTTATAATACCAGGATTGCCCTTGTTACTGTTTTAAACTCCCATGTAGCTGCTGAGCCTTACCAGGTGTGGCAGCATGGTCCCTACTTGCTTGCAAGTATGGTTGGATTATGATCTGTTAATAATTGGATTCAGGAGCAGTCAAGTGCCACTGCTCAATTTAATTATCTTTTAACTTTTGGCTTTCTCTCCAAAAAAAATTGTGGCTTAGCTTCCCTGAGAAAGGCCAGGGTTCACTTTTGCTCTAGATTCTCTATTTGAACTGAACAGGTGAGATTTGATTGATTTTATCAAACAACTGTCTAAATTAAAAATATTGTTCCTATACTTAAAAAATGACACCTTTAGGTTAGCACTAACAGCCAGATATCATTGGCTGTTGAAATCTACACTAGAACCAGATCAATTCCCTTTTGAGTTTGACAACTTCTAAAAGGTATGATGCAGGTAGTAGTGTAATATAGTCATGTAACATATCAAAATCATTAAATCGTTGAATTCTTGATCAAAATTGAAGCATTAGAGCTTATCATGCATGTTATTACTAAATCTAAACTAATTTTATAAGTAATTGAATCAGATAAGTTAGATACCGCACGTCGTAAGGTTTTGTGAACTGCTGATCGAGTACTAGTCCTAAGTATGTCGTATAATTCTCTATGCATTGCCCCCTTGATCGACAATGCTGTACATGTGTCTACATAAACTGCAACAACATTGCTCTCGTGGTACGGCATCGTACTCAAGAGGACTAACAAAAAAAAATGTGAACAAACGTACGTAAGTTTGAACGAATTCGTTCCCAAGGCAAAGTTCCCGACTTCCAACCGAGTCAATGCCGTCGATACAGCAAACATGCCATGTACCATCTGATCTTGTGGCTATCCATCAAACCGGCACAACGCCCTGTCTCTTGGGCAAGAGCATGCATGCAAGGATTTCCACCACTAACCTACGGATTAAAAACTAACTAAACCCTACCTACATACATCGAGAGCAATAGAACAATGTGCACGTTAGATCCTCCTGTGGCTGGAGAAGATCTCAGATTAGTATTATTCTTTTGAGGTCAAATGCACAACACATGCATGGAGAATATGTTAGTCCCGACTTGTACCGGTCCGTACCGTGCCTATAGCTTCCCTGCTTGTGCTAGCACTTGCCTGCTTTTGACATGAACAAGAACCCTGTCCCCTCCTAGTAGTGTCAGTTAACCACAAGTAGCTTAGTAGTATCAAGATGTGCACGATGATATGATAGTGTTATTTACTTATTTTAAACACGGTTAATTGGTAATGGTGTAACACTAGTTGTGGCAGAGGCTGGGAGGAGAGCCGATGCCCAGATAATTGGGAGGTGGGCGTGGGAGTTTGGGCACGTTGGAACTTGGCCAAGGACATGTATGTATAGACATTTATGGTTTCAAGTGGTTTATAAGTCGAAGCTTATGATTTATTTTATATTGTATTTATTATTAATTTATTCTATATAATTAAATATGAAAAAACAAAATATATATCAGCACAGGCAATGTAAAGAAATAAGGGAAAAAGTTTAAAAAACCAAAAAAAGCTAACAAAGACGAAAAACCATAAGATAGAAGCAGAAACTGTTTGGAGCAAAGCCTTACGGTTTCTTTTTTAAAAACATACGAAATGATATTTTTATTGTTTTTTTGAAATAATTTATCAAGATAGTCTTTTTAAAACGATTTATCATTGCACCCATATGCACGGCACGCACGGCACGCGTGAGATTACCGTGTAACTGAGATGAAGCTAGCATGATTCTTTCACCTGACCATACATGCATGCATACATATATATAATCTCATGATCTGAGACTGAGCCGCACGCATGGGCGTTGAAGTAAACCATGCATGTATGTGCATGCTGTGAGATTGTAGACACACACGGGAAATTATAGCTAGTGAATTACTACCATTTTGTGCATAAATTAAACCATGTGCAGCATACGTTTATTGTCAGCGAGAGGAAGCTATGGAATGTCCTTCGATATGTTGGCGTACGTACGTAGGGACAAGGTTGATTGAAATTAATGGTGGTCAATATGCACATTAGTCTCGTTTTGTGAGTCCTAGGTGCCGCTCAATTGAGTTGAAATAAACTGGCTTATATCTAAAATTACATTATAGCTGATGATGACTTATTTGGCGTAACAAAATTTAAAAAAAATTAAAAATAGAAAAAACAGGCTAGTCCATTATGGACAACGCAAATAAATACGGGGAAAAAATCAGCAAAAAAGCTCGTGTGTAGAACAGTCCCAAACATACCCTAATACAGACACAGCCGGGTCTCGTGTAGAAGGAAGAGGGCACCTTCCCACGCGACCTTTAGTTAGCTCCCATACTCGGTCGATCGTGCAACGCAGCTAGTAGCACAAGGAAAGAAGAAAGCAAGAAAGAAAGGCGCGAGCGGGTCAATCGCCCGGCCACGGCGCGCGCCGCTCGCCCTCGCGCTTTATCGTGCGCGCCGTGCCGTTGCCAATTATCTCCTCCTGCGTAACGAGCATCAGTGCATCACCCCTCGATCGCCTCACGTAATGCCAGAACAGGATGATCGAACGATTAGCGTGAAATGTTGATACTCGTAAAAGATGATCGATATTAGGGAGTGTTTTGTTAGGTTTTTAAAATGATCACTTTGTTGTTTTCTAAAAAAGGCCGAATTTTGGACCGTAAGATCACTTTGACGTAAACGCCCCGTTGCTCTACCAGCTCTAGTGGCACGCTGCCGCTCTAAAACCTAACTCGGTATATATTCTCATTAGGTAGGTTCTTATGACTTATGACTTAAATATTTAAATTCTGGCTGTTTGCGAGAGGCAGTACGAAGAGAAAAATAGTCATATGCGATTTTGGCTGATACAGCTAAACTTAGCATTGATCTCGACTTAAAAAACACACAATTTAAAAACTAGTTACCGTAAACAGTATAAATATAAGCCAACTTTAAACATAAAGGAATCCGACCCTATCTCGCTGAAGACAACCATCAACGCTAGCAGATTCCCATCCCTTCAGCAGTAGCGACCCAGAGGCTTCCGCTGCTGCCCCCGGGAGGAGCTAATCCCAGGGGCGGCCACCTCTTCCCAGCCGTCGCTCTCGCGCAGTCGTCGCCCGCACCAGCGCTCGCGCCCGCCGTCTTCCTCATCGCCAGATCGGGCCGCCGACCGCTGCCTCCACCCGTGCCGCCTCTTCTTGCGCATCCGCCGCCGGATCCGGCGACCCCGCGCCAGATCCGGCCACCTCCGCTCCGGATCCGGCCGCCGCCGGACTGGCGCAACGCGGATCTGGCCGCCTCTGGGCCAGATCCGGTCGTCTTTGGCCGCCTCCCGCCCGGATCCGCCCGCTCCTCCTTGGCGTCGTCCCGGATGTGGCCCTCGCCGCTCGGATCCGGCTTCGTCGCCGGCACGACGGAGATGGCGGCGAGCGGCTTCGGTGCGCGTCGGAGGTCGGCACGAAGGCGGCCGCTTCGGTTTGGGCGCTCGGCCGCGGCAGCGGTCCGGCGGCTTCGAGCTCGGGCGAACGACCGGGAGGGAGGCCGAGCGGCGGCGGTCGGGCGGCTTCGAGCGCGGGACCGGCGACAGGCGGAGCGGCCGCGAGCGCTAGTCGCTTCGAGCCGGAGGCGGACGTTGGGCGGCGAAGCGCGGCGGCGACCGTCGGAGGCCGCTTCGAGCCGGAGGCGTCCGACAGGGAGGCCGAGCGGCTGCCGGCGACTTCGGCCTAGTGCCGGGCACGGGCGGCGGAGGCCGGCGGCGCGTCCGTCGAGCAGCCGACCATCCTGGTTGATGTCTAGTAGTGGCACTCCATCTCCATCTTCTAGTTCCGCGCAACTGCGGTCTCGGGTCGGCGTATCGCCGGGCTCCCGAGGGCTGGATTTGGTCAGCTCAAGCAGCAAGAGTGCTCATCAGTTCGGTGCTCCGATGCTGGACCAGCCATTATTGGCGGTGCAGTTCCAATTTGGTGCTACTGCACTTAGGTACCCATTCCAGCAGGAGCAGAAGTTGCAGGATGAGATGTTTAAGAGGAGCAACAGTGGGATCAACCTGAAGTTTGATAGTCCAAGCGGCACTGGGACGATGTCGTCGGCGAGGTCTTTCATGTCATCCCTGAGCATGGATGGTAGTGTGGCTAGCTTAGACGGGAAACCGCTGTTCCTTTTGATCGGCAGGCCAGTGGCCAGCGACCCGGTGAATGCGCACCATGCGCCCTAGCGGCGGTGCACTGGCAAAGGGGAGGATGGCAGCGGCAAGTGGGCCATCACAGCCAGGTGCCATTACTCAAAGAAGAGGAAATTGTGAATTAAGAGGTCGATCAGAGTGCCAGCCATTAGCATCAAAGTTAGCCGATTTACCCCCGGATGAATACTCATGGCGGAAGACCCCCAGTGTGTTGGTGGCGATCTATTTTGTGTGTGGGTAGTGCGTGGGGTGCTGTGGAGGTGCTGGCGAAAGCCTTGCTGGTGTTCTTACCGGTCTCGACAACGATGACGCCTTCGGGCGCCATTTTCCTTCCTGGAGGTGTTGTCATGGCACTCCATAGCCCTCATGTGTAATGATCTCCAGGTGAAAACCTTGCCTCGGTGAGGCGGGCGGCGTCGGCGACCCTAGTCGCCTCCTTGGAGGCGTCACCTCGGAGGTCCTTCACGCAAAGTAGACCGAAGTTTGGATGGCACAGTCGGATGGGGATAGAGACTTGATTGAAGGCAAGGACGGAGAAGAAGTTTTGAAGCTTAGTCTTTCTAGCTTTTTTATAGTCCTTAAGTTCTCTTTCTTGTCGTTTTTTGCTCCTCAGTTTTGAGGCTTGGAGCGTAAGAGCTCGTGTAACTTTTGGCTGTATATATCCCACGTGGATATAGAGGCCGGATTTTATATCCTTTATCTAAAAAAATCTATCTCGCTGAATTGCCGCCGACCTTTGAGAGAAATTTAATGCGGAGTACCAAAATCGTGCTACAATAATTTCCAGAGTACAAATTAATCTCGACATAGATTCGGGCGCTGAAAAACCTAGCTCTTTTTGGTGAGAAATCAATTGGGTGATGCTTAGAGCAAGTTTAATAGTACAGATAGCTGCTACCTCCAATGCA
The DNA here is from genome assembly GCA_017311315.1 of Dendrocalamus latiflorus. Taxonomy (NCBI): domain Eukaryota; kingdom Viridiplantae; phylum Streptophyta; class Magnoliopsida; order Poales; family Poaceae; genus Dendrocalamus; species Dendrocalamus latiflorus. Next base: position 36,011,145 of record CM029656.1, on the reverse strand, counting down.
TTTCCATGTCATCAAAAGATAATGATGCAGTCAACTCATACAATAAGCTGGCTATAAGTTGTCTCCACAAGAGCTCTCAATCATTTAATACATGCATGGGTATTGATAATTTAATACATGCATGGGTATAACAATTAGTTCTATTGGTACATGCATGGATAATGCCTCTTTTCCTGTGCTATAGCCTGACTCTTGCATGGGAGTCGGCTTGGCTCTCTCTCCTTTTCTCTCCCCTCCACATAGGACTATGCTGACATGGATTCACTTGTAGCTAGCACAATCAGCCTTATTAAACTTGCTCTTAGCGTTCCGGCGTTTCCCATCTTTTTCGCCCATTCTACAGTCGACAAAACGTGACACGACTCACGAGCCAAGGAGCCGCGCATGGATTTAATGAAGCGGTTAGATCGTCAACTTGAGGAGCCCAGCTGTTTGATTCCGGCAGGGTACGTACGTATAACACGTCACCGTCGTCTTCCATGATCTGATCGTGTCGACTCACGCAATCAAATCAAAACCACGACTGTGCTGTGCATGATCACAACGTAACAATCCCTTTCTCCACGGGTCCTCGTCGCTGAAAACACCTGCCGTTCAGTGACCGGCGGGAGCCTAGCTACACTCGGGGGCGTTCGAAGCCATAAGCTGCTCCTGTCACGATGCCGACGCGCATGATGCAACAAACCCACGGCGACAGATACACGGAGCTCATCGCTGGGCATGGATGTCCTGCCCGGCCGGCGGCTAGCTGTACGTACGCCAGCTGCAGGAGAAGCCCCTTTCGACCGCCCGGCCGGCCGGCCGGCAGCGTCGCCACCACCTCTGTTGCCCCGCCGACCGCCAAAAAGTGCGGGCGTTACGACGTGTCGGGGGGCGCTGGGCCGCTGGCTGGACACCGTTCGGTGTCGACGCGGACTTTCACGTGTGCCCGGTTGCCTGACTGAATATGGCATGCATGGCCCTACGTCTAGAGATACTCTGCCTGTCTGCCACGAAAGGCCGCCGTCGATGATCATCTGGCCGGCATCCCAGTCTGACCCGTCCATTGCATGATCTGACGGCGCAGAATCCGTGCAACCGACCGTGCACCTAGGCATGCAGCACGTACGGGATGTCTAGACGCGGATCCAAATCCTGATACGACGACAAGAGCTGGAGCACGTACGGGCCACTTTCTCTGTCCTTTTTCCCCCGCGACGGCTACGCGCGCGCGTGCGTTCATTTTCCCGCGGCTCCATGCACTGACGACGACTCGGATCGCTCTACCGACGGTCGCGTGGCGCTCTCCTCACGGCTCGCCCGGCGCTGGCGCACGCCGTCCTGTCGAGCGCGGGCAGCGTCAGCGCACGACCGCGGTACCCGTCCGCTGCACGCACGCGCGCACTGTGGTTGCAATCTGCAGCGACCCGCGGGGCTCGTCTGTCGCCGACATGTCCCCGGCCCGCGGCGTGGCGCCATTACTGCGCTGCTAGCTCCATATGCACGGCCCCGTCCCTGCTGGACCGATCGATCGGCCGATACGGAAGGCGCGCACGTACGGCTCCAATCACGCCCCCGCAGCCTCCTGACCTGACGAGTGGAATCTTCCAGGTGCAACAACGAACTGGCGATCGATCGATGCTGCTGACTGCATGCGTACGTACGTACATGGCCCATATGTAGATCCCATCTACCTCGTTCCAGCTCACGGCAAGTCGTTGTACCCGGCCAAGAGAGAGATGATGATACCAACGGAGACAAGTAGACAGCGTAGCTGCTGGTATATATACGCGTCCGCAGACATGTACATGCCCCGCACACCATGTAGAGTACCGGAACTCCAGAAGAAACCGGACAAGCCATGCGTGCTCGTGGCCGTGGGAGACGGTAGGAATAGCCATTCTGGTGAGGCTGTCGGGTACCAGTCTCACATGGATAACCAACACGGCGACGCATGGACTGGACCGGTGAACGAATGTACGCTGTGGCACATGGTCGATCGCCTGTCTACAGATCTAACTCTTAATTATGACAAATCAATGTCGCAGCTCCAACATGATCATACATAGCTACCGTTCCATGTCTGCGCAATGATGATAATATCGATCGATAATTCTCTTTTGGATTAAAAGTGTATCCGGAAAGTGCTTCTATACTTTCCTCAATAGTAATTTGCTTAATTTTTAAAGTATGATAAATGATAGATATGCGTTACTTAACTTTTTATATGCTTTGAGATTAGTGCTACTTTTACTAGAGAGGAAAGTATAGAAACACTATTTGCAACTTCAACATACTTATTTTTATCTTGGGTTATTTAGATATGTGTCACCGTAGAGTTTTCAGTTTTAAGATATGCCACTAGAAAGTTGCAAATATATAATAACCCTTTTTATCTGATAGGTTGCTGCTCCATCAACTTTCGGTGACTCTAGCACCGGGAATTATCAGTGTCCAGTACCCTCCTTGCGCAGTCATGATCTAGCCACTTTCAGTATATCTGTTGATGTCCCTCACCCAAGCGCCAGCAGCTTATTTCTGCTCCCTGTATTTGATAGTCGCCTAAGATTAGATAAAGAATTCTACATAAAAATGCAACCTGATTGATTCAAGTTGATAAATTACTTGAAATCTGAAAGTGACAGCAACGTTCATGACAATCCAGACAGCCCAAATAAGCGCCACTCCGCATATATCCCTTAGTGAGTATTCAATTCCCACGCCATCACCAAAACTCCAATCATGATGATAAATTTACTGGGAGATATTTCAATTGACCCGAAGGGACCATGTACAACCCATAATTAGTCAAAGAACACACACGTAAAGTGGTCAGTTGATCTAGATGCCACTCGTTTGGGTTGAAATAAACTGGTTTATAGCTGATGGTAGCTTATTAGATATAATTAAATTTAAAAAATTTAATTATAAAAAATCAGATTAGCTCATCACGGACAATGCAAACGAACACAGAAAAAAGAACTAGCAAAAAAGCTCAAAAAAAGCCAAAAAGTCAGAAAAATACGAAATTTAGGAATAGTAAAAAATAAGCCAGAAGCTCAAACCGAAATGAGCGTGTAGCAGAATGCATATGGATAGAAGCATTTCCGCCGTTCTTTTTTTTAGAAAAAGTTATCTCTAGATGACTTGTGTCATTTACTGTAGTATGACAGAAACGATTAAAAATCAATGCTTTGTCTCGGTGACATGCCAGGAATAATAATTAGTGCAAGGTATCTTGAGTTATCTCTAGATGACTTGTTAATTTACACCCAGGTCACGCGGACAATGCTTACTCTTACAGTCTTACCCTTACATCTGTGGTTCCATACAATTTTTAGCTGGGAATAATAGGTTCTGGCACCAGCTACAAGGTCAAATTGCACTGGCTACCTTGATAATTAACCATGAAGCCATGAACAACAAATATGTTCGAGCAAATGATGGTATATGGATCCATAAGGACTCCTGCTTCGGAACTTAGTTGATATTTTCCTCTGTTCACAACGAATATTAGTCTGTGCCATTATACAACATTTGCCCGTGCCGAGAAAATCCCCAGTAGGCAACCACTGGTATCCTGATCCCCTCGGGACCAGTTTCACCTAATTTGAGGCGAAATTCCCTCAAGCTGTGACAGTTACACCCAGTTACAAGTTACAACATATTATCACCAATTCCAACAAAGTTCGAAGTTGGTTTTAAGGTACACATAAAATTTCAAATGCTCAACCTAATACTTTAATTTGGATACCTCTTGCTGTAACCTAGCCGATTTGGCCATGTTCCAGGCAAGTTCAACATGGTGTTTTGTTTGCTAAACCCTAAACCGGGAATCAGTATGAAACTGGTAACAGTGACCCTGAGAAAACTGGGTGCAACGCAAGTTTTTAAGATTTTGAGTTTTGGCCATATACAACTATGTTCAGAGGCCAGAGATAATGAGTCAAGAAAAGATGGTCAAGTAGGAGAATGCACTGGATTGAGATCTGCTTCTCAGTATGATTAAGCCATTTCTACAGGGAACACAGATCACAACATCGAACCAGAAGCTGGCTGTTCTACCCCCCCAGTCAATACAACAAACTTGGTTAACTTACAGTCAGTTGAGACTTGAAACTATAGAAAAGCTTAAGGTGTTTTTCTAGTATACGCCAAAACTAAGAGATGCAACATTTACTCCCAACTTGCTCTCACATGAAATTTCAGTTATGCATAAACTATACACCTATGGAACAGAAGTATAAGAACAATAGATAAAGTGCGAAATGCATTAGAGGAAAACAGTTTGGTTTAAGTTCAAGCAGCTAGGTATAAGAGCATTTCAATTCAAGCTGGGCGCAAAGTCAATTTGTAATCAATTGTCACATCAAGGACCGGTAGAAAGGTCATTGAAAAGATAATATGTGGATACTTGTTTGTAATTATGCAACAAAAATACACGCATAGAATACTACCGGAATCAAGATCCGGAGGACTAGAAACTTCACTGCAATACCAGAACAAGTTTTGAGTACATTTACCTGTAATTTGTATGAACAATTCACAAATCTTCTATGCATGGCATGCTGCTATAATAAGCTTTAGTCATGACATGTGATGTCCTTCATATCCTCCCATAGTTTCCTCAGAGAGCAAACCCAGTAAGAATATGAGAACTACCACTATCACTGAGTTCATTTCACTTCAATGTAAAATTTATGATTAAAACTCCCCTTCAAGACAAGGTTGTTTGCCTTGAGAAACATCAGCACATCATCATTTCAGTCAGTCACAATGATCATATGATAACTGTGAGGAGCAAATAGAGTCTAATTAAGCCTCTAACGACAATCTTCCTGTCCAGCTCTCAGAACACACCATTCTTTGTAACATAAATTGTAACAGGCTGACAGCCCAACTCACCTCCCAGCCACTTAGTTGCCAGGTCCTTCTCAACTCGGGCAATGGCCCATTAGTGAGCATCTCCTCATCATACTTCTTGCACATGTGACCATGTCCACCAATTCTTTTGCAGCAGCACATCAGCAAGCACACTGTGTGCAAAAATATCTGGGCTAAGCCACTGTGTACTCCTCTCCCACATGTTTTCTCAGGGAACAGCTGAATGATAATTGACAGCAAATGAAATATTATTCATTCCATTTTCACTTCAATGTTAAGTCCACGGACTCACATTACATCTCCATCAACACAAAGCCTCCTTTCTTTGGGAAACACGAACACCATCACATCATTGTTTCAATCAGCCTCCAATGGTCAAATGATAACCAGCTCGTTCGATCCTCAACACCGCCATTTAACTCGTCAGTGACTGCCACCGGCTATGAGGTGGTGTCATGGGCGGACCCAACAAAGTTCATGGGTATTCAGTAAAACACCTACTTTTTTGGCGAAATACTCTATATTTAGTAGGTATATTTAGCATATATATCGATAATTGGCCCAAATACTTTATATTTATACCCCTAATAGATTTCAACCTACGTCCACACCTCGCCCTCCCCAATTCATCTCAAAACTATAACCGAGCTAAGGTTCAAGAACGCTCACTAGAGGGGGCAAGTGAATAGACAGTTTAAAATCATTTCGGTCAAATCGAGTTTTATGCTGAATTTAAATTCAAGATAGCAAGCAAGCGGCGGTGAGCGCCAAGCGTGACTTAGCCAGATCGGCTCTAGCCAGATGATCTACAACCGGGTCCTGGGAAGGAGTGTGCGACGGCATTTGGGCCACCAGGGCCAGCAAGGCAGGTCGTGCATGTCAACTACAGCACAAGTGCATCCTCATTTCTAGGTTCCAAATCTTATATTTTCAATTCAACAATTTTTCTTAATTATTTTGTAACTTTTCTAAATTATTTGAAATGTTGTCTCTACTACGAATAATTTATACTTTAATTTTTGCTATTATAGACATCTATTTTTCTATTAATAATATTTTATATTAACTCTAAACATATATTCTGAAAATCATAGGTCCGCTGCTGGTCTGTGTTGTATATAAAAAAATGGTCAGTAGGATCTAATGTGAAAAGAATATGCAGATACTGAGACAAATGACATATACGCTACTTGCTAGTTCTTTGGGGTGGACCGTATAATAGCAGCGCGTCCTTTTTGAGAATTAAAATCAGAGGGTAAAAGAAAATTTTGCATGTTGGGGGAGCCCCTTCCCTATGCCTCTGAAACTCTGAACAAGACCCACCCGCCGTCCAGGACCGAGGATGTCATCCACATCAACCGTTACGCAATCTAGCTTTGAAAATTGTCATCGATGCGTGGAGTCTCGTACACAGGTTCGATTTTTCAATTGCTGATGAAATACTACGTGCTACTGCTGTGCTACGAAATATGAGCCAGTCAGATCAGAGTTTTAAATAATACCAAATGTATCGTAAGCATAGATCCATTGTCGTCTAGTCCGGTTAGGATACCTGGCTTTCACCCAGGCGACCCGGGTTCAAATCAAATCCCGGCAATGGAATTGAACTTTTGATTCTTCATTTTTTCTGCTTCACTTGTTTTGAGCTTTTGATTACTGGCTCCAACCTAGCAAGTAACAACAAAGAGGAAGCACTTTTTGTACCATGCTCAACGTAGGATCCAGTGTAGTAGTTTTAAGTCGGTGTAGGTGGCTTGAGGAGCCCAACTTCATGAAAGAGGCTTTTAAGTCGGTGTAGGTGGCTTGAGGAGCCCAACTTCATGAAAGAGGCTTTGCTCTGGGATTGTAATTGTCAGCAATACGAGATCAGACAATAAACTTAAAAGTATTTCTGATCAGATGTGAAAACCGTTGAGAATAGGATAAACACATGAATGACCAAATGTATTTAATATGAATGCCTAGAGTTGCCAAATGGCCTCCCCTTCCATTACAAGAGGTCTTATTTATAGAAAGGGAGAAGGAGGCGAATGAAGTTATAAGTTTGATTTCGAGGCTTAACTTAGTTCTAGGGGTATCCACGTCCTTTTGTGGGTCCCTTCACGTCCAGGACTTCGGGGTTAGTTCGTGGCTGACTTTGGACTCCATCCAAGGTTGACTCTAGACCCCCTCCAAGGTTGATCTCGTGAATCTCACTGAAGTTGGCTTGTGAATTTGGCTCAGGGTAAACCTTCCAACAGATATCATTACTCCGAGGTGGTCATAGGCCGAGGTAGCGCAGAGACCCTCTCCCAGCAGTAATCTTACATTCTTGCTCAAAGCTAATAAAGGAGCTCCCTTGGTCTAAAAAAAAGTAGGATCCAGTGTTATTCTGACTTGCATCAGATTTCTGGCAATTCCTTGTTTCTACTGTGCTTACAGTAGAACAAAATGATGTTTGGGTTCAAATGCTGATCATAAAAAAACCAGTGATCAAACTAACCTCGACGTACCCTCAACACACAACATGAATATGGCGAATAACCCAACCACACTCTCGGTACGCAAATCTCCAATAGAATCGTTAAATACGACAAATGAAGCGACAAATTCGACTAAGCATTGTATTCAGGATTGGCCTACAACATATGTCTATTGGTCCTTGTACATGCTTATTGATTGAGGCCAGAACATTGACCACAGAGTTCAATGAAATTTCCAGACAAAACCTTGCTAAGAAGGCTCATTAACTTTACAGTGTAATCTCCTCTCAAAGCCAGCTAATTTTCATCCCGGATGCAAATATTTCCGCACACCACTCAAAACTAGAGAGAACTAGTACAGTACAAATTTGCTGCTAACCACATTGCCAACTGAGTTGTGTAATGAGTGGAAGGAATAGATGAATATGGCGAAGCACAACTGTTTCATGTGCAAGAAAAACGACAGAGATTTGAAAAAAAAAATTGTTGGTCAGGGAAAGGGTAAATGAGTAAATGACCCCTGGCTTAAACCTAGGCCATGCAGTTGAAAGCCTTAGAACCAATGTTTGATTTGTCACCATTGTTCACCACGCAGAAAGATTAACCCCATTTGACAATAGCTGAACCTGAACCCCATGTAAGTCCAGCTCCAAAACCAGATGCTGCAATGGTATCTCCTGTCTTCACCTTGCCACGAACAGCCTCATCTAATGCTAATGGAATCGATGCCGCACTGGTGTTGCCGTAGTTAGCAAGATTTGAAATAACTTTGTCAGATGGGATAGCTAGCCGACTGGCAGCAGCATCAATAATCTGCTGATTAGCCTGTAACTGTCTTCACCTTGCCAACCAACAGGGGCGAAACCCAATAGAGGCCCGTGGGTGCCCAGGCACCCCCTCACTTCCAGAATTTCTTAAGGATTGGAAAAATTCGGCCCTATAGGCACCCCGCATGGCCCAAGACGAGGCACCCCCACCAGGCCGGCAGCCCAACAAGCCCACTGTGCACCCCCACTCATTTGCTATAGCTTCGCCACTGCCAACCAATTTTGAACATGTCATGTTGGTGACAACATGCTAGTTGGAATGCTAACTGTATTAATATTATTATGCATAGCATGCCAATTGAAACTGTAATATCCAAGAAAGATAAAAAGGGTGGTTAATTCTGTATGCAACATTGTTTAGTACTTGAAGCTTTTGTATTTCAAATGGACCACAATCACGCTTTGGTGGTAAATTGCATGAGAAGACAATTTAATTGCTCTTTTCAGGTCAAAATGAGGATTTTGATGGGAACTTATGCTTTATCTGCTGGATACTATAATGATGCACACTACAAACGAGCGCAGCAGGTAATGGTAGAACAGTTGCATCAAATACAAAATTTGCATTTTAATTATTTTTTCCTCTTAACAGACAGATTTATGCCACCAAAAGAATAATAAATTGCCTGCGCTGTACTAGGTGAGGACATTGGTTAAGAAAAGCTTTGGAAAGATGCGATATTCTAGTTTTACCTGCTGTGCCATCAGCAGCCTACAAAGATAGGGATGCTATCATCCGCTCATAAGTATGGTCCCTTCCCTGCTTTCCTCTAGGATTGATAACTCTTAAGTCCTTTTGACAGGTGAAAAGATAAGTGATCCATTAGCTAAATGAACGCAGGAGACATCACGACGGCATTAATTGCTGAACACATTTTTTTTCTTTGTTGATGTTGACTTATCTCTACTTCACTGTGCGACTCTACTCTAAACAACTTTTGTTTTTGGCTTCTGAAACACGTCGATTTCTTAATTTCATCTTTTTAGCTTTTTTTTTGTTTTCCCCCTTGTTTCTTTGTGTTGTCCGTGATGATATTTTTTAAATTTAATTATGCAGAAAAAACTAACAGTCGCTATAGTACATTTTCAGTCGTTACAGCGCCAAAAAAAACCTAAAGCCTATAGCTGTTTGGAGCACTACCAATTATTGTAAAGTTGGTGTCAGATATTGCTAAAACCACTGAGTGAAGTAGAATTATGTTTAATCTTGTGGTCATTTTGCTATGTTAAATTTTCCACTGCAGTGAGTGTTAAGGAATGCAAATCCGATGACTAATGTAGGTGGATGCTAATTTGGCTTGGTTTGGCCTTGTGGATTTGTCGAAGGTGGATCTGCGGGGCTCACAGTTGGACTTCAGATGATTGGATCCCCCTTCAGCGAGGTAATATAATGCCGCTACCGATTATCTTCTACTATTAGAGAATCAACTAATTGTTTTTTTTTGTTCACACATCTCCAGGGGAATTTGCCGAGAGTAGGCCACATTGTCGAACAAACGCTCCAGAATTTTAGTTTTGTTCAACCATTGTTGGCAGAGAGGTAGCTCCAAGCCTGCAATGTTGCCTTCCTTTCTGTCTTGTTCGTTGCTACTCTGCAAAACAGTTACTTGGGCTACGTGGTTTGGACTTTGGAGGCGCTTCTATTCATTCATGAAGTTTTGAGATATGTTTCATGTTGTATACTGAGGGAATTGGGTATATGCATGTATAATGGGCGAAGTTTTCCTCGTGGAGTTGTTGAGAATTGCGACACCATGTGATTGCACATCTGCAAACAGCACATTGCCCTGCACACAGCCAAAACTGCTTCATAGTTCATAACAATGGTGTTTTTTTTAATTCTTATACCAGCTGAACCGCCGTTCTTTGCTACGGATAAAAAAATTATATTATCCCAGTACGGCGAGTCGACATTATTATGATTGGCCTATCCAGCCCACGCCGTCTGCTTTGCCTCCATGCTTAGCTGTGCCATGCCTCCGTGCCTTCAAGTCTACTGCGTATCTGGTAGAGCTCTATTGTTTTTTGTTAAAGAATTTTCAGAACGATGGAATTTAATTTTTGGTAGATTATTTTTTATTTTTATTAGAGATTTTTTTAGGAAGTGCAAATAGGAGTTGGGATAGGTAGATGAACTACTATTGCCAACTCTCTCTTTTTAAATTGTAGAGATGGTGGTGGCAACATCTTTCAAGAAGTAAAACTCACTCTCTTCCATAAGAATGACCTTGTGACAGTGTTGAATATCATGCAAATATCGAATAATCTATTGCAAGATTGCTAGTAAACTCTAACGTATAACCTGAATCCCAGTCTAAGTGGTCAATGTTAATTTCCTATGGAGCTACACTTCTGCAGTGGCAAAACTAAAGCACGCATACTATTTGGTTGTCGGTGAAGCAATATCGTCGTAACGTCATTGATCTAGAACATGGGAATAACATTAACACAAACTAAAATATAATCATTTGCATATGTGCTTACCTCATATTCCTGCTGCTACACTGCAAAGGGTAAATAATTCCGTTACGAATGAATAACTGAATTGGGGCCATTTCAATAGATTAATATAACAATGCATCTAACCAGTAAGCAGCATCCATGTACATGCAATAGCTGAACCAATGACAGTGTAAATCAATTCAAAAGCAAGGGAGGGGAGATCTTAACCAAATCATAGAGACATATTGTGAAATATGTGTTATCTTTTTCATGGAGCTACAGAATTTTAGGCCAGGTTTTCTGCATCCAAAGCCTAGCTAGTTTCTGGTACTCCTGAACTGTACATGAATCTGAATGTGAACTGAGATTTAGGTAAAGAAAGCTAGTAGCACGGTTCCATCGAGAGAGACGAGGGAAGAGACGTGACATACATGGACCAGATTCTATGTCATAATTAGATTCGACGGTGAAGAGATAAGAAAGAATGGTATAATTATTAAATTATTTTTTTAAGTAGTAAAAATATTTGATCAATAATGGTACGAGCTGCTCATGGTTTCATGTGACATCCCGTCGTCTACAGATGGCTGATCTTATATCTGCTCAATTGTGAGGGACAGTGTTAGATTTCAGGCACAAGCGTGCACAGCACAGTACTGCTTAGCCATCAGCCCATCATCGGGAGCTTCAGGCGTGAAGCTCTAAATTTTGGCTGGGATTTATGGCTTTTGGCTAGAAATTTTGAATTTTAGCTGTTTACGGTGCAGATTACGGAGAGATCGATATTCACTTACGATTTTAACTGGTACAGATGTTGAGATTTTAACGTGTACTACGTTTAACTTGTAGATTCTATCTTAAAAAAACACTCCATTTATAAATTAAATACTGTGACAACTGCTAAAAGCCGATCACCTTATGCCCTGCCGAACGGGCCTATATCGGAGACCAGCTTTCTTAAGAAGCGGTGGTAAGAGGCTTCAAGTCTTCAATACAACAGCGCATAGACTTCCCACATTAACCACATCCCGATTTGAGGAATTTTTTTCGGTGGCGTAGACCTGCTCATTTCGCCTTGAATTTCTGAGTTCTGACTTCTGTCTTATTTTTTAGTATTTCTAAATTTTATCTTTTCTAACTTTTTGGCTTTAAATTTCATCTTTTCTAACTTTTTAGCTTTTTTTTAGCTTTTTTGCTGATTCTTTTTTCTGTATTCGTTTGTATTATTTGTGATGGGTTAATACGTTATTTCTATTTTTAAAAAAATTTAAATTTAATTACGTCAAATAAGCCACCATCAGTTACAGTGCAATTTCAAATAACTACAGCGAAATTTCAGCCATAAACCACTTTTTTCAGCCCAAATTAGCGGCATCTTAAGCTAAAAAAGAAACTGGCAGATATGCAAGCTCTTTTTTCCATTTCAGCTCCCTAACAATAACAGGTAATACCAACTATTCATCCACGGAATTTTTATAAAGGAAAACGAGCTGCTAAAAAAATACACATCCAGAAAGAAATACATCAAGTCTGCAACTTCAGTGTAGTATGCCGATACGCACACACCTTTGTGAATAAATATATAACTAAAACGAACATGCAGGGAAATACGGTCCATTTGAATGAATTTACTATGAGAGCTGCACATAAACACTCCGTGCTGAAGTTCCTTGGCAATGTTTGGTTTCCAACTACAGATTATTTGGGGTCTTGGAGACTTGGATGACCAGACCAGACTACCGCGCCTGAAACAAAACCTCACTCACTCTATAAACAAATGCAATTCTGGAGCTCCAGCATCAGAACTTATTGTTTCCACCACTGCAAGGAGAAGCAACAGTGTAAATTTTTGGAAGTGAAATAGACTAATTCCGCATGTGAAGGCTATAACGATACATTTGATAGCAAATTTCTGTCACACGTAATCAGGAGAAAAATCTCACCACAGTAGCTAGCACTGTCAACGAGCAGAAGACTGCACCTATACCAACACAAACTGATGTTTCCAGTTGCAGCATTTGAAGTATTACAGGTCCGTTCATATTGACTTTTGGCTTATGAATAGTAATAGTTTGTAGAGAGAGTCACTCGTGTGCGATTTTGACCGATATAAATGAAATCACTACAGTGTGTACCATAATCGACTAGTAAACTCCGTTTTGAAAAGACATTCCGTTTTAAAGGTAATTACTATAGAAAAACCATTTACCGTAGAAAAGCAGCTTTTAGAAACCAATACGAACATAGCCCTTGTTAACCACCTAATGCAAGTGCCTTACATCTTACTAACCACCTAGTGCTATTTCCTAGTAGCAAGCAATGGCAAACTCAAGATTCTCAACTAGAGTGGAATTGCTCTTATTCTTAATTTGTTGAAATGAAAATGGTCTTTGTTGCGATACATTCAAGTTTTTTTTTTTATTAAATTCTGCACAACTCTTCTGAATGACCGATTAAGATTAAATTCATTAATTTGCTTTGCAAAAATCCAACTGCAGCTACGTATAATGAAAAAGACCCATGACCAGTAAACTCAACACAAGGGGTAAATTGAAATTCAGAGAGCTAAATTCAGCTAGCCTTGAAAGGTCAAGGGCCAAGTTGCACTATTTGTAATTTGCAAGTGATGCTGGTGCTACCCTTCCCAGCCCGCCCACCCGCCCTCCTATATATCTCTGAGACGGCAGCCTCCCCTAAGCTGTGGCAGTGGTTACCCTAAATTTGTAATTCTGCATGTATCATGGAGAAAATCAATAGTGTCTAACAACTAAGAGCAAATTAAGCAATTCCCCCCAAGAAGCATAACATTATTCAATAAGAAACTACAGAATCATACTTGTGGAGTATAAGCAGTAAATCACACTGTTTCCATAATTTTATCTAATACTAAATTGTACATAAGCATTGTGTCTCTTCTATTTTCTAACATGTGATATACACTTGGGTCTGTGTTGGTGTCCAATACTTATGTCCATATCCAAGTAACGCAGCTGATTTGTACTTATGCTAATTTGTTTCAAACATCTTATCACACATTGATTCAACAACATGTATATCAATACATCCTGTGTGATTTATTTGCCAGTGAAACTAGTCGTATCCTTATCTTCCTTGCATAGTTAATCACACAGCTACATGATATGAACAAATCATAAAGCTCATCAAATCTTGTTGGCACATTAGAACCTTGGAGTAAAGAATTGTTTGACTAAGCTCCTAAGCATAAATTATCAGTTTGGAAAATTTCTTTGTAAATAGTGCGAAGGTGAATTGTAATCATGTAACAAGAGAAAATATCCAATCGTGCACTTGTGACTCCCATATTTTGTTTAAGTGAATCAACAGCTACTCTATTTCATATCAATTATCAAGTATCACAAGCAGGAACATTTGTCAACATCCTTTACTTGCGACCTAATCTGTGTCCACCTAAGAACAAGTGTTCACAAAAGACGCAATACTTGATCGATAGTGCAACAAAATGAACTAAAGCAGCAGTCTATATGGAAAAAACCATCTCAGCGAAAGCGAACACATCTCAGATTGATAATAACAGCACAAGGAATCTACGCGACGCACCGACTGAATGACTGGACGACCAAAGGCGATCAGAAGATGATGTCGTCGTCCTTCTCGCCGCCGGCAACCAGCAGGTTGGTCGCGGCCCCCACCGAGATGCCCCTCTTGAGCGCGACCTCCTCCGCAAGCTGCTCCTCCGCGAATTGCTTGGACGCGGCCATCTGCCGCTCGATCTCCCTCTTCTTGTAGCCCTGGATCTTCTTGAGCCTGAAGAAGTCCTCGCGCTCGAGCTCGTCCAGCTCCCCCTTGATGTAGCTGATGGTGTTCTCCAGCCTCGGCTTCACGACATTCTCCAGCGCGTTGACGCGGCGATTGGTGGTCTTGATGGCCTCGTCGAGCGTGAGGAAGGAGGTCTGGAGCGAGGCGAGCTCCACAAGCACCTCGATGGCCTTGACGTGCGCGGTGCGGCAGGCGGCGACCTGCTGGCCTCCGCGGGCGAGCCCGGTGAGGCTCGGGGACGCGTTGGAGGGGCCCGTGGAGGCGGCGGCGGGGTCGACGAAGTGGGTGAATTTGGGGAGCTTGACCCCGGCGACGTTCTCCTGGTGGGAGCGGACGCGGAGGGATGCGGAGCGGACGGACTGGAGGACGACGTGGCGGACGCCGTCGCCGGCGACGTACTTGGCCTCGGCGAGGGAGAAGGAGGAGGCGCGCATGGCCTCGCCCATGGACTCCTTGGCGGCGACGATCTTCTTGAGGATGGCGCGGAACTGGACGGTGAGCGCGTCCGACTTCTTCTTGAGGAGCGCGTGGCCGCGGGTGGCGCCGACGAGCCGCGCCTTCATGACGCCCAGCATCGTCACCGTCGGCACCACGGTCAGGCGCTGGCTCTGCCCCGACATCGCGCCGCCGCCGACGATTCGCTGAGGAGTCGGGGTGGTCGGAGATCTGAGGAGGAGGAAGGGGATCGCGGGCGAGGGGTGGGTTCGATCTGAGTTTTGATCGGAATCGTTGTGTCTCCCAATTCCTAATTCGTGAGTTGCATCGGGACACGTCACCGCGCCGGGGGCGGCGTACTGTATTATTAGGGCGTCAAATCACGACTTCACGAGCCAACTGCAGTATAATAAGCGAAAATGTGTGGTCCGTTCGCATAGACTTATACCTTTGATTTATAAACAATAATAGTTTATAAAAAATCTATAGAAAAAATATTTATGTATAATTTTAATTGATATAAGTAGTTGCAGTGTGTACCGTAATCAATTAGTGGATCACCTACTCTATTTGAAAGTTAGATATAGTATAAAAATGTGTGGTACGCTTCTTACATTAGTACGTATGGGATAATGCAATTGTTGTATATAAATGTTGAATTATAAGGTCCGTTTGAAATGTATAAATTTCAACAGAAATTTGCACAAATTTCGTAGAAAAAAGTTTAATTCTCACATGAGTTAGAAAAAAAATCATGCGCTCGGAACGGTGTCTAAATTTTGGTATTGCTAACTTTTGTACTGTTACGTTTTCAAATAAACTGTTACAGAATTCAAATTGAACTATTGCATTAGCATTAACATAACAGATACTTTCCCTAGCACGACAGGATGAAAAGCCGAGAGCTTGTTACGAAAAAATAAAAGCTAAGCGCTCCGTTGGAATAATATAAGTTCTTCGTACGACGATCTTGATTCTACATTGTTTTTTCTACATTCTTGTCTTCGTTCAGAAAAAAGTTCACCTTGTGTTTCCCGGAGAGATGCGGAGAGAACGCGTGTTTGTCATGCACTCGCGTTAGAAATCAGTCACTATATATATCTTACTCCAGGACCAACTAAAACAAAATGATTAGTATAATTGAATAAATCAGGGTATGTTTGGCCCGCACGGTGCTTAAGACAAGAAAGCGAATTTTTTTAATGAATAATCTATTTTTTATTCAAAATAACCAAAATATACCTAGCTGATTTTTTTTACAAAAATAGACTTCAGTCGCTTAACCGTCAGGTGACTGAAACCTATCGCCCAACGGCCACACGATAATAAGCAAGTAATCCGCTAGCCGTTAGGCGAATTGATTGTAGTCGTCGAACGGTCGGGCGACTGCGACCAGTCGCCCATCGGGTAGGTAACTGCGCCCAATCGCCGAAGGGTTAGGCAACTGGAAGCGTAGATCAAAGGCACGGTCGAATACGCGGTCGGGATCGAAGGCGCGATCAGAGACGTCGTCGTAGGAGCAGTCATAGGCGTGGTCATAGACGTGGTCGCAGGCGTGATCATAGACGTGGTCATCCAGCCATAGTCGAAGATGAAGCAGAGGGGTCTGACCTAATCTGGCGAGGAGGTGTGGTCGAAGGCTTGTTGTAGAGCATGGTCAGAGACGTGGTCGTAGGAGACGGTCGTAGACGTGGTTGAAGGCACGGACGAAGGCATGGTCACAAACGTGGTTGAAGGCATGGTCGAATGGCCGTGGTCGGACGGGCGTGCTCGAACATGGTCAATCGGCCGTGGTCGTAGATGAAGCAGAGGGGGTCAACCGGATCTAGGAAGGAGGTTGTCCGGCCATGGTCGAAGATGAATCAAAGGGGGCTGGCCGGATCCGAGGAGGAGGTCGGCCATGGTTAAAGATAAAGCAAAGAGGGTCGGCCGGATCCGAGGAGGAGAAGGCTGCATTCGGGCGAGGCGCCATCTGATCTAGCATGGAGGAGGCAGGATCCGGGAGCGGCGGCACTGGAGAAGGCCTGGGCAAGCTGGAGGCAGTGGCGTTGTCGGCCGGGGAGCCCGGATCTGGGGCCGTGGAGATAAGCGGCGGAGAGAGCCAGCTTTTAGATTCGAGTGAAAATACTACCGAGGAGATCAGAGAGGCGGCAAAGTTGGGGAGCCGTCAACGCAAAGAAGTGTCCGGATGAGGACGGTGGCGAAGACAATGATAATGGTGACCACGGGCTCTCAGTGGTGCGATGGCCCGTACTCGCAAACGACGGGCTGGCGATGATAATCTGGCATGATGACAATGGTAAATGGGGCGCTCGGAAGGAGGGCCGTGTCGACGAGCGCGCTGCGCCATGCCATGACATCATCGGAGGAGAGGAGGTGCCAGAGAGGTCGAAGCTAAGTCGGTGAAGTCCAGTGCCAAGGAGCGTCGAAGAGCGGTAAGGCGACGTAAACCGATCTATGATCGAAAAAAGTAGAGAAAACCCAATCTGAAGATGACCGAGGAAAACGCTAATTGGTAGCCCATCGGATGATCGGCAACACGACTTAAGCTACGAGTTGCGTAGCCTCCAGGAGAGATTATGGAGACGAGATCATCTCCCAAGAGCGATGTGGCAGAAGCTGTGGAGGCGGCGGCTCATGAGCGGTACAGCTCTGATACTATGTAGGAAGATGAGAATATACTGCGATGGATTGGTGATTGTATTGAGCCTCAAGAGCGGTTTTATAGAGTACAAGATTTAGAGAATAAGAAGTCTCTTTTAAAGATAAGGTAGATATCATAGGATTACAAATATTAAACTACCAAATATAGAGATATGCTAATATGCTCTAACAATATCCAGTAACTCTCTTACGAGCGTGTGGCTTCTTTGACCCTGCCTGCTAGCTGCGCTCCGGCGTGGCCTTTGTTAGGAAACCTGGACTCTATCCAGAGTCCTGATCTAATTGGGCACCCCACCGTAGACTATAAATAGGGACCTAGACCCCCTCATTATGTACCCCCCGATGCAATCTAAAGCAATAAAGAAAGACCAGGAGTTCTCTCTACCTCTCTGTGTTCAATCTATTATTCTGTGATTCTGTGATTGATTCGTTCTTGTTCTAAGCAGAGGAATCGCTCGGACTGGTCTCCAGCGTCGGTTCCTCAACACGTTATCAGCACGACTTCGCTCCGGTGAACGAGATAATCATCGAAGCACAGATTGAATTTTCTAGATCGCTTTTGAATCTGTATTTTTCTTTTCGCGTTCTAGATTGAAATTCTACGGTGCAAATCCGCCCTAATCTACCGCGAGCAGACTTGAAGTCGCCGGCACAATGCCGATCGGTAGATTGTGAAACAGGGTAGATGTTGATTGCACTGTAGATTAGAATGATGCAAATCCGCTCCAAATCTACCGCGAGCAGATCTGAAATCGCCGACACAATGTCGATCGGTAGATTACGAAAAGGGGTAGATGTTGATTGCATCATAGATTGAAAAAAATTTTGCATGGTTGTGTTTTGTTTTGCATTATCACTGTACGAGAAATATTGGCATCGTTCTCTATGTTTGATCACTGCATGAAAAACACACACACAAAAACGGGAAATCGAGGTGTCGTCGCGCCCGCATGCGCGCTACCGGCCGCTGGCCAGAAGCCGGCCCGTGGCACCGCCGGCCAAGCAGCCGGTCCCGCCGACTGATTGCCGCCCCCGCATGGGCACCATCGTCGTCAGAGATCCCCGCATGGAGCACTATCATCCGTGCGCGCCGCCGAACCGGCCCCGGATGCCACTGGTCCCGCGCCCTCCTCGCACGCGCAGCCGCTTGCCCGAACGCCGCCGCCACCCATCGAAATCGCCGGCCGGCGCTCGGATCCCTGGCGACTGCGCCCCACACGGCGCTGCTTCCACCGCGGCCCGCAGCCGCGCCGCCTCCCCGCACGGAGCGCCGACGTGCGAACCGCGCCGTCACCTTGTCTCGGCCGCCGCACCGGCCCTCCGCCTCGCCCGGCCTCTCTCGCACCCGCACGTGCCACGCGGCCACCCGGCCTGCAGCCGACTCGCCTCACGCGCCCGAACGCGCGAACTCCGGCCGCCGCTGCTCCGGTTCATGCGCCCGCATGCGCAGATCTTGGCCACCACCGGGTAGCCGCACGGCCATGCCACGCGCCCGACGCCGGCCCTCCCGCGCGCACCACCGCCCTCGGGCATGCTGCCAGCACGCAGCCGCCGCCGTGCCGTCTTCCCGTGCCCGCACGCCGCCGCGTTCGCCCGACTGGCCGGCAGGCACGCAGCCGCACCCGGCCACCCCCTCCGCACGGCCCGCAGCCGAACCGGCCCCGCCTTGCGCCCGCATGCGCCGGCCGCCTCCGCACCGCGCCCCGGCTGGGCCGCCTCCGCCGAACCTGCGCCCGAGGCCGCCTTCGCCTCGTGTGGTCCGCCGCCGCTCGACACTTGACGGCCGCCCACCACCACGGCCCGCAGGCCGTGCCGCCTCCCCGCCGACGCCCGCTCCTCAGTCGGCCGCCGCCCGCAGTCGGCCGCCCGAACGGGATGGGAGCCGCCGCCGCCCTAAATTGAATGGCCATGGAAACCCTAACGCATGAAGGGTTAAGCTGGTCGGTGGGCTTTTTGGGCCGGTGGGCCACTATGGGCCAATTGTGGCAGGCTGGAGGAGGGAGAAGCCCGACCGAAAAAAGGGGCCCGGCCGGTAGGGGTCATGGCAAAATTGCAGAGAAGCCCCTGAAATATTGTATATTACCGAGAGACCCTAAAAATCGCAGATAAGTCCCGAATTTTGCAGAAAAGGCCTTGTAATTCTGAAAATTACGAATAAGCCCTCAGATTTACGAGCGGGTCCAGATTTTTGCAGAAAACCCCTCTGTAAATCAGAAAATTACGCGAATTTTTCTCTGAACTGGAAATTTGCGTAAAAAACCCCCTGGAATTGTAGAATTTGCTGAAATTTCATATTTTAGCATAAAAGGGCCTCAGGAATCTGAATTTTGCATTATTTTTAGCATTTGAAGCTTATTCATTTATGCCTTTATTATTCTCTGTATTTTCTGTATTTACTTACTGTTTTGGTTAATTGTAATTACTGAAAATTGCTTTTAATCGCTGAAATTAGCAGTAATATTTATAGAAAATGCATAGAAAATTATGAAACATTACGAGAACCTTTTGTACCATTTATTTACCTGCAGTAAATTATTCCATGCATGTCTACCAGCAGTAGACTTATACACATTTAGATGACTAGCATCACGAACTGGGAGTTCGAGGAGCTGACCCAGCATGGCCAAAACTATCTGATGTAGGCATCCGATGTCGAGATTGTGCTTGGAGGCAAGAAGCTCCGCGCTGCTATTGGGATCGGCAGACTGAATGACGCTCAACCCAAACCTGAGGAAAATGATCAGGCACTTCATTTTCTCAGGCACCACCTCTGCCTCACTCTCAAGAATGAGTATATGGTGGAGAAAAGCGCGCTAGCACTCTGGATCGCACTCAAGAAGCGGTTTAAGAGGCTAAAGTGCATCATTCTTCCTCAAGCAAAGTATGAGTGGATCAGACTGAGGTTTGCCGACTTTAAGACGGTCAGGGAAAACAATTCTGCCTTGCACAGGATTTGTACCCGAAAACAAAAAATTGAGAAAATCCTTCCACCCCAATGCAGTACAATCCGCACGCAACTATCGTCAAGATGGCTATGAGGAATATGCCGAATTGATTGATAAGATGCAGTTGCGGAGGCTCAGGATGAAGTTCTCCGCAAAGAACTAAGTCACATAGCCACCTGGGAGCTCCGCTGGCCGTAAAGCCAACGCCGAGAGCTACAAGGTGCGAAAGCCCTTTATGAAGAAAACGGGAAGGAAGGGTATGGCCGCAGCCCAGAAAGGCAAAATTAGATGCTCCACGTGAGAATAAGGCTAGCAAGCCAAAACGGGATGGTAAAGGGCACATGAAGTCCACTCTGCATCGGTTGAGGGGGAGCATTCTGAGCAGCTGCCTGCGTTGATGGTGTTTGAGACCATTACGACAGCAGCACCCCTCTCGACCTAGAAGCAGACACCGTCATGATTTCTCTTGAAAAGAATGTCACCCCGAGAAATAGCAGAAGAAGTCCAGTGCACTGAATGCATTTCGGCTTTAATTGTCATTTATTTTGTGTGGAAGAATATGTTAGAATTTGCATGGATGGTACTTAAGAATTGTTATCTTCTCGTGATGGTTGGATGATATTTGAAGAATTCATTCATTTATTCAGTTTATGATGGCATGATATGTTATGATATTGGAGTATTTTATTTATGTGTTGATTGCCTTCTCATACATGTTAATAAATACCCTACATTAGAACACGTGTAGCGCCCTATGAAGGAAGTGTGTTTAGCTAGCAGCGGCACAATGCATACCATCTTAAGAGAGACTAATATTTCCAGTCGATCCGTAAGAGCACTAGAAGCCTTATGACAATCGCCGGAAGTGATGTATGTATAATTGGTTCGGGAAGAGCCACAATGGGCACAACTTTGGTAATTGAAGAAGCCTTATTGTACCCAAAATCGACTGGAACTCTCCTAAGTTTTAAGAATATCCGCGCAAATGGTTTCCACGGTGAGACTAAAGAAGAGTACGGTAAGGAATACCTGCTCATTACGAAGCGCGAAGAGAATGAAAGTGAATTAGAAAAACTTCCTTCATTAGAAAATGGGCTATCTTATACCAACATTAAAACGCCTGCAGCGTACACTGTTCTGAAAATAGTGTTCAGAAGCTCTGAACTCTTCTGTCTCTGGCATGACAGATTAGGCCACCCAAGTCTTAGGATGATGAGAAACATAATAAATAACTCGCATGGGCATAATATTAATGTGAAGAATTTCCCGAATCATGAAGATTTTGTGTGCCCTGCATGTGCCACCGGGAAACTAATAACTAGACCCTCCACTCTGAAAGTGAAGGATGAAGTCCCTGCATTCCTGGAACGTATCCAGGGAGACATTTGCGGTCCTATTCAGCCCATCTTAGGGTCAGTTAAGAATTTTATGGTACTCATTGACGCTTCCTCGAAGTTGTCATATGTGGGTTTTGTTGTCCACAAGGAACCTCGCCTTTGCAAAATTGATCTCGCAGATCATTCGCATCAGAAATGTGTTTCCAGATCATCATATCAAGTCCATCAGAATGGACAACGCCGGAGAATTTACTTCGAAGGCATTTGATGATTATTGCATGGCGATGGGAATTACAGTTGAGCATTCGGTACCGCATGTCCATACCCAGAACGGTTTGGCAGAGACTTTAATTACAAGAATCAAACTTATTGCCCAACCCTTCTTGCATAATTGTAATCTGCCAGCTACATGTTGGGGACACGCAGTCCTTCATGCAGCGAATCTCATCAACTTTAGAACTTCGGCCTACAAACATCCATTCACCTATGCAACTAGCGCAAGGGACACCATCGAAAATTTCCCAACATTAGGGGGAGGAAATCAACCCCTTGATGAAGAATGTCGGGAAATTACGTGGCAAGCCTGGGGAATCCATGCAGATGACCCGCGCACAAGAGAAGTCTAGAAGACAATAGAAGTCCAGAAGACAAGAGAAGTCCAGAAGACAAAATAGATTTGCAAGCATTAGCAAATCAGCTGCCTGATCACTTTAGTGATTTGAAGAGCGTGACTAAGTCGCATGTGCCTGCACGCACTGCACCGGAGAGGGTTGAAATACCAAAGAAATCAGAAGGTATCCCTAACCTCATCCAGAGGCCTCAGAAAAATAATAAAGGACGAGAACTCCGGTTCCTCGAATCCTTAGTAACCGGGGACGCCTGGCGAAAAAGGATAAAAGGGATTTATCACAGCCGATCATTGAAGTCCCCCAGAATGAGAAGGGGAGCCAGTTGAGACCTGGCACAAGTATGACACCTTCCGAAAAGGGCATACCGGATCTGAATATCCCCATCGGCGTGGATGTGTGCGCACACATCGGAGCCGAAAAACTAAAGGGACTTGCCACCGCAATTGAAAGGAGCGATGCGCAAGGTGAAGCTCCAGAAGAAGCAACTCATGAAGAAATAGCTATAAATTATGTGCACACGGGAGAGTCCCTGAATAGGACAACAGCTAATATCGATATCTACTTCGCAAAGAAAATTGCCACCATCATCGATCTTGATCCCGAGCCTGCATCGCTCGTTGAATGTAACAAAAGATCAGATTGGGAAGATTGGAAGAAGGCAATAGCAACTGAATTGTTATCTCTGAATAAAAGAGAGGTGGTTGGGCCCGTATGCCGCACACCTCCCCACGTACACCCCGTTGGGCACAAGTGGGTATTTGTTCGAAAGAGAAATGAAAGAAATGAAGTAGTGAGATACAAAGCAAGGCTGGTAGCCCAAGGTTTCACTCAACGTCCTGGAGTTGATTATGAAGAAACCTACTCCCCAGTCATGAGTGGACTTACCTTTAGATACTTGATCTCAATGGCAGTGAACTTGAATTTAGAAACGAAATTGATGGATGTTGTGACTGCATACCTTTACGGTAACTTGGATTCGGAGATTTACATGAAAGTCCCTGAAGGAATTCCTCTCCCAAACCAAGACAGAGCAAATAGAAATCTGTACAGTGTGAAACTCAGAAAGTCACTGTATGGACTGAAACAATCTGGAAGAATGTGGTATAATCGCTTGAGCGACTTTCTCTACAAGAAAGGCTACACGAACAATGAAAATTGTCCTTGTGTATTTATACGGCGATCCCAGAATGGATTCTGTATAATCTCCGTGTATGTAGATGATCTGAATATCATCGGGACAGCCGAAGACATAAAAGAAGTAAGCTCCTACTTGGAGTCAGAATTTGAAATGAAAGATTTGGGCAAGACCAAGTTTTGCTTAGGCCTGCAGCTTGAGCATATCCCTGAAGGAGTCTTGGTACATCAGTCGACCTACACCCAGAAGGTGCTTGAAAGGTTTGGCTTTGAGAAGGCATTTCCCTCGAAAGTACCGATGATCGGTAGGTCTTTACAGCAAGAAAAATATCCTTTCCGACCAAGGGAAGAGGGGGAGGAAGTCCTGGGACCGGAATTCCCATACTTGAGTGCAGTGGGAGCACTCATGTATTTAGCAAACTGCACTAGACCGGACATTGCATTTGCCGTGAACCTCTTAGCAAGGTATAGTGCAGAGCCCACCAAAAGGCATTGGCAGGGCATAAAGAACATTTTCCGATACCTCCAAGGAAGCAAAGACCTCGGATTGTTTTACAGAAAGAATCAAGATCTGAACTTGATTGGCTATGCAGATGCTGGGTATCTGTCAGACCCGCATACCGCTAAGTCACAAACAGGCTATGTATTCCTGTGTGGTGGAACTGCAATTTCATGGAAATCGTCTAAGCAAAGCCTGGTAGCTACTTCGACGAACCACTCAGAAATTATAGCACTGTATGAAGCCGCACGAGAGTGCGCTTGGCTCCGCCGAATGGTTCACCACATCCAACAGTCATGTGGGATGAACATTGTGCAAACCCCCACAATTATCTATGAAGATAATGCCGCTTGCATTGCACAAGTGCAAACGGGCTATATGAAGTGTCATCTCACAAAGCATATCAACCCCAAGTTCTTCTATGCACATGAATTGCAAACGATGGACGAGATTAAAGTACTGCATACTAAGTCATGTGAAAATCTCGCAGATTTATTCACTAAGTCACTCCCCGCATCTAGCTTTGAAAGGTGCGTGCGTGGAATTGGAATGATGAGACTTAGAGAAGTGCAGAATTCAGGGGGAGAATTCTCACAAGCCCGCTAATAAATCTTGATCATGAAGATTAAGTACCCAAAAATAAAGTCTTGCAGACTAAATGAATTTGGGTGAATTGTACTCTTTTTCCCTTGACGAGTTTTCCATGAAGTTTCTCGACCAAGGTTTTTAATGAGGCAATTCGTGCATCGCAGCATCACATGTATTATGTACTCTTTCTCCAAATTTTTCCCACTGGGTTTTTATGGAGTTTTGACGAGGCATGAGCATGTTGGGTGAGTGCCCAAGGGGGAGTGTTAGGAAACCTGGACTCTATCCAGAGTCCTGATCTAATTGGGCACCCCACCGTAGACTATAAATAGGGACCTAGACCCCCTCATTATGTACCCCCCGATGCAATCTAAAGCAATAAAGAAAGACCAGGAGTTCTCTCTACCTCTCTGTGTTCAATCTATTATTCTGTGATTCTGTGATTGATTCGTTCTTGTTCTAAGCAGAGGAATCGCTCGGACTGGTCTCCAGCGTCGGTTCCTCAACAGCCTTCACGATGACTCGCTGGGTCACATGCAGCCCCCCTTGCCTGCTCGCTTCTAGCCCCAAAGTCCCAAACCCCTCCTCAAAGCCGCACGGTAGAGGAGACTGGAGAGAGTGGCAAAACCTACCAAAAATCCCCAAAATCAGCCACCGCCCGGCGCCCGCACGTTGGCGCAACCACGACGACCTCCTTCATGTTCGAATCCTCCACCGTTGCAGGCTCTACCGCGGCCTCGCAGCCGAGCCCAGCACGACTGTACATAACGCTAGACCGACACAACGGGCCGGGCTTGAATCAGATCTGTATTCAATCTGGGCTGGCTTTGGTCTCGATTTTTATTTCCGATCCAAATCGGTGGGCCGACTGGCTGTGCTCCACGCCGCCGCCGTTGGTCGTCAGAGCTCCCCTGCCTTCCGGCCATTGGACTCTACAAAGGGAAATAAATACCGTGACATCAATCTACAAGCGAAAACGGCGAAGAAAATAAAGGGAATCCTAAAATTCGAGCAGCCAGAAAACCATCCATCCGACCATCGGATAGTTGGCCATGGCCGCCCTCCGGCCATGTCCCGCTGGCATTGCCGCTCCCGTGTCCTCGACCTTGGGCGCAAACCGCCTGAGCAGCTGGTCGCCTCGCACTCGCTGTATCCTGCCGCTAGGCCGGCGTAACACCACGCTCGTCAAGGTGCAGGAGGGCAAGATGGCCCCTCGCCTGCGCCACAGCCACGCGATCCACGCTCACAAGGGCGCCGCTGATCAGCCCGTCGGCCCGGATCCGGAGGATGAGTTCACGGTAAGTTCAACTCTTCGTGCGTCTCAAGCTCTAAAAATCAACTATATTCGATTTTCCTGTGCTTAGACTCTCGCTTTTCATGTACGATCTGCAAGGCTACTTTTTCCCCCGTCGAAGCTCTGTTAATTTTTTTTTCTTTTTTCCTCTATGATTCTTGAGATCAAACTTGTACTGTATCCATGTTACGTTTTGATGTTTATGCTGAAATCTTATGTAGGGGCACCTACATGGCTACATGTACAAATACACTTAGAATTCGTAGCCCAATATTGCAGGCTGCAGCCCTGAGTCCTTGAGTCTCTGACTTGTGACACCAGCCCTGTATTTACAATTTTGCATGTTCAATGCACTCCTGTAACTTGTGTTTGCATGTTCAAGGAACCATTTGAGTGATCCCCTTAGTGCAAATCCGATATTAACTTGGCACAAACGTAGACTTGCACTACTGTTTGTTTCTTTGTTCACAATACTCCCCGAGTGCAAAGTTTAGAAATTTATCTTACTGATGTTTTACTTATATATTTTGTGGTTTTTATTTGTTGCTACTGCTTCAATTCAGGCTGCGGATTTCGAGAAGTTCCGTGAGAAATTAAAGAAGTTCTGCAAGAGACCACCAGTCAGTGTTATTCCTATGTATATTTGTTGTTGCACTTTTTTCACGGTTGTTTGGTTAATAACAGAGCATACCATTGATTAATGGTAGTGGTGGTCATTTATTATTTGTTGATGACTTCATTCTTTTCTTCAATAACAAAGACTTTGCATTCATACTCTTTCAGGAAAGAGATAGACAATGTAGTTTCAAGTTATTAAATTTATATAGCTTAGCGTCTCATGCAAGTCCTAGGATAGTGAAGTTCAAAACAGTACTACTCAACGTATCAGGTATACATCATAAACAAGGTAAGAGCAAACAATGAAAATATATAGAAATATGAGGGATTAAAATAAACAAACCATATCGCACTCTTAGGAACGCATTTGTGCAAAACCATATCAGTTTATCATCATATTTGCAAAAATAAATAAAAAAAGAAGTGTCTGGAGACTTGTCGTCTATATCCCAATATGTTGTTGATATTATTTAGTCTTACTGTTTTGTTTTTCTTCAAATGCCTTTATTTGTTCTACTTGTTTTTAAAAGGATATGCCATTCGGCGAAGAAATTGACAAACTTGATGAGTACGACTGGAGTGAGATGGCTACCAGCATTTTGGTAAGTTTTGTTATGTCGGGTAAAACTGTAAGACGAGCTCATTTCTTTTGAATTTTTCGTGCGTGGAAAATAATTTAGCACTAGTAGCAAAAGTGTGATCAAAAGCTTGGCAATAATCGCTATTTCATTTTTTTTTCTAAGCTGCACTATCCTTCTGTAAGACCGTCCTAGTTAAGATCAGCTAGGGATGGTGAATGTTTAGCACGGTTGAATTAATGGTTACATTTGTAAGGGCAAAATGTTTAGCAAAGAAGGAAAACCACTCACCATGCTGTTAAACAAGACCTTAATGTGTGTGTGTGTTTTTTAATTTTTGTAGCATGTTGAAGCCATGGCATTGTCAACGGGGGTTTGCGGGATAGCTAAAGATGCTATAAAGTTGGCTTCCAAAGTCATGGTAACCGCATCCACACCCCCTCCCCCCTCGTTGTCTCCATACAAAACTATATCTTTTCTGAAATGATTCCAGGCTTGTGCTGGTTTAAGACGTGGTATGCCCGGCGAAATTTCTCAACATACTATAAAGCAGGTAACTCAGTATATATGATCTGCATTCTAGAATTGTAAGTAATGGCATGTGTACTAATCCCCCCTCCCTAAAATACAGACTGTTAAGATGTACGTGGGCATCTTTCTTAGTACAGTTGATGACGCGCACCAAATGAAGGTTACTACGGAAACTATTGTTTCATTTCTTGGTGCTCTTGGCGGTGTGGCCGCAATAAGCCACATCTTGCTTCAAGATGCTCTGGCAAATCTTGATGATAATGAAGATAGTTCATCGAATTACGGTCCAGACTGTGATGTAGATAGAGCTCTAATAGATAGAACTCGACGCGAGTTTGAGCAGAGAATGAACAATTTGAAACATAAATTCAGGACGGCTCCGCGGCATCACGCATACAAGGTAGGGCATATTTTGATTGGTCCAAGGAGTACTCTTCCCCTTATATTTTGACTGCCACCCTAATGTTTGGGTCGTGCAGATTCTGAGGCCTACGCTGGTTGATGCGATAATACTTACAAGATCCTTCGTTACAATGATGGTTGTTAATTGCGAAAGTGCACTAGGCCAGGTCCAAGGTAAATATGCTCTCTCTGTCTGCCGTTTGTGTGATGTATGCATGCGTTGAGTTGCTTTTCACCGTAAGTGGATCTATCACCCACCGTTTCTGTTGACGGTTAATGCATGTTACCTCGCCTTGCAGGAGGTGACACTAGGGCTCCAGATGACGGCGAACCTGAGGATTCTGACACGGGCTCCGATTCCGTGTGAGTGGCAAATGAAAACCACGCTTCGGAGTATATGCATGGTCACCGGCTCACCGCTGCTCATTGTCGTTTATTTAATCGGATAAACGACTGTAGGTTGTAACGGAGCATTTGACATTTTCTCATCGGCTATCTCTCAGCTTTATCTAATATTTCTTTTCTGCTCAAAGCTCGTCCCTTTGCTTTCATTATGTAACACCCTGCCCATCCTCTGAGCCTAGAGTGCTACCATCACTGTATAATAATACCACTTCTAGTCATCTGCTAAACAATTTAAGCAAACTCTACCTTGATCATGAAGCAACAACCACTTACACCATACCATTTTTAAACAACTTTTCTAACTTACTAGTGGAATTAAACATACTACCAAAAGCTAGATATGTGAAGTGCTGCAAGAACGTGAAGTCATTCATGTGCTACATCCGCCCGTGCAAGACGTCCTCAAAAGTTACCTAAAAAACAACAAAGCAAGGGTGAGTCCAAAGACTCAGCAAGTACATAATAGAACAATAGACACTACCAACATAAGTAAGCATATAAACATAATGCACATATATCATCATGTTCATAACATCATTCTCATAGCCAAACAATGCAATGCCATCAATGCCATGCCTCATTACTCTACATGCTCATATGCTCTTCATTTTGCAAGTACCGGTACTGCCGAGTGAACACCCGTCGATGTTCACCCATCGTGGGCCCGCCCTCATAGGCACGGGACCCCTCCACTCCCGTGGAGGCCTACCGAAGTAGGTCTTACTCAAGAGCACTCCGGATTAGTCCGCTAACTTTACTCATAGTTAGGGACTTTCTCACCGCCCTCACTCTTGAGTGCTCCTCATGCAATTGCATATGTCCATGATCATAATCACGCTCATCACTAGCATTACTAGTAGACAAGAATCTTTGCCTACCTCACTCCATCATCATTGCCATTATTTACCATGCAACCTTATGTCAGGTAAATATCACATTTCCACATAGATATCATGTAATCAACGCATTTCTACATAAATATCATCATACCAGATAAACATCGCATATTCATAACCTTGGTCTACCGCTCTACCATGTACTTGCCTGTTAAACGAGCGGAGCGGAACGACGTGCGGAAGGCGTCGACTCGCGACCTCCACCTGGGCAAACAAACAGTCCAATTTTAACGCATCATACAAGACCAGAGATTAAATGGGCCACGACGATACTACGCATATCCCGTTTCTGGCGCAGGAACGCACGGGTTTTAGGGATCTGCCGCGCAGGTCCCGAAAACCTCCTTTTTCCCTCTTTCTTTTTCTCCTCTTTTCTTTTCTCCTCTTCTTCTCCTTTCTCTTCCTTTTCTTTCCTCTTTCTTTTTTTCCTCTTTTTTTTCTTTCTCTACCCGGTCGGCCCCCATTCTTTTGCTCCCTCACCTACCCATCTCCCTCTCTCTCTCCAACTGCATTCGGCCGAAACGGCCTCCTCCTCCTCTTCTCCGCCCAGGGCGGCGCGCGGCCGGGCGCGGCGGCGCCGGCGGTTCTCCCGCCGCCCCCTTCCTCTCCTCTCCTACCCCCACTCTCTCCCTCCCATCGGCTCTCCTCCAGGCGGCTTGGGGCGCGCGGGGTGGCACACGGCTGAGCTCGGGCTCGTCGGCCCCGAGCTCGCCGCCGCCGCCGACTCCCTCGCCTCCTCCGCCCTCCCCTCCCATCTCACTCCCCTCCCTCTTTCTCTCGCATGCGGCTGCGCAGGCCTCGGGCTCTCCGCCGCTGGCCTCCCCCTGCTCGCCCCCGCCTACCTCGCCTCAGATCCGGCTGGCCCCGACCGAATCCACGCCTCCCCTGGCACGCGCGGCGGTGGGGCGCTGGGGCGCCGCCGCCCAGTCGGCTCGGCCAGCGGCCTGGCTGCCGCCCTCGACTCTGGTCTGCGCCACCGCGCCTCCCTCGGCTCGCACCAGGTACACTCTCCCTTCCTTCCCTTAAAGCTAGGGTGAGGGGACCTACCCGGGTATCGGCTTGGGCGAAGAAATGGGTGTGGCAATGGCTATCTGCTGGGTTGATTTAAGGAGGGGGCTGGGTGATGACTTCTGCAGGGTGCAGGGCATAGGTGGCGTGCATGCACGCTAGGGCAAGCATGTAGCTGGCCACGTCTCCCTGGCAGAGGAAAAGTGGGTGAGTTGTCCTACTGGGTCTCCCTGGCATTACATTCTACCCCCTTAACAGAATTCGACCCCGAATTCTGGCGTTCAACAATCCGCACAAAAGAAACAAAAATAAAATGATCTACACATAACATAACTCTAACTCATACCCGAGGAGAACAACTCTAGATACTTCTCGCACTTGCGAGACTCCAACTCCCATGTCGCTTCTCGCTCAGACTGATGCGAGCAAAGCACCTTAACATACTTTATCAGTTTAATCCTCAACACTTTCTCCGATTCCTCCAGAATCCGAACTGGATGGGACTCGAAGGTGAGGTCTTGCTTTAAGGACACTGGTTCTAACATAACCTCATGCTCTAGATCTCGCAAGAACTTTCTCAACATCGAAACATATTGTGCATTCCGTGCATAGACTCCATTCTCATGCCTCGGCATAAGAAAACCTCCAATCCTTCAGGAAAAACACTCTCATTGTTTGCACAAAAGAGACAAGGCTACTCTTATTTGCAACAAGGAGAGCTCTTCTCTTTTACAAGAGAAGTATCACGCAACATTCATAGAACCAACCCATTCATCCACAAACATCAACCCTTCTCTCAAATCAGAAGGAAATTTTGTTTCCTCTCGGGAAACCATTTCATCACAATAAATCCACTCAGAGTGAAAACCGGACAGGAAATCAATCCTTAACTTAACAACCAATTTTATGCCGCATATACCATGCGAAATATTTCTATTCCCCAAATCAGTCTTTCCTTTTCCAAGAAAAGAAAGCATATTCTTTTAGGCATAAGGATAACGCCTTAGACAAAAACCACATAGACCACAAGTAAAATGCGGAAATACCGCATCTTTCTACTTAAATCCACTATCCCTCAAAGTGGCCATGAACAAATTCCCAAATCAGGGGAACCCAAAATAATCCTTTGTATGTCGATCAATCACTTCAATCGATAACATGAGAGACATTTTACTTCGTGTCCCTTAAAATCAGTATCGATCACCCATCCATGTGACTAAACTCGCAAAGACAGTTCTCACTAACCCATACTTCGAGATATCAAAACATTCCAATTACTCATTAGATGGCCATACAACAATTCATTCTTCCATCGCCCATTATGAGCTACAAGGCCAATTCAATCCTAGGGCAACGTTCCCATAAATCTGGGGAAGCTTTAGTATACTACCTAAGTAAAATCCCATTCACCAACGACACATTTGCCGACAGATAGTCTCTCATGCCCCATTAAAATTGCATTGGTTCCCATCAGTTCAATCCCTTCAGTACCCTTATTTCTAGGGTTTCAATTCACACTCTATTGGCCTTACGATTAATCCCATCAATGGTCGACTTTAACTCATGGAATGGATTATTCCTCTAACTACTTCTTTAAATAATGATCACCAAACATGGTGGATAGAACAAATCATACACCAACTCTTAACCTCTCATATCCACAAAATGAGGTAAGCTCCGTTAGGATCTCATTTAACATCAAATAACTAAATCTTCCAATAGCCCTACTTCATCATTACCTCAAGCTATGATATGGGAATCAAGCAATCTAAAACATTAACCCCTAACGCTGATTACCTCAAAAACATAAGTCAGGGTAGTTCTTTCACCAAAATCTCATACTCTCATTGCTACCCAGCTTTACCAGCTTAAATGTGACATCAGTCACCATTATTTCCCATAGACACTACTAGTTGCGAAGACACAATCGACCATTAGTTTCGCCTTTAAGGCTAATTTTATCCCTAATCAATTTACCACCAGGATCATGACCTAAGATCAACTCAGAACTCTATTAGCCACACAAATCTTTATTATCACCCTATTACCAACATATCAACCATCTCACTCTAGATCTAGGCCCAATAGAGCTTCATGTTATGACTAACATTCGTTTTGAGAGCAAGGGATTCCAATCCTTCAGCAACCCCCGAAAATTAAGAAGTCTATCAAGATTAAACATCCAAAAAAACAGAACGAAATCCCAACGGCTTTCATTCTCCAACAAGACAGGACTTTAGAATGAGTTCACCACTCACTCCCCCAAAACAAACCGTCACTACATCGTCCACAATGTATGCCGAGTTTGTAGCATGTTATGAGGCTACGGGGCAGGTGAACTGGCTAAAGAAGTTCATACCCGGTTTAAAAGTGGTTGACGACATCAATAGACCATTTAAGTTGTACTGCGATAATGAACCCGCAGTAACGTATGCCCACAACAATAAGTCAAGTGGTGCTGCCAAACACATTGACATAAAGTACTATGTTGTGAAAGATAAAGTTCGGGATCAAATTATAAGTCTAGAGCATATAAGTACCGCAAAGATGTTAGCGGATCCGCTTACTAAAGGCTTAGCACCCAACGTGTTCAGAGAACATGTAGCCGGCATGGGTTTAAGGGAAAGCCTATGATTCCTGGACTAAACGATGGCCCAAAAGATTAAAGTAACTATTTCAGAACAGAGAGGTGTATTGTAGCTGTTGAATCTATCGGCGATTGACCGTGACGATGAGACATGTTCTATACACTAATCTGTGATGGAATGTGTAAAGGCAAAAGTAATTAAAGATAAAGTATAGATTGAGATCAAGGGGGAGAATGTTAGGATGATCTCAGGCATTTGGCCCAACGGCCAAATGCCAACCCCTTGACCGCGCCCTGATCGGGGGCGCCCAGCCCAATAGGCTGGTGGGCCCCTGTCGCCAGCGCCATATAAACAGAGGTGGGGGCCGGACGGCTCGCATCACGAGGTTGACCGTGCCGCCGCCACCCCACCGACAAAACCCTAACCCGATCTGTTGAGGGGGCGCTCAAGCGACGGGAAGCACCACCGCTGTTCACCGCCGCCAGGGAGACGCCGCCGCCCGGGACACACCGCAGAGGAGCCCCGCACCTCTTCACCGACCGTCGCTGCCCGTGCGCAGACGTCACCGAGCGTACCCGTGATGGCCACCTCTTCTTCCTCTACATCCGAAGGTCGGTACCCCTCTCTCCCTCTCGGTTTTACCTCAAGATCATGAACCCTAAAAGAACCCCGCTAGATCTAACCTAGGAGATCCTAAAAGCTAAAGACCTAGACCTAACACAAACTTGTACTGTATCCATGTTACGTTTTGATGTTTATGCTGAAATCTTATGTAGGGGCACCTACATGGCTACATGTACAAATACACTTAGAATTCGTAGCCCAATATTGCAGGCTGCAGCCCTGAGTCCTTGAGTCTCTGACTTGTGACACCAGCCCTGTATTTACAATTTTGCATGTTCAATGCACTCCTGTAACTTGTGTTTGCATGTTCAAGGAACCATTTGAGTGATCCCCTTAGTGCAAATCCGATATTAACTTGGCACAAACGTAGACTTGCACTACTGTTTGTTTCTTTGTTCACAATACTCCCCGAGTGCAAAGTTTAGAAATTTATCTTACTGATGTTTTACTTATATATTTTGTGGTTTTTATTTGTTGCTACTGCTTCAATTCAGGCTGCGGATTTCGAGAAGTTCCGTGAGAAATTAAAGAAGTTCTGCAAGAGACCACCAGTCAGTGTTATTCCTATGTATATTTGTTGTTGCACTTTTTTCACGGTTGTTTGGTTAATAACAGAGCATACCATTGATTAATGGTAGTGGTGGTCATTTATTATTTGTTGATGACTTCATTCTTTTCTTCAATAACAAAGACTTTGCATTCATACTCTTTCAGGAAAGAGATAGACAATGTAGTTTCAAGTTATTAAATTTATATAGCTTAGCGTCTCATGCAAGTCCTAGGATAGTGAAGTTCAAAACAGTACTACTCAACGTATCAGGTATACATCATAAACAAGGTAAGAGCAAACAATGAAAATATATAGAAATATGAGGGATTAAAATAAACAAACCATATCGCACTCTTAGGAACGCATTTGTGCAAAACCATATCAGTTTATCATCATATTTGCAAAAATAAATAAAAAAAGAAGTGTCTGGAGACTTGTCGTCTATATCCCAATATGTTGTTGATATTATTTAGTCTTACTGTTTTGTTTTTCTTCAAATGCCTTTATTTGTTCTACTTGTTTTTAAAAGGATATGCCATTCGGCGAAGAAATTGACAAACTTGATGAGTACGACTGGAGTGAGATGGCTACCAGCATTTTGGTAAGTTTTGTTATGTCGGGTAAAACTGTAAGACGAGCTCATTTCTTTTGATTTTTTCGTGCGTGGAAAATAATTTAGCACTAGAAACATAAATTCAGGACGGCTCCGCGGCATCACGCATACAAGGTAGGGCATATTTTGATTGGTCCAAGGAGTACTCTTCCCCTTATATTTTGACTGCCGTCCTAATGTTTGGGTCGTGCAGATTCTGAGGCCTACGCTGGTTGATGCGATAATACTTACAAGATCCTTCGTTACAATGATGGTTGTTAATCGCGAAAGTGCACTAGGCCAGGTCCAAGGTAAATATGCTTCCTCTGTCTGCCGTTTGTGTGATGTATGCATGCGTTGAGTTGCTTTTTGCCGTAAGTGGATGTGGCGCCCCGTTTTTCGTACGGCCGGGGAGCCACTTCCCTCCAGTTTTTCGGAAAATGCGTATAGGTCCTTTTTCCTCGCGAATAGGTCCCTGCGCCCAGTTTTTTTAAAAAAATTTCGAGATGGCGCCCTGCGGGTTTCCGAAATTACGTATAGGTCCTTATTTACTTACGTACAGGTCCTTACAGGTCCTCGGTTTTTTACGAAAAAGGCCTTTGGTTTTTCCGAAATTACGCATGTGTCCTCAATTTTTTTAATGAAACTCCCTGCGAATTTTCGCCTCTTTTACTTTGGTCCACACGGTAGCTAGCGCGGCGTGCGTCGCGCTCATGCAGCTAGTATATCTTACTCCAGGACCAACTAAAACAAAATGATTAGTATAATTGAATAAATCAGGGTATGTTTGGCCCGCACGGTGCTTAAGACAAGAAAGCGAATTTTTTAATGAATAATCTATTTTTTATTCAAAATAACCAAAATATACCTAGCTGATTTTTTTTTACAAAAATAGACTTCAGTCGCTTAACCGTCAGGTGACTGGAACCTATCGCCCAACGGCCACACGATAATAAGCAAGTAATCCGCTAGCCGTTAGGCGAATTGATTGTAGTCGTCGAACGGTCGGGCGACTGCGACCAGTCGCCCATCGGGTAGGTAACTGCGCCCAATCGCCGAAGGGTTAGGCAACTGGAAGCGTAGATCAAAGGCACGGTCGAATACGCGGTCGGGATCGAAGGCGCGGTCAGAGACGTCGTCGTAGGAGCAGTCATAGGCGTGGTCATAGACGTGGTCGCAAGCGCGATCATAGACGTGGTCATCCAGCCATAGTCGAAGATGAAGCAGAGGGGGCTGACCTAATCTGGCGAGGAGGTGTGGTCGAAGGCTTGTTGTAGAGCATGGTCAGAGACGTGGTCGTAGGAGACGGTCGTAGACGTGGTTGAAGGCACGGACGAAGGCATGGTCACAAACGTGGTTGAAGGCATGGTCGAATGGTCGTGGTCGGACGGGCGTGCTCGAACATGGTCAATCGGCCGTGGTCGTAGATGAAGCAGAGGGGGTCAACCGGATCTAGGAAGGAGGTTGTCCGGCCATGGTCGAAGATGAATCAAAGGGGGCTGGCCGGATCCGAGGAGGAGGTCGGCCATGGTCAAAGATAAAGCAAAGAGGGTCGGCCGGATCCGAGGAGGAGAAGGCTGCATTCGGGCGAGGCGCCATCGGATCTAGCATGGAGGAGGCAGGATCCGGGAGCGGCGGCACTGGAGAAGGCCTGGGCAAGCTGGAGGCAGTGGCGTTGTCGGCCGGGGAGCCCGGATCTGGGGCCGTGAAGATAAGCGGCGGAGAGAGCCAGCTTTTAGATTCGGGTGAAAATACTACCGAGGAGATCAGAGAGGCGGCAAAGTTGGGGAGTCGTCAACGCAAAGTAGTGTCCGGATGAGGACGGTGGCGAAGACAATGACAATGGTGACCACGGGCTCTCAGTGGTGCGATGGCCCGTACTCGCAAACGACGGGCTGGCGATGATAATCTGGCATGATGACAATGGTAAATGGGGCGCTCGGAAGGAGGGCCGTGTCGACGAGCGCGCTGCGCCATGCCATGACATCATCGGAGGAGAGGAGGTGCCAGAGAGGTCGAAGCTAAGTCGGTGAAGTCCAGTGCCAAGGAGCGTCGAAGAGCGGTAAGGCGACGTAAACCGATCTATGATCGAAAAAAGTAGAGAAAACCCAATCTGAAGATGACCGAGGAAAACGCTAATTGGTAGCCCATCGGATGATCGGCAACACGACTTAAGCTACGAGTTGCGTAGCCTCCAGGAGAGATTATGGAGACGAGATCATCTCCCAAGAGCGATGTGGCAGAAGCTGTGGAGGCGGCGGCTCATGAGCGGTACAGCTCTGATACTATGTAGGAAGATGAGAATATACTGCGATGGATTGGTGATTGTATTGAGCCTCAAGAGCGGTTTTATAGAGTACAAGATTTAGAGAATAAGAAGTCTCTTTTAAAGATAAGGTAGATATCATAGGATTACAAATATTAAACTACCAAATATAGAGATATGCTAATATGCTCTAACAATATCCAGTAACTCTCTTACGAGCGTGTGGCTTCTTTGACCCTGCCTGCTAGCTGCGCTCCGGCGTGGCCTTCACGATGACTCGCTGGGTCACATGCAGCCCCCCTTGCCTGCTCGCTTCTAGCCCCAAAGTCCCAAACCCCTCCTCAAAGCCGCACGGTAGAGGAGACTGGAGAGAGTGGCAAAACCTACCAAAAATCCCCAAAATCAGCCACCGCCCGCACGTTGGCGCAACCACGACGACCTCCTTCATGTTCGAATCCTCCACCGTTGCAGGCTCTACCGCGGCCTCGCAGCCGAGCCCAGCACGACTGTACATAACGCTAGACCGACACAACGGGCCGGGCTTGAATCAGATCTGTATTCAATCTGGGCTGGCTTTGGTCTCGATTTTTATTTCCGATCCAAATCGGTGGGCCGACTGGCTGTGCTCCACGCCGCCGCCGTTGGTCGTCAGAGCTCCCCTGCCTTCCGGCCATTGGACTCTACAAAGGGAAATAAATACCGTGACATCAATCTACAAGCGAAAACGGCGAAGAAAATAAAGGGAATCCTAAAATTCGAGCAGCCAGAAAACCATCCATCCGACCATCGGATAGTTGGCCATGGCCGCCCTCCGGCCATGTCCCGCTGGCATTGCCGCTCCCGTGTCCTCGACCTTGGGCGCAAACCGCCTGAGCAGCTGGTCGCCTCGCACTCGCTGTATCCTGCCGCTAGGCCGGCGTAACACCACGCTCGTCAAGGTGCAGGAGGGCAAGATGGCCCCTCGCCTGCGCCACAGCCACGCGATCCACGCTCACAAGGGCGCCGCTGATCAGCCCGTCGGCCCGGATCCGGAGGATGAGTTCACGGTAAGTTCAACTCTTCGTGCGTCTCAAGCTCTAAAAATCAACTATATTCGATTTTCCTGTGCTTAGACTCTCGCTTTTCATGTACGATCTGCAAGGCTACTTTTTCCCCCGTCGAAGCTCTGTTAATTTTTTTTTCTTTTTTCCTCTATGATTCTTGAGATCAAACTTGTACTGTATCCATGTTACGTTTTGATGTTTATGCTGAAATCTTATGTAGGGGCACCTACATGGCTACATGTACAAATACACTTAGAATTCGTAGCCCAATATTGCAGGCTGCAGCCCTGAGTCCTTGAGTCTCTGACTTGTGACACCAGCCCTGTATTTACAATTTTGCATGTTCAATGCACTCCTGTAACTTGTGTTTGCATGTTCAAGGAACCATTTGAGTGATCCCCTTAGTGCAAATCCGATATTAACTTGGCACAAACGTAGACTTGCACTACTGTTTGTTTCTTTGTTCACAATACTCCCCGAGTGCAAAGTTTAGAAATTTATCTTACTGATGTTTTACTTATATATTTTGTGGTTTTTATTTGTTGCTACTGCTTCAATTCAGGCTGCGGATTTCGAGAAGTTCCGTGAGAAATTAAAGAAGTTCTGCAAGAGACCACCAGTCAGTGTTATTCCTATGTATATTTGTTGTTGCACTTTTTTCACGGTTGTTTGGTTAATAACAGAGCATACCATTGATTAATGGTAGTGGTGGTCATTTATTATTTGTTGATGACTTCATTCTTTTCTTCAATAACAAAGACTTTGCATTCATACTCTTTCAGGAAAGAGATAGACAATGTAGTTTCAAGTTATTAAATTTATATAGCTTAGCGTCTCATGCAAGTCCTAGGATAGTGAAGTTCAAAACAGTACTACTCAACGTATCAGGTATACATCATAAACAAGGTAAGAGCAAACAATGAAAATATATAGAAATATGAGGGATTAAAATAAACAAACCATATCGCACTCTTAGGAACGCATTTGTGCAAAACCATATCAGTTTATCATCATATTTGCAAAAATAAATAAAAAAAGAAGTGTCTGGAGACTTGTCGTCTATATCCCAATATGTTGTTGATATTATTTAGTCTTACTGTTTTGTTTTTCTTCAAATGCCTTTATTTGTTCTACTTGTTTTTAAAAGGATATGCCATTCGGCGAAGAAATTGACAAACTTGATGAGTACGACTGGAGTGAGATGGCTACCAGCATTTTGGTAAGTTTTGTTATGTCGGGTAAAACTGTAAGACGAGCTCATTTCTTTTGAATTTTTCGTGCGTGGAAAATAATTTAGCACTAGTAGCAAAAGTGTGATCAAAAGCTTGGCAATAATCGCTATTTCATTTTTTTTTCTAAGCTGCACTATCCTTCTGTAAGACCGTCCTAGTTAAGATCAGCTAGGGATGGTGAATGTTTAGCACGGTTGAATTAATGGTTACATTTGTAAGGGCAAAATGTTTAGCAAAGAAGGAAAACCACTCACCATGCTGTTAAACAAGACCTTAATGTGTGTGTGTGTTTTTTAATTTTTGTAGCATGTTGAAGCCATGGCATTGTCAACGGGGGTTTGCGGGATAGCTAAAGATGCTATAAAGTTGGCTTCCAAAGTCATGGTAACCGCATCCACACCCCCTCCCCCCTCGTTGTCTCCATACAAAACTATATCTTTTCTGAAATGATTCCAGGCTTGTGCTGGTTTAAGACGTGGTATGCCCGGCGAAATTTCTCAACATACTATAAAGCAGGTAACTCAGTATATATGATCTGCATTCTAGAATTGTAAGTAATGGCATGTGTACTAATCCCCCCTCCCTAAAATACAGACTGTTAAGATGTACGTGGGCATCTTTCTTAGTACAGTTGATGACGCGCACCAAATGAAGGTTACTACGGAAACTATTGTTTCATTTCTTGGTGCTCTTGGCGGTGTGGCCGCAATAAGCCACATCTTGCTTCAAGATGCTCTGGCAAATCTTGATGATAATGAAGATAGTTCATCGAATTACGGTCCAGACTGTGATGTAGATAGAGCTCTAATAGATAGAACTCGACGCGAGTTTGAGCAGAGAATGAACAATTTGAAACATAAATTCAGGACGGCTCCGCGGCATCACGCATACAAGGTAGGGCATATTTTGATTGGTCCAAGGAGTACTCTTCCCCTTATATTTTGACTGCCACCCTAATGTTTGGGTCGTGCAGATTCTGAGGCCTACGCTGGTTGATGCGATAATACTTACAAGATCCTTCGTTACAATGATGGTTGTTAATTGCGAAAGTGCACTAGGCCAGGTCCAAGGTAAATATGCTCTCTCTGTCTGCCGTTTGTGTGATGTATGCATGCGTTGAGTTGCTTTTCACCGTAAGTGGATCTATCACCCACCGTTTCTGTTGACGGTTAATGCATGTTACCTCGCCTTGCAGGAGGTGACACTAGGGCTCCAGATGACGGCGAACCTGAGGATTCTGACACGGGCTCCGATTCCGTGTGAGTGGCAAATGAAAACCACGCTTCGGAGTATATGCATGGTCACCGGCTCACCGCTGCTCATTGTCGTTTATTTAATCGGATAAACGACTGTAGGTTGTAACGGAGCATTTGACATTTTCTCATCGGCTATCTCTCAGCTTTATCTAATATTTCTTTTCTGCTCAAAGCTCGTCCCTTTGCTTTCATTATGTAACACCCTGCCCATCCTCTGAGCCTAGAGTGCTACCATCACTGTATAATAATACCACTTCTAGTCATCTGCTAAACAATTTAAGCAAACTCTACCTTGATCATGAAGCAACAACCACTTACACCATACCATTTTTAAACAACTTTTCTAACTTACTAGTGGAATTAAACATACTACCAAAAGCTAGATATGTGAAGTGTTGCAAGAACGTGAAGTCATTCATGTGCTACATCCGCCCGTGCAAGACGTCCTCAAAAGTTACCTAAAAAACAACAAAGCAAGGGTGAGTCCAAAGACTCAGCAAGTAAATAATAGAACAATAGACACTACCAACATAAGTAAGCATATAAACATAATGCACATATATCATCATGTTCATAACATCATTCTCATAGCCAAACAATGCAATGCCATCAATGCCATGCCTCATTACTCTACATGCTCATATGCTCTTCATTTTGCAAGTACCGGTACTGCCGAGTGAACACCCGTCGATGTTCACCCATCGTGGGCCCGCCCTCATAGGCACGGGACCCCTCCACTCCCGTGGAGGCCTACCGAAGTAGGTCTTACTCAAGAGCACTCCGGATTAGTCCGCTAACTTTACTCATAGTTAGGGACTTTCTCACCGCCCTCACTCTTGAGTGCTCCTCATGCAATTGCATATGTCCATGATCATAATCACGCTCATCACTAGCATTACTAGTAGACAAGAATCTTTGCCTACCTCACTCCATCATCATTGCCATTATTTACCATGCAACCTTATGTCAGGTAAATATCACATTTCCACATAGATATCATGTAATCAACGCATTTCTACATAAATATCATCATACCAGATAAACATCGCATATTCATAACCTTGGTCTACCGCTCTACCATGTACTTGCCTGTTAAACGAGCGGAGCGGAACGACGTGCGGAAGGCGTCGACTCGCGACCTCCACCTGGGCAAACAAACAGTCCAATTTTAACGCATCATACAAGACCAGAGATTAAATGGGCCACGACGATACTACGCATATCCCGTTTCTGGCGCAGGAACGCACGGGTTTTAGGGATCTGCCGCGCAGGTCCCGAAAACCTCCTTTTTCCCTCTTTCTTTTTCTCCTCTTTTCTTTTCTCCTCTTCTTCTCCTTTCTCTTCCTTTTCTTTCCTCTTTCTTTTTTTCCTCTTTTTTTTCTTTCTCTACCCGGTCGGCCCCCATTCTTTTGCTCCCTCACCTACCCATCTCCCTCTCTCTCTCCAACTGCATTCGGCCGAAACGGCCTCCTCCTCCTCTTCTCCGCCCAGGGCGGCGCGCGGCCGGGCGCGGCGGCGCCGGCGGTTCTCCCGCCGCCCCCTTCCTCTCCTCTCCTACCCCCACTCTCTCCCTCCCATCGGCTCTCCTCCAGGCGGCTTGGGGCGCGCGGGGTGGCACACGGCTGAGCTCGGGCTCGTCGGCCCCGAGCTCGCCGCCGCCGCCGACTCCCTCGCCTCCTCCGCCCTCCCCTCCCATCTCACTCCCCTCCCTCTTTCTCTCGCATGCGGCTGCGCAGGCCTCGGGCTCTCCGCCGCTGGCCTCCCCCTGCTCGCCCCCGCCTACCTCGCCTCAGATCCGGCTGGCCCCGACCGAATCCACGCCTCCCCTGGCACGCGCGGCGGTGGGGCGCTGGGGCGCCGCCGCCCAGTCGGCTCGGCCAGCGGCCTGGCTGCCGCCCTCGACTCTGGTCTGCGCCACCGCGCCTCCCTCGGCTCGCACCAGGTACACTCTCCCTTCCTTCCCTTAAAGCTAGGGTGAGGGGACCTACCCGGGTATCGGCTTGGGCGAAGAAATGGGTGTGGCAATGGCTATCTGCTGGGTTGATTTAAGGAGGGGGCTGGGTGATGACTTCTGCAGGGTGCAGGGCATAGGTGGCGTGCATGCACGCTAGGGCAAGCATGCAGCTGGCCACGTCTCCCTGGCAGAGGAAAAGTGGGTGAGTTGTCCTACTGGGTCTCCCTGGCATTACATTCTACCCCCTTAACAGAATTCGACCCCGAATTCTGGCGTTCAACAATCCGCACAAAAGAAACAAAAATAAAATGATCTACACATAACATAACTCTAACTCATACCCGAGGAGAACAACTCTAGATACTTCTCGCGCTTGCGAGACTCCAACTCCCATGTCGCTTCTCGCTCAGACTGATGCGACCAAAGCACCTTAACATACTTTATCAGTTTAATCCTCAACACTTTCTCCGATTCCTCCAGAATCCGAACTGGATGGGACTCGAAGGTGAGGTCTTGCTTTAAGGACACTGGTTCTAACATAACCTCATGCTCTAGATCTCGCAAGAACTTTCTCAACATCGAAACATATTGTGCATTCCGTGCATAGACTCCATTCTCATGCCTCGGCATAAGAAAACCTCCAATCCTTCAGGAAAAACACTCTCATTGTTTGCACAAAAGAGACAAGGCTACTCTTATTTGCAACAAGGAGAGCTCTTCTCTTTTACAAGAGAAGTATCACGCAACATTCATAGAACCAACCCATTCATCCACAAACATCAACCCTTCTCTCAAATCAGAAGGAAATTTTGTTTCCTCTCGGGAAACCATTTCATCACAATAAATCCACTCAGAGTGAAAACCGGACAGGAAATCAATCCTTAACTTAACAACCAATTTTATGCCGCATATACCATGCGAAATATTTCTATTCCCCAAATCAGTCTTTCCTTTTCCAAGAAAAGAAAGCATATTCTTTTAGGCATAAGGATAACGCCTTAGACAAAAACCACATAGACCACAAGTAAAATGCGGAAATACCGCATCTTTCTACTTAAATCCACTATCCCTCAAAGTGGCCATGAACAAATTCCCAAATCAGGGGAACCCAAAATAATCCTTTGTATGTCGATCAATCACTTCAATCGATAACATGAGAGACATTTTACTTCGTGTCCCTTAAAATCAGTATCGATCACCCATCCATGTGACTAAACTCGCAAAGACAGTTCTCACTAACCCATACTTCGAGATATCAAAACATTCCAATTACTCATTAGATGGCCATACAACAATTCATTCTTCCATCGCCCATTATGAGCTACAAGGCCAATTCAATCCTAGGGCAACGTTCCCATAAATCTGGGGAAGCTTTAGTATACTACCTAAGTAAAATCCCATTCACCAACGACACATTTGCCGACAGATAGTCTCTCATGCCCCATTAAAATTGCATTGGTTCCCATCAGTTCAATCCCTTCAGTACCCTTATTTCTAGGGTTTCAATTCACACTCTATTGGCCTTACGATTAATCCCATCAATGGTCGACTTTAACTCATGGAATGGATTATTCCTCTAACTACTTCTTTAAATAATGATCACCAAACATGGTGGATAGAACAAATCATACACCAACTCTTAACCTCTCATATCCACAAAATGAGGTAAGCTCCGTTAGGATCTCATTTAACATCAAATAACTAAATCTTCCAATAGCCCTACTTCATCATTACCTCAAGCTATGATATGGGAATCAAGCAATCT
This sequence comes from Dendrocalamus latiflorus, assembly GCA_017311315.1. Lineage (NCBI taxonomy): Eukaryota > Viridiplantae > Streptophyta > Magnoliopsida > Poales > Poaceae > Dendrocalamus > Dendrocalamus latiflorus. The sequence goes on along the minus strand of CM029656.1, from coordinate 35,966,920 downwards.
AAAACATTAACCCCTAACGCTGATTACCTCAAAAACATAAGTCAGGGTAGTTCTTTCACCAAAATCTCATACTCTCATTGCTACCCAGCTTTACCAGCTTAAATGTGACATCAATCACCATTATTTCCCATAGACACTACTAGTTGCGAAGACACAATCGACCATTAGTTTCGCCTTTAAGGCTAATTTTATCCCTAATCAATTTACCACCAGGATCATGACCTAAGATCAACTCAGAACTCTATTAGCCACACAAATCTTTATTATCACCCTATTACCAACATATCAACCATCTCACTCTAGATCTAGGCCCAATAGAGCTTCATGTTATGACTAACATTCGTTTTGAGAGCAAGGGATTCCAATCCTTCAGCAACCCCCGAAAATTAAGAAGTCTACCAAGATTAAACATCCAAAAAAACAGAACGAAATCCCAACGGCTTTCATTCTCCAACAAGACAGGACTTTAGAATGAGTTCACCACTCACTCCCCCAAAACAAACCGTCACTACATCGTCCACAATGTATGCCGAGTTTGTAGCATGTTATGAGGCTACGGGGCAGGTGAACTGGCTAAAGAAGTTCATACCCGGTTTAAAAGTGGTTGACGACATCAATAGACCATTTAAGTTGTACTGCGATAATGAACCCGCAGTAACGTATGCCCACAACAATAAGTCAAGTGGTGTTGCCAAACACATTGACATAAAGTACTATGTTGTGAAAGATAAAGTTCGGGATCAAATTATAAGTCTAGAGCATATAAGTACCGCAAAGATGTTAGCGGATCCGCTTACTAAAGGCTTAGCACCCAACGTGTTCAGAGAACATGTAGCCGGCATGGGTTTAAGGGAAAGCCTATGATTCCTGGACTAAACGATGGCCCAAAAGATTAAAGTAACTATTTCAGAACAGAGAGGTGTATTGTAGCTGTTGAATCTATCGGCGATTGACCGTGACGATGAGACATGTTCTATACACTAATCTGTGATGGAATGTGTAAAGGCAAAAGTAATTAAAGATAAAGTATAGATTGAGATCAAGGGGGAGAATGTTAGGATGATCTCAGGCATTTGGCCCAACGGCCAAATGTCAACCCCTTGACCGCGCCCTGATCGGGGGCGCCCAGCCCAATAGGCTGGTGGGCCCCTGTCGCCAGCGCCATATAAACAGAGGTGGGGGCCGGACGGCTCGCATCACGAGGTTGACCGTGCCGCCGCCACCCCACCGACAAAACCCTAACCCGATCTGTTGAGGGGGCGCTCAAGCGACGGGAAGCACCACCGCTGTTCACCGCCGCCAGGGAGACGCCGCCGCCCGGGACACACCGCAGAGGAGCCCCGCACCTCTTCACCGACCGTCGCTGCCCGTGCGCAGACGTCACCGAGCGTACCCGTGATGGCCACCTCTTCTTCCTCTACATCCGAAGGTCGGTACCCCTCTCTCCCTCTCGGTTTTACCTCAAGATCATGAACCCTAAAAGAACCCCGCTAGATCTAACCTAGGAGATCCTAAAAGCTAAAGACCTAGACCTAACACAAACTTGTACTGTATCCATGTTACGTTTTGATGTTTATGCTGAAATCTTATGTAGGGGCACCTACATGGCTACATGTACAAATACACTTAGAATTCGTAGCCCAATATTGCAGGCTGCAGCCCTGAGTCCTTGAGTCTCTGACTTGTGACACCAGCCCTGTATTTACAATTTTGCATGTTCAATGCACTCCTGTAACTTGTGTTTGCATGTTCAAGGAACCATTTGAGTGATCCCCTTAGTGCAAATCCGATATTAACTTGGCACAAACGTAGACTTGCACTACTGTTTGTTTCTTTGTTCACAATACTCCCCGAGTGCAAAGTTTAGAAATTTATCTTACTGATGTTTTACTTATATATTTTGTGGTTTTTATTTGTTGCTACTGCTTCAATTCAGGCTGCGGATTTCGAGAAGTTCCGTGAGAAATTAAAGAAGTTCTGCAAGAGACCACCAGTCAGTGTTATTCCTATGTATATTTGTTGTTGCACTTTTTTCACGGTTGTTTGGTTAATAACAGAGCATACCATTGATTAATGGTAGTGGTGGTCATTTATTATTTGTTGATGACTTCATTCTTTTCTTCAATAACAAAGACTTTGCATTCATACTCTTTCAGGAAAGAGATAGACAATGTAGTTTCAAGTTATTAAATTTATATAGCTTAGCGTCTCATGCAAGTCCTAGGATAGTGAAGTTCAAAACAGTACTACTCAACGTATCAGGTATACATCATAAACAAGGTAAGAGCAAACAATGAAAATATATAGAAATATGAGGGATTAAAATAAACAAACCATATCGCACTCTTAGGAACGCATTTGTGCAAAACCATATCAGTTTATCATCATATTTGCAAAAATAAATAAAAAAGAAGTGTCTGGAGACTTGTCGTCTATATCCCAATATGTTGTTGATATTATTTAGTCTTACTGTTTTGTTTTTCTTCAAATGCCTTTATTTGTTCTACTTGTTTTTAAAAGGATATGCCATTCGGCGAAGAAATTGACAAACTTGATGAGTACGACTGGAGTGAGATGGCTACCAGCATTTTGGTAAGTTTTGTTATGTCGGGTAAAACTGTAAGACGAGCTCATTTCTTTTGATTTTTTCGTGCGTGGAAAATAATTTAGCACTAGAAACATAAATTCAGGACGGCTCCGCGGCATCACGCATACAAGGTAGGGCATATTTTGATTGGTCCAAGGAGTACTCTTCCCCTTATATTTTGACTGCCGTCCTAATGTTTGGGTCGTGCAGATTCTGAGGCCTACGCTGGTTGATGCGATAATACTTACAAGATCCTTCGTTACAATGATGGTTGTTAATCGCGAAAGTGCACTAGGCCAGGTCCAAGGTAAATATGCTTCCTCTGTCTGCCGTTTGTGTGATGTATGCATGCGTTGAGTTGCTTTTTGCCGTAAGTGGATGTGGCGCCCCGTTTTTCGTACGGCCGGGGAGCCACTTCCCTCCAGTTTTTCGGAAAATGCGTATAGGTCCTTTTTCCTCGCGAATAGGTCCCTGCGCCCAGTTTTTTTAAAAAAATTTCGAGATGGCGCCCTGCGGGTTTCCGAAATTACGTATAGGTCCTTATTTACTTACGTACAGGTCCTTACAGGTCCTCGGTTTTTTACGAAAAAGGCCTTTGGTTTTTCCGAAATTACGCATGTGTCCTCAATTTTTTTAATGAAACTCCCTGCGAATTTTCGCCTCTTTTACTTTGGTCCACACGGTAGCTAGCGCGGCGTGCGTCGCGCTCATGCAGCTAGTATATCTTACTCCAGGACCAACTAAAACAAAATGATTAGTATAATTGAATAAATCAGGGTATGTTTGGCCCGCACGGTGCTTAAGACAAGAAAGCGAATTTTTTAATGAATAATCTATTTTTTATTCAAAATAACCAAAATATACCTAGCTGATTTTTTTTTACAAAAATAGACTTCAGTCGCTTAACCGTCAGGTGACTGGAACCTATCGCCCAACGGCCACACGATAATAAGCAAGTAATCCGCTAGCCGTTAGGCGAATTGATTGTAGTCGTCGAACGGTCGGGCGACTGCGACCAGTCGCCCATCGGGTAGGTAACTGCGCCCAATCGCCGAAGGGTTAGGCAACTGGAAGCGTAGATCAAAGGCACGGTCGAATACGCGGTCGGGATCGAAGGCGCGGTCAGAGACGTCGTCGTAGGAGCAGTCATAGGCGTGGTCATAGACGTGGTCGCAGGCGCGATCATAGACGTGGTCATCCAGCCATAGTCGAAGATGAAGCAGAGGGGGCTGACCTAATCTGGCGAGGAGGTGTGGTCGAAGGCTTGTTGTAGAGCATGGTCAGAGACGTGGTCGTAGGAGACGGTCGTAGACGTGGTTGAAGGCACGGACGAAGGCATGGTCACAAACGTGGTTGAAGGCATGGTCGAATGGTCGTGGTCGGACGGGCGTGCTCGAACATGGTCAATCGGCCGTGGTCGTAGATGAAGCAGAGGGGGTCAACCGGATCTAGGAAGGAGGTTGTCCGGCCATGGTCGAAGATGAATCAAAGGGGGCTGGCCGGATCCGAGGAGGAGGTCGGCCATGGTCAAAGATAAAGCAAAGAGGGTCGGCCGGATCCGAGGAGGAGAAGGCTGCATTCGGGCGAGGCGCCATCGGATCTAGCATGGAGGAGGCAGGATCCGGGAGCGGCGGCACTGGAGAAGGCCTGGGCAAGCTGGAGGCAGTGGCGTTGTCGGCCGGGGAGCCCGGATCTGGGGCCGTGAAGATAAGCGGCGGAGAGAGCCAGCTTTTAGATTCGGGTGAAAATACTACCGAGGAGATCAGAGAGGCGGCAAAGTTGGGGAGTCGTCAACGCAAAGTAGTGTCCGGATGAGGACGGTGGCGAAGACAATGACAATGGTGACCACGGGCTCTCAGTGGTGCGATGGCCCGTACTCGCAAACGACGGGCTGGCGATGATAATCTGGCATGATGACAATGGTAAATGGGGCGCTCGGAAGGAGGGCCGTGTCGACGAGCGCGCTGCGCCATGCCATGACATCATCGGAGGAGAGGAGGTGCCAGAGAGGTCGAAGCTAAGTCGGTGAAGTCCAGTGCCAAGGAGCGTCGAAGAGCGGTAAGGCGACGTAAACCGATCTATGATCGAAAAAAGTAGAGAAAACCCAATCTGAAGATGACCGAGGAAAACGCTAATTGGTAGCCCATCGGATGATCGGCAACACGACTTAAGCTACGAGTTGCGTAGCCTCCAGGAGAGATTATGGAGACGAGATCATCTCCCAAGAGCGATGTGGCAGAAGCTGTGGAGGCGGCGGCTCATGAGCGGTACAGCTCTGATACTATGTAGGAAGATGAGAATATACTGCGATGGATTGGTGATTGTATTGAGCCTCAAGAGCGGTTTTATAGAGTACAAGATTTAGAGAATAAGAAGTCTCTTTTAAAGATAAGGTAGATATCATAGGATTACAAATATTAAACTACCAAATATAGAGATATGCTAATATGCTCTAACAATATCCAGTAACTCTCTTACGAGCGTGTGGCTTCTTTGACCCTGCCTGCTAGCTGCGCTCCGGCGTGGCCTTCACGATGACTCGCTGGGTCACATGCAGCCCCCCTTGCCTGCTCGCTTCTAGCCCCAAAGTCCCAAACCCCTCCTCAAAGCCGCACGGTAGAGGAGACTGGAGAGAGTGGCAAAACCTACCAAAAATCCCCAAAATCAGCCACCGCCCGCACGTTGGCGCAACCACGACGACCTCCTTCATGTTCGAATCCTCCACCGTTGCAGGCTCTACCGCGGCCTCGCAGCCGAGCCCAGCACGACTGTACATAACGCTAGACCGACACAACGGGCCGGGCTTGAATCAGATCTGTATTCAATCTGGGCTGGCTTTGGTCTCGATTTTTATTTCCGATCCAAATCGGTGGGCCGACTGGCTGTGCTCCACGCCGCCGCCGTTGGTCGTCAGAGCTCCCCTGCCTTCCGGCCATTGGACTCTACAAAGGGAAATAAATACCGTGACATCAATCTACAAGCGAAAACGGCGAAGAAAATAAAGGGAATCCTAAAATTCGAGCAGCCAGAAAACCATCCATCCGACCATCGGATAGTTGGCCATGGCCGCCCTCCGGCCATGTCCCGCTGGCATTGCCGCTCCCGTGTCCTCGACCTTGGGCGCAAACCGCCTGAGCAGCTGGTCGCCTCGCACTCGCTGTATCCTGCCGCTAGGCCGGCGTAACACCACGCTCGTCAAGGTGCAGGAGGGCAAGATGGCCCCTCGCCTGCGCCACAGCCACGCGATCCACGCTCACAAGGGCGCCGCTGATCAGCCCGTCGGCCCGGATCCGGAGGATGAGTTCACGGTAAGTTCAACTCTTCGTGCGTCTCAAGCTCTAAAAATCAACTATATTCGATTTTCCTGTGCTTAGACTCTCGCTTTTCATGTACGATCTGCAAGGCTACTTTTTCCCCCGTCGAAGCTCTGTTAATTTTTTTTTCTTTTTTCCTCTATGATTCTTGAGATCAAACTTGTACTGTATCCATGTTACGTTTTGATGTTTATGCTGAAATCTTATGTAGGGGCACCTACATGGCTACATGTACAAATACACTTAGAATTCGTAGCCCAATATTGCAGGCTGCAGCCCTGAGTCCTTGAGTCTCTGACTTGTGACACCAGCCCTGTATTTACAATTTTGCATGTTCAATGCACTCCTGTAACTTGTGTTTGCATGTTCAAGGAACCATTTGAGTGATCCCCTTAGTGCAAATCCGATATTAACTTGGCACAAACGTAGACTTGCACTACTGTTTGTTTCTTTGTTCACAATACTCCCCGAGTGCAAAGTTTAGAAATTTATCTTACTGATGTTTTACTTATATATTTTGTGGTTTTTATTTGTTGCTACTGCTTCAATTCAGGCTGCGGATTTCGAGAAGTTCCGTGAGAAATTAAAGAAGTTCTGCAAGAGACCACCAGTCAGTGTTATTCCTATGTATATTTGTTGTTGCACTTTTTTCACGGTTGTTTGGTTAATAACAGAGCATACCATTGATTAATGGTAGTGGTGGTCATTTATTATTTGTTGATGACTTCATTCTTTTCTTCAATAACAAAGACTTTGCATTCATACTCTTTCAGGAAAGAGATAGACAATGTAGTTTCAAGTTATTAAATTTATATAGCTTAGCGTCTCATGCAAGTCCTAGGATAGTGAAGTTCAAAACAGTACTACTCAACGTATCAGGTATACATCATAAACAAGGTAAGAGCAAACAATGAAAATATATAGAAATATGAGGGATTAAAATAAACAAACCATATCGCACTCTTAGGAACGCATTTGTGCAAAACCATATCAGTTTATCATCATATTTGCAAAAATAAATAAAAAAAGAAGTGTCTGGAGACTTGTCGTCTATATCCCAATATGTTGTTGATATTATTTAGTCTTACTGTTTTGTTTTTCTTCAAATGCCTTTATTTGTTCTACTTGTTTTTAAAAGGATATGCCATTCGGCGAAGAAATTGACAAACTTGATGAGTACGACTGGAGTGAGATGGCTACCAGCATTTTGGTAAGTTTTGTTATGTCGGGTAAAACTGTAAGACGAGCTCATTTCTTTTGAATTTTTCGTGCGTGGAAAATAATTTAGCACTAGTAGCAAAAGTGTGATCAAAAGCTTGGCAATAATCGCTATTTCATTTTTTTTTCTAAGCTGCACTATCCTTCTGTAAGACCGTCCTAGTTAAGATCAGCTAGGGATGGTGAATGTTTAGCACGGTTGAATTAATGGTTACATTTGTAAGGGCAAAATGTTTAGCAAAGAAGGAAAACCACTCACCATGCTGTTAAACAAGACCTTAATGTGTGTGTGTGTTTTTTAATTTTTGTAGCATGTTGAAGCCATGGCATTGTCAACGGGGGTTTGCGGGATAGCTAAAGATGCTATAAAGTTGGCTTCCAAAGTCATGGTAACCGCATCCACACCCCCTCCCCCCTCGTTGTCTCCATACAAAACTATATCTTTTCTGAAATGATTCCAGGCTTGTGCTGGTTTAAGACGTGGTATGCCCGGCGAAATTTCTCAACATACTATAAAGCAGGTAACTCAGTATATATGATCTGCATTCTAGAATTGTAAGTAATGGCATGTGTACTAATCCCCCCTCCCTAAAATACAGACTGTTAAGATGTACGTGGGCATCTTTCTTAGTACAGTTGATGACGCGCACCAAATGAAGGTTACTACGGAAACTATTGTTTCATTTCTTGGTGCTCTTGGCGGTGTGGCCGCAATAAGCCACATCTTGCTTCAAGATGCTCTGGCAAATCTTGATGATAATGAAGATAGTTCATCGAATTACGGTCCAGACTGTGATGTAGATAGAGCTCTAATAGATAGAACTCGACGCGAGTTTGAGCAGAGAATGAACAATTTGAAACATAAATTCAGGACGGCTCCGCGGCATCACGCATACAAGGTAGGGCATATTTTGATTGGTCCAAGGAGTACTCTTCCCCTTATATTTTGACTGCCACCCTAATGTTTGGGTCGTGCAGATTCTGAGGCCTACGCTGGTTGATGCGATAATACTTACAAGATCCTTCGTTACAATGATGGTTGTTAATTGCGAAAGTGCACTAGGCCAGGTCCAAGGTAAATATGCTCTCTCTGTCTGCCGTTTGTGTGATGTATGCATGCGTTGAGTTGCTTTTCACCGTAAGTGGATCTATCACCCACCGTTTCTGTTGACGGTTAATGCATGTTACCTCGCCTTGCAGGAGGTGACACTAGGGCTCCAGATGACGGCGAACCTGAGGATTCTGACACGGGCTCCGATTCCGTGTGAGTGGCAAATGAAAACCACGCTTCGGAGTATATGCATGGTCACCGGCTCACCGCTGCTCATTGTCGTTTATTTAATCGGATAAACGACTGTAGGTTGTAACGGAGCATTTGACATTTTCTCATCGGCTATCTCTCAGCTTTATCTAATATTTCTTTTCTGCTCAAAGCTCGTCCCTTTGCTTTCATTATGTAACACCCTGCCCATCCTCTGAGCCTAGAGTGCTACCATCACTGTATAATAATACCACTTCTAGTCATCTGCTAAACAATTTAAGCAAACTCTACCTTGATCATGAAGCAACAACCACTTACACCATACCATTTTTAAACAACTTTTCTAACTTACTAGTGGAATTAAACATACTACCAAAAGCTAGATATGTGAAGTGCTGCAAGAACGTGAAGTCATTCATGTGCTACATCCGCCCGTGCAAGACGTCCTCAAAAGTTACCTAAAAAACAACAAAGCAAGGGTGAGTCCAAAGACTCAGCAAGTACATAATAGAACAATAGACACTACCAACATAAGTAAGCATATAAACATAATGCACATATATCATCATGTTCATAACATCATTCTCATAGCCAAACAATGCAATGCCATCAATGCCATGCCTCATTACTCTACATGCTCATATGCTCTTCATTTTGCAAGTACCGGTACTGCCGAGTGAACACCCGTCGATGTTCACCCATCGTGGGTCCGCCCTCATAGGCACGGGACCCCTCCACTCCCGTGGAGGCCTACCGAAGTAGGTCTTACTCAAGAGCACTCCGGATTAGTCCGCTAACTTTACTCATAGTTAGGGACTTTCTCACCGCCCTCACTCTTGAGTGCTCCTCATGCAATTGCATATGTCCATGATCATAATCACGCTCATCACTAGCATTACTAGTAGACAAGAATCTTTGCCTACCTCACTCCATCATCATTGCCATTATTTACCATGCAACCTTATGTCAGGTAAATATCACATTTCCACATAGATATCATGTAATCAACGCATTTCTACATAAATATCATCATACCAGATAAACATCGCATATTCATAACCTTGGTCTACCGCTCTACCATGTACTTGCCTGTTAAACGAGCGGAGCGGAACGACGTGCGGAAGGCGTCGACTCGCGACCTCCACCTGGGCAAACAAACAGTCCAATTTTAACGCATCATACAAGACCAGAGATTAAATGGGCCACGACGATACTACGCATATCCCGTTTCTGGCGCAGGAACGCACGGGTTTTAGGGATCTGCCGCGCAGGTCCCGAAAACCTCCTTTTTTCCCTCTTTCTTTTTCTCCTCTTTTCTTTTCTCCTCTTCTTCTCCTTTCTCTTCCTTTTCTTTCCTCTTTCTTTTTTCCTCTTTTTTTTTCTTTCTCTACCCGGTCGGCCCCCATTCTTTTCCTCCCTCACCTACCCATCTCCCTCTCTCTCTCCAACTGCATTCGGCCGAAACGGCCTCCTCCTCCTCTTCTCCGCCCAGGGCGGCGCGCGGCCGGGCGCGGCGGCGCCGGCGGTTCTCCCGCCGCCCCCTTCCTCTCCTCTCCTACCCCCACTCTCTCCCTCCCATCGGCTCTCCTCCAGGCGGCTTGGGGCGCGCGGGGTGGCACACGGCTGAGCTCGGGCTCGTCGGCCCCGAGCTCGCCGCCGCCGCCGACTCCCTCGCCTCCTCCGCCCTCCCCTCCCATCTCACTCCCCTCCCTCTTTCTCTCGCATGCGGCTGCGCAGGCCTCGGGCTCTCCGCCGCCGGCCTCCCCCTGCTCGCCCCCGCCTACCTCGCCTCAGATCCGGCCGGCCCCGACCGAATCCACGCCTCCCTGGCACGCGCGGCGGTGGGGCGCTGGGGCGCCGCCGCCCAGTCGGCTCGGCCAAATTTGTATGCTCTCAAATTTGTTCTTCATCTCAAATTTGTATGCTCTCTGTTCTTCATCTCTTGTTCGCTGTCAAATTTGTATGCTCTCAAGTGTTTCTTGCGTTCAGAGAAAAGAAGTTTTTAATTCTCTTTTTGAGTCATTATTTCAGATTGCTTTTTCTCCTGTGTGCAAACCAAAACTACAAAAGGCAGGAATGCAAAAATCTGTGAACACTTGGCCGAAATCTGTATGCCTTTGTGCCAATTATTTCTTGCGGTTCTAGTCCCTGCCGAGTGCTCCTTTTCTTGTGAGGGATACATGTCCGTAGGGCAACAAAAATCTGCATGCATAGCATTAAATGGCTGCATGTTCCCTCTCTCGGCAAGGAGACATTTTCAGCATCATTCTCTAGCATTAATGGCACTTAATTCTCCTTTTCGGCAGCTCCTTGAGAGGTTTCTTGTTGTCCCAATTACAACATTGTTTGTTGGTTTATTTTGGCTAGCTTTCTTTCCTGGAGTGGTACTTGCTTCCTTGTCTTTTTAGTTCTTGCCATTCAAAGCTTCGGCCAGGTGCATTCTTTTTTATTTTATTTTTGCGGCCTGGAAGTAATTCTTGCTTTTTGTGTTGGTTCGGCTAGCAGTAAACTCCAGTGAACACTTTATCCCTCGTGAGCTGCTGTGAACAAAAGATCAACTAAAACTTGTCTCCCTTTAGGTTTTGAATATTTTGTTCAGCTTTTGCTTTTTCCTGTCGGTGGTTTGGTTGGCTTTTCAGTTTGATCTTCTGACTATCCATGCCTGCGATCAATTCTGAATGTTCCATGTTCCCTGACTCGATAGCCAGTAATTTGTCACTCATGGGCATGCGGCGGCTGTGTCTAGTACTCTGTGAGGCTGTGAGCACCAGCATAAATTCATCTTAAAACCTATTTCTTCCATCTTGCTATACTTTTTCTGATCCAGCCTTTGAACCTAAATTTGATCAGCTTGATCAGATTATGTCAAGAGCAAGTGCTTAAGGTGCAATGACATCCTCAACAGTCGCAGTTCTGTTGCAGTCAACATGATCAAACTGGCTCCTTTCTTCCATCGGGGTATCCATGAGATCCCGTCAGGGTTTTCAATACCAGTTCTAAAATTTTAGGGGGGCCGATATGAGCGATAATCGGAAATTTTCGGATAATTTCAGGCCAAACTTTTCAAACAAAATTTGAATTACAAACTAATTTTGGGCCAAAAATCTCCGATAATCATTAATTTGTAGTATTGCCACCTGATGGCCTATATCGAGAGTACCAGCAATCACGCCACGTATTTGCTCGATGCTCTACTGTTATGTTAGCAAATTCCTTTATTCTATCTTTTTTTTTTCTGCTTGCCCAATTATTAAGTGTTGGAGCTATAGCAGCTAGTTGTTGCTATGAATGTTTTGCTATGATTGTCCTGTCCATGTCGTTCTTTTGCTATGAATGTTTCTTCAAGTGCGACGCAAACTTGGTCATACTGGTTCTACCGCGGAGTGTTACAACTCTAGCTAGCCTAGCGCATTCGGTAACGTTGCTAGATCCTACACATTGCAGAAGACAAAGCATCAACATACATATTAGCAGTACGCGATAGTAGAAAACAGAGCATCGTTGTCACAGCAGCTCCAGCCGGAGCTAGCTCATAGAGTTGCATCCATGCACTGAATATCTAAAAGTTACGGGGAAAGGCTCCGCGGAATTGCCAGAACAAAGCGTAGTAGAGGATCGTGTAAGCCCGGATAAGCTCCCCGAAGTAAACCTCCTTGTCAACATCCAGGCTGGAGAGCGGGACCGTGTCGGCGTACGGTGGGAGGTATCCCGGGCTCTTGATGAAGACGGCCGACATGAGCATCAGGCCATCCATGGCCTCCACCAGCGCGTCGGCCCTGACGTAGCCCTCGCGGCCCTGACCCGCAACCCTGATGAAGCCCTCGCCCACACGCACCATGTCCTGCAACAACAACAAATTCAACAGCAAATCCTTGTAAATGAACACGCGCCGTTGATTTCGCTTAAGATCAAGTCAGAGTCGAGCGTTGCCTGTGCTCGTAACTACCTCGTGGTGCTCTGGAGAGAGCAGGCCAATGTCCACCACCTTCTCCAGGAGGAGACTGCAGAGCCCAGCGGTCTGAATCGCCTCATCCAGCATCCACTTGTTGCCCAGTAGGGCGATCGGCCTGTGGGACAACCGAAACTTCTCCATAGCCACTCGAAACGCATCACCGCCCTAGAATGAAGCAGAACCGGAACCGAAATAAGATGTGTGCTTAGTTGCGCTGATTGAGAAATCACGTGCATTAACTACTACATTGCACCTTAACAAACCAGCAAAGATCGATCGATCACCTATTTGTACATACAAACTAGCTCGGAAAGCAAAATAACTCAACGCAATAGTATCTTTATGCATATTTTCGGAAAACTGAGACAATGAAGGCGCTTAAATATAAACTTCTTCGATCTGATCTTTCCAGAAAAGAAAGCAAGAAATCGAAAACGCATGACGATCGAATCGAGGCCACTACACGAGTGGCGATCGAATAGCCGAACCATCACAAAAGAAATCGAGAATTTCCAAACATTTGTACAACATATGATGGAAGAAGCACGCGCGCAAGGAGAAAGAAAACAAAAGAGAACAGAAACTGCAAGCAAAAAACTAGAACAAGAATAGGTGAGAAATTCTCCGGTTTTTTCTAAAAAAAAAATAAAAAGTCATAAAACAATCGTCCTTAACAAAAATCCAAAAGAAAAGAAAGAAACCAAGAAAGATTGAACAACAGAGGAACAAAGGAGTGAACAAGAAACAGAGGAAGAAATGGGGAAAAGGAACAGCTCCTCCATTTTTTATCTAAAAAAGAAAAGGGAAAAAAGATGGAAAAGAGAGGAGAAATCCATTCCTACCATTTTCATGTAAAATGCCCGAAAAAAATTCCAATAAAAACAGAAAACATAAAAATTAGACAAACGGAAGAAGGGCGAAGTGAAAAACGAAAAGAAATAAGGCAAGCAAGAGAGGAAGAACACCACAGGCCAAGACGAGAAAAAGAGGACCAAGATTAGGCCCATATGATCAATCAGCACGGCCAGATCCTAGAGCCCCCCTGTCGATATTATAGCCATTCCAAGTCCAAATCAAACGAGAAAGAAACCTTCTACTCGGTCCAAGTGCAAATCAAACGTGAAACAAACCTACTACCCGGCCCAACTCCAAGTCACACGACGAAGGAACAGACAAAGACCACAGATCCATGCAAGAACACAAGTACGTACCACCAAAGCAGAGATCCAGGCGGGCAACCATACCGTCACGTGGTCGTCGTCGGAGGGTGGGCCGTCCATCTGAAAGCAGACTACAGCAAGACGGCGGGCAGCGGACTCCGACGCCGCCCTCTCCCCCGGAGCGGCCACGGCTAGCAGCGCAATGCCCTCGGGCGCCGCTAGCGTCAACACGCCACGGTGGGGTGGCGCTCCGGCGAGCAGACCTGTCACAGCGGAGCGTGGGAAGGCGGCGATGGATAAGGGGAGGATGGAGGCGTGACTAGCCATGGGAAGTTGGGGAGTATTGGAAACTCGTTGTGTGTGAGATAGGTGTGCGGTGCATGCCCCTTTATATAGCATACAGACTGTATACGTATACACATGTTGCGTAGATCGGTGTATGGTGTATACGTATACACTTTCCTTTCTTGGGCGTTAAGCTACAATCCCTGCTCCTCCTTCCCAAACTTTTTGCCGCGGGCCTACGGGCAGCCACTGTGTGCAGTGGCTAATCATAGAGTATCATTTTTGGTGTATTTTAAACCTATATTATAAAAATAGCTATATACACGCGAGAATAGCAGAATAGCATTTCTGCCGCCCGGTCACCGAGCAGCATTACCCTTCCTCGCGAGATCAACGTTGTAGTCCTCGCCGGCCGCACTAGCCTTGGTCACCAATTCACGCTCTCTCGCGCTCCACATTGCAAGCCTCGCGCTCCTTGCGCCTGCATGCCTCTAGGTGAGTTTCCGTCTCCCGTCGGATACGCTTGCTTCGATCTTCAGCGCGTCGCCACTCCTCCATCCTCTGACGTGCCATCTATGCGTCCCACCCCTCACAGTCCAGTTGCCACTAGTTGTGTGGGTGGATCTCCCAGTCGATCCATTTACGACACGTGCATAACAAATCCGAAGACTATGGAAAGAGGGGAAAGTTTGTTAATGTGTGCCATACAAGAGAACTGGTACGAAATACACTGTAACCCGTCCTTACCTGTTACCGGTAACGGGTGGTGTCCCAATGCCAGTCGGACGCAATTACCACAATCCCAGTAACACATGCCCAAGCTCAACCAGTCATTGGACTTGAAGAACTTGTATGCGTCTCTGCACCAGCAGAAAGGGGGCATCTCCCCAAGGGCAAGTCGTGCAGCGAACGCTCAATGGGAACATTCAGGTATGGGTTGGGGTTGGAGGTACGGGGGGCTTCGTTTGTAGGAGGTGTCCTCTTAGCACGGGCTGCTACAGCCCTTTCTAGTCGGGTGATCTCCCCCCATTGCTTCTCTCTGGTAGCGATGTGGTGTTTTAGCCGTGGTGCAGGAAACACGATGCCAAATGAGTAGTACTTTAGGCTAAGCCTACGCAACGTACGCTTTGCAAGCCCAATTCAGTTTGAGCAAATTTGCGTCCGCGACGCAGGGGCACGCCGAACGTAGGGGCGCACGTTTGTCACTCTGTCCGTGCCATCCCCTCTCGCCCGCTCCTTCGTGGACATTTGTCGCTTTGTCCATGCCGTCTCCTCTCACCCGCTCCCTCTGCGTGCACATTTGTCACTTTGTCCGTGTTGTCCCTTCTTATCCGCTCTCTCGTGCGCACATTTATCGCTCTGTCCATGCCACCCCCCGCACCCGCTCCCTCGCACACACATTTGTCACTCTATCTATGATGCCCCCCTCGTTCGCTCCCTCGCGCACATTTGTCGCTCTGTCCGTGCCGTCCTGCCTCGCTCACTCTCTCACATGCACTTTTGTCTCTCTGTCCGTGCCATCCCCCTCGCTTGCACATTTGTCCCTCTGTCCGTACCGTCCCCCCTTGCCCGCTCACTCGCGCGCACATTTGTCACTCTGTCTGTGCCGTCTCCCCTCGTCCCTTCCCTTACGTGCACATTTGTCACTCTGTTTATACCGTCCCCCCTCACCCACAGTGCGGTAAATATAATTCAGGTGGGTGAGATTAAACCGGCTAATCGCCGTCCGATGGTGGGGCTGCAGGCCACCTGGAGACCGGTTATCGGGCGGCAGGTTGCCTGCCTCATGGCCACGGGGCTCCAGGTTACATGTGTCTACTCTATGAAATCGCCGCCCAGCGACCAGGCGGCAAAATGGTCATTTTTTCTGATACCACGCGCATACTGATATTTTTATAAATACGGGTATATGTGCCAAAAACTCGCTAATCATATACACACGCTGTTAGCTCGTATAAGTATTTGATACAGTTACCTTAATTACAAGCTTATCTACCTGCCTTGTAGCTAGTTTAATGACCATTAACTTGTGTGCATACGTACATACGTCCTTGTCTCGGTCGCACACTCTCGATCACGTCCTATTCCGTCGCGCTCCACACCAGGAGGAGCCGTGGGCCAAGTGGGGAACAACTTTGATGCGTGATGGTTCAGGTGTCTCTTTAATTGGACACGTGAATTTTTTTTTGCATGCTCATATTTTTTAAAAAAGAGGGAAACTATACAACGGTATCCCATTGGATTGGGGTCCAACGGAATAGCCTCCTTACCACTCTTCCTCCCCTCTGTGCCCTCCCTACCTGACGCCTCCCTCCTCGCCGTTCCCCATCGCCGCTCCCCTCCCCTCTTCTCTCCAGCGTGGGCAACTCTGTACTACTCCTCCTCCTCTCCCTGCCCCTCCTCCACCATTGGTGGCCGGCAACAATCCCGCCGCCTCGCCGTGCTGCAGTCTCTCCTTCCCCCACCGCCACCACCCCGCCCAACCTAATAGTCGCAGCGTCGCCTCGCCCGTTCCTCCCTCTACCACCGCCCACTACCCTCCACCGCCATCCAACGCCCCCGCTACTGCCCACCACCGGACGACCGCCTCCCTAGCCTCCCTCGACATCCAGGGGGTGTGGTGAACCCGTCGTCACGGCGATGCCCTCCTATCGGCAGATCCGGAGCCGAGCCAGTGGTAGCAACGGAGGAGGAAGGGGAGGCGGCGGCACCAGTGGAGGAGGAGGAGGTGGAGGAAGGGGAAGCTATCCTATCGGTGAAGAGAAAATGGTATAGCGTTGTTTAGTTTTTCTCTTTCTCAAAGGAAGGAGTGTGTTTCCATGTCATCAAGAGCAATACTACAAGTAGTAGACAAAAATAAGCAGGCACCAGGCGGCTACAACGACTGTGCCGCTGTGCCTGTGTTAAACATGTAGAACCATCCAATCCCCTTCCCTGCATCCTTCCCACCCCAGCCATGGCACGCCATCCCTTCTCTACGCATCACGTCCTCCCCTATCACTGCCGCTCAGATCCACCAACCCCTCCAGCAACGAGCCACCTTCCTCTTTGAAACAAACCAAAAATCTATAAAATTCTGAGTTTTCTTGAATTTTGGCTGAATTTGAATTCTTGCCAATATAGCAATTCCCAAGCCAGTTACCCCTTCCCTTTTTGTCTTTTCGCCTTCCACCTTGCGTTGGTGCCCTCTCCATTCCCGCCTTCTCCCCCGTGCCCAATTCCACCCGGCCTACTTCCATTCGCCGCCGAGGCCGTTCACATCCACTGTGGCCGAACTAATCACAGCTGTACCAACCCCTACCACACCCTGATATTGCCATTAATTGGCCATCACTTCATCCCGGCCATGCGTCACTACTGCTCGGATCCGTCTCACCGCCATCGCACACACAGAGCCTGCCCAACCTGACTCTCGTGTCACACTCTTTGACCACTGCCGTTGCTAGCACACTAGCACCAAGGGAAGCCTAGAGCCCAAGGTGCCACCACGGATATCGACCAACCTTGAAGCTCACCGAATGCTCCCAAGCTCCATCGCGGCTAGCCACGTGCCACCACCACCGTGCATAAGCTCCTGCTCCCATCGCCTCTCATGAGGTATAAAACCACGCCGACCTCGCCATCAACCCTCATAGCCAGTCAATCACCGACCTGAACTATTACCCTGCCACTTCCTCCACTGCAACGCCATCGCCGCCGCCAATACTTTGACGAGCCCTGGTCTTCGATTCCACACAAACATCAACCAAATGCCAATTAAATTCACCCATAGCACCGCCCGGACACCCTGAACCCAACCTTGGCCTCGCCGTGAACCACCTCGGCCCCTAGCTCGTCGGAGATGAGCGCCACCGCCGAACAAAAGCACCTCACTGAGAACAGGCCACCACGATACTTTTGAGCGGAAACCAATGCCATAACTAGTTTTACCAATCCCTCTAGATGCTTAAAACGCCCTTGCCTTTTCAAATTAACCCCAAGAGCCTTGTCGTGCCATGAAAAAGCCCTGGCGAGCTTTTCTCGCCGCTGGCCGTCCACAGTAGACTTCGGTAGCCATGAACACGAAAAATGCAAACACCATAGCATAGTCCCATGAGTCTATCCATGTACTTGATTGACCCCAGAGACCCTCACCAGAGCACACGCCATTGCCTCACCGCCTTGCTTTGTTGCAGTGCATGGGCACAGAGGGAGAAGACGACTTGGGAGCTGAGCCATTCGACTTGGCCATACGCATGCGTAAGGCTGAACCAATGGAAGGCATGGGCCAGCTAGGCCATGCACACGTGTGTGGACCAAAATTGGCTGGCTTGAAGGCCAAGAGAAGTCAAGCTAAGCCGAGCTAGGCTTTTGGCCTGACAGGCCGATCATTTGGGTTAGGCTATTGCAACCCATAGGCCAAATCCAACCAAGCCAAGTCATAGGCCAAGCCCAATACTACGCTGACATTGTTCATGCCCGACCCGACATTGTTCCAAACCCGATCCGTCACTGCACAGACCTGTTACTATTCTTGAATTTGACCCGATATGAATAGTGTCAACCCGTCACTATTTATTTAGCCCGATACTGTTCATCCAAAACCCGTGTAACATCCTGAAAATTTAAATTTGAAAAATGTGAAGTTTTTAATTATTTTTGCAATATATTTTATTTGAATTTGGAGTTTATGATATACATCTGAAAATTTGGTTGAGGTTCCAAAAATTAAAAAGTTCAAGAAAGAAACAAACATATTCAAATAATAGAGAATTAAAATTTAAAATTTGAATATGAAAAGATGATCCACAAAAGGAGGGAGAAACTTGAATTAAAATATAAAAATTTTGAAAATAACAGTATTACAATGGGTAGCCAAAAATATATAACTAAATCATATGCAAAAAGGTATACAAAAAGGCTTAGCAAAATGGGCAAAAACATAAAAATGTATATGTATAACAATTAGCCATGAAGGAAATAAATACACCTAAATACACAATTAAATAGGAGCAAATATATATATATATACATATATCCATATATCCATATACAAATACAAATACAAGTACATATATATACATACAAAAAAAGAAACAAGGAGGTCAGGCCGGCCGACTGGCCCGGCCCAACCCCCTTCTCCCCGCGTCTGCCCGCTCCGCTGGCCCAATCCTTTCCCTGCCCGAGCGGCCCAGCTTTTCCCCCGAGCACTGTTTCTCTCCCTCCCCATCGCCTCTCTTTCTCTCCCTCCCCAGGCCGCAGCTTCGCCCTCGCTCCGTCTCCGTAGCCCAGCCCGTGTCCTCTTGCCCGTGCTCGGACCAGCAGACACCCCGCGTTCGGACCACTGGACACCGCCGCTTCCGACCGCTGGATCCGCCGCCCGCCTATTTTTCTTACCCGCGTCGCTCCGTCACAACACGCGCACCAGCCCTCCTCTGCCGCTCGGCACGCGCGGCGCAGCAGCATCATGCCGAATCCTCCCGCAGGATTCTCTGCCCTGCCCGCCGCCTGCGCCCGCCGCTGCTCCGCCGCTTGCCGATGCGACCGCACGGGCAAGGTCCCGAGGCCGGCCTCGCCCGCTTGCCCTTAAATACCGCCGAACCCACCAACATTTTCCCCCACGCTCCACCCTTCTTCCCCCTTCAAGCAATCAGATTTTAAAGCCTCCTCCACCGCCGGTGCCGCCCTTCTTCCCCACCGCCGGCTGCCAGGCTCCCCGCCGATTGCCGCCTAGAAACTCCAATTCCGCCCGCCCGAGCCGTCTCCAGAGCGTCGTGAGCTTATCCCCGGCCTTCCGCAAGCTCCCCGAGACCTGTACCTCGTCGGCACCGAGGTCCTCCCCAAGCTCGCCGCCGCCGCTCGCCGCCGGCCCGCTCCGAAGGTCCCCGGGCCCCGCCGACGTTCCCACTAGCTTCACCTGCCCGCGGACAACCCATTTTGGTTGTCACCCGACCCGCTCTGGCCACCCCTCGCCGGCGACACCGCCACCCGACCGCCGCCCCGGACTCCTCTGTTTTGGACGCTTCCGCCTCAGCCTTATCTGCAGTCACGCCTTTGGTAAGTCACGAAAGATCGGGTAACCGGGTGGCTAGCAGCGTTCGCTCCCACCCCGCCGGCCCGAGTTCGAGTCCTTCCTCTGCATTATTTAGACTAGGTTTTAGATTTTTGATGATAAGTAGCATTATTTAAGGGAATCTGGTACAAATCAAGATTTAATTAGTGAGTAATACAAAAGCCTAATTAATGTTCGGACAAGAGGTAATTAATGCTAATGGTCATTAATTAGTGATTAATGGCACCCATAAATACAAATGCTAGATTAACACAAGACACTCTCACAGACATGTGGGCCATGCCCAATTTAATTAAATAATAGTCGGCCCCACCTGTCATAGGCATAATGTATAGAAAATAAAAATAAAAGAATGAATTAAAAATAGGAAGTAGGACCCACCTGTCAGGATTTTAATAATTTCTGGACTTAATTAAACTGTAAACTTTGAATGGGCATAATTTATTCATTTTAACTCCAAATTGAATGAGACAAATTTCTAAATTCATCTAAATTCAAGATCTATCCAATGGAACTAAAACCAAGAATTTTAGAGCTCATATGAAATTTTGGTGAAAGTTATGGACAATTTGGGAATAATCTAGGGAATGTAGTAAATTTAATTAGGAAGTAAAATAAGGTTACTTAATATTTAATCTCTGATTACTTATTATGTGAATAACTAATATAGACTAAATAGTTAATTGAGGTCATAATTAGGTAATAAAATATAGTGACTTTGGTTAAATATCCACATACAATAAAGCTTACCTTTGCTTATAATATAAACATATATGCCTTGACATTTGTTAGACCACCATGGAATAAACCTTAGTGGTAAAGTTGCTAAATAGCAAATATTGAAATGTGACCCTGTAAAGTAAGCCTTGCCCAGATAAACAATTTAGAGTTAAAATCTACAGCTAAGCCTAATAATAACCGAAGTATAGACAAAATGATAATGGTGCCAGTGATTAAATCATAATGTTAGATTTAGTAAATAATAATGTTGAGCATGATTAAATGTAGCAAGCTAGGACTCGAACCAAAGGATCCTAATTCAAAATAAGTTATGTCTAGTAATAACTAAGTGCTCATAAAATGTCGCACCATAAAATGCTGCCCACCCGGATTCTAAAATTTATTCGGTTAGCTAAAAATTGTATATATCACTTCTATATATCCTATGCCCTGAATATTAGCGCTCGACAAAATAATGCTCCGCTATAGGTCTAACCTAACTCATGGAACTCTCTTGATAAATACAAAAATAATAATAAAAGACATTATTAATAAGAAGATCAAGTCATCGTAAATCTACCACTGACATTGCCTCAAATCACTCGAATCACTCATTAACTCATAATAAAACTAAAATTAAGTTTATTCGGATTTATTTGGATCTTTTGAGTTATTTGCTTTTATTTAGATTCAGTCGTTTATCACGTAATTAGAAACTGGAGTCTTGGAGATTCTATGGATCAAGCGAGGCCAAGATCGAGGTGAAGACAAAGACCAAAAAGGCTCAAGCCCATCAAATGAGAAAGCATTGTGTGAGCTCAAGACCGCGGTAAACTGCGCCAGGCGAGTCAATACTTTGATCATGTTGATCCTACATTTTCTGTAAATTATTTCTGTTTAAATTATCAAATTGCATGCTGATATTTTATATGCAAATACATAATTAATTCAAGATTCTAGTTATATGCCCATTATCTAACTTGATTAATATTACATCTCCTTTGGAATATTTGAATGTGTGAACCTTGTCGCCCTAGCAAAACTATAATAGTAACATTTCGAAAATAAGTCTCTAATTATACGCCATGCTTAGTACTGCATAGATATTCAGGGGCGCTGAAATGCCCCTAGCATCATTATCATTTTTAATCATGAGAAACTGGTTTGGGAAGTCATGGTGGTAATGACTGGAATATGTTGGTATGATTATTTTATGTTCCTAAAAACCCCAACTTGCTTAATATCTGGGCGGGTGGTTTGGGGGCTGGTATGTGGTGCAGTGGAAGCACAAAATGGTTAGTGGTAGAGCCACCCAGATACCACTAAGGACTGAATCTTGTCATGACCTCCTGTGTAAAACAGTACAACCGCAAGTCTGTAAAGTACAACTTGGCTAAGTAAATTTATTGAAACCCCCGGAATCATCTCACCGGTAGTGGATAGGAGTGGATACGCAAGGGCAAGAGAAGGCCTAAAGGGACACTGAGTGGAGGGTGAAGTTTCCCAGTCGTACTAGCGCTGAGGGGAGTGGAGCCCGAATAACGCTAGTAACCGTGGGAACATCCCGTGCATAGATGGGACCCACCGCAAGTGGGAGCAGCCCATAAGGTGAGATGACAAAAGGGGCTAGATACTTTGAAAAGTCACTGTGATGGTCTGCTCAACCACATGACTAAGGAATCATATGGGGGCAACAAGTTGATTGTCTCTTGTGGTGAAAGTGTACAAACTCTGCAGAGTCAAAACTATTCGAATAGCCGTGCTTACGGTCATGGGCGGACATGGGAACTTAACCAGATATAGTTCTATTTCAAAAAATTTGTCGGGTGGAATTGGAAAAGTGAAGGGCTGCAGATATCCCTAGTTTGAATTGTCCTAGGTGTCGTCCCAGTGGTAAGTTAAGCGGCTATAACGCTGAAAGATGCTATATGGTGCAGATGCCATGTAACGGTGGATGGAATCTGGATCGCTATTATTAGTGCATTTCCTTACACATTATGTTTATGTTCAAAACTGTTATGTCTCAGGAAATTTTTATGTATCATATTTTAAAAATAAAATGTTTTCCCTTCCCACAAAATAAAATATAGGAAGGAATAAATAGAGTCGTGAGTAAAGGAGATGGATATTTGCGGTAAACACATAAGGATATTGGTGGATTCATGTCGATCATAAAAAGGAAACGGTAGTGTACACGCTGGGAAGATAAATTGGTGGAGCCTAAATGAATAGATAGGCTAGATAGTTGATTTAAATAATTTTTGGAGAATTAGGGAGTGCAATGGTAATTGTTGGATTACGACACTGATAACCAATATAAATCCTTGGAAGATGTTGACAATGTTGGGATTAATAGAAATGGTTACTAGATGAGTCAATTGAATTTTTTGGGAATTTGGAGATATGATAAAAATTCTTGGAGTATAAACTTGATAAATGATGTTCTTGGTGGATGTATACTAGTGAATCGTAGACTTGGTCAATGATATTTTTGGTGGAGGTATACTAGTGAATTAGTTAGAGATAGATAATGGAAAATAAGGTTGATTATTGGAAAAACAAATTATGGTTGTGGATCAATAATAAAAGGATTGGATTGTTAGGAATTTAGAATACAAAAGATAATGGTGGATTGTATAATTGATGATATTCGCTGTTTGGAGTTTTAAACAACACTCAATATAGAAAGTGTGTGTTCGGTGGATTAATTAAATGATATCAGATAAATGATGTCACTATCTGTTTGGAGTTTTAGGCAACAATTGATTGGTTGATTATATAAATTATGATACTCGCTGTTTGGGGATTTAGGCGGCAATTGATTGGTGGATTGTATAATTGATGTTATTCGTTGTTTGGAGTTTTAAACAACACTCAATATAGAAAGTGTGTGTTCGGTGGATTAATTAAATGATATCAGATAAATGATGTCACTATCTGTTTGGAGTTTTAGGCAACAATTGATCGGTGGATTATATAAATTATGATACTCGCTGTTTGG
Source organism: Dendrocalamus latiflorus (assembly GCA_017311315.1). Taxonomy (NCBI): domain Eukaryota; kingdom Viridiplantae; phylum Streptophyta; class Magnoliopsida; order Poales; family Poaceae; genus Dendrocalamus; species Dendrocalamus latiflorus. The sequence continues at coordinate 35,943,370 of CM029656.1, read as the reverse complement.
GGATTTAGGTAGCAATTGATTGGTGGATTGTATAATTGATGATATTCGCTGGTTGGAGTTTTAGACAACACTGAATATGGAAAGTGTGTGTTCGATGGATTAATTAAATGATGTCACTCGCTGTTTGGAGCCTTAGACAACAATCAATAGAGAAAGTGTATTTTCGGTGGATTAAGTCAATTATAGTAATCGCTAGGTGGAGTTTAGATTGCAACAATAACACTATGATTAAATAATAATAATGCTACCAAAAACAATTTATGGCAAATAAAACAACCCGAGCCTCTCCTTTGATAAGCCATGCATACTATTTATTTGCATTCTGTGTATTGGCTCGCGGAGCACAGTGGTTTGTGCTCACACTCGCTTTCATAACAAAACCAGAATCAGGAATCAGATCACTACGCCCGATCAACATGATTGGACATGATGGCAAAGAAGATGAAGATGTCAAGGGCTAGGTCGCGAACCTCCAGTTGGCTGCCTGTGGGCATGTCCTGAAAGTCCCACTTGCGTGCTTCGTTCTTCCGCTGCTACAATTTAATGATTTCGGCCTAATCGGCCCATGAGTAAGTCTACTATTATAATTACGCTTCCGCATGAGATGTACTTTGATATTCAGAACTGTAAACTGTAAGCACTATCTACTGATCCAGGGAATAGTGCGGTGGAATCACAGAGAAATCCGGATTGTAAAATCTGGGTCCCTACAACCCGTTAGACAAATTTATACCCATTTTGACTATTTTGATCCCGCGAAACCTATTCTCAACTCCGTTTAGCCTAAATAGACTCCGATAAAACCCAAATTAGGTCGAGTCCATTACTGTAGCTTAGCCCTATTCACAACCCAAACTGATATTGTTCCAAACCGAAACCGGTCCTGTCCTAAACCTATCACTTTCTATAGAAACCTGTCTACAATCACATCGACCATCTCAATCCCATTTAACTTGATTTCAACCTAACTAAGCCAAACCAAGCACCGCCTAAACCGTATCTGCCCAAACCTATTTTTTTATGTCTTGTCGGTTATTTTACTCCCTCCGTCCAAGTTTATAAGGTATATTTCCTCCTAACACATAGACGAAGGAAACAATGAAAATAACTATATTACTCCCATTAATTATCTCTAAGTACTGTATTCAATGTATGCATATAGAGAATAGCAAGTAAACCTGTAATTTATTAGAAGTATAAAGTGAACATCACACTAATTTTGCATTGAAATATTAAATACACCCTATATTTATGGACAAAATTATTTGAAAATACGTCTTACAAACTTAGATAGAGGGAGTATTGTATTTTGTTCCCAGCTTGCATTCTGAAAACAGGAAATTATTTGCATTCATTTTCTCGTGCTAGTATTTGAACTCAGCGAGTTGGTCAACAGAAGAATTATAGGAGCAATTAAAGTAGTCGAGAACAAGCCTAAAGCCTACGGAGAAAAGCCCAAAGACATCAGAAAAGGAGGCAAGTCCTTATATTGATCATGTTAAACCTAATTTTCAAATGCAATATATTGATTTCAAATACAAATGCATGCTTGGCATTATTGTTATGTAGATTGCCTAGCTACACCATATTGTTGATATCTCTTATTTCCCTTCTTTAATAATACATTTCCTTTGTCACCGTAGGATACTTATTAATGATGTCAGATTATGATTGTGTTTAGACATGCTATAGTGGTAAAGTTAAATACAACATGAATATTGCAAACAGAATCTTGGAACATAATAATGGTAGTGGTAACATGGGTTACCACTGGAATTAGAGAATGTTTTATAAAATAGTGGAGACTCGGGTGAGTGGTTGATTTGAGATCGGTGCAAAAATAGCACACCCGCAAGTGCACGGGTTGCCACTGAAATAGCGGCGAGTGTCGTGTTCTCCACAGGGACTAGACTGAGGCTACCGATGCTCAGCTAAAGCTAGGTCAGTCGAAACTGGGGGAAAACTAAACTACCGAGCGAACTCTAACTCGCACAGACTAAACTACGAACGAACTAAATAAACGAACGAACAAAGGACAACGAGACGAACGACCGTACGAATGGACGTCGTACGACCGAACGAACAAACTACAGAACAGACTGACTACACAAAAGACTACGATGACTACACGAACGACACGACGACTAAACGAACAGACACGACTACCGATCGACGATCTAACTAACTACCGACCGCGAGACAGCAAAAAGGAAGTCGAGAAGCACTGGGGGAGTCTAGAAGCACGTAGAGAGTCGAGAGAGAAAGAGAAGGAAGACGGTCGACAGCTAACTAGACGACGACGGCAGGACAACACAAGCACAAAACTACGAACGACTGGACAACTTAACTACCAATCGACCGTGGAAAGGAGAAAATAGGGAGGTCGAGAAGCAAGGGGGAGTCGAGACAGCGCGAGGAGAAGGGACCGGTCGCCGGCTAGCTAAATCGCGCAACTCTCAAGCATACACAAATACTAACACTGACAATAGGACATCAATACGCAGGAAGCACACACACTGACCATACTAATAACAGAACACAAATTGCACAGTTATCACAATAACAGAAGTACAGAACAGGGCACAATAACAGAACGGGATCCCATAACAGAACTCAGATTAACAGGTCACAATAACATAACCACAGATCATACATCACAGTTCACAAATCAACATGCAAAAATGAGCAGTAAAGTGAGCAGTAAATGGAGAGGGGGAGTTGATTCAACCGAAGGGACTAGAAGCAGCAGAGGAGAGGTGTCAGCGGCGCCGTGGAGTAGCAGCAGTCGGTGTCGAAGAAGAGGAAGTAGGCGGCGGTGGAGAGGTGATGAAGAACCAGAGCTCGCGTCGGTGGAGAAATCGTCGCCGTCGGTGACGGTTCTGCGGATATCGGTGCGGTCGGTGGAAGAACTGCCGGTGATGCCGTCGGTGTCGGTGGAGACGCCGGCGGTGAGGGCGGCGCGATGTAGAAGCGGCGAAGGGGGGCGGAGAAGGCGGACGGCAGAGATGTAATGGCGCACCGGGCTCGGATCGGAAATGGGGCAGTGGCCGGTGGATCTGGGTTTGGTGGCGCGGTGGCGAGGCGTCGGTATCGGCGCACGGATGGAGCAGTGGAGGCGATGTGGTGGGTGACCGTCGGCGCCGGAGCAGAGGATGGGGGAGGAGAGCAAGGAGGCGGCGGCGCGTGGGTGCTGCGGAGGAAGAGCAAAGAGGAAAAGGCGGCGGCTGGAAGAGTGGGGAGTGCCGGCGCCGGTGGTGAGAAGAAAGAGAGAGGCAGCGCGGGTGGTGCTGTGGAGGAAGAGAAGAAGGGAGGAGAGGATGCGGATGGCGGCGCAGATGGAGAAGCGGCCGAGAAGGGAGGCGCGGTGGAGTAGGGTTGGCCGAGAGGTGGTGAATGGTGGAGATGGAGCAATCGGGGGCGCACCGGCGAGCTGCGGCCCGGCGCTCGCCGGCGGCCGGATTTGGAGGAGGAGAATAGGGGGAGGAGAAGAAGACGTTGGGGGGAGACAGAGAAGAACCGGGCTCAAGCAAAATCTGGGTGGCGGCTAGGGTTTTTAGTGGATTGGGGATTTCGGTATTTTTGCGGTTTGGTTCTCCCAATTTCTGGAATTTACAATGAAGTCCTTCCCCATTTGATTTCTTCCGTTCTGCCCCTCTGTAAGTCCGATTTCTTCGCGAAAAGATCCCACGCGTTCGTGATGTCGCGTACATCTGTACGGAGCAGTCCCGAGAGTCCAGATTTATCGTTTATGCGCCTCGATCGCGCCGGCCTGCGGAAAAATATAGAAAAGTGTAAAATGGTCCATTTCGAGCAATTAATTATAGGAAAGCATGTAAATGATTATAAATGATCTCAAAATGTGAAAAATATGAGGGTAAAATGACGGGTAAATATATGTAAATATGACGCATGTCAGTAACATGGGTTACCACTGGAATTAGAGAATGTTTTATAAAATAGTGGAGACTTAGGTCAGTGGTTGATTTGAGATCGGTGCAGGAAATGCCCGAGGTTCAGATTGTTGGATTGGCTCGCCCAAGTCAATTAAGGACCTAATCCGTGTGCGCTCATTTCTACACCCAATCGTATATCCACAAGCCTAGTGTGGGATAGGCCTACGCAATTGTAGCTAGGTTGGGGATAGCCAGTGGGGTCATTGTCCGATTAAAAAAAGAAACAAAAGTGGGGGTGAACCTATAGGGGTCACCGCTCGGGAAGGACCTGAAAGCTCCCTGCCCTTGCATGGAGTACGCACTCGCCATAAGGGGGTTACCTTAACAACGGAGGTACCTTAGTGTTGAAGGATTCCTACCTCCGGAGTGGGAGAAGCCTCTGGACTAAGCATTATGAAGGCTTTGTTTTGATTACTCAATTGCATGCCTATGGAAGCGTGTAATGGTCGATATTATGAGATAATCATATCTTGTAGGTAAAGTTGTACACCTTTATAGAGTGATAATCTATTCGAATATGTAACATCCCAAAAATTTGAAATTTGAAAATGTGAAGCTTTGAATTATTTTTGCAAAATATTTTTATTTGAATTTGGAGTTTGTGGTATTTTTCTGGAATTTGGTTGGGGTTTCCAAAAATTGAAGAAAGATCGAAAAACAAAAATTAGAGAATATACAAATAATAGAAACTCGAAATTTTTAAATACAAATCTGAGAAGATGATCCAGTATGAGGAGAGAGAAACCTGAGTTAAATTAAAATATAAAATTTCATTTTGGAAATAGTAGTATGAATGGCAGCAAAAATAAATAAATAAAACACAAACATATACATATGCATATAGGTGCACAAAGAGCTTAGAGCAAAACATAAAAATGTACATGTATATACAAGAATAGACATGAAGGAAATATAAATATAAATATAAATATATACATATATATATATATGTATGTAAAATGAATAAGTAATTAAATAGAATAATATACATATATAAAAGAGAAAGAAAAAAAAGAAAGCCTTGCGGCCGGCCGAACTGGCCCAGCCGGCCCAGCCAGCCCGCCCCTATTCCCCTTTCTTCACCCCCGCTCTCCCCCACCCTCGCTCGCTCGCTCCACTCAGGGCCGGAGCCGCTCGCCCCGCCTCGCCTTCTCGCCTGCAGCCCAGCCCGCCTCCACGCATGCTCTGCGGTGGCAGTGCGCTCGAGCCCCGTGCCCACCTGCCCTCTGCGCTGCGCCCTCGCCGCGACGAGCCCCGCGCCCTCTCCTCCCGAGCCGCGCGCCCGGTCTTTGCCCGGCGGTCCCTCCTTCCGTCGCCCGGTCCGCCGCTCTCGCCCGGTTCTCCGCGCCTCCCCCGCCCATCTGCAGCTACAACAAGCCACTGGTTCTCCCTAATAGCCCCGCGCCTTCTCCCTTTTCTCTCCGCCCCCTTTTCTTTCTCCAACCGAGCGCAATGACGGCGCCGCCTCATGCCGTCCCGGCCACCTCCGGCGAACACCCCACGAATCACCCGCGTCATGGCATGCGCCCGAGTGTCCACTGCCACCCTTCGCCGTTAATCGGAGCGCCTTCGCCCGAGCACGCCGCGCGCGCTTCTTCTCCGCCTCCTGCCGGCCATCGCCGTTTCCGCCGCCGCCTCCGCGTCGATTGACTCCCGGCCAATTCGACACGGTGGGAGCTGCACCTCCGCCGCCCGAAGCCTCCCCAACCGTCGGTTTGCGCCCTCCGCCGCCCAAGCCTCCCCGCCACGGCGACACGGCCGCACCGCCGCATGCGCTCACCGCCGACTCACCTCCGTCCCCCTCCGTTCACTTCGACCACTCCGGTGAGTTTCTTGCGCCCTAACCATGCTCACGCTTGCCTTAATCCGCTCCTCTCTCCCTCCGGCCACCAGCGTCCCGATCGGCTTCCCATGCCCGACCGCTCTCCATCGCCGCCGGCCCGCCACCATGCCGTTCGACCAGGAGTTGCTACCCCAAGGGTCCTCTCCTCCTTCACGGGGTTCCATTTCGCCAATCGCAGCCTCCTCCCCGACCTCTCCCCGCCGGCGACGCCGCCACCCATTCCCAGCGTCTTCCTCCCCTGTTCGGTCTGTTCGGTCTCTGCTGTGTTTGTGTTTTGGTTTCCAGCCGATGGCAGCCCCCCAGCTGATCTTCTCTCTATGTAGGTGGGACCCTCCCTGTTAGATGACTAATGTAAGTTTAAAAGCATAACTATTATTGTTAGGCATTAGAACTTAAGTAAAAGAAGCGTGACAAATTAGTTTATTCCCTAAATTAAAATATGCCTTATGTATACATTGTATGAACTTAGGTAATTGAAAGTTATGAAAGTCCTTTCAAAATAGCAACTGATACAAATAATTGGCATAAACTCAAATAAAATGTAATGGCATATAATCTAGTTATGAGTATATCTATGTGTGATAAGTGATAGGAATTACTTTGGGAAAATCAAATAAGGTTTTAATAAAATAAGAATATTGGAAAAGCCAATTTTGAATAAGTTGTATGACCATAAGGTTTTCTAAACGACTTAGGATACTAAAATGTATTATCAATATTTATTTTGAAATATTTTTAACGGTTAAATCGTACGCGGTTAGTGCAACAATAAGAATATGTATTGAAAAAGGACCCATGGGTCGCTAATTGTTAAAAATAATCTCGCTAACCTACACCTTAATAAACAAGTTAATATTAGGGCCACATAAAATAATACGTCTCTAATTGTAGAAGTTTAGACTATAAGACCAATTTGATAAATCAACAATCATATGCATGGTGCATATAACACATGCCTTAATTTATAAATAATAGCACTCAACAAATAATACTTAGTACCCCGGATGATCTCGTTCATCTACCTATAAGTTTAACCCGACTCGTGGAACTTTCTTAATAAATAAATATACCAGGAGCTATTAAATAAAAGGGTCGATATATGGTATTCTAAAATCGGCTACGCCTAGCCATCCTTGAGTCCTCAGTAGAATATTCCCGTGAATATTCCATCATTATAAGTCTTCCTTGGATCTTCCCTAGCCATTTATCACTTCACTCCCACCCCGTTGACTCTATCAAACACTCTGTGCCCAAACCAACATAAATCACTCATCAACTCATAATAAAGCTAAATTGAGCTATTCGAATTTATTTGAATCTTTTGAGTTATTTGCATTTATTTGGATTCAGTTGCCTATCACGTAATTAGAGATTGGAGTCCGAAAGAATCAAGGATCAAGCGGTACTGAGATCGAGGTGAAGATAAAGACCCGAGCCTCAAGATCGACAAATGAGAAAGCCTTGAGTGAGCTCAAGACCGCGGTAAACCGCGCAAGGCGAGTCAATACTTTGATCATGTTGAACCTACATTTTCTGCAAATTATTTTTGTTTAAATTATCAAATTGCATGCTGTTATCTTATATGCCAATACATGTTTAATTTAAGATTTTAGTTATATGCCCATTGTTTGCTTGATTAATATTACACCTCCTTTGGAATACTTGAATATGTGAACCTTGTCGCCCTAGCAAAATTATAATGGTAACTTTTGAAAATAAGTCCCTAATTATATGCCATGCTTAGTACTGCACAAATACTCAGGGGCACTGAAATGTCCCAAACATCATTGTCATTTGAAATCATGAGAAACTGGTTTGGGCAGTCATGGTGGGAATGACTGGTATATTTTGACATGATTATTTTATGCTCCCAAAAATCCCAACTTGCTTAAATATCTGAGCGGATGGTTTGGGGGCTGGTATGTGGTGCGGTGGGAGCACAAATTGTGGAGTGTGGTAGAACCGCTCAGATAATGCTAAGGACTGAATCTTGTGATGACCTCCTGATGTAAAACAGTACAACCACAAGTCTATAATGGGTACGACCTAGCTGAATAACTTGCAAGGACTTAGTTCAGATATCACCGAGGAAAGTGGGTGCCAGGGTGTACTGGTTTACTCACAGTGAGGCACAGGGTGTACTGTACTCGCACGGCGCAAGAGGGGGCTTCTGACTGTGGTGGTGTAACCCTTCAGCGGTGAAACCTCAGCGTGGGTGGTGTCTAGCTAGATCGGAGTAAGGTAAAGGCTTTGTGATAAATTATCTAGGTCTCATGCCTAAGGAAGCATGTTGGCAACAAAGATAATTCATCTCTTGTGGTGAAAGTGTACAAACTCTGCAGAGTCAAAACTATTCGAATAGCCGTGCCCACGGTCAAGGGCGGACATGGGAACTTACTCGAGATAGTTCTATTTAAAAATATTTGGAAAATGGGAATGGAAAAATGGAGGGCAGCGGAAAGCCCTGATTTGAGTTGTCCTGGGTGTCGTCCCAGTGGTAAGCTAAGCGGTTATAACGCTGAAAGATGTTATATGGTGTGATGCCATAAGTATGGGAAAAATTATGGTGATATTAGGCATATGGTGTGATGCCATATGTATGAAAAATCTTGTTAATATTCCTTGAACATTATGTTTTGTTCCAAAGCTGCTAGGTCTCAGGAAATTTTATGTATTGTATTACAATTAGTGGCATTTCTATTCTTACAAGATAAAATATGGGAAGAATAAATGGAGTCGTGAGAAAAGATGGTTGTTTATGGTAATTGCATAAAGAAGTTGGGGGATTCATGTTGATCATAATAGGGATAATGATAGTGTGGATTTTGGAAAAAAAAAAATAATAAATTGGTGGAGCCTAAATGAATATATAGGCTAGATAGATGATTCAAATAATCTTTGTAGAATTAGAGAGAGTATAAAAGTAATTGTTGGGTTACAACACTGATACTTAGTATAAACTCTTGGAAGATGTTGACAATGATGGGATTAATATGATTTGATCAAATACTAGATGGATAATTGAATCTTGGGAATTTGGAGGTATGAAAATAACTATGGGAGATTAATCTTAGACCTGATCAATGATAATCTTGGTGGATATTTATTAGAGAATTCTAGATCTGATCAAGGATATTTTGGTGGATGTATACTAGCGATTCGTAGACTTGATCAACGATATTCTTGGTGGGGTACAATAGTGAAGTAGTTAGAGATGGATTATAAGGTGATAAGTGGAAGAGCAAAATTATGGTTGTGGATCAATAACAAAATGGATTGGATTGTTAGGGATTAAAATACAAAAGATATTGGTGGATTAATTAAATGATGTCACCCGCTGTTCGGTCTTAGACAGCAACCAATACAGAAAGAATATGATCGGTGTGTTGAGTAGAGGATGACACATGTTGTTTGGAGTTAGAGAGCACTCGATAAAGGAAGTGTAATCTCGGTGGATTAAGTCAATTATGGCAATCGCTGTTGGGAGTCTTAGACAGCAGTTAATAAAGAGCGTGAGTCTTTGGTGGATTAAGTCGATGATGTCATTTGAGGTGAGGAGTCTTTAGGTCACAATACACCAATATGATATAATAATAGAAATGCTACCAGACGCATTTTATGGCAAATAAAATAACCCGAGCCTCTCCTTTGTTAAGCCATGCATACTATTTATTTGCATTCTGTGTATTGGCTCGCGGAGCACGGGGTCGGAGTGCTCACGCTCGCTTTTGCGACAAAATTCAGAATCAGGAGTCAAATCACCTCGCCTCAGCAACAAGATTGGACAAGCTGGCCGAGAAGATGAAGAAGTCAAGGGCTAGGTCGCGAACCTCCAGTTGGCTGCCTGTGGGCATGTCCTGAAGGTCCCACCTGTGTGCTTCGTTCTTCCGCTGCTGCAATTTAATGATTTCGGCCTAATCGGCCCATGAGTAAGTCTACTATTAAATTTTACGCTTCCGCATGATATGTATTTTGATATTCATTACTGTAACTGTGAGTACTATCTACTGATCCAGGGAATAGTGCAGTAATCACAGAGGAATCCGGATGTTAATATCTGGGTCCCTACAGGGATGGTATCAGAGCATATCGACTGCAGGTCGTGACCTAGTTTGCCTGGCCGTTAGTTTCATAATTAGAATTATCTCTTCAAAATATTATCTCCGACAATATAAGTTATATTGCTCATTCTCATCTATCTTCGATAATTCCCCCTCATCTATATGCTGCCTTAGCCATTATTATTTCTAAGGCTTTCTTACCCCGAATTCAAAATGACAAAAATCCAGTATCCTCTTGTAAGCTCTCTTTTAAAGTCTACTTTTGACCCAAATCACAAAAGCTTGAGTTGGAAACTCATCAAAAAAAATATATTACCCTTGGAAGATCAATTATCAAATTGTTTTAAAAAAAAATCATTTTCAAACTCGTTTTAACAAACCTTATCTTCCAAGGAAATTTTCATAAATTCAACTACTTAATAGAAAAAAAAAAGAAAGAGAGGACTATATTGATAAAAACATATTTTCCATGTTTGGTTTTATTACCTGTGATTAGAAAGACACTTCTTTTCGAAAGTATATATATACACATGTTTCAAGGTTTTGTATTTCAAACTACAAAAAAAATCCATATTGCCACAAAGATTTACTTACCAAAAATAATAATAGGAGAGTGAGTATTAATATCAATCAAGTCAGCCCCGAATACTATCCTCTTCCTTCTATTGATTTCAAAAGGAAAATTTTGTTTCACTTCTCATACCCCTACTCCAAATTTTAAGGTTAGGCACGTTGAAGTTATTCATGAAGATAAGGTGGTTTCGCTTTAAGCGAACTATGCCGATAAACCCTATGTATCTTATGTGTGTTTCCCTGAGTAGACGTTGTATTGTTGCAAGATTTTATTTGGGCCCTGTGCACTGCCTTTTTGCCCTCAGGTGTTACATTTCGCGGTCACAGGAAAATAGTGTTTGAAAAACCTATGTGATTCATGTGCCACCCTAGTTTCCCAGGGTATACTCTATTACAGTTAAATGGGTTTTGATTAACGTATCCCGCGATTCTATCCTTACCTCATGCTATTCCCTCTCATCTCTTGCTAAAAACCCCATCGGATCCACAGGAGCGAAATAACAAGTAACCCAAAATCAGGGCAATCAAGAAGAAGCAAAGACTTTTCAACCTCTCAGTATTTAAGGAAAACAACATCACTATGAAGAAGACCACCCGCCAGGAGAGAGTCCACAGAGCAAGGTCACCTGTTTCTGCGAGGACAAGACCCCTGCCCCATGAATTGCTCCTTAAATCTGTTGTTGATCAAGACAGCCAAGAGTACAATAGATGAATAATGACGATTGTCATTTATTTAAGGGGGGTAGCACTAAGAGGCAAAATGTCGAAGAACTACCATGATGTAGGTGTTGGAGGTACGACAACCTGGACTCAGAGCTAATCGAACCAGTACAAGAAGACTTGCAAGACCAGGAGCCTTACAGTGGTAAGGACAAAAGACCACCATATAGATATGTCTCTCGTCACTTCTGTATTCTTAATGCCCTCTACCCCCTAAGGCACAGACCATTGCTACCCACATATCAATATGGAATTCTACACCCGTATATCTAATAGACGATGCAACTACTCTATTCCACGATGACGTGAAGACAACAACGACAAAGAGCAAGTATTTGGAAGTCTACGACCTAACCAGGAGAACAAGGTTTCTCTCTTCTTTTTTGACTTCTCCAAGTGCTAACCCCTATTGCGCAGATTTTCATCTCTCTGGGAAGCTAAAGAACCATACGTCGAGCAATACCTAGAAACCTATTGCTAGCCAGTATAACCCCACCTACTTTCTTTCTATTCTACCGGAATCTCGGGGTCGAGATTCATTTAAGGGGGGTAGATTTGTAACATCCCAAAAATTTGAAATTTGAAAATGTGAAGCTTTGAATTATTTTTGCAAAATATTTTTATTTGAATTTGGAGTTTGTGGTATTTTTCTGGAATTTGGTTGGGGTTTCCAAAAATTGAAGAAAGATCGAAAAACAAAAATTAGAGAATATACAAATAATAGAAACTCGAAATTTTTAAATACAAATCTGAGAAGATGATCCAGTATGAGGAGAGAGAAACCTGAGTTAAATTAAAATATAAAATTTCATTTTGGAAATAGTAGTATGAATGGCAGCAAAAATAAATAAATAAAACACAAACATATACATATGCATATAGGTGCACAAAGAGCTTAGAGCAAAACATAAAAATGTACATGTATATACAAGAATAGACATGAAGGAAATATAAATATAAATATAAATATATACATATATATATATATGTATGTAAAATGAATAAGTAATTAAATAGAATAATATACATATATAAAAGAGAAAGAAAAAAAAGAAAGCCTTGCGGCCGGCCGAACTGGCCCAGCCGGCCCAGCCAGCCCGCCCCTATTCCCCTTTCTTCACCCCCGCTCTCCCCCACCCTCGCTCGCTCGCTCCACTCAGGGCCGGAGCCGCTCGCCCCGCCTCGCCTTCTCGCCTGCAGCCCAGCCCGCCTCCACGCATGCTCTGCGGTGGCAGTGCGCTCGAGCCCCGTGCCCACCTGCCCTCTGCGCTGCGCCCTCGCCGCGACGAGCCCCGCGCCCTCTCCTCCCGAGCCGCGCGCCCGGTCTTTGCCCGGCGGTCCCTCCTTCCGTCGCCCGGTCCGCCGCTCTCGCCCGGTTCTCCGCGCCTCCCCCGCCCATCTGCAGCTACAACAAGCCACTGGTTCTCCCTAATAGCCCCGCGCCTTCTCCCTTTTCTCTCCGCCCCCTTTTCTTTCTCCAACCGAGCGCAATGACGGCGCCGCCTCATGCCGTCCCGGCCACCTCCGGCGAACACCCCACGAATCACCCGCGTCATGGCATGCGCCCGAGTGTCCACTGCCACCCTTCGCCGTTAATCGGAGCGCCTTCGCCCGAGCACGCCGCGCGCGCTTCTTCTCCGCCTCCTGCCGGCCATCGCCGTTTCCGCCGCCGCCTCCGCGTCGATTGACTCCCGGCCAATTCGACACGGTGGGAGCTGCACCTCCGCCGCCCGAAGCCTCCCCAACCGTCGGTTTGCGCCCTCCGCCGCCCAAGCCTCCCCGCCACGGCGACACGGCCGCACCGCCGCATGCGCTCACCGCCGACTCACCTCCGTCCCCCTCCGTTCACTTCGACCACTCCGGTGAGTTTCTTGCGCCCTAACCATGCTCACGCTTGCCTTAATCCGCTCCTCTCTCCCTCCGGCCACCAGCGTCCCGATCGGCTTCCCATGCCCGACCGCTCTCCATCGCCGCCGGCCCGCCACCATGCCGTTCGACCAGGAGTTGCTACCCCAAGGGTCCTCTCCTCCTTCACGGGGTTCCATTTCGCCAATCGCAGCCTCCTCCCCGACCTCTCCCCGCCGGCGACGCCGCCACCCATTCCCAGCGTCTTCCTCCCCTGTTCGGTCTGTTCGGTCTCTGCTGTGTTTGTGTTTTGGTTTCCAGCCGATGGCAGCCCCCCAGCTGATCTTCTCTCTATGTAGGTGGGACCCTCCCTGTTAGATGACTAATGTAAGTTTAAAAGCATAACTATTATTGTTAGGCATTAGAACTTAAGTAAAAGAAGCGTGACAAATTAGTTTATTCCCTAAATTAAAATATGCCTTATGTATACATTGTATGAACTTAGGTAATTGAAAGTTATGAAAGTCCTTTCAAAATAGCAACTGATACAAATAATTGGCATAAACTCAAATAAAATGTAATGGCATATAATCTAGTTATGAGTATATCTATGTGTGATAAGTGATAGGAATTACTTTGGGAAAATCAAATAAGGTTTTAATAAAATAAGAATATTGGAAAAGCCAATTTTGAATAAGTTGTATGACCATAAGGTTTTCTAAACGACTTAGGATACTAAAATGTATTATCAATATTTATTTTGAAATATTTTTAACGGTTAAATCGTACGCGGTTAGTGCAACAATAAGAATATGTATTGAAAAAGGACCCATGGGTCGCTAATTGTTAAAAATAATCTCGCTAACCTACACCTTAATAAACAAGTTAATATTAGGGCCACATAAAATAATACGTCTCTAATTGTAGAAGTTTAGACTATAAGACCAATTTGATAAATCAACAATCATATGCATGGTGCATATAACACATGCCTTAATTTATAAATAATAGCACTCAACAAATAATACTTAGTACCCCGGATGATCTCGTTCATCTACCTATAAGTTTAACCCGACTCGTGGAACTTTCTTAATAAATAAATATACCAGGAGCTATTAAATAAAAGGGTCGATATATGGTATTCTAAAATCGGCTACGCCTAGCCATCCTTGAGTCCTCAGTAGAATATTCCCGTGAATATTCCATCATTATAAGTCTTCCTTGGATCTTCCCTAGCCATTTATCACTTCACTCCCACCCCGTTGACTCTATCAAACACTCTGTGCCCAAACCAACATAAATCACTCATCAACTCATAATAAAGCTAAATTGAGCTATTCGAATTTATTTGAATCTTTTGAGTTATTTGCATTTATTTGGATTCAGTTGCCTATCACGTAATTAGAGATTGGAGTCCGAAAGAATCAAGGATCAAGCGGTACTGAGATCGAGGTGAAGATAAAGACCCGAGCCTCAAGATCGACAAATGAGAAAGCCTTGAGTGAGCTCAAGACCGCGGTAAACCGCGCAAGGCGAGTCAATACTTTGATCATGTTGAACCTACATTTTCTGCAAATTATTTTTGTTTAAATTATCAAATTGCATGCTGTTATCTTATATGCCAATACATGTTTAATTTAAGATTTTAGTTATATGCCCATTGTTTGCTTGATTAATATTACACCTCCTTTGGAATACTTGAATATGTGAACCTTGTCGCCCTAGCAAAATTATAATGGTAACTTTTGAAAATAAGTCCCTAATTATATGCCATGCTTAGTACTGCACAAATACTCAGGGGCACTGAAATGTCCCAAACATCATTGTCATTTGAAATCATGAGAAACTGGTTTGGGCAGTCATGGTGGGAATGACTGGTATATTTTGACATGATTATTTTATGCTCCCAAAAATCCCAACTTGCTTAAATATCTGAGCGGATGGTTTGGGGGCTGGTATGTGGTGCGGTGGGAGCACAAATTGTGGAGTGTGGTAGAACCGCTCAGATAATGCTAAGGACTGAATCTTGTGATGACCTCCTGATGTAAAACAGTACAACCACAAGTCTATAATGGGTACGACCTAGCTGAATAACTTGCAAGGACTTAGTTCAGATATCACCGAGGAAAGTGGGTGCCAGGGTGTACTGGTTTACTCACAGTGAGGCACAGGGTGTACTGTACTCGCACGGCGCAAGAGGGGGCTTCTGACTGTGGTGGTGTAACCCTTCAGCGGTGAAACCTCAGCGTGGGTGGTGTCTAGCTAGATCGGAGTAAGGTAAAGGCTTTGTGATAAATTATCTAGGTCTCATGCCTAAGGAAGCATGTTGGCAACAAAGATAATTCATCTCTTGTGGTGAAAGTGTACAAACTCTGCAGAGTCAAAACTATTCGAATAGCCGTGCCCACGGTCAAGGGCGGACATGGGAACTTACTCGAGATAGTTCTATTTAAAAATATTTGGAAAATGGGAATGGAAAAATGGAGGGCAGCGGAAAGCCCTGATTTGAGTTGTCCTGGGTGTCGTCCCAGTGGTAAGCTAAGCGGTTATAACGCTGAAAGATGTTATATGGTGTGATGCCATAAGTATGGGAAAAATTATGGTGATATTAGGCATATGGTGTGATGCCATATGTATGAAAAATCTTGTTAATATTCCTTGAACATTATGTTTTGTTCCAAAGCTGCTAGGTCTCAGGAAATTTTATGTATTGTATTACAATTAGTGGCATTTCTATTCTTACAAGATAAAATATGGGAAGAATAAATGGAGTCGTGAGAAAAGATGGTTGTTTATGGTAATTGCATAAAGAAGTTGGGGGATTCATGTTGATCATAATAGGGATAATGATAGTGTGGATTTTGGAAAAAAAAATAATAAATTGGTGGAGCCTAAATGAATATATAGGCTAGATAGATGATTCAAATAATCTTTGTAGAATTAGAGAGAGTATAAAAGTAATTGTTGGGTTACAACACTGATACTTAGTATAAACTCTTGGAAGATGTTGACAATGATGGGATTAATATGATTTGATCAAATACTAGATGGATAATTGAATCTTGGGAATTTGGAGGTATGAAAATAACTATGGGAGATTAATCTTAGACCTGATCAATGATAATCTTGGTGGATATTTATTAGAGAATTCTAGATCTGATCAAGGATATTTTGGTGGATATATACTAGCGATTCGTAGACTTGATCAACGATATTCTTGGTGGGGTACAATAGTGAAGTAGTTAGAGATGGATTATAAGGTGATAAGTGGAAGAGCAAAATTATGGTTGTGGATCAATAACAAAATGGATTGGATTGTTAGGGATTAAAATACAAAAGATATTGGTGGATTAATTAAATGATGTCACCCGCTGTTCGGTCTTAGACAGCAACCAATACAGAAAGAATATGATCGGTGTGTTGAGTAGAGGATGACACATGTTGTTTGGAGTTAGAGAGCACTCGATAAAGGAAGTGTAATCTCGGTGGATTAAGTCAATTATGGCAATCGCTGTTGGGAGTCTTAGACAGCAGTTAATAAAGAGCGTGAGTCTTTGGTGGATTAAGTCGATGATGTCATTTGAGGTGAGGAGTCTTTAGGTCACAATACACCAATATGATATAATAATAGAAATGCTACCAGACGCATTTTATGGCAAATAAAATAACCCGAGCCTCTCCTTTGTTAAGCCATGCATACTATTTATTTGCATTCTGTGTATTGGCTCGCGGAGCACGGGGTCGGAGTGCTCACGCTCGCTTTTGCGACAAAATTCAGAATCAGGAGTCAAATCACCTCGCCTCAGCAACAAGATTGGACAAGCTGGCCGAGAAGATGAAGAAGTCAAGGGCTAGGTCGCGAACCTCCAGTTGGCTGCCTGTGGGCATGTCCTGAAGGTCCCACCTGTGTGCTTCGTTCTTCCGCTGCTGCAATTTAATGATTTCGGCCTAATCGGCCCATGAGTAAGTCTACTATTAAATTTTACGCTTCCGCATGATATGTATTTTGATATTCATTACTGTAACTGTGAGTACTATCTACTGATCCAGGGAATAGTGCAGTAATCACAGAGGAATCCGGATGTTAATATCTGGGTCCCTACAGAATAGTTGTGCCCCGATCATAGGCAAAGTGTGAAAATACCATAGTGTGTAGTTCTCACAAATGGTTACTGGTTAGTGGTGCTTATGAACTTGGAATGGTGGAATGACGTCCACAGTTTGGACATGGTAAGTAACTGTGAGGAGAGTTGCTCCCACAAAGTATATTTGAATATGTACATTTTGATTTCAGTTAGAGTTGGCTAAGTCATAGGTTTGGAAACTAGCTATATGATATTGACAAATTGACTTTATGCAAAAGAAACATAATTCCATCCTTTGGTTAAACCTTTCATATAGATAATAGCCTTTTAAATGCATTCTACTATAGGGACTTGCCGAGTACATTGTGTACTCAATCTTGCTTATTTTCATTAGAATAGATAAAAAGAATAAATGATACTTCAAGTTTTCATGTTAGGCCTACAACCGCACTGAAGCGTTTCTATGGAGATTTACTTCAGATCTTCTGAATGTAACTTAAGCGCTACATGACCGGGCTTTCCACACACTTGACATGTCAACCTATTCCCTGTAGGCATGGTATTGTTGTTGATGTTGCTGTTTTGTTGGCCGCGATTATCATTGTAGCTTTAGCCACGACTGTGACCGCGACCTCCTTCGCATGATGCTATGTTGGCAGACGACCCCCCCCCCCCCCCCCCCCCCCAAAAAAAACTTGGTACACTGCGTTATTTTACTCCTAACACAGCTTAACACTCAGCATATGTGTGTACAAGTCACTGAGTCTGATGCGATCCGTCCGTGTGGAGAGGGACGCGATGAGTGGATCATAGTCAGCGTCGAGTCGACAAAGCATGTAGATGATGATCTCCTTCCCCAATGGATGCCCCGTAGCAGCAAGGGCATCAGCAAGACTCTTCACCTTGTTGAAGTAGTCGACGATGGAGAGATCTTTCTTCTGCACAGTGGAGAGTTGTCGCCTGATCTAGATCATCTGTGCCCTGGATTGAGACATGAATATGCATTCAAGGGCCGTCCAAACCTCTGCTACAGATCCCAAGAAGAGAACCTACGAAGAGTAATGAGGACCATCAATTCTTGAAAAAGCAAGGTGTTGTACTGTGGATTTGGAACCTATGCAGTTCCTTTGTCCATTGTCTGCATCATGGATCTTGCTGGTGCGATGCTTCTTCCATGAATGAAGCCCAAGAGTTGTTGGTCACAGAGGAATGGAAGGAGTTGTGCCTTCCTAAGGAGATAATTATCTCACATTAGCTTGTGATGAGATGGCCAAATGTGGTCGTGGACGGGAACATGCCGGCAGGCATGGTTGCACCGATCGCTGTTGAGATGGAAGTCGATGTCATCGAAGTTAGACTAGGCGACATCATGGTAGAAGAGGAGGCTCTGATACCATATGAAAATATTTGGAGAACTTCCACTATGTCACAACGACGTTGGGGATCATGTTATATATGCAAAAGTCCAGGATATGGACGAGTACAGGAACTGACCTTATGTCGGCAGTGAATAGATTATATCTTTACCGTGCGAGTCTACAACACAAAGTTGGAGGAGATAAGCTACCAAATAGACATCAACAATTCTATCATGTTAAAAGAGGAGATTTCGATGGAGTCAGTCAACTTATTAAGATTTCATCAAATTGGACCCCTCTTAGTAACTATGCATGAGCTGCAAATCATAACTCTCCTATGAGTGAAAGAATTCCAACATTCTCTTTGAATCTGTACGCCCTGGCACTGGCCCTCCATTCGGCGTGTGGCTTCTTTGACCCTGCCCGCTTGTTGCACTTCGGCATGGCCTTCACGATGACTCGCTGGGTCATGTGCAGCCCTCCTTGCCTGCTCACTTCCAGCCCCAACCCAAAGTCCCAAACCCCTCCTCAAAGCCGCACGGTAGAGAAGACAGCGGCAAAACCTACCAAAAATCCCCCAAATTGGCCACCGCCCGCACGTCGATGCAGCCATGGTGACCTCCTTCGCATTTGATTCCTCCACCGCCGTGGGCTCTATTGTGTGCGTCCTCGCCCTTCTTCTGCACTGCCCCAACTGCCTTCTTATTCTCCCAGCCCACCATGGCTTCCTCCCCCCCCCCCCCCCCCCCCCGGCGGTCCGTGCCTTCGAATCCTCTATCTTATCCTCCTCCTCCGCCGCCACCTCCTCTACTCCCGCTTTTGGCTCATCCCTCTTCGCATCCTCCCCTGCCTCCATGTCCGCCACACCTCCTCCCCATCCCCTTTTGGATTCAGATCCATTGGTTTTTCATTCGTTGACTTCGCTCAATACACCGCTCCCGCCCCCTCAGCCACATCGGCACCATCCCAACCGAGAGAAAATTGATATTATGCCACTCCTTTGGAGTGACTTCGATAAAATACCACTCTCTATAACAATTGTTAAAATGCTATCCAATATATAATTAACTCTATAATTTACCATTTTAGGGGTTTTATCTATTTCTTTTTCATTTTTAATTTCCCCCCAAAATTGCATAGGAAATATTCATAATACCCTCCTTTTAGCCATTCCTTTCGAGTCTCTTTGTCTCCATTCGATTCATTCCAGCAGACTCAATCCTTCCCCCTCCCCCATTAATTTCATCGATCACTCCTCTTGATCCGAGCTCCTCTCGCGGCAGGTAGGATTCGTCCGTTCTTGGGGAGGAGGTGTCCGGACAGGTTGCAAGGGTGGTTCTTGATTTGGATTGGTTTGTTTTGGTTTTGGATTTTGTGAGTGCAGATGATGGGGGCGGAGAATGCGGAGCTGGGGTTCGAAGAAGGGGTAGGGGAGGACGTGGTGGCCGGCTCGCTGCTGCCGGCCAGGAAGATGCAGGCGTTCGACTTCGAGCACATCGGCTCGCTCGCCGCGGTCGCCGAGTCGCTCTCGCCCGGGAGCAAGTGGCGGAGGGCGCTCACCAGCGTGTGCGTCGTCATCTTCCAGGTCAAGATCAACGTGCTTCTGCCGTTCGGGCCCCTCGCCGTCATGCTCCACTACCTCCCCGGCAAGCACGTAAGTAATGGCCAACATTACTACTCATTAGTTGTTGTATGTTTACTGGCGTCTTTGAATGAATCGAGACTTGAGTTTGCTGGAATGAATCGAACGGAGACAAAGAGACTCGAAAGAAATGGCTAAAAGGAGGGTATTATGGATATTTCCTATGCAATTTTGGGGGGGGGGAAATAAAAAATGAAAAAGAAATAGCTAAAACCCCTAAAATGGCAAATCATAGAGCTAATCATATATTAGATAGTATTTTAACAATTGTCATTTAGAGAATGGTATTTTATCGAAGCCACTCTAAAGGAGTGGCATAATATCAATTTTCTCTCCCAACCGAGCCCTGCACGACTGTACATAAGGCTAGACCGACGAACGGGCTGCGCTCGAATCAGACTTGTATTCATTTTGGGCCGGCATGGGACTCTATTTTTATTTTCAATCCAAATCGGTGGGCCGACTGGCTGTGCTCCATGCCGCCGTTGGTTGCCAGACCTCCACTGCCTTCCGTCCATTGGACTCTACAAAGGGAATACCGTGACACCAATCTACAGGCGCAAACGACAAAGAAAATAAAGGGAATCCTAAAATTCGAGCACCCAGAAAACCATCCATTGGACCATCGGATAGTTGGCCATGGCCGCCCTCCGGCCATGTCCCGCTGGCATTGTCGCTCCCGTGTCCTCGACCTTGGGTGCAAACCGCCTCAGTAGCTCGTCACCTCGCACTCGCAGTATCCTACCAATAGGCTGGCGTAACACTTGAAATACATCGACTTTTAATTTTAATTTATTTTAATTTTTTTGGTTTTTTTATCTTTTCTTTTTTCGCTTATTCTTTACATTGCCTATGACGATGTAACCATTTTTGTTTTTTTTCATTTTAATTTTTTTAATTGAATGATTCAGAAAAACTAACAGCAGCTATATTATAATTTTAATAAAAATCAATAGCTAAAACTAAAAGACAGAAGTTTAAGTTATTTGGAGCGGGCTCATATGCCACTAAAGTTACTTTGTGTGAGTATACTTGTCATGGATAATCATTGTTACTGAGAGATCATTTTTACTCTTGTCCGCCTGGTACATGAAAAAAAAAACTTGGCTAGACGTTATTATGCCACTCGAAAATAGATACGTCATGGCTTGTACCTTGTACTTCACAGCGTCCGTTCTTTCTGCTCCTGCGATGCTTCCAGAAATTCGCCCACCCAGGGAAAATACTTAACAAATCTAGCAGAAAAGCCTAGCCAAAATGCAAGAACACAACGATCACAAGGGCCGTTGAAACAAAACCGAATTGCCAAAAATCAAAATTTGAGTTCAATTTGCGTTTTTGATTTGCTCTCTTGCTTCCTAGCCCTAAACCGCACAAATCTTGAAGCAAAGCACCCCTTAATCCCTGCCATTGCTGCCCTGAACAGAAGAGATCGCGCGTCACTGTGCTTCGTCCGGCAAAAATCACCGCCGCCGCTCCCGTTTCTTCGCCGCCAAGCCAGGCACACCTCCTCGCGCCTTCCCGTGCCTTCGAGCCCCTACCAGCTAGCCCCCGCCCGTCAGCCCTCCGTACTGCCTTGCCTGCCCCGCTCTGGCACACCCTGTCTCAGCCGGCAATCGTGGCAGCGCCACCGGCCACGCACCACCACCGCGCCTGCTACCTCTCGCGCCTTCCTCTCTCAGCCGCCCTGCCGCCACCCTGTCGCGCCCTTGACCGCCGCACCTTCGCGCCCAAGGCAGCCCGCGTTCACACGGCAAACCATGAGCCCGAAACCGCCGCCTCCGTGGTTTCCCCCTCCCCTCTCCGGTGCCAACCGCCTTTCCCGCCTATTTAAGTCACCCCAACCCTCCACAATGAACCTCACACCTCCCCTGAAGCTCACCAAGCACCCCAAGGTCCCCAACACCTTCCCTATTCCTGGTAATTGTCGAATTCCCAAAGGAAGAACCCTAGCTCAATGTCGGCCTTCCGCTCCATAGTTCTTCAATTCCTCTCGGCAGTAGCCTCCCAGCATTCCCAGGAGCCTTCCCCGACCGCCACATTAGCTTCCTAGCCCCTCTTCTTCTCCAGTATCGAGCACCACATCACTGCTGAAACCGCCCGCCGTGGATTGATGATACCATGTAGGAATATGAGAATATACTGCGATGGATTGATGATTGTATTAAGCCTCAAGGACGGTTTATATAGAGTACAAGGCTTGGAGGGCAAGAAGCCGCATATGGAGATAAGGCAGATATTATGGGATTACAAATACTATACTACCAAATATAGAGATATGCCAATATACTCTAATATTATCTAGCAACTCTATTATGAGCGAAAGAATTCCAGGGCTCTTCCTGAATCTGTACGCCTTGGCGCTGGCCCTCCATTCGGCGTGTGGCTTCTTTGACCTGCCTACTTGCTGTGCTTCGGCGTGGCCTTCACAATGACTCGCCGGGTCACGTGCAGCCTCCCTTGCCTGCTCGCTTCTAGCCCCAAAGTCCTCAACCCTCCTCAAAGCCACACGGTAGAGGAGACAGCAGCAAAACCTACCAAAATTCCTCCAAATCGGCCACCGCCCGCACGTTGGCGCAGCCATGGCGACCTCCTTCACATTCGAATCCTCCATCGCTGTAGGCTCTACCGCGTCCTCACCCTTCTCCTTCTCCACCGCCCCAACCGCCCTCTCATTCTCCCAGCCCACCGTGGCCTCCTCCTCCCTCGCCCCTGCCTTCGGTTCCTCCCTCTTATCCTCCTCCACCGCCGCCTTCTCTGCTTCCGCATCTGCCCGCCTCCTCCTCCTCCCTATCCCCTTTTGGATTCAAATCCACAGGTTTCTCATTCGCTGACTTCGCTCAGCTGCCGTCCCCTCCGCCACATCGGCACCATCCCAGCCGAGCCCTGCACAGCTGTACATGAGGCTAGACCGACAGAACGGGCCAGGCTCAAATCAGACCTGTATTCATTCTGGGCCGGCTTGGGTCTCGGTTTTTATTTCTGACCCAGATCGGTGGGCCGACTGGC
Source organism: Dendrocalamus latiflorus (assembly GCA_017311315.1). Taxonomy (NCBI): domain Eukaryota; kingdom Viridiplantae; phylum Streptophyta; class Magnoliopsida; order Poales; family Poaceae; genus Dendrocalamus; species Dendrocalamus latiflorus. The sequence continues at coordinate 35,920,281 of CM029656.1, read as the reverse complement.
TCTGCTCCACGCCGCCACCGTTGGTCGTTAGAGCTCCGCTGCCTTCCGGCCATTGGACATTTGGACTCTACAAGGGAAATAAATACCGTGACTCTACAAGGGAATCCTAAAATTCGAGCACCCAGAAAACCATCCATCCGACCATCGGATAGTTGGTCATGGCCGCCCTCCGGCCATGTCCCGCTGGCATTGTCGCTCCCGTGTCCTCGACCTTGGGCGCAAACCGCCTGAGCAGCTGGTCGCCTCGCACTCGCTGTATCCTGCCGCTAGGCCGGCGTAACACCGCGCTCGTCAAGGTGCAGGAGGGCAAGATGGCCCCTCGCCTGCGCCACAGCCACGCGATCCACGCTCACAAGGGCGCCGCTGATCAGCCCGTCGGCCCGGATCCGGAGGATGAGTGCACGGTAAGTTCAACTCTTCGCGGGTCTCATGCTCTAAAAATCAACTATATTCGATTTTCCTGTGCTTAGACTCTCGCTTTTCATGTACGATCTGCAAGGCTACTTTTTCCCCCGTCGAAGCTCTGTTACTTTTTTTTTTCTTTTTTCCTCTATGATTCTTGATATCAAACTTGTACTGTATCCATGTTACCTTTTGATGTTTATGCTGAAATCTTATGTAGGGGCACCTACATGGCTACATGTACAAATACACTTAGAATTCGTAGCCCAATATTGCAGGCTGCAGCCCTGAGTCCTTGAGTCTCTGACTTGTGACACCAGCCCTGTATTTACAATTTTGCATGTTCAATGCACTCCTGTAACTTGTGTTTGCATGTTCAAGGAACCATTTGAGTGATCCCCTTAGTGCAAATCCGATATTAACTTGGCACAAACGTAGACTTGCACTACTGTTTGTTTCTTTGTTCACAATACTCCCCGAGTGCAAAGTTTAGAAATTTATCTTACTGATGTTTTACTTATATATTTTGTGGTTTTTATTTGTTGCTACTGCTTCAATTCAGGCTGTGGATTTCGAGAAGTTCCGTGAGAAATTAAAGAAGTTCTGCAAGAGACCACCAGTCAGTGTTATTCCTATGTATATTTGTTGTTGCACTTTTTTCACGATTGTTTGGTTAATAACAGAGCATATCATTGATTAATGGTAGTGGCGGTCATTTATTATTTGTTGATGACTTAATTCTTTTCTTCAATAACAAAGACTGTACATTCATACTCTTTCAGGAAAGAGATAGACTGTGTAGTTTCAAGTTATTAAATTTATGGGAAATTTTATCATCCTTGAGGGGGAAGAGGTACCAAATTTGAGCCGTTGATCACACTGATCGAACGGCTGAGATTTGGCAGTACCTAGTGGTACCGGACGCGAGGTACCAAGAGGTACCAAATTTTGAGCCGTTGATCACACTGATTGAACGGCTGGATCTAATTTGGTACCTCTTGGTACCTTGTACCTCTTGGTACCTCCTCAAGGATAGGAAAACTGCTCTAAATTTATATAGCTTAGCGTCTCATCTAAGTCCTAGGATAGTGAAGTTCAAAACAGTACAACTCAACGTACCATACTACCATGTGTATCAGGTATACATCATAAACAAGGTAAGAGCAAACAATGAAAATATATAGAAATATGAGGGGTTAAAATAAACAAACCATATCGCACTCTTACGAAAGCATATGTGCAAAACCATGTCAGTTTATCATCATATTTGCAAAAATAAATGAAAAGGAAGTGTCTGGAGACTTGTCGTCTATATCCCAATATTTTGTTGATGTTATTTAGTCTTACTGTTTTGTTTTTCTTCAAATGCCTTTGTTTGTTCTATTTGTTTTTAAAAGGATATGCCATTCGGCGAAGAAATTGACAAAATTGATGAGTACGACTGGAGTGAGATGGCTCGTTGTAAGACCAGCATTTTGGTAAGTTTTGTTATGTCGGGTAAAACTGTAAGACGAGCTCATTTCTTTTGATTTTTTCGTGCGTGGAAAATAATTTAGCACTAGTAGCAAAAGTGTGATAAAAAGCTTGGCAATAATCACTATTTCATTTTTTTTTCTAAGCTGCACTATCCTTCTGTAAGACCGTCCTAATTAAGATCAGCTAGGGATGGTGAATGTTTAGCACGGTTGAATTATGGGTTACATTTGTAAGGGCAAAATGTTTAGCAAACAAGACCTTAATGTGTGTGTGTTATTTTAATTTTTGTAGCATGTTGAAGCCATAGCATTGTCAATGGTGGTTTGCGGGATAGCTGTAGATGCTATAAAGTTGGCTTCCAAAGTCATGGTAAGTTGGTAACCGCATCCACACCCCCCTCCCCCCTCGTTGTCTCCATACAAAACTATATCTTTTCTGAAATGATTTCAGGCTTGTGCTGGTTTAAGACGTGGTATGCCCGGCGAAATTTCTCAACATACAATAAAGCAGGTAACTCAGTATATATGATCTATTTGAACTGCATTCTAGAATTGTAAGTAATGGCATGTGTACTAATCCCCCCTCCCTAAAATACAGACTGTTAAGATGTACGTGGGCATCTTTCTTAGTACAGTTGATGACACGCACCAAATGAAGGCTACTATGGAAACTATTGTTTCATTTCTTGGTGCTCTTGGCGGTGTGGCCGCAATAAGCCACATCTTGCTTCAAGATGCTCTGGCAAATCTTGATGATAATGAAGATAGTTCTTCGAATTACAATCCAGACTGTGATGTAGATAGAGCTCTAATAGATAGAACTCGACGCGAGTTTGAGCAGAGAATGAACAATTTGAAACATAAATTCAGGACGGCTCCGCGGCATCACGCATACAAGGTAGGGCATATTTTGATTGGTCCAAGGAGTACTCTTCCCCTTATATTTTGACTGCCGTCCTAATGTTTGGGTCGTGCAGATTCTGAGGCCTACGCTGGTTGATGCGATAATACTTACAAGATCCTTCGTTACAATGATGGTTGTTAATCGCGAAAGTGCACTAGGCCAGGTCCAAGGTAAATATGCTTCCTCTGTCTGCCGTTTGTGTGATGTATGCATGCATTGAGTTGCTTTTCACCGTAAGTGGATCTATCACCCACCGTTTCTGTTGACGGTTAATGCATGTTACCTCGCCTTGCAGGAGGTGACACTAGGGCTCCAGATGACGGCGAACCTGAGGATTCTGACACGGGCTCCGATTCCGTGTGAGTGGCAAATGAAAACCACGCTTCGGAGTATATGCATGCTCACCGGCTCACCGCTGCTCATTGTCGTTTATTTAATCGGATAAACGACTGTAAGTTGTAACGGAGCATTTGACATTTTCTCATCGGCTATCTCTCAGCTTTATCTAATATTTCTTTTCTGCTCAAAGCTCGTCCCTTTGCTTTCATTATCTGACTATCCATGCCTGCGATCAATTCTGAATGTTCCATGTTCCCTGACTCGATAGCCGGTAATTTGTCACTCATGAGCATGCGGCGGCTGTGTCTAGTACTATGTGAGGCTGTGAGCACTAGCATAAATTCATCTTAAAATCTATTAGAAGTCCAAATCATTCCATCCGGGTAATACTTGAAATTCTCATGTTAAGGATTTCATCTATATTTGATAAAATTCATGTAAAACATTTTTTTTTTCAGAATCAGTTTGCTATTTTACCGGAGGTAGCCGATACGGCCGATATTTCCGTAACCATGGATCCCGTAGATCATATAGTTTAGTGCCAAGCCCTTGAAGCTTCTTAGCCTCAACCTTTTGTCATCATTAAGGGTAGCTATAGTCCTAACTAGTTTTGACAGGGTAATTAAGTAATTAACATTGCTCATGCTCGTGCGGTCCTTACCAATAGAGTACTCTAGACTGTTATTGTGCTGAATAGATTCCATCCTATATACGAACGTCAGTTATTGTGCTAAATAGATTCCATGCTAAATACAGTACAGAGATCTTGTACTGTACTTACATCCTCAAGAACCTTCTCCAGCCTTCTAGGGCTCTTGGAGCTGAGACTGAAGTTCCCGAAGCTTCTGAACTGGCAAATCATGCTCATTAATTTGTAGTATTGCCACCTGATGGCCTATCTCGAGAGTACCGGCAATCACGCCACGTATTTGCTCGATGCTCTACTGTTATGTTAGCAAACTCCTTTATTCTATTTTTTTTCTTGCCCACTAAAACTTGGAGCTATAGCAGGTAGTTATTGCTTGATTGTGCTACCTAGAGCTGAGAGTTGGGCCGTGCTGTGTCGGCCCGGTCCAGACTCATCGTACTTTGGGCCGTTTTGAGTCATGCCGCTTCGGTCCAGTCATCCCACTGTGTCATACCATGCCAGCCCGCATCGTCTCCGGTTAGGCCCAAGCATAGCCCAAAGCCCATCGTGCCAATGTTTGTGTCGTGCCAGCCTAAGCCCAAGCCCAGCCGAAGTAGCTATACACGATGAAGGCGGTGGCGATTCCTTTCTATCGTACCCGTCTCGTTAAAAACTAGTACAAATTGAATTAGTTGCATAAAAACATAAAAATATAGGCACGCAATGACATAAATATTTCGAGAAAAAGTGGAATTTTCTTGATATTTTAAAATACAATTTTATTGTGTTGTTAAAAACCTTACGCATAGATTAAAAAGAAGTAATTGGTGGTCACGTGACCCTAATGTTTGCATGCTAGATATATCCGCTCCTGACTACTATTGTCTATCTAAAACGAAGATAATATAACTACACCTAATTGCAAATCGGGTTCACCAGGAACAATGCTAGACCGCCACCTACTCCATTCGATCTCCATACAGGGTGTCTGCCTCCTACTCTTCATATTACGAGTCCAAATCATTCCACCCGGGTAATACTTACAATTCTTAGGTTAAGGATTTAAAAATGTAAATTTTCTCCTATGCACGCCAAATATTTTTCCCCTTTTTCTATTTTTCTTCTTCTTTCTCTCTCTGTTTTCACTTCTTTCCTTCCTCCCTTGCTCTCTCTCCTCCCTTATCCATTCGGCCGAACACTCCTGACCCTCCATTTCTTTTTCTTTTCTTCCTTTATTCCTTCTCCCCTTCTTTCCCTTATCTTCTTCTTCCTCCTCCCCCTTGCTTTCTCACACCCCCTTTTTGGCTCACTCATGTCGCCTCTACCCCGACCCTGGCCTCCTTGCCGCCTCCCCTTACATAGATTCGACCCCTGCTCCCGGCACCATCGCATCTCCAACCCGGTCGGTTCCTCCCTATGCCGCGGCGCCCTGTGGCTTCAACTCTGACACGCTGCTGCGCCACCATCAGCCGGCCATCCGGTCTCCTGCCTCGGCACTTCCTCTATGCCGCTGCCTTGGGCCCCTTTAGCGCTGACCCAGGCCATTCCTCCTTCAGCTACGGCACTGGCTCCTTACCAGCCGGTCTCCCTGCGCCTTCGACCTCAGCCGCCAGCACCAGGAGAAGGAGCTCAGCAACAAGACAGGGAGGGGAGAGGGCGCCAGGAAGAGGAGGCACAAGTGACCGGCGCGCAGGCGGGAGGTGACGCGGGAGGCAAGAGCATGCGGGCGAGAGGCGGAGCGACGGTGCAGGAGGCCGGAGGTGCGGAGCTAGAGCGGCGGCTCGAGAGGCGGAGCTAGATCGGCGGCTCGGGAGGCGGAGCTAGATCGGCGGCTCGAGAGGCGAGGCCGAGGCGGCCGCCAGCACTGGCGTGTTAGTCGTGCCGCCTATGCCGTTTGTGCTCCCCGTGCTGGGCCGGCCGGAACATGGCACGATTCACTGAGCCATGTTATGTCGTCCGATGGGCCAGCTTTCCAGACTCGGCCAGGCCCACCGTTCATGTCATGCCAATTTAGCCCACCACGTATCGGGGTAGGCTGGACTGACCGTGCCTCAGGCTGGCTCGAAAAACACGCCCCATCTCCCACCTCTAGTCATGTCCATGTCGTTTTTTTAGAGAAAATTGATACTTTGCCATCCTATTCGGTGGGCTTCGACAAAATACCACTCCCTAGAATGACCACTATAAAATGCCACTCTTAACATTGACACTTTGATTATTTGCCATTTTGAGGGTTTTTTAGGATTCTTAATTATTTTTTAACCATTTTCAGATTATTTACCACGGGAAAAGACACATTTGCCCTTGGGCCATTTGCTTATTGCCTTCTCCTGGACATGGACGCGAGAGAGACGAGACCGAGAGAGACGAGACCATTCTAGGGACATTGCACTATGACTGCATATCAAGAGGGAAACCATCCCTCATACATAACCAATAGGCCACAGAATCCACTGTAGCCTTCGCACAGAACGGTCAGTGTGCATTTCCCATCGCCAATTACCAGAATATTTGTCCCCTTCACTGAAAAGCCACTAGAAGAACTAAATTTATATAAGATGCATACTTGAGGGGCATATTAACTAGGAAGGTTGAGATAGTAAAAAATATAAACACATTCTCACAAACGGAGATCCATTGCAGGAGCAGTAAACTATATGTAACCAATATGCCACATAATCCATTTACAAGAGGGAAAAGTACCACAATATAGAACTACAGTAATGATCCAAACACAAAAGTATAACAAATAGAAAGAACGAACCAAATAGGAACCAAGCCGATGCTTGCTCAGATGCCAGCGGTGGGCAATGAGGCCATGAACGCGCTGTACGCCGAATCCAGGTCGAAGTTGAGCTGCCTCGCCTGCTGCTCTGTAAGCTCGTCCCCGGCCCCCATCTTATTTAGCTTGGCGAGCCATTCACTCACCTTGACCTTCCCCTCAAAGTCAGGCGGCAGGACGGGCCCAGCTTCCCCGTGGAAGTCGAGAGGTCGTGGAGCAGGGGGCGGACCTGGTCGTTGGCGAGCATGTTGAGCTTGACGGCGTCCATGGCGGTGATGAAGCTCTGGACGCACTGGGCGATGGCGGCGGCGGAACGGCGCCGCCCTCCTCGGCGACAAGAAAAAGTGTCCATGTCCAGGAGAAGACAATAAGCAAATGGCCCAAGGGCAAATGCGTCTTTTCCCATGAAAAATAATCTGATAATGGTTAAAAAATAATTAAGAATCCTAAAAAACCCTCAAAATGGTAAATAATCAAAGTGCCAATGTTAAGAGTGACATTTTATAGTGGTCATTCTAGGGAGTGACATTTTGTCGAAGCCCACCGAATAGGATGGTAAAGTATCAATTTTCTCGTTTTTTTAAAGAGTTAGTGCTATGAATGTTTCTCCAAGTGCGACGCAAGCTTGGTCATACTTGTACTACCGCGGAGTGCTACAAGTCCAACTCTAGTCTAGTGCATTCGGTAACGTTGCTAGATCCTACACATAGCAGAAGACAAGGCATCAACATGCATATTAGCAGTACGCAGTAGTAGAAAACAGAGCATCGTTGCATTCAGCACAGAGCTGTTTAGTGTTATAGCTGTAGCGAAATCATAACCTAAGAAAGCAGCTCCCTACTACGACTGGAGTTCCATACTACTACTTGCTCCAAGGGATAATCACCGCCAGAGCTAGCTCATAGAGCAGACTTGTTTACTACTACTGAAGAGGGTTGGGCTCAGGTGCAGGGAGTCCTGCACATAGCTACGTGCAGGGTCATTTCCATTGCGACACGTGTTCCCTGCACATAGTTGCGTGCAGGGTCATTTCCATTGCGACACGTGTTCTATTACGTAGAATTTTGCATACTTTTGTTTTCAGAATACTTTTTAAGTATCCAAAAAAAACTTAAAAAAATTGTAAGAACTGAGAAGACATCATTTACCCATTTGTTATCAAGTCTAAAAACGAAAGTATGCAAATTTCTACGTACATCAATTAAAATTGATAGAGTTAATAGTACACGTGTCGCTACGCAAATAACTCTGTACACAGCTATGTGCAGGGCGCCCTGCACCTGAGCCCAAGTCCTACTGAAGATACTTGCTTACTACTGCTGATATAGCCTAGAGCATACTACTACTGACATGGCCTGCCTACAGTATACTTGCGTACTACTGCTCCATGCACTTAACTTATGTAAAATGTTAATGATACATTCCTAAAAAAGTATTATTGATACCGTAATTTATAAAAGGGCGCTACAATGTTATTCAATTTCTATCTGTGCATTTAACCATTGGTTTAAATTTTTAATCATACGGAGAAGTGACTACAATTTTTTGAGAGTGAAATACTGAATACTTGTTGTATAATGCAATATCAACTGACTACTTGTCATTTACATAAAAAAGATTCTAGTCAAATGTATGCACTAGCTGAGTACCTGTACATTGCATTGGATCTTATTGTAGCACCCCACATAACCATATGGGATACTACCATAGAACGTCATCGCCAAAGTAAAGAATCATAATAAAAGTAATAACAAAAATCACAAGAAAATTAAAACTTTAAAAGTACTTTAATAGAGAACCAACAGAAGCTGAAATAACTATTTGAAATATGGGACCGATCCACTTCTAACCAAATAAAGAACAAGTAAAACAACCATAGTGGCAAGCCACGGTGCTGAAAACGCGAGTGCTCCCACCCATGCATGATGCTATCACTCCACTGGCCTTTTACCTAAGACTGAAAAGAGCAAGCGTGAGATTTGAAAATCTCAGCAAGTACCCAACAACGGTCGCAACATAAGAGTAAAGACAAGTAATGCAACCACATAAAATAAAGGCAAGCATGACAAGTAAACAATGGACATAAGGCAACCAATGAACAACTGATATCAGAAATACTGTCATGAATGGAAGACGGATATTATGAAAACTGTGTATTAAAGATATTTGTTATGTGACAAGTTATAGCAAGCGTGCTGGCGACTTCATCCCAATACCCGGTTATACGAGAATAGCCAGGCACAACCTTGTCCTCGACTGTATAACTGCAAATGGGGTGTAATATCCTGTGTAACGAGAATGTACGGCCCCCCGTACGTTACCAGGTTAGGCGGAAATGACCCCTATATATGGGTAGCCCCGGTGTGATAACCCTTAGTTTGTTATTTAGCGAATTATCCATGAATTGTGATTGAATTAAGGTAAAGTTATGAGAGTAAATGTTTAATACGATGTGGCCTGAGACAGGATTAGTGATACAAGATGATAAGATAACCAATACATCATGGACAAATTATATAGAACAAAATTAAGGTAACTACGAGATGGCGAGGATAAGACTATAATAAAGTTATGAGAAGTGAAAAGATGTGCTAGGGTTGAAAATGGAAAGATATAGTTTCTGATATGAGCGCGATGTGGAATAATGGTAAGATGATAGTGATATAGTAATCAACCTAAAGAGGTATTATAATGTAGCTCACACAAGGTTATCAACCAATCAAGTTTTATTATGTGATAAGTGATTATTAGTCAAATTAACATTTATTAAGATATATCGGTCATGACTCACACAAGGAACTATACCAATAATGCATCACGATATCGAAAAGATTAAACATAGAAGCTTTGGTATTTAAGGGACTGCTAATGATTTTAACGTAAGTCTACAACATGATCACCCACTACCCCTACTAACGGTTTAAGCATGAGCCCTAAACATTACTTAAAAGCATGAATCGTAGAACATTATTAACAGAGTATTCTAACAAACCTAAAGGCATGTGAAATAAGATAACCTAGAACATTATGGTAGGAATACAATATTAACAGTATAAACCCAGCAAGCATTAACAATATGGTGATAACTAGGTAAGCATGATAATAACCAGGCAAGCATTAGAGATATGATAATAACCAGGGAACCTTAGTGATATGATATTAGTGAGGTCATTTGGTGACATGATATTAGCCAGATAACTTTACTGATATGATAATTAGCCAAGTAATAACTTTGTTTATAAGATAATAGCCAGATAATCTAGTGATACGATCAGGGCTAGGTAATCTAGTAATATGATAACAACCAGATAATCCATTGACATGATAATAACCAGGTAATTCAGTGATATGATAATTGTACTCAACGGCAATGGTAATGAGTAAACATGAAAGAGGTGAAATGTGGAATTAAAGCAATTGGAGATGAGTTCGGGCATGATTACAAGGAGTGAAAAGGATTGTTAGGGTTGAGAACAGGAGATAAAATTAGGTATCAGATGAAGAAGGATGATACAACGGTGGTAGATATCTAGGGATTATTCTAACCCATCATTACAGCTTAGCTCACACAAAAGGGTTGTCAATCAACTAGATTTTATTACGTGATACGATGTTGTTAGTCAGGTTAACAATATCATGCATAATTCTATTGGAACCAACAAGCAATAACATACAAGTAAGAATCCGGAAACCGGTAATAAACCTATCATCCCAATATTAAAGATTACTAGTGGTTAACCTTATATTGAAGTCATTGCTATATTACTCCATCCACAAATTAAACACCGATTCTAATACTAATTAAAGCATGCAACTTAGACATTAACCTTAGCATTTTAATATATCTAGGAGTCTAGGGCCTTAATTAACATCAAGCATTGCAATATGAAAATATCTAATAGCATATGATCAGGCATTCATCGCAATGTAGTAATTATGGTATAGGACAACGACATAGCCAAACACCCAGGTTAAATATGGAACGGAAAGGTTACGGCCGCGAGGTACTTGCCTGCCAAGCGTTCGACAGTTCGGTTGCACGAAAGATCAGAAATATGAATCCATCCAAAGCTCCCTTCTATTCCCACATGTGAACCGTGAGAACGCGAAGGCAATTGGCTAGCAGCGAGGAAGACCAGCCGCAGCGCATGCGATAGGAGCGACGCTGCCGCACCTCCACCCGCGCCGAGCTCGCCCGTGCGCCGCCACGCCTCAGCCCGCGCCATGCCGCACGCCGCCGTGCTCGCCCGTGCGCCGCCGCACCTCCGCCTGCGCTGCGCTCGCCCGTGCGCCGCCGCGCCTCCGCCCTTGCCGTGCCGCACGCCGCCGCGCTCGCCCGTCAATGCCGCCGCACGACACCGCACCTCCGCCTGCGCTGCGCTCGCCCGTGCGCCGCCGCGCCTCCGCCCTTGCCGTGCCGCACGCCGCCGCGCTCGCCCGTCAATGCCGCCGCACGACACCGCTGCATGCATGCACACGGCACGAGCGTGCGAGGCGCTGCCTGCGCGCTGCCGGCCAACGCCACCGCCGCCGCCGCCACAGCCACCGAACCGGCCGCCGGGCGTCGCCGCCACCCCGCGCTGCCGCTGCAGCCGCTATGGCGAAAACCTGCACGCAGCCGAGTGCGCACGCGTGAAGCCGCTGCCGGCGTGCTGCCGCCGCCACCGAAGCCGCCCCCCGCTGGCGCCATGCAGCCCAACCGAAGCCATCAAGAAACGCCGTCCTAGACTGGCGCGCAGCCCTTCCGGCGCGACGATGTCGAGGCTGAGGCGGCCGCCGACCCTGACTTTGCCGTCAAGTCGTGCCTGACGCTGACGGCCGCATTCGGCATTCCGCAACATTTACGCCGGTAACGCCCGATGCCTCGCCTTCGAGAGACTCTACAGTTTGTGTTCATGTCCATCGATCTACCTGGCTCACGCGGCTTCTGGATTGGACACTGTTGGACCCATGGTTACTCAAAATTCCCGTTTTGATCCCCCGTGCAAAAAATTCCCAAATTTGGACCCCTGTTGAGCGCGTGATTGCCAGGTGCAGCCACGTGCCCCGGTCGTGCGGTCTGGTACCGCACGACCGGACTGTTCACCGGGTCGTGTACCAGACCGCACGACCCACCTACCGTCGCCCCCAGCGCGCGATCCAATTGCCCGAGCGCACGATCGATCGGCCGACCGCGCGTCCTCCCGCCCAGCCGCGCGACCTGCAGAGCCGACCGCACGATCAATTCGCGGAGCGCGCGATCAATTCGCCGCTGCATGCTGCTCTTGCCTGTCATGCCATGCCAATGCATTGCGCTAGCTACAAAACTAAAGCGCTTTCTAGACGGCGTAGATGCATAATTACGGTTTGTGTGTACATGACAAAACTCTAGTACACAATCCGATCACCCTTAATGGCTCGTGCGCAGGCGCATGCTTTAATGGCTCGTACGCCTGGTATTCAATAAAGTGCTCAAGGACATCCGAATTGATCGCGCGCTCCGCGAACTGATCGTGCGGTCGGCTCTGCAGGTCGCACGATCGGGCGGGAGGACGCGCGGTCGACCGATCGATCGTGCGCTCGGGCGATTGGATCGCGCGCTGGGGGCGACGACAGCGGGTCGTGCGGTCTGGTACCGCACGACTCGGTGAACAGTCCGGTCGTGCGGTACCAGACCGCACGACCGGGGCACGTGGCAGCACCTGGCAATCACGCGCTCAACAGGGGTCCAAATTTGGGAATTTTTTGCACAGGGGGCCAAAACGGAAATTTTGAGTAAACATGGGTCCAACAGTGTCCAAATTTCGCTTCTCCACACCTTTTTGTCGCATACCTTCGTGCAATCGTGCGTAATGTTGCGAGTACTTAAGATAAACTGCCTGCAAGTTGAATGTAATCTGATCAAATTCTGATTCGCGGGTATGCTCACGATGTGGTTAGGCATGGTCATGGCGAGGTGCTCGACCACCATGTCTATGGAGGTGGAGAAGCTTGCGAAGTCTCTAGATCACGCCGCGCCGGACGGCGTATTCTTGGAGGATCTGCTGAGCAAGTGGAAAAGGCACACCGGAGCCGTCTCCATGATCACCGACGTAGTGCGGTACGTGGACATGACGTTCCTCTCGCAGAAAGGCTAGCCGCCCGTCCGCGAGCCGGGATGCAGGGTGTGGCGCGATAACGTGGTCCGCTCCGACGAGGTCCCGGTGCGCCGGAGGCTGCAAGCCGCGCTGCTAGAGCGTACTGGCAAAAGTTTAAATGAGTGGTATAACCATCTTAAAGTTTTTTCTGAATGCGCAAGGCAAGGGCCGAGATCATACGTGTCGATCAGTTGTTCTTCGTCAGCGTCAATGCGTAAGATTGTTAGCACACACACCGTACGTGTTGGTAACCGACGCGTCATTGTTGGGGGGTGTTGTGCCCTGTGACTGTAAGATGGTTATGAAACTTGTAAATCAAAATCAAATACTCATGGTCTTACAGTAAAGTATTTATACCTCTTTTGAGCCATTCATTCCTTCATACACCTCTTTCGAACCATTTCTTTTTTTTTTTGTGTGTGTGTGTTCTAGATGATTGCACTTGTATTTTCCTATTCGACGGGCGTTTTGAATCTAGCTCTAGGTGTCCTAGGAACCGACAAGTTTTGCTTAACTTTTTGATCTTGAACTTAACACTGTTGGTTTTTAAGAATAAGGGGATTTAGATACAAAATCTCAAGATTTCTAAGAAGGCTGCTTGACCTGGAATCCCTCCCCTTTTGATATATTCTTTCAGTGGATGTGTCATCTCAGCTCGGAGATACGTTCCAAAAATCAAAATTTGAAACCGACCATTCTCGTGGAATTGTGGAAAAAGTTATTTTGATAGAGGCGTGAATTAGCCACGGGATCCCATTAGCCAACGTTTTTCACATATCGTGGAATTTCGTCGCACCCAAAACAGCAAATAAAGAAGCAGGGGGCGGTCAAAAACAATAAGAACAACATTTATACAGGAAAACATACGGGAACAGGTACGGGAACACAACTACTCGCAAGTTCTTAAAGAGTTAAACTGTCTTTTGACATGCAACGTCGGGAAATGTCAAATGTTATTAACTCATTTACAGATTCAGAACTACGCTGGTTGATAATAGAGGATAACCACAAAATTATTATAATCTATAACTTGAGTGCATGAAGCATGTGGCGGCACATCTCACTCTGCTTCATCCGAAAACAAGCCTGGTGAATTGGTGATTATTTCATTAGCCTCAGGTAAGGGTGAATCCCTTGCATCAGCTGCGTAAAGTATCTTCCGAATCGCTTTAGTCATCTATTAAAAAAATAATGCTCAGATCAGTAGTAAACCAGAGAGAGAAAAGCATGAAGTAGAATACCACATCATTCCACAACTCAAAAGTCAAAAGAACCAATTGGCCATCCCCAATTTTTCTGTTTCTGAATCATATGTGAGCTGCAAATCAGAATGTCAGATAATAGCCATACACGTACAATCATGTGGATCCAGCAGAAGAAATTGCAAAGCCACTTAAGGATTGTAGTAGTGGCAGACTACATGTGGATAACATCATGTCACTGTTGTACTAACACATTATGTTTTTGCTTAAGCTGTGAGACATTCTAAAAGGGGCACAATCTTTGGTCAACAATTTACTGCAATTGAAGTACCAATGAGTGGTACAATCCAAAGGAACATGCTAATTTACGCAGAGAAACATAACAGTAGGTGGCATTGATTGGGAATTAACCACACCACATGGAATTGGGAGGGGGTCCCTGATAAGCTTATTGGACAAATGAATAGAAATTCAGAAACTATTGCTCTTGAATGCAGCTCAGCACTCTAAAATTAGCAAACAAGTGTAAGACTAGAAGATCTGTAACAGAAATTTGTTTTACCGGTAGATGTTCCAACTCAGGTCTTTGACACAGTATCTCAATGTCATGCAACTTCGAGAAGTAGAAGTCTCTTTCTTTCTCAGTACTGTCCACAGAAATCTTCAGATCCGCAATCTGCAATCCAGTAGAGATAGTAACAACTAGTTGTATCATAAAAAAACTCAAAGTATGCAATTTGCCCATCATCATAGATGCAAAATATGAACTTCACATGTTTTACTGCTAGGATGATCGGAATGTAAATTAAAGGTTGCAGCTATCCACACAAACAACTACAAAACAATGTATGTTTGAAATAAAATTGGACAGTCACATAACAGTCTATAGAATAGTTACAGGGGGTTTTCCCACAGTAAAAGACACTAAACAGATGGAATATGTCATACAGCAACTTGAATTACACGGTCCATACCTTCTCAGATAATTGTTGAATCTGTTCTATGTAATGCTCCTCGGTGACAGTGTTACAGACTTTTCCAATTCCTGGACCTGCGTGATCGGGTTATCGTAGAGTTACTAAATGAAGTCACAAGAAAATGAGCATAAACTAGGGACTGATGGCACCGGCTTCAACTAAGGCCTTGTGTTGATTTAATCATAACTGCATTGAGGATTATCACCATTTTATTCAGAATAGTATGGAAGCAAACTGCTCTTATATAAATACAAAAGAAAGACAATTGCAGTCTCATTATTTAGTTAAACACGAGTAGTCAAGTACTTAAACAAATATAAGATAGATTCAGGGTACCTTCATCTGCTGAATTAGCACTAGACAATCTATTTGCTTGAAGTGATTTGGATGACTTGTTGGAACCCTTGAGGCTGCGATCTTTGCAACCCTTAGACCTCCTTTCTACAGGATTGTAGTTTCTGAAACAAGAACATAGTCTTCTCAATTCAATAGTTAGTGACAAACTACACTTTATTTTTACATTTAGCGCAGCGAAGGCACATACTCATTCAAGATTCCACCATTCACAGAATCACAATATCTTTTCAACCATTGCAGAAACTCCAAGTTGTCCAATGGGCGTCCTTTAACAAGCTTGTTGACCTCAATATTCTGCAAGGAGCATCCACTCATTGATTAGCACAACAAAGAACATGTATGCTGCAAATCACCTAGAAATGGTAGCTGAAGGACACAGATGAAGCACTTTTAGCTCAGTCTGTTACAACACAGGCCACAAACCAGCTAAGATCCCAATAGCACAACTCTGATCTTGTTACGTTGTGTGGAAGTACAACGTAAATAGAACAGTACATGTTCAAAAGTACACTTATGGTGACATATGAAACTAATCATGAAAACAACCATAACCATTCTATCTAGCATAGCCTAATCACAGTGTCAAGTCCTAATCATAAACAGTCACAGAACACTCAACTCTGCCTTGTGCCACATAGTACATAAACGAAGAAATGGCCAGTGTCATCATACACAAGCAAGACACTACTTTGCACCCCTCCTACAGGCAACCGATCTAGATTTCATTTCCACTCCTCGTTGTGCACAACAATGAGCATAACTTCAGTACAACAGAATATTGAATAGCAAACTTTGTCCAATGTCAAATCGTTTTTTATAGTATACCACTGTGTAACATCACTTGCAGACATCTGTTCCACATTGAATCTCAAGATACCACAGAAACCCAACTATTGAACAGACAGACCTTCCTTTCGCACATGAGGAATGCAACACAAGGTCATGAACAAATCCATGGATCAAAATGTATCAAGCACACAATCGCAAGGCTGAGAGCCAGTACCTTGCTTATCCGCAGCTTGTTGAACACATCCTGAAGAATCTTGTAATTCTGGATCATGTCATACTCGGTCTTCGCATCAAAATTCACCTGCAGATCCCCCCAAAATAAACATCATAATCATCTAAACCCCCATAAAACAGATCAATCAAAAATCCAAACGAACAAGAAGGCAGCAGAAGCATCTTAACCTTGTGCATCGGCACCACTCCAGGGTGAACCATATCCATCAACTGGCACTGCACCGCCCCCGACGCCGCCTGCAGGGGAACAAGAGCGAAGTCTCAAAATTAACACAAAATTTCGGACCAAGCCACACTCCCGAAAATGTCCACACACACACACGCACTCCTAACGCGCAAAGAGATCAAAACCCTAAACCTTCACCCCAGGAATCGAATGCGGGGAAATAAACGGGGATAAGATTTGGGGTCCGACCTCCTCGACCTTGGCGAGGGAGAGCTGGAGGGTGGCATTGATCCAGCTGAGGATTTCTCCCCTCCCCACGAAGTACGCGCCGTCCATCAGCCCGATGTTCGCCGCCGCCGCCGCCATCTCCTCCAGCGAGGTCCCGCCCCTTCGCCTTGCCTCGATCGGGAGGGCCGTGGAGTGCGAAACAACTTTTCGAAACGCCTCCACGCGAAAGCCAAGCAAAGCGAAAACACAAGCTCACACGCACGCACACAGAACCAGCGGACTTCGCTTCTTTTTTTTCAGTTTTGCTATTGCAATGATTACTAAATTTTTTTTATGTTTCAGTCACCTAAAATTGCACTCTTAATGAACTAAAATTGCAGCCCTCCTCCAAAAAAACAGCTGCAACTTTAGGTGATTCAGAATCTCAATCAACTAAAATTGCAGCCCCCCTAAAAAAACAACTGCAACTTTAGGTGATTCAGAGTGCAACTTCAGGTGACCTGAAATTGCACTCTCAATCAACTAAAATTGTAGCCCCCCTCCAAAAAAACATGTACAACTTTAGGTGATTCAAAGTGCAACTTTAGGTGACTAAAAGATAAAAAAATTTCAGTCGCATGTGCAATAGTCTATCCCCTTTTTTCCCTTATGACTTATAATTTATATTACAGTAATTAATTTTTAAATAATATATTTTTTAAAATAAGGTCAACAGAAAATTATAGTAAAATTATACTAAATTCAGCTGTATCGATCAAAATTATATATGACTATTTTTCTTTTTGTACTGTCTTTCGAAACAGTTATAATTCAAAATTTTAAGTCATAAACCATAAACTACAGCATAAAAACCAACTCACGTATATTCTTAGCATTTAAAACAGGCGCTAAGAAAGACATATGACTCCTCTCTCTCGAAAAGATTATTATTAGCTATTTTTACTTTAATCTTTAGTATTATTTACACGTGTTAAAGGTTTAACATTTTTTGATATAGCACCAGCTGACAAGATTTGCTTCGATGCTGTGCAGTTCAAGTTTAGCACTTACTTCTCTATCTCTAGGGTGCAAACGGAGCAGATAATTTCCGTCCGTCCGACCGACCGAAGGCTTGTGGAACGAATACGAAAAGAGTAGATGGGTATTCGGCACTATCCATGTCTGACTCCTACTCCAATGAAAAATATAAAATATGATACGTGATAAGTGATATCCTCTGTATATATCCGTATGTCAAGTGATATGAAGAAATCTATTGTAACTTCACCTAGAAACAAGATAACATATAAGCAGATTATCACATCTAAACAGACGAAAGTACTGAATGTTCTTCTTTCAACATCTTTGTAATTAGTTTTTTTCATGTTCGCTCTGATTGTATCATATTGTCCAATGTCCTGTGCAAAGAAACGAATAATTTCCGTCCGAAAGATTATGGAACGGATACGGAAGGGGTAGATAGGTATGCGGCACTATCCGTGTCCGACTTCAACTTCGAGAAAAAATATAGAATATGATACATAATAAGCAATATTTATCCATATCCGCTTCGATTGCACTCCTTTCTATCTCTTAATATCAATGCTCAGAAATTTCTTAATTCTATAGAATTAGTTTAGCACATAGAGATCCAGTGCTAACGAGCGTGTTTAGGTGAGATCATTCGGAACTCCGTAGAGCGTAACATTGGAGTTAGATGGTGAGAAGGTGACCCGACTCGCAAATTCGAAATGGCGCCGTGGCCCGGCTTCCTTTGCTGGCATGCGTGGACGTTGCAGTGATCGAGGGCCCCGTTGCCTCAGTGACTGGTGGGACATATCCTTCCCGTGGGGTCCACCTGCAGCGTTTTGGAGAGCGTGGGCATTAATTCGGCTCAGTCGCCGTGCAGCTGGGCTTGCTGCTTGCATTTATGCTGGTGGGCCGGGCTGGGGGAGTTAGGGTTGGGGGCCCACACGGAAGCGCGGGGTGGACCTGAGCATGGAGCACTGGGCCTTTGTCGTGTCGTATTTTTTGCGAATCTTTCGTGGGGTTCGGCTTGCCTGTGCTACAAACAGAAACAGCGCGACTGGCATTAATAACTTCCCTTGGAGATATTTTTTTAAGTGGACGTACACTCTACATATACATCTCAACTCACACATATAGATGCATCCGCTATTACACGTCTAATTAGAACGGAGACCTATATCTCAGTATCTCACAGAGTGTGAACATATGCTTTAACTATTGCACGTACTCATGTTCACGTCTGCGTGTACTCTTTCTTTTTAAGACCTAGCCTGAAAGGATAAATAGTAAATCCTTCGCTAGATCGCTATTGAACTCAAGATTGATGGGTTGAAACACCCGAACCCACCGCTGAGCCGACGCTCAGTCCTTCTCCTTGAGAGTTGTGCCTGTATTGTCTGTTTTGGTTTCTGAAACTTGAAATGTTTCGCTGCTCTGTAACAGTCCAAAGGGTACGGATGCAAAGACAGGTTATGTGGTACACTGGCACTAGTAAATGATAAAGATGGACAGAATGACAATGTCTTGCAGAGTGCAGGCGCCATGCCTGTCTTCGTAAATGAATGTTCATGATTTCTTCAGCGTTCATGATGTATTTCTACTGTTTTTCTTTGATGTAACTCTCCCTGAAGCCCTGCTTTCAGTCCTAATAATATATCGTCTAATCATGAGTTATGATGTCTCGTGCCGCTAGTAGCTTCAATTGCTTTTGTTTGCAACAGTATTCCTTTGGCATCATATCATTCTTCAGTATTCTTCTCTTCTACCATTAGAGATTCATAGATGCAGTGCTAAGGAAATGCACTTGGCATTCAGTACTGTGTGCCACACACGTGTGAACTATTCCAGTAGAATATCTCACGCTACAGGTACATGTATCGGCAAGCAATTGATCTGGTGTCACCTGTAGGAAATAGTTGAAAGATCGATGTAAAAGCTGAATGGAGATTGAGACACCAAAAAGAAAGAACTGCTACGGCTCCTGCTACTGCAATTACACTTCAGCCTGGTTTCACCGACAAGGGTAGTGAGCTAGTAATATTTGCAGCTAGCTCATCTCACGCTGATCATTAGAGAATCTGGATCGCTGCCAAAAGATCCGAGTGGTTGTGCATGCATTCTTCAGGAACAGATATGTAGAACACGATATCATGAATCCGAGGACGGTGAGTCTCGACAAACAGGGTGACATGTTGCGTCAAACAGGGCCATCAATCATTCACCGATTGTTCTTCTCTCTTCTCTTCTCACCCCATCTGAGAAGAAAAAAGTACAGTCATATGGGTACCCCACCCGGCCTGACTCTCCTCGCAAGCACGAAACAGCACCAACTAATTGGACGCACGCATTTGCCGTCTGAATAGTCTTGAGCACAGTGGAAACCTACACACTGCTACCGCTTGCTAGGAAGAAACTATAGTATGCTTCTGATTTGTGAACCAAAGTTCAGTAAATAAAACAGTAACACCCGCTGACAGATAGGTCCCCGGAATTTCACCTCGTATCTTAGGTCTGTCTATCAGTGAGTGCTCATCTTGGTATGCAGTCGTAGCTAGGGTAAATGATATTTTGTACTACAGTACTAATTGTCGCGACGTTTCTCAACTTTTATCCTTAATCTAGGGTTCTTGTTCCAGACTCCTCACTTCACCCCATGCATGTATGACTAACAGAGATAGCTCAATAATGCTGCTCTTATCTTTAAGCAATTGATTAATGGCAATGCTACGATTAGCTAGTGGTGGGGAAGCGTGCGCTTAGCGGTGTCACAGCTCGGAGCTTTGTTTGCTTTTCCCTAACCTTTTCTGCTTGTTAAGCATATGCGAGGTAGTAGTTGGAGTGTTGCATGCAGGCCAAGTACTTACATTAGCGTGGGGCAGCTTCCTAAGCAGTATCCCTCAGCTAGCCGCTAACCTTAATCTTTCACATGCAATGCAGGGCCGGTGATGGAGACCAGCTATGAATATATTCTAAGCATTAAGGGCCGGTTGATGGATCATGCCTCCCACAAACCCTAATCATGGATTGAGTTAGCTTAAAGCTAGGCTACGAAAGCAAACTGTACTCTTGCTGCTATCCTTTTTTGCCTTAGAGGAAATCATAGCTGTACACACCAATAAAATGGTTTAACACTCTGCAACTTGCATATGCAGAATGTACCCAGGCATTCATGTGCTCAAGGCATTGCAGATTCCAAAATGCATCTCCTTTCCATTGTACTATCTTCCGAATAGATTAGATTAGAGTGGCTTCCAATATGTTATCTAGGTCGAAGCTCACACAGAAAACGTCCTGAAACGTAGCACGGGGAGGGTCCGGAGGTGTCTGATTTCTCGAAATACAGCACGACGACTATCACATCGCCTTCTTTTGGCAGTAGCAGACAGGGTGGTGTGTCGTCCAGGACGCACACGAAGTGGCACATCCTTTTCTTTACTCCATCTCCACCCTTTGATGAGCTGAAAGAAAGAAAGCTTTAGCAGGCATCTGTTTTTCCTTGTAAAGCGTGCCGATGAGGAGGAGCTCGTAAACATGCGAGGCACTGACGAGTGTAGTGCCGCAAACAAAATATGATTATGCTGCTACTTGCGTGTTTGCTGTATTCTCTTTTTGAGTTGGAAATTCTGTGTGAACATCATTAGATGCGCCTGAGCCTATCATTTCTGCAATCTGACCATGCTGCCAAAGCAATCCTCAAAGTACCTGCACAGCAGGGCGGGTTATTGTTTTTTGATACACTGCCTTTTGCCTTCGATTTGATGGATACAGAATTAGAACTCTGCAACATTGTCTATTCATAAACCTCAAATTATACAGGTCACTAAGGCAAGAACACTGCATTCATTCAGCACGTTCTGAATCTTAATGACATAGTAAGTGTGGGTAGTTACAAATTAGACTCATACTAGTAGTCAAGAATTGAATCTTAATGACATTATAATCTTCAGTTAAGGTTTTGCATCATGCAAATTTCGATAGCACTGCCAAGAAATACTAGTAGTTGGAAAATGCTAGCACAAAAATGTTCGTCAACATCTTGATCGACAAGCCAAATTCGAATCGTGACTCGACGGACGTCGATCGATCAGAGATACATGGGTGGTCAAAAAAGGTCGTCAATCAGTTGGACTATTTGTTGTGTCAAATTTTGCTTTCTCATCTATTTCAAAGATACCCATTATCACGAAAGCGGCTGGTTATTCTCCGGCTAGCTGTAGAATGAATGTATACGTATGCTCATCTTGATTAGTAGTAATTTCTGCTATTATATATTGGAACACTCATCTTGATTAGTAGACTATATACAATGTTTGTTAGTACCTTTTCAGTGTGTCAAAGTTTAGGCCCACTTTTTATTTAGAAGGTGCTGATTAGTCTAGTCTAAAGAACACTTATGCCCACGTGGTGCCACCATTATTTTAGCTTGCAAGCATACTAGTGGAGCACAACTTTTCTGAGCCGCCATCATTAGCTCTAGTTCACTAGGAAGATCACTTGTAACCCTTAATTGCATTGCTAACAACATCATTAGTTCCGCAGCAATTTTATTTGACAATTTTACTAGAAAAAAAATCTAGGTCCTATTTGGAACAAGAGAGTCCTATTAAAAATTATACCATTTTCTGAAAAATTCTTACAGAATTTATCCGCCAACATTCGTACGAGATTCCTGTGCTGCAAACAAACCTTTTTCATAATTATGTTTTTTTTGTGTGTTAGGTGTGTTTGCAGGTATAATTCCATATATATAGATATAGATACACACACACGTTGGTCACTTGGATAATGCAGTGTGCCAGCTGCAAGGCCTTGGCCTGTGGTGAAATTCGAGAGTCGCGTGCCGTGAAGTATCATCGTGTCGGTTCAGCGCTAACAACCTGTGTCACGTTTGGTGTCGGTGAGTGCATGATTGATCGACGTAACATGATTCTGCGATCAGACCGAAGCGACCAATTAAAAGACGTGATTGCCACAGGCACTTTTCAGCTCATTCCATTTTTTTTTTTGCACGGTAAGGCTCCCCAGGGATCGATTCAAGTGAGACCCTGATCGGTTGCGGTTGTACAGCACCTTCCTTCCCCTATTAATTCCTTTTTTTTTTCATTTCACTGAAAGCAGAGTACGATACTGATTGATCTTCTTTCACTGGGAACTGCTGTTTGTGCCTGCCGATCTTTCAGTTCAAAACACTAGCACAAGGACGTTCGCAGCATGGGTGTTCACAGTTACGGGTCTACCAATCAAGCGGAGAAAAACTGACCCCCGTGATCACGAAAGATTGATATGATGTTGTTGGTGGTGCACCGTGGCTTCGATCGTGTGCACGAGATTCGTCATCTCCTACACCTGCATGATGGCTCATACCGTCGTCGGTTAGCACCGTTCCCGATGTTGCCCCGAACCACAAAGCCACACCAAGACGATGGCTCTAATTTTTTTTATCCTTTGGTTTATCTAAAAGTTGAATCAAACAGTACATCTTCTTAAAACGTATTCTTTAAATAATTTTTCAGACTCAAAACTATATTATCTTAAAAATACAAACAAAACCTGTCATCAATAACTAAAAACCATAGATGGTAAACAGATCGCTAGTGATGTTGTGAAACATGTATGGTATGCCGTCCTTGCTTGTACCGCAGACACGAAGCGCCTCCCCTCTCGTATCATCCGCCTGTACGGGCGTGTCGCCGCCCATCCTGGCCTTGAACGGCGAGTAACTTTTCGCCGGCCCGAAGGGTCAAAGGCGTGTGACGGTGTGAGTCGTCATGGCTGCCATGGCCGGCCGAGCCGAGGCGAGCCGAGGAATGCACAGAGTATCCGAGCAGCAGCTGAGTTACCCATGGCCGCGAGCAGCTCCCAGACTCCCAGCCCCAGAGGCTAAAGGCGACGGATAATTTGTCAGGGGAGGGAGACCACATGAGCCGAGCGCCGTGAGCCCGACGAATCACGGCACACACAGGTCGCTCTGCCTTCTTTGCCTGTATGTCTCCTACTTTGCACTGTCTCTGCGCCTGGTCCAACCCCGTCCTTACAAATAGTTTCAGCTTTGTTTTTCAAAAGTTAATTAGAATGTATCGATTTCTAATTTTAATTTATTTTAATTTTTTTGTCTTTTTCAGCCTTTTTGTTTTTTTATTTCTTTATATTGTATACGAGATAAGTTATTTTTTATTGAATAATTAAAAAAATAAAAACTAGTATAATATGATTTTAATTAAAAATTAAACGTTGAAATCATAAACTAGAAGCCTAAACTTTTGAAACGGGCCCTTATTTTACTTCACTCCTCCCGATACGCTGCGCCCCCTCACTTGCCGACTTGCCGTCACCGGCGTGAGACCAAGGTGACTCACTCGATCGCCGGTGTAGGACGGTCAACCCGGTGAGCAAGTGCGGTTTGTCTGATTGTTCCTTGGCACTGTTTACCATCGGAAGCACTCTCTATAGCAACAGGACGCTACACTTGAGCTTGGATTGGCCGCTGATCGATCATTTGCTTTTGGGTTCAAACGCAAATTTCACCGTGTCAAACACACAGCAAATTACTAATTGTGTTGCATTGCTTAAATACTTTTGGAATATCATATGCAAGGATGCTGCATTACACCGATATCCTGTTTGTATTTTAAGCTGAATGCAAGCAAATCTGCCATCGAAGCATCCATACGTTACAGTCAAGTATGAAACGATCGCTCCGTTACAAATCACAGCCAACGCTCGTGCCAATCCTTGATTAAAATAAAAACTGTGGTTTTGCACTAGAGGGGGGCTAATCCTCGATTAAAATAAAAACTGTGGTTGGGGGCCCGCAAGCGAGGACCCCTCATCCGAGCTTCCCTGACCACGCTCCCCTCCCCGCGCTGGCTTGTCCTGGTTTAAAAGATTTTAGCTTTTAGCTTATAGTTTTTAAAATTAAAAATCATTTATAATATTAATTTTTTAAATTTTTGTTTGCTTTTTAGTTTTTTAACTTTTTTATCTCTTCTTTTCTCTTATTTATTTGTATTATTCTAAAAAATATATTGATTTTTTATTTTTTATTTTTATTCTAAAAAAGTTAACAACCCTCGTAGTAGCTAGAAACTAAATTTTAGGTGTGCTCAATTGAGCTGAATTTTGGTGGCTTATGGCTGAGTTTTTATTTAGTTGACTGAAATTATATTGTAGCTAATAGTAGCTTATTTGGCACAATTAAATTTAAAAAAATAAAAAATAGATTAGTCCATCGCGTATAATACAAACGAATGTAAAAAAGAACCAACAAAAAATTAAAATAAACCATAAAATCAGAAAGAAATTTAAAAATAAGCTAAAAATTAGAAGCATAAATTCGAATGAGCGGGGAAGCCGTCTGGGGTAGCATTAATCTCTAACCGCAGCGCCGCGCGTCCTTCTGACCACCGCAGCGCTGCGCGGAACACAAAAGCACCACCACTCCCCCACCCCATTCACCCCCCACAAACCCTCTCCTGCACGTCACGAAGTCCGAGGCAAACCAAAGCCCCCAATCTCTCTCCTTCCCTTTCTGTAACCCCACCACCTAGGCCAAGAAAGCAGGGCAAAGCCCGGAGAGAGACGCCTTCTCCAATGACGCGGGGCGCGGCGGCGGCGGCGGCCTGAGAGTGCGAGCGAGCCGAGCTAGCTGGGTGGCCCCGGAGGGGAGCGCATTGCAATGGCGGACTCGGCAGCGGCGGACGGGAAGGTGGAGAAGGCGGCGAACGGAGGAGGGGGAGGCGGAGGCGGGTGCGATTCGGCGGGGGAGGGCAAGAAGAGGGTGGACCAGGCGGTGGCGTTCCACGAGTTGTTCGCGTTCGCGGACAGATGGGACCTGGTGCTCATGGCGGCGGGGAGCCTCGGCGCGCTGGCGCACGGCGCCGCCATGCCGCTCTTCTTCCTGCTCTTCGGGGACCTCATCAACGGCTTCGGCAAGAACCAGACCGACCTCCGCACCATGACCGACGAGGTCTCCAAGGTCCGTACGTCCATTCCTCACTCACTCAAACTTGTTGTTTGCCTCTTGATGCGATGCCGCTTTTTTGATCTCCGATATGCTCAGCTCCAGTTCTTTTGAATCGTTTTTGTTGCTCTCATGAGGTTTCTTTCGGCAAGATCACCAATATCTTTACTCTTCTCTTGCAGTATGCCCTCTACTTCGTCTACCTCGGACTGGTGGTCTGCGTCTCCTCATACGCTGGTGAGCTTCTCGTTACCATTCACACCCCAACATTCCGCAAAATCTCTAAAAGTCCCCTCTTTTCTGATTTTCTCCCACGCACCGAGGCTCTTTTCAAACGTGACGGACAAACACAGGGGCCTATCTGTAAAATAGGATGTGGTCATGGCCGATGGGGCATCTCGAAGACCACACTAGCACAAGTCCCGTCACATCACACCAAACGAGCAAAATTTAACAATAATTATGTTTGTCTCGTTCTCGTGTCCTCGAATCCGGCGAGCTCGTTCGCCTGAGTCCATGTCGGTGGCGTGGCTGCATCAATGCACACCAAACTTGAAATCTTGCGCACCAAAGTTGCAATC
Source organism: Dendrocalamus latiflorus (assembly GCA_017311315.1). Lineage (NCBI taxonomy): Eukaryota > Viridiplantae > Streptophyta > Magnoliopsida > Poales > Poaceae > Dendrocalamus > Dendrocalamus latiflorus. Next base: position 35,894,133 of record CM029656.1, on the reverse strand, counting down.
TTGCAAGCTAATTAAGTTGCAATCTTTTGTTCTTGATCAGAGATCGCGTGCTGGATGTACACCGGCGAGCGGCAGGTGATCGCGTTCCGGAAGGCGTACCTGGACGCCGTGCTGCGGCAGGATGTCGGTTTCTTCGACACGGACGCGCGCACGGGTGACATCGTTTTCGGCGTCTCCACCGACACGCTGCTCGTGCAGGATGCCATCGGCGAGAAGGTCGGCAATTTCATCCACTACATCGCCACCTTCCTCGCCGGGCTGGTCGTCGGGTTCGTCGCGGCGTGGCGGCTCGCGCTGCTCAGCGTGGCCGTCATCCCCGCCATCGCCTTCGCCGGCGGCCTGTACGCCTACACGCTCACCGGGCTCACGTCCAAGAGCCGGGAGTCCTATGCCAATGCCGGCGTCGTCGCAGAGCAGGTAATAATGACTCGGGCTATTCCACGTGAGGAGCTCGGCTGCTGCTGTACTGTCCACTGTAGCGTAGTGTCACAAGATATTTCTCATGGAATTTGGAGTAGTATTCGTGTCTAATTAATCTATGCATTTCAGTAGTGCGTGCTTGGACTTGTGCTTCAATTGGGGTGGTGGCTAGGTAGTAATTTTTGGAGTTGTCTGCTGATTAGGAACCAAAAATCTTGTTTTCTTATGCTGCATGACGACTAACCAACATGCGATTTGGTGCTTTTCGACTTTTATTCTTTGGGAATCCTATGAGCAAGTCCATAACTAGGTGGGTCGGCGCATCGTGCCAGAATTGCTGTGTGTCTGTGCTTTCAAGCAGACTTATGTGCTCAACTTTTGGTGTAGTGGCCCATTGAGTCTACATTTGGATTTGGTTCAAGAGTGCCTATTTCAGTAGAGATATCGCTCAATAAAAATAATAAAAGCCCATGCCCCAGCTTTTTTCTTAATCAACTAGGTTGGCCAGATTATTCCTAACAGTACTACTAAGCTGATATGTGGAAAACACATTGCGACTTGTGCACACTTGAACAGTGATACTATTTCGTACAAAGGATATGAGTACTATTTCGTACATTATATGAGGACAATTTAATTATGTAATTTTTTTGTTAGAAAAAACAGCTTTGGTTTGTGGCAACTGGCAAACCTACAGAATCACTGCAAAAGGCGTACTGTATGTTGTGTTAGGGTATGTACAATACAAGATGTATTATATATGAATGCTTAAAGAGAGAGAATATAGCCACATCATCAAGCACCCATGCAAAAGTTATTCCCTCCAATGCAAGCATCTCTTCCATGGGTGCTTAGATGCTATATTTTCTATTAATAGATTCAGTTATACACATAAGCATCTACTAAGCACCGGTGCTTATTTAAGCATCGATGCTTCAAAATAAGCACCTTATCTATCCTATGTGGCAAGAAAAAACAGTTTTTCATTACTAAGCATCTCTTTAAGCGTCTGCATTGTACATGCTCTTAGAGGAATATGGGTGGTTGGGTATAACCATTTTTAGGCATAAGATGCAGACAATCAATTGTTGATAACATAATGTTGGTGAATGCTTTTGTACTTTTCCAAAAGGAAAACTGCACATATTCTAATGGAAAATGTTTACTAATGGTCATGTGCAAATTAAGCTCCCGGTTGCTTGAAAATTTGTGCAACTTTCATTTTTAAGTATTTAAGCACTTCCCTAGGCATTACTTCCTGAATAAGTGGTTTTAAGAATGTAGCTAATTAATTTTTATATTAAAAATGTAAAGTATTGCTTTTGATACTGTCCTAGGTGATGCAATTTTTTTTATAGAATATAGTTGCTTGCAATCTCAGTACTTACATGCTGACTGCGAATGGGTTAATCATTCCTCACAGGCAATTGCACAAGTTAGAACAGTTTACTCATTTGTTGGAGAGAGCAAAGCACTCAATTCCTACTCTGAAGAAATTCAGAACACACTGAAACTTGGTTACAAAGCTGGGATGGCGAAAGGTCTTGGGATTGGGTGTACTTATGGGATAGCATGCATGTCATGGGCACTGGTATTCTGGTATGCTGGTGTCTTCATCAGGAATGGGCAGACCGATGGTGGCAAGGCTTTTACAGCTATCTTTTCTGCAATTGTTGGTGGCATGTAAGTGAAAGAATTGTCAAAGTTATTATTGTTCTGTTTAGCCTATTTTCTTCTGCCTGTTAGTTGTTAACTTGATGTCCCTCATGTAATAACTAATAACTGCTTGAATTATTGTTGGTGCAGGAGTCTTGGCCAGGCATTCTCAAACCTTGGAGCATTCAGCAAAGGGAAGATTGCTGGTTTCAAACTGTTGGAGGTCATCCGCCAGAAACCCTCCATAGTGCACGATCATAAGGATGGAAAGTTGTTGGCAGAGGTCCATGGAAACATAGAATTCAAGGATGTTACTTTCAGCTATCCGTCAAGGCCTGATGTTATGATCTTTCGGGATTTCTCTCTTTTCTTCCCTGCTGGGAAAACTGTTGCAGTTGTTGGAGGCAGTGGGTCTGGAAAGAGCACTGTTGTGGCTTTGATAGAAAGGTTCTATGATCCTAATGAAGGTAAGAATTGCATTGTCACAAAGGGCTTTTTGATTTACAGTTTGCGAATCTATGACACTTTTTAGATTATTATCTTAAATTTCCTTGCATGACAGGCCAAGTTTTGCTGGACAATGTTGACATAAAGACACTCCAATTGAGGTGGCTGAGAGATCAGATTGGTCTAGTAAACCAAGAACCTGCTCTTTTCGCAACAACTATCCTTGAGAATATACTGTATGGAAAGCCTGATGCTACAATTGCAGAAGTTGAGGCCGCAGCAACTGCATCCAATGCCCATAGTTTTATATCTCTTCTTCCGAATGGTTACAACACCATGGTGTGTCTACATTTTTTAGATGTATGTGCGGTTAGGTCTGATAATTCAAACACTGATTTGTTTCTATTTTTCACAGGTAGGGGAGCGAGGAATTCAGCTGTCTGGTGGTCAGAAGCAGCGTATTGCAATAGCTCGTGCTATGCTGAAGAACCCCAAGATACTGCTCCTTGATGAAGCTACCAGTGCTTTGGATGCAGATTCAGAAAGCATTGTGCAAGAAGCTCTAGATCGCCTGATGGTTGGGAGGACAACAGTAGTTGTTGCCCACCGTCTGTCCACTATAAGAAATGTGAGCATGATTGCCGTGATCCAGCAAGGCCAAGTTGTTGAGACTGGGACGCATGATGAACTTCTAGCGAAAGGGAGCTCTGGAGCATATGCCTCCCTGATCCGTTTTCAGGAAATGGCACAAAACAGAGATCTTGGTGGTGCATCTACCCGTAGGTCACGTTCTATGCACTTGACAAGTTCACTTTCAACCAAATCTCTCAGCCTCAGGTCAGGAAGTTTAAGAAATCTGAGCTATCAGTACAGTACTGGAGCAGATGGGCGCATTGAGATGATTTCCAATGCAGATAATGACCGTAAATACCCAGCACCGCGTGGTTACTTCTTCAAGCTCCTGAAACTGAATGCTCCTGAATGGCCTTACGCAGTGTTGGGTGCCATTGGTTCTGTCCTCTCTGGTTTCATTGGTCCAACATTTGCCATTGTTATGGGTGAAATGCTTGATGTGTTCTACTACAGGGACCCCAATGAAATGGAGAAGAAAACTAAACTGTATGTGTTCATCTACATTGGCACAGGCCTGTATGCTGTAGTTGCTTATCTTGTGCAGCATTACTTCTTCAGCATCATGGGAGAAAATCTTACAACCAGGGTTCGGAGGATGATGCTGTCTTGTATGCATTTCTTGCTATGCCATGATCTATCTATTCTTTGGTGTCATCTTGAATTTGTAGTAAATCTCTAAGACATTTAATTTTCTGCAGCAATACTTAGGAATGAAGTCAGTTGGTTCGATGAAGAGGAGAACAACTCGAGTCTTGTGGCTGCTCGTCTAGCAGTTGATGCAGCTGATGTGAAGTCGGCGATAGCTGAGAGGATATCGGTGATCCTGCAGAACATGACCTCCCTTATGACATCATTTGTCGTTGGTTTTATCATTGAGTGGAGAGTAGCACTCATTATTCTGGCCACTTTCCCTCTTCTTGTGCTTGCCAACTTTGCCCAGGTAATTTGTTGGCCTACCTTTTTCAGTGATCCATTTCTTTCTTCCAGTGTCTGAGCAAGCTTACCTTAATTTGCTAAGTCCATCTCTAAGAATGCAGATGTTCTCTAGGTAAATTAGTATCACTTGTCAAAATCAGAGCAATGCTTACTTTTATTTCTTCAGTGTTGGTTCTGTAGAAAATGTACTGATTGTAACTTCACGGTATCTGAAAATAGAATGTGTTTCTTTTGATGCTTCCAGCAACTTTCAATGAAGGGCTTTGCTGGTGACACAGCGAAGGCACATGCCAAGAGCAGCATGGTTGCCGGTGAAGGCGTGAGCAACATCCGCACTGTAGCAGCCTTCAACGCTCAAAACAAGATCCTGTCTCTCTTCAGCCATGAGCTGCGCATACCAGAGCAGCAGATCCTCCGCCGCAGCCAGACCTCAGGTCTTCTGTTTGGCCTCTCACAACTCTGCCTGTACTCCTCAGAAGCACTCATTCTCTGGTATGGTTCTCATCTCGTCCGGTCACATGGGTCCACCTTCTCCAAGGTCATCAAGGTTTTTGTTGTCCTTGTTGTGACTGCCAACTCCGTAGCTGAGACGGTCAGCCTCGCCCCAGAGATAGTCCGTGGAGGCGAATCTATCCGCTCCATCTTTGGCATCCTCGACAGGGCAACAAGAATTGAGCCCGACGATCCAGAGTCAGAGCGTGTCACCACTGTCCGTGGGGACATTGAGCTGCGGCATGTTGACTTTGCCTATCCGTCCCGCCCTGACATTGAGATCTTCAAGGACTTCAACCTGAAAATCCAGGCTGGGCGCAGCCAAGCTCTAGTTGGAGCCAGCGGCTCCGGGAAGAGCACAGTCATTGCCCTCGTCGAGCGGTTCTACGATCCAACTGGAGGCAAAGTCATGATCGATGGCAAGGACATCAGGAGGCTGAACTTGAAGTGCTTGCGGCTCAAGATAGGCCTTGTGCAGCAGGAGCCTGTCCTTTTCGCGGCGAGCATTCTTGAAAACATTGCCTATGGCAAGGAAGGTGCAACCGACGAGGAGGTGATCGAGGCGGCGAAGACCGCAAACGTGCACGGCTTCGTCAGCCAGCTGCCCGACGGCTACAAGACGGCGGTCGGCGAGCGAGGAGTGCAGCTGTCAGGCGGCCAGAAGCAGCGGATCGCCATTGCCAGAGCAGTGCTCAAGGACCCAGCCATCCTGCTGCTGGACGAGGCGACGAGCGCGCTGGACGCTGAGTCCGAGTGCGTGCTGCAGGAGGCGCTGGAGCGGCTGATGAAGGGGCGGACCACCGTCCTGGTGGCGCACCGCCTCTCGACGATCCGAGGGGTGGACCGCATCGCCGTCGTGCAGGACGGGCGGATCGTCGAGCACGGCAGCCATTCGGAGCTCGTGACACGGCCGGAGGGGGCGTACTCGCGGCTGCTGCAGTTGCAGCACCACCACGCCTGAGGACGACGCCGCCGCGGTCGTGCTGCTCCTGATTAATACGACGACACCTTTGTTTTCGTGATTGGAACGCTTGCTTCTTTCGGTTCTTTTTTGCGGTTGGTCGTTAGTGGATGTAGATACTAGGGCAACGTACGGTGCTATGGTCTTGTGTTATCTACGTAAGCGTAAACTGGAAGGCTTTATGTGTATCTTCTCTCTGAAATGTACGACGCAACTCCTCTCTCTCTCTTTTTACTGATGATCTGTATGTCGTGAAATCAAGATCAATTGTGCTCATCACAAGAAAAGGTCAATCGAGCTGTTTCTGTTTGAGATTGATAAAAGGAAATGCTTTATGAGCCACTTTGTTGCTCCAATGTGCCGGACTTCCGGCCCATCGTAGGTAAACGAAGGAAGACGGCTTAAATATCGGCCTACCCGACCAAGGGCCGAAATATCAACGGCACTCTGGCTCGTGGGCGCAAAAAGATGCACACAGCAGGGTGAGATCGGAACAAATATGAACATATATCGCACATCCTTATATTCTACTCTATATTTTTTTCTTAGAGTCAAATTTAAACATAGATAGTATCGAATATCTATTTCTCTATTTTATATTTGCTCCATAAGCCTTCGAACGGTTGGTCGGTCAAAAATTGTCCGTTTCTTTTGCACGCATACACAGGACATTGAACAAAAGAGATGCAATCAAAGCGGATATGAAGAGACTAATCATCGAGATGTCGAAAGAAAAGAACTATGTATTTCCCGCCTATTTAGATACAACAATCCGTCTATCTATTATCTTGTTTCTTAGTGAAGTCACAACACACTAAATCATATCACTTGACATACGAATATATACGGATGGTTATCACTAATACTATATCCTATTTCGTATTTTTTTCTCGGAGTTTGATTTGGACATGGATATTGCTGATTATCTATTTACCTTTTCCGTATTCACTCTGTAAATATTTGGTTGGCTGAACAGAAATTATCCGTTCCATTTGCACCCTAGTATGGCAAGTAAATCATACCGTGGGCCTTGCATACGAATGGTTGGAAGTTGGAACACAGAATTTTTTCAAGAAAAATACCCGAGGATTTCAACTGTTTCTTGCAAAATTCCAGTATAATTTCTGTGTTTTGAAGGGGACCTAACCTTGCTTTTGCACGCATGTGCTCGCTTAATCATGTTGACAGCAGCACAGTCGAACGTGCACGTTAGTGCTCACTCGAATCATGTTGACAGCAGCACAGTATAATGTAATTAGGCCCGCAATTAATAGAGGCCAGGTGAAGAGACCGTCCACTTTATTTATCCTGGGTGCACTTTGCGTGCCATCCAAACCAGCCCCGGTCGCTGGCACGTCAGGCTCCACCGGCCGCACGGTGCCACTTTTAAAATCATACGCGCATATACACACCTGCCGGTACACCCGGTTGGTGGCATGTAGGCGGCGTTCGAATTGGTTTTAAGCGGTGATTTTTTATTAAAAATAAATAGTAATTATAGATAGGAGTGTTTTTTTAGAAGAAGTGAGCGAGTGGTAGAAAAAAATGTTAGAGATATACATATGTGTGATGAGAGCGAGAGAAGTGGAATGATGCACCCGTAACCCATTACCTCAGCTCCAAAGCGAGACGGTAATAAAAGGAGTAGAGAAGCCGATTTGGAAAGTCTCATGTTCATATTGGCTTTTGGCTTTTTTTAAACAAAAGGTAGAACTAGAAATCAATACGAATAGTGTTGTAGTACAGTGAATTGTTTAGCATGGGGCGCCCCTCTACCTCGCGCAAAAGACACAACGCACTCATGGAGATGGTGCTCCAACTAGTTTTTGGTTGCAGTTTCTAGTTGTGGCTTTTGGCGTATGACTAAAATTACACTGTAACAGTTGTTAGCTTTTTCTAAAAAAAGATATATATATATATATATATATATATATATAACATGGGCACCATGGTGGCTAGACTCTATGATTGAGACTTTCCATCTATGATCAAGACTTTCTATCCATGATTGAATCAATAAATTCCTTTCTAAATTGATGTCTTTTTGAATTAATGAATATTAACGGGTTTGCCTGATATACTATATATCATTACACTTGCACATATCTAAAAGCAAACTAAAGACAGAGAGATTTGGTGTCCAGATATCATGGTACCTAATTTCAACATCATATGTGTATGTGTATAACTGTTAAATCGTCACCACGATGTAAAGGAATATGGGGAAAAAAGAGAAGAGGAAAAAGCCAAAACAAATTTAAATAACTGGTTTTTTTATATGTTTAAATAATTTCTGATTTAAATATGTTAAAAGTAAAAAAAGTCTGAAGATAAAATCATTTAGAGCGGAGCTAGAATCATGGATCTCCTTCCATTCTCTGTGCACGGCATGTACTCGCAACGACGACCGGAACACGTTGCCGCCAAGTCGGCTCGTATACATACATACATACATACAGGCACAAGGGAAAAAATTGCCAGTGTAGTAAGGGAGCTCGCTCGCTCGGTTGGCCTGTGTTTTTTTTTTGTACGAGTGGCATCCGGTGGTACACCTAGTTGGCTGCCTGTAGCTGGAGGCGCGACTGTTGCGTCCGATCTGCAGGGTATCCGCCGCACTGTTGCACCCAAGTCGGCCGACGCGGCCGCCGCGCCTACTAAGAGCAAGTATAATAAGAGACTGTTAGTAAGCTGTATGCTGAGGTGGAGGAGAGAGAAGAGAGGTGTGCTGTAAGTTTACAGCCAACTGAAGCACAAGAACCAAGAAACTTTGTGAGAGAAAAGAGTGGGTCATACAGCCTTCAGCTGGCTCTAATTACTATATGAATAGACTGATAAGTGGACTGTAAGTGTTCATACAGGCAGCTGAAGGCTGTATTATTAGCCTTCTCTAACCGATCGATCGACCGGTCCAAGCAAGAAGCTTCTCTTCTGTTGCGCGCGAGGGCTAGTTACTTGGTAGCGCGCGCGTGCGCGTTGGACCATCGGTCCGGTCCAGGCTCGTGATTGACAAGTGGACTCGCGTCGTGCCTCGCTACAGTGGTGCGTCTTGTCCTGTAACTCCTGTTGCCTTCGTGCATGTTGATTATGGGCATGTTGTTTTGGGTACTTTTGATTGCGGTTTCTATTTTTTAGGCTGCGTGTGAGAGAAAATATAGGTTAATAGATACTTTGCTTAAAAGCTAGTTACTATATAAAAACCAAAAAACAGCTTTCAAAAGCTGAAAAGAAGAGCTTCATAGCTCTTTTTGTTTTCCTCCAGCTTCTTTAGAAATCAAAACAATAAAGTGGCTCCTCGAAGTCCAAATGGTTTCTCAAGTTTAAAATCATATACGTTGTCTGAGTCGACGTCTCCGTCGTCTTAAAAAGCACAGCAAAAAATCATTAGTCATAACCAAAATCTATTGACATTGGGGAGTAACAGGTGCTATAATTCTCGAGTAATATACATTGGGGAGTCCTGCTGGCGAACCACACTCGTGGGTAGTAGTACTATCTCGTGACTGAACGGATGATAATTCCTGCCACATTGATCGAACAGTTAAGTGTCACCGGTTCTCTTCCTGCCAACATTCTAGCAGTAGTATTTTGCGTGCTATATTCCGCACGTAGGGTGTTAATGTTTTATGATGCAACAATCTTCGATAGGAGCATGCAACTATTGCGCGGGTAACAGTAGTACATAACGGTAGTATTCTACACCGGTGGCGGAATCTGGTCTCGCGCTAGTTAAGCTGTAGCCCAAGGACTGGCAACCAAAATTTATGTAAAATTCATAAAAAATCGTAAAAAAAATAAAGTTAGCTTAAGAGTTAATCTAAGAGCAGCTGACATAGCTGGAGGTTCTGCTGATTTTGCCCCTGTTTCTGCACCCAATTACTGTGCATATGCGTTCAATGAGCATCTGAGATAATCATTGGTATACAGTTGAGATCTTTGTCGTATCGCCCATAGAAAAAAAGCCCTGACCCTTTGTCTCATCCTCAAGTTTTACAACACAACAACGGGTATGGTATCCATTGGATGTTTTTGCATGCATCATATTCCCTAACTCCTACTGTAACTCGCCACAGTATGCAGCATGGCGACCACACGGACGGACGAACAGTGTCCTGAAGTATGTATCGATCGTATCGGCAGATAAACAAACATCAGAATCTGAATATCTGACTGCCTGTACTGCACAAAATGCAGAGATATTTCTTTTTCGGAGGGGAGGGCTCAAATTGCAGAAATCGGTATTCGATCGATGTAGATTCAGTGGTGAACAGAGCTCCCGTACGTGCAGCAGCTAACGCAACACCTGCTAATTACTAATTTAATTTACGACCACGCTTTCGCTAACAGTGTTGTTGGTTTGCTCCAACCAGCTAGGCTCTCACATGTACTCCACCGATGAGCAGAGTTAGCCCCGCTCGGTTGGGCTGAAAAGCTGTTGCTTATAGCTGAAATTGCACTGTAGCAACTGAAATTTCACTGTAACTGAAGATGACTTAATTGGCATAATTAAATTTAAAAATTTTAAAAATAAAAATACATTAGCTCATCACGGATAACGCAGGCAAAAAAGCTAAAAAAATCAAAAGTTCAGGAAAAGATGAAATTTATAAATAGTGAAAAATAAGTTAGAAACTGAAATCGAAACACGGACCTTAATAATCTGCCATACATGCAGCTCGAGCTAACTTCTGTACGCTCGTATCGATCGCCGGACCTTTCAGATTCGATCAGATCGAGCACGCACGCACGCATTTTAGCATCAAGTACTGTGCTTGGGGTACGTGTAGAGCCACAGTGGCGAGCTATTGGCAGGACGAGCCATGCAGCTGTTGTCCCATGGCAGGACGCCAGCCTCCCTGTGCTGTGCCTGTCTCCTCGGCTGTTTGCCCTTTTCGCGAGATGGCGATCTCCACATGCCTTCCCCATCGGGCCGGCCATCACCAGTGTTAGTGGTGTCCATCCTTCGCTCGTACGAACGAACGTGGCAAAATGGTCACGCGACTTTGTGCGTTAGAACGACCAAACATGAAGTTAGCGAGACTTACGTACTGATACCGCGCTAGATTACTACTAGATGCCACGCCAGCTGGAATACCTACTGGTTAATGTTAACCATAACCCAACGTGTAAGGCGGAGAACGAAAGGTTTTTGACAAGGTTTTTTTTGGTTGCTACGGTTTGTGGGTTTTAGTTGAAAATTTTGAATTCTAATTGTTCATGAGAGAGAAAGTACGGAGAAAGGTACTCGTGTGCGATTTTAGCCGATATATATAAAATCGGGACAGTATTTACTACAATCGATTTGTAAACTCCATCTTAAAAACACTCCATTTAAAAACTATTTACTGTAAATAAGTCAAAAACTATAAATCTAAAAGAATGCAACGGTAATTGGACGTTGTCTCCGTGTCCCCTGGCCTTGGTAGCTTCAGTTTCCTGGGAGCAAGAATCAACTGATTCCCAACTCCTTTATTTTAGAGTACAAGAAAGGACGCACGCACGCACTCAGATATCCTGCTCGCGACTTCAACCAAAAAAAGGTGAACACCAGCTCGAATTCAGAGTTCGAGCGCTGATAGATGGCTCGCACCACTGCAGAACTTGCCAAGAAAGCTAAACTCACTCCTCGGCTCCCCCTTTCTTTATTGATCCTGAATTCCTGATGAGAGAGGGAACTGTCTGCAGTCGGCCGGGAAGGTAGACAATGCGATGGGGTGGTCAGTCATCTCTTATCCTTCCATCTTTTTGGAAGGAATCAATGCCCGGCCCTGCCCGTGCTCGCGTCGCTTCAACAACCGACGGCGTCGAGTACGACATCGTAGTGGGGGTGGTGGTAAAACTCGGCCGACTACTGTGAGGTGATTCGTGACAATGTGAGTCTGTTCTTTTTAGCTGTGGTTTGTGGTTTTTGGCTGCGGCTTGTAGTTTTTAGGCTGTTTGTACGAAAGATTACAGAGTAACAGAAACTCACCTCCGTTTTTTGCTGATATAAATGAAGTCAGTAAAGTATATACTATAATTAACTAGTAGACCCTATCTTAAAAAAATATTCCGTTTAAAAGCTAATTACTATAGAAAAGCCAAAAACAGCTTTTAAAAGCTGAAAAGAACAGGGCCACAGTGTTTGTTCTTTTTCAGCTTTTGGCTTTAGTTTTTAGCTTTTCTACAATAACGAACTTTTGAATAGAGTGTCTTTTTAAGATGGAGTATACTAGTTAATTATGATATATACTGTACCGACTTCATTTATATCAATAAAAATCGCACGTGAGTTTTAGTTACTCTATAATCTCTCATACAAACAGTCCAAAAATCAAAAGCCACAGCTAAAAAAAACAGACCTAATATACATATGCCTGGAATACTAGAAATCAACCGAGACCGACCGGTCGGGGCTGGCTAACGAGCGCTCATGGATCATCCTTTGGATTCCTGCAATTTTCCACCGAAATGTGCCAATCCGCGCATAGTACATCGCCCGCGAGGCGAGCAGCTCTCAATCGGCGCACGCGTGTGCGGTCCTCGTGGCGGGCTCGTTACCGGCCAAACCCCCACCTGATTGGTTCCTATCCCAATGCTAATCGATCGATCCCTGCAGTAAATCGGACCGAGTCATGTATGCGTCCAAATTCTTTTCCAACACGTTAGTCCTTTTCCCACGGGAGTTTAGTGAAAATTTCTCGATTGGGAGCAGCTAAATAAAGCATTGATTTCTGGCGAGGGGCCACGCAATGTGCAGTACGTAATTCGCCGTGGCTAGCATCAGATCCCAATCCCTGTACTTGTGCCACACCCACACTCCCCAATCCCTGTACATGGACGGCTTTTTCAGCGCAGAAAATTCCCATCATAAAAGCATCAGTAACTAACATGGGACCAATTTAAGCAGACAAATCAGGGTATGGCCTCGTAAAAAAAGTATTAGTCTTCGATTATGTTCTTTTGTATTTTTATCCTGATACTTTTGCTTTTTCTACGGTCAAAATAAGCAAAACGGTTTTTAAGTAAAATTTTTTAACGATTTCTTTGGTCTAAAATTATATATATTCATATTAGTATATGCGGTCATTCACTGTCATCTTAAAAATATAGATAAAATCTATCTATCATAATTATAAGTCGTCAGCCGCAAGAGCATGCACTTGAGCTTGGGACGGGCCGGCCGCTGTGTCGCGCGTTCGCGCGCAGGCATCGATTAATTAACGATGGGCTCGATCAGCGTGGTACGTACGACGGCATCTGTGGTCGGTGCGCGCGTACGTTGCATGGCCGGCATTCTGCATTCGATCGATCGGCGCGCGTTCCGGCCGAGGTCCACTCTACCTGCCGCCACCCCATGCGGCCACCGCACTGAGATAGATACCTCGCGCCGCGCCGTTGTCCTGTGCACTTGTGAATCAGCTCGTTGGTTCGTTGAGCTTAGCGGCTGGTCATGTGCATGCTTGCGTTAAGACAATGGAAATAATGGTCCGGGGATCAGATCACCAGATGCCATCCAATTAATCCGATCCAAGCCAACCAGGGGAGATGATTTGCAGAGAGAGCTAGCGGCTTGTCGAACGAACGTGGTCCAGGCTCCAGAGATCTCCCCTGCTTGAGAGAGAGAGAGAGAGAGAGAGAGAGAGAGAGAGATTCTGGTTTGTCGGTCTTCGCCTTGATCGAGCTGGGTGACAAAATGTCTTGTGCCATGTTGGGTGCTCTACTGCTCTCTCTGCAGAACCCAGGACTCGCTTTTGTTTGATTTCGTCGTTAGCATAAGGGGTGTGAACTTGCATGCAGTCTCCAATAAGCGCCATGATTGGCGATCATGTGTTGTCTAACGGCAAGTAGTATTTAGCGGTCAAGCGTACGTATATAGCCGCAGTACAGTCAGCCAATCAGTACGAAACTCGTCAACTCGACATAGTTATCCTAACTGATACAATAATGATAAGAGACCCTACGACTGAGGGTCTGTCCTTTTATAGCTCTTGATTTCAGCTTTTGATTTTTCTACAGTAACTAGCTTTTAAACAAAGTATCTTTTCAAGATGGGTCTACTAGTTAATTGTAGTACATATTGTACCGACTTTATTTATATCGGCAAAAGCTATACGTAAATTTCAATTACTCTATAATCTTTTATACAAACAGCAAAAAGTCATAAGTCGCAGCCAAAAGTCATAAGCTATAGCCACAAAAGAACAAGCCCTGATCCTATCGATCTTATGTACGTTCCTACTCCTCATACCATCCCAGTATCAGTGGGGTTGAGATGACGGTCACTTTGAAGGACGTCGTGTTCTTGACCGGTCTCCCTCTTGGGGGTGATGCACTGGTTTCAGCCCCTGCACCAGCCGACTGAAAGGAGTGGCTGGCGAACCGGTTCGGCCGGCCTATCCCGGAGACTGTACATGGCGTCCTCCACACTTGGCTGAACAATTTCAGTGTGTGCCTGTAGGATGCACCGCTGGAGGTTGTCAGGAGACCACCATCAGCAGCCCTTAGACACCACCGGCCCTATAGAAGACTATGAAGTTCATCCTAAAGTAGGCCAAAAAAATAGTGCACAATCTAAACTGCGACCGTTCCACGGATCATACTGTGCACGTAAGCTACCCAGTGGGGGCACCGTGCTCACCCGCCAAGTCATCGCGACCTAGGGAGTCCAACCTGCCATCGTAATCTGCTGAGTCTGCCTGGCATCATAGTACTAGCCGCCGATCATCCGTGCGCCGTACCGACGAGGAGCTAATTTATGTACGAACCTACATTTTATTTTCCTATTAGGCCTTGTGTTCCACTAACATCATGGTGTTCCCCCGCCACTGGTCCATCTCGAGATGCATCACTTTTGACGTTTGCACCACCTGCACAGACTACCGCTCCCCGTTGTTCATCTTCATTGCACATTCGGGAGGTATGAGATTTTTATTGTACATCCGAAATATTTATCGAGACTAATATCGTTTCATTATGTAGCCTTTGATTCAACGTGGGGGTGACGACGAGTCCACCGATGACAATACAGACCTCCCATATGCTTTCAGAGAGCACTACACGGTGCCAGGGTTGGCAGTGTACGCAGGGCAGATCCCAACGTTCACAGCATACCCAGGATTTGGACACTTTGGTGGACGGAGCTCCTCTGGCTTCGCTGCCACATCGTACGGTCCAGGCGAGAGCTCCTCGCGCCATGAGGGTGATTTCTAGAGTCCTTTGTTCACGACATTATTGCAGGTGGCTCGCAGTTCAGCATTTCTCAGCTGGTGGACATCGACCCTTACCAGACCCAGCCTACTGGACAACTGCCGGCCATTGAGCAAATAGAATGGTCTCCATACCTTCTCCGACTCGAGATGCAACCTCTAGACCGACTGACGTAGCCCATAGGACATGCTTGTGCTCAACGGAAGACAAGGCCATGTACGGGGAGGCAGACGTGGCGAGGAGGTAGCAGTGCCTCAGATAGATGAGCCATATCGCATCGAGTATGTTGCATTTTTTTACTAGCACAATTACTTTTACTTGTACAAGTAAAACTAATGTATAAAATTGTACAAAAAGTGAAATATTCGCAAATTTATGATTAAATTTTTCCGAATAAACGTGGTAAATTCGGACCACATAAAATTCTCCAAAACTTATACAATAACTATGACTATGTCAAGAGAGTTCATATAAAATTTTGTAATTTTTGGAGCTCGTTTGCTACATGTAAAAACTTGTATAAATATCAAAATTGTATAAATTTTTGAGGAATATTTACAATGGTCAAAATTATCCAAAAATTACACTGTGAGGTATGTTGTGTCAGGAGGCTGTAGATAATTTTTTGTAATTTTTTGAGCTCATTTGTATATTTAAAAATTAAAACAAACACTAAATACAAAAAATTAAGACAGATAATTAAGCCAACTAATCAGCTGGCTTAATCACCTGCTGCCCTTTCACCAGACGGTAGGCCTGCCTGCTGTCCCCCCACCGGGCGGCAGGCTGCTTGCCGTCTGCTGGCGGGGCGGTAGGCACTTGCCGCCGACGGCCTCGCCACGTGTCATCTCACCAACACTCCCGTTTGCTCACCGGACGACAGAAGTGCTAATTTTGTAAATACGGTGCGCATACAGTTAGTTTTATAAATACCGTACGCAACAGTACCAAATCCTGTTTTTTCTCCAATAATTGAAGAGAGAACAAAAACAGAGCAGCTTCTAATTAACTTGTTGGAGATGTTGATGGGAAATTGTTGCACCCATGTCACTATTGTGTCATGGTTTTGGGTCACCATTCTAGAAAAGTTTAGGGTTCTGTTCGTATTAGCTTTTACAAACTATTTTTCTATAGTAAATAATTTTTTATAGTATCTAGCTTTTAAAGAGAGTGTCTTTTGAGGTAGTGTCTACTAGTCGATTATTATATACATTATAGTAACCTTATTTATATCAACCAAAATAGTACATAAGTATCTCTCTTTATATACTTCTCTATAAACTATCACAGTTTCACTAGTTATAAATCAAAACTAAAAATAATACGGTCTACCCATAAGGTGTTGCTGGGCACGCAGAACACATATATAGTATTAGCCCCGTTGTCGTCATTCGAGACCGCAAAATGTATACATTGACTCCAATAATTTCATGATAGCTGATCACTATGCACGGCGTGTTCCTTGTGTTTGCCCATCTGGGTTTATTCTTTGTGATTATAGTTTATGACTTTTATATAAATTTTTTAATTTTGGTTGTTTGCAACAGAGATTATAGAGAGAGATATTTGTATGCGATTTTGGCTGATATAGATGATAGCTTTTTAATGTGTACTACAATATATTTTATTTAAAAGCTAGTTACTATATCAAAAATTAAAAACCAATTTCAAAAACCGGATAGAACAGGTCATATACCACAGAGGCTAATGGAAAACTTTTACACTGCATGCAAATACTCTAGTAAAGAATCATTACATGTCAAAAACCGGTCAAACTTATATAATTGGATATATCATGAGGGCGGTGGGCGGTTCCAATGATTGTAGTTGGTTGATTTCTATAATGCGCACTGTTGGCCCGTACCGTGTTCAGACAGTTGAAATGATTATCGCCAATGGCCATGGCGTACTACCAGTGATTAGTAGTGCCCCTGTGCATCGGAAAGTTTGCTAATCAAGCAGGGCCAACAAGGCGACAACATGGCCTACGTGGAGTCAGTTCATGGCACCTACAAGACCAATCCACATCTCCGGTTCAAGCCTTTGGCATTTCTGCACTCCACACAGGACTAGCAAAGATTACTTACCTGTTTTTGTGCCTTTTGCTTTCAAGACGGTAAAGACTTAGACATAAATAGTATATATGGTTTAAATTTAAAAAGATATTTGAAAAAACGGTTTAGAGAAACTGTCCTATATATTTTAGTTTCTAAAAAAAGCCAAACCAAATATAAAAAAAAGCTAAAAGATACACGGCCTACATGTTTTATACTCTCCACACTGCTTGAGACAACCCTAGAGTACAAATCTTCCAGCATCCCTAAGTGTTCCCCGCAGGAGTAGACTCTTAATAACCAAGCAAATAATATGTGAAAAATATTTAAACTCCAGCGTCCTAATTAAGCCAACTATTAGCCCAAACTGGTAAGGCATCAGGCCGGAGTTTAAACTCCTCCCTTCTTAAGTTAATTAGCCGTCCTTGGGGCTTGACCACGTAACATCAATGGCGACTACGTTTTTCAGGTATATGCTCGGACCCACTCGATCTCCCAACTCCAAAAAAAAAAAAAATCTTGGCACTGCTACGGTGCTATACTGCAGAAGCTTGATAATTAGTTGGCATCTTCATTGTCACTCTCTATTACTATGACTTGCACCATCACCCCAAGATTAAGATTGCTAGATCTGTCACTATATACCGGGGCGGACCCTCTACAGTGCATAGGTGTTCATTTGCATACCCAAATTATTTTACTAAATACCTAGTATTTAGCAGGTATATTACACATATCCTAATAATATTACCACAGAAAGGGTCATCACAGACGGTTCAAAACCGTCATCACAAACAGTTTCTAACCCATCTGAATTTATATATCTGTGATAACAGCGGATTTCAAATCATCTGTAATAAGTTACAATATAGACAATTTTAGCTAAGAACCGTCTATAATAGTCTAATATCACAGACAATTCTAGTTAAGAATCACCTGTGATTGCGTTCTCGCGTCCTTATAAATAGGTGTGGTCATATGCCGTGGTCGTATACACCTAGTCTATTAGCAGCCATGTGCGTCACATCAGCAAATTCTATTAGCAAATGGAGGAAACGACCTACGGTGCAAATGGAGACAAGTTTAGGAGCCGAAAAAGTAAAATGCAAGTTCTCAGAGTAAAGTAGTAGGGGGTATATCTCCAGCGATGCAAGTTTAGGAAGACAAGATTTACATAGCCAAAACCCTAGCCATCCAATAATTTCGTAATTTCATATCCAAACATCAAGGAAGAGAGGGGAGGGCTAGGGGATATATCATCAGCGATGAAGGAGAGGCCGCGGCGACAACGTCATCGTTGTGTCCTGACGGTAACACTGCACAAGATACTCTTATGATAAGAGTGCCTTATGTAGTGAACCGTGGTGTCACAACGGGACGTAGAGGTGCTTGGGGAGGTAGTCGGCCGAGCCTTCTATTTTAAGGAAAAAATTTGGCAAGGAGAAGTGGAGGAGAAATGAGAAGAGAGAATAGGGGATGAGGAGAAGAGGAGTGGAGAAGTGAGAAGAGAAAAGAGATGAGGAAAAGAATAGCTGAGCCTTCTATTTTAAAGAGCAAATCCAATGAGATGAGTGGGAAATTCAAATTCGGCGAGTGCGGGTAAGTTGGAATATTATCACAGATGGTTACATCACAGACGGTTCAAAAAAAAAACCATCTGTGATAAGTAGGTCATCACAGACGGTTCTTTCCATCACGATGAACTTAGATGGTCTATCTTGTAACACCATCTGTGGTAACTTTATCACTGATAGTTTGTGTTAAACCGTTTATGATGAGACGTCCATAATGATCCTTTTTGTAGTAGTGTAATTATGTCAAATCCTTTGTATTTATACCCTAATACAATTTAACCCACTCACATCTTTTCCTCCTAAATTCGTCTTACCAAACCCAATACATTTTAGCCCATTTGAGTGCTCTCTCTCTTAGGTGGCGTGATGTGCGATAGCCGGCGACATGGGAACATGACAATGCGCGGTAAACGAGCATTGAGAAGGCAATGCACAACAGCCTATGGAAGCATAACAGGCTAGTAGCTTGCGACAACTGGGGAGTCGGGGAGGCTAGCTTTGCGTGGCGGTATGTAGCACTCTGCGCTTGGCAGCGGTTGGGTCTCTGGGCCGGTGGGATCGGCAAGGTGGCAAGGCTGGCCTAAGCCACACATGATGCACGACATAACACATATGCATCCTCAATTCCTAAGTCTCAAATCCCAAATTTCATTAAACAATATTTTATCAACTTCAAACGCCCATCTCAAAAATATTGAGTCCTCCACTAACTATATATATGAGCAATCGATAGCTGTATGCATGGAATATCTTCTATCCTTTTTTTTCAATATGCAGGAGAGTTGAATATTATGGTACTCTGCCTATATATACATCAGGTGCCTCATTTTTTTGCTAGGTATAACTTACATTTTCTTCCACTGGATCTACATCAATAGTTGAAGCACACATATTTGTAAGTACATTTGATGACTAGAAAATTCAACTTACTTTTACTGGTAGCGCAGGACAAATAGAAAAGACGAAAGAAAAATCTTGTAAAATACTACAATTAGAGTTAGTTAGCAATATGCAATTTATATATACAAACAACTGGTGAGATTTAAGATACGTCCTTCATTTTAAAAGAAGGAAAGTTTCACAATAATCCTAACAAAGAAAAATCATAGGAATTCTCTCTTTAATCGAGAAAAAAGAAAATGATCTACACCACTTGATATCACAGTGCAGATTAATCACATATAGATATTATCACTACTACAAAAAGGGTCATCACAAACGGTTTTCTGAACCATCTGAATTTATGTATCAGTGATAATCAAAAGTTATCACAAATGATTTGTGAGTCATCTGTGATAAATACAATAGAGACGGTTTGTAACTAGAACCATCTGTGAAGAACACTATCACAGACGGCTCGAACCAAAAACCATCTGTGATACTCATACATCACAGATGGCTTTATCTACCAACTATCTGTGATGGGAGAGTATCATAATTGGTTAGTATATAGAACCGTCTGTGATACTTTTCCATTATGGATGTTTGGTAGATAGAACTGTCTGTGATTTGCGAGTATCATAGACTGTTTTTGGTTCGAACCGTATGTGAAAACGTCTTTGATAATTCATTCTATACCTTTTTTTGTTTTTTAGCTAGCCTCAAGAAATATTAGCTATTCCCTTTGAAAACAAATAAATACAACAGCACACACAACATCACATTCTATTTCCATTAAGATTAGAATTCACCATTACAACATCACAAGATAACGGGTAGGTTACCCATCTAACAAAGTAAGAACGCATCTCCTAATCCTACGAACCTAACTCTTAAATATGGCAAGAACACATCTCCTAATCCTATGAACCCATAGCAAAAATATAGAAGAAGCAGAGATTCTAGCAGTGCGCGTAGACTTGCATGTCGTCTACTTCGTGTCGGGGTCGAGGAGGAGGACGGTGAGGGGATCATATGGTGGATATCATTGGCAATGAAAGGAGACAGTGGTAGCATGACCTTTGTATCACGACGGTGGCACTGAACAAGACACTCTTACGACACTTACAACAAGAGTGTCTTGTGCAGTGAAACGTGGTGTCACAATCGGAGGCAGAGGAGCTACCTCACGGTGGTACGGCATCGTCGAGGGGGAGGAAGTAGGAATAAGCTAGGAGTGGATGAACTCGAGCAGAGGACTAGCCAGTGGAACTCACGCATCTTGGAGTGAAATTGGGAAAAGGCAGAGGGGAGTAATTAGTAAGGGGCAAGAGGTGGGAGGAACCGGTGCCTGCCGTTCGATGGGGAGAGAATGGACAGGTGAAATCGAGATCCTGGGGGAGATGCCATGGATTGGTGTCGTGGTATTATCACAGACAGTTTGTTACATGAATCATCTGTGATAATGCACATATCAGAGATGGTTATTATACGAATCGTCTGTGATAATGGCACATATCAGAGATGGTTTGGTATACTAACCGTCTGTGATAATGCACATATCAGAGATGGTTTGGTATACGAACCGTCTATGATAACACTTAAAAATGCACGCTTTACTCCCTCCTGTTAATATTCCGATGCATGCATGTGACCCTTAAACTGTCCTCTCCCTCATCTTCTTTACCACATTTCTCAATAATGGCATTTAGTATTCTTTTAATCTCCTCCTCTCATCTATCCCTCATGAGTTGTTCAGCTGTAACCTTACACAGGTGACCAACAACTTACGTTTGGAGCAGCTCCTCCGCTCACGCCCTTCTCTTCTTTCTCGAGTCGCTTCCATCCGTCAGCTGGACCTCATCATCTGCCGTCGACGGAGATGTCTTCTTGCCGCTCAAGAAAGGGAAACCACCCTTAGCCTCATTCTTCTCTTTAATGTGCGCAAAGCGGAAGAAGCTCTTGCAGCAGTGGAGAGACACATGGATAACCTTGCTGATTAAGCAGAAGCGACAGATTCTGAGAAAGCTTATCATGGCATCCTCTTTGAGATTATGGGCCATGCTAATGATTTTCTCAGGCTAGAGGAGAAAGTGGAAAGGGTAAGGACAATCTTCATAGTATTCAAGAACTCAGTCGCTGATCCTCCAACTCCAAAATTAGAAGCGGAAGCATATGAAGCCTAAAAGACCAAGATTTGGGATCTTTTTTTAGACTTTATTCCAGCTGATCAGTAGCTTATGTAGTTTATATGACAAAGGACAAAATACAGACGGTTGTAAATAAAAATCGTCTATGATTATTTCATAGACAGTTCTAACTAAAAGCTGTCTGTGATAATTACATATATCACAAATGGTTTTTAATATGAACCGTCTGTGATAATTCACAGATGATTCTTAACAAGAACTTTTTGTGATATTACATCTTCACAGATGGGTTTTAGCACTGGCAGCAACATAGACGGTCTCTAAACTAAAATCGTCTGTGATTGTATTTAATACAGAAGGTTTTGGGAAACCGTCTGTGATGTGGCATCTAATATTAGACTTTTTGTACTAGTGTATAGTTGTATAACAAATATAGTTATATTTTCAATCATAGAAATTAGAGTTGTATAACAAACACAACTATATTGTAACATCTAACCGCACAATTGCGTGAGTAATTTCGTTAGTTTAATAAATTGCAACATGTTTTCCATCACACAAAAATTTGCAACTATGTTTTCTTTAATCATATACTGCAGGATGCTGATGATTAATCTATTCATGGATGCCCTGCATGCATGCCTGGGTTGCAGATCCAAGAAAACCACGCACACATAGGGAAACCACATGTAGTATAGACAAATCCAAAGGCTACAATTAAAGCACAAACCAAACAAACAATTTAAGCGTTGCTCTCCTCCGCATAGTCCAACCCAATTGTCCATCAGCCCATGCACATGAGCTACTTGCCTGCCTGCCCCCTCATACACATGAGCTGCCTGCCTGCCCCCTCATACGCCACCTCCACTACTCCCCATCCATACCTCACCAAGTATAGGATTGATAAGGCAAGTAAGAGAGGGTAAATGACTCTTCAAAATATTCCTCTAGAAATTAACAATACTATGTAGTGGAAACACAAACTCACAATCTTAGTAAAGCCTAAAGCCAAAGATCGCAAACTCACATAGGAGCTTTTGCCTCACCAGTCTGACCGCCAACTAGCTTGTGGTTTGACTACTAGCTAGTCTAACCACTCGGCGGTTGGACCGCCTGGTTCATTACCGTTTGACCACTTGCCGAGGAAAATACAGAACCATACCACTACGATCTAAGAAAAGAACCAACTCTCAAACTACTAATATAAATACAGTGAAACTTGGCATAAATCCCCCCTAGGATGTCAGGAATCTACTCCAATCACAGATCATGAAGATCAACATCAAAGTTATGATATTTATCCAATCAAGGAGAATTGCACCAAAATAAGGCAAAAGAGAGAACCCTTGGTCCACTCTTGCTCGGAGTCCAAGATGGTCTAGGTAACCTTGGATGTGTTCTCACATATTATAGCAAGCTAGATCATAGCACGAACTCAATCCAAATGGCCCACAAGAGCAAAACCCTAAAACCATCCATTTCTTGAGGAAAACCAGGCAAACTCAAGAACTCTCCACAAAAGGTGCATAGATGCCATAGAAGGTGCATAACAGGCCCATGCCATGTTGGTCTCGGGTTATGCTGTGTCGTGCTGCCCATTTGGGCATATCTAGAAACGCTAGACTTGATACACCTCTCAAGTCACAGAAGGTTTATATAGTGAAGGCTTTTATCTCACACCAAATCCAAAATAACCAGCCATTCCTAGTGGATCACACCACTTACACATGGAGAAACTCAATAATCTACATACAGATGGGTTTTACATTTCACACAGTTACATGCTTTTCAAAGCGTGGTTTCACAAGGCTCTAATAGCCCGATATAACACTATCCTCAAAGATATGACCTAAACCACTTAGGCTAGCGCCGCAATTTTGCAAATCGTTCTTCCACCCAGTATTAGACAATTTCCTCAATTGTCACCCATCGATTTTCAAGAAAACAATGTGATGCCAATGCCTTGTCGCCAAGATCATACGCTTGCTCCGAGGCTGTCACCACTTGAAACACTTGAGCCCTATGGCACACCATCACACTATAATCCGTGATGTCCAATTATTTGCTGTTGCCTGTCAAGATCGTACGTCTTCTCCGAGAACCATCACCACTTGAAATACACAAATCCAATTGGCACACCACATGCATGCATTGCTTCCGCACTATCCTTGTCTTTCTCCCGTACTTCTCCGCTTAAGATGATACTCCACCCAGACTTATGTAACATGCCACGACCACGAAGCCTCGGTCTTACCGCTGTCCACAATAATCATCAATCACTTGCACATCAAGAGAATAAGTAATTGATCTAAGCATAAATGACATGCGCTTGACTTTTATTAGTAAAATGGGAACGTATGCAGTGCACTCACATCTCCCGTGCACTCATGCACTCAAAGCGATCTAGCGCATCCGCGAGGGAAATAGTGGGTAGGATGGAGGCGGGCGCGCACCCCAGGCCTTTTTCCCATTTACCCCTGCGTGCGTCCAAAGACTCCAAAATCAGCCCGTTCCCCCATGTCCTCCCATCCGTGCGACACGACAAATCCCCAATCCCTAACCCTAGAATCCCTTGCAACGGTGAGGAGGGAGCGCCCCTGCGACAGCGCCGGCCATAGCAGCCCTTCAAAATCAGCCCCCATGCGCCGTGGTCTCCCCCGCGCATCTCCAAAATATCGAGTTTGCCTGCTCGAGCCCACGGCCTGCGATGGAGAGGAAGGAGGCGGCTGCCAAGCTCAGCTCCACGTCGGGCCCCTGTGACAGTGCCAACCATGACCACAACACCACGACCACAGCAGCACAACAACTACGCCATGGTCATGGCGTCGTGTTCGTGGGCCATGGTTTGGTGTCATGGTCGAGGTGCCATGGTCGAAGGGCCTCGAGTGAGAGGACGCTATTGCCGGGGAGAGGGCACCGTCGAAGAGGCGCTCCCTCCTCACCGGCATCGACGGAGACACCACTGGCTTCTAGGGTTAGGGATTGGGGGAGGGCCGTGGAGAGGATGCCATCAAAGGGCGCAGGGGAGAGGAATCAGAGGACGCCGTCAAAGGGATGCGTGGGCTAGAGGATGCCGTCGAAAGGGCGTGTGGGCGGGCAGCACCACCGCTACCAAATTGCCGTCGCCTTCATCACCTGAAGTGGAATCGAGGAAGAGTCGCACATACCGGAAGGTGTGGGGGAACGAGCTGATTTTGGAGTGTTTGGACGCGCACGGGGGTAAACAGAAAAAGGCTTGGGGTGCGCGCCCGCCTCCATCCTGGCTGTTACTTTCCTTGCGGATGCACCAGATCACTTTGAGTGCATGAGTGCACGGGAGATGTGAGTGCACTGCATACGTTCCCTAGTAAAATATATGCATATGCACACTATATATGAGTCACAAATGCACGGACTCCCTATGACTAACATCTACACAGACTCCCGCCATGACTAACAAAACCAAGAAACAACACAACTCAATCTCTTTCAGTCGCCAAGTCGATTAGACAGTCTAGCCAACGCCGGTCAGACTGCTAGAACTTGATCAGTTCTCCATGACAAGGCCAGATAGACCACTCGACACTCCGAACAAACCACCATGACAAGGCCGATCAGACCGCTCTCGTAACTTGGCCAAATACCTCTCTGGAAAAGGCTACCGCCAACAAACAGCTAGACTATAGCATGCTAGTTAGACCACCACCCTGGTATGTCAGACCGCAAGCCGATTAGACCACGAAATTAGAGCCGGTTAGATCGCCGCCAAGAACTAGTAAAAACTAGAGAATTAAAATAGCACAAAATTAAACTCATACTTTGATATCAAAATACAAATAAGATCAAATACTTATCACAAACATGAAACAAGCACCGTATGGTATGACACCACGCCTCTCGTTGTCACACAATTACAACTCTCGCTTTCTCTGATCTTGCGGCTACCTCTCAGTCCGCTCGCTTTTGCTCTCCCCATTCTCAGACCGCGCCAATTATATATAGCTCGCCTGCAACCGCCACTCTCCAGCAACCAAAGCTCCACCTAGCTCTACTACTGCACACTTAGCAGCTCAGTATATACAAGTGAGTTCAAGCATGTGGAGCAGCCGGAGGTCACGCCCACGGCGCGCCGGGAGCTCGCTGTCGTCGTCGTCGTCGAGGTCGATCTCGGAGGACCAGATCGCCGAGCTCCTGTCCAAGTTGCAGGCGCTGCTCCCCGAGTCTCAAACTCGCAATGCCGCGCATAGGGTAAATACTTCATCGCTAGCTCATGTTACTGAATTAAGCTTACGTATATGCATCTATCTATAATTCTGTATGAATGCAGGGCTCGGCGGCGAAGGTGTTGCAGGAGACGTGCAGCTACATTAGAAGCCTGCACCAGGAGGTGGATAACCTCAGCGAGACGCTCGCCGAGTTGCTCGCCTCCGCCGACATCTCCAGCGACCAGGCCGCCGTCATCAGGAGCCTCCTCATGTGATCATCTAGCGAGCTCGGAGCATGCGTGGCCGTTACATCGATCGAGCATGCCTGCAGCTTATTAGTTCCCGGCTGGCTACTCAAGATACCGGGGAATAAGTAACGGATTTTGGTGTAAGATCTAGCTCCGCCCTACGCCTTACACTCAATCGGAGGATGTGCTGATTTGAGCCGACCTAAACGAGACCACTTCTCCGTTCTTTTACTGAAGTAGCTAGCAGTACGTAATGCTTGTACGTTCTTGTAAGTTTGCATTGTGATCGTTTTGTTTAGTAAGTTAATCCAGGTTGGATTGCGAGAGGTTTGCTATTTGCAGATGCATGGTTGGACAACATGATCGGTGACTTTAATTATAGAAGACAATAGTGTACTACTCCTAGCAAATGTTGTGAGGATCATGATTCTAAATAAAATTGTTTTTATTTAATATAATCAGATTGTAGAATCATGATTCTATTATGTTTTTGAAATCACATATATTCTATATAAAAATTGAATTATGTTTTCAAATACACAAGTTTATAGTGAAGTATTTGAGTTTTTTTAATTTACTTTGGTAAATTTGGGTAAACTTATCCATGTTACCTTCAATAGAGATTGATTTTCGATACTTATTTAATTATTTTTAATAAACTAATAATCTAAAAGTCCAATATGTTAATGATAATATTTTTACCCTAGAATAACATGTAAACACCAACAACGAAGCAAAATAAACTATTGTAACTTAAATTAGCAATAAATAATATCAAATTTTATATGCCGAAGTAGTTTGTTATCAGAATCATGATTCTATTCGATCATGAGCGTGATCCTAATGATTCTACTTGATTCACGGTTCTATGAAATTCCGATCTATATATAAATCGATGTCATTTTGACTCACAAGATTGTATGATTACATGATACTACAATCACAATCTGTGTCGTGATCCTGACAATGTTGCCACTAGCCAGTCTAGTATGAGAGCTTCCTGTTGCTGTACTTTGAAAGGCTAATGCTGTACTTTGAAATGCTAATGCGTGTTGTCTAATGCACGGATGCTTTATTAATTTGCTACTTGATTCTAAAATCGGTTATTTTCTTGATGGGCCATGCTTGATAATTGCAGCTAGCTCTTGGATGTGTTGTTGTGTCCCGTGTTTTATCTGAGCTAAATTTGGAGTTTTTTAGTGGCTTATGACTGAAAAACGCTGTAGCTGGCTGAAAAAACACTGGAGCTGACAGAGGCTTATTTAGCATAATTAAATTTAAAAAAATAAAAAATATGTTAGCCCATTACGTATAATACAAACAAATACGGGAAAAAAAGAACCGGCAAAAAAGCTCAACAAAAAGCCAAAAGTTCAGAAAAAGATAAAATTTATAAATAGTAAAAATAAGCCAGAAGTGAGAAACTAAACTCTTTTGATCACCACCTTAGAGGCTACCAAGTAAATATCAATTTATCTTTTGTTGATAAAATATAGTACTACTAGTACGTACTATGTACTATTGTAGCTTTCTCAGTCCAATTTGTTGTGCCCATTTCAGTACGGTTCCATGCATATACGTGCATGAGGAATCATGTTCCTTTTGTTTTTTCTGTTCTTCCCCACCTCCCTGGATCGAGGTGGATATATATACCCACCTAAATTTGAGAATATAATATCTAAAATAGGCCAACAAACAATTATGAAATATATGTAAAAGAGATTAATTCATAAAGCATGTCCTGAGACTACAATTGACAAATTTAGTGCTGTATGTAATATGAACATAAAGATTCAGATATATGCTCTACACTCCGGAGCAATATTCTTTTAAGCTGAGTTTAATCAGATGCCGTACTGCGTTTTCATTTATGGTTAGTTCAATGGAGAAATATTTGGAGGCGAGTATGGTTAGTTCAATGGAGAAATATTTGGAGGCGAGTACGTACTGCGAATGATGCAGAGATGTGGATGCATGGACCATATATATATATTAGTGGGGCGGCAGGAGGCAGGAAATCAAAGATACACCGTACGCTCAGGACTACAACCGTGCAACTGATCTCGCACCAGCACCTGACCCTGCTCAATTAGGCCCAAGTTATGAGTGATTAGGACCATGCAGATCAGTTGCGAAATTAAATCCATTGTGTTGATTAGCTCGTCTCCCGTACTTGCACTATAGCTAGACAGTACGTACTACCTATGCAACGATATTGGAGAGCGACTGGTTTTTCAGTGTTGAGAACTCTGAACCATTGGTCGACAGCAACTAAGTTTTGAGCTTGATATATAGGGAACGTATGCTGTAAACTCACCTCTTTCACGCACTCAAAGCAATCTGGCGCGTCTACGAGGGAAGTAGCAGCTAAGATGAAGACGTGCGCACACCCTAGGACTTTTTTCGTTTACCCTCATGTATGTCTAAAGACTCTAAAATTAGTCCGTTCCCTCCATGTCCTCCCATCTGTGTGGCCACCGGCGAATCCCCAATCCCAACCCTTGATTCGCCTGTGATGGCGAGGAAGCGCCCGTACGATGGCACCAGCCACAGCGGCCCTTCGAAATCAGCCCCCGCGCGCTGTGGTCTCCCGCCGCGCACCTCCAAAATATCGAGCTCACCTGCCTGAACCCGTGGCTTGCGACAGAGAGGAGGGAGACGTGGTTGTGGTGCCGTGGTCGTAACACAATGAACGTGGCACCGTGGTCGTAGCGCCATGATCAAAACATCGAGTCAAGGCGCTATTGTCGAAGGGCCTCGGGTGAGAGGTCACCGTCGAAGGGGCGCTCCCTCCTTGCCGGCGCCGTTGGAGACACCACTAGCAGGGACTGGAGGGAGGGCCACGGAGAGGACGCCGTCGAAGGGCACAGGAGAGAGAGGACTCAGAGGATGCCGTCGAAGGGGCATGTCGACCAGAGGACACCATCGAAGGGGCGTGTGGGCCAGAGGACACCGTCGAAGGGGGCGCATGGGCGGGCAATGTCGCCGCTACCAAATCGCCATTGCCATCATCGCTCAAAGTGAAATCGAGGAAGAGTTTAGGGTTTGCATAAAGGAATCTGGCACAGGAGGGTTTTTTGCAAAATGTTAGGGCGTCGCCCGCAAGTGCATCTGGGCCGTCCATTCCAGATCGGACAACGCGTCGCTAGGTGGCTGCCCGCCTTAATCTGGAGCGGCCATTGGCGCCGGGACGGACTAGATGGCGTGAGTGCACGATTGCACAGGAAATATGAGTGCATAACAAATATTGCCTGATATATATTGGCGTGATAAAAGTGATTAATAAGAGCTGTTTATCCTTTGCGTAAAAAACCATGTACCATGCACATGAAATCGAGTAAAAGTGATTAATACTTAAGTGCAGTGGTTGCTGACTTTTTCAGAATTTTCCTAGCTGCTAGTTGGGTTTTTGGATTAGTTGATTGGTGCATGAAATCGAGTGTGTAGTATATATCGTTCCAAAATAGATATTGTTTTGGAGGATACGCATATATAGTTGACAAATACCTTTTCTAACTATATATTAGTAAGAGTTATATTCACTCCATTTCCTTTTTATAAGGCATATAATTTGCAACGGAAGGAGTAAAAAATGTAATGATTTGGAACTACTTTTGATGGCAAATATAGTAATATCATTTTTATGAGAAAAATCCAAATAATTGTATGCATGTCAACGGTCAATGTTTTAAATGTTCTGACGTCATGCATTTTAAAATGACATCATTTTTAAATAGAACTAGTATGTATTTATGCACTGCATCTTGCACAAATAAAAAGTATGAATGATGCGTAGGCTGCCTCTAGGTAGATAGAAAAAATTCTTTTATTTTGAGGCTCTCCTCCCCACTCCGACTAGCTCATGGTTTAAGTTTCTCGATATAGCTTTTAGTTTATGAGTTTCTAGATATAGCTTTTAGTTTATAACTGAAATTATATTGTATCAGCTATTAGCTTTTTCTAAGAAAAATAAGAAAAATTGAAAAAATAATAATAAAAGGCCGTTATATCATCACGAGCAACGCAAAGAAATAAAGAGAAAAAAGACAAAAAAATCAAAAAATTCAAAATAAGCTAAAATTTGATACCGATGTATTTTATGTTGTTTCTAGTTTAAATAAATTAAAAGCTAAAATAAATCTGAAGCTGAAACTATTTGAAATGGATTCTAAGGGCTTCTTGCTCTCTTGGGGAAGATAAGGGAGAGTCCAGACACGAATTCCTGTATGGGGACAACCATGTGTACTGTCTTGGGCCACAAGATCCGCCTGGGCCTAAATCGGATCGATCTCGTTGTCTCTTGACTTTTCTTTAATTCCGTCCACACGATGCAATCTTACCATGCTCCACACTACGAGTACCACTGCTGCAAAATTATTTAAATCGGAACCTAAAGTATGCATTAATGCACATAATCTCAACCAACGTACGTAACGAGCTAGCGAAACATGCAAAAAATTAAGAGGTGATCATTTGGGCTTTTTTTGGTGGCTTATAGCTGAAAAGCACTGTAGTTGGCTGAAAAAATACTGTGGCTGACAGAGGCTTATTTAGCATAATTAAATTAAAAAAAATTTAAAAATATAAAATATATGTTAGTCCATTACGTATAATACAAACAAATACGGGAAAAAAGAACCGGCAAAAAAGCTCAACAAAAAGCCAACAGTTCAGAAAAGGACGAAATTTATGAATAGTGAAAAATAAGCCGGAAGCCAGAAGCTGAAGCTCTTTTGATCACCACACACAACGGACGACAAAGATCGCGCGACTTAGGGACCTCTCCAAACAGCTTATGACTGTATCTTGACTATTGGCTGATAAATTTCTCTAAATCATTTAATTAAAAAAATAAAATATCGTTATCTTCATAAATAATATAAAAAAATAAAAATAAGCAAAAACGCCAAAATTTGAAGTCGACGTATTTTAAATAAGGAAAACGTCGTTTTTGGACGTCCATGCATGCGCCGCCCGGAGGAGAGACGTCCAGTCGCAACGTAACACCGTGCCGCGCGTGCTCGTGTCGACCGGCTAGCTTGTTATGACTACACCGCCCGCGACGGCGCTCAAACAAGGGAAACGGCCGACAAACCTCTCAACTCGAGCGTCCATATCTTGGTAAATCACGCATCGAGGAGCTTGAAACTAACTAAAATCAAATAGTTAGGTGCTAACTTGTCATCTACTGTACTATATACAGTGCAGGTGATGCGTATGCTCATGTAGTCTAGGAGTCTCGTGATGCTCGATGGTCTAAGATGCCGAGCGAGTCCATTTCGCCGTTAGCGGTAGTTGCGTCCGATGGACCCGTCACGTTCAGTTGACATGCCACCAAACCAAACCAAACCGAACCAAACATTTGCGTCGGCTCGGACCGGCTGTATTCTAGTCTTAGGTAAAGCAACCATATTTGGCAGTGCCAAATATGGTTGCTTTTAGAGGTGGACATGGGCGGCCCGGATCCATCATATTTCGGGCCACATCGTGTCATGCCGGTTTAGCCCGATTATTCCTCCGTGTCGTGCCGATCTGTCTCACCTCCGGCCAGGTCCAGGCACGGCCCAAATTCCGTTGTGCCGATGTTCGTGCCGTGCCAGCCTAAATCCAATCTAAAGTAACTATAGACGACGAAGCTGGAGGCGACGATGGTGGCGGCGGCCGTCATCTTCATTTTTCTCATACCCGTCACATTAAAAACTAGTCAAATTAAAAACTAGTTAAAATTAAATTAATTGCATAAAAATATGGGCACATAATGACGTAAATAATTCAGGGGAAAAGTGAAATTTCCTTGATATATTAAGATACAATGTTATTATGTCGTTAAAAATATTACGCTCCAGAGTAGTGTTCCCCAAGTAAGGAAAAGAGTCCTTCCTGTGACTCGGATTGTTGCCTACAATTAAATACGTCGGTTGCGACTTAATTTACAGAAATATATTAAAATGTGAGGTGCCGATGTGTTTGTGCTCCTAGGGTGAGGCTTCGCTCAATTTAACTCAGTCACAGTAATCCTAGTTAACTCGTATGCTATACTTATCACTTGATGTTATGTTCCTAGCGTGAGGCTGTGTTGCCTACTTACAAGGTAGGCTAGGCCTTTTGTGGATTTTTGACTATTTATCGTTGTGACACTATTAAATGGATACATATACAAATATAATGGCGAAAATCATTCTTAGCCGATTTTACATATGCAATTATGCCTATTTAATCTATCGTAGGTTCGTACGCATTCATCTACCTCTTTAAATAATTTTAAGTCTTGGGTTATTCGAATAAAACCCTTCCTTCCGGTACAGGTTTTATAATTTAAATGCTAATAACGAAATTGTCTTAGTATTTAAATACGCCACGAAGCGGTTTAAACGATGATACATGAATTTTAATATGCACGCTTACAAGTTTTAATTCACTGATGTGCTCGATTTATTTTTAATGATCATGAATGTTTGTTAGTGGAGTTTTGCAAGTTAATACTACTAACAAGATTAATTAGGTATTTAAATATGAAATAGAATAATTTAAACGGCAATGTACCGGCGTATTTAAATATGAAATAGAATAATTTAAACATCAATGTACCGATTTAATCCGTACATGCTAAATTTTAATACACCCACCGACAGCCCTTAATTAATCTTTAATAATCATAAATACTGATTAGTGGTATTTTGTAATTTATAATAACTAGTAGAATTTTATCGAGTAATTTGGAGTGCTTAGAGTAAATATTCGTGAGGAAAATCTTTTTACTGCACCCGCTTTTTCTCTTTCGCCCTTTCTCTCTCTTCCCATTTTCCCAGTCTAGCTAAACACCTCCTGGCCACTCATTCTTTCTTCCTTAAATTTGTCTGAATCTTTTTCCACTAATGGCTTGTACCTTATGGCTTTTGCTACAGTAATTAGCTTTTCCACTCAAGGCGAAGTCAACAGGAAGATTGTAGTAAAAAGTGTGCTGAGTTCAGCTGTACTGGTCAAAATTACATGCGACTATTTTTCTCTGCGTACTATTTCTCACGAATAGTCATAATTAAAAAATTAAATCATAAGTCGTAGCCTAAAAACCCACCCATAATGAATCCACTGCCAAATGATATTTCAAATATGCCTAAGTGCTCAGCTAAAACTTTGAAATGCTTTTGTTCAACATTACGCTATTTGTTAAAGATGATATGTTCTGTGCTTAGTTGTTCCGATAAGTTATTTTAAGAACGCAATAAAAGAATTATTATATTTATTTATTTAAAAAACTATAAACTATAAGTCATATGTATCTTTCCGGCGATTGGGTGATCCATCTCGATCTCTTTAATGTCTTAATCCATTCGGGTACGTACTAACTTAATTACGTGCATACACGCAGCTTGGCACGCTTCTAATGCTAGCTGTAGAGATTTATATGCGTTAAGACATGGATACGTGTAGGATAGATTACTTTGAGCTATGACTTATATATTTTAATTTATATTTTTAAAATTATGACTATTTGTGTGAGAGTATAAAAAGAAAGACAGTCGTATACGATTTTGCCTTATATAACTAAAATTGATACAATATCTATTTTAATCAACTTATAGATTCTACCTTAAAAAATAAACAGTTTAAAACCTAGTTATTATAGTAGAAGATAAAAGTTATATGGTGCCGCTCGGTTGGGCTGAAAAAAGTAGCTTATGGCTGAAATTTCACTGTAGTTGGCTGAAATTACATTGTAACTGATGGTGGCTTATTTGGCCTAACTAAATTTAAAAAATTAAAAAATAGGTTAACATAACACGGACAATGCAAACGAATACGAGAAAAAAGAACCGGCAAAAAAACCAAAAAAACCAAAAGGTCAGAAAAAAGACAAAATTTATAAATAGCGAAAAATAAGCTAGAAGTCAAAAACTCAAGTTGAAATGAGCGGGACCATAAGCATGAAGCAAAAGGGCCAGACCATATACATGTGTTACAGCTATCATGCAAATGGGTCTATTCTTTTCGGCTGAAACTTATGACATTTGGCTGTGGTTTGTGACTTTTGAACTGTTCATGCAAGAGATTACAGAGTAACAGAAACTCATGTGCAGTTTTTGTCGATATAAATGAAGTCGATACATTATATACTATAATTAACTAGTAAATTTTATCTTAAAAAGATGTTTTGTTTAGAAGTTAGTTACTATATGAAAACTAAAAGTGGAAATAAAAAAACTGAAAAAATAGGACCGTACGTACCTCCATGATGCCATAATCAGGTGCTGTCGAATAAAAAGGCAATGGTGTGGCTGTCGGAACAATAGGGACGCATGCATCTGCGTGCCAAGAAAAGAAAACGTGGCACAACTAGTCCTGTTGGAGAAATGATTTGCGTGTTAATCTTGGAGTATTAATGGGTCGATCAATAAGAAATCAATACTTGATCGAGTTGGAGAGTAGATAGCTAGCCAGAAGTTTTCCTGGTTGTGTCATTGCAACAATTTCAAGTAGTAATTAATATATAATCGTGAATGCTGTGGGAAAATTAGTTGAATGGTCTCACGGTTTCACACATACTAACATGTAACAACGATATCATCCCTATATCATGGGCCTGTTCTTTTGAGCTTTTGAAATCGGCTTTTGACTTCTGCTATAATATCTAACTTTCAAATGGAGTATTTTTTTAAGACGGAGTCTACAAGTTAAACGACCTACACGTTAAAAGCCCAATATCTGTACCAGCCAAAATCGCAAGTGAGTATCTGTCTCTCTGTAATCTGTACCGTAAACAGCCAAAATTTAAAAATTTCAACCAAAAACCATAAGCCGCAGCCGAAAAGAACATGCCCGTACACATGAGGGATGTGCTCCACATCAGCAATTTTATAAATAAGCTTTTCACAATTTACGAAATCACGTAGGAGTCCTTGTTTTTATAAAGAAAATTAGTTGAAGGGTCTCACGGTTTCACACATACTGGCATGTGACAACGATTCATCCCTATATTACACCAGGAATGTGCTCCACGTAGCAATTTTATGAATATGTTTTTTGAATTTTGCAAAATCACGTGTAGATCCTTGTTTTTATAACGAGACGCACATCATTTTTTGTGAAAAACCCCTCCAATTTTTTGAAATTGCATACATGCCCTTGGTTTTTCCATAGAAACCCTCTATTTTGCTGGATAAAACCTCACGATTTTCTCGTTATTACATCTAGGTTCTTTTTTAAAAGAAGCTCTCCGATTTTTGGGAATTATATTTCAACCCTTGATTTTCTCAAAAAATCTCATGAATTGTCGTCTCTTTTGTTTTGATCTATATGGTAACTAGTATGGCCGTGCTTCCTCTGCCAGTGGTATATATAGCTAGGCCTTTTCAGGACAGCTGAGAAACAGACGTACGCAAGCTAGCTCAATCGTCAAGAATGTGACGCATGTTTCCGAAAGTGGCATATATCTATAACGATTTCTTATGCTCGTGTTGGTGTGGAAGACCAAATCGAATTGATCTGAGTTAAAAAAAAAAGGTGAGCCGATCGAAGAGCATAGAACACGCAAAGGCAATGCTGAATCAACCACAAGCTTAAGTAACCTACTTGCAGTATTTATGTAGTACTAAAGGCTTATCACACACCTTACATGCATATACTGCTGGTATACCGCCTTCTACATTTGCTTATCGAAATCAATCACCTGATAATCCACATTAGGACTTGTTTGGGAGATTCATTTTCAGTCAGTATTTACATAGATATACCAGAATTTTAGTTTAAAATTCTAGCCTATCTATACAAATTCGACTAAAAATATATCTTCCAAACAGGGCCTCAGATCTGGTGGTGATCATTTGGGCTTTTTTGGTAGCTTATGGCTGAAAAGCACTGTAGCTGGCTGAAAAAACACTGTAGCTGACAGAGCCTTATTTAGCATAATTAAATTAAAAAATTAAAAAACATAAAAAATATGTTAGCCCATTACGTATAATACAAACAAATACCGGGAAAAAAAAGAACTGGCAAAAAAGCTCAATAAAAAACTAAAAATTTAGAAAAAGATAAAATTTATGAATAGTGAAAAATAAACCGAAAGCTAAAAAGCTGAAACCAAAACAATCACAACCACGTAGTATCATCAATCGAAAGGACCAGGGCTGAAGCCCTGCAAATTAAAGTGCCATGATTACACTGCATGCAAGTAATCAAGCAGTCATATGCAGAGAATGTCCGGGCGACGTTGGCCACCGCGGCGTTTGTTGGTGACAGGCGACGCCTTGATCTTCCACAGATCGTGTGGCACGAACACGTACGTCACGTTTACATCGATCGCACCCAGATTAATTAGCTAGAACATGGGATGGATGGACGGATGGATAGATCATAGGCGCGCACGCTACAGCCACGTGAAGCACCATGCCTCCAATTAATTCTGCTCTCCTGCGACCAAGAGAGAAAGGCAAAAAAAATTCAGGAGCAAATGAAGCATGATTATTTATTTAGATCTACTAAACAAACACATATATTCAGCTTCTTCTTCTTTTCTTGAGAAGTCACCATATTTTTAATTTTTTTTAGAGAGAACGTCATGTTTTCGGCCATTTTTCAGGGAGCATCGTGTTTTCAGCTAGCTTCTTTTGAGGCACATTATATATCCGGCCCAAGCTGGTATACACTCGGGCCCAACACAAATTCCTTTCTATCAAATTTTTTGACCAGTTGATTGGAAGCGGGGCCGATGGACTAAGGACGGTGCGGGGTACAGGCCCGTGGAACAATTTTAATTTTCCTTATTCAAAGCGTAAGTTTACCTAGTGTATCCTTGTATAACTAAAATTAGTATCCTATATCCTACAGCTAAGCGGTTTATGTCAATGCGCGGCCAAAACTTCACCCATACCCCCGTGGCCCAAGCCAGTGTGCGGCCTAGCCAACAAGCGGCCCTGCCAGCCCGCCAGCGAGTGGCTCTTCACAACTTTTATCCGTCAACGCCCTAAGTTCCCAGATGCTTTATCTTCCCGGCTTTGTTCCCCATGCAATCTTCTTTCCTCTATAGCGGGCGATAGGCTGACAGCAGTTCGTCCTGGGCTCTTACCTCCTAGGCTTTTATTCCCCAATGATTCTATTATAGATCGCTTTTAGAACTTGAGAAGTCGTCGAAATCAACTGTAAAATATAATTTGCTTCATTTTATTCGATTGCTTTTTAATTTTTTACTTAAAATTTTACTCACTTATTATTTTGTATCTATTTTGTAGACAATGGGGCTAGATGTTATACTAACTAATGTGGGTTTTTAATTTTGATAAATAGTTGTGGTCATGAATGATTAAACTTTATTATAAAATTAGTTCACGTTATAAAATTTTAAATATATTATTATCTACTATATTGTTAATAGATACATGATAAGAGTATATAACACGAAAGCTTAGTCAGTTTTTTTTAATCCACCGCTGATCGAAAGGTATAGCACGTGGCGTGGCCATTGGTCTATGGACATCAGGTCCGAACCCCGTAGTCAGGTCCATGACTCGATGCTTGGTAGTTCTTCCATGTGAACGAACCACTAGGCCACTATCCCCAAGAAAGAAGAAGAAGAAGACCGTCGAGTGGAGCAATCCGACTGTGCGCGCGTGAGGAGAAAGAGGAAGAGCGTCGGTTGTTATTAGGGCATCTCCAACAGTATGAGCTAGTTACTAGCTCTAAGATAACTTCTCCAATAGTACTAACTTTAGCACATAGCTCATAACATAAATAGCCTCACATGACACTCTCACATAATCTTGGAATGTGTGTATGAGACTAGCTCTTGATCAAGAGATAGCTTTTCTCTCTCTTCTATTAAAATATGAAATAATATGCTTAGAGCTAGCTCATAAGTCACTGTTGGAGATGCTCTTAGGTAGGAGATCAAAGTCTTGCCCCACGCACTAAAGGCCACCGCTTGGGCCCTGAGCGCTTTGGACTGGCTCGGCTTGGCTCGGCTACTATGCGCTTGGGCGGTAGGTGGTGGTCATCAAACCTAGCCTGTGTGGTTGCAGCGGAGTAGGGCGAGGAGTCGGGAGGAAGAGAGGGGGTAAGGTTTCTCGAGCTTCTCTTTCTCTTCATTCATGTCTAATTTTTGTTAGATTGGTTAGACAGTTTCTGTTCTGGGGATGTTTTGTCGCCAAGATATAGGATTTCTTGGTTTGTTCAGTTAGCCCGTTTGGTGTTAATTGAGAACTTGAATTACTGGAGTAATTTGGCGCACCCTGACCTTAGTTGTTTGTGATGTGCTGCTGTTCTTTTTTGCCTGTGTGTTGAGTTGTTGAGTAGTACACTAGTACTTCAGTTAGCATGTGCCCAGATTTGATTCATTGCTATTCAGTTTAGTTCCAGCTTGTACAAATCTATAAGGTTTGTTCTCTGTTTTCTTTTCTTTTTACATATAGCTTTCTATGTCATCTTGAATCAGTTTTGTACTAGCAGCATGTACTTCAAATGATGATCATCGCCATACGTCCATTCGTCTTCTTGTTTAGGATGAGTAGTTTAGCTGCTGTGGTTCTGGAGTCTGCTGGATGAATATTGAAGGACTTTGGGCAGAAAAAAAAATTGATGAGTGGTTGGGTTTTGGGAAAAAGAACTAGTGATGGATCAGGGGAACAACAAGAATTAAGAAAAGGATAGTAGATTTAGCTGAAATGCTGTTGCGCGTGATAGCAGCAATTTCTCTGGATCCGTAATTTTTCTGCAGTGGTATTTGATTAATCAACCAAAAAAAGTTTTTTATATTTCGGTTTCCCCTGTTACCCGGGGGGGGGGGGGGGATTGCCATAGCAGTAAGTACGAGCGTGAAGAAGGGTGCCAAGGTTACGTAAATTCCTCATCAGAGGTAACTTTTACAGGCTACTAGTATATATGCCTTCCTCATTTTGGGGCTATTTAGTGAACCACTCAATGCAGGTGACTAATAATATGTGGGGGCATGTAGTATATCAAAAGCTTGACTCAACATTGACCTCATGAACAAATTTACCCCTTCCTGATCTCTTATAACAAGTCCAACCTCATGTCATCCAATAATGAGCAAAAAGGTGGATTTCCTTTCTGCCAGATGTGCACATAGTATTAGGTGATCTTTCTATATTTCATTCCCCAAGCTGAGAGAGAGAGAGAGAGAAGAGAATGGTATACCATAATATGCATTGCTAATTTGCTGGAGGTAGCAGTATGTTATTTCCACTAATTGGCTGCAGGTCACCTTTGTTGGTGGCATATTATTTGCGCTAGTCTGTAATTCTGTATTAGTCTAGTTGTCATTGTAGTGGTGATGCAATTGCCCTACACCTTGTTTTATAAGGATTCTATTAGAAAAAAGGATTTGTTTTTTTGGGCTGAGGAAGCTGATGGATCTATCATTTTGTTTCATTGCTATTGATTGCCATATATCAATTTTCTGGCTCTGATGGAAATCAGCATAAATTCATTTAAAAATTTCATTTTGATGGAGACCATAAATTCATTTAAAAATTTCATTTTGATGGAGACCATAAATTCATTTAAAAATTTCATTTTGATGGAGACCATACACATATACCATCCTTGTAGGACAAATGGATAGAATACAATTAGGTGAATCAACAACACGTCCAAGTTTTCCTAAAAGCAGTTACTTACCCATAAATACACGAGTTGCAAACACTTCTTGTTACTTATGCCATTATATAATCTAATGATGTAAATTGAAAGGTAGCATGTGCGGTTCTTGGATAGTACTCATCCAATTTCAAGAGGAACATCTAACCCATCTGCAAGAAATACATAAGTTTTTATGTTCAATGGCTTCCAGAATCATGAGTGGAATGGGATACACTGTAGAAGTCACTAACCTCTCAAGCAGGGCATCTGAAAGTGATATTCGCGAGTTCTTTTCATTCTCTGGGGCTATCGAGCATATAGAGCTTATCAGGTGATGTTGCTTACTTGTTTTTTACTTTTGAGCCAACAATTTGCTGTATTTCACCTATTTTCCCAGAAAGATAAATTTTATCTGCAACTTATTCTTCCATACATATTCATTCAGGAGTTATCGTTCGTTAGCCTTTTATGATATCCATGCCTGCTGAACACGTTTCAAACTGCACCATACATGCTTATTGTACTTTAGCTTCTAGGATAGTCTTATCCTATTATGTTTAGAATTTTTTCATATTTAAGGGTTACCTGATCTGACAATCCAAAAATTCGTTTTACTTGCATGTCTAGGTCTTGTCATCCATTTTCTGACTACTATTACATTTTTTAGCAGATCAGGAGATTATGCTTCCACTGCTTATGTGACATTCAAGGAACCCTATGCCTTGGAAACTGCAGTATTGCTCAGTGTAAGTTTATTTTGCAGCAGTATTCTTCAAAAAAGATCCCAGCCCATTTTTTCTTTATGTGTCTGATTCCTATGACTAATTCCTAACGTTTTATGATCTATTGATTTACTGATAGATTAACTTTCCTACATATGAGAAATTCATCTTAAATCTGTGTACACAAACAATGGTACTTTCTTGTCCTAGCTAGTCTCCTATATACAATAATCTCAAGTACATGGTTCAACTGTGACTCTATAGAAGTGAAGTCCTTGAAAATGCAACTGTTATCACATAACAAATAGTGCAGGCCAGTATTCTATTATTTTCAGTGTTGTGTGTGTATCCACTATTAGGTGTCAGAACCTACTATTTCAATTTGATATATTCCTATTTCTGTTAGTTGAGTAATCTGGAAGCTGCCATATGTCCACATACTTCTTTGCTGTACCACTTTGATTACTGATTTTTCAACATATCTCCTGGGAATTGGAAACACATATTTTTTTGTTGTAGTGTCCTTGACGACACTTCTTGTCATGACAGGGGGCTACTATTGTGGATCAGCCAGTATGCATAACTCGTTGGGGACAACCTGATGAGCCTTGTAATTTCTGGGACAGGCCAACTTGGCAGCTAGAGGAGGAAATGGAATACAAGGTATGCATCATTCATGCTACCCTTTTTTTTTTCCATGATGATGAGTTGGAATGTGGTGTCACAGTAAGTCAGTAATGAGTAATGACAATGGAAAAAGGAAAATAAGTAAACATATATCTTGTCCTGTGTGATCACTTTCAGATAAACTAATCTGAATATTGCCCTCTTTGAGATTTGAACACTAGTTCAGGCTCCCTAATATAGTAGCTGACATTTGATCTTTATTTCTGAAACTTGAACAGAACTACCAAACATGCCAGCTCAATGCTACTCCGCAGGAAGCTTTGACGATTGCTCAAGATGTCGTCAAGACAATGCTAGCAAAGGGGTACGTACTCAGCAAGGATGCATTGGCCAGGGCTAGAGCTTTTGATGAGTCCCATCAGGTATCAGCGACTGCAGCAGCCAAGGCTGCGGAGCTGAGCAAGAGAATTGGCCTAACTGACAGGGTCAGTGCCGGTGTTGGTGCAATCAGATCAGTGGACGAGACATACCATGTATCCGAGACAACCAAGACCGTTGCAACCGCCACAGGAAGAACAGCAGCTAAGGTTGTGAACAGCATCGTGACCAGCAGCTACTTCTCTGCGGGAGCTATGATGGTGTCCGACACTCTCAATAGGGCTGCCAAG
Source organism: Dendrocalamus latiflorus (assembly GCA_017311315.1). Taxonomy (NCBI): domain Eukaryota; kingdom Viridiplantae; phylum Streptophyta; class Magnoliopsida; order Poales; family Poaceae; genus Dendrocalamus; species Dendrocalamus latiflorus. The sequence continues at coordinate 35,852,706 of CM029656.1, read as the reverse complement.
GCCGCTGCAGATTTGGCTGCTCATGGCAGGCGGAATTAAGGGAAAATAAACACCCAGTGCATACTGTCAGTTATTCAGACACGAGGATGAACTCCAAGATATGATATTTTACATGATGCCGTTCGATGTATGATAATAACAGTGTTGTAAAAGCAGACACCTGTAGCTAGAACAAGCTATTTGTGCAGAATGGCGTAAGTGCTGCAAATTGAGTCAAGTGATGGTGCAGTCATGTCTCTGATCTTGTGCTAGTCCCATTTCTTTCCTTTGCCAGCCGAACTACACTTTTTTTCCTGCAACGGCAAGAGTTCTGGTATCTCTCTTATTTATTTGTTCATGATTATTTCAGTGATGACCTGTTGATCCTTTTCTGAACAATGTCAACTTTCAGCTCGCAACTGCTGGTGACATCTTTAATTTGATCCTACAGAACTATCGTTCTGCCCACGTCGAATGTTGAACTATCGCAGCTGCGCGGGAGCGTGGCGCCGGCCGGCCCGAGGAGCTCCGCGAGCTCGGCCTTGAAGACGGCGTGCATGGACACGTCGCGCTCGTCCACGCGCACGCCGTAGCTGCTCAGGATGCTGCGCACGGCGCAGCAGTCCACGAACGTCTTGCGCACGCCGCGGAGGCTGGTGAAGTACACCACCGCCTTCCGCTCGCCTCCCGGCGGCCAGAGGGGCGCCATCTTTGCGTCACGGGCTCCCTTGCTCGTCCTCCGCTCGATCTTTTCTTGGAATGCGTTGATGCAGGCACGGAAAATGCCGGAAAGCTCCAGCATGTCGCTGGTGCCCGGCGAAATTGGCGTGTCACAGGCGTCGGCATCCTTCCTTTCCTGCTGCGCCGGTTCCTCCGTGAACGAGCAAACTGTTGGCTGCGACGGCGACGTGTCTGCAAGAGCCTCCCGGAAGACGGACAGTATCTCCGGGTCGAAGCCCAAGGCAATGGGGATGTCCATGTCAGCCTGCATCCACGGCACCGGTGGCGGTGGCTCATGCGCTGCACGCGGCGTCGGAGATCATCCTCAAGCCCGGCCATGAGCTCTCACGCGTTGACCACTTCCGGCTCGTTGGGCGGAGTCAGAGTCGGCGTGCGGGGCTTGACACTCCGCTTCACCGTCTCCTGGACAGGAAGCACCACCTATTTGGCGTGGTCATTTTCACTTTCCATCGTCTCCTCGACGACAAGGTGTACTTGTACGCGCCGGAGTGCCGGCCCGGGGCGAGGCCGAGGGTTCCCAGCACCGACGCGGCCCTCGACCGCAGCCTTTGCCGGTCGATGGAGGGCAGCGAGAAGCTCCGGCTCGCGCGCGGGCCGGCGTCGTCCCAGAGCATGTCGCGGCGCGCCTCCGTGGAGGCGGTGCATCCCATCGCCGGAACAGGGCGGCACGTCGTCGACGTACACGCTAATTTACTTGTATGTCCTGTTCACATGCACTTGTAAGCACGGCTCGATCAACGGCGTCGCAATGGGGACCAAGGATCTAGAGATATCGGGGCTGGACAATATTGTTACCAATGGCAAGTAAAAGAATGGGTTCTTGGTCGTGGCAACCTCGAGGTGATGCGGTTTTGTAGGAAGAAACAGATCAAATAGTTCACAGTTTGGCTTAATTAGTCCATGAAACGGGCGGAGGAGAAGTACGGATGTGACAAATAGGAGGTGAAGCCAGGGAGACCAGCCGCCGGCCGCCGGTACATCCATTTCTACACCTATTTTTCCTGCTGTTTTTGAAGCATTACATTTTCCTTGTTGAGGTAAATAACGGATGATGGTTGGCACGAAGGAACGCTTTTAGAACAATGGATTTAATTAATTTAGAAATGTTTGGAGATATGAATGGAAGTTGGGCAGGCTTTGATTAACAATTTAAGATAGTTAAGTTGCGTTTTCAATCTTGTCTTATTTTTCTTTGTGTAACTGAAAGTTGATACACATAATCCAAAACCTTCATTCTAAAATGAAAATGAGAATGGTTCTAAATACAAAATTTTGTTCTGGTTGCTAGCAACCACTACTATAAAAAGGGTCATTACAGATGGTTTGGAACTGTCGTTACAAATGGTTTACTGAACTGTCTGAATTTATGGGTCAATGATAATCGGAGGTTATCACAGACGGTTTATAGGCTGTCTGCGATAAATACAATACAAACGGTTTGTAACTAGAATCGTCTGTGATACTCTAACATCATAGACGGTTCTAGCCACTAACCGTCTATGATGAGTGAGTATCTCAGACGATTGTAATATAGAATCGTCTGTGATAATTCTTCATAAACAGTTTATACCACAAAATCGCCTGTGATAATTCATTCTATACCTAAAATTTTTCTATTTTTTAGCTAGCCTCCAAAAATGTTAGCTATGCCCTTTAAAAATAAGCAAATATAGTTGCAAACACAGCAACATATTCTATTAGAATCCATCATTACAGCATCACAAGATAATGAGCAGATTACCCATCTAACACAACAAGAACACGGCAAGAACACATCTTCTAATCCTACGGACCCAACTTTTAAACATGGCAAGAACATATCTTCTAATCCTATGAACTCATGGCAAAAATATAGAAGAAAGAGATATCCTAGCAGCGCACGAGCTAGATGTCCTTGATGCCGACTTGAGCACTGTCTTGGCAGCTAGCTGCTTCCGTGGTGCTTTGCAATGAAAGAGAGGCGGCGGTAGCATCACCTTTGTGTCACAACGGTGACACCGTATATCACACTCTTACGACACTTACAATAAGAGTGTATTATGCAGCGAACCGTGGTGTCACAACGGAGGCGCTAGCTCACAGCGGTAGTCAGTGTCATCAAGAAACAAGCTAGGAGTGGATGAACTAGGAGCAATCGGTAGAACTCACGCATCTTAGAGTGAAATTAGGGAAAGGGAGAGGGGGAGTAATTAATAAGGTGCGAGAGGTGAGAGAAACCGGTTCTTGCCGTTCGATGCGGAGAAAATGGATGAGTGAGATCAGAATCTTGGGGGAGATGCCACGAATCGGTGTCATGGCATTATCAGAGATGGTTTGTTATACGAACCATCTGTCATAATACACATATCAGAAACAGATTGTTTTACGAACTGTCTGTGATAATGCACATATTAGAGACAGTTTTTTATACGAACCATCTGTGATAATGCAATCAGAGACGGTTTGGAATACAAACCATCTGTGATAACGCTTAAAAATGTGCATCTACTCCCTCCTGTTAATATTCCGATGCAAATGACCTTTAAACTTCCACACCGATAGCTTTATGTGCAATGCGGTGTACAATTCCTTGATACCACAAACTCAATCTCTTCTAAATTATCCTCTCCCTCATCTTCTTCACCAGATTTCTCAATAATAGCATCTAGCATTCTTTTGATCTCCTTCCTCTCATCTATCCATCATGAGTTGTTCGGCCACAACCTTACACAGGCGGCTAACAACTTACATGTGGAGCAGCTCCTCTGCTCACACCCTGCTCTCCTTCCTCGAGTTGCTTCCATCCATCAGCTGAACCTCATCATCCGCTATCAACAGAGGTGTCTCCTTGCTACTCAAGAAAGGGAAATCGCCCTCAGCCTCGTTCTTCTCTTCAATGTGTACAAAGCGGCAGAAGCTCTGGCGGTAGTGGAGAGGCACATGGATAAGCTTGTCGATCAAACAGAAATGGCTGATTCTGAGGAAGTTTATCATGGCATCCTCTTTGAGATTATGGACCATGCTAATGATTTGCCCAGGCTAGCGGAGGAAGTGGAGAGGGCAAGGACAATCTTCACGGCATTCGAGAACTCAGTCGCTGATCCTCCAACTTCAAAAGTAGAAGAGGAAGCATGTGATGCCTAGAAAACCAAGATCCGGGAATCTCTTTTTTAGACTTTTGTAATAATTTTGATTTGAATTTGTCTTTTGTAAAAGTGGCTGGTCACACTTGTCTATTCTAGCTAATCGATCAGTAGCTTCTGTAGTTCATATAACAAATGACAAAATACAGACGGTTCTATTTAAAAGCCGTCTATGATAATTGATATCACAGACGGTTTTTAATCCATACCATCTATGATAATTCACAGAACAAGAACTGTCTGTGATACTACGTCTTCACAGACGGTTTTGTGGAACCGTCTCTGATGTGACGTCTAATATTAGACTTTTTGTAGTAGCAGTAGTAGTGAACCTATCTTTAGAGGCACTTAATTAGTTGATTACCTTATGGATTGGGGATTGGCTGAGAAGTGAGCCCGATATTTGCATTCCTACAATATTTGTTGGATTATATGCTCGATCTGAACATCATTATCTTATAATTATGATTTATGCGTACGTACATTTTCTTGCAATACTTTCCTATAGAAAATATATGTTGATTTGCTTGATATGATTTGTCGGCACAAATCTACGTTGGGGTTTGAGATATATGTACATAACTATATTATTTGACTTCGGCAGGAATGTCAAATGCAAGAATTCCGTATAGCGCAAACGTGAAAACAACTCGCAACATTGTTTATTTAAGAATTAGCTAGGGCATTGACGATAGGAAATGAATTCCATAGAAATATTGGATTTCCTACAAATTAGTGTATTTCCATTTAATATGTTGATTGCTTAATTGCTTGATAGTAGTTAAATTTGTTTTAGTTACTCGATCACAAATTAAGTAAATATGTAAATATATTTTCATACTAACAGATCGGTTAGTGTGTGTATATATGGAAAATACATTCTACTTCCAAGTGTAGTTACTTCCACCCATGATATACCATATAAACTAACTTAACATACTTCTTTAGCACCTTAGGTATACTTATATACTAATTCTAAGATACTACAATGCCAACCATATGAAAAAATTACAAGAGACCACATAGTTTTTTGGCATATTTTACTAATACATTCATATTCATATATAAAAAGAGTATGTTCAAAAAACTATATATACCACCTTAAAAAGTATATATACTACCTAGATAGTTTTATATACTCATATATAACACATACATACCAGCCATTGCGCAAAATACTCCCTACTTTGCGAGACACAACATAGATAGTAACTACAACTGGAAATAGAAAAGAAGCACAAACACATATAAATAATTCTATACTCCTAAGAGTATATATTTCCACTTCTTATATACCGCTTAAATGATGTTGTTATTCCTCTTTATTCTTTTGAGTATATTCTAATAATAATTATAAGATACTCCAAAGTGAGTTCCATAAAAAAAATCATTAAACTTTATTTTTTACAACATAACATGTGTATATACTCATTTTATATATGGAAAATGGTATATAACACAAATAAAGAACTCTTATGAAATTTTTTCAACCAAATCTTATGGAATATCTTAGAATTAGTATTTAAGAGTATATACATACATATACACTATATGAATACATATAGAATTACTATTTTGCGCGCTGGTGTAGAATGTGTGCTGAAAAGTTATTATCGTGTGTGAATGAAGATACTGCAAACACATGTAGAGTTACTGTTAGTTGTAATGCTACACAATTGGCATTAACTATATATGTATTTGACAATAACTTCACTCACGCATGATAGTAACTTTCCGGCGTGCACAGTGCGCGCAGACGCAAAATAGCACAACCGTTTGTACATATATACATATATATTTACACACACACGTACATATGTATGTACGTATGCATGCATGTGTGTGTATGTACATCTGTACATGTATATCTACACATATATACATGTACACATATACATACACACATATACATGTGTGTATAAAGTGGTAACCAATCAATAAAGCCAATGAGTAGTCATGGACAATGGTACAGGAAATGAAAGAGAAGCGCAAAATACATTTGTAATTAAGTAAAAATAAAATGAGCACTTTGGAAGTCATTCCGGTCGAAAAATTAGATGCCCTTTTGGAAAATATATCTAGTGCAAACCCATATCTAAGTATTATCATGCAAACTAGCTCACAAGTGGAATTAAGGACTTAGGCTCCGCTTGTTTGGTTTTGGGCTTCTGGTTTTCGGCTTATTTTTTACTATTCATAATTTTTTTTCTAACTTTTCAGATTTTTTGAGCTTTTTTGCCGGTTCCTTTTTTCCCATATTCGTTTGCATTATACGTATTGGGCTAACCCGTTTTTCCATTTTTAAATTTTTTAAATTTAATTATACCAAATACCAAATAAGTCACTATCAGCTATAGTGTAATTTCAGTCAGTTACAGTGAAAATTCAACCATAAGCCACAAAAATCAGCCCAAACGAGCACCACCTTTAATGTTAAAATAAGTATTTCCCAAATTTGTGTTTTTTTGCTGGTGTTGGTTGTTCCCTAAAATCTCTCTTTGGATGAATGCTTCTGCTGGTGTTGGTTGTTCTCTAAACTAATGAATGGCAGAGCTCTTGCCTCTTTCTTTTTTTTTTCATGGTGTTTTTTAGGGACTACTGTTTACATTTTTTGAAACATAGGGCACGCCCTTGTTCCATTTTCATTAGAAAAAGATACAAAACATAGGGACTATTGTTTACATTTCCTTGGGGTATCCAGGAGTGTTTAGCAAACAGAAATAAAAAAACATCAACAGGGTTATCAGCCCTATTAAAAAATCATAATGTTGCAATGCTATTTCTCCATAATTTTCATTATGTTATAAAATATACGATACAAATAGAGGATCAAAAGAATAGGAGATATGGATTTAACATGAAAAACCCTTGTGCGAAAAACCATATACGCACAAAGACGGAATTCACTATATGAAGAGATGTTTACAATAAGATTCATCGGCGTATTTCAACCATGTGATTATAGAGATACATATATAGGTTAGGAAACAAGAGTCCTAAAAAATTACGAAACTAAGACAATATCAACGTATATATTCACTTAGACACATATATGAATTCGAATCAAACTTGAACACATTAGATAGAATAACTTTTGGAAAAGAAAACACACACACCCCGGTTCGTAGGAATGTTCTAATCAATTACATAGGCGCGGCCCTCACCTTTTTTTTTTTTTTTTGCTTAATTCCGTCTCACTTGATGTCCATCGGTACATATACACATATTTCTTGATCGCTGCCTCATTCTTTTTTCTCTCTCTCTCAAACTCAGCATATCTCGCCATACATACACATGCACGAATACACCAGTGCCTGACGAATCCGATACACCACGCACAGAGAGTCAAAGGCGACTCATTTGATGAAGCCCATGACGTTAGGCGTGCCCGTGTTCTTGAGCCACGTCATGCCGTCGATGAACACTCCCGCCGTGAACTGCGTGGCCTCCGCCTGGCCGATGACGTGGTACCCCGGCCAGGTGACCCTCTTGCTTGTGCCGGCGCCGGGGCCGGTGTTGGCGTACTCGGCGTAGTAGAGCGTCTTGAGCCCCTGGTCGCCCATCCACTCCGCCCAGCCCTCGGGCTTGATGAGGTCGCCGATTTCGCTCTCCATCACCACCGTCCTCGCGTACTCCTTCCACGGCCGGCCGAGGTAGCTAGCGATCTGGAGACGCACGGGGAAGAGCGCCTGCTCCGGCACGATGCGGCAGCCCTGGAGCACGATGCCGGTGGGCATGTTGGGGTCCGTGCGCCCCTGCGCCGTCACCATGTTGGCCTGGTTGTCCATGGGCTTGCGCACGGTCATGAGGCAGTTCTGGAACAGCGCCGCCGAGTTGCCGAAGATGAAGTCGATGGTGCCGGTGACCTCGCAGTTGCGGAAGAACTGCCGGTTGGCGTGCACGTAGAGCGTGTCCTGGTACCCCTCGAACCGGCAGTTGAAGAACACTGACATGTCGCCCTGCACGTGCAGCGCCACCGCCTGGTGCCCGTCCGCCCCCGCCGTGTTGACGAACCCCATCGACTTGCAGATGAACCCGTTGCCCTCCGCAGCTGTCACACACGTAGCCATGCATTCATTACGCATGCATACATCAATGTGTTTAAACCATGCATGCATATTGTAGCTTACAGAAGGTGCGGGTGGCGATGGTGGCGGTGCCGTCTTTGTTGCTCTTGTTGCCGATGACGCGCGTCTGCGACGGTCCATCGCCATACATGAAGATGTTGGGCATGTCCTTGGGGATGGTGACGTACTCGTTGTACTCGCCGGCCTTCACGTAGATGACGAAACGGCCCTGGGAGTTCTTGGGCACGGAGTTGATGGCCTCGGTGATGGTCTTGAAGTTGCCGCTCCCGTCCTTGGCGACCACCGTGTTGGGTTTCTGCAGGCCGGGCAGTTGCAGGAGCCTCCGGTCGTGGGACGACACCCACTCCGGAAACTCGCCGGACAGCACCCGGTGGCGATCGTCGTCGATGTCGTCAACCGTGCCGATGACGTTCGTAGTCAGCATCCTGTGGTCAGACTTGCCGGGGAGAGTGCCGTTGTTGATCGCCTCAAGCTGGCCCTTCGCATTGGTGGTGACGTCGTTGAGCGCCAAGAGAGTCGAGGACAGGAGCTGGCGCCTGCCGGCGAGATCGTCGGGGAGCTCCATGGCGAGAAGGTGGCGGTTTATCTCAGCTGACATGTTCGCGATGCTCTCGAGCTGAATGGACAGAATCCTGCCGCCGTCGTGCTCGGTGGCGCTGGACGCGTCGTTGAACGACATGCTGAGCAGCCGGCGCCTGACGTGGTCGGCCTTCTCGACCATGTTGGAGACACCGCTGAACATCAGGCCCAGCAGCCGCCGCTTGCCGGCCTCCTCGGTGGTGGTGGTCGAGGCGTCATAGAACGACATACTCAACAGCCGGCGCCCGAGGAGGTCGCCGTTTTCGGTGGCTTTGGAGACACCGTTGAACATGAGGCCAAGCAGGCGGCGGCTTGTGTCGTGGGACATCTCGGTGATCTCGTCCAGAGTCTCCGATAGGATAAGGCGGCTTGCATTTGTCACGTCGCTGAACTCCGCGAACTTGTTAGTAACGGCCAGAAGCCGCCGCCTGCTTTCCTCGTCGGCTACCTCGCTGATCTGCCTCCAGAGAAGCCGGCGACTCGCACCCGTGGAGCCGTTTAATTTGGAGACTTGCTCCGGCATGAGTTCCCCGAGGCGCGTGATGATGGCTAGGGCATTGCTGCTCAGTTCGGTGGAGTTCTGCAACACCTTGTCCATGGCCTCCTTAAGCTCCGGCTTGTCGAAGCCGTCGGCGCAGGTGTAGATGTAGGTCATGACGCCGGACAGCCACGTCCGGAGGTCATTGACGTGATCCACCACCTGCTCGGGCTTGAGGCTCGCCATGCCCTTGAGATCCTCGGTCGCAACATCAAGGAGCTTCTTGCACTCGTCGATGGCGCTCTTGGTGATTTTGTCGTTCGCGCCCTTGCCGATGTGGGCGGAGCGGTCGAACGCGCCGGCGACCTCGTCGAGCGCCACCTGAAGGGCGGCGCGGAGGATGTCCTCGGGGTTGGCGGTGTCGTTCACGACGGGGGAGAGGCTCTGCTCGCACCTGCCCGGGTACAGCGTCGAGGAGCACAAGGTCGAGAGCTTGATGTTGGCGGACAGGGCGGCATTGTCGCCCGCTTTCCTGGAGCTGGTGACCGCGGCGATCGTGCCGATCACGGCGACGATGCCGACAGCGGCGATTATGCTGGCGATGGCAGCCTTGTTGGCCATTGCTCACGTTGCAGAGGGGCCACACGGAGGGCTAAGTCTGCATCAACGTGGCGACAAGGAGACGAGCCTTTATTGGATTGCCGGAGCCGTAGCTCCTCGCCTCTCGGGTAGTAGCGCTGATGAAGAAGAATGGCGCGGCGAGGTTTATATACGGCAGGGGCTTGGCGCGATCCGGGGTAGCGTGTGGACAAGAGGAGTTCTCGCCTTCTCGTTCATGGATTGGAGGGCTCTGGTTTGAGTTCGGTTTTGACTATTTTAGGCTTTATTCAGGCTATTGGTTGGGAATGGTTTGCATGGATCTCTCTCCCACTGGTTTACATGGTGCATGCTCTGCATGGCTAGTTAATTGTCTGTTTTAGTACGCATCTTATAAGCATTCCATTCTGGAACAGCCGAAACTAGTGTCAGGTTTGAAACTAGGTGAAGTCGAGGGTCGCCAGCCAATCGCCCAAGCCTTCCCAAGCCTTAAATATTTTTAGGGCAAAATTAGTCAAAATTTTAACCTTTCGATCTTTGTAGAGATTCGTGCGTTATCTTCGCCGCCGGCATTTTCTCCTTTCCGGGGACGCCGTCGTCTTCACGCGCCGCCACCATGTGGGATTAGGGTTCGGGTTCACCGTTCGACTGACTGTTGTAGCTTTGACCACACAGAGCCTTTCGACCGACTGCTGTCGCTTCAACCACACAGAGACCTTCGACCGACTACTGTAACTTTGACCACACATAGCCTTTCAACTGACAACTGTAGCTTCAACATGAAACTAGTTCAAACTTGTTGAAACCTCATGAAACACAATGAAACTTCAACATAAAACTATATGAAATAACATGAAACTAGTACTAAAAGTTGTACATGAAACCTAGCCAAATCAGGCAATAAACCCCCTTGAAACTTGATTAAAAACATGAAACTCTATGAAACAACATGAAACATGTACGTGAAACCTAGCCGACACACCTGAAACTTGATGAAATCTCATGAAACACAATGAAACTATATTAAACAACGTGAAATTAGTCATGAAACTTGTACATGAAAACTAGCCAAATCAGGCAATAAATCGCCCTTGAAACTTGTTGAAACCTCGTGAAACGCTATGAAACATATTACTGGTCATCAAACTGTATGAAACAACATGAAACTAGTCATGAAACTTGTATATGAAACCTAACCAAATCAATCAATAAACCCCATTGAAAGCTGATCAAACCTCATAAAACACAATGATCTTTCGACCGACTACTACAGCTTCGACCGCATACAGCCTTCCGATTGACTACTGTAGCTTTGACCACTATAGCCTTTTGACTGACTACTGCAGCTTCAACCACCTAGAGACCTTTGATAGACTATTGTAGCTTCGACCATAAAGAGCCTTTCAGTCGACTACTATATCTTCAACCGCAAAGAGCTTTTCGGTCGACTACTGGAGCTTCAACCACACAGAGCCTTTTTGCCTGACTACTGTAGTTTCAAGCACATAGAGCCTTTTCAGCCAACTACTATAGCTGCGTCCACATAAAGCTTTTCGATGAACTACTGCAGTTTTGACCACATAGAGCCCTTCGATTGACCACTGTAGCTATGGCCACAAAGAGCTTTTCAATTGACTACTGTAGCTTCGACTACATAGAGCCTTTCGACCGTCTACTGTAGCTTCGACCACGTAGAGCCTTTTGACCGATTACTGTAGCTTCGACCACATAGAGCCCTTCAACCAACTACTACAAGTTCGACCACCTAGAGCCCTTCGATCGACTACTATAGCTTCGACCACCAAGATTCTTTTCGGCCGAGTACTGTAGCTTCGACCACATAGAGCCTTTTGACCAAATAGCTTCGACCACATAAAGCTTTTCGACCGACTATTGTAGCTTCGACCATGTACATCCTTTTCGGCCGACTACTGTAGCTTTGACCACATAAAGTCCCTTGATCGACTACTGTAGCTTCTACCATATAGAGCCTTTCGACCAACTACTGTAGCTTCGACCACAAAGAGCCTTTCGGTCGACTACTGTAGTTTTGACCACATTGAGCCTTTCGAACGACTACTATAGCTTCGATAGTAGGGGCATTAGGATAGGACGAGTAAAATCACAATGAAGCGGGCTACAGTGGCCAGGCAATAGCACATCGGTGAGTAAGAATGTACCCGCAGGGGGCTGCGTATACTGGATGTAATCGTCGAACGGGAGCATGTTGCTGTCCGCGTGGATGCGATTGCCAGGGAGGAGCGCGTCGCTGAGGATGAGCGTGTCGGTGAGTTAGGGCTCCCGACACACACATACTCCGCTCGCGCGATTGAGGAGGAGGATATGGAGTGGCAATGAGGAAGGACGGCGCAGCACAGGCAGCTGGAACCCTAGCTCAGATGTTTCTGTGGAGTGTAGTAGAGTAGCATGGGGAATACAGGGGTGAATGGAATGGGAATGGAGTGGTGTGGGGAAAAAATGAATGCGCTAGGCGTAAGAGCAGGCCTTCGAGATTCGTGCATCTTGATTTCAGATCGAACGGTTTTGATCTATACTGTTGTATGGCGTCCGAACAGGGTATCGTTATTTAGATTTTCTATTTTTGGTTGGCAGACAAAAAATTTCCCGTTGCTCTCGCCGCACCACCGCCCCGCCGCGCGCTTCCCCACAAACCCAGAGCGCCCATGCATCACCGCGCGCGGCCGCTCGACCGGCTTGCGCCCCTGCGCATGCGCCTCCCTGATGGCGCGTTTTCGGTGCATGCCACCGCTTGGAAGCCACTGTTGGTAATCGCGCGGTGTCACGACCGCGCGCACGGCTGCGTACGTGCTGTGCTGCAGCGCGCGCTTAGTAGGTTAGCTTTACCGTCCTCCGCGCGGCCGAACAGGCCCGGCCATCGTTTAGCGGTGCTACTGGCGGCAGAACCCCTAGGTGTAGGTCCAAGCATGCACGCGAACGTACGAAAAATCGCCAAGCCCCGTCGCTCCCTGCACGGTTACCTTGTTGCTGTGCAAGCTAGGAGCAAAACACGGCCAAATTAAAGCTGACCACCATACATGCACGCGGTACACCACGCCGGCTGCCGGGCAGTTGTTCGTCGGTTTTGATGTCTAATCCTGGCGTTGGCTCTTGATCTACCGACCAGATCAAACGGGAATGCGTCAAATGCTTATGGGCCTCTTTTTTTTTTTTTTTTTTGCTTCTGTCTCCGACTTTTGATTTTTCTATAGTAACTAATTTTCAAACCGAGTGCTTTTTTAATACGAGATTTATAAGTTGGTTATAGCACACACTATAACGACTTTATTTATATCGGCTAAAACCGCATGTAAATTTTTTTTTACTCCGCATTCTCTCTCTCACAAACAACAAAATATTATAACCCACAGCCATAAAACATAAACCATAGTCTAAAAAAGAATAGGCTCTATTAGAGGTCTTTTTCCTATCAGGGAAAGCGGTATGGTACTAAAGCAATAGTACATTAGATGGTGATGCTCCGAAGCGGGTCCAAAATTTGATTATCACCACCGTACAATGCCTACATTTCTTTCAAGTTAACCAAGGTATAAATGGTGCCACCATTCATTTCGTATGTACAGAACAGGAATTATTGTGAAATGATCTGTAAACCTGCATTGGTAAGGAACTAAGGATGGATAAGTCAGATCTAGTGCCCACATGTTACATATGGGTGTCAAAGCAGAGAAACCGCAGAGTAACACCCTTGAGCCCACACCCAATGCACGCCATGCAACCATAAACGTCGTGATGTTACATTGACTATAAAAAATTTTTGGGTGTCCCAAGAGTCCCCAAACCCTTCAAGTTTCACCTAAAACTCATAAAGAGAGTAATTTTAATGGTGCCACGCGTGAAGTGACTGAAGCAAACTCAAGGTAATACTGAACGTGGTTTGTTATTAAAACTTCTCATGTGATCCTCGACCAATATCTCCACTAAATGCTTGGTGACATCTAGAGTTCCCTCAAACACTTCACAACAACCCTCAAAATAGTGCCTCGTGAAGTGCTTGAAGGGAACTCTCGGTAAAACCAAACGTTGTTTGTACTAATCATCTCTTGTGGTTTGTGATCGGCATCCACTAAATGCTTGGTGGCACCAAGAGTTCCCCCAAACTCTTTACAGTAGCCCTCAAAATAGTGCCTCGTGAAGTGCTTGAAGGGAACTCACGGTAAAACCAAACGTTGTTTGTACTAATCATCTCTTGTGGTTTGTGATCGGCATCCACTAAATGCTTGGTAGCACCAAGAGTTCCCCCAAACACTTCACAGTAGCCCTCAAAATAGTGCCTCGTGAAGTGCTTGAAGGGAACTCACGGTAAAACCAAACGTTGTTTGTACTAATCATCTCTTGTGGTTTGTGATCGGCATCCACTAAATGCTTGGTAGCACCAAGAGTTCCCCCAAACACTTCACAGTAGCCCTCAAAATAGTGTCTCGTGAAGTGCTTGAAGGGAACTTACGGTAAAACCAAACGTTGTTTGTAATAATCATCTATTGTGGTTTGTGATCGGCATCCACTAAATGCTTGGTAGCATCAAGAGTTCCCCCAAACACTTCACAGTAGCCCTCAAAATAGTGCCTCGCGAAGTGCTTGAAGGGAACTCACGGTAAAACCAAACGTTGTTTGTACTAATCATCTCTTGTGGTTTGTGATCGGCGCCCACTAAATGCTTGGTGGCACCAAGAGTTCCCCCAAACACTTCACAGTAGCCCTCAAAATAGTGCCTCGCGAAGTGCTTGAAGGGAACTCACGGTAAAACCAAACGTTGTTTGTACTAATCATCTCTTGTGGTTTGTGATCGGCGCCCACTAAATGCTTGGTGGCACCAAGAGTTCCCCCAAACACTTCACAGTAGCCCTCAAAATAGTGCCTCGTAAAGTGCTTGAAGGGAACTCACGGTAAAACCAAACGTTGTTTGTAGTAATCATCTCTTGTGGTTTGTGATCGGCGTCCACTAAATGCTTGGTGGCACCAAGAGTTCCCCCAAACACTTCACAGTAGCCGTCAAAATAGTGCCTCGTGAAGTGCTTGAAGGGAACTCACGGTAAAATCAAACGTTGTTTGTACTAATCATCTATTGTGGTTTGTGATCGGCATCCACTAAATGCTTGGTAGCACCAAGAGTTCCCCCAAACACTTCACAGTAGCCCTCAAAATAGTGCCTCGTGAAGTGCTTGAAGGGAACTCACGGTAAAACCAAACGTTGTTTGTACTAATCATCTCTTGTGGTTTGTGATCGGCGTCCACTAAATGCTTGGTAGCACCAAGAGTTCCCCCAAACACTTCACAGTAGCCCTCAAAATAGTGCATCGTGAAGTGCTTGAAGGGAACTCACGGTAAAACCAAACGTTGTTTGTAGTAATCATCTCTTGTGGTTTGTGATCGGCGTCCACTAAATGCTTGGTGGTACCAAGAGTTCCCCCAAACACTTCACAGTAGCCCTCAAAATAGTGCCTCGTGAAGTGCTTGAAGGGAACTCACGGTAAAACCAAACGTTGTTTGTACTAATCAACTCTTGTGGTTTGTGATCGGCGTCCACTAAATGCTTGGTGGCACCAAGAGTTCCCCCAAACACTTCACAGTAGCCCTCAAAATAGTGCCTCGTGAAGTGTTTGAAGGGAACTCACGGTAAAACCAAACGTTGTTTGTAGTAATCATCTCTTGTGGTTTGTGATCGGCGTCCACTAAATGCTTGGTGGCACCAAGAGTTCCCCCAAACACTTCACAGTAGCCCTCAAAATAGTGCCTCGTGAAGTGTTTGAAGGGAACTCACGGTAAAACCAAACGTTGTTTGTAGTAATCATCTCTTGTGGTTTGTGATCGGCGTCCACTAAATGCTTGGTGGCACCAAGAGTTCCCCCAAACACTTCACAGTAGCCCTCAAAATAGTACCCCGTGAAGTGTTTGAAGGGAACTCACGGTAAAACCAAACGTTGTTTGTACTGATCATCTCTTGTGGCTTGTGATCGGTGTCCACTAAATGCTTGGTGGCACCAAGAGTTCCCCCAAACACTTCACAGTAGCCCTCAAAATAGTGTCTCATGAAGTGCTTGAAGGGAACTCACGGTAAAACCAAACGTTGTTTGTACTAATCATCTCTTGTGGTTTGTGATCGGCGTCCACTAAATGCTTGGTGGCACCAAGAGTTCCCCCAAACACTTCACAGTAGCTCTCAAAATAGTGCCCCGTGAAGTGCTTGAAGGGAACTCACGGTAAAACCAAACGTTATTTGTACTAATTATCTCTTGTGGTTTGTGATCGGCATGTACTAAAATTCTCCAAACACTTTATAGTAGCTCTCAAAATAGTATCTCGTGAAATGCTTGAAGGGAAGTCCTAGGACACCAAACCTAATTCTTCCCCATCGTCTTATATGAATATTGCAATTGGGCCCGCGAATATAATTTCCAAAGTACAAGCACTCACTATTGCAACCGCTGGTTGCCACCCAGCGTTTCCCAAACTCTTCACTTTGTACAGCTCTCTAGCCCCATGCACACACTTGTACCGTGTACAACAGTGGCAATGCAATGAGGCGTAGCTAGCTACTGAAGTGGTTTGAGGAGAACTCCAGATGGCAACCAACCAAATTAGGACACTCTTACCAAACAGCGGACTTCTTCATTTCATGTGGACTACCACTTCACTAGTATAATCTGCCCTGCTGATGAGCACGGTGGTGGCTGCTATTTATAAGTCCAGATTGAAGACTCGTAAGCTGTGTTGCCTCCTGTGGAGTCTGGTGCATGGTCTTGGTAGTTGGCACTGGATGAACCTGGCAATGCACCTAGCCGTGATGCAGCCTAGGTTAGTAGAAACTTGCTAGAGTGAAGGGAATCTCGTGTGGCCTTTCTCAGCTAGATTTGCCAGCTTCGAACCGTAGAAAGCACGTGGACCAGAAAGTGCGCAGTGTGCAAATTCCTTATCTCCAACAGAGCTCAGTGTCGTCGCCCGGTTTCTGGCCACGCACATTTCTTTCAGCTCAACGAGATGTATGTAGAGATCATGTTAATACTCTTGTTAATTACTTAGTTGCCCAATTGGCGTAAAGCTTGTGCCAATTGCAGGGTAGGGAAGAAGCATCTAAGCTGGAATTCCGGGCAATATGCTATCATCTGTTTGCTGCCGCGTGTTGGTTTCAGTCTTTCTGATGTGATGCGTTTGCAATAGCCGCATTTAGCAGTAGTTTTGCTGTAGTGCAGTTATTTTGGCAACACGGTGAGCAACTTTAGCGGAGGAAGAAGAGAAAATTTGGGCGTCACAAGTAGAACATTTTGCCGAGTTTATACTCTTCAGTATTACCCAGTGTACATGTACAGCTGGTCAGTAACTTGATGACCTACTACTACTACTTAGTACTGCTATTATGTACAGGCTAGATTCTTTGAAAGGTGCCAATAATTAATTAATCCATGGTGACAAGGGAAAAGAAAAGCGTGGAGATGGTCTATTTGTGATCTGTGAGTTTAGTCTTTGTTGAGATTAACTTGTGACTTGTGAACGTCAGATCATCATGTATATATACTCGACGTATTCAGCTGTCTTTTGCATGTCGGTGGTCGGTGGAACTTACAGGTTCATCAGTTATGAAAAGAGGGCAGAAATCGTATAGATAAACAACGCTAAAGCACATTAACCTAATCTGCTGTTTTCTATTATAAAATTTGTCCAAATCCAATGGGCTACTTGTGTCATTATGCGTGACTGTATGGGCAGCCAGCATAAACAGAAAAAAAAAAAAGCTGGGACACTAGAAGGCGACATTTTCTCTGCCACCACAGAATCGATGACTCAGATTCCCAAATCCCAAGACCATAACCTTGAAAAGGTAAAGAGGGCGTCCAGGTTCAATGAACGCAATCCGTGTCATTGCAGGAACCTTTCGTACCCCACCTGACAAGTTTCAAAGAGAGTCCAGATTACAGTGAGCTTTGGAGCGAGAGGGAGATATTTGCAGTATAAGTAGCTTTGGAGAAGCATCATTCCTAGGCAAGATGCATCAAGAACTATTCTTCCTCAAGCTGTAGGAGGAGGAGGTCTCGCATGGCATGGAGTTCCCCCGTTTTCACTTCTTGGTTCTTGTGATCTGTTCCTTCAGGTAGAGGGGTTTTGGTTTTTATGATTTCCATGTTCATGGTCGTGGGGAGATGGATGTGCCTCTCAACATCCCCCTGCATGTTGTAGCTTGAATGTATCAAGGCAAATAAATCGTTGACGAAGTTTCCTATCTCCTTTTTATTTCGTTGTGTGTTTGATTGTGAATTGTCAATCGCCTCCAGAAATGCAAATGTGTGTCTTCGGTTTAGCTGTTTCCTAGCGCTGAAATCGAGAGATAAGTTCTCCCTTTTTGTTTGTTCCTTTTCTACTCGATTGCTTAAGCAGTGTCACGGGCGGCTGAAGAACGTACGAACTCTTACAGATCGCACATCCAACAGACAAGCAGATCAATAATAGGACTAGAGACCCCTGAACTTCAAGGCATCCATAAGTTTCCAATGCACCATCGCAGGAGCGTTTTCTGATCCAATATACAACCCATATTCTGACGTACTCCAGCGTATAGACAGCCCCTACACCGTTGTCTGTTCAATTCAGAATTTCATATCACGATAGCATGCTGTAATTCACATGGGCATTTAGTTCTGAACCGAATACACAGTCATGAATCAGAATCATGATGCATAACCTGCAAAACATCCACCTAATTCGATTGGCGCAGCACGAATCAATTATCCATTCGACAAAACACACGATCCGCCCAGAATAACTAGGCTTAAATGAACAGTTCTCAGGTAGGAAATGGGAAATGAGTGTTCATTCACTTGGACATAGTTAGTTCAAAGGCCACAGTGAAACAGCAGAAGACAGCAACAGGGTTTCAACAGAGTTTCTTCTCAAGCCTAAGGTAGATCCCTCGGCTGAAGATATCCTGCCTGAGCAGCTTTGCCCCATATAGGTCGAACAGAAGGGATTTCTAGCACCCATCCTAGCCATGCCAGCACCACATCAGAAGGGATTTCACATACCTACATGTCCATAACGAAATATCCATAGGGTAACTTATATGTACACGATGAGTCGAAGATAGATTGATTTCTAGCAGATTTCTGTCTCAAACTTGAGGCAGATCCCCATGCTGAAGAGTTCCTGGTAGAGCAGCTTGGCGCCATAGGGCACATTGATCCTAACTATGTTCTCTGAAGACCGGCAGAATCCACAGTATGGGCCTCGGATCTTCTTTCCTCCAGGGACAGGCCTCATGATAACATTCGCCACCCTTTCACATGTCTGGCAGATGTGCATCTGTGAGAAGTCACTCAGCATGAAGAGCCGCTCATGGAGGTTGGCAGCTGCCCCATGGGCGAGGAGGCAGTCACGCTCCATTTCCCCAAACTTCACTCCCCCAAACCTTTTCCTGTCGGCAACAGGTTGCCTTGTAAGTGGATGCACTGGCCCAGTATTCCGGAATTTTACCTTATCTTCAGCCATGTGTATCAGCCTCTGGTAAAAGGTAGGACCCATGAAAATCAGCGAATCCATCCTTTCGCCAGTTCGGCCATTGATAACACTTTCAGCTCCCCATCTTGAAAATCCAGCCCTGAAATGCAACCAGATGCATCAATTTTGGATATCAAGGCAATAGCCTGTACAAGGAAACAAGTCTGTACCCCAAGCAAGTAGGTAAAATATTATGATTGATCAGAAGTTATTTCCTGCAAAATTTGCAATTTGACTAACAAAGATCATCTAAGGTAAAAGGCTCCCTAATGCCAACATGCCAATACACTTACAGCTTCACATCTTCTAGAGTGACACTATGATGTCTTGGTTAAAAAAAAGCACCAAATGATACATAATATCAGTAGAGAGAGTAATATGCCTCAGCCATTTGAAACAAAAGTAGAAATACATATCTGTATATATGAAAACAATAGGTGAGATTAAAGAATAATATTATGGTGTCAAATAAGATGAATGTGCTAAGCAGTTCAATCCCAGTCCAACCTATTTGTGGATGAATGTGATTTTTGCTATTGTCATCGCCTGGTTATATAATGGTTATGAGGTGAACAACAATATGTTTATATATTTTTTTATTGTTTGCCATACTATGTAAGTGCATATAGAATCACAAATAATTGGCTATCGCAATTAGAATGGAAGATGACCAAATGCATCAAATTGCTCCCTTGACAAAAGTTGCTATGTTTGCTCATAAAATAATCTAGAAGTTAATTATGGTAATCTGACATAGTGTTGATTTGAGTGGCAATCTGTTGCAATAAGATGCTGCTTTGTTTTTAAGTTTAATTCATGAATATAAATATTATCAATGGCAAATCAAAGACCAATGTATAGACCTTACAACATATAGTATATGTATGTTTACCCAATTGATCCATATATCGAGAATGAGACTATCCGCAAAATTGCGCAGGCCATTCTTGCAATTCCACATGTAATATTACACTACTATTTGTTTTGCTCCGTGTGTAGTAATGTATAAGATTCCATTAGAGAATAGGGCATATTTAATGATATACAAGATTCACATGAGATGTAACTTAAACAATACCAGTATGCCTGTCTAATTACAAAGTTCAACTAATAGAGGCTAACTGCAATGCTCAACCCTTTCAAATCATTCATCAATCATTCTACTGTATCTGTGTGCAAGTAGAGACTGGTTATTGAATTCAGAAAGGTAAATAATTCATCCATTAAAAAGGAAACACTTACTTGTGCAATTGTTCTGAGATCACATCAACTGATGCTGTGGTGAATGGTGTCGCATATCTCATTGCACCCCCAAGGGCAATTCCCTTCCCCAAAGCAGCTTCAAGCAGCTGGCCTGGAGTTTGACGGGTAGGAAAGGCATGTGGATTTATCACAACATCTGGAACTATTCCTTGGCAAGTAAATGGGAAGTTCTCCTGAGATTCTAGAAAACCAACAACACCTTTCTGGCCATGCATGCTAGAAAATTTATCTCCAAGGCAAGGTGATCGAACCTGAAAAATCATATCAGTAACGAACCTTTATTTTGTCCATCTAAAGCAAACACAAGCTATGTAAAAAAGGAGAGTTACACTGCCAGCCCATTCACCCATCTGGGCCCATCCACCGTTGTCCCCTCATAGTCATTTCCCCTCACCCTCACAACCATTCCAGGTTTGCCGCCACCTGTGACTGATCTTGCAAGAAATAGAAGTGGCTCCCCTCACGTGGTGGCAGTGCCGACTCCCAACCTTGAGTTGTAGCATAAGATTCGGCGGCGAGTCAGCAACAGCAAAGAGGTGGCCCCAGCATCAGATCTGCTGCCCTTGAACCCAGATCAATGTGCTGACACACCTGATTCCAAGGTTTTCCTTCCTCCCTCTCCCTCTCCCTCTCCCTCTCCCTCTCTCTTGGCAACGACTAGGCAACCATGCATGTGAAGTATGTGGTAAACTTGGAGCTCTATAATAGTATGTGCCATCTATGGCTTTCTTAAATCAGAAGAGGTCAAGGCCATGCAGAGGACAGGCAAACATCCTATATGGCAGTGGGGCCAACACTGCAATATTCAATAAGAATATCCCTCCATTCACAAATATGTTACTTTGGATATTTTGAGGTCTCCAAGATAATAACTATGACAACTTATTTATGTCATAAATATGTTGGTTAAGCTATCAGAATATTAGTGGTGTGAAGTTATTTTTTATGACAGATCTAGTACTACCTTTCCCATATAGACAATCTAAATGTTCTTATGTCACTAGTCAAAGTTAGAAAAATTGATTGCACATACTCCAAAAGGACATCTTTTTGTAAACAAGGGAGTAACATATTAGCTAAAACTAATGGAATAGGAAGAGCTTTACTTCAAATACAAAGAGCGCTGTCAGATTGCCCACCATCTGCTTAGCTCTAATTCAAATATAAAAAGTGTTTTCTTATCACCCACCATTCAGCTTAAATCAAATTTTGATTTATTGTGGTGCAAGTGTGGAACTTCATACTCCAGGTTTGGTGCCACGAATACAATAGAACATGAAAACTGCATGTAGGCTTACAGAGCAACTAAGTATAATTTATTGATAGCTTCTGCAGGTACCTGCTTGTGCATCTAAAGCCATATGGTGCATGAAGAGGAAACCACCACAAATAGTGCAAGAGAAACAGAATCACAGTCATGCACCAGTCATGTTATTGCTGTTGGGACTCAAAACACAAGCAGCTGCTGTTGAAGGGGTAGGACAACAAGAAGGGGGAGGTTTTGTGGGGAGGAGGATAGAAGAAAAGAAGAAAACCAGAGAACAGAAAAGGAAAAAAGAAATGTAAGTAAAAAAATAGGCCCCGCATGCCAGTGATTCAGAAACTTCGTAAACATAACAAGAAAACGGATCGAAGGGGTTCATTAAAAATGAAAATTGAAGGGGTTCATTAAAAAATGAAAAATTGAAGGGGGTTCATTAAAAAATAAAAAATGGAAGGGGTTCATAAAAGAATAAAAATGGAAGGGCCTCAGATTGAAAATTTTAAAAAATGCAAGTATGGTAGGAATCAAGTAAACTATCGGGTAACAGGTGAACCACCATGCACTGCCCAAAAAGAGGGTAATAAAGTGACAATTTTTTAAGAAAAAACATACTAATTATGATAAGAGCCCTTAATACCATTACCTCTCTAGGATACCATGAGTGCACAGTACACTGATGCTTAACTTTCTTCCATTATCCTTCTTACTTACACGGTAAAAAAAATAGGGCAGATAATTCATGCTTTAAAAAGGGAACAAAAAAAAGCCAACAATGCTCTCTCAAGCGCTAGATGATTACTAAACCCCCAAAGCAGCAATTCACTAGTTCGCTGAATCATGCTAAAATATTAGGCACGAAAAAGGGACAGCAAACCCAACTAAGAAACATTCCGGTTGCAGTTGGTTTCCATCAGTCAATCAGTAGAACAGAAGAGAAATATGCAGAACTCTATTGCATATAGTAAGTATAAGATGAATATACTTGCTAGTAAAGTTGAGTTCATGGAATGTGCTAGATAATACATACTTCTTTACTAAAGATAATACCATTTACCTGTCTTAAAGTAACAACAGCAAAGTTCTTCCCCTCATCATTCGCTGAAAGCAACACCCTCTGAACCATTCCCTTTTCAGTATGCTTCAGCTTAATACTATGGTCTTCACCAGATTCTGACACTTTCCCGATGACGATGTCACCGCTCTGAAGACTTGCACCGATGTATGGTAATCCATCATCATCAAGATTGTCAACCCGCCCTTTCTTGCTTTGCATTTTACCGAAGTCTATCTTTTCCTTCAATCTTGGTCGTTTGGTGAGATCTTTGTTCTCTACGTCTGCCTTATAACTCCTGAAGTGCTCAGTCCTAAACATACCCCGTTCAAGAGAAGCCCTATTCATAACCAGGGAGTCCTCTTGGTTAAACCCCTGATGAACATTGACTGCCACTATCGCATTTTGGCCATTAAAATATTCTGGTCTAGCAAAGTCATCTTTTCTTCCAAAAGTATAATCTGATCTGCCAAGACAATCAGCTATAACTGTTTTGAAAAGGGGCCTCTGAGGGTAGTACAGTTGATGGGAAAGAGTATCAACTCTGATAAGTGGATTTGTTGTAGAGTATCCAATAGCTTGCTGTGAGTGTTTTTCCGATTGGTACAGTACCCTCCGAGCAAAATTGTGGTTTGCGAAAGGGATAATGCCACAGCTTAATCCCAGCAGAAAAGAAAGATCCAGCTCACAGTGAGTATAACCAGAAGCCTCCACTCCTTCACTCCTCCCAAACAGGTGCCTGATTCCCCAGGCACTTTGTATATCTTCCTCCTCTTCAACACCAATGAACTCAATTATTTCTTGTTGCATTAGTGCCTGAAAAGAGTACGAACAGCCCTTCGGTTTTCTGATTTTATTTAGATTTTCAACCACAAGAAGGGGTCTGAGGATTCGCCCTGCATCCGAAAACACCCGAACTTCCTTTTGGTGCTTGTCCCTTTTGATTTCAACCTAGTCAAATGGGGAAAAACATAAGAAATACTATAAATGACATTTTGGTGTAAAATATTAGTACATATTACACAGAAGGGGAAAACATATGTAGCAACCGATATATAAATTTTCATGCGTCGAAATAAGGATGTAATCTAAAATTCCGTAACTCAAATACAATGCTCAAGTTAAGATGACCTAAATTTTGATAGGAAGCACAAAGGAAATGCATAGTCGAAATTAGGCAGTACTGGTTCAGCAGTTAGCTGGCAAAAAAAAGCAAAATGCATTTAAGAAAATAAAAATTAACAAATTAAAGATCACAATAACTTGATTAACTCAACAGGAAAAGATTTAACCTTTTTATATCGTTGACCAAACCGTGCAAAATTTTGAATCTCCAGAGATAGGTAGGTACAGCATATATAAGACATGCTCTACAAGATTGCAAAGCAGAAGTAACAAGGCATGAACTATGGAAACCATTATTATTCAAGCAGACTGGATTTAAGTTATACAGATCCATGATTGAATAAGCATGCAGATTTGACCTTTCCAAAAATTATGACACATCATTAGGAACTGTTCCTGAACTAAACATGATATGGATTATGGAACCAGCACACCAAGCGTCTAGGTAAAATCTGTACATAAGTTTAGGAGAAAGTTTCTAGCCATGGAAAAGAGAGCAAACCTGTGGATCGATCAGATTGCTGCGTCTCATGCACCTTAAACGCATGACAAACGAAGCTGGATCAGTACAGCACCCTACCCAATCACCGTTCAGGAAGATCTTGTCCATTCTGGGAACCTCTGTAAGATTTTCCCCCAGTTTATTCATTCCACAAGAAATGAACCTGTCAATCAATGGCTGTGCCACTCTAGAGCTAACAATAGCAGTGGCAGCTAGATTTTTCACAAGTCCACAGTTTTCACCATCAGGAGTGGACATAAAACACAGCTTTCCCCAGTAGGATGGATTCCTGTAAGTTTTTTTTTCTTCAAAGTTAGTTTACAATAGGACATATAAAAGCACAAGATGGGCATGCAACACTTGATTTAAGAATTACTTACGGATATCTTGCATCACCAGCTTTCCCAGCATAAGCAACCCGCTGACGGGTTTTCCTCAAGTCTGACATCATTTGAAGAGGATTTGTTCTCCTTAGTGTTGCAACAATTCCTGAGCACCTTTCATTTCTTTTGTAGGGATGGCACCAAGAACCAGTAGAGAAGGCACGATTTAGACCATTAGTAATAATTGAAGCATCCAGATAACGCTCAAGAACTTGTAAATCACGGTCACTATTCAAATCTCTCTGCATGGCCTTAACCATGAGTCTCTCTGCATGCCTAATATGCGCCCTAAGTTCTCTTCCAAGCAATTCACCAGCTAGGTCCAACCTCTTGTTTCGGAAATCGTCCTTATTATCACATTTGCGCTTCCCAGTGAAAGCCATTAGCAGGCATTTCACCATGTAACCTAAGAAAAATGCTTTATTTTTGTTCCCACTTATACCAGGAAAGAGATATCTAGCAACATAATCATCAAACGACTCTGCTGGAGGAAATTTTGAATTCTTGACCAAATCATCAACATATTGGCGGGCTTTATCTGATTTACGAAACCCTTCACACAATTCATCAGATTCCTTAATAGTTGCAGATATCGTGTTGATAACAGAAGCATCGCAGTCTTGCATATCTATCATATCAAAGGCTTCCTTATCTGATGATATGCCTAGCGCAAAAAACATTAACCAAATTGGCATATTTGCATACAAAAAGGAAATGGAAATGATTTTGCCCCCACTGAAATCTTCATTCATTGTAGAATCAATTAGTTTTACATATATGCGTCTTCGTTTGATTTCAGACAAGAAAGAGACAGTCCAGCAAGGCCGGTCAGCAACCCAAATCCTGGTCAGGCATCTTTGCTCTTGCGCAATGAATACCTGCAGGGTTGACAGCAATGGAAACAAAGTGAGACTCAATAAACACACAATAAATGGTATAAAAAAACTTCCTTTGTAGCAGACAGTTGTTACTCTAAAGAGTCACTCCCTAAGAGAATTTCCAACTTGCCTAATAAAATTGTGAAATGAGTTCAGATATGTTATCAGCAGAAGCTCAAGTCCATTTACAGCATCATCGACCTAATTTTGGAAAATCCAATGGAATTTCCATCATATGCTTCTAATAACACATTGAGATCATATTTGGCTAATGCACAAAAGTTCAAAATATGGAAGCAGACCAATTCACATGGTAGTACTGCTAAGTTAATTTTTTTTATAGCACTCCATGTGTATATTACAATGATTCATGAAAATTGTCATAGTTTTTTGTACTAATGCTTTCAGAAATAGATATTTGGACTTCTTTTTTTCTTAGATAACAACAATGCACATATAAAATTTCCAATTAAAATGTAAGAAAGCTCACAACCATTTAGTCCATCTTAGGGTACCAAAAAGTTGCTTGAAACATGTGACGATGGAACCATTCCAGCATGATACATTGGCCCTGTTCTTTTCAGCTTCTAAAAGCTGTTTTTTGGCTTTTCTACAGTAACTAACTTTTAAACGAAATATTTTTTTAAAGATATGGTCTACTGGTTAATTGTAGTACATACTTTACTGACTTCATTTATATCAGCAAAAACCGCACGTGAAAGTCGCAGCCTAAAATTACAAACAGCCTAAAAGTCACAAGCCGCAGCCAAAAAGAACAGGCCCATTAATTAAGAATGGAATATGCAAAGAGAGATCATATAAAGTTATACCTTCTCCATTCCCTTGATCAAAAAGTATCCACCAGAATCAAAAAGGCAATCACTTTCATTAAGTCTATGCAGCCAACATAAATTTGACTTGACCATAACCGGAAGGCGGCCAATAATTATAGACTTAGTTTCATTAATAATCTCTCTTTTATGACCAAAACGATCATTCCCTGTTTTAGCCTTATCACTTTTCTCCATAGAATAAACCTGGTACAATTTAGGAGACATCAGTAAATCATGATGCTGTAACACCTTAGCAAATCTGAGTACAACGATATCAATGGCATAACTTCACTGTGCAAAGGGAAACAAACCAGCAGGTAGTATAGCTTCAAATATATAAATATATTGGCACAATAGTTCAGTTAGGATCAAGCATGCATACAACAGTAACATATATCATACAACTACTTATTTTGCTGACTGCTGATCTGTTCTGGGAACACTAATTACCCATCCGTTCCTTGACTGCTCCATTTTAAGTTCCAATCTTGCTGTATTAATTAGGGTAACAGGGAATAATATGACTACCAAATGACATGCAGACAACATCAACTTCATAAGCTCAGTAGGTAGTAAAACAAAAGATAAATAGCCAAGGTGCTGTGTGATGCTCACAGGCTTATTTATGGGATCATGTCGTGCACATCAAAGCATTTTGCAATTTCAAGTGGTTTTTGGGCATTGATCCTACAGTTTGTGTGCATGTGTGACATTTCTTAACAAATCATGGCATAAAGAATAAGTATTTGACGTAGAAAAGTAAAGGAAGATTCATGACCTGAATATTCACATCTACTTTCATTTTGGAGGAATACGTCATGTTCTGGAGGCGAGCATGCCTCGGCTTCAATTTGAGTGATTCCTCTCCATGATCGTTTTTTCCAGACCAAAACTCAGGCTCTTCTAGTGTCACCCTCCCAAACTTGATGATGGCATGCCTCCAACCACCTGGTCCTTTCTGTGAAGGATCATAGCCAGGTTCAACAGTCACTTCCCCCAGAGAATCAAAAAGCTCCTGGAGCCCGTGTGAGACAAAGTCGTTATAGGAATTTATCTGATGGCTGATCAGACCGATTGCATCAAAGAAGGACCTTGACGCTTCTTTGCAAAACTTCTCTAGGCTTGCCATGCTCATGTCAATTGGAACATGTGCATGTGACTCGGAAGTTTTACCATCACCATCTAGAGATGATTTTCGCTTAAAATCCACATCCATAGAAGACTGCCCTCCATAGTCATCAAGTATCATGGATTCCAGATCAGGGTCAGGACTATTTGTTGATTGCCCGCTGCCCTTTGGTGGCTCTTCCATTGCGCAGGCAGCTAATACCCTATCAAGTATCCCAAAGCCATCATAAAAAACCAAATTAGATACTAATTATTTTAATAGCAAAAATGCCATATAGAGTGCAGCATTAAGGAATAGGAATCGAAATCATTAATCATTTATGGAAAATACCACGGGGGCACACATATACACGTAAGCACGCAGCATTTCCTGAAAGAGTTGAATACCTCAACCTCGGCGGGACAATAACTGAAGCATACAGCCTACAGTACACTAAGTCGCACAAAGCATCTAATAACTGATTGCGCAAATCAAAGCAACCCAACCCTAACTTTCTCCAATGCCGCTACCTAAGCAGAAAACAATGCTATCTCCTATCCTAACACCAAACACATTACATTATTGACACCCTAGGTAACAATTATCATGAGCCAGGAACTAAGGCATTAGATGCATCAAACGTTTGCACAAACAAATCACAACAGATCCCGCCATCTATGCGGCCCAATGATCTCACTTTATCATTACCAAGGTATCGTCTTTATCACAAATCAGAAGATCTAACAAGGGAACACCCCACTACAAAATGCGGCATAGTAGCACGTCCCCTGCGGAACAAGCAGAAGCGTGTGACCTCACTCCTCACAGAGCACTATCAAAAACACAGTGGCAATACCTCAACTTCGGCAGGGCAATTAATGAAGCATACAGATTAAAGTGCACTAAGTCGCACAAAGCATCTAATAACCGATTGCGCAAATCAAACCAACCCTACCCTAACTTGCTCCAATGCCACTACCTATAGGCAGAAAACAATGATATCGGCTATCCTAACACCAAACATACCACATTATTGTCACCCTAGCCCACAATTATCACGAGTCAGGAACTGAAGGCATTGGAAGCATCAAACGTTTGCACAAACAAATCACAATAGATCCCGACATCTATGCGGCCCAATGATCTCACTGTATCATTACCAAGCTATCGTCTTTATCACAAATCGGAAGATCTAACAGCTATCGTCTTTATCACAAATTGGAAGATCTAACAAGGGAAAACCCTAGTACAAAATGCGGCATAGTAGCAGGGGCGGACCTAACGTGGGACATGGGGGTTCAGTTGAACCCCCAAAAATATGGAAAAATAAACTGCTACTGGTACTCCACAACGCAGCAAGCAAATCCACCACAAACTCCATGGACTGGACTATCCATCCCAGAAAGGAAGATTTGGATGAGATTGCTCACGGAAAAGAAACGATCCTCAGGACAAAGCTCACTCTGAGAACAACAATCCAAGCAAGCTAGGGCTTCCTTACCAGCGAAAGAAAGATCAATCCGGCAGAGCGGAGGACGACGACGACGCCTACGAGAGAAAAATTCCTTCGCTTCGAGGGTTAAATGACGTTGGCGTGAGAGTTTGAGACAAACGGCGAAGCAATATCCGCCGCCGCCGTCGCGACGAGATATGGAGAAGAGTTCAAGGAAGAGGATGGGCAGGAACAAGAGACGAGAGAGGTTTGGGATTGGGCTGTGAGGATTGCGGATTTGAGGAGAAGGAGGAGGAAGGAGGAGGAATGAAATCTTGACGATGGCTGTCGCTTGTGCTGAACATTGGGAATCCGTTTAGGGTTCGTGTGGAAGAATGGCTCGGCTACCGGGTTTGCTAGTTGAAAAAATCGATCATATACCCTTCACTTAGATAGAAATTCAGGATTTACCCTCCTGACCCACGTGTCAGTGACTTATGATGACCCCACGTATCATTGAGATATGAGGGTAAATCCTGAATTTCCCAACTAAAGGGAGGGTATATGATTCATGCTAGTTTTGTCTTGGGCACGCACACACAGACCAGCTGATGACTGTTAGGCTGGGGAAAATCAATGTCAATTAAGAGAAAAAAAGAAGAGTAGTAACAGGACAAGAGCTGAGAAAAATAAAAAGAGGAAAAGAGAGGAGGAGGTCGTGGCTTTCTCGGTCCTCGCTTGAGTATTGGATAGGGAAAAAACTAGTAAATCGGCTAATCTGTTATATTGTTTTCTTGTAATTATGGGTACGGGAGTAATTTAGGAATATCATCTACTAGATAATTATAGAGAAATTCGATAGCTTTCTGCACAACATTTATTTGTGTTGATCAGATAAATAGATTTTAAGTTATGAATTTTGCAATCCAGCTGTCTGGTAAATTTATCATCTTCTAGTAGCATATATTAATCTATAGATTAAAATTACTAGATGAAATAATTTGGATGATTTATCTACATGAAAGATGTGGATAATTAAGGATTCTAGAGAGCCCATAAACATGATTTTTCAACGAGTAGGACAAAAGTTATGAATATTGGAATACTACAGTTTAGGACCGGTTGTTGGTGGATGGTGGATGTGAATAAGTATATATGGTCTAGATTTGCGATAAGGATCAAATGTTTTAAGATGTATCTCTCAAAATATACTCCCTCCAGTTGCAAATACGGTCTCCAAAATGTAACTTTGACTACTAATTTGTATTCTAATATGTTTGTAAAACCCAATAAATTATAATATTATGAAATTATATTTCAAGACAAATCTATACATATGATTTTCTTGTATTAAATGTAAATTTATAAAAAAATATCGATAGTTAAAGTTTTGAAAGTTTGACTACAAATATCTCAAAACGACATGTATTTGTGACCGAAGGAAGTATTTATTTAGTTAATACTCAATTCAGAAAAAATGTAATTATCAAAGTGTAATACTAGCTTACTTTATCAAGCACATGCACTCAACTACTTTATCATAAATGATAGAGTTATTTTTCCTCAAAAGTGTC
The DNA here is from genome assembly GCA_017311315.1 of Dendrocalamus latiflorus. NCBI lineage: Eukaryota > Viridiplantae > Streptophyta > Magnoliopsida > Poales > Poaceae > Dendrocalamus > Dendrocalamus latiflorus. The sequence goes on along the minus strand of CM029656.1, from coordinate 35,822,184 downwards.
CAATTCAAATAATTGAAAATCTTTCTTAAATCTAGATAGTTTCCTAGAAATATCTAGATAGTTTAGATGTTTTATTCGAAGGAATTTGATGGTGCCAATTGTCATAAATCTAGTGGTCACAAGAATTTATATAAACCTTTCAATCCAAAATATACATCATTTGGTAGAGTTGGTTTTGGTTTATAAATATTTATATTTTATGTTTCGGAAGCAATATGTCGTCAAAGTGCACACATTAATTGTTATTCTTAGAGAAAGGTAAATCATAAATAGAGGTAACATATGTCAAAAACAAAAAATATGTACTACTTCTTTTTCTATGTGTGTGAAAAATATCATTTAATATGCCAACACAGAAAATAAGAAAAGAGAAGTGGGTTAAAGTTAATATCTATTTAAAAACAGAGTGCGCACTTGTGTTGTCAACTAAAGTTGTAATAGTTTTACTCTAAAAAGTTGTAATTGTGCTACCACCAAATAAAGTGTTAGTATTAGTTTATTATTTCAAATTTTTTTAGTGTTATTGACTTTCAATAGACTTAGAAATGTGACTTTTATCTTTAGTTTTTATAAACCGATATAAGTATATATTAAAAAATTATAACACAAAATATTTTGTGAACACCCATTTATATAATCCTAAATCTGTCATTGCATAGTAGCACTCCACAACGCAGCAAGTAAATCCGCCACAAACTCCATGGACTGGACTATACATCCTAGAAAGGAAGATTTGGATGAGATTGCTCACAGCAAAGAAAAGATCCCCAGGACAAAGCTCACTTTTTGATGTACGCTCTCTCCTTGCACCATCAAAAACCCAACGAGAAACGGATAGAGGGAGGGGAAGGGGGCGTTGTCGGAGATGCGCCTCACCGGAGCGCCATCATAAGGGACTGTACCTGCGGCGGAGGTGGTCGGAGAGTAAAACCCTAGGTCGACGGAGCAATGATTCATGCGTTCGACGCCAACGATGCTTCCTTAAAAGGGGTGGGTGCGGGTGAGGAAGAGGATAGTTCCACCGGGAAGAGGTTTAATGGGCGGAGGTGGATCCCACCTGATGTTGTGAGAATACCCCCTATCGCATCTATTTCATCTGTTGAGCTAAAAAATTCGGTAAAAGATATAAAAAGACATAAATACTTTTGTAATAGTATTCTAGAATAGAGTAAGATTGTAATAAGACTTTATGATCATGTATAAATATCTCCTAGGGGAACAGGAAAATAGATTCATTCTCACACTCTCCTAATCCCTCCATATACTGTTTGGTTTGTAACCACAACATTTGACGCCATACGTGGGGACGACGAGAGAATTGTGAGTTCAGGACGACCATGGCTCCTAAGAAAGCGGCGGCGACACCTAAGCGGAAGAGAATCGCATTGGTGCTGGGGCCGGCGAGCGAGGACCCGTTTCCCTCGTGGCAGCGGCGTTCAGCCGTTGTAGGGGGTGAATGGGGTGCGAGCGGCTTGGGTGCCAGTGTGACTGGGACCGTCGGCCACGACGCAACCCGTGCGGGTGGGACCGCCGACCGGGGCACCGACGACAGCGTAACCGTCGACCCAAGCGTCAGTGTCTGCATAGCTATCGACCCCGGCACTCGCGTCGACGCAACCGTCGACCACAACCTCTGAGCGGACACATCAGTCAACCCCGGTGCTCGCATTGACACGACCGTTGACCCCGGCCTCCACGTGGACACGTCTATTGACTTCCCTGGCTCTGGGCCCACCTCGAGTGATCCTCCACGTCGTGTGACTATTGGAGCCCAAGTCGCTGTCACCAACAACCTCGCGACCGGCACCCCCGTGTCAATAGGCCCCACTGGACGTATGACGAAGGATAGTCTTGTGACGGTCCTTGGCATGTTACAGGGCGAGTTGAACGACCTTCGGAATGCCATGCGAGATATGCAAGAGACTCAGAGTCAACAAACGCCCGCGGCGATGGTAGTGGAGGTCATAATCGAGCGACAGATAGCCACGAGGTCTTTGTCTCCACTCTCCGCCGGCTTGCAGCAGTCCCCGTGGCTAGAAGATTTCAAGTTCCCCACGGTCGAACCATACAAGGGTGATACAGACCCTTGGGATTTCGTGCGGGTGTATGAAACAGCCATTGAGGCTGCCGGTGGAGACGACTCCACAAAAGTGAAGAGTCTGCCACTGGTCCTCCAGGGGATAACGCTTTCCTAGTTCTTCACCATTGCGCCGAACTCCATCTACGTGTGGGAATAAATTCAAGACCGTATGTACAACAATTTTTAGGGCAACTACGTTGAGTGGGTCCATGCAAGCCAGCTCTTCGCCATCTAGCAAAAGCCCTCGAATAGGCTCCGAGACTATTTCAAGTGCTTCACCAAGGTCCATTGCTAAGTGAAGGACGTAAATGAGATGACCATCATCAACGCGGCAGTGCGAGGTCTTCGCTTGAGGCCGTTAGCCGAGTATAACGTGCGCAAGCCAATTAAAATGGTCACCAAACTCTTCGACAAGATGGAGGGGTATGCGAGAGCCGAAGAGGATGTGCAGTGGCACCGAGGTGACATCACTAAGCCCAAGCAAGCGCCCGACTCCTCGAAGGATGGGTCTAGTCGGAAGCAGCAGAAGAACCAACGGCCCATGTACGTCTTCGATATTGACAGTGGGAGCAACGATGGTGGTAACAATGATGATAACACCCCCACAAACCATGGGTAGGGTCACAGAGGCTGAGGTTGCAGAAGAGGCCATAGTTGTGATGATAGGGAACATGGCCGCGATAAGCAACAAGGGTTATGATGCAAGGTGCACGACCGAGGCGACCACCTCTCTCAGTAGTGCACCACCATCGCAACGCTCCAGGAGAGCATCGCCTGGGACCGCATGGCCCCTGAGGCCAGAAACACCGAGTTATCAATGTCATCACAGGCGGGTCGTCATTGGAATTTTTGTACCAAAGACAAAAGAAGGTCTATGCCCATCACATCCACCACGTTGTCGCGTACCCTATTCAAGTACCACAGACTTAGGTGCACAACGACATTACCTTCATGATAGCCGATGCAGAGGGGGTCAATTTTCCGCATCAGGATCCACTAGTGATCTAGGCTAGCATCGCAGGTTGTGATGTCAAGTGTGTCTTGATCGACGACGGCAGCTCCGCGGACATTCTATTCGCCATGGCTTTCGACCAGATGGGCATCCCCTGAAGCAGGTTCCAGGGCTTCGGGGGTTAGCCTCTGCGAGCCCTAGGCCAGATAGAGCTCCAATGACCTTCGGCCAAGGGGACCAAGCGAGGAGTAAGAATGTAACCTTCGACATCGTCGATCTCCCCTACCCGTACAATGCTATCCTGGGAAGGCTGACCCTTAATGCCTTCGGGGCGGTTCCCCATCATAACTTCTTGTGCATGAAACTGCTGGGTCCGTGAGGAATTGTCGCCATGTTCAAAGATCAGGACCTCGCCCGTTGTATAGAGTTGGTCGCCTAAGGCCCTCTTCGCAAAGTAAACGCTGTCAACGAAACCTCCGTGGCAGCCATGGCCTCATCGCCATACTCCCAAGCGTGGACGCCCAAACCCAAGCCAGATGGCAAGGTCAAGAAGGTCTGCCTCGATGGCTTGAATGACTCTCAGCAAGTAACCATCGGTGAAGGTCTCACCCCGGAGGTCGAGGGCACGCTTCTTGGAGTCCTTCGTGCTACTGCTGATGTATTTGCGTGGTCCCCAGAGGACATCAAGGGAGTGGATCGGCCCATAATTGAACATCATCTCGCTATACGCCCTGATGCTAAACTGGTCAAGTAAAGGCTCATATGCATGTCACTCGAGAGCCAGCAAGCTGCCAAAGCTGAGGTGGTGAAGTTGCTGCGATCCAGCATCATCCGTGAGGTCCACCACCCAGAGTGGCTCACCAATCCGGTGTTGGTTAAGAAGGCCAATGGCACCTGGCGCATATGTATTGACTTCACCAACCTTAATAAGGTGTGCCCAAAAGACAACCACCCCCTCCTGTGAATTGATCAACTTGTGGACGCTACAGCGGGCTGTCAACTAATGAGCTTCCTTGACGCCTACTCTGGCTATCACCAATCCACATGGCCAATGATGATGCGGCCAAGACAAGCTTCATAACCCCGGGAGGCACATATTGCTTCATGAGGATGCCATTCGGCCTCAAAAACGCGGGAGCTGCATTCACCCGCCTCATCGCCCTCGCCAACCAGTTGGGCAGGAATGTTGAGGCGTATGTCGATGACGTGGTGGTCAAAAGTATGAGGGCTGCCTCCCACACCGGAGACCTCCTGGAAACTTTTGACAATCTCCGCTGAGTGGGTGTCAAGCTCAATCCGGAAAAGTGCATTTTTGGAGTGCAAGCTGGAAAGCTGCTTGGGTTCTTGGTGTCTGGCCGAGAAATACAGGTCAAATCTGACAAGGTGGATGCCATCATCTCCATGGAGCTGCCCAAAATAGTAAGAGAGGTCCAAAGGCTCACTGGCCGCCTCGCCACCCTTAGCCATTTTCTCTCCGAAGTGGTCGAGCGAGCATTTCCATTCTTCAAGACACTTCGTGCTTGTTATGGGTTTCATTGGAATAGCGACTATGCAACGGCCTTTCGCAACCTCAAAAAGCATCTCACCGAGCTCCCTACTTTAGTCTCTCCAATACCAGAGGCTCAACTACTGTTGTACCTAACAGTTGCTTCAGCGGCGGTCAACGCGGTCCTTATTTTCGAGGAGGGGTCCATTCAGCGGCAGGTATACTTTGTATTAGAGGCCCTCCAAGGAGCCAAGACACGGTACACGAAGCTGAAAAAGCTAGTCTATGTACTCTTTATGGCTTCGCGCAAGCTGTGGCACTACTTTCTAGCGCATCCCATTACGGTGTTGTATCATTCCCCTTGGCGGAAATGCTGCAAAATTGGGAGGCTACAAGTCGTATTAGTAAATGGGCGGTTGAATTGGTGCAGTTCTCCCTGACCTATGATTTATGCACGGCCATCAAATCACAAATCCTGGAGGACCCAATCGCATGCCTAGCCACCTGCGGGGCCAGTGTGGAGTCTTCACACTGATGGGGTTGACGACGCCTTCGGAGTAGGTGTCGGTGCAGTCATCACCACACCGAAAGGCCGCCGACTGCTCTACTCCACGCATCTAGATTTCCTTGTCACCAATAATGTGGCCAAATACGAGGCCCTCTTGTTCGGTCTCGCCAAGATCAGGGCCCTCGGAGCACAACGAGTCTTGGTACACACCGACTAATGCCTGCTCATAGGGCATGTTGATAAGTCCTACCAAGCCAAAGACGTCGACCTAGTCCAGTATCTAGCCGTTGTTCGAGCACATGAGCATCACTTTTTGGGCATCACAGTGAATACCATCCCAAGGTCAGACAACGAGAACGTGGACATGCTCGCCAAGGAAGTGAGCCAGCAACTCTAGTTGCCGGAGGGGGCATTTTTCGAGACCTCGCCGTTGCGGCTGTTCGACAGGAAGAGCACTCTCCCGCCCTAGTTCACCATATTTCCGATGATGGCAATTGGCGAGAGCCTATCCGGGCATACATGGAAGGCTCGTGCAAGCTAGATGACCCGCTCTAACTGCGTTAGATTCAACAGCGGGTGCAAGCCTTCGAGATCGTCGATGGCATACTTTACAAGCGTGGAGTATGTATTCTGCTCCTCTAGTGCCTCCACGCCTCGAAGGATAGCAGCTTCTCACCGATATTCATGCCGGGCTTTGCGACTCACATATTACCCCTCGCTCTCATCGGTAAGGCATTTAGGCAAGGCTTCTATTGGCCCACAGCGGCCTCGGATGCACAAGACCTTGTGAAAAGATGTCAGGGGTGTCAATGGGTAGCAAGGATGGTTCATAAGCCATCGACGTCTCTCTAGCCCATCCCGCCAGTCTGGCCACTAGCGTGGTGGGTTGTTGATGTAGTGGGTCCACTACCACGTGCCCTGGGGGATCTGCGGTTCGTCGTGGTGGCTCACGAGTACTTCTCCAAGTGGCCCGAGGCGGCCATCTTATCTAAAGTCACCTCGGTGGCAGTGCAGTGCTTCCTCTGGCAGAGCGTCATTTGTTGCTTCAGAGTCCCAAGGGAGATCACCATCGATAATGACCTTCAGTTTGACTTCGTCGCCTTTAGAGAATTTTGCCACCGGATGAGCATCAAGCTATGCTATGTTTCCATGGGACACCCACAGTCTAATGGGGCGGTTAAATGAGCCAATGCCACGATCTCCACGGGCATCAAAAAGCGTCTCGTCAGCCTTCCCAAGGGCAAATGGCCCTTGGAGCTACCGAGTATGCTGAGGTTCATCCACACCATGGCGACACAACCTACGGGGTTCACGCCATTCAAGCTCCTCTTCTGAGACGAGGCGGTCACACTGGAGGGAGTAAAATCTAGGTCAAGGAGGGTTCTAGTTCCGGCTCCGGATGACGAACGTGATGTCTCTCTGGACCTTCTGGATGGCGTGCGGGTCAGCGCAACGAGCATGCTCTGAGTACATGTGAGTGATAGACCAATCCTACAATCAGCTTGACCGACAGCGTAGTTTCCATGTGGGGGACCTTGTCCTGCGCAAGGCGCTACATGCGATGACGATTGGCAAACTTGAATCCAAGTTGGAAGGCCCTTACCTCATAACAGCTGCCCTCCCGTAGGGGGCCTATCACCTGGCGACCTTGAACGAGCAAGACCTCAAGCACACATGGAACACAGACTAGCTGAGGTGGTGCTATGCGTAGTATGGCTGCAGCATGTACATTCCATGCATGGCGCAGGCGCACATCTGTAATAGCCAGCCCGCGCAAACGAGTCAATGTAAATAAAGCTATTTTTCGTGCAAAGCGCTCTTAATTGTCATCCTAAATTGAGACGCACATAGTCTACGGCCTCTATGCGCACTCTACGGAGTATAAATGAAGACGTGTAAAGTCCTCGGTCTCCACGCACACTCTACGGAGTCTAAATAAAGACGCACGGAGTCCATGACCTCCACACGTGCTCTACGGAGTATAAATGAAGACGCACAAAGTTCTCAGCCTCCGTGCACACTATACGGAGTCTAAATTAAGACGCGCGAGGTCCTCGACCTCCGCGCCCACCCTACGGAGTCTAGGGTCCATGGCCTCTATGCGCACTCTGCAGAGTATAACTTACAATGCGCGAAGTCTACGGACTGCGTGCACTCTACGGAGTATAAATTAAGACACGTGTAGTCCACGACCTCTGCGCGCACTCTACAGACTATAAATAAAGACGCGCCGAGTCTACGACCTTCGTGCGCACTCTACGAAGTATAAATTAAGATGCGTGAGGTCCTCAGCCTCCTCGCATACTCTACTGAGTCTAAATTAAGACGTGTGACATCCACGGACCGTGCGCACTCTACAGAGTATAGATTAAGATGCGCGGTGTCCACAGTTTCCGCGCGCACTCTACGGAGTATAAATAAAGATGTGTTGAGTCCACGGCCTCTACGCACACTCTACGGAGTATAAATTAAGACACGCGAGGTCCTCAGCCTCCGTGCGCACTCTACAGAGTCTAAATTAAGACGCACGACATCCACAGACCGCGTGCACTCTACAAAGTATAAATTAAGATACGCGGAGTCTACGGCCTCCGCATGTACTTTATGGAGTATAAATGAAGATGTGCAGAGTCCTCAGCCTCCGCGCATACTCTACAGAGTATAAATAAAGACGCACGATGTCCACGAACTGCGCATACTCTATGAAGTCTAAATTAAGACATGCGACATCCACGGACCATGCACATAATACGGAGTATAAATTAAGACATGCGGAGTCCACAGTCTCCACGCGCACTCTGCGGAGTATAAATAAAGATGTGTGGAGTGCTCAGCCTCCGCATGCACTCTACGAACTATAAATAAAGACGAGCGACGTCCACGGACCGTGCACACTCTATGAAGTCTAAATTAAGATGCGCAGAGTTGACATACACGCAAATTTATGTGCCATTTGGATCAAACTAGGAGCATGCATTCATTAAAAATCTATTTTAAAAGCTAAATCTGTGCTCTGTCTGGAAGAGCGGTAGTACCACAGTTTTTAACGTCGCAACTACCGCAGAGCGGAAGTTCCACAGTCAAAATCGGTACTACCGGCGACCGGAAGCTCCGAAATCCGAGCGGAGCCTTTTTTCCAGAGAGCACCCTCCGAATGACATTTGAGATTTTAACGCTGGAATTACCGACGATTTTAACGCTGGAATTACCGTTGTGTGCAGTAGTTCCGCTGTATGGAGCGGTACTTCCGGAGCCCGGAAGCTCCGGAGGTAGAGCAGAGTCTTTTTTTTTCCAGAGAGCGCCAAGTTTGGGGAGTTTAGGGTTCGGCCCAAGCGGTAGTACCGCGCCGACTTTGCGGAACTATCGCAGAGCGGTAGTACCGGATTTTATAACGGTGGTAGTACCGCGCTGACTTTCCAACGGTCACTGCAGAGCCTCTAACATAACCGTTCTACTGCGCCAGAAAGGGGAGCGGAATGGCCGGTAGTAGTTCCGCTCGCCCTGAATTTTCTGGAATTTGCTCCAAATGGCTAGTTTTGGTTGGTGAGGGGTATAAATACCCGTACCACTGCTCAAGGACAGTAAGAAAAGACTCATTGAACATTTCTTGAGCATAGAGCATTCACTCCACCCCTTGTTTTCACTTTGAGCATTAAATTTGAGGTGGTTGAGCAAAAGTGCACTGCATTTATTGGTTGATCCTTTAGCACTCATTTGCAATCAAGTGAAGCCCAGATTTTTTACTCTTGGTGCTTACCGGCACCTGCATGATTGGGCGGAGGATTGATCGGTGATCTTCTCAAGGAAGTTTGTGAGAAGACCCGACATTCGTGTGAAGGTTGGAGCTCACCTACCCGGAGCGGGGAAGAGCTACATCTAGTGGACTCGAGGTGTTTCGGATTAATTCGTGGAGCAGGTCCGATTTGTTCGGGCTAACCTCAACATGGATTAGGGGAAACCGGCAAGTTTTCAAACACCCCGGTAAAACATCGGTTGTGTTCTTCTCTCTTATATTTTCTTTTAGCTCCTATTTGTTAGTATTATTGTAATCATTTGCTTGATATAATGCTAGTATTGTTTCTTACTTGATTAGAATTGTGTAGGCTTAATTGCTTTACATTCTTGCTAGATTAAGATTGTAATAAATTATTTAGGAGAAAATAAAAATTTAAAAACCTTCTATTCACCCCCCTTTGGTCGGTATTCTTGATCCTATAGCCGACGGCTGGTAGGTGAACCAATTCATGATCCGCAATTTTGCCATCACAAACCAACGATTCGATCAGTTCTTTGGTCGCCAAGCTCCGCCCTAGCACGTTGGTGCACACACCGTGCACCTTCTTCGCTGCGTTCCAGCGCTTGTTGGTTGTCGATGAATCATTATCGATTAGCTCATACTCCACCTCTATCGCCGACGAACCGCGACTGCCGGACGTGCCGCTGCGGCTTGACGACGCACCTCCACCGCTGCGACGAGAGCGAGGGTCATTCCCACTAGTCATTATTCCAACGCAGAGGAAAAATGGCATCGGATCCTGCGAAATGGGGTGCGGGCGGAAGCAAAAGCAGCGCGGATAGTGGAGGTAGCAAGAATGCTACTGCGAGAGGCGGGACGAAGAAGACTACCATAGACGCCTTTTTCCCTAGTGCGCCATGCTTTAAAGGTGACACCTTTTTCGACCGATTCTTCGGAACTCGCGCCTGGGCGTGGAGCGGTTTGCCACAAGCCAGTCGGGGGCGGCACATGTCCCTAGTCACGCCAACCGCGTTTAAACGCGATCCACAAGACCAGAAGTATGCAGTCCACAAGACCGGATGCCACTCCTCTTCCAGGCCGAAGGGACGGAGCGGGCCACAAGGTCTACATGACATAGTTTCAGTCTGTTCAAGATGAAGCCCTGTCATATGATTCGGCCAGCGAGTGGTGTGACAGTGGACGGAGCGGTAGTTCTGACAAGCGGGTCAGCCAGTTAGGAGTGCTTTGTGGGGCCAGGTGTTAGTGCAGAGGGGATCTTATTTGTGGAGAAAGATCGGCCGTCCATGGTGGGCTGAACATGGGATCTAACGACTGGGTGCGCTTCCTAGCGAGTATCGAAGTAGGGACGAGGGATTTTCTGTGCGCAACTCATAGTTTGTTGCAAGTTTGCAACCGACATAACTCCCAAGTTCCAACTACTGAACTAGTAGTACAACAGTCACAGGATGTCAAGAACGAGTGAGTGGCCTCGGTAAAGTTCAACTAACGCAAAGTAATCCTTGCCTTCGTGTTTAGTTATTTTCTACGATACATACTTTTAAAGTTTAATCACTAATAAATTTAAAAATATCTAGATTAGCTATATAAAAATTATAGTATTATATTTATAGTTAAAAATATTTTTATAATATTATAATTTTATTAGTGCGTCTTAGTATAAAGTTATAAAAATAATGATCAAAATCGCATTTTGAATACCATGAAAAATAAAAATCTTTGTGTAAAAAACAATAGAGGGAGTATGGACTCCGAAATGACAACATTGTAAGTTCTGTTAGCTTTGAGCCATCTTACAGCACCATTTGTCATTCTGGATCATCACCACCCCTGGATATCCAGTGTCTTTTACTGTTGCAGTCATCCCGAATCATATCAGACTACAGTGTCTCTTACTGTTGCAGTCATCTATGGCAAATAAATAAAACTGCTTCTTCACCGTCTTTTCAAAGCTACTTATCAAGATAATTTTTTAGAAACGATTTATCAGATTATCTACTTTCAATTCCTAATATCCAACACCAACAAACACACACAAAAAATACAGGAAACTTTTTTTAGACAACATACAGGGAACTTTCAGGAACAGGGCACCACAAAAGCAGTGGGCAAGTTGCGCAACATACATACATAGGGATACAAATTCAAAATACAGTTCGCCAGGCACTGAAGCTCTGTACACAAGGTTACATGCTGAAAGCCTGGAAGCATTCAGCAAATATCAAAATATGTTACACAAGGCCTGATTGCCACATAATTCAGTTCCGCTCACGTTTGCCAGCAAAGCGCAATGGTGATCTGAAATCATACAGATGCTAGATGCAGAATCATAATAGACAAGCACGCAAAACAGCTGCGATTTCAGCTGCAACTTTCAGGCTTTAGGATCGTCAAGATTGCCTCCCAGGTTGCCTCCAGCTCCAAGCATAGACATCAACCCTCCACCATGCACCCTTCCCTCCGGCACGACAAACCCAAAGCTCTGGTTCTGGCTCCCTTCGCCCTCTTGACCCTTGCCCGCCAGGCCACACGAAGAAGAGGACTTCATTGAACCAGGAACCAGCACCTGATGCGGTATCAGGAGCTTGCCACTCTGCATGTCTTCCAACGACTCACCACAATCTGACGAGACACTAGGGCCAGAAGAAGAGATCGCATGATCCATGCTGCTGCCTGCTGCTGAGGAAGTAGAGACTATTCCGCTGAAGAGGTCAGGCCTAATCATACTCCTGCCCTGTCCACACTCAAGCTCTTGCTTTGAAGCCATCAAGGTTCCATGTGCAGCACATAAACCGCTTCTTCCCCTGGCAAACTTCTCACAACCGGTATTCCAAGCACATCGCTTTCCCCCACCATGCGCCTTGCAGAAGTCTGTGCTCCCTTGTGCACTCTTGTCACATCCATCAAACTTGCAACGCCTGCCACCACCATGCCTCACACAGCAATCGGTGCGACCACGAGCACTCTTGGTACACCCTGGTACTGCACAGCGTTTGCCCCCTCCATGCGCAACGCAGAAGCTAGTTCCGCCATGAACACTCTTAGGACAGACTCCACCTCCCTCAAAAAGGCACCTCTTCCCACCACCATGCCCTTTACAGAATGGTGTGCTGCCCTCGGCCCCTTTAGTACAGCCTTCAAATATACACCGTTTGCCTCCACCATGGGACTTACAAAACATGGTGCTTCCTTGTGCTCCCTTACTGCAGTTTGGGTACTGGCACCGGCGACCACCGCCATGTGAGATGCACAACCCAGGCTGTCCTTCAGCACTCCGAGTGCATCCCTCTATCCTGCACCTCTTCCCTCCACCATGTTTTATGCAAATATCTGATCTTCCCCGTGCTGCTTTCGTGCACCCCTGAATTCCACACCGGCGCCCACCACCATGGGCAATACAGAACTCTGTCTTCCCTTCAGCACTTTTGGTGCAGCCTAACTCTTGGCACCGTTTTCCTCCACCATGAGCTTTGCAGTACGCTGTTCGGCTTTCAGCACCTTTATTGCAACCTGGCTTTTGGCACCGCTGACCACCGCCATGGGAGATACAGAGTCCTGACGCACCCCTTGCGCCTTTTGAACACCCATTGAACCTACATTTCTTAGGATGGCGTTGATGACTTCTCTGCTCCCCACTAGTAGTACCAGTTATCATATCTGAAGTTGCAGCAAAAGAACAATCAGTTGTTTCTGAAGGCTCAGGGCTAAGATGAACCTCGTGCTCATTTAGAAATATATCATGATCGTCTCCTGCTTCATATCCAGTTCCAAGGTGTTGCAGAACATCGGTCTCTGGTGGTGTTCCACTAAGACAAAGATCATCTGATCTTGGAGAAAACAGAAGTGGCAGCAGATAACCACCTGGTTTCCTTTTGGCCGAAGTAGATCCCTCATCAATACGTGGGAAGACAATACCATTTTTGCTTTTATGTGAATGTTTCTCGCTGCTACTCACTGTTGTGGGTTGTAAATTTCTTGAGCTGCCTCTTGAAAGCCCCAACATTAATCCAGGATCAATTGTGGTACAATGTTGGGTGAGCAAATTTCCCGATACTTTAGCTTTGATCCCACCAGATGAGTGACTATCAGAACAATACATATCTGGCGTTGGCCCAAGTCCAAGGACCAGCCTGCGGCCATCATCAGGAACAGAGAAACTTTTATTGATCTGCTGAAATGATTTTCTGGAAGTCTCAACTGCTTCTGAGCTGCCGAGGCAACCAACGTTAACTGCTGTTACAGCTAGGTCTTCATTCCTGCAATTTATTGCAGTGGGTTCAGCTTGAGAGAATGAAGAAGCGGCGCTATGTTCCTTCCCACGAAACCAAAGATTTGTCATATTAAGGTCCATCCTAGTTAATATAAACAAGGTAGGAATGTAGGATTATGATAGAAAATGATTTAAGTGCTGTTCGGAGACCAAGAGCTTCTGTCAAACCATCAGAACCCCAGTTTTACAACTTCACCACTGAGGAAGCATACAGTGTACACAAAATCAAAATACACGTGGATGTTCGTGCAATGTGTGCCACCACTAACAAAGCCTGATGTATCAGCTCTGTCCATGAGCATTAAGCTTACTGGTCCCAAATGACAAATGATGGTGTTGCAGGACTACGAGCAAATCACGTGCACAGCATCTTATGCGTACAAAAACCACAAACAGACTTCATATTACAATTATATGTCCTCTGAGATCTGCAAGTAAATCAGGTAGTAAGTGAAATTTAGTTAATAAGATTAAAACACAACAATAGAAAACAACCGATCAAAGCTAATGATTCTGAAATATGATGGAAAACTCAAAAGCTCAGATATCAAGCCAACTCATGCCATAACCAACTTAATGTAAATATGCACAACATGTATGCAAACAGGCAATGGAATAGAACAAGAACCAGAGGTGATATTAATAAAGTGAATCAAGAGCATGTAAAACAAACTAATGGTTAGCTCATATATCTAAATGAGAACAGATTAACAAGTACCATTTCACATAACTTGGGAGACCAGCATTAAAAAGCATACATCAAACATATAGCTGATCAGCTGGTTATTGATTGTACAATATGGACGTATATTCAAAAGCTATATGATTACTAAAGAATCATACAACCACAATGGGTAAAGCCGCATACTATTATGTCAACATAGTGTTTGTGTGTGATGAATATGAAATACCAATTAGTAGTTAGTGCTACTTTAGAACCCATGCAGCAAATTTCATTACCAGATCTGTGAAGTTGAGTTTCAATTGTACATGCTAAAACTTTATGATACGAACCATCCTTGTCTAGTAAGATAAGAAGTGGAAAAGTTCCATGATAATTTTGTCTTCTTATTTTCCCCAATTTCTAGAGCTCATTTATATGTATATACTGGACAAAATCTAGAAACTAGGATAGAAATGCATATGCTGATAGCTTGGCAGTTATGGCCACATGCATTCTTCTCATACTAAGATTTACCCAACCCTCCAAAATACTAACGAAGGAACCAAACAAAAAATATTGTCAGCCTACCCCAGAGGCAAAAACTGACAAGCATCAGGTGCACACCAGTGGCAGCCACTAGCAACCTAGTTCAAAATGCAAATTTGATCCAACTATGCTAAATCTAACCATAGCTGCCTTTTTTCAATTATTTCAAACACTAGAGAGGAAATATTTGGATTTTGTTTGGGAGATCTAAGGACTGAATCTCCAAAAGGGAGGTCCAAGGAATTAAAAACCAAAGCTTCCTTGTATTACCTTGCCACCAACATGCAGTTTAGGAACTGCTGAAAGAAGATAAATAAAACAGGTTACAGTATGCACCATGGATTACGGAGAAGATAAATATACATATTTTACTACAAAGACGTCAATTTGCCAACTTTCCACCAAAATTCACGACTTTTTACCTCAAAAGGCTTCAGTTTGTCAACTTTTCCACTAAAATTCATTCATTTAGGCCAGAGCCTGCAAATCTAGGGGAAGACAATCCAGCAGGCGCAAGATTATATGTTTCGTGCCTTCAATCTATCCAGCACAGCGCAAACAAAAAACCAAGATGCTACCATAAGAACTCCATCAGGCCGATAGTATAACTCACCCCAAAATCTCCTAACTTCTCACAAGAAAAAGAACTCAAAAGTGAAAAGGATACAAAGCTGTGCTTTTAAAAACAAGATTTAGTGAGAGGGGCAGATCCATACCACCATGGAGATTGGAGAACCAGGAAGCGGCGAAGCGAAAGGGTGGAGGAGACAAGGCGAGGAGACGGAGATGGAGATAGGAGTGGGAAATAAAGAGACGTGGAGAGAGAAGGTGTTGCTTTATGCCATGGGGGAATGGAATTTGGCTTTTGGGGCTTGGCGAGCATCAAATAAAATCATCTAATCATTGGCCTTTTTTCAGTCTATAAATTATTATTTTTTAACAAATAAATTGAATTATTTTTTATTTTTTAAAAAATAGTTTTGTTAGAGCAGATTTTTTTAAAAGTACAAACCAAATTTAAGCCTCAAAAACCCGGTCTAAAAACAATCAGTAGCCATTAGCCGCAAAAATAAAAAGAACGCGCCTATTCATTAGGAAATGAACTGGACGCTCGGCTCGTGCCCCAGCCGCAGCCACGGCGCGCACCGGGGCGACGCGGTGAGCCGGCCGCCCGCGCCCGGGCGGCGTCGCGTCGCGCGGCTCGGTCAGGTCGCCTTGCGTGCGGGCCGCAGCGGCGGGCGGTCACTGGCCAATCAATCTGACGCCACCAACAGCTTCGTCTTTGGCTCGGTGCGTAACGACTATCGAGGCAGGCGGGGGCCCACGACGTGGGTCAGCGCCTCGTGGCCGTCCGATTGGCCACAACCTTGGAACTTTCCTATTTCTGATTGATTTGCAGGGGAAATTACTTGTATCTCCTCCTCCAGTTTATTTTTTTTATACACCCCACGTCTTCTATTTGTCACTTAGGATTTCTGCGGAATTTACGTGGAGGATGCAGCAGCAATCGGAATAACAGAAAAGCTGGAGATATTTTTTTTGTTTGAGCACTAAACATGTTCGAAGCCGGAACCGAAAACCTGAATGCTGGTCTGGTTTCATTTTAATAAAATGGAGTTTAGGGTGGATAACACCATCTGTTTTCTAAAAAAACGTGAAGTGTATCATTATCGTTATGGATAGTTATAAGTATTTGTGGTACGAGTCACGCCATTACTTAGCATAAAACCATCACAAGTTTGTTTAGTCTTATAAAGAACAATATATATTTATAAATAAAAGGTATAATTAGTCTACTAATCACATGGACATGCCTAAGTCGATAGGAGCACGATAGAATAGCTGAGCTGAAAGATCTTTGCTACCGCCCATAAACTGAAGGGAGCAACTAGACAATGATACACCATTGCAACAGTATGGTAATAAGTTTTATAAAGTTTTATAGAAAACACTAGCAAAAGTTTCAATTTTCAGTGAGTTTCATGTGTTTTTAGAAATTTTCGGAATTTCTTAGAAAGTTGTAAACCAAAAGTTTTAGCAAATTTTAAATTTTTCGCAAATCAAGTTTCAACAAGTTCAGCCATGGAGTTTAAAGGAGTTTCACCAAGTTTCAACAAAAAGTATCAATAGGTTTCAGCAAGTTTTAACAAAAAAAATGTTTTAAAAAGTTTCACCAAGTCTTGATAGGTTTCAACAAGTTTTGATGATTTTTGACAAGCTCGTCATGGCTACGAAGGCAACGAAAGCGGTGGTGTGGGTGCCCACCTTGACTAGCGTCGGTGGGGATGACAGCATGGAGAGGGAGTGTTGACTGTAGTCAAAGGCAACAGAGCATGCGCGGCAACGCATGACAGCACCATAGAGGCAAACAGCAACAGCGCTAGGTCAGGTGGTGGCAGTTTCGTTCTTCGCTAGCTTGATGGACCATGCCACCAAAGGGCGAGTTGACGATAAGCCATGGTGGCGAGGGCAAACATGAGTTGGGTCCCTAACTCGTTGGCAGCCGCATTAGAGGAAGACAACTAGATCCGATGGATCACATCGCCCTGTGCCTTTCTTCACCAACTGAGTGGTCTCTGTTATGCCAGTTGTCGCCCTCTTCCGCCCACCGTGCTGCCTCCATCCTGCCTGACGTTGTCTCTATAAAGGTCACCAGTGCATGGAGACCGGAGAGAGATGGAGAGGTAAGAGAGACGAGAGAGAGATGGAGTGGTGGGTGAGAGACGGGAGAGAGATAGCCTAGATGAGCATGAATGGGAAGGAGATGTTGGGTTTGATTGCATTCGATCGAATGACTCTACCCCTATACCGCGAACGGTATAGGTTTGGTAGTTTTTCTCTATTGAAAACAAATTAATAGAACTTGTGTAAACCTGGTCCATGCAAATCTAAAACCCGATGACATCATACACAATGCTTGTCGGGGATGATAATTGCCAATTGGCCGGAGGTCTTTCATCATGCGTTGTGTTTATCTAGCAATCTCGCATCGATCACACACAACGAGAGGGCCGTTGACACGTACAAGTTTGATTTGTCACTGTTGGCGGTGGTGGGCACATACAATGCCCTTTTCGATGGATAGCGACTGTAGAGACACTCGGCCCCCTTCAATTAGCTACGGTTTCTAGTTTTTTCCCTTTTTTTTACATTATTTGTGGAGATATAACGATGTTTTTTCTTTTCTTTAATTAAATATTTCAAAAAGATAACAATCACTATAGTGCTATTTTAACAAAAAAAACCACGACACTGATCCTTCACAAGAAACAGTCCAGCTGCTTGCTGTCACGACTTACAATACGCTTATACGCACGTCCATGGGGTTGCTCGGCACCGCTGACAGTATGTCACCCCCAACCACCGCTACCACCGTAGTATAGAGTACTACTGTACTTGTGCTAAAAAAGTTTAGCTTGACTGGTAGCAGTATGGAACTATGAATATGACACAACGGTAGCCCAGTCAAGGCGTTTTCGCCGAAAAGTCAAAAGGCGCAAGCAATTGGAAAGGAGGGGGGACAAGGACAGCAAGAAAAGAAAAATACGAGAAAACAAGGACATCTCAGCTCAGTCGTGTCTCCTCGGCTCGGCTGGCTCCGCTAAATGGAGGGAGGCCTACGTCGCGCTGCAAAGCAAAAGGCCGCGCATATGGATGGACGGCGTCCGGTTGCCGCCGCCCCGCGGGATGCGACGCCGACGCGAGGCGCACGTTGCCGCGCCCCATTCGCTGCGTCCGCCCGTCCACACCGCGTGTGCGCTGCAACTTGGCTCCGCCGCGTGCGATCCGTCGGGTCTCGGTGACTTTGGACTCTGCATTCTGGAAGACGTCGAGCATGGCAGTAGAGCCTAGCCCGGACCGCCTCTACTGTGCAGAAAGACGCGACGGCGACAGGTCGATCGAGGATGGGTTGCCCGAGGAAGGCGCTTACTCGGCCCGTCCAACGGCGAGGCGGCGCATTTTCTGCCGTGGAAAACAACACTGGCGCGAGATGCCCCTCGACTCGAGGCGACGTACCGTCTTGGACTCGAAAGCTTTGTGATGCGTTACATGCTTAGGATACGTCCGCGGATCAGATGCTGAGAAGAGACGGATGCTGGATGTCACGCCTACATCTACACCTTGCTCAATTTACAGGTCCTAATCTGTACACCCCGATCGCCCAGATGAACGAACTGCTAATGACTAATTCTGAGCAAACTCTGATATTCTCGTGTGCTATTCCCATTTCTGCTTCAGAAATTGACAGATGCACTTAGCAAAAGTAGTACAAAGATGGGTGCGTCGTGAGCCGTATATATCTAGTATTTCGTACATAAAGATTCTTCAAATGGGGAAAACATGGTAGAACTTCATACATTATTAGGCACAGATGAATCCTTTACAGGCAGCCTGGCATGATAATGGCATTTTAAAGACCAAATTGCAGATGCAGCATCCTCATCGGTGCGGTTGTAAAGTTGGCAAAGAGAATAATACAACGGCCAAATTATGCAGCTTATCATGTATTGTGCATATGCATCGGTACGGTTTTATCACTTTTATAGGTGTACATTAATCAAATTGGTACTTCAATTTCTAGTAATAATCAACCCTAGTAAACAAACTAATCCGAAGAAGGTTCCAGACTTGCAACCCAAGAACATACTACATACGATCACATCACTCTCTCAATAATCAAGCGCGTAACATGGATTTTGTTGACAATTCAGAGAGCAACACCCGGTTAAAAGACTGCAGCAGAAAAAGTGTGGCCACACATATCAAAACTCTGCTCGCTTCTTGATATTGCGGGCAAAATCGAACTAATTCTTATGAACCAAAATTTCTGCAAAAAATTGCTCATGACATTGCCAGGAAATTACAAGAACACTGAGCATAAAATTGCAGATAGCCTTACAACTTTGACAATGGGAAAAAAGTATCTAAAAATGTATATATCACACTCAAACCAGGAAGTGTGTATAGGCCTTTCATCCTCCTGAATCATGATCTCCTCCTCCGCTACTCCCCAGCAACAGTCGCCAGGCTTTCCACCACAGAAGGACGGGCAGCAACTCTGCGGTAAATTGATGTTAGGGCATACAGAACACTGCAAAATGTGTGGACTAAAAACAAGTGAAGATAGTTACAAATTACCATTTCTCAGCACCAATAATAACTAAATGAGGAAACCTACTAATACAAAACTTCTCACTGCACCTCTGGAGTTTCATGTGCCTATCACCTATCAATTCCGTTCATCATCAAGGATCATAGTCATCATACAGTGGATAACAGAAAGTGTTCCCCAGATGGATTATGGGCCAATTAACAAATCAAAATAGGCTGAACTCTGGACAAACAGAACCATCCAAAGTCCAATTTTTAGACTGAATTATTTCCAGGAAATGTTTCACATGACATGCATTTATTCTTAGCTCATTCTAGAAGTGCAAAAAGAACATCAAGCAGGACACAGGAATCTCTTCACCACACAAATTTGAAGTAATGAATTCATGGTATAATCTCTTGACATGATAAATGCTAGAAAGATATTGGTTCCAAGTGCAACCTTGTTCATGGTGCTTTATTCATCAAAACATGAAGCGGTTCATCAATTTTGCAATTAGAATGCTGCTAGCACTAAGGAATTACATTAGTAACCTTCAAAAGTCCTTAACCTTCGTCATATATTTAATTATTTAGTATCGGTAAATTGAAGAGTAAGATCGTACCTTGGAGCAGGTGTATATGAAGAGTCAGCCAAGTCCAGGCATTAGGTGCATAATTTGAGGAACCATCACCAGCTTCATGGAGGAAATATGATAAAGGATACATCAATTGCAATTCATATTGGCGTGGTGAACCACACAGCCTACAGGTGCCAGCGTCTTGTAAGTTCATTGCAGCTAACAGTGGCCTACCACCATAGGAATACCTAAGAAGCATCGCACACCAAAATTTGATTCAGGTAGGGAAAGTAAAAAAGGCAACAAACAAACGATTGATATATAATAAGATAATGGCATGATTTAAAAGATAGATTACAAGGACACTGAATTTAACTACCTAAAGCATTGCTGGGGAGATGCATCCAACCGTTTCTTGAATTTTAAGAAAGTTCTGTCAGCACCAAGAGCTCTATCATATTCATAATTAGAAACCTTCCCATTTGTCATCTTCATCATTTCGCGTGTCCAGGATTCCTTTTATCAAAACTGTTTCATGGCTACTTGAACCTGCAGTTCCTTTGGCCCTCGATTGCTCCTTATCATAATAGATTTAGAAACAAGGAAGAACTGCAGAAAGAAAATTCCATGAGAGAAAAACACTAATAAGACTTTATACTTATTGTAATGAGCCCTTCAGAAATTTTCCTCACCTGGTATACTCAAGCCATCTACTTTCTCCTTTACCACAGCACATTTTATAGGGGCATCAGCACACTTTAATTTATTTTGCTTCTTTGAGTTGGATGCTAACATTGCAGCCTGATTAAGTGCTTTGGCCAAGGTATCTAAATCGTCATCATTGCTCTCATGACTCTTGTTTTCTTCATTTCATTTTTCCAGAAAAGTTGTAGAAGAAGGCCCATCTGAGCAAACATTTTCTTTCCTTTGAACTAATTTATCACCATTACCATATGTTTGCATACCACTATGGAACTTTTGAACTCTTGGGACCTTCCAACTATAAGACGCAAAAATCATAGAAAAAGTTCACATAACACTCTGAACTTTTCT
The DNA here is from genome assembly GCA_017311315.1 of Dendrocalamus latiflorus. Lineage (NCBI taxonomy): Eukaryota > Viridiplantae > Streptophyta > Magnoliopsida > Poales > Poaceae > Dendrocalamus > Dendrocalamus latiflorus. The sequence continues at coordinate 35,801,199 of CM029656.1, read as the reverse complement.
CGAAAGACCGCCCAGCACTTCGAACTATGAAATCGGACATTTTACCCCCCCCCCCCCCCCAAACTTTACAATCCTGTTCAAATAACACCCTGACCTGATTTCGGATCGTGATATTACCCGCATGACGCGATGAGTGGCCGATTTTACCACGTAAGACGACACACTGGTCAAGTTTAGATGAATGATACGTGGAACACATAGGGCATTCTCTCCCAAATCGAAGCAGAGAGGGAGAACTACAGGAGGCGGTGGCCAGGGAAGCATGGCTAGGAACTCGGTGGGGGAGAGCCTTTGTGGGCCCTACATATCATTGATCCAACTTGACTAATGTGTCATCCTACATGCCAAAACTGCCTATTCATCGTGCCATGCGGGCAATACCACTATGCGAAACCAGGTTAGAGTTTTATTTGAACTGGTTTACAAAGTTCAGGGGTCAAATGTCTGATTTCATAGTTTGGAGTATTGAACGGACTTTCGAGCAAAGTTTAGAGGTGTTACATAGACTTATTCCAAAATCAAAAGTAAGACAATCCAACTTAAAATCATACGAAAGATCTGAATAACTTATAATCATATCGAGCCCGAGATGTGACTTGCCTTTGAGGGTTAGGCCCACATTTTGGTGTCGGGCAAGCAAGCACATAGACTGTCCTCTCCTCAATGTTCAGCTTTGCGAGAGGAGCATAAACCTGAAATTACTACCGCATTAATAAAAATGAAGCAAAACTACTAGTAGTGAGATAGAAGCATTCATTACCATCATAGGAACAAGTTATGCACAAGAACTCAGGGTATTGTAGCATATGTCCAAACATAGAAAATTCGTAATACTCCATGTTCTCGTATGAATGTTCATCAAGACATTTTTCAACTATTAAGTTCTTGTCAAATAGTAAAAACTCGCCTGAGCAACAAGGCAGAGCTTGGTTCCACATAAGCTGCATTGGAGCAAGTCAGGTTTAATGCCCATATCCTCGGTTGGCCAATCCTGCAGAAGGTTCAACAAATGGCTCAGAAGGGAGCTTGATATTGATGCCTCATAGCTCGTAAGTTTTTTTTTCCCACCTTTGGGAAGGATTAGGAACTAAAATTGATAAAACATGGTGTAATTCCTAAGTAATACATAACAGCTTATTTCCAACTTATCATGAACTTAAAACAGAAGAAGTGCATAGCTTCATCTCTGGGAGCAACTCTTAAGCCAGAAACAAAGATCAGGAAGAGATAAACAGAACCATAGTAACAAAGACATACAGGGACTCCCCCGATCTTGGTGGTGTAGTGGTAGTCCTCCGCCCAGGGCCCTGGCAGGCCCAGATGCACCTCCTCCCCCATCTCTAACGCCCTGCCTGGCCCTCCCTACACTCCCTTCAAAGAGACGAGCTTCCACAGAACAAGCAGATACGCGGCGAGAGGCAACAGCCCCGCTACTCGCCGGCGGCCGGCGGCGGGGCGACAGGGGTTAGGCATTGGAAAGTTTAGGCGGCGACGGCGTGGTGTGGCCTTCGCGTGGTTTCCATCTTTCTCAGGGTTTTTTGCGAGCGGGTCGAGGCGCCGCTGGTACGAAGCCCTGTAGTAGCCCCGGTTGGGCCTCGTAGGAAAGGCCCACGGCCCATAAAATTACGCTTCCGGTTGCCCTACAGCCTTACTGGTGGGCCGGCTCGGTCGGCGAGACGAGGCCCGGGAACTAACTACAGCTCAGAGCATGGCCCGCCGCAGCCCATAATGTTAGTGCAATCGGGTTGGGATTTGGGCCAAGAGCGCCGGCCCGGCCCTCGCCACCTGCACCGCACATCAAACTCCGATCTTCTTCGGCGCCGAAGTGCTGCCGCGTCGGGCAAACTGACCGAACGGACGCGTCCATGTTTTGATTGATTGCAGTGGCGGATCCAGGAAAAATTCTAGGAGGGGCTGAACAAAAGCGATACAACGACATAACTCCACTATACCCCTCTTACACCATACATCCATAGCTAAAAATTTATAGGGGGGCTCCAAGGGTTCGGTAGCGGTGGGGGGGCTCGAGCCCCCCGCTGGATCCGCCCCTGATTGATTGTATGCAGGTGTTTACAAAAAGGAAGAGTTTTGATGCAGGATTTGAGCTGATAACGCACCTTCAGAATTGTGGGTATGCCGTCCATGACAAAGAAAAGGAACGGACCAACCACCGCTGTGATAGATTGCACAAGTATATGTATATCTGAAACTATGGACACACGCTATACTCTTCTACGAATTATAAACGCATATAAACGCCACTAACCATTGTTGGATGATTAGGCCTTCTAGGTGGGCCAAATGAGGGGATCACATCGGGGTACCACGAACAGGGAGGCTGGAATTAGAGCAACTCCAGCAGGGCCCCTACTTGAGCCCTCAAACCTCATATTTGAGAGCCAGAGTAAAAAATGAACTCCAGCAGGGCCCCTACTTAGCTCTCAAAAATAGGAGGCCTCTCAAATGAGGTCTCCAAGCCCTCATTCCCAGGGGCCCTCCCCTGGCTCTCATCCTACGGTTTCTTCCCGCTCGTGAAACTTCCCCCACCTCCACTCCAAAATTCCCCGCCTCCCCCCAAAATTCCCCGCCCCCTGTCGATTCCCCCGCCTCCGCCGCCCGCTCGCCCCCCGCCGAATCCCCTGCTTCCGCCGCCCGCTCGCCCCCCGCCTGGCCCGTCGCCTCCGCTACCCGCTCGCCCCCCGCCTGGCCCGCCACCTCCGCCCGACGCCTCGCCCGACGTCGTCGCCTCGCCCGTCGTCGTCGCCTCGCCCGGCTCCTCCCCCCAAAATCCGCCGCCTCCTCCCCCCAAAATCCCCCGCGCCCCTCACCCCAAAATCCGACGCCTCCGCCGACGCCTCCGCCCGACGCCGTCGCCTCGCCCGTCGTCGTCGCCTCGCCCGCCGCCTCCGCTCGCCCGTCGCCCGTCGTCGTCGCCCGACGCCTCGCCCGACGCCGTCGCCCGACGTCTCCGCCCGACGCCTCCGCCCGACGTCTCCGCCCGACGCCTCCGACCGGATTTAGGAGTGGGTCCCATGTGTCAGTGTGTTGTGGGATGAATTTGAGGGCTTAGATTTGAGGGGTGTTGTTGGAGTAGATGCAAAAAAACATGGCCCTCAAAAGTAGGGGAGCCCTCAAATGAAAAGTAAGGGCTCTATTTTGAGGGCTACTGCTGGAGTTGCTCTTAGCACCCTGCAGTTCTGAAGATGCCGATGCTGTCTTCTCTAGGGAACTGAACATTCCGGTGACACTTTGGCTGCATGACATTTTGGAACACGTTCCAAGATTCGATCGACCAGCATGCCATGACAATGGATGATACAATGGGGGAGTCTCGCAGTGCGACAGAATGCAGCCTAAGAATGACAGGTAGCTTTCTTCAGGAATCTGCCACCTCATATCAGAAGACAGTGCTGATGAAAATCTTGTTTATGGCATCATATAAGTGAATATTTATCGATTGCTTTGCCTGTGTTTTTGGAAGGTCCATCCGGGAATTACTAGTTTCTGCTGTTCCCTCAGCTAAGGCGGAACCATGTATTATGTGCAGATGAAGACACCAGTGGTGCCTAACGTAGCTAATGGGACGGGGGGCAAATGGATTATAGGACTAACATGCACTCACACGCATAGCATAGGTCTTGTCATTTTGTTATTACTACAACGTGTGTTACATGGACTTTTTAGTACCCCTGTCTGTCCTGGACTTCAACCAACGGAATTCCCAATGCTCTACAACTACTAATACATTGTCAAGTTAGGCCTGAAACATCGGCATATGGTCCTGTTTCTGCAGCAGCTAGCATTTGTCAGATTAGACGCTCCAACTGGAGCGAATGCTGGATCAAATACCTGCTCTGATTTAGAAGAAGATGCGTAGTGCTATTTATATATCTGGATATCCCATCTCGATCACCTATAAAGAATGGCGTGCATGGTATTTTCCAGACAGCTGTGCACTATGGACGCAGGCCACGCTGAGCTGAAGGTTAGGAGTTAGGACACTGATAAAGTTGTTACAGTATCAGATCACTGTTCTGCTTTGGAGCAGCATTGTGAGTGGATCAGACTAGCATTGAGTTTATTGTAAGCAAGGGAGCCCCACCGGGAACTAATCTCTCGATCTTGTGCCAACTTCATATCCCTATTGATTCAACGGTGAAAGAGCATCTCATAAAGGCAAAAGTTTATATAACACTTTAAACTTTGCTCGAAAATCCGTCCAGCACTCTAAACTATGAAAATCGTCCACTTATCACGCCACGCGGCAATACCACCATACAAAACCGGGTCAGAGTGCTATTTGAGCCGGATTACAAAGTTTAGAGTGTTAAATGGACTTTCAAACCAAGTTTTGGATGATATATGACCGTATTCCTCTCATAAATGAAAAGAATAATTGAGACTTTACGTATGGTTGGACTGGCACTAAGAACACAAAATATATGATGAAACCACTAAAATCTTCTTTAGATTCGGAAGTAAATAAAGTGAAAAGAATAACATCTAATTCATCTGACGTGGTGTTAGAGTTAGTTTGAGGATCGAATTCACAATTTTCCTTGAAGTTCAAAGAAAAACCACAACTTTCCTCTTCGACCCAGGAGGTAGCAGGAGTGCTAGATGATCATGTAATGCGTAATGCAATCCTTCAAAAAGCTAGCAGGTGAGATGTCCTGTATGCATCGAGAAACTTATCGTCGGCCTATAGTTTGGAGCAAGACGACACTTGATGGATTACTAGTAGCTCTGTTGTTTTGGTTGATCTAAACGCTAAAAGGGCGTCCAAACTAACGAGTGCTGCCACTGCCACTGTCACCGCCAACTATCCCATCCCAAAATGCTAGCATTGCCAAGAAGCTAATAGATTCCTAACATTTTAGAAAAGACATATGACAATTTTCAAGTGATTTGGTGTCACGGTTTAAGAGTTAGTTTCTTTTATAGTTTGAGTTCGGTTTTAATGCAGCAGAACTTTAAGAGCCAAAATGTCCCTACCTTCTTATGATCTTACATGATCTCTTATTGTTTTAGATTCCTAAGGTTGTGATATTGCTTTAGTTAAAATTTCAAGTCATTTGAACCTTCTATATGAAAGTTGTTTTTAGTTTTGCTTGAGCCGAATTTCCAGTGTTGATTTGAGGGAAAGATATTACTGCCAACTAAGGAGTGTTAGTACTGCACCCCGCCAACTAAGGAGTGTTAGTACTGCACCCCAAAGGTACTACCGTACCTTACATGGTGGTAGTAGCGTATTGAGGGATAAAACCTTATTTTGCTTGTTTTCTCGTGAGGATTTATTTATAGGTGTCTAGGCTCTAATATTCACACATTTACATAGCTTTAAAACATTATTAAAGTGAAAAATCTTGAATTCTCTTTGAAAAAAAATTGCAAGTGAATAGTATTTCTTGTAGGCTTTTGTCATTGTTGATCCTACAAATAATTCGACAAAACAGCCAAAGAATAGCTCTTAACGATAAAAACTGCTACCTAACAGCTGTAGCCAGTAAGAGCTAAAGGCCAACACTACTGTCGATGTTTTAATATCGTTCTTACGTATGATTTATTTGGATTCAGAAAATCTCTCAGTAAACCTTGCGTATGTGAATGCAGAATAAAGACACGGAGAATTTTATCTAGTTTTGTGGAATTTTCTTCGGTTTTTTATGAATGTAAATTAAATTTGGGGTTTAAACATCTGTATTGCTGCTAAAGTTGATCGTTAGACTATATTTTAATCAAATTAATACCTTTTAAATATTTATGAGCAGATATATTACTTTTTGTATCTATAACTAAATTACTGTGTTGTTACGGATGGTTTGATATCTCCGTTCCTAGAAATGGAGGCCTTGCAGAAATGTCGGAATTTTGTTGGGCTCGACGCATACGCACATGAAAACACATTTATATCACGAGGACTAGCACACAGTTCTACCATTCGACAGCACCAACCCTCACACAGGCACAACTCTCCGTATACACAGGCAGGCAAAGCCGCGAAGGTGAGAGACTTGGCTCCAAGAATCGCCTCACGGACTGGGTAGAATACAAAAGCGCGAGCACAGTGCAAGCGAAGGGACGCAGAAAATAAAGGCTTCCCGACCGCCGTCCCTGTCACGGGCCGCGCTTACCAGCTCACACCCACACTCGCAAGCACCACCCTTCCCCCGCGGCCGCGCCGGTCTATATAATGCCGGTTCTGGTGCTAGTACTGGTACTACGAGGTGGAGGTGACCGAGAAGCAGAGGAGAGCAGGGGACGGGCATGGTCATGGCGGCGCCTCCGTTCTTGGCCGTGTTGGTGGCGGCGGCGGCGCTGTGCTGCAATGCGGTCCGTGCGCAGACGCCGGTGTTCGCGTGCGACGCGTCCAACGCGACGCTGGCGGGGTACGGGTTCTGCAGCCGGTCCATGCGCGCGTCGGCGCGGGCGACCGACCTGGTGGGCCGGCTGACGTTGGCGGAGAAGGTGGGGTTCCTGGTGAACAAGCAGGCCGCGCTGCCGCGGCTGGGCATCCCGGCGTACGAGTGGTGGTCCGAGGCGCTGCACGGCGTCTCCTACGTCGGCCCCGGCACGCGGTTCTCGCCGCTCGTGCCCGGCGCCACCAGCTTCCCGCAGCCCATCCTCACGGCCGCCTCCTTCAATGTCTCCCTCTTCCGCGCCATCGGCGAGGTCAGCAACAGTTCAACTCCCCCGCTGTTTCATACGCATTTTCTCCTCCACACCACCCGCATTGCGATTCCTCCGCTTGGTGCGGCGATTTGACGGCGAGCTTTCGCAGTGCGGGTCGGTAGATTGGCGATTCGGTGCAAGCATGAGAGAATGTTGTTCCATGCTTTCCATCTTTTCACTCATGCAATGCAGCAAGGCAAGAAAAGCCGCGAAGCGCGTCATCTGATTACGCAAATGGGTTTCACTGACAATCACCTAAAATTACAATATAAAAAAACTAAAAATAAAAAACAGTTTCCTTACCATAGTTACTCCTGAATTATAGGTTTTTGTTATTGTATAGTCAACTAAATTTTTTTATCTTTTAGTTACACTCTCAGCTATCTAAAATTATAATATACTAATCTCTTTTTTTCTAAAATTACACTTTCAATTATCTAAAATTATAATTTAAAAAATAACTGAAGACGTATAAAAACAATTACCTGTGATAGTCACTTCCCCTCCCCTTCATGCTCTCCTCTCTCTCTCTCTAGGCTCAGTCGAACGTCTCGCTTGCTGACTCGCTCCCGCAAGGGCGCAAGGCTCGTTGTCGTCTCCCACGTCTCTCTCTCTCTCATCTCCTCCCTACTCTCTACAACACACGTTGGTACAGCCCACTAGAGCCCTTCACGCCTCCCGTGCTCGACTGCTACTTCGAGGCGCCACTTGAGGAAGGTCATGGCCGGATCCTTGTCACCACCGCAGCCAGAACTCACCGGGAGGGGCAGAACCCCGTCCCGTCGGATCTGGAGAGGCTGAGAACAACTGAGCTCGAGATGCAGACCGCGAGCAGCCAAGAATAGGGCCTTACGTTGCCGCTAAGCTGTCAGGTTAAAAGAAGCGCCGTAACAACTTGTATTTTTTGCAATTTTGCGTAGAATCTAATCATAGATATAGGGCTATGGGAGTATGCACGCCTTTTGATTCTTCCGTGGTGATGGATATGCAGTAGTGGTAGATTTTTTTTTCATATGGAAAGCTACACACATTTTGCTCGATCCAAACGGCAGAACAATGGCGACATGTGGAGAACAAAAGGTTAAAGAAAAGCTGCTACTCCAACATACGAACAGACGATAGCTACTCATAAGTCACAATTATACTAGATTTTATTTTACACGCCACGCGTCATTCCCATCCTTTAAGAAAAAGAGACTTAGGTTAGTAGTGTGTGTGAGAACATAATCTGTACTATGGTGCATTGCTCCAACACCAACTGTGGTGTTGAGGTGAGATGCAATGCACGCATGCAAGTCTGCAAGGCTCTGAGCCGTCCAAGACTAAGGACAGGATATGCTCCTTATCACGGGCATTTGTACGTAGCAGCGGCGCAGCAACATGTGGGGCTCTCTAGGGGCTGGGGTTCGCCGGGACCCCACTGGAATTTAGCACTCCAGTATCTTGTGCATGTGACATTTGCAGAAAGGATAAAATAACAGTTACATTTAGGAGTAGTAGTAGGCTAGTGATGCATGGGAGGACCACGCTGAAATATCGGTTTAGGCCAGGGATCTCTTTACACACACAGTCTCTCTCCATGTGTGTGCATACAGGTACAGGGTACAGACATGGACATCTCTTTTCTCCATCCACGACCAAGACGATAGCGTCTCGTGGATTGCATTAATTGGACGCTAGCACATCGCCTGTCAGGAGCCAAACCTACTTTCCCATCCGTTGAGCCGTCCGTCATTTTCTCATGGGAATTAATTCAGAAACGGGCGCTGAGAAGCTGGTCCATGATACATATATAATCTGATAGTAGTAGCAGCTTTATCAAAGTGCAAATAATCATCGTCTCCATCGTCACCTAGCTCGTGTCCTGATCGAGTTTGGAAAAGTGGAAACCCAACTTGCAGCAAGCAATGCCGTTTCTGCTTCTAGGATTCGAGCATTCAGGGAAGTACGCGAAAAGGGACTAATCACTGGATTCCCTTAAGAGACATACGAACACTGAAATTAGACAGCCTACCGACCATCCATATCAAGGTTCTCACAACTCGCAAGAATCCAGCAAGTACTGATCACTTCAGAGACTCCTGTGGCATCTTTTCTTCGGTTGCACCTAACATAACATTTTACCTGCTGCTTGACTAGTGCCTGGCTAGTACTAGCACTAATACTGTGATGTAGTGCACAACTGCACATCATTCATGTTTCACAGATTGGCACTGCACAAATCCGAACGATTCATTCTGAATTCTGATGATGATGAGATGTGATCTGACGAAATTCTGATGGGTTGTGGTGTGGTGTCTGAAGGTGGTGTCGAACGAGGCTCGGGCGATGCACAACGTGGGGCTAGCGGGGCTGACGTTCTGGAGCCCGAACATCAACATCTTCCGCGACCCGCGGTGGGGGCGCGGGCAGGAGACGCCTGGCGAGGACCCGCTGCTGTCCAGCAAGTACGCCGTCGGCTACGTCACCGGCCTGCAGGGCGCTGGCGGCGGCGACGCCCTCAAGGTCGCCGCCTGCTGCAAGCACTACACGGCGTACGACGTCGACAGCTGGAAGGGCGTCGAGCGCTACACCTTCGACGCCGTGGTAAGCTGGCTCATTTCACTGTCACTTGCTCTTCTAAGTAGCTAGATCATTACGTGCGGTTGCTGCGCAGTGGCGAAATTTTGCATTGGTAGGCTGTCATGGTTGGCTCGATGGGCATTGTGTGGTGGTGCGGCGTGGATGCGTCGTGCTTGCTTGCCGTTTTGCGCAATCCAATAGACTCTGCCTGCCATGCTCGTAGCCGATACGTGCCAGTAAATGAGCGTGCATGCTGTACTGATGAAAGCGCGTCCATGATAAGTTGTTGATCGACCCGTGTGACAAGCAACGACAACGTACCTTCGCCTTTCGTTAATTTAGGGTGCGTTATTTTGGAGTACAGCTTATGGCTTTTAGTTATGACTTATGATTTTTGGTTGAAGCTGTTGTATTCTTTTGGGTCGATGGCTTATGACTTATGGCTGAAACTGTTGCATTCCTTAAGGATGATGGCTTATGGCTTTTGTTGATTTTGGTATGTATAATATGGACTCGAATTGGTAAACCGCTAAGCGTATATGCCAAAAGTAAGCATGTTTTTTAACATAGAGAAGGCAAGGAGAAACCCGGTAGGTACAAGAAAATAGAACCAAGTGGTTTGAAACGTAGATTAACACATATACATCACTGACAAACTTATGCATGCTGCCAATGAAACGTATATGACCCATGGCGGGCAAAAAATAGAAACTATAACGTCTTACACTCCTATGTAGACCCTACGATAAGATTGTAAGAGATGACATCCCGTACGTGATCCATTTGTGCCTCCTCATGTGCCTCTATCTATGTTGGCGCCGTCGTGCTGTCAGATTCGTTGGACCTGTAAACTAGCCCTAGAGCAGGATCCTCAAAATCCGGATCGCCTAACCCATCGTCAATGATGAAATTGTGTATGTCCATAGTGGTAGCAATTATCTTCATCTGCCGCTCAATTGAATATGCGGATATATTCTGTAGTATGCGTCACTTCCTCTTCCACACGTATCGTTGCCAAAGTTAGACACATGGTACTGGATATTTCTGTACGGGGCAAGGTATCCCGTTTGGCTCGGATACCCAGTCGACTAGGTAGTATTTACCTGCAACAGCGATGGCATAGGAAAATCGGTTAGGATTGCATTACGGAACACTAATTTGAAGAAATGTTAAGCCTAGTGTACCTGCAACCTTTTGTCTTTTTTGTATATTTGTGATTTGTGAATACTAAGCAGATAAGCTAAAACAATGTTGCACCTAATCATGGGTGTCGTATTATATATCGTTCATCCGTGCTTGCTTCAATTCAGTCCTAACACAACTATTATTAATTAGTCCAGCATTGCTGTCATGAAGTAGTAACGTGTGTACAGTTTTCCGAAGATCACCAGCAAAATGAAACAAGGGTCTTTCCTCGCAAAACAAAAGGAAAAGAAAAGGAAGAAAGAAACAAGGCTTTATAGAAAGAGGAAAAGAGATTAAATAATGGCAGAAATGAATCAATCACCATATGCCAGTATTTCAGTATTCTTATCGGTGTCCCATTTTGTGTTGTGAATTCAGGTGTCACAGCAGGATCTGGACGACACGTTCCAGCCCCCGTTCAAGAGCTGCGTGATCGATGGGAATGTGGCCAGTGTTATGTGCTCCTACAACAAGGTCAATGGGAAGCCCACCTGTGCCGACAAGGACCTCCTGGCAGGAGTCATTAGAGGGGACTGGAAGCTTAATGGGTCACTCCCTACTTCCTCTTCCATAAAATTTGCAGAATTGCAGACATGCATCTCATACTTGAAAGAAAAACAGCTTTGCCATGACTTTAGGCTTACTTAGCTCACCTCCCAGCCTGTGAAGGCTCTGAATGTGCCAGGGAATCATGGGCCAAGTTTGTCAGTTTTTACCGCCTTAATTTGTGGATGCATTAGCCAAAATAGCACATGTAAATGAGTACTAGTTTCAGAGTTGCTGTTCTAATTATCTCCCTGGTTCTTGCAGATACATTGTGTCGGACTGCGACTCGGTCGACGTTCTGTACAATAACCAGCACTACACCAAGACGCCCGAGGACGCCGCCGCCATCACAATCAAATCAGGTTCGTTCATTTGTCACAAACACATCTAACTATGGAGTCCCCATGGAGTACAGATAATGTGCAGTTGCAGGATTTGATCGTCTAACGAGCTCAAACTGTTCCTTTTCCTTTATCTTCAAACCATCAGATAATGGATGTTGATTTATTAGCGCGACTCGTAGCAGCTAGGCAATCAGTACGACTCGAGATTGGCCGTAGCCATCGAGTTGTCAGGGCGTCCAGTGTAACTGATGGGGTCTTAGCAACATCTTTTGAGCTTAAGGGGCCTTGACAACCTGCAACCTGACCTGACAAAATTATTCCCAGTACTGTCGGTGTGCCCACGCTATTACTAGGTACTGTTTTAGCTAATCTAGTTATTTAGTCTCAAGATATTCAGCAAAAGAACGGGCCTCAACTGATTAATGACTTTGAGGCCTTATCCTGCAAAGAAAGAAAGTTGTGAACTGAGGACCAGCTCTGTTGATACTCTGCTATCGAAATTCAAAAGTTCTGTGTTGAACCATTTCCAGATTCACATGTTTTCTGACGTGGCTTGGCCGAATTTTGGCAGGGCTGGACCTGAACTGCGGCAACTTCCTGGCGCAGCACACCGTGGCGGCCGTGCAGGCCGGCAAGCTGTCGGAGTCCGACGTCGACCGGGCCATCGCCAACAACTTCATCGTGCTCATGCGGCTGGGATTCTTCGACGGCGACCCGCGGAAGCTCCCCTTCGGCGGCCTCGGCCCCAAGGACGTGTGCACGACTTCCAACCAGGAGCTGGCCCGCGAGGCCGCGCGCCAGGGCATCGTTCTCCTCAAGAACAGCGGCGCGCTCCCACTCTCCGCCAAGTCCATCAAGTCCATGGCCGTCATTGGCCCCAATGCCAATGCCAGCTTCACCATGATCGGCAACTACGAAGGTAACAAATTCTTACTGCTATTAAGAACCTAATCTATTCAGTTTAGCAGAGAAGTCGTGGACTAACTGCTGTCCACTGACAATGCCACACAGGTACGCCATGCAAGTACACGACGCCTCTCCAGGGCCTGGGCGCCAACGTGGCCACCGTGTACCAGCCGGGCTGCACCAACGTCGGTTGCAGCGGGAACAGCCTCCAGCTCAGCGCCGCTACGCAGGCCGCGGCCAGTGCTGACGTGACCGTGCTGGTCGTCGGCGCCGACCAATCCATCGAGCGCGAGAGCCTGGACCGGACGAGCCTCCTTCTGCCCGGCCAGCAGCCGCAGCTCGTATCCGCAGTCGCCAACGCCTCCAGGGGCCCTGTCATCCTCGTCATCATGTCCGGTGGACCGTTCGACATCTCGTTCGCTAAGTCCAGTGACAAGATTTCCGCCATTCTTTGGGTCGGCTACCCCGGCGAAGCCGGTGGCGCCGCCCTCGCCGACATCCTCTTCGGATACCACAATCCAAGTGAGTGCATTGCACATTTGCATCTCCGCATTGTTCTCTCTCTCAAGAACTTGTTAAGTCTCCTAGTGCCTATAGGCTGAGCACGTTGTTTTGATGAACACAGGTGGAAGGTTGCCGGTGACGTGGTACCCCGCGTCATTTGCCGACAAGGTCCCGATGACCGACATGCGCATGCGGCCGGACCCGTCGACCGGTTACCCCGGTCGGACGTACCGGTTCTACACCGGCGACACGGTGTACGCCTTCGGGGACGGCCTGAGCTACACCAACTACGCGCACCACCTCGTGTCGGCACCGAAGCAGGTGGCCGTGCAGCTCGCGCAAGGGCACACGTGCTACACCAAGCACTGCCTGTCGGTGGAGGCGGTGGGCGACCACTGCAAGAACCTGGCGTTCGATGTGCACCTCCGGGTGCGGAACGCGGGCAAGATGGCCGGCAGGCACACCGTGTTCCTGTTCTCGTCGCCGCCGTCGGTGCACAACGCGCCGGCGAAGCACCTGCTGGGGTTCGAGAAGGTGTCCCTGGAGCCCGGGCAGGCGGGGGTGGTGGCGTTCAAGGTGGACGTGTGCAAGGACCTGAGCGTCGTTGACGAGCTGGGCAACAGGAAGGTGGCGCTGGGCAGCCACACGCTCCACGTCGGGGACTTGAAGCACACGCTCAACTTGAGGGTCTAAGACGGAGAGAAAAAACGAGATCTAACGAGGCTTTTGATATATGGAGTTGGGATCGGATCGGTCAGGGAATTGGTTAAGGGGGTGTGTAATAAGGGCTCCCCTCTGGGAAAGAATTGGATCCACGGGGAGCTTTGGAATCGGAGGAGTCTCTCGCTGAATTTGATTTCTAGCAGAAGTATCGCAAGTGTAATTGATTGGAAGGGAGAATAGCTCATTTCGTCCATTCAATTCAATTCGATTCGATATGTTCAACTCGTTTTACGAAAGGAGTTGTTCTGACGTTCCTTTTTTTGACAAGAACTTATCTCTGCGTGCTGTCCTGTTTCTTTAGGAACAAAGCTGCTAACGAGTTTATTCAATATGCTTTAGACAATGGAATCGGATCAGCATGACGAAATAGATACGATGCTCAAGAGTCATCCGAGATCCGACTCTCCGTCCCACCGGGCACCGGCCATCGCTGCTCCAGATTTCCTTGTGCTACAATTTGATTGCCCATCTTTGTTTTCGGCATACTGCGATCTCCCCCACGACGAAAACTCCGCTTACTCCCGCGTGGAGTGGGCTGCCTTACCCTCTCTGCTGGCCCACTTCACCGCTACGCCGACGCGGAACGCTGGCACCTCAGCCATCCCGCCGTGGCTAGGGCTGTAAAAAAAGCTCGAGGCTCGCGAGCTGCTCGAGCTTGGCTCGAGCTCCAAACGAGCCGAATTCGAGCTCCATCTTAAGCTCGCGAGCTTTAACGAGCCGAACTCGAATAGCTCGCGAGCTTAAGATTTTTTTTACCTCTCCTCAATTCCCCACACTCTCTCCGGGCTCCCGCCTCTCCTCTCAAAATCTCCCACTCTCCCAGGCGGCCAGCGGGCCAGGCACCCAGCGGCCCAGGCCCCCCGTGCCTCCTCGCCCACACCCCCTCCCCGGCTCCCTCCTTTCCCCCACCCGGCTCCCCCTGCCCCCCGCCGCCGCCCCTCCTGCGGTCCTGCCCCCTCCCCCCGCCCCTCCTCGCCCCCGCCGCCGCCCCTCCTCTCCCCCCGCGACCCGGTGACCCCCTCTCCCACCCCCTATCCCCTTCCTCTCCCATGTTGCCGCCTCCCCGTCCCCTCCTCGCCCCGTCCCCTTCCTCTCCCCCGCCGCCGCCTCCCCGTCCCCCTCCTCGCCCCTCCCCCCGCCCCCCTCCCTCCTCTCCCCTGCCGCCGCCCCTCCTCCCCCCATCCCCTTCCTCTCCCCCGCCGCCCCCCACTCGTCCCCCTCCTCGCCCCCCTCCCCCCGTGCCCCTCCTCCCCCCCCCGCCGCCGCCCCCTGTCTGGCTGTCCCCCTCCTCACCCCTCCCACCGCCGCCCCTCCTCCCCCTGTCCCTTCCTCTCCCCCGCCGCCGCCCCTCATGATGGAGGTTGCGCCGCGGCGTCGGTCGTCTCCAGGTTGTTGCCAGCGAAGTGGAATGGCTGCAGCTCCTGCGCCACGTTGCTTAAGGGGTAGAGCAACGCCGGCGAGGCAAATGGGCTGACCGTGCCGTCAAGGAGGAGTGCCGCTTAGTGGAGGCTAGCATTGGGGTTGGCGTTGCCGTCTACGTCAACGATGGGGCTGAGGACGCCGGCGTGAATGAGGGCCACCTCGCGGTCGACCTCCGGCCGGTACAACTGGAGGTTGGCTCCCTGCCGCTGCTTCAGCCGTGTGTTCCAGTAGCTACTGCTCTCGTTGTTCGTCCTCCCCCGGCAACTGCACACAGAGCAGTCCTCGTCCCCCCGGCGCCCCTCCTCTCCCCCGCCGCTGGCGCCTCTCCTCACCCCGGCGCTCCTCCTCTCCCCCGCCGGCGCTGCCCCTCCTCGACCCGGATCCGGCCACCGCAGGTACCCCGTCGGTCGATTTTTTTACCATTGGAGCACCGAGCCTACACGAGCCGAGCTCGAGCGAGCTCGAGTTTTGTCCGAGCTGAGCTCGAGCCTAGCTTAAAGTTCGATGTCGATCTTAGGCTCGCTCGAGCTCAGCTCGAGTTTCTACCGAGCTCGAGCTTGCTAGGTCAAGCTCGCTCGAGCTCGGCTCGTTTACAGCCCTAGCCGTGGCTACGGATGGGAAATGGTTCGAGTTGTTCTTATATTATTCGGTTATCCTATAAATATGGTATAGATATTTTTATTTGATTAACAATTTCTTTCATATTCGCATTCAAATTCACATAAAAAATATATATACGAATATAGTGTAAACTTTTACCATCCGAAACGTTGTTTTATCCGAACTATTCGTATTCGATGACTAAATAGTTGGATGAGTTATTTAATTCAATGTTAATTCATGTTTCTTTACGTGAAATAAATGAATTAGAATGATTAAGCGTAATTGTACAATAATAAAATATCATAATACCTTCATACTACATAAGTTATGAGGATATCCGGATTCAATCGAATTGAGTAGATATTCGATTTGAATTCGTATCCATTACAATATTTAATTTGTATTCATATTTGTTTACAAAATACGAATACAATATGATAAAGACACTATTCTACTCGTACTTGATCAGTTTCCACCCCTAGCCTCAACTACCCATGCATACCTCATACCCTGTGCGCTCCACCACAACAACATGCCACGGCTGGGCCTTTTCAATGGACAAGGACTGATCAGGTCAGGTACAAGGCAATGCTTGTTGCTAAGAGATACAACCAAATTTCAGGTATTAACTTTACAAATGTTTTTCCCCAGTTATGAAGTATAGTTCTATTCGGATCTTCCTCAATATTGTAGCTGTGCATGATTATGTGCTCAAGCAACTAGATGTTAAGACCGCATCCTTACATGTGGAGTTGAACGAAGACATCTACATGGAATAGCCACAAGGTTTTGTTGTTATAGTAAATGAGAATTTTGCATGCAAATTGAAGAAGTCTTTTTATGGGTTGAAGCAATCACTTAGACAATGGTACAAGAGATTTGACTCCTTTATGATCTCTCAAGGTTTCAAGAGATCTAATTATGATAGTTGTGTTCTATTAATAACTGAATTTGAAATGATATACTTAAGGCATCCTTAAGTTTTCTATTTTCTGATGAAAACATTAGTTCTTATAAATGATTTAATCCTTTTCCTCTCAATAGCATATTGAGGAAGAATATACATTCTCGCGATTTGTATCCAAAGACTAATGTAAATTGCATCCAAAATACAAATTGGATTATGGGTATAGTGTCGCAAAGCAACATTTTAGCCAGTTTCTACCGCTAAGTTTGAGCTCTTCTCAAATTTGGTTATTATTACTCATTAGTCCTTTCGGATATTTGGCGCATAAGAAGTGTTTTACAAATTATTTCAGAAGTTCTTTGGTTCTTTTTTGTTATAGGAGGAATTCGACTCAAGGTGAAGATTGTTGTATTTTGTGATCCGAATCTAGTCGGGTCCAACTACTTGAAGAATCCGATCAAATTTCACTCAAAGATATATTTTGACCAGTATGACTGGTTGGTAATACGAACTAATCAGAGGATATAATTGAGATTATATTTATGTTCATGATAGACTCTGTACTGACTTGCACCATCGTGGTGTCTAAAGGTGTTTGCATTGACTGAAGTCATGCGTGGCTACTTAAGGCACTTCAAACTACAAATCTTCACCATTATCTTTTGAGACTTTGTTTCATCACCGAGCAGGGTGTTGTTTCCGTCTCCAAGCAGGTTTCTATTTCAGTTTTCGAGTAGGTCTCTATTCCTATTACCAACTAGGACTATGTTCCTTTCTCATCTGGGACTCTTATTCTCAAGGCTATTTATACCACCTTATAAGCCTTATGATAGATAATACACTTCAAGTTATCTACACATGTAATACGCTAAGAGCGTTTTGTAACTTTTTTATATAGTGATTTTACTGATTGTGCGTTCATGTATTTTTACCATAAGGATTTTCCGCGTTAAAATTTTGTCTCGTATTCCTAATCATTCTTCATTGTTTTTCATTTCTTGTCTAGTCGATTTTGTAAGCATTCTTAACTTCTTATAGTGATTTTGTCGATTGTTCATCTGTGATTTTCTCATAAGAGTTTTTCACGTTAAATCTTTATCTCATATTCCTGATTATTCTTCAGTGTTTCATATCTTGTCTAGTCGATTTAGTAATAGAAGGCGGGGAATCACCACAAGTGCCACTTCCCATTCGCGGCAATAGCTAGCAATGGGAATGCGGTCAACAGCATGCCCTCGAGTTCTTTTTGGCTTATGGCATCTCTCAAACAAACAAACGGGACGGTTTCTCCGTCGTCGTTTCGAAATGACTTATCGAGATAACCTTTTTGAAGCAGTTTATCGGTATTCGGTTTATTCGTACAAATACTCGCGCTAGAGTCAAAAACCCTAAGCCACAACAAAAAAAGAACACATCTCTTGATTTCCTATTTTGTGGTGCCATCACTGGCAAATGGCAAAGCAAATTGTTTGGGCTTTAGGTTGGGTTTGGTACAGCTTATGCTTTTGGTTTTTGTCCTTTGTTATGTTACAATAACTAGTTTTTAAACAGTGTATTTTTCAAGACGAGATCTACTAGTCGATTGTAGTACACACTGTACCGACTTTAGCTACATGGATTAAAATCACAAGCAACTATCTCTTTCATCATAATCTGTTACAAATAACTAAAATTTAAAAACCATAATTCAAAGGACATAAATCTCAGTCCAAAGAACCGACCCTTAGGCCCTGTTTGGAATGCGGGAATTTTTCCCGATTCTTGCGGGAATTGAACTGTTTCCTGCAAAATTCCTGCGAAATTCCTCTGTTCCAAACAGGCCCTTAATCTGACAACACGAGGTAAAGCGGCTACAGACTCAGGGTATGGCGCAGTGGGTTTTTTGTTCCTTTTTTCTACCAAAAAAAAAGACGTGGGGCCACGCTTAAATTCTGACCAATGGAGAGCGGCCAGCTGTACAGGAGCACAGAGGGGAGCATCGAAAGGGCGTGGGCAAGCCGAGTCCACCAACAAATGCCTTTCACACGGAGGAAAAGTATATCTTGAGATTTTCTTTTGCAGCCTCTTCACTCTTCAGACTTCGCCTAAACTACTGCTTAGAATCTGTCATCCACTTGTTTCGAAATGCTACTTTCGTGTAGAGAATTTTTAGAATCTCAACGGATTTTATCTCTTACACTAGCTTGCTGTGATCATTTTGACTTCAATTTAGGTTTTGACTTATTTTTTCACTATTCATAAATTCCATCTTTTTCTGAACTTTTGGCTTTTTTGTTGAGCTTTTTTGCCGGTTCTTTTTTCCCGTATTTGTTTGTATTATATGTAATGGGCTAACATATTTTTTATATTTTTTAAATTTAACTATGCTAAATAAGCCTCTGTCAGCTACAGTGTTTTTCAGCTATAAACTATTAAAAAAAAGCCCAAATGAGCACCACCAAGCGACATCTGAATCAGGTGAAAATCAAAACCGTACAGAATATCGACATATGTGAAGCTTCCAAGCCAAGATTAATCAACCCGAACTCTACAACCCAGCTGGTCACGCGGAAAGTAAACTCTACAACCGGTTGCATTCACAGCCCAAATCTCTCACTCACGCTCCATGCCAAAACCGACGATACCTGAAGATCCCCGGCCAATGCAAGGATTACAAGACTAAATACTTTTACCGACAAAAGTAACGTCGATTTTCTTTTGCATGTGGAATTCTATACGTCTCAACAGATTTTATCTCTCACACTTAAGCGACATCCAAATCAGGTGAAAACCAAAACCGCTCAGAACATCGACCCATGTAAAGCTTCCAAGCAGAGGCGTAGCCACCAGGGGAACTTATTGATGCTTGAGTCTCACTTCTCCCGGTGGTAATTTTATACATAGTAAAAATAGATGGAGAAAGAAAAAGATTAACAAATTCAAAGACAAGCTAGCTCTCCTTAATGGAGGTTAACAATAAGTATGAAATTAAAGAAGACAACGACGAGGAGGAAGAGGAGAAGAAGTGAAAATCATAAAATTGAAGAAGAGCTAATCAATCAATCAAAGAAAGAAAAAAGTGAAATAATATATGTAAATCATAAAACTAAAGAGGAGGAGGAGAAGTAGTGAAAATCATAAAATTAAAGAAGAGATAATTAATCACAGAAAAAGAAGAAAGAAAGTGAAATAGATATGAACCTTCTTGAGTCCAGGGATGACAATGGAGAGCTCAATGGACCTTTGGTTGATCTTTTCCCTCCGCCGCCGCTCCGCGATGATGTGGTCCTGCACGTGCCCCGAAGGCGCCGCCGCCCCCGAGCCCCCCGTCGCGAAAATGATAAGAACATTGAATAGAGTGTGAAAAAGATGTCGCCTTTTGTTTCTATTGTCTTGTGATTCAAATTAGCTTAATTCTGGTATATTTTATATGATCTAAATATTCATTGTCACTCATAATTTTCTATTATATCACTAATTTTGATATGTTTTATACATAGGTGACTTATCACTACTTCACACTCATGGCGCTTTCTATTATCGAGGTACCTACTTTCTATTTCTCTATTTTTCATTGTTTGTCTCCATCTAATTTATAATTTCCATATAAATTTGAAATTTTATAAAAGTAAAAGACTAATTTGTATCAATTTGGTTTAGACTTATAAATAATTCAGCCTACTCTCAATCTCATTCTCATTCCTAGCTTTGTCACTATTTCCAAACCAAAGATTAATGGATCAGCCCGAGCAACTGCAAGGCTCAAGTACCAGCTGGTCACGCTCCATGCCAAAACCGATAGATTTTTGTTTGGACAAAGGAGGTCAGCCAATCCAAAACCGATGGTATCTGTATCTGAAGAAGACGGGAGAAGAGAGGGAGGAGAAAGCAGGAGCATGAGGAGGGGCGCTTGACGTCTTACCTCTCGCTCGCTCACGCGGCGTCACCATCGGCCACCAACCCCTCGGTCGCATCCGACGTGGCGTCGGACGGGGCAGTGGCGGTGGTAGTTGGATCCACCCGGGGCGGGATATCCCGGCCCAAGGCCCATCTACTAACCCCAGGGGCCCCACCGGGTTGGGCCTTTCCCCAAAACACCCTTCCCGTCTCGTGAACAGCCAACGCTCGCCTTGTGTTCGGTGGAGGGTGAGCTCGTCAGGCCGTTGGCTTTTTTGCGAAAAGGACCCCCACTTTGCAGCGCAGCAGAACGTTGTTTGGTGGAGAGGTAAAGAGAGGGGTGCTCTTTCGATACCACTACCAGGCTTCTAATTTTTGGCTGCATCTTATTAATTTAATAAATAATAATTATTGAAAAAAATCAAAACTAAAAACTATCTAAAAAGCAAAAAAGAACAGATCAAAGTGTTTAGTGCCTCTTGCGAGTAGCTTTGGCTCTTAAGTCTTCGAGTTTTCTGTATCTGAAAGGCAGACGGGAAACTACTTCGCGTATGGACGGTCTTATCTGCTGGCGTCTGGCAGCTCTCTAGATTAGTTTATCTTACAAGTTGCGGTGGATTTGCAAGAAAAGTTATCATGGCTAGTTAGATCGAAGCTTGGCATTACACAACTATTCCCTTTTCTACACCCTCGTGAAATCAAATTTCTTTGAGCCACGAAATCAGATTATATAACTTCACAAGGAGCACGATGACGTTGAACTATAAAAGGGCTTGTCGACAGATCAAAATCACATAAATCTCTCCACAGATTATTATTATTTATAAATCAAAACTAAAAATCATCCGCAAAAATCAATACGTGGCTACAATTAGGACGTAAGCGTTATGTAAGAGTAAGACAGCAAGGGTGCTTCCGTCCTTAGAATATTGGATACGTACTGGACTACTCAACAAGAAACCAACTTACGACTGCCTCGTATATAAAAGCCTCGCAAGACACCAATTTCCACCTCCTTCCCCTCTCGTCTCGTCTCCGTCCAGAATACTTCTCTTCCTCCTACGCCGCCGGCGGGTTCTCCGTTACTCCGGCGATGGTCGGCGCATCCAATCCCCACTCTACCAATCACGAATAATACATATACAGCTCTCGTCGCATTCCATAAGCTAGCCCCCTCATCCTGTCGGGTCGGATCAAGAGGAGATGGACATCGGTGTGGGTCTCCGGGCGACGCCCCGTGCCTGGGCCGGACTCGAAAAACCGCACGGCTCCTCCTCGGCGAGAGTCCCAGTGAGGTTCGCGGCGGAGAAGCCGGCGCGGCCGCTGGTCTTGGTCTCTGACTCGCGGCGGAGCACGGATCATCCCATCCGTGGTGCCAAACTGAAGGTTTCGTGTTGCAAGAAACCAGCAGGTAAGTGGTTTTATTGCCTCTTTATTTATCATAGCCCTGGATATGATTTGGATTTGCGTATGTCAACTATACTTTGTACCGCCAAATCGGTGCAAGAAATTAATTAGTCCCGGATACGATGATTTGCATATGTCAACGACCATTGCAACTTTGATTTGGTACCGTCGCAAAATTGTTTATTTTTGAGTGGAAATTTTGTTGAAGTTTTGGTCTGTCATCAGCGGGTTTCGCGGGAAGAGAGATGTACCTGCAACAGCTGTTGGCATGAGTCGCGTGACACGCTTCATACGTTACACGTGGCAACTGAAGGAGCGAACAGGAAGTCAGGAAGGAATGGGCAAGACTATTTCGTGAATCCAAAGAATGTTAGGGTCTAAATCGAAAATGGTGAAATTGGACTGTAGCCATGGAATTTCCTGAACGGCCTGGAATAGTGGTGCAATTAGTAGTAGTTGGGGGACGTTGGGACCTTTCCGTTCCGCGTCAATCATCAGCTGCAAGTAGCCACTGAAATGGACATAAACCTAATCATTGCAGTCATTAGCTATTTAGTATCTAATTATTTCTGTAAAATGCAAGGGTGTATCATGGATTACAAGGAAAATTTCAATGGTTGATCCCATCCGTGTTAAACCCCTCCTGTTGTGTCACTACTGATTCAGAAATTTCCGCGTTTGCTTCTGTAGGAGCTCAGAATGGTGGGCCTTGAGCCCTTGAGTAGCTAGCTATTCATGTATGGAAGGCAAATGATACCTTCGAAACAGATCATGCTAGGAGAAATTATAGGACTCAAGAGAAGTACATAACCGATTGATCATGTTAAGAATAGTTGGGCTCCATGTTGTTAATTAGTTTACAATTTAGAGCTTATCAAAGCATTGAGATATGACATGCATGCATGATGTATGGTTTGCAGGTACTGAGAAAGTCCATTATTCTACTGATGAAGCTCTCACACTAAAGGTTAGGAAATAATGTAATGACAGTTGCCTTTACATGAAGAAACTCATGTACAATTCATGGACCAACTACAGTTTTCTGTTAATATAACCGACGTCCATGTTAACTGCAGCAAAAAGCAAAGGATGTGCTCCCTTACTTGAATGACCGCTGTGTTTATCTAGTTGGTTGGTCCTTGCTCCGCTTCAGCTCTAGACTTTAGTGAATCCCGTCATATTGCATTGCTTATCTAATATGTGCATACGTTGATATATAGGAATGATGGGTTCCGGTAAAACTACAGTTGGGAAGATATTAGCTGAAGCATTAGGTTATTCATTCTTTGACAGGTTTGCATTTCTCTCTGATAGTTAACTGCGGTAACTATCAAATGCCAACGTTAACTGCAGCAACTACCAAATGCCAACCAAGTTCTTCTTTGAAGTAACTTATGCCGCTCATGGTTTAGTAATTTTACTGGTCCTTTCTTTTCACAGTGATAAGTTGGTTGAGAACACTGTTGGTATCTCGTCAGTTGCTGAGATTTTTCAGCTCCATAGTGAAGCATTCTTCAGGGATAATGAGGTATATGCTTATTTCTCTAGATATAATGAGATATAATTCTATTTCTTTTCTATTGAGGATTGAAGGTATGGTAAATTACTCAAAATTCCAACATGCCATTCTTTTCTGTCTTGGAATGATGGAATTTGCAATTCTCCATCTCAAATTTGCATGCTGTAATATAGTAGTGGCCGACAGTATTAAGCTCCTATTCAAGTACCTGATAAGCAAGTGTTCTGATATAATCTTATTTCATTCGACTTGTCAAGAGTAAGGTACTAAGGGATTTGTCGTCAATGGATCGATTAGTTGTTGCAACCGGAGGTGGTGCCGTGATCCGACCAATCAATTGGTACTGGAAGTGATAAACTACCCTGAGTTGCTCTTCAAAAGCAATGCTTACTAAGTTTACTGTGTGAAATTTGCAGGAGCTACATGAGGAAAGGGCTAACTATCTGGTTAGATGTTCCCATGGATGCGCTTGCAAGAAGAATTGCTGCAGTGGGAACCGCTTCTCGGCCCCTCTTGCATCAGGAATCAGGTGATGCTTATGCAAAGGTAGGTAGCTACTGATGCTCTTATTTATATCTGCAATTTGAGTTTGGCATGCAGACAGTGCTAATAACTTCTTGTTTTCTTGTGCAGGCTTATGCGAAACTTACAGCACTTTTTGAACAAAGAATGGACTCGTATGCTAATGCTGATGCCAGAGTTTCCCTTGAACGTAGGTATCCTATAGAGTCCAATTACAACATCGCTGTATGTAATCCTGATTTTTGCTCTAGTGCTTTATTGTTTATACTACTAATGGACCCATCAAATATGATGATTTTATCTAATGTTAAGTTTTTAATACATAGCTTCACATTATTTAACTACAAATACCATTATTCACAATGCAGATATTGCATTCAAACAAGGACAAAATGATGTGACGATGCTTACACCAAGTGCCATCGCTACTGAGGTATTTCTACCTTGGTTGACTGACCTTTTGAGCTGTTCCTGACTGGAAAATTTTCACCTTCCACTCTTCCAGGCATTGCTAAAGATGGATAGCTTCCTTACTGAGAAGGCCATGGTCAGAAACTGACCACACCTCGGTGGTTTAAAAGGACACCAACCAACGGCTCTTGTTCGTTTTGTTGTATATGTACCTTTGCATATGACATCCTTCTTAATATAGCCTGAGCATGTTTATTCACCCAATATGACGGAGAATAATTTGAGTTTCTACTTGTGTAAATGAATTAGTAAATAGCCTTCAATTAAAGGAATGGTTGTCTCGTCTTTTATCTTAAGGCAGTATGGAGTATGGTGGAAGGGACTTGGGAGCTATTGATCATAACATACTATATCGCCATTTCGCTAGATCTCTTCCTCATATATTTTGAAACAAAACCGCAATTTACATGAACCCATCCTTTCAAGGCGAACTGCGGTATTGTATTATAACATAGGTTTAAACAGAAGTTTATCAGTTACGGCACGCGGGCGTAACAAAAAAGCCGTTTATGGGGTCTCCTTTTTTTTTTTCAAAATATGTACATGAATCCCAAAAATTTGTACATGGCGAAGTACAATTTCCAAAACTAATCACGGTAAAGCCAATAAATAGATGGATACTGGATCTCATTGTACTTCTAGAGGTGTTTCAAAAGACGGCTGTATAAAAACCTTTCAAGAAACAGAGATTGAAAACTTGTACCTTTAGCTTCATATGAACATTCTTCTGATGGTTCTTGCAACAGCACGAGATATAACGCGATTAGTTAAATCCGCTGGCAGGAGGAGAGACTGCTGTTGGGACTCTGTTGGAAGCTGCATTGAAGAAGGGCGCAAATGAGCGTTAGTGTGGAGCTCAGAAGTTACAAATTACGTGCCACACGGATTGTGATCTATAATCTCATCAAAATCGTATGTCCCTTCGTACCTCTGGAATGACAAAAAAGAACTGGCAAAAACTCTGGCAGAGACCTCATTTCATATAGCACAAGAGAAATCTCATCTGTGCTATCATCTTCCTTCTCCCCGGTGCTGTTATATCCAGGAATCTGCAAAACTTGTACAGAATGAGAAACAGTACAAACAAAGTCTAAAAACACAAGTGGTACACCTTGCGATGTCAATAGATCCGCTCAGTTATTTTACTCACACCAGAGGAGATGAGGTATTGAAAGTTCACACTATATAGTGTATGCATATTTTCAATAAATCATGTGAAATCTGATGCTTAAAGTACTCAGTCAGTATATGTGATTTTAGTTTATTAATGTGATACATATAAATAAAATTAAAAAGTTGCTGAACTTTATAATATAATGTTGTACAGTTAACCGCTGGTCTACTGCCGTCGCAACCTACAAGTTGATGTCTTACAAAGCCTCTCGATGCAGAAGCCGGACAAGGATGGCCTCTCGGCGCCCATTCCGGCCCTGGTTCGGCACTTCATCTCCATGGTCAGCGCACCGGTCCAAGTGCCGCTTGCTTCAAGAGCTTCCTGGCCTCAGGCTGAAGTCAACAGCCCGGACGCAGCGTGCGTCTTGCTTCTAAGACTCGGCATTGCACGGCTCGTCCGCTAAGACAAACTCAAATTCTGTTAATACGCAAGCTAGGTGTTGTTAAGACAAGTCAAAACATACAACGTGGTCAGAACACTTATGAAAGTCTTGACTGTGAGTACTCGGAAGCTCATGGTCATAGACGTTTCGGTGACCGACACGCGGTTCGGACTTCGCCACCCGCTTGGAGGCATCACCTCGACGGGGCGGCCGACTTTACCGCCGACCTCCTTGTAAGCATCACCTCGGAGGGACAACATCACCCATGCTCTGCTTCTATGATTTGTTGGTGGACTCTGAAGTTGTATTATGATCAGTAAAAGAAGGAGTCTCTATCGGGGCTGCAAGCTACCAGTTGCATCGGCCTACCAGTTGGTACCATCGCGCTTGCTATCGGGGGACGGAGAGCTGGGATAGTTGGTCACGTCAGCTCGCCCATCAGGATCTCCACGCTTGTTGTCGAGAGAGTCTTGCTGTAGGGGTGGCCTAACCCCCGTGACTGGACCTTGCAACTGGCTCAATATGTAATAGGTCTAATAATATAGAGGAATATACCAATGTATTATTATCTTTTGTAATTATTAAGGGGTAGGATAAAAATTTCTCATCCTACCCCACCCATGTATATAAACCCCCAAGAGGGGTCTGAGAAGGGTAGGTCCGATCATTTTCGCACATACCGTCTCTCTGCTGGCTCTCCTCTCCTAGTCCCCTCATGTACTGTTTGGTTTGTAGCCACAACAGGGAAGATTAAAGATGGACTCGTTGGTTATGTGGATTCTGATTTTGCTAGAGATTTAGATAAAAAGAAGATCTCTCACTGGTTATGTGTTCATTGTTAGAGGGTGTGCTGTTAGTTAGAAAGCAAGTTTGTAAGCTACTGTTGTTTTGTTTACTATAGAAGCTGGGTATATGGTTATTTTGAAGCTTGCAAAAAAACCATTTGGCTAAGAGGTATATTTTGTGAGCTTTGTAGAAGTATATCTTGCACTACAAAACTTTGTGGTAGTTAGAGTGCTATTTTTCTTACAAAAGATCAAATGTTCTATGAGAGAATAAAGCACATGGATATTAGATATCACTACATTCTATGTATCATTACTCAATGTGATATTAAAGTCAGCAAGATAAGAGGTATATTTTCTAAGCTTTGTAGAAGTATATCTTGCACTACAAAACTTTGTGGTAGTTAGAGTGCTATTTTTCTTACAAAAGATCAAATGTTCTATGAGAGAATAAAGCACATGGATATTAGATATCACTACATTCTATGTATCATTACTCAATGTGATATTAAAGTCAGCAAGATAAGTACTCATAATAATTCAGCTGATATATTGACAAAGCCAGTTACAACCACTAAGTTTGAGCTTTGCTCAGACTTTATTAGTATTACTCACTAGTCCTTTGGACTTTCAGCTTACAAGGTGTACACTTTGATTTTTATTGGAGGAGTTTGTCACGTATTTTAACTATTGGAGGGAATTCAGTTTAAGGTGGAGATTGTTAAAGTTAATCCGAATTCGTACCGCATCCATGTAGGACACTACATCGTCTCATGACAAACGTGGTATGACATGTGCCATGGTCAAGCGTAAGTTGTATTAGACGTGATATCAACCTGTAGCAACCGACTCTGATTTGGTTTCCTCTTCATGTGGGACTCATTTTTCTCACCCTATATGTGTACTCCAGTAGTCTATAGGAAGAGCATAAGCTCCATCGTAAATATTTTCTTATTATAGTGATTTAACTTCGTGCGATCATGGTTTTCCTACAAAGATTTTTCACATAAAAATTTGTATCTCCCGTCTCTATTTTTATGTGCATTATTCACAACACACAACATTCAGTTCTTCCTAAAAGGGATCGCTCATGGTTCTTTACTGGCTAGTTATAGCAGATGCTGCAATTCAAAAGATACTAAAATAAAATGAGAATGATGAAACATAAAGTATGATTTTTCCGCAGTCCATGTATTTACCATACTCTCCATATTTCATTCCTCAGAAAAATACATGGTTTTGATTACATGCTTGTCTCTAATGTACAAGCTTAGTAGCTCTAGTTAGTAGGTATAGTGAATTTAAGGGGCTGCTCCACCCCCAGTATACTATACTGTATCTATTAGGAGATCTGTGCATTTCACAGCCTTACATGACTGCCTGACTACACAAAAACAGTCTAAATGCTCAGGAATCAAACTAATTCCTACACAGATAGCAAAGCTCTAATCACATATCGCAACTTGCAAAACCCTCTCCAAGAGCTTTCAGATGATCTGAAGTTCTGAACTCTGTAGCATCTGCATCTGGCAGGATCCATCTCTGAGGATACAGAACATCCATTCCTGCTTTTTGTGCAGCGATGGCTAAGCTTGTGAAATGCGAAGATCTCGCTTAACATGCAACTCTATCGATCTATACTTGCTCTTATACACCGTCTATCTACACGTATACATGTGCTATATATGCGTGAGCGTATTTATATATCGTCGGACCAATCCTGCGGCTCGCCCTCGGAGAAGAGCGCCTCGACGATGTTGTCGATGAGCGAGTCGACGAAGGCGTTGCATCCCAGCGTGAACATCTGCCCGATCCTGTTGCGCGCGCTGGACACCCACGCGAACGCGGCGGCGCAGGCGACCACGGCCAAGCACAACCCCGCCGCCTCCTCAATCTCCATCATGTCCAGCTTCCTGAACAGCGAGTTCCCCGTCGTCACCTCCACCGCCACGGCCGCCGCGAACGCAACCTGAAGTAACAAGAACACGAGGGAACGGTAAGCTCCAGGTTGTTTTACACCGTTGATCTCCAATCGGACGGCTGAGATTATAACGATGAGACAGGAAAGAGGAAACGGAGAAACGGTGAAGGCGCGGACCATGGCGAGGCGGCCGGAGATGGTCTCGAAGTCCTGGCTCTTGCGGCAGCTCTCGATGTAGTCGGCGAGCGATGCGAAGAACGGCGAGCCGGCCGCGCCGCCGCTCGCCTCTTCCTCCCCCGCAAGCCTCTTCCGCGTCAGCACGCCGCTGCCAGCGCCGTACGATCGGAGCGTGCAGAGGCGAGGCTGGAGCACGATCTTCCCGCCATCCCGCCTCGGCTGCTGCGACGGCGGCGACGGTGTCACCTTCTGCGGCGCGATCTTGCAGATAATCGCGCGCGTCGAGGCCGCCATGGCACCGCGGACTCGACGAACGATCGAAGTGGGTCTTTGGAATCCGCTCGTGAGCTGTGAGAGCAGCAAGCAGCGACTTCTCTTCTCGGCCTCCTTTTTGAAAGTTCGGCAGGGACAGCGAGTGGCGGAGGGTGGCCGTTCACCGCCCGGTGAACTGGTCCGCTAGACGGTCAGGATTCACGGCGGAGCGCTCGTGCGAAAGGCTTATCGCTGGGTAAGCTCGTCGGGCGGTGAAGGGACCCCGGATTCTTCGGCTAACTTCGCGCGCAGCTGTCAGTAGTCGCGTTCCGTCGCGTACCAGGAATCCACGTAGCCGCCGTTGCTTCGCCGAGACGCAGGTGTGGGGCACACGAACGTGGCGGGTTTCGCGGACACATGCGTCTCTCTCGCGCTGCCGGATCACGGACGCCTCCTCCGCCCTCCGTTTCCCATCCTACGGTTCTCCCCTATACTCGTACATCTTTATCCCTTCCCGTGTTACTGAGAAATTGGTGTACGTGTTAGGCCCCGCTTGGTTGGGTTGAAAAATAGGATTTTATGATTAAAATCACACTATAGTTAGTTGAAATATTATACTGTAGCTGAAGGTGATTTATTTAGAGTAATTAAATTAAAAAATAGAAAATATGTTAGCTAATCACAGACAACGTAAATGAATACAGGAAAAAGAACCAGTAAAAAACTAAAAAACCAAAAGTTAAAAAAAAAGATAAAATATATAAACAGTGTAAAATAAATCAGGAATTAGAAGGTCGAGCCGAAATGAGAAGGATGGTAGGCAGTCAGCCCCTGCATGATGACTTCTAATGTGGAGTTATCCCACCTAGATCTGTCCTTTGATCAGTATTCAGTACGGTTATGTCAAAAATGGATTTTGATCTCCTGGATCAATTGATAACTAGCCGGTAGTCGCTTCTACTGTGGGTATTGCTGCAGTGATGATCGCATAAAATCGGGAGGCCAGGTGCTAACAGTTGCTGGGTAACGGATACGGCCGCGGTTCTTCTCCATAAGTGGTTTACTGGCTGTCACGCTGTCCAAGTTGCCCTCTACTGCGTTTCACGGTCAGGTTACGAGCTTTTTCAGCCATCTGCAAAAGGCAGCACACATTTTCTCTGATGTTTGTGAGCCAGCAGAGCTCCAGGTCCAGATGTAAGAACCGTACCCAACGCTCCCTGGCTCCACGTCGATGGCTCATATCCACCCGGATAATCTGATAGCAATACAACATCTGGCTACGAAGAATACAGTGCTATCTCCATCTCAGAAGAAGAAGAAAAGAAGAGAGAAGAATACAAGGCTATCGCTAGCTTGTGTACGATCTCAGAGCCTCACAGGCCCATTTCGCTTCAACCATCCTTTCATATTGCTTCGCCGTGTAAAATATACTAGCCTCATAGGCACGGCGTCACGCCGCGTCAGCCACCGTGTGTACCGAAGTAAAAGAGACGATAATTCGTGAGGGGGTTTTTTAAAAAAAACGAGGGGCGTATGTGTATTTTCGGAAAAGTTAAATGTCTTTTTCGTAAAAAACCGAGGGCACATGTGTATTTTCGAAAAATTCAAAGGTCTTTTTTGTAAAAAAGGGAGGACCTGTATGTAAATAAACGAGGACCCGTACGTAATTTAGAAAACCGCGGGGGGCTATCCTGCAAAGTGGAGGGGCTAAAAAACTGGCAGAGACCTTTTCGTGAGGAAAAAGGATCTTTACGTAATTTCCGAAAAATACAGGAACTTTTTCGCAAAACTGCTCCCCCGACCGTACCGAAATTCGGCCGCCACGCGCCGGCCGAGGGAGCGCAGGGGGGCGACGTGGACGCCCTCAGCGGCCGGGAAACCGGCGGGGTGTAATATGGGTATGATATAGAACACATTACTGAGACAGGAGCTTCGAAAAACACGTACTTCCGGGGGGGGGGGGGCAAAAGTTTCACCAGATTACAGCTTTATGAGCCTTACAAGTACGATAGAACAGCACACGCAAACTCGATCAGGAAGTTAAGATGATAACATAGGTAGTACATGGCAAGCTCGCACACTCGTAGGAGCTAATTAGAACCGCAGGAAATTAAGATGGAAGATTACTAGGACACACTCTTGCTTAAACACGCTAGCAAGCATCATCTCAAGGCCAGGGAAAACTCACGGCCATCATCTCTACATACCATTAGCATTGACCTGAGGCTTCGAGCCACCTGACACATTGGGATCACCGCTTCTAGATCTGATCTCATTTTGCTGCACAATAACTTCCTCAGTCCGGGAAACCTCTGCAGATGCCAACTTGGTGGGCTCTTGCGCGCCTGCAGAAAGAGAAGAAAACTGACATTAACACATTATTAGCATCTCCATTGCCACATCTACAATACCTCTACACCAATCTGACGTTTTATTTCATGTTTCATGTTCTCAGTACGGGTTAATTTTGAGAGCGGCATGCAAGCTTACCTGCAGCATCCTTGTCTTCGGAGCTGCCATAGCCCGTGACACGCTCGACGAGGCCGAAGAACATGTCCTTGAGCTGAGCAGCGAAGGCGGCCATGGGAGCTAGCTGGTCAAGCTGTGCTACTACTACCTCTCCTCAAAACAGTACTGCACTGCTGCTACTTGTCCAGTTTTTTCCCCTGAACTGCTTAGCTGCTTACTGCTTTCAGTGACTGGCGGCTTGGTGAGTCCTCTCGCCATCACCGGGCGCTCCATTTATACACGGCGCGGGTCACCAAACGCCCAGCTTTGCTTTACCAGACAAGGCCCACGCGCGTGCGAGGATATTCAGAGCAACAATTCAGATTTGCTTGTGTTTTTCAGATCCACGACGGAATCAGAATTTATCGGCTACCGCGCATGTGTATCATACGGTTGGCGAGCATCTCTCGAATTCTCAGTCGCATTCTTTTATTCCTCCAAAGAGATAGTATCAAATATTAAAAACAACAGGGAGGGGAGATTTGTTGTTTATCCACCATTATCCACTACGTGATACGATAGACTGCGTGCGGCAGCCAATACTATAATAAAGCGTGATTATCCAACCGGCAAATTGCATTATCAATGTGCTTAACATAATATAATAGAAATATGGTCCTAGCATGCAGGACCGATGGCAGGAATCAAAGGAGGTAAGATCATCTTTTTCTCTTTTTAAACTAATACAAAATCAACATTCTTTTACTTCTTCACTCGATTAGCTATAAGAAGTTAATAAAATCATATACACTGCAAAAACAAGTACAAAGTAGAAGCCAACAAGCCAAGAAAATAAAAGAAGCACAAACGAGCTAAGGCATCAGGTGGCCGATCTGATCGAGCATAGGAGGTCTGACCGCTCGTGCCACAGCGATATGACCGTTCGCTATTCCAAAACAGAGAACAACCAGCCATCAAGAACTCAAAATGACCTAACTCCGAATCTAATCAACCAAATGAGTTGAAACTTGAAACATAGCTTCGTTAGGGTCTTATTAACCTATTCCAACAATGGATCGACAAGCTACTCAACAAAGTTTTAATCTTTACCCAAAACAAGGTAGCTTACACCAAAACTATCAAACTGAGGCAAACACCAAGAACTTGCTATAGAGTTGCCTAAATAGATGGGATCTTATAGTGCCCTGAATTTTTGGAAGGGCCACAAAAGCGGCAAACCCTAATTAGCCTTCCTAATCTAGGCTCGAGGGCTAATAAAAGGAGGTATGGTTCTTTTCTTCCATGCACAACCTTTTCCACAATCAGGTTCCCATCTCCATCTACATCTCTCTCTCCCCCATCTATTCTCTCTCTCCCAGGCGGCCTACAGTAGCGGTGCAGCACAGGTGCCCGACGACTGGAGCGAGGTGCAGCGGCGGTAGGCGGCACGCAGGGCCACGGCGGTGGCTTGGTGACGGCGCAGGCCGATGGGCATGTGGGCGTGGCTTGGCGCGGGCAACAGGCGGCAGCGGCAGCGCTAAAGGCAGGCAATGGCCCAGGCAAGTGACGCGGGGGCGCGGCAGTGGCAAGTGGTGCATGGGCCAGGCGTGACAGCTCAACGGCTAGCGGCAGTGGCGCGGCACAGGTGGTGGCGGCAGTGGTGCAGCGCAGACGCTGGTGGCAGAGGTAGGCAGCAGCAGGTGGCACGCGGGCATGGCTTGGTGGCGGTGCAGGCTGGGACGGCGGTGGCCAGCGGCGGTGTGGTCGTTGCTCAATGCAACATGGTTCAGCCGGTTTGGGCACGGCTGAATCGCGTTTCGCACAGGTATGAGCTATGTTATAATATCCTTTTAAGATAATTCCTAGATTGCGATTATAATATTATCATTTCACATCGCTCAAACCACTCAACTCAACCCAAAACTTACTATAAACCTGTAGGGTTGGTCTGATCGTTAATCACAGGTCGGTCTGACCACCCAATTCCTCTCAACCTCGCTCTGGTAATAGGGGACCGGTTTGACCGCTGGCACAACAATAATCTAACCGCTTAAGATCACTAGAAAACAATATATCTAGAATTTCGGTTAAACTCTGTCTAGTTTCAACTTAGAACTCCAAATAGAGTGATAGCTAGTGCAACACATCCTCAAACATACCTACACAATTGTTTGATGTCTATTTTCCAAAAGTCATATGGCTAGTCTGATCACTCCATAGCCATCGACCAGGCCGTCGTTACCAGACCGGTAAAATCTTGATAGCAACTCTGAAAACTAAAAGCTTCAAAACCAAACTCAAACTTCAATAAAACTTGAACACCAAAGTTAAATACTCATTACAACCATATGGTGACTTTTATGTGGTCTCACGCGGCCATCTTGTCCTCCAGAATCATTGGATCACGCGAGCAATCTCGTATTCTATACTTTACAACTTACCTGTTTTTGACCCTAGGGATGATGAGCCTGGATCAACGGGTATGTTCATAATAGATGTGGCTAATGGCTTTCAGCTGAAAAGAAATATTAGGCCAGTCTCAGTGGAGGTTTCATGTCCCAGTTCCCAACACACCCATATTTTGGAAACAGTGCAGAAGAGTTTCATCCCCATGAAACTCTCTCTACTCCCATGAAACTTTTATCATCTCTTCTCATCAATACAGTGCCATGTCAGCGTATTTAATGCCTATGAAACTCTATGAAACCCCCACTGAGACTGGCCTTAGTGGCTGAAATAAATAGCTTTTAAAAGGAGTGAGAGATACATGCGTGAGACAGAAGTGAGAGGAGTATGATGTATGATATATCCGTATCCTCATATCTTAGTTTCGAAACACGACGAAAATAAAAGGAGTAAAAAAGTCGCTTTAAAAAATTGATTCGCTGATAGCTTCTTTGAGCACAAGCCCATAATAAACGGACCCAACAGCCAGGATCGTTCGTCATTCCACATGTGGCATGCGCTGTGCCAACCAGGCCAGGCCAGCATGGTGACATGATTCATGGAATCGTGGTCCATTTGATCATGATATCGTACCGTTTGCGTGCTTTGTCGTTATGATTGGAACACCCGATGATACGCTGCGTCAAGCCTGTACTGTAGAAATGGATGCATGCATCTGATGCGTTTTTTTTTTTGGTGGGACAGAGGAAGTGCGTGCTGCGTAGAACGGTACAAGTGGGGAAGGGGTAGCATAGACCCCGAGGAAGTTTGGGCGCATCCGGCTTAGAGCAAGTATTATAAGGGCATCTCCATCAGTATGAGCTAGTTACTAGCTCTAAGACAACTTCTCCAATAGTACTAACTTTAGCACATAGCTCATAACATAAATAGCCTCACATGACACTCTCACATAATCTTGGAATGTGTGTATGAGACTAGCTCTTGATCAAGAGATAGCTTTTCTCTCTCTTCTATTAAAATATGAAATAATATGTTTAGAGCTAGCTTATAAGTCACTGTTGGAGATGCTCTAAGAGGCTGTAAGCTGGTTGTATGCTGAGGTGGAGGAGAGAGAGGAGGAGAGAGAAGAGAGGTGGGCTGTAAGCTTACAGCCAGCTGAAGCACAAGAACCAAGAAACTTTGTGAGAGGAAGGGGTAGATCATACAGCCTTCAGCTGGCTGTAACTACTATATGAGTAGGCTGATAAGTGGGCTATAAGTATCTATACAGCCAGCTGAAGGCTGTATTATAAGACTTGCTCTTAGAAAGGGAGGCCCAAGTTTTCAGCCTGATTTGGCTGTAGTCTGTCTAGCTCATGTTAGGTCTAGGTTCTTTAGGGTCCCTAGATTAGATCTAGCGGGCTATCCTTTCTCTAGGGTTCTTGAGGTAATCCGAGAGGGAGAGAGAGAGAGGTACCAACCTTCCGGTGTAGAGGATGAAGATCCGGCCATCGTGGTTCGTTGGTGAAGCTCTGCGCACGGGCAGCGACGGTCGGGGAAGAGGAGCGGCGGTGGCGTCTCGCGGTGGCGACGATCTTCCTGGCCGGTGGTGACTTCCCGTCGCTGGAGCGCCCCCTCAACAGATCGGGTTTAGGGTTTGTCGGTGGGGTGACGGCGGCGCGGTCAACCTCGTGATGCGTGCCGCCCGGCCCCCACCTCTGTATTTATAGCGCTGGCGACAGGGGCCCACCAGCCAAAACGGGCTGGGCGCCCCCGATCAGGGCGCGGTCAAGGGATGGGCTTTGGCCGTTGGGCCAAAGCCCTGA
Source organism: Dendrocalamus latiflorus (assembly GCA_017311315.1). NCBI lineage: Eukaryota > Viridiplantae > Streptophyta > Magnoliopsida > Poales > Poaceae > Dendrocalamus > Dendrocalamus latiflorus. The sequence goes on along the minus strand of CM029656.1, from coordinate 35,765,680 downwards.
GATCATTCTAACATTCTCCCCCTTGATCTCAGTCTATACTTTATCTTTAATTACTTTTGACTTTACACATTCCATCACAGATTAGTGCATAGAACATGTCTCATCGTCACGGCCAATCGCCGATAGATTCAACAGTTACAATACACCTCTCTGTTCTGAAACAGTTACTTTAATCTTTGGGCCATCTTTTAGTCCAGGAATCATAGGCTTTCCCTTAAACCCATGCCGGCTACATGTTCTCTGAACACGTTGGGTGGTAAGCCTTTGGTAAGCGGATCCGCTAGCATCTTTGCGGTACTTATGTGCTCAAGACTTATAATTTGATCCCGAACTTTATCTTTCACAACATAGTACTTTATGTCAATGTGTTTGGCAGCACCACTTGACTTATTGTTGTGGGCATACGTTACTGCGGGTTCATTATCGCAGTACAACTTAAGTGGTCTATTGATGTCGTCAACCACTTTTAAACTGGGTATGAACTTCTTTAGCCAGTTCACCTGCCCCGTAGCCTCATAACATGCTACAAACTCGGCATACATTGTGGACGATGTAGTGACGGTTTGCTTTGAGCTTTTCCACGATATAGCTCCTCCAGCGAGAGTGAATACATATCCGGATGTAGACTTTCTATCATCTCCCGCAAAATCAGAATCTGTATACCCCACTATATGGAGTAAATCTGATCTTCTGTATGTCATCATGAGGCCTTTTGTTCCTTGCAAATAACGCAAGACTTTCTTTATCAATTTCCAATGTTCTATTCCAGGATTGCTCTGGAATCTGCCAAGTAACCCGGTAACAAATGCTAAGTCAGGGCGTGTGCACACTTGAGCATACTGTAAGCTTCCGACAGCTGAAGCATATGGAACCGATTTCATTTGTTCGAGCTCGTACTGGTTCCTGGGGCATTGAAAATCCCCATATCTGTCGCCCTTGACTATAGGTGCAGATGATGGACTACATTTATGCATACCAAATTTCTTTAAGACTTTCTCTATGTATGCCTTTTGTGACAGTCCCAATACCCCTTTGTTTCTATCTCGGTGAATTTCGATCCCTAGAACGAATGAAGCTTCACCAAGATCTTTCATATCGAAGTTTGAGGACAAAAACTTCTGTCTCCAGTAGTAGACTGATATCACTACTAGCCAGTAGGATGTCATCCACATACAGGATTAGGAAGATAAACTTCCCATCTTTAAACTTTGCATAAACACAGTTGTCCTCTACATTCTCTTTAAACCCAAATTTTCTTATTGTACTGTCAAACTTCAAGTACCACTGTCTTGAAGCTTGCTTTAACCCATAAATCGATTTCTTTAGGCGGCATCCCATTCTTTCATTTCCTTCCACGACAAAACCTTTCGGTTGTGCCATGTAAACATTTTCCTCCAAATCCCCATTAAGAAATGCCGTCTTTACATCCATCTGATGTAATTCTAAATCATAATGTGCTACTAATGCCATTATGATTCTGAAGGAATCTTTACATGAGACTGGAGAAAATGTCTCATTGTAATCAATACCTTCTCTTTGCGTAAAGCCTTTCGCCACAAGTCGCGCTTTGTATCTTTCTATATTCCCTTGGGAGTCAAGCTTTGTCTTGTAGACCCATTTACAGCCTACTGTTTTGGCTCCTTTAGGAATAATTTCCAAGTCCCAGACTTTATTAGTCTTCATGGACCTCATTTCCTCTTCCATGGCATCAAGCCATTTTGAGGAACTTTCGCTTCTCATGGCTTCTTCAAATGAGGTGGAATCATCCTCCATTTGAAATTCCTCTGTATGATAAATCTGATAATCATCAGAAATAGCTGATCTTCTTACTCTTTGAGACCTCCTCGGAGCCTCCTCATTTGGTACATCTACTGTTTGAGGCTGCTGTTGCTCCCCCTCATCTGTGGCAATAGGTTCTATATGATCCTGAAGAGCAAGTTCTTCATTCTCATTCATTGTTGCCACGGGAGGAACAATAACAGGTGCTGGCACCACAGTGTCTTGCACCGTCGGTGCAGCGACAGCAGGTAGTGTGAAGAATGGCTCTTGAATCATCGGAGTGGGCGCATACACCCGCTTCTCTTCAAGGTCAATCTCTCGAGCTACCACGCTCCCCCTCATCATTTCATCCTCTAAGAAGACAGCATGTCTCGTTTCTACAAACTTTGTATATCTGTTTGGACAGTAGAAACGATAACCTTTTGACTTTTCAGGGTAGCCAATGAAATGGCAACTTACTGTTTTGGGATCAAGTTTCCCAAGGTTTGGGTTAAATACTTTAGCCTCAGCAGGACTCCCCCACACACGTAAGTGGTTTAGTGAGGGAACTCTTCCTGTCCACAACTCGTACGGTGTTTTGGGCACCGACTTACTAGGCACTCTGTTGAGAATATGAATAGCGGTTTTCAACGCCTCCATCCATAAACTCAATGACAGTGTGGAATAGCTCATCATGCTTCGCACCATATCCATCAGGGTACGGTTGCGTCTTTCAGCTACTCATTTTTGCTGAGGTTCGCCTGGTGTAGAATACTGGGCCACTATGCCATTTTCCTGTAAAAACCTTGCAAAAGGTCCAGGAACTTATCCATATGGGGTATGTCGACCGTAGTACTCCCCCCACGGTCAGATCGGACTATCTTAATCTTTAAATCGTGTTGGTTTTCAACTTCAGCCTTAAATATCTTGAATTTATCCAAGGCTTCATTTCTTTATTTGATTGGATAAATATATCCAAAACGGGAGTAATCATCCGTGAATGTTATGAACGAGTCATATCCATCCACACTAGCGTCTTTTTTAATTTTCTTTACATATTTTCCTTTAATGCATTCTCTGCATTGTTCTAAGTCTGAGAACTCTAATGGAGGAAGAATATCATTCTTAACTAGTCTTTCTATTCTCCCCCTCGAAATATGGCCTAAACGACAGTGCCATAATTTCGACGACTCATCTAGAGTTCTCTGTCGTTTTCTGTTTACATTCGTAGACGAGGATTCATTCACTTTCTCGCACGCGACGTTCCCATTATCGCATACGACATTCACATCAATGTTCTCACATTTCTTTGTCATTATCATCTTTAAGTAATCAGGACAGTTCTTCTTGTAGTGTCCCGTCTTTTGGCAGTGAAGACGCTGATTTTTGTCTACTGCAAACTTATTCTGTTGAGGCTGATAGACAGGGGCTTTTCCCTTGTTCTTTGAAGAAGGAGTTACTGTTGAAGTTCTTTTCTTGTTGTCCTTCACATAGTTGATAGAACCACCATGTGAGGTTTTAATTCTTTCCTCCTCTTGCACACACATAACTATGCACTTTTCCATGTCCCATTTCTCGGGCTGCATATTATAGTTGACAACAAAGGTGTCAAACTCTTTTGGCAAAGAAGCAAAAACCAAATGAATAAGGAACTCATCCTTGAGAGCCAAATCCATCGGTTTAAGTTTAGATGCCAAGTTGCTCATTCTAAGAATGTGCTCACTTATGCCATTGCCACCGCCAGAATACCTTTCTGTTACCAGCTGCTTAATCAGCTGTGTAGCATAAGTCTTTGAAGAGCCAGTGAACTGACTCTTTATTTTATCAAGGTATTCAGTGACAGTGTCACACTCTGCAATTGAGCCCAGAATAGCAGGCTCAATTGTGTTCTTTATCACAGCCATACATTTCTTGTTGGCTGTGGTCCATTTCTTATGATCAAGATCATAAGACATCTGCAAGGGGGCATGATCCCTTTGTCTTTTCTGCCATGCAGTGTCATCCTCATTCTGTTCCCTCACTGGCGCCAAAGGCTCAGTGGGACGTGCTGTAGTGAGGACCCAGTCCACCTCAGCCAAGATAAAAGCTAAATCTAACTTTTTCTTCCACTCTCCATAATTATCACCTTTGAGAGTGGGGATTTCTCTAATACAACTCATTAAGTTGTATCCTCCTGAAAAAATATTTCAAATACAGTGAGAACATAACATCAAAATCATATGCCTTATTTTCAACGTTGGTCAAAAATACGACATACAATTTAAAAACAATTCTATCATACATTAAATCTACATCACCGTTGGGCAGAAATAGAAATAATGCATGAAATTAACATTAAAAATTTATAATATTGATATTAACAACGTTGGTCAGAAAATAACAATATCATAAATTTTTGGGAATTTTTTATCTATTTTTCAAAATTAAATTCTCCCGTTGGTTCGAATTTAATAATGAAAAACAATCAATATTAACTTTTGTAGCGGAAACTGTAATTATTCTAAAATAATCCAATATTCAGAAGCATTATACTGTAAACATTTAATCTCTGGAAAAATATACACGTTGGTGAAAAATTTACAGAGATTTGGATCAAATTTCAATCAAATTCATTAAGGAAATGCTTCTGAAAATAATAAACATTCTTTTTCGGGTTTTACTGTGCAAAATGGCCATTCGGCCTGTTCCACGCGGCCGCGGCCCAGCCAGCCCGCTCGGCCTGCCCTCTCCCGCGCGCGGACGCGACGCGACCGCGGCCCACGGCGGCCTGCTCGGCCGTCTCTCGTACGCGCCCGCGCCCTCGGCCTCACGCACGCGCGGCCTGCCCGCTCGCCGCCTCGGAGGCCTGCTCACGCGGCCCGCTCGGCGCTCGGCCGGCCTCTCTCGCGCAGCCTCGCGCGCGGACGCGCTCGCCTACGCCTCACGCGTGGCCTGCTCTCTCGCGCGCGCGGACGCTGCGCCGCCCCCGCGCCCGGCCGCAACCTGGGCCTGGGCCGGGAAATCACTCGCCCGCCTGGGCCGAATCCCGCCCGCGCGGCTCGGCGCGATCTCAGCCGTCGGATGCCATCCGACGGCTGCGCGCTGATCTCGCCCGATCAAAACCACGCGCGGCGGACGTCCCCGAAACCCTAATCATTTCTGCCTCCCCTCTCTCACCCTCGCACCCGAGAGCGACCGCGAAGCGGCGGCGGCGGCGACCACGTCCACGCCGCCGGAGAAGAAAACGGCAACCGGCGCCGCCATGGGCCCTCTCGCCGGCGTGCGCGCTCCCCTTAGAGGGAGCGCGCCGCCGTCGAGCGGCTCCGTGTCGGCGCCCCTCCGAGCGCGCGCGCTCGGATCTTTCCCGCACGCCGACGGTGGCACGTACGTGGAGCGCCGGCGAGCCCAAGACTCGGCCGATCTCCCGCACGCCAGCGACGACGACGGCCAGGTAAGCCCAGTCGTCTCTTTTCTAGGGTTAGGGTTAGGGTTTCGCCCCGTTCCCTTTTTCTGTTCTTTTTTCTTTTCTGGTTTTCTAGGGTTCGGGGGGGTCGTCCTCTTTTCTTTCTTCGCTCCGTCTAGATCTAAAACTAGGAGGCTCTGATACCATTGTTAGGTCTAGGTTCTTTAGGGTCCCTAGATTAGATCTAGCGGGCTATCCTTTCTCTAGGGTTCTTGAGGTAATCCGAGAGGGAGAGAGAGAGAGGTACCAACCTTCCGGTGTAGAGGATGAAGATCCGGCCATCGTGGTTCGTTGGTGAAGCTCTGCGCACGGACAGCGACGGTCGGGGAAGAGGAGCGGCGGTGGCGTCTCGCGGTGGCGACGATCTTCCTGGCCGGTGGTGACTTCCCGTCGCTGGAGCGCCCCCTCAACAGATCGGGTTTAGGGTTTGTCGGTGGGGTGACGGCGGCGCGGTCAACCTCGTGATGCGTGCCGCCCGGCCCCCACCTCTGTATTTATAGCGCTGGCGACAGGGGCCCACCAGCCAAAACGGGCTGGGCGCCCCCGATCAGGGCGCGGTCAAGGGATGGGCTTTGGCCGTTGGGCCAAAGCCCTGAGATCATTCTAACAGCTCACGCCCCAAAAACTAGAGTGGTGGCTTGTTGCGTACTCTAAAAACGTGGCGTGCCATCAAGTAACAGTAAAAAAATGTGAGGTATCCAAGACTTCAAAGGATGGATTCTTTTAGCATGATGGTTTAAATCTGCTCGTTTGAATTGAAAAATAATGATTTATGACTAAAATTATATTGTAGCTAGTTGAAATTACACTATAAATGAAAGTAGCTTATTTGGTGTAATTAAATTTAAAAAGAATAAAAAATATGTTAGCTCATCATGTACAACGCAAACAAATACGAAAAAAGAATCGACAAAAAAACTTCAAAAACTAAAAATTCAAAAAAAACGAAATTTATAAATAGTAAAAATAAATCAGAATTACAAGCTCAAGCCGAGTTCTCGCAGCGATCGATCTACGTGCCGTATAATACACGGCGTGCCGCGTGGGTCACCAAACGCGTCAGCCTCGCCAGCCAATGCCCACACGCGCCGTGCAGGGATATTCGGAACACTTTTACTTTTCACTTTTCTGTAGAACTACTCTTCGCTCTTCAGATCGTCAACAGAATCACAATGTCTCGCGCGTTTAGCACACAAAAGAGTATTGCTAGTTGTTAATTGCCCACTGGCCATCCAATGTATCCATTGAACGGTACGATTGCTGCTGAGGACACTACTCATGGAAGTAACAATGCTATAATGGAACGTGGACCTGCAATCGCATTGTTGATCTGGTACGTTAATCTAACGGGGGCCATCGTATTTGGATAGAACTTTTATGGGGGTCATCCCACCTTAGGACTGTCCTATCACCGTCCGATAGTGCCTCGAGATTCGTGAGTCACAATCGTATGATAGTGGGAGCGATCACCACGTGAAGATCAATATATGCAATATATTGATAATTGAGTGTATCAATATACGCAACATAACACCTAGTTGTATATATACGTAACTACTGCCCCCTCTGTCCCAAAATATAGTTCATCGTAAGATCCATAAGATCAAGTTATAAAACCTTGACCATTAGTATATGTTAAAGTATATAAATTAATTATATAAAAACAATATTATTGAATTTGTCTGGCAATTTTTTTCATAATATATATATATATATTTTATTATTTTTGCTAGTACATTATTATACATACCTAGTTAAAGTCTTACATTGGAGACCCTAAAAAATCAAAACGGACTTATATTTTAGGATAGAGAGAGTGCTAGTAGTATTGAATTTGGTCCTCCAGATGAGAAGAATGAAAAGAGAAATTAAAGTCGCAAAGTCATGGTAACTTGAGTTTTATGTGAATTTGTATAAACAAGCACTTTCTTTAGGTCATCGTCACAGGTCTCAGGGCGTCAGGGTCAGCAGGAGAAGGCACCACTCTGTGGCGACAGCTCGTGATGATCATGCACTCGGCAGCCGCATGCCATAGGGCTCTCCAGGACTCCAGGGTAAAAAAAATCTATGGCCGGCACTCCATGACTGTCTGATCTGCGTCATCTTGCTAGTTCGTATTCGAGTCGCAGGTCTATTTTTGCTTCAGCTTCTTTTATTTTTCTGAAAGATATACACGTGTAATTGAGGAGGAAATCTCAATTCAATCAAATAACTGTTTTTATAAACCGTACAAATTACAACAAAAACACTCGCACACTCGTAGGAGTTACAAATTAACGAAACAAACAAGAATAAACAAGAGGGCTAGCACACATTATTCATATTCAGTAGAACACCAGCAAGCTCCATAGCAAGGCCGGCAAGGGAAGCACGCCCGCGGCGTGCGTGCGTAGCTAGTAATGATCTTTAGATGTGGGAGGCATTGACCCAAGCCGTTGATCCTCCCGGCACTTCGGGATCTCCACTCCTTGATCTAATCTCGACGCGCTGCACAAGTAAATCCAGCGACGGTATTGTCAGTCACTAATCGAATAGATTACCTGTATATATATATATATATATATATATATATATATATATATATATATATATATATATATATATATATATATATATATATATATATATATATATATATATATATATATATATATGTATACCTGATACGCTACAATTAAAAGAAGCGGTTTTGGGTAAATATGTATACCTGATCAACAGTAGTGGACAACTTGGTTGGCTCTTCGACGTCGTCCTTGTCTCCGGCGCGGCCGCAGCCGGCGACGCGCTCGACGAGGCCGAGGAACTTGTCCTTGAGCTGAACGGCGATGTTAGACATGGTGCTACGTAGGAGATCGATCTAGTGGAGCTGACTGCACTGCTACTTGTGTGGGGCTAATGGAAGTGTTTCACTGCTGCTGCTCTCTCTCTGAACTCTTCAGCCTCAACTGCTTAGCTGCTTGCTGCTTTCAGTGCGGTGAGTGGTGATTTCTCGCAGCCATGTCCAGGCCTCATTTATACACGACGTAGGTCACCGAACGCGTCAGCTTTAGTGCAAATATTCAGACATACTGGTCACTTAACTACTAATATTCAGATGTACAGCAGAATCACAATGCCTCGTTTACCACGCAAATCTTGTGCATGAATTGCCTGCACAGCCGCACGGTTGGTGCGGTTCTGATCAATTCCATTCTTTTATCAGTGCGTGAAAAGCGACGTAAGACTAGACCATAGTAATCAGGAATGTACGTTATTCTACATGTGTGACATGCATGCATGCATCAGCATGCCCGTCATTAGCTAGCTTCCGTGGACGTCAGTGATGTCATGAGCGTCGGCCATGATCGAACGGACACCAATAATTTCTCGGGCTGAAACTTGCAGTAGAGTCTTCATGTTTACATTAAAATAGGATTAATTCCCCGGAAATAAAATGCTCAAATGTACCAGCTGGCTGCATGGTGCACGCTCCTTATCTAATTCTTTGCATAGTGAGGCTGTCGAATGGAACTAATCGGTGCAGCAAGGGCACTAAAAGTTAAATACGTGACAGAAATGAATCTTCCGTGAAACCTTCTAATTTTTTTAGGGACAGTTAGATGTGTTCTATGTGGTGAGGGTTCACAACTTTGAGGTCGATAGAAATGTCCAAAACCTCAGTTTTGCTATTGCACAGACGACTGAAATTTTTTTATGTTTCAGTCACCTGAAATTGCACTCTCAATGAACTAAAATTGCAGCCCCCTCCAAAAAAACAACTGCAACTTTACGTGATTCAGAGTGCAACTTCAGGTGACCTGAAATTGCACTCTCAATCAACTAAAATTGCAGCCCCCCTAAAAAAAACATGTGCAACTTCAAATGATTCAAAGTGCAACTTTAGGTGACTGAAAGATAAAAAAATTTCAGCCGTCTGTGCAATAGTCTATCCCCCAAAACCTATATGTGGGCCTACCTCTCGAAAGTATGGCTCCATAAAAAAAACATCCGATGGAAACACCATGACATCTTTGAGAAGTAAGATTATATGAGTATTATCTTGCGCCAATCGATCGGTAGAGATCTTAGTATATACTCATTCTGTTCTTTTTTTATTTAGTTTTCTAGAATTCCTATTGTTAAAGTTTCTAAAGTTTGGCTGACAATAGACTCAAAACTATCTAAATTACCTATATAAAAGTTATATCATTAGATGTATCGTTAAAAAAACTTTCATAATATTATAATTTTATTAATATATATTAGTGTAAAGTTATAAAAAATAATGGTTAAAATTGTATCTTAGAGACCGTAAAAAGTCAAAAACGTCAAGTAAAAAAGAAACAGAGAGAATAAATCGCACGCAATTCTTGGATTGAAAACTGCAAGTCTACGTACTATTGATATTATGAACTTATCGTCATTCCGGTATCTTATAAATTTTCGAGGTGAGGAGCCGTAACTGTCGTGGGTTGGATACTTGGCTGCCTTGGTTCTTCTCCAGAAATGGATTGCGCTAATGCGCTGTCAGCTGGTCACACAAGCTGTTCAAGGTTGATACCGAAATGGGTCATGCATGTCTGATGCCTGTTTTCTCCAGAAAAAAGTTCCGACGCGACCATTATTCAGCAACAAACATCTCTCTCTCTCTCTCTCTCTTAAACATCTGGCTACAAAAATCACATCACGCATATCGCTGTAACATTCTCTCATTTAGTACCACATTATCAATTTACATTAAGTACTTTCACAAGCACATAATGCCTATTTGTTCAAATCATACCACTTCCGGTTAACTCTTTTAGACGAAGCGAGAGGAAAAACTGAAAAAAAAAAGTGTTATATATTCGTGTCCGTTTCATGGGTGGGCTGAGTTATTAACGAATTTTGGGCTGCAGGGTGTCACAATCGTTAACTTGTATACGAGTCACATGCACTTCTTTTTACTAGGATTTGGCCCATTTTCGCTTAAAATTTGCTCTCTCTCGGGAAACATGATAGTTTCGACCACTGTTTGCACGAGATGCACGAATGAGAGAGAATTTTTGAACATTTATACACTTGAGTGAAATTTTTTGATCAAATTACTGCTTTATTAGCCTTGCATGTTGTAACAAAACAGCACATCCAAACTTCACACGCTCCCACACTCGAAGGAGTAACAAAAGGAACAATAAAAAAAATCACCAAGCTCAATTACAAGGCATGAAGGAATTGAGAGCACTCGCGCACATTCTTCACATTCAGAATAACGGCAATCAAGCATCGTTTCAAGGCAAGGGAAGCACGCACGCAGCGATAAATCTCCAAATATCAGCAGTATTAATTTACTGCCGGCTTTGATCCTCCTGACACATCGGGATCCCTTGATCTAATCTCAACGTGCTGCAAAAGTAAGAATCCGGTGAGTTCTCTACCAAGTAAGAGTTGTACTACTGTAGAAAACGGTCGTGTTTTTTTAGCCTACGGTTTATTAGTCTAATATATAGTAACTACTGAAAAAAAAAACCAAAAGCCAAAAGTCGCTGGAAAATAAAAAAGATCTGAACCAACAACTGGTTTTGAGTAAAAGGTGTACCTGCACGGTCGACAGCTTGGTGGGCTCCTTGGCATCCTTGTCTCCGGCGCGGCCGCAGCCGGCGACGCGCTCGACGAGGCCGAGGAACTTGTCCTTGAGCTGAACAACGAAGTTGGCCATGAGGCTACGTACTAACGTACCGGAGCGAGCTAGTGGAGCAGAGTGCACTGCTACGTGTGGAGCTAGCGAAACAATAATACCGTTGAACTGTTAACTGCTACGGCCTCTCTGAAGTCTGAACTGCTTAGCTGCTTGCTGCTCTCAGTGGTGAGTTTTCGCAGCGATCTGCATGCCCTATTTATACATGGCGACATGGGTCACCAAACGCGTCAGCTTTAGTGCGCCATGCATCCAGGCCCAAACGCAGTGCAGGGCTAGTATGGTGAGAAATTCGAGTACTCAATTCGAAAAACAATCAAGTACTAGCTAGTAATTTCATAATTTGAAGGGAAAAATCATCATTCGAATTATGTGTGCTCTTTAATAAAGTGTTCGACCAACCTTATGTGCTGGGTGCTGTCATGCCGTTCTCAATTATTAAGTGTTACTAGCTCTTTCTAGTACAGATCCAGACTTCGTATCGCCACTGGAATTGTTCTCTGAGATGATGAACTTGTTGACATAGCATCCCTGTACTCATCTCCACGCACAAGAAAAAAAAAAGGAATGCTGATGATTTGTATTACGATCCAGTTGTCAATCACGCTACAAGCCATATCCTAATGTTCTCCCCTGAAGGCAGTGGCGGACCCAGGATTTTTAGAATGGGGGTACGAAGTTAAGAATCTACAGAGTATATATATAAGATAGAGAATTTTGATACACATAATATGTATATCTCATATAGTTAACCAAATAAACAATCACACATAAGCAATAAATGCAATTTTCAGCCCTCCCCCACATAGATTTCAAATCGACAAATTTCTTCTTCTTCTTTGAATTCTCTACAACCTAAAAATATTGAACATTTGTTCAATTCACCATTGAAGAACAGCTGAACAGGAGAGTCCAAAAGTATTAAGTATAAATTGACATTGTAGAAATGTAGAATACCAACCTTGTGTGCAGGGGCGGCATGGCCGCCGGGAGCGCCGCCGCCGTTGAAGATGGAATAGGGGAGGAGCTGCCGCCGTTGAAGCTGGCCATTGGGTGTGCCAGTGTGGGCGCCCGGCGCCGCGCCGCCGCCGGTAGCCGTTCGCCGGTCGCCGCGTCGCCGGAGACGAGGAGGGGAGCCGGGCGCGGCTGCGCGCTGTGAGCTGGGGCGCGGCGGCTGTGCAAGAGAGATGGAGAGGAGGCGGCGTGAGAGCAAGGCAGGAGCGGGCGCCGCGCCGCCGCCGGTAGCCGTTCGCCGGTCGTCGCATCGCCGGAGACGAGGAGGGGAGCCGGGCGCGGCTGCGCGCTGTGAGCTGGGGCGCGGCGGCTGTGCAAGAGAGATGGAGAGGAGGCGGCGTGAGAGCAAGGCAGGAGCGGGCGCCGCGCCGCCGCCGGTAGCCGTTCGCCGGTCGGCGCGTCGCCGGAGACGAGGAGGGGCGCCGGGCGCGGCGGCGCGCTGTGAGCTGTGGCGCGGCGGCTGTGCAAGAGAAATGGAGAGGAGGCGGCGTGACTCGTGAGAAGCAGCCAGGCAGCAGGAGTTAGGTTAGGAAATCAGGAAATGCCAATTGGGCCATTGGCTAGTGGGCTGAATTTGCTACATTACCTTCATTTCTAGTTTTTTTCCTATATATATGAAATATATATTATATATAGTTGATTTTTTACAAAAAATTTTGGGGGTACAACTGTACCCCCATGTCCCATTATGGGTCCGCCCCTGCCTGAAGGTGTAGTTCACCGACATCAACTTGCTCACATTTAGTTGGCTCCCGGCCGGAACCACGTACAGCATATAGTTACGCAGATTGGACAGGCCGGTTTAGACTCATATTTTTTTAGGTTATGTATGTTTGTCCCCCACCTAATATAAACTATTTTGTTTTAAAATTTGTAAACTTTTTTTAAAAAGGTGTATCCAAGCAAACGGTTGAAGTTTTTGCATCTGTAAAAACATTAAGCGCACATGAAAATTGTCCATGGAGTATATAGTACTTGATTTTTGATCCTTCATATCTAGATTTAACGGATGAAAACACTCCCCCTCGCTACTTTATAACCCGTCCCCTTCCCCTCCCCTCCCCAACCCCAGCCGCCAAGGCACCACCTCGCTGCAGCCCAGCCGTACCTCCGGTGACAGTGACCCCTCTGGTGTCTACCTGTGCCGCCTCAATCCTCCTCTCCCAATCCGCACCACCACCATCTCTCCCTCCCCTCCTTGCGCGTCGGCGCCACCTCCGGTGCCAGTGATGCCTCTTGACACCCACTTTCACCGCCACCTCCCGCCACCACCCCCACCTGCTCCGGCGGTGCCTCCGCCGCCGTTACTCCTGCCTCTCTCCTTCCAATGTCTCCCTTCTTCCTCCTCTCCAGCGAGCCGCACCCACACCCCCACCTCCTTCCTCTCCAGCAAAATGCCCCCACGCGCCCCTCCTTTCTCGTCCTTCGATGGCTACCGTCACCGCCTCCTAACCACCTATCCTTGTCACAGCCGGTGTCTCACCACCCCACCGCCGGTGTGCCACCGCCCTTGGCCACTCTTTAAATCCGGGGGCTCCAGTGAACCCAATTTGAAATTGAACTCTAACCATAGCTCGTCGGAGCCGGAGATAGAGGTGGAGCATAAATCTCGAAACAAAATTCTACAATGAGAAATTCAAGTACTCAATTAAAAAAGCACTAAGTACTGGTTAGCAATTCCTATAACTATATTCTGAAGTGCAGCAGAATCACATGCAATGTCTCGTTTATCACTCAAATCTTGTGCATGCATGGTTGGTGTGGCTCTGATCAATTGCACTACTATTCTATTTTTTGTGCCTGAAAAGCGAGATGGACTGTGTGTGTGAGGGTTGTTAATTGCCCACTCGCTGCTGCTGCATACTTGTAACCAGTGCATCTGCATGATTATATGATCGCCGCAAATCACATTGTTGATATCATGATATGCATGCATGGTTCGTACAACGGGGCCGAGGCATCATGATCTCCATATCCTGGGGCCACATCTCGTTCGGCGATGTCGTGAACATCGTCCCATGATCGAAAGGACAGCAATAATTTATCGTGTTGAAGCTTATAGCAGAGCCTTCGTGTTTAAGCTAAATCAGGAGCCCCATATGTAAAGCTCAGTAACGCCTCTATTTTTGAGAACAGGGACGTCGTACGGCCCGCAACAGCTCGAGAGTTCTGTTGCGGTTTAACAGTGTACCAAGCCTGCTCACGAACAGTTAAAAGAAGTTAATTTGATTGAAATAAGACCTACTGGCCAATTATAATAACAATACAGGCGTTCAAGCCCAAAGCTTAACTTACATACAAAAAAAGAGCCGAAGAAAACTCCACAGAAACATTTGAGTGCAGACGTAACCCTAACACGAACACTCGCAGCATTTCCTTTTCTTCTGGTATCTGTGGGAGAAATTTTGCAAGCCTGAGTACTCAAACCCCGTACTCAGCAAATCACATGTGGAAAATAATATATAACTATATGCCAGGATTCTCAAGGGAAGGGAGTATAGTGTTTTATTAAAAGGTGGATGCAATTTTATTTGCAAACAGGTAAAACTTGTAAAACAATTGCTCCTTAAGATCAGGGGGTTTTCTGTTATCAGATAAAGTCTCATCATTACTCAAATTAATAATACCAGAAACACTACTTATGCCTTGTTGCTGGAATCACCCTGTTAACACAGCTTCATTAACCGGAAGCACGGCGTATTCGAATACCATTCATTTCACTCTGCAGAGCTGCCCTGCTTTACCCACAAGATTTCTTAATTCCACGTCTGACATTAAGAAAACATGGCTTTTCGTTGCTCAATTCTTTATATAGCCTCTACCTAGTAGGCCTCCCAGTAAGCTCAGGCAACTCCTGACTTATCTTAGCCTACTATTGTGCGTCTCATATAACACATGATCGAAGTTCAGATCGATCGGTCAGATTGTTCAAATAAAATAACCAACTTCCATACGACCCTGCTCAGCCCCTTCCGTATGGACTCGCACGGTGCCTCCAAACTGCGTCTGTAGAGGTTCAATCGGATTTGAGCAGCTACTAGACCAGGGTTGACGTATCAACACTTCTGGTTGGGCGATTACTGTGTCTTTTACTTAGCACAAGGTTCTTGCCCTTATATTTTTCCTGAGGTCCGCAACCTCCACTCTAGGGTAAAGCGGTGGGCGAAAACCGCCACACGGTCTCCCACAACACCCTTACCCTAACTGTGCACACCGGCACCTCCGCTCTAGGGCACGCTCACCCTAGATTTGGTTTTCCAAATCCACTAGCCCACGATTCAAACCTTAATAGTGTACATGTTGAAGGGTAAAGCGATGAGTGAAATCCGCCGCACGGTTTTGCGCAACACCTTTACCCCACCCTGCACACCAACATTACCAGCCTAGGGTACAACGTCTCATACCACCCTACCCTAAGTCCGGGATTTTTCAAACCTACTGGCCAACAGCCAAAGTCACTTAGTAGTGTATAATGTTGAATGAAATGATGGTACATACATTTATACAATATTTCAATAATTACTAAGGTTGTCAAGGTGAATATGGTCATCAAAGTAAACAGGGCTTTTGTCAGTGGTAGGACTTATCTAAATAGCATGTCATTCTAAATATTTCATGTTAAGCAAATAGCATTTCACAAATATTCATAATGAAACTACATTACTTAGATAATAGGCATGTCATGGGATTCAACATGATCAAAAACATGTGACTTGCCTTCTTACTGCTGCTCTTGATCTTCTTGATTAGCTTCCAATGCCTTTGCTATCCTTCAGTTGATCAACCCGCTTGGTCCGATCACTAGCGTACAAAACGAAGTCCAACAGGTTCCTGCCTTGCGAGATGCAAGCTGGGAACAAAATGCAATTAAAAACAAGAAATAATCATAAAAAAAATGGGCTGGGTTGGGTGGTCGGAGTTTAGTAGGGCTTAGTTGACTAACCAGGCAAGAATAGGTTCAAGACGATCGAAGGCGATATGTGTTGGATAAATTCTTGGGAATAAAGGATGAATATTTGAAAAGGGATGATCGATTTTTGACTTGGATAAATTTGAGGTTGTATTAGGATTTAAATTTGAATAACGGAAGGGTTTAAATTTGCTGGGAGATGAATATGATGTAAGGGTTAAATTTGAATTAATGACATTTAAATTTATAAAATTTGAATTTATAATACTTGAACTGGGTGGAATAGTGGAACTGGAATTTAAAGAGTTAAGTTTGTAAAATGGTGAAGTTTAAAATTTTAGAATTTAATGTTAGAAGAAGGGATGCCAAATTTGAACTTGGGATATTAAACTGGTCCAAATGGTGTATTTTGGTATTTTTGGGAATTTTCTGGATTTTCTGGGATTTATATATATTTTTCTGAATTTTTATAACTCGGATGAACAGTAATCTACAGCATCGGGCTCGGCCCAAGTGAACAGTACAGCCCAGCCCAAGTGCACAATGCGGCGGCGGCCTCTCTCCCGCGCACAAACGGCCACTTGGGCCGGCAGGCCGAGGCCCACGCGAGCGCACGGGCGAAGCCCAGCGCGCACACGCGCCCGTCCGCTTGATGGCGGACGCGTTGCTAGCGTCGACGGTTCAGATTTCCCGAGCGCGACCGTCGGATGGGAAGATGGCAACGAATGGACGGCGGTGGTTTAAACAGATCTGGACAGTTGGATGATATGGGTACGGACGCTCATGATGTGACCACGTCGCCCCCGGGAGGTCGTCTTCAACCTCAAGACAGCTCCCGTGGTGGCGAAACAGAGTGCACCATCTCCGGCGAAGCGGTGGCGTCCGGGCACCAAGAGTGGAATGGGTTTCACAGAGTCTAGGTCTCGGGCTAGGGAACCCATTTTGGTACTTGAGGGTGTGGGGGAAAAAGCAACGGTGGCTAGCGGCGACCGAGAAGACAATGACCCTCGCGGCGGTGCCATGAACGCCTAGAGCTTCTCCGGCCAAATCAGCCAATTTTTCACCATCTATAGACCCTACGGAGCACGTTGGAAGTGGCGCTTTAGCTCGGGAGTGGCTCAGGTGGCCTAGCTACGGTAAGGTCCTTTGGACCGACGGCGACCTTCGTCGTCACGGCTCTAGGCAAACGCCCGAGCTTCGGCGAGTGCACCTATGCATTTAGGGGATAACAAGGATGGTATAAACGAAAGGAATTGAAATATAATTGACGAAATCATGACATTAGATTCTAGGGCTTACCGGCTCAGGGGCTTCGGTTGCGGGCAGTAGGGGCGATGGAATTGCAATTGCTTGCTAGGGTGAGTGTACGGGAGTGTCTAGAGAAGCTTCACGGTGACTGCAAGGCTTTATAGGCTCGGTAAGTCGGTTTCTTCGCCAGAGATATTTTCGGCTGCGTTGGGTTCACGCTGAGCAGGGGAAGAGAAAGCATTGGGGCAGCGCAGAGGGGGTGAGAGAGGGGCAGTGCGTCGCCTCTGCAAGTCTCTGACACCACTGTGACTTGGACACTGGCAGAGAAAGATCGAGAGGAAGGAAGCTGCGGCAAGGAGAGGTGAACGCGAATGCGGTGGTGCATGGGGCAAGAAAGGGGCAGGGGCGAGAGGATGACTGGTGGGGCCGGCTGCTTAGGGATGACGTCGAGTGAGGGGAGCGGCGCTGAAATATCTCATGCGAGGTGGCGAGGCATGCGGCGAGCGGAGTGCAGAGGCGGTAAGGATGGCGCGCGCGCGAGGGAGCGCCAGGGGAAGAAAGGAGGCGCCAGGGAGAGGAGAAGGCGCCAAGCCAAATAAAGAAAGCGTAAATTCACTGAAAATTGTCAAATTGGGAAAGAAAACAGAAATTCAAGTAAATTCAAGAAAATTCAAAATTTCCAATTTTTCGGGGTGTTTGAAGCTCACTATTACATTGCACTGCTAGTGAATCCATTTTAATGTTATATATTTTGTATGGTATGTATGGCACATACTATATATATGTAGTGTTAAAATTCGATCCTTACTTATAGCGTTAATAGCGCTCCTTATTTTTAAAAAATAAGTGGACATCAGCTCTACCAATCAATTAAGAGGAAATTGATACCGCTCCTTATCAAATTATGATGAGTTTCAGTTCCTACATTGGGTGCACAAGAATGAGCTCGTCGAATATTCGTTTAGAATGCTACATAGGAGTAAAAGGGCCTCTTCTTTTTATCTTCTAAAAATTGTTTTTTTATTTTTTTATATAATAATTAGCTTTCAAACGGAATATCATTTCAAGGTGAGGTCTACAAGTCGATTGTAGCACACACTATAACGACTTCATTTATATCAGCTAAAACCGTACATAAGTTTTTGTTACTCTGTACTCTTTCTCGCGAATAGCCAAAAAATCATAAGTCAAAACCATAAGCCATAGGTGGGTTCTTTTGGGCTGTGACTTATGGCTTTTAACTTAAATTTTTGAATTCTAACTATTCGCAAGAGAGATTACGGAGAGAGACACTCGCGTGTAATTTTGTCTAATATAGATAAATTCGGTACAGTGTCTACTACAATCAACTTGTAGATCCCGTTTTAAAAAGCTAGTATGTTTGAAAGCTAGTTCTTGTAATATAAACCATAAGTCTAAAAGAACCCATCCTGTCGAAACAAAAAAGAATAGGCCCAAAGCCTATCAGTGTAGGGCATACTTTCTTTTCTTGTCCTTGTATATATATGTTGGTGTATTCGGTTAGTGCTAAGCAATAACCCGACTTCTTATAATGTGTTTTCTCCACATTCATTCTCAAAGATTAGGAATTACCATAATAATTGAAGAAAAACAAGAAAAATTTGTACCGAATATTCAAATTTCAATTCAAATTTGTTTCGAATATCCAAATTTAAATTTAAATTTGTTCCGAATATTCAAATTTAAATTTAAATTTGTTTCGAATATTCAAATTTAAATTCAAATTTGTTCCGAATATTCAAATTTAAATTCAAATTTGTTTCGAATATCCAAATTTGTTCCGAATATCCAAATTTAAATTTAAATTTGTTCCGAACATGCAAATTTAAATTCAAATTTATTCCGAATATTCAAATTTGTTTCGAATATTCAAATTTAAATTCAAATTTATTCCGAATGTTCAAATTTGTTCCGAATTTAAATTTGTTTCATTCGTACGGGAAAAAACGAGGAAAGCTGAAAAATGAGGGCCGGAGTAGGGGCCCCCTAGGAATGAGGGCTGAAGGGGGGATTTAAGGGGCCCCTCAAATTTGAGGGCTCTAGTAGGGGCCCTGCTGGACCTCTATTTTTGCCTCAAGCCCTCAAATTTGGTTTTGAGGGCTCAAGTAGGGGCCCTGCTGGAGATGCTCTAATAGTATGGATTAATCAAATATAGATAAGTGAGTTATTACAGTCGTACAAGAAATACAACTTCAGGTACATGTTTGCTCCCGTTGCTCTAACGCGATCAGTACACACACCAAGAAACATCTCTGGCCACGAAAAATATGCGACTATTGCCTACTTGTGTTTTTGTACGAGTCAGCGGCAGGCTCTTTTCACTGTGCTCTGGTCCATCTTCGCTTAAAATTTTCTTCTCTCTCGGAAAGCAAAATAGTTTCACTGTTTGCACAAATGCATGAACATGACAGCAAATTTGAGCATTTATACACTAGAGTACGGAAAATTTTCAATCAAATTACCGCTTTTTATTATCCGTGAAAAACAAGCTCGATTATAAAACGAGCCCTGTATCCACTGCTCGATATGATCCCCGCTGCGGCCACAAATACGACTACTATAATCAATTGAGAGCCTAACCGGCAAATCTCATTGTTAATTTGCCTAACATAATACGGCCCTCTTGTTTCCCCGGATCTCGAGGTCACATGAGCAATATCGTATTCTCGTTGTCCCCAGCTATGTATGGTTTTGACCGCAGCCATCGATATGCATGATGGCCTTGGCCTTGCAACAGCCAGGAGTCTTCGCTTTTCCACGTGTAAAACACGCGCCCTGTTTTTTTGAGCTTTTGGAGTGGGTTTTGGTTTTTACTTTTTCGAAAGGCGAAATAAATATGACGGTTTCTTCAAGTTATTTCTCTAAATAGTTTCTTAAGCTTGTCAACTCGTATACTGTCTATGTCAATGTCTCTATCGTCTGCCATTATCTTAAAAATATAACCACAAGATTAAGGTTAACTTCGGCCGGGCTCTCGGTTCTGTTTGGTACTCTCTCCTCCAATGTGTTCTTGTTCGTTACATTTATGTTCTTTCGTTGTTGCCTACCGAATTCT
Organism: Dendrocalamus latiflorus; assembly: GCA_017311315.1. Classification (NCBI taxonomy): domain Eukaryota; kingdom Viridiplantae; phylum Streptophyta; class Magnoliopsida; order Poales; family Poaceae; genus Dendrocalamus; species Dendrocalamus latiflorus. The sequence continues at coordinate 35,745,576 of CM029656.1, read as the reverse complement.
CATCACCAAGATGACACACACTGATAAATCTTAGTTACAGCCACGTGTACATCTCAATGACCTCAGGTTGGTGCGTTATTGCATTTATCTTCGAATGACGACTCAATTAAGTCACTCGACCAACCGGAGTGCTTTTTTGGTCCGATAAAATACAATGATTAGAAGGCCGAAATCATCATTCGTAGCATCAGTGATCTTTAATAAAGTGTTCGACCAACCTTATGTGTTGGGTGCTGTCACGTCGTTCTCAATTATGAAGTGTTACTAGCTCTTTCTAGTGCAGATCCAGACTTCATATAGCCACTGGAAGTCTGGAATTATTCCCTGAGATGATGATCTTGTTGAAATAGCATCCCTGTACTCATCTCCACGCACACGATAAAAATAAAGGAATGCAGATGATCTGTATTATGATTCAGTTGTCAATCACACTGCAGGAATATCCTAATGTTCTCCCCTGAAGGTGTAGTTCACCAGCATCAACTTCGTCGCATTTAGTTGGCTCCCGACCGGAACCACGTACAGCATATAGTTACGCAGATTGAACAGGCCGGTTTAGACTTATACATTTTTTAGGTTATGCATGCATGTTTGTCCCCCACCTAATATTAACTATTTTGTTTTAAAATTCATAAACTTTTCAAAAGAGAGGTATACAACCGATCGAATGGAGCAGTATACTAATAGTAATTTGAGCGACGTATACATCAGTGACGGATCCAGGATCAAAATTTAGAAGGAAGCTAATAGGACTTACTGACTGGTTTGCTGAATGCCGAGTTACTAGCCTACAATAGCCTGCTGCATTGCTGGTGAGAAATATAAAAATACTATTGTGGCTATTACAGGCTATCTTGGAAACTATATAATATGTCATATTTTGCTGAAGGAGGGCAGCGGTGCTAACTTGGTGTGGAGGAGAAAACGGCGGCCGTCACGCGATCTAGATAGAACTGGGTGGTGACCACCTAGGACAGGACATTGGCCAATAATTTAAACTAATTTTTGGTAAACATACCTTAAAATAGGACATTATTTATTGAATAATACAGTTAAATATTCATTTTTGTGAAAAAAATCAGTTGTAGAAATATTTTCAGAAATATTACCTTTTTGCCTAACAGATTATCGTTAGTATTGCCATATAACCATTATTTAAATATGTATTTGCTTTATTCTACACAACCCTGAGCTAGTATGAAATAATTGCACATACGACCACGGCCCATTATATAATCCATGTCAATAACTACTAGTATTGACTTACAACATGCGGAATGCCTCAACCATTGGGATGTCTTTATTTTCGGAGGTCAACTATCGTCCATCGATATTTGAGTATGGAGGTTGGCTGAGTCCTTGAAATTAGCGGCTAGTACTCGTAGCTCGTGCTCGACCTTTGTAGAGTTGTAGACTTGTAGACACGATAGGGAGAGAGGCTCCACGCCAAGAGCCAAGATGTTGTTATGGCTTGTAATTACCACTACAAATACAATCGTCTTCATCATGCAAAGGCTTTTTAAGCCTGACAAGGTTATTCATATGGCTAGAGTGGAGCTGTGGGGGTGGGGAGGTACACACAGCCAGCCGGCGGTAGGGGTGCTGGCGCCCCACCTGACCCACTGCTGGGTCCGCCCCTGGTATACGTTGATCTTTGTAGGGACATAAAGCTACCTGTGCTGATGTGCATCCATGTGTTGATTAATGTGCAATTTAACTTGATATTCTCAGCTTTTTCTTGACCTAAACCACTCTTTCAAGAGTCACTCAAGTGCCACAATTTTGATTTAGATAGTTCCAGGTATTTTAGTCAACTTACCAAAATATCATTTCTTGACCCGGTCTTCATCTTCCCTTACAAGCAATAGCCATACTTGCCACATGTAGGTGCACCACTAGCTTGTCATGTGTTGGTAAGTCTCTCCTGTTCTGGTTTCACCGGACTACACCTCACTTGAAATGAGTAAATCACATAGTGCAACCCGCCACTCAAACTTTCCTTCAACATTTTCCGCATTTCTCGTAACATGCTTGAGTTTAGCCAACTCACTTGGCATCCTTAATTGTTTTGGATCCCAGCTCCTTCATGAGTGTAGCCCCAATCCTTACTGTTGACCATGGTTGACCCCAAATGATTCTGCATATCTAAAGACAAAGAAATTATTTCTACACACAAGTTCTTCACAACTTGACCCGCGTTAGTTGTAGCATGCCTCACGCAACATATATGCACTAACCTAGGTTAACAACTTATCCCATAACCAAAATTCCCCAACTTCAAAAACCAATCGAGAGCATCACAGCACAGACGGTCAGACCACCAGCACTGGCCGATCTGATCACTAACGGTGCCCGGTCAGCCTGCCAGGGGGCGGTCTGACTGCTGGTAAGGGCCAGTCTAACCACCAGTTCTGGCGGGTCAGACCGCCTAGACTATAGTCAGTCCAAAAAACTAATAAATTTGCCCAATTAAATTTTCACTCTTCAAAATAATAATGATTCATCACAATATAATCCTAAATATTCTTACAATCTTACATGGTCCTTCAACATAATCACAGTATTTGATCTAAAGTTCCTTGCGCCAGATATTACATTTACTGACTACCGTACATCTCTATGCTCCTATGAACAACAATATAGGCATGTGATCTCTCCCCACAAACATATCAAACTGAAGAGCAAAGAATGCTAGGTCAAACGTAGCAAGAGAAGACAGATCAACATCTGCGCGTGCGCCGTGCCCCGTGCGGTATATACACTGTAGGATCATAGACTCATAAGTCATAACCTAAGAGCAAGTACAACAATGGTCTTATAGCCAAGTTAGTCAGCATTTGCTGATGTGGAGGAGAGAAGAGAGGAGAGAGAGGAGAGCTTGGCTCTCATGCAAGCAACAAGCTGCACACGGGAGCCTATGCAGTGATGGGTCCAGATAATAAATGTATGTGAGGAGGAGTAGGAAAGAGAATGTGAGACATGGTACCACATAATAATAAAAAAAATCTTTTGTAGACAAATAGAAGACAGATTATTGTATAACTTGGCTCTTATAACTTGACTTATAGCCAAATACTTGGCTCTATTATTGGACTTGCTCTAATGAAGAAGACGGCGAGCTCCGGGCAGTCGCCGCGGTGCGGACCGACCATGTACAGTGACTCCGAGTCCCGAGAGCCGATGATGTGCTCGAAGCACCCTCGCATGTACGCCATCTCGCCGTCTGGTCCGTCCACGTCCGACCTCCCGAGGAGCACGCCGCCGCCCATGGACACTGCCCACTGCGTCTCCAGCACCGCGATGTTGTCGTTGGTGGGCTCGCACAGCACCGCGTAGCCGACCCTCTTGCCGTTGCAGAACATGGTCCACATGGGCTCCTCGAGCACCCACCCGTGGTTGCACCTCCAGGTCAAAGCAGTGAGCTTAGTAATTGGGGGAGAGCGATTTAAGGGCCAATTCAAGCAGCTTATGGCTATGATTTTCGGTTGTTAGATGAAATTATATTATAGCGGCTGTTGGTTTTTTCTAGATCATTTAATTAAAGAAAAATGGGGGGGGGGGGAATAAAAACACTGTTATATCCCACGGACAATATAAAGGAAAAAGGAGGAAAAGTATAAGCAAAAAAGCTAGAAAAGACAAAAATACCAAAAATAAAGCTAAAATTGGAAACCGAAATGTTCCAAGTAACTTCTGATTTTAAAAAACTAAAAGTTAAAAGAAGTTAGAAGTTGAAATCGTTTAGGCCTTAGGGTCTGTCAAACTCGCAATCTAGGCAAGATCGATGGGTAAAAGTATCTAGGCTAGAATGTAGTACTGGTGGTACAAAATGGGACAAGTCAAACATTGCCGAGCGCTAAACGAATTGAAATGTGATCAACAGTTGATAGCATGTGAGGTTGATTAGTATACTAACTTTGCTTGAAATTGAAGAATGATAATTTTGCAGATTACATTCTTGCTACTATGCTGTTGTTCTATGCTCTTAGAGCTTCTTAATGAAATTGATGCGTAGCTCTCATACGCCTTCTAGAGAAAAAAAAAAGGGCTGCTAATAAGCCAAGGCCTGGTCCAAATCCAAATTTAATCAATAAAAAGCCTGATTCGATCTAGATGTAAATTGTTAAAAGCCCAATTCTAATCTAGGCCCAAATTCTGGCCTGGACTTGTTCAACTCTTCTTGCAGACTCAGGCACTCAGCGACTAGATATGCTCCAACAGGGTTGTAGCAGATATTGGATTAGATACCTTTCTAATACTACAAAAACAAAGGCCTATGGCCTAGTCTAAGTCTAGTCTAAATCTGATCAAAAAACAATAGATCAAAATTGATCAAATCTATTTAACATTTTGGACCAGTTTGATCTAAAAGCCCAGACAGATCTGGGTCTATTTGCTGCCCTAAAAAACAATAATCTGGCAGACAACATTCTCAGCAAATAATTGCAGGTAGCTAGCTTGCTTACGTCGATCTTGCACCCCGGATTCTCAAGCTAGAAAACACGACAAGTAAGCTGGACAAGCTCTCGGGTGGAGAGGATAAGTGCATACGTTATTAGAGAATCCCAGTGTTCAAATAACAATAATTCAGAGGAGATCCTGACTGGTGAGGCAACGACCAACTGAAACCACATACATACACACACAGGTCGTCACTCATCAGTTCCCTCCGGGAAAAGATCATCATACCGCAAGTAGGATTACCACTGTTTCACTACTTTCACCTTCGACGCTTTCCAAATGAAAGAGATCATTGCCGGTGGTGATAGTGACGGAGCTATACATGGATTTCGTATAGTACTGTATAAACTGACTCCATCTGTCCAAAATCGTTGATTTACTTAGTACGAACGCTTAAGAAAAGTGCATGGTCGACCTAGAAATACAGATACTACTCGAGGTGGGGGTCAGAGGGAAGATACTGCACGAGATCTTCGCGGGAGTAGGCCAGAGTCAACCGTGAGTTGGGCTGGGTTATTTTGGATTTAAAGTTGGCTTATATTTGTACTATCTACAAGAACTAGCTTTGAAATAGTACATTTTTTTAAGACGGATCAATAAAAAAATTTATAATAAAAATATATTGATTTTATCTGTAACCGACCAAAATCATATATGCCTATTTTATGTTATGTACTACCTCTCATAAACAGTCAAATTTTAAATTTAAACCATAAATTATAAACAAAAAACCCATTCTTGATCTCCGCACCCAAGTCTACAGAAGAAGGGAACAAACTTGAGGTGACAAGGCGTTTTACCGGTGCTTGATGTTGAATCTGAAGAACGATGTCGTCCATGACGCGGGCGGACGGTAGAAATTAAACCCGGGTGGGTGAACTGGGGAGGCCTTCTTCAATGCCTCGCAGCTGGTTTGGTGCGGCCGAGCAGGGCAGGTTATTAACTGGCATTTGTCCGCCGTGTTGCAGTAGCAGGTGGACTCCCTCCTGACACGGGCACACGGCTTCTTAAGACGACCCGTGACTCATTTACAAACATACCCTTCTGCTGATAAGACCATTCAATATGCAATCGGCGCTTATTAAACGAACTACATATCGATAAGCCGATAAATCACTTTAAAAATACTGATTCGGTAGATCGCTTCGAAACAGCGGCGAAGAAACTGCCCCGTTTATTTATTTGAAAGAAACAATAAGCCAAAAAGAAGAGGTCATAGTCAATAGCAAATGTTGTTGAGTTTTTTCTAGCTTTACTTCCATTGTACATTCTACATGACCGTGCCTCGTGCGAAGGTCTATAATATATTTTTGATGAATAATTAGTACAGTCAGACCAGCCCTGACCTGTTCATCAGGTTATAGGCGCATGCTATCTGACGGCCATGTGGAAGGCGATCTAACCAGGTGATGGCTGGCAGTCTGACCATCATAGGGCGAGCGCAGACTAGCCATGAACTTTTGAAAAATGCACATCAAACACTTGTGTAGGTCTGTTTGGGATTTAATTTATACTAGGTGCTACTGAAATTAGAAACTGAAGTTGAAACTAGGTAGGGTTTAACCTAAATTCTAGATAGAATATTTTCTGGTGAACTTAAGCGGTCAAATCGGCCAGCGGCTGGTGCTCTGATCGCCATAGGGAGTGCGGTCGGACCAATAGGTGCGACCAGACAGCAACAAAAATGGGTTTTTGAGTTGGATGGGTGTGCGCACGGCATGAGTGCCGTTGGTTAGTTGTGCTGTGTTGCATGATATATTGTTTTAACTAACGCGAGTTAAGTGTATAGAACTTATACTGGAGATTGTTGATTGGTCTTTCAATGTACAGGTGAGGAGAACGTTAACGGTCGAGGACAATGAACCAGGACTAAGCGGGGTAGCTGAGGTCCGAGCGATCATGTAAGTCTGGGTGAGGCTACATGGCTCAAGTGGAAAGCACAGAGAAGATAAGGATCGTGAAGAGGCGAGTTCGTGCATGTGGTGTAACAAGTAACAAGGCCGATACACGTAGAGACGGTTTATGTGAGATTGAATGTGTGAAGACGTGACGGCCGGTCATTGAGCACCATGGCTACGTGTTAAAGCATACAGAGATGTTTTAAGGTGAAGGTGAAGACGAAGTTAACGGGAGGTGTCCGAAAGTTTCGTCGAAGGTATTTTAATATTGGCCAAATACCAGGTTAATGCCTTAATCAAAACCCGCGGCGTGGGGAGACGTAAAAGAGAAGTGGTTTAGATCAAGGTGAGCTAGAATCACTAAGTGAATTAATCGCTAAAGTGTTAACGGATTGAGTCTTGTAAACGCTTTGAGAAACGTGCGTGAGTATGTAAAACTCATGTTAATGGAGTTAACGGGTTTCCCCGGTAGGGCTAATGGGGTTGAGCCCATTATGGCTTGTTGCTAGTTATTAAAGGAAAAGAGAGATGTTAGATCTAAGGACTTGGTTTAGGTCTTTGTTCTACCATCTTGTCTCCTTCTATAGTTGTGAGGAAGAACACTTGAGAGAGAAAAGAGTAGTACTTTGACTATACTTTGTAATGATTTATGAGTATATAAACTTTATTCTCTAATAAAAAAGATCAAATATTTGTTTCAATTATATTTCTGTTTGTATTCTTGTTTGGTTTTACTTGTTCTTGAGTTAGATTTATGATTTCGTGTTCATGGGAGCTCTAGCCCGAACTCTTACTTAAATTACCTTACTAGCATATGTGAGAATAGATTTGGAAGATCATACCTTATATCCTCACAAGTAAAAAGTATTTTGAGTTTTAGGGTTTTTAGTGTTCTTGTGACCTATATTTGATTATCTTCAATCTAGTTAATCCGAGCCCAAGAATCTCGTAATTCTTGATTGGTTTAGGTTCCTAATATCTTGAACAAATCTCATGCAAAGTTTGAAAGTGTTTGAATGAGAATTGAACAAGTTCTTGAGATTTGAGTTTTGTCCCGATAGGCTTTCAGGTCTGGGAACAGGTGACCAGTCAAACCGGCCTTGGACTTGCGGTCAAACCGGGCTTGTGCCTGCGGTCAGACTGGTCGTGGCTGTCAAACCAGCCCATCGATAGTGGTCTGACCGACCTTGGGCTGAAAGCTACTGATTTTGTTGACTTAGATTTCTAGACTTATTTTGTTAATCATAGTTAGTGCAATCTGAACTTAGTGACTCGCATAGTCACTTGAGTAAAAAAATTAAATACTATTAGAAAAAAGTTTGAATAATTATTTACCTCTTCTAATTGTCTGTATCGATCCTACATTGGTACAGTAGTACGTGTAGAACTCTAGATGTAGACCCCCGTTATTCAACTGGAGTAGCATTCGGCAATTTAACTCTGATTTCAAAGAAAAGGATGTTCCAGATACTATCCAACAGATACTTTTTTGTTTATTTCACCAACAAACTAGTAATAGTGCACATCCAAGTCTAAGGATCTGTGCATATTGAATTCTGTTTTTAACTTTTGCTTGTAGAAGTTAGGACTAATATAAATATTTAGCTTTTCAAAACGACTTTTTTTACTTCTTTTGCTCTTGTCTTGCTGCTAGGGATAAGATAGGGCCACGGACGCATCACAAACCATACTCCTTTCGCTCCCATCTCACGCACATATTTTTCTATCATTGTTTCACCACTCACCTCCTTCTTATAAAAGCTACTTTTTTCCTCAAGTGTTATTTATTTTTAATCAAAAATCATATATACATCGTAGTCCAAAGCTCAAGGGGTATTCTTGGAAACATTTTCGGGTCCCGTCTGTTCCAGCTCCACAGCAATAAATAGAGGCTCATTTCCGAATGAATCTGCCGCAGAGAGTAGTTAACAGCATTGAACGCATCAACGGCATCCTCGGGGAAAGGGCGTGCACAGAAAAGTTGAACAAAGAGAGGAACAGTAACACTAGGCTAGACTCCCCTCTCTCCAGAAGCTCCCAGCATCTAAAGCGGCCACAGAGGCAATGGGTCAGAGCTAGGAAAAGGAGGGAGACAACTCTGAAGAATCGATGGATCAGAGAAAGGGAGGTGAAGAGGAGAACAACTCTGAAGAACCGACGGATCAGCGCAAGGAGGAGATCTCTGAAGAAGCCATGGCGGCCTCTTCATTGTTCGCGCACCCCTGCTCGCTGCTGCAATACATAGCCCGGGTCTGCGCTTGCTGCTTGGGCTTTCGCGATTCTTTCAGCGACCCCAAGCCAAGCGCTGCAAGTGATGCTCCTGCACCTGCTAATTCTTCTCAAGAAGGGGAAGACAAGAAGCCTAGTGTAAGTAGATGCGCATGCACTTAATTTGTGCAAGCATTTCTTGGTGATCTGAGCGGTTAATTAACTAGCTCGCCGACCATATGCAATTGTGGTAGTATTTCTACATGCAGGAGGTGATCACTCACGTGTGGGCAGCAAGGAGGCGGCCACGGCCAACACCACCAGGCAATCCAATCGAAGGAAGAGGTGGGAATGGAGGACAGCACAACTAGGCCTTGTTTGCATCTTGTCAATCTTGGGGAAGGAGCAAACCGGTTAGATATAGGCGATGCGCCTGCAGCTAAGCCTCTACTAAGTTATTTTCGGAGATCAACAAGTATATATGGCCGTCTACTTCGTCTAAGCCGCATGTTTGTATGTAAGTGTGGCTAAAGAAGTTGAAGTATATGTAGATTTCCCTGGTCTCATTTTGCAATAAAAACTGTGTGTTATTGTGGTAGTCTGTATTTTTAAGTTGGAGTCTTGTTGTATTTTGTAAGCTGTCGCGTGTACTTATTTGCTAACTTAATTTGATAGTGGTTAATTGCAGTCTTCAGTCTAATCATCACCCAAGTACATTGCATATGAGTGTTGCTGCGTGTTCATGGGATTGAAGTGGTCGATGTAGATCCGATTGACCTGCTTGCTTGCATGTCAGCCACTTGGAGGAGAGAGAGGAAAAGCTCAGATCGCTGCAGATACACCAAGAAAACAACGAACTAAAAATGATGATGTCTGATTTCTGGTGCGTCATGGATAGGTGACTAGCTTGCAGCATGTACCAGTACTATGTTTCAACTTTTCATGCGATGGGCTTAATTTCTTTCTGCCTGTTGTTAATTTCGAACTATCATAAACTTGTAAGCATTAGTATTGCAGCATGTAAACATTTTCTTCATATACTAACCGTGTTGAATTCCTCGGGGAAAAGAATCTGAATATAATTTGTTGGTTCTGAATTAATAGTGCAGCAGAATATTAGGTTCAGATCTAAATTCCCCGAAAGGAATGCATACTGCTGTTTGCTAAAATGTAATTCTACAGGTCATACAACCTTGTGTTTGCAAAGTTGAAATGTATGTTAGAAAAACAATAATATACGTCGCGAACCATGCTTGCTTAGTAAACACCATAAGTAGGTGCTTGTTTTTCATGAACGTGAAGTACTAAGTCCAAATTGCTGTATTTTTCTTGGCCATGCAACGGGCTCACCATATCGTTTTGATTTTTTTTTTAGAGGAAGGTTTTGAAAATAAATACGCAAAGGCAGCAACCAAATCGAGGCGAGATCAGACAGCATCAATTCCGAGGCTAGCTCGGACAGCATCAATTCTTCTTTCCATGGCCGTAGTTGTGACCTGCGAATATTGACTGCGCATACATACGGATACGCGATGACCCAGAAACCTAAGGTCCGTTTCATACGGTCTTTTAAAAACTATTTTTCTATAATAAATAATTTTTCTATAGTATCTAACTTTTAAATAGATTATCTTTTTAATATAAAGTCTACTAGTCGATTGTATTATATATTATTATAATTTTATTTATATCGATCAAAATCACACACGAATATCTTTTTATAAATTTCGCTATAAACTGTTACTATTTATAAATCAAAATAAAAAAGTAAAGTTAAAAGTTAATATGCAGGCAGCGGCGCTGGGGGCCTGTAACTGGGGAGCACTGTGGCCTTTGTAAGTTTTATTGGGCTTTTGTTGTGTCTGCAGACTGCACGTGGCCCGATGTGAATTAGGGACCTGTGAGGCCCACGATGGTTTCAGACTAGGCCGGCCCTTGTGTCAGCGTGCAGCATGCAAGTATGCGTGTGGGCCAAGAGGGCCGCGTAACCAGAGTACAAACTTGGGCTCCACCGCTCAACACACTTACAAACCATCCTTGAGAGTTACTAAGAGGTATCGGTACGTTTCCACTAAAAAGAAGGTACTAGTCAATTTTATCTGCTGATTTAAGGTTGATTTAACAACGCAAGAGAGAAGAGTATTTCATGATAATTCATAAGAGATTTAAGAGTGAGAAAGAAGGTTTTCAGTTTTACAATAGTTATGCGAAGGATAAAAGATTTAGTGTGAAAAAAAAAGACTATATTGAATGTGATTCTGCTACAAAAATAATAATCCATAGGCAATAGCAATGAGAGCCATATGTCATTATTCGATGCGGGTGCAAAGCTAAGTGGACAGGAGGGATTGCGGTAGTGTCATTTAAGATGTTTCAATGGAAGGATTGGCGTGGTGTCCAATGCAACAGCAAATCGCATTAAAAATCATTGGTATGTTGTAGTCGTTAATAGTATGCACAGAAGAAATTTCAGATACTAGATTCAGTAAGAATGGAGCTATGCAAGTACGCTAAAGATGATAAACTGCAAAATGTTGTAAGATTCTAACCTTGATATTGAACAATTTACAATGGGATGATTTCAAACTGTAGGTTTTAATGTTGAATGTATGACATAGCTTAAAGGTTTGGAAAAGTACCTGCCACACATGAAAGATAAAAGAACCCACTCATACCCACCGGCCCAAACAGAAAGTTATCACCTGGCCACTATGTCCAACACTATAATTTCACAACAAAATGATAGGCATAAATAAATTGAAGATTTTTTTGCTTCCTTTCTTGATTTTCTTCGGTTTTTATTGATTCATCATATAATATAACTTTATTATAGTTGGTCAAGCAGCCTACTTGTGTTGAGATTCCTGCAACACTAGACAGAAAGTGTATTATCTAAAAATTACTACTCAATAGTAAATAGCATTGTGGCTCCCCCAACTCCTCTTCTGGCTCGAGCTCCTCGGGTCCACCAGGCTACTGATGAAATGGCTCAACAGGACGTGGCTGCTCACGTCAACCTGCTCCTGCAGAACCTCTCCACGCTCCGCGGCCACGGCGTCCTGGACAGCCGCGTCACCGCCGCGGTGCGGCTGCAGCCGACGCTCATCATGCAGGCGCCGGCCAACTTCCAGGCGCTGCTCGACCGCGTCGAGGCGTGCGGGATCCGGCCCGGCTCCGGGATGTACATATGGAGCTTCTTCGCGCTGCACAACGTGAGCGCACGCGCCTTCCGGGCGCCGTGATGCGCGCGGCCGGGTGCACAGAAGAAGAGTTTGTCAGAACTCCGGGAATCAATCGAACTCACACGCACATAAAAAAAATGGAGTGGTAAAATGAATCTCTGAAGACAACGTTTGTGCTGCAAGACTCAAGCAGCATTTTCTGGTTCTTTCTTCTCCTTTTATAATGCAACGAAACATGCAAAGCAGTGAATACAATGCAAAACCGAAAAGAAGCTGACGCAGTGCACGCATGCAGCAATGACTCAAAGAAACGGAAAAATGAAGCTGCGTGCAAATAGAAAACTGAAGCTTCAATGCCTCATGGCTCCCCCTAAATGCAGAAACTGAAAACTGCATGCATGCAGAAACTGAAATAGTAAACCACTACCTTAATGCATGCATACAAGATTTAACATCCAACAAAACTCCCTCTAAACCTTGTATGCTGATTGAATTTCGACGAGACCGATCTTGGATCGCAGCTCAATGAACCCGTCGCACCCAAGTGCCTTCGTCAGGATGTCCGCTAGCTACTCAGTAGTGCCGATGAACTCAGCCTTCACCCTTCCCTCCTCAATGCACTCTCTGATGTAGTGGTATCTAGTATCGATGTGTTTACTGCGATCGTAGAAGACATGGTTTTTACTGAGCAAGATTGTGGATTGGTTGTCAATCTTCAACGTGATGGCGCCAGCCTCCTCTCCTCTGAGCTCAGCTAGAAGGCGCGCCAACCACACACCCAGGCAAGCAGCGGTTGTCGCAGCGATGTATTCAGCCTCGCATGATGACAGGGCCACGACCTTTTGTTTCTGCGATTGCCAAGTGATCAAGTTGTCGCCGAGGAAGAAGAAGACGCCAGAGGTGCTCTTGCGAGTATCAATGTCGCCCGCAAGATCGCTGTCACTGTAACCAACCAACTGCACAGCTTCTGTCTTCCTTTTGTAGCTGCAGCCGTAGTTGATGGTGCCGGCGACATAGCGTAGCACTCACTTCACGGCTACCAGATGCTCGGTGGTGGGCTTCTCCATGAACCTACTGATGTAGCCCACCGAGAACGCCAAGTCTGGCCTTGTATTCACCAGATAGCGCAGCGAACCCACGATCCTTCTGTACTCAGTGGCATCGACAGCAGGGGCAGTGCTTGACTTACTGAGTTTGAGTCGCGATTCCATGGGGGTGAGACTGGGATTGCTCCCAACCATGCCTGCCGCCTCCAGTATCTTCTGGGCATACGCGCTCTGGCTCACGGTGATGCCATCGCCGGTCTGATTCACCTCTAAGCCAAGGTAGTAGCGCAGTAGGCCGAGGTCGCTCATCTGGAACGTCCCCTTCATCTCCGCCTTGAATTGCTCGAGCTCAATGGAGTCGCCACCCGTGATGATGAGATCATCGACATATACGCCGACCACCAGGCGATGCACGCCCGCACCGCGCATGTATACGGCATGCTCGAAGGCGCTGCGATGGAACCCAAGTGACAACAGAGACGCATCCAACTTGGCGTACCATGCGCGCGGGGCCTGACGAAGTCCGTAGAGTGCCTTGACGAGGCGCAACACCTTGTGCTCGTTGCCGTCGACGACGAAGCCCGGTGGCCACGCGACGTAGACTTCCTCCTACAGCTCGCCATTGAGGAAAGCGGACTTCACGTCCATGTGATGGACAGGCCACCCCTCGCTTGCCGCATGCGCTAGCAGCAAGCGAACTGACTCGAGCCGTGCCACGGGTGCGAACATTTCGTCAAAGTCAATCCCTCTTGGTCTTAAAGACCCACTTGAGCCCAATTGGGCGCTGGCGTGGTGGAGGATCGACGACCGCCAAGTGCCATTGGACTCAATCGATCGCATCTCTTCACGCATCACCTGGCGCCAGCACTCATGTTGCTGAGCGTCGGCGAATGATGCCAGCTCCTCTGCGCGCTGACCAGTAGCAGCTCCTCGTCGAGTTCACGCACAGTCAGTCCTGGCGGTGTCGCGGGGCCGAGCAGGTTGTCGATGCTCCAAAACCGGAGCGGGGCGTCGTCGTGGTCGGCGTCGAGGTCCTGCTCTACAACAGGCGGTGGAGACATGAACTCCACCGTCAGGGCACCGTCTGCTGGCGTCACGGTGGGTGTCGATGGGGTCGGTGCAGACTCGCTCGCGCTTGGTGACGATACGGGCGGTGTGACTGGCGCCGCCTGCTCCTCTGTGTTCGGCCCAGTTGAGGACACGACCTCCGGCTGGTACACAGAGGTGAACTCGATGACGAAGTCGGCGTCGATGTTGGTAGCCGTCTCGTTGTCCCACTTCCATTGTGCCTTCTCGTCGAAGACGGTGTCACGGGAAATGTGGACGCGACGGGTGACAGGATCATAGACGCGAGACGCCTTTGACCCTGCCTCATAGCCCACAAAGATCATGGGCCTGCTCATGTCGTCGAGCTTCTTAGCGTTCGGCGTGGTGACCTTGACGTGTGCCACGCACCCGAACGTGCGGAGGTGGTGCACAGCCGGCGGACTCCCGTTCCAAAGCTCATACGGGGTCTTTCCTCCAATGCTCTTGGATGACGACCTGTTTAGCAGATACACAGCTGTGTTGATCGCCTCCCCCCAGAATATACCTGGAAGCCCTTTTGCTTTGAGCATACTCCGCGCAGTGCCAACCACCGACTGATTCCGGCGCTCGACGACACTGTTTTGTTGTGGCAAGTACGGCGCCGTGAGTTCGCGCCGCACACCCAGCTCAGCGCAGTACTCATTCAAGTTCGCCGCCGTGAACTCTCCCCCTCTGTCCGTGCATAGCGCACGGAGCTTCTTGCCACTCTTGCACTCAGCTGCCGCCTGGATTCGCTTGATGGCGGTCAGAGCAGCGTCTTTGGCCGGTAATAAGGCGACCCACATGTATCGGCTGTAGTCATCGATACAGCTGTGTCAGTGGCGATTGCCGCTAGGTGTCGGTGGCGAGATTGGGCCGCAAAGGTCGCCATGCAGAAGCTCGAGGGGTTCGGTGGAGCGTGTCAGTGCGCGCTACGGAAAGGGTGCACGGCGCTACTTCCCGGCGAGACACGCCTCGCACACCTGGTCGACCTGCGTCAGCACGGGTAGGCCTCGAACTAGCTTCTCTTTACCCATCTTGCGCAGCGCGGCAAAATTGATGTGCCCGAAACGGGCATGCCAACGCCATGCATCTTCTCCGGCGCGTGCAGCTAAGCAGACCGGCCGTGCAAGGTTGATGTGGAGCACGTAGAGCCGACTTGCGCTCCGGTGGATCTTGGCAAGTAGTCACCGCTGCTCGTCCCACATGCGCAACACGCTGTCCTCGATCAAGATTTGATAGCCGCACTCGTCGAGCGGACCGACGCTGATGATGTTGGCGGTGAGGCGCGGGATGAAGTACGCGTTGACGAGGGCACGATGCTCACTGTTCTTGCACGCGAACAGAACCATGCCGCAGCCTTCGATCTAGACGATGGAGCCGTCCCCGAACCTCACAGTGCTGGTGACGCCTGTGTCGAGGTCGGAGAACGCCGCCCAGGACCCCGTCATGTGATTGGTGGCCCCGGTGTCCAGTATTCAGCGCCGAGGATCCTGTTCCTCCGCGCCGTCGAGCGCCGCAAAGACCCCCTACTCCACCAGCTCGACCGCGCCGCTTGATGGGGTCGTCGACGGCGGCACAGTCGCAGTGGGTGGTGGTGGTGGTGACGAGACCAAAGTCGCTGCGCCTTGGCTGGATCGCTCGCTCTCTCCATCGGGTGGAGAATCGCAGGGCGACGACGACAATGCGGTCGGGATAGTGGCGTTGGTCTCAAGAAGAAGTAAGGTGGGCTCGTTGTCCTGGGCCACATGGGCATGTTCCTCATTTCTGGGCTTGGAGCGGCATTCCTTGGCCTATTGGTCGGTTTTTCTGCAGTTCCAGCATTTGTCGTCGTTCCGGTTCGACGCAGACCCAGCTCCTTCCGAGCTCCCTCCGCCGCGACTTCGTCCTCTTCCGCCCCGGCGCTTGACTCGATTGCTCGAGCCGCCAGCACCGCGGAAGCCAGCTTGCTCCTTCTTCTTGTAGCGCTCGAGCCACTCCTCCTCGGTGAGATAAAGCTTGCCTCCAGCGCTCGGGGAAGGTAAGGACGAAGGCTGCCCGGCGTCCTCCTCCGCCTTGAGCCTGCCGGTCACGTCCTCCAACGACAGCATGGAGATGTCAAGCAGCGTTTTAATGGAGAGAACGAGCTGGGTGAACCTGGGCGAGCGACGCGCAGGTACTTCGTGACGATTTTGTCTGCAGGTTCGGGATCGCCGAGGATGGCGAGCTGGTTGACGATGGCAGTGAGTCGCATGGCGAAGTCCTCCACGGACTCACCATCGCGGAACGTGATGGACTCGTACTCCGTGCACACCTTCTATGCACTGGCTTTGCGAATGCGATCGTCGCCGACCCGCATTGTCTTGATGCAGTTCCACGCTTCCTGGGCCGATTCTTTGGTCGCCAGCGTCGAGATCATCTCGGGTGGGACAGCGCTGCAAATGGCGTCCAACGCCATCCTGTCTTCGTGGAGCTCGACGCCGCCTGGCTCGATGGCGTCCCACAGGCAGCGAGCTTGCAGCTTGATCTTCATCAACAGTGACCAGTCGTTGTAGTTCGACTTCATCAGCAAAGGGTAATTAGCCGAGCCTCCCACCTCCTTGACCACGCGGTGTATAACCAGCCCACGATCGTTCCCGCCGCTGCCCGAGGCGCGGCCGCGGGAACCTCCTGGAGTGCACCCGGGCGGTGACGCCGACCGCCGGATCTCGAGTTCAAGCCTTGAACCCGGCTCTGATACCAAATGTCAGAACTCCGGGAATCAATCGAACTCATACGCACACAAAAAAAATGGAATGGTAAAATGAATCTCTGAAGACAACGTTTGTGCTGCAAGACTCGGTAGCATTTTCTGGTTCTTTCTTCTCCTTTTATAATGCAACGAAACATGCAAAGCAGTGAATACAATGCAAAACCGAAAAGAAGCTGAAGCAGTGCACGCATGCAGCAATAACTCAAAGAAACGGAAAAATGAAGCTGCGTGCAAACAGAAAACTGAAGCTTCAATGCCTCATAGCTCCCCCTAAATGCAGAAACTGAAAACTGCATGCATGCAGAAACTGAAATAGTAAACCACTACCTAAATGCATGCATACAAGATTTAACATCAGAGTTCGCCGCCATGTTCCGTCGCGCTCCGTGCTTCATGTTCGTGTCCGCGGAGCTGCGGCGGCGGAAGGTGGAGTTCTTGAGGGCGACGGTCGGGTGCAGCTCGAAGTACATCGTCAAGAACCCCGTGATGCTGACGCTCCGCCTCAACAAGCGGATGGTTCCGCGGAGCCGCGACATCGAGACCTTGAGATCCAAAGGCGTGACATTGGGAAGACGAACATGGCGAACATAGTGGGATTGCCGGAGGACAGGTTTGTTGAGACGTACATACTCAAGTACAAAGAAGATTTGCCTGAGCTCCTCGAGCTGTACCCTCTTAAACACGGCAAGGATATCTCACAGACAGGGTGACTGATTCACCATTCGTTCTGACATTTGTGACTGAATCAAATGGTGAGAGAATGAAAAAAGCGGAGTAATAAACAAGGAGTGGCTCGCTATTTATGACGACGAAGAGCTGGTACAAGCCGTCTTGTTTGACATTCGGAGAGTGAGAGATTGTTGTAAGGTTTATCATCTTGAGCAGAAGCTTATGACGAACCAATGTGTAGTAGCAGCAGCATTTGGTTATGACTTTTCTGCAATCTGTTGTTTCACATTCTGGGAGATAGCAACATCTGTGACTGACCAGTATATTGTTATGCTCACATTCATGACGATCTCTGAATTTTTCTTTTTCTTTTTTCATCATTTTCGCTCATTGCCACTCAAGTCTCTTTCTTCAGCATTTGCAGTTGGCCCTCTTGTTGCGACGCATGTCGTCCGGCCATTTTCTGGCAGCTGACTTTCACCTTTCAAGATGATGTTCACAGGACGCAGATCTTCATTCAAGCACCGGCCCATATGAAAGAGACGGTGAAACGTGCCTTCATTCAGGCACCAGCCAAGTTTTAAGGAGAGGTGCTGAAGCGTGCCGAGTGGCACGACACGAAGGGTACCAGAGGCAGAGAACCTGAACATATTCCGCCACGAAAGACACGGCTTAACGTTCAGCTAGTTGAGTCTGGCAATGTTGCCGCGTTGATAGCCTGATAGCCAGGTCCCCATACGTTTTAGAAAGAAAGAAAAAAACCCTGATAGGTAGGGGTGTTAATAGGTTAGGTTCAAATGAGTTGTGTTCTTGATTGAATTGGCTTTGTTTGGGTATAAACGGGTTAAAAGAATGAATGAGTTAGGTCGGATTGGCTTATAGAAAAGGTTAGGTAGGATTGAAATAGGTTCAAAAATTTAAGGTTGAAATTGGGTTGAGAACGGATTCAACTCGAGGTGTTGCAATATGACTCACCCACGGGTTGATTCCACCCATAAGACCCATATGGGCATTTAGACCTAATAATTTACACAAAATAGTGTCTCTGTACTTTAAATCATCTATAGTAAACTTCAAAAAATTTCGTGAAACTTTTATGATGTGAATACGAGTTATAAATTTTAAATACCGAACTTTTTCAAAAGTGTCATATAAAAGTTTGTTGGTCCCACCTATGTGTCTGGATCTAATAATTTGCATAGAATAGCATCTCTATACTCTAAATCATCTATAATAAATTTTAGGTATTTTTGTGAAACTATTACGGTATGGACACGAGTTAGAAATTTCAAATACCGAACCTTTCAAAAAATTCTATAAAAACCTGTTGGTTCTACTTGCGTGTCTAGGCCTAATAATTTGTACAAAATAACATCTCTATACCCGAAATCATCTGTAGTAAATTTCAAAAAAATTTATGAAACTTTTATGGTGTGAACCCGAGTTATAAATTTTAAATACCAAACTTTTTTAAAAAATTTTCCTATAAGTTTGTTGATCCCACCTATGTGTCTAGGTCTAATAATTTACACAAAGTAGTGTCTCTATACCCTAAATCATCTATAGTAAATTTCAGGTATTTTTGTGAAACTTTTATATTGTGAACGCGAGTTATAAATTCGAAATACCAAACCTTTCCAAAAATTTCTATAAAAACATGTTGGTTCCATCTATGTACGTAGGCCTAATAATTTGTACAAAGTAGCGTCTCTATACCCAAAATTATGTATAATAAATTTCAGAAAATTTCATGAAATTGTTATGGTGTGAACATAAGTTATAAATTTTAAATACCAAACTTTTTCAAAATTTTCCTATAAAAATATGTTGGTCCCACCAATGTGTTTGAGTCTAAAAATTTGCACAAAGTAGCATCTCTACACCCCAAATCATCTATAGTAAATTTTATGTAGTTTTGTGAAACTTTTATGGTGTGAATGCAAGTTAGAAATTCTAAATACCGAACTTTTTCAAAAGTTTTCTATAAATACACTTGCATTTGTATATAATAACTTAGTAAAGAGTGGGTTGGCAACAGATTTAAACTTAGTTAAAAATAGGTTTCAACTCATTTCAACCATTTGAATTGGGTCGGGTGGAAATGCCATATAAGTTAGGCTGTGAAAGATGCTCTTTGGGTTGAGTTAGGTAGGGTTTTGAGTTGTTTTAAGTTTTTTTAAGTGAGGGTTAAGTTGATTTTGGAATAGATTTTAACCCATTACCAGCCCTACTGATAGGTCGGCAAAGTCTAGATTCACGACGAGCATGGACATAATTCCAATGCGGTTGTGCGTGTCATGCTTGCAATCTGGAAGAAGAAATCATCTACAAGCCCCCAAAATGCCAAATGACGTAAAAGGAGACAGAGACGCTCATCCTGAGCTGCATTCTCGTGATCAAAAGAAGTTGTAGCGCATGACACCATGTTAGAAATCAGCAGAACAGGTCAGCTAACCTAAATACATCGGCATGCTAAGCAAATCCTATAAACAATGCATGCTTAGTCTTTCCTACTTCCCTCCAGATTTAGAGTTAACTACATGAGACACATGAACTGATCAACAGGTCCTACTTGTAAGAGCGGGACTCGTTATCCAATCTATATGGTTACCGTGCAATGCATTTACTGCTGATCGCACTGCTCTGCTGCGACGGCCGGATGACTAATGCACGCAACTCATAGACTAGCAGTTGATACCAGCTCAAAACGCACCAAAATTCGTTGTAGGAGTAGATGCACTTCTGGGATGCAATACCGCGTTTGGAGAGTGGGGGAAATGGTATTTCGGTCTACTTGGCTGCATACCAATTATGCGCACACTTGGCATCAACAGCCAGGTCAACCTTCAGGATGTTAGTGCCGTAGAAGGGCTTAGACATGCACTCGACCACTATTGCCTTGGCCAGATCAGCCGACTCTGCAGGTCCTTCCAGTATCACTTCATCATGCACCTGAAAAATGGAGCTGTCAGTTCTGCTAGGTTTTGCCACTAGATGTTACATTTGAAAATAAAAATCACCAATCGGATAAAAGGACAGCAATCAGAATTCAGAACTAGGGGTGTTGTGTTGTTAGCCAATTTGACTTGAGGACAGCACGGTTCCAACAGTGAAATGGACCGGTCATTAAATACTGTACATTCTTTTTTTGTTTAGAAGGAAAACAAAACTGGTGACCACACGAGTGTTCTAGGCTTTTAGACCACACGAGTGTTCTAGGCTTTTAGACCACACGAGTGTTCTAGGCTTTTACTTGCTAAAGAGAAGACAAAGCACTAGCGGTGTTCACGTAATATACCTGCAACAGGAGCCTCCAACCGAGCTCCTTAAGACCAGTATTCCGATCTATCTCAAGCATTGCACACATAGCAACATCTGCTGCACTGCCCTGTGATGTTAAAAAAGACTACAATTTCAGCATCACATTTTTAAAAAAAATGACTTGTAATTAGACAATAATGACCTGTACAGGAGCATTGATAGCAGCACGCTCAATGTGACCCCTTTGACCAGGAGTAGCATAAGCCATGTTAGGAAAACGTCGTGATCGCCCAAGCAAAGTATAAACTTCACACTTCTCTTGTGCTAACTCTTTCTGTTTCATTTGCCATGCCAAAACTTCTTTTCTATCTCTGTACCACAGTTTCAGTGTATCCTTTGCTTCCTTAACAGAAACCTGCCAAGGCAACAAGTTACAACTTGTGCAGTTGTGCAATACTTTGGGGAAAGGGAAAAGGAAAGGACTGCGTATCTGTTTCATTACTGAGGGAATGTATAGCTGCTTCTGTTAGTGAGATCATTTTTAAAATCGTTTCATTCAGTAAAGAATTTTAACAGTGAATCTAATAAACATGACCAATCACTATGCAACAGGGGCGGACCCACAGGGTATGCCGGGTGGCCACGGCATACCCTGGGGCCCACGGCATGGGTCAAGGCCATATTAGGCACTGTGTACAGTTTTCTGTGTTGCTTCTCCTCCGCCTTCTCGTCTGCCTCCGCCGCCTCCCCCTCATGCCCGCGCTGCAGCCGCGACTGCCCGCCGCCCCTCTCCCTCCAATCCATCGCCCCCGGTGAGCGTCCAATCCCGTTCCTCTTATCAGATCTTGCAACTGTCGTCGTCTGATCTGCACCGACGCGTATCCTACGAGTAATTCGTTGGATAAAAACTCGGTCTTTAGGTTGGAGTTTGTGTTATACCAGATGAATGCCGTTGCTTATGACTGTCCATAGTTCCAGCACCACCTATAGGCGAACTGAATTCTGTACTACAAATAGGCAGAGTAAACTGCTTTGTATGTTCTACCTTGAACGCTTTTAATTGGATTGAGGCACTCACAACTGACAGGATTTCACATTTTCTTTCCATTGCAGGGCTTGTCAACTTCTCGATTTAAGGTTTGGGCTCTTTCTTCATGGTTCCTTTAATTGAGGTTCATCATTATCCAGTCTTCTCGTCGTAATCGGTTGAGTATTATTTATTTGACGGAAGAATGACAGCACTTGTGAAGTTTTCATCATGATGTTTTCTACACCGAACAATTCGGTCTGCAACTTTAGTTTTTTTGTGAGTTTTTTCCCCTCCATTCCAATTTAGACTTCTGGGATGATTAACATGGCCGTTATTTCACTAGTCATTCTTCGATTAGTTTTCTTTCAAAACATCTTTCTGGTTGAATTATTTTTATTGCACAATTTGGAAAAAAATTTATTGCACAATTTGGAAAAGTCAGCTGCTGAAAATTACAAAAATGTATTAATATTTAGATATTATCCATGTTCGGTTACTTTGGGAGGTCACATTGGCGAAATGCAGGCTGTAAGTTGGAGCTGGAGGAAATGAGTTTTGGCTTGATGATCTAATGGTTTGGGAATTGATTGTATGATAACCTTATCCGTTGCGCTAGCTACCGTGCAAATCTCTCTTAGGTATTAGATGTTCTGATCTATATTTTGGTGAGTGGATTCGTTAATCAAGTGCTGGATCTGTCTGTTTCTGTTCTCTTCTGAACCGCATGTGATTTAGATTTTCGGCTGTGTTCATAAGCCTTTTGTTCTTTACTGCCTGAATCCTATAATCGTATTCGCAACTAGAACATGAACAACTTTTTGCAGTAAGTGTTGAACAAAGTTTTAGTTTGAGTACACAAAAAGAGCCTACAGAAGACACAATCCCTAACACGCTCGTTTCAAATTACAGGATGGTGTCCAACCAGGAGTCCGCTCTGTTAGTCGCTGGACTCTTGCTCTTGGTGATAGCAAGATCCTTACTCTCATGGAGAGGATGACACTAGGAGATGGGGCAAGTTTTCTTGTTTATTGCTCACACAATGCCATACCAACCTGAGGGGTTGGAGATACATATTTATAGGCTGAGAACCAGCCAAGCATATGCTAAGATGCTATCCTAGATGCTGTCCTAAAGCGGTCAATATGCTGTCCTAAAGCAAAAGCAGATGCTGTCCTAAAAGCAGATGCTGTCCTAAAAGTAGATGCTGTCCTAAAAGCAGATGCTGTCCTAAAGCAAAAGCAGATGCTGTCCTAAAAGCAGATGCTGTCCTAAAGCAAAAGCAGATGCTGTCCTAAAGCAGTCAAAAAACAAAAAAACTACCACAGCCCCACAAAGACCACAGTACAGGGACTTATTCATCATTCTCCCCCTAAGTCTTGTGCGTTGTCTTGTGGGAGGATCGAACCATCCTGATCTTGGAGCAGAGCTCAAGGAACTTGATCCTTCCAAGAGGCTTGGTGAGCAGATCCGCAAGCTGATCCGTGGTGTTGATGTAGCTTGCCTTGATGCTTCCTTCATCCAAGCAGCCTCGGATGAAATGGTATTTCACCCGGATGTGCTTGCTCCGTTCATGAAAAACGGGGTTCTTTGCCAGGGCTAGAGCGGACTTGCTGTCCACCCTGAGCTCCACTGCTTCAGTGTCCCTGCCGAGGAGATCACCAAGCAGTCGAGCGAGCCAGAGCGCCTGAGTCGAAGCGGTGGAAGCCGCTATGTACTCGGCCTCACAGCTAGACAGGGCCACCACCTGCTGCTTGACTGACTGCCAGCTAACGAGGCACTTGCCGAGGAAGAAGAGAATCCCGCTTGTGCTCTTGCTGGTGTCAATGTCGCCTGCGTGGTCGCTGTCGCTGTACCCGATGAAGTGTGCCGCGCCGGGACACCTCGGGTAGTGCAAGCCGTAGTCGGAGGTGCCCGCAACATAGCGGAGGATCCTCTTTACGGCCTGCTGATGCTCCGTCGTCGGTCGCTGCATGAACCGACTGACGTAGCCGACGGCGAACGCCAAATCCGGACGCGTGTGGACGAGGTAGCGAAGGCTGCCCACGATGCGCCGGTACTGCGTCGCGTCCACCTCCTCCGCCGTGCTGTCGCGGCTCAGCTTCAGCCTTTCCTCCATAGGAGTGTGGGCTGGGTTGCAGTCGGTGAGCCCGCCCAGCTCGACGGTGCGCTTGGCGTAGGCGGTCTGACGAAGGGAGATACCGGAGCTGTCCTGGTGGACCTCGATCCCCAGGTAGAAGGAGAGGAGCCCCAAGTCGCTCATCTGGAAGGCGGTCTTCATCTCCGCCTTGAACGCCTCGACCTCGGCCTCCTTGGAGCCGGTGATCACCAGGTCGTCGACGTAGACGCCTACCAGCAGAGCATTGCCGCCTTTGCCCCGCCGGTAGACCGCAGCCTCGTGTGCGCTCTGCTGGAACCCCATTTGCTTGAGGGTGGAGTCCAGCTTAGCGTTCCAGGCTCGTGGTGCCTGCCGCAAGCCGTAGAGGGCCTTGCGCAGGCGGAGAACCTTGCCCTCCTTGCCGGGGATGACGAATCCCGGCGGCTGACGGACGTAGACCTCCTCCTTTAAATCGCCGTTGAGGAAGGCGGACTTGACGTCCATGTGATGGACGCGCCAATCCTCCTGAGCTGCAAGTGCGAGGAGAAGACGAACGGACTCCATGCGCGCGACGGGTGCGAAGGCGTCATCGAAGTCGACCCCCTCCTGCTGCACGAAGCCTCGTGCTACCAAGCGAGCCTTGTGCTTGACGATGGCGCCGGCTTCATCCCGCTTCAGCTTGAACACCCACTTAAGGGTGATCGCGTGGTGACCGGCAGGAAGATCCGCCAGCTCCCACGTCCGGTTCCGCTCGACAGCGTCCATCTCCTGCTTCATCGCGACACGCCACGCCGCGTCTCCCTCCGCCTCAACGAAGGAGCGAGGCTCGCCGTCGTCGCACGCCAAGTGCAGCTCCGCCTCGAAGTCGCGCTGCGCCAGTCCAGGGACGGGCAACTCGCCGAGGATGTTGTCCATGGTACGATAGCGCAGAGGTTCGTCGTCGTGGTAGACGTCGACGCGGTCCTCGTCGTGAGATAGCGGAGTAGCGAACTCCACCATGCGCTGCTCGTCGTGGACCGAAGCTGTTGGAGCCGATCCCGGTGGTGTGGCCGCCGGTGCAGGAGAGTGGTGAGCCGGTGGTGAAGAGTGGGGCGTAGCCGGTGCCGAAGGTGGTGGAGCACTCGCCGGAGCTGGTGGCGAGCAAGGTGTCGAGGTGGACGAGCTCGGTGAAGACGAGCTGCTAGCTCCCCCGGCTCTCTCGAAGTGGACGTAGTCGATAACAAAGTCCCTGAGAGTCGAAGTCGAACCGTCGTCCACCGCCTTGTCCCACGTCCAGCCTCGCCCTTCGTCGAACACAACGTCACGCGAGATGCGGACTCGCTGTGTGTCAGGGTCGAGGATGCGGTAGGCCTTCGAGCCCTCCGCGTAGCCGATGAACACTCCCGGAGTGCTCCTGTCGTCGAGCTTACCGATGTGGCCAAGCTCCTTGGCGAACGCGAGGGAGCCGAAGATCCGCAAGTGGGAGACCGCCGGCTTGCGCCCATGCCAAGCCTCGTACGGCGTCCTGCCGTCGAGCGCCTTGGTAGGCGAGCGGTTGAGGATGTAGACGGCCGTCACCACCGCCTCTCCCCAGAAGACAGCCGGCATCCCCCTCTGCTTGAGGAGGGCCCGAGCCATCCCCACAACCGTCTGGTTGCGCCGCTCGACGACGCCGTTCTGCTGCGGGCTGTACGGCGCGGAGTAGTGGCGCTGAATGCCCTCATCAGCGCAGTACGACGCGAATTCAGCCGCCGTGAATTCGCCGCCGTTGTCTGTGCGCAGCACGCGCAGCTTGCGGCCGCACTCCGCCTCCGCAACAGCCTGCGTGCGCCTGATGGCGTCCGCAGCCTCTCCCTTGCTGCCGAGGACCATCACCCACATGTAGCGGGAGAGGTCGTCGACGAGCAGCAGGAAGTAGCGTCGTCCTCCTGGTGTGGCCGGTGTCACCGGGCCACACAAGTCCCCGTGCACGAGCTCGAGCCTCTCCTTGGCTCGGAAACTCGCCTGCTGGGGAAAGGGGAGTCGCCTCTGCTTCGTCAACACGCAGACGTCGCAGAGCTGCTCCACATGGTCAAGGCACGGCAGGCCTCGCACCATTTCCGTGGCACTGAGCCGCTTCAGGGCCTCGAAGTGAAGGTGCCCAAAGCGTTCGTGCCACTGCCACGCCTCGTCGTCCCGACGAGCTGCGAGACAGATGGGTTGTGCCACCTGCACGTGAAGAGTGTAGAGTCGATTTGCGCCTCTGGTTACCTTGGCAAGGAGGCGGCGTCGAAGATCCCAAATCCGCAGCACCCCGTGCTCGATCTCGACACGCGAGCCGTTCTCATCCAGCTGTCCCAAGCTGATGATGGAGTTCCGCAGATCGGGGATGTAGTAGACGCCGGTGAGCAGCCGGTGCTCGCCAGTCTTGGCGACGAAGACGACAGAGCCGACGCCCTTGATCTCCACGGCGGAGGCATCGCCGAACTTGACGGTGCCTCGAACGCCTGAGTCGAGCTCGGAGAAGAACTCCCGCCGCCCGGTCATGTGGTGGGTGGCGCCGGTGTCGAGGCACCACCCGTCGGTCTTGTCATTGCCGGAACTGTCGCCGAGGAGGGCGTGTGCTTTTGGCTCGTCAAGGTGGAGGAGAGCCACTGCGGCCGGTGCCGCTGGAGGTAGTTCGATGCTCGCATGAGCAATGAACAGGACCGGCTGCTCCTCCTCCGCTTGCGCGACGTGGGCCTGGCCGCGTCGTGGCTGTCGACACTCCTTGGCCCAATGACCAAGCTTGCCGCAGTTGTGGCAAGAGTCGTCTCGTGCCGGCTTTTGCTTGCCAGCATCGCCGCCCTGGGCGCCTTTGCGCGGCTTGCCGCGCTTGCCACTCTTGCGGCCGCCTGTCGTGGAAGAAGGCTCCCCCTTCTTCTTGTCACCTTGGCCGGCATCCCACTGCTCCCGAGTGAGGAGGAGCTTCCCGCCAATGGTGACGGGTCCCGAGGGGCGCTGTGGCTCATCGATGTCGACGACCTTGAGGCGACCCAACGCCTCCTCGATGGTCATCGTGGAGAGGTCCAGCAGAGACCCGATCGAGCGAGCCATCTGCTTGTACTTCTCGGGGACGCAGCGGAAGAGCTTCTCCACAGCTCTCTCTTCGCCGTAGGTATCGTCACCGAACTGCACCAACTTCTGCAACAGAGTGTTGAGACGGAGAGCAAAGTCATCAACGTCCTCACCTGGCTTGAAGGCCAGGTGCTCCCACTCCGTGCGTAGTGCCTGCAGTGTAGACTTGCGGGCGCGGTCGCTGCCGATGCGTGCTGCAGCGATGGCGTCCCAAGCCTCTTTGGCAGTCCGCTTGTTGGTAAGCGAGAACTGCATCTCGGGCGGAACTGCGGCGATGAGAGCATCCAGCGCCCGTCGATCCTGGTCGTAGTCGACGTCGTCGTACCGGACTGCATCCCACATATGCCGCACCTGGAGCTTCACCCTCATCACCGCAGCCCACTCGACGTAGTTGGTCTTGGTGAGGGTAGGCCACCCGCCGCCGGGGCCGACGTCCCTGACGACAGCCTGGTACTCGTGGTGACCATGGTACCGAACCGGGGAGAGAGAGCCGCGTTGCCTGTGAAGGCCGCGCTCTCCGTCGACCCGTACGCCGCCGCCGTGCATGCCTCCTCCAGGAGCGCCACCGCCGTGCGCGCCTCCTCCAGGAGCGCCACCGCCGTGCGCGCCTCCTCCAGGAGCGCCACCGGCGCGTCCGCGCCTGTCTGGGCTGCCGCCGCGCTCGTGGGCGTGGGCGGCTGCCCACTGCGCCGTTCGCCCTTGCGCTGCCTCCCTCTCCAGCAGCTGAGGGTCCGCGTCGGCGCTGTCATCAACAGAGCCGGAGCTGCTGTTGCTGCCGCGCAGAGCCTTGACCTCTGCTGCTGCCGCACGCGCAGCATCTGCCGCCGCCGCTGCTTCCACCTCCGCCCTGGCTGCTGCCAGCTCCGCCGCTGCCAGCCTTGACGCCCTTTCCGCCGCCGCAGCGGTCTCTGCCGCCGCTCGCTCGCGCTGCTCTGCCGCGACGAGCTCGGCCGTCTGCTGACGCCGCATGCTCGAGGCGACCGAGCGCTGAGACTGCCCTGCGGACATGGCGCGCTACTGGGGGGCTGTTGCGTGGAGAGAGGGCTGCTTCTGACGAGCTGCTGCCCGTCTCCGGAGAGGAGTGAGCGGGGACAGCCGGAGCTGCTGCTGCTACCGGCTGGGGCTGCTGTGAGGCCGGAGAAGGAGATGAGCAGGAGATGCTCAGGCTACAGGATACTAAGGCTCTGATACCACTTGTTAGTCGCTGGACTCTTGCTCTTGGTGATAGCAAGATCCTTACTCTCATGGAGAGGATGACACTAGGAGATGGGGCAAGTTTTCTTGTTTATTGCTCACACAATGCCATACCAACCTGAGGGGTTGGAGATACATATTTATAGGCTGAGAACCAGCCAAGCATATGCTAAGATGCTATCCTAGATGCTGTCCTAAAGCGGTCAATATGCTGTCCTAAAGCAAAAGCAGATGCTGTCCTAAAAGCAGATGCTGTCCTAAAAGTAGATGCTGTCCTAAAAGCAGATGCTGTCCTAAAGCAAAAGCAGATGCTGTCCTAAAAGCAGATGCTGTCCTAAAGCAAAAGCAGATGCTGTCCTAAAGCAGTCAAAAAACAAAAAAACTACCACAGCCCCACAAAGACCACAGTACAGGGACTTATTCATCATTGACGATCGAGGAAGAGAAACCAAACAAAACAAATGATGATCACTTCAGAAGAGAAGTATATATTGGTGTCATTGATCAAATTAGTCAAGAGCTTGATAATCGGTTTGATGAGGTTAATATGGAGTTGCTCTCTTGTATGTCGGCCTTCAATCCTTCTAACTCATTTGCTTCTTTCGATGCACAGAAGGTACGTAGACTAGCTGAGTTCTACTCTAAAGAGTTTTCGAGCAATTATTTGCTAAAACTTGAATTGCAACTTGGTAATTATATTGATGATATGAGACAAGCTGATAGCTTCAAAGATCTAGACAATCTTGTGCAAGTTTCCAACTTAATCCTTCAATTTAGGACTTATCATATTATTTAGTGCATGTATACCGAATTACGGTGCAAATTTTACAATTATTTACCGAATTGCATATAAAAATTTTGGTGCGGCATACCCTTTAGTAAAATTCTGAGTCCGCCTGTCATAGAGATGGACCCAAGGCCTAGTCGGTTTATTATTAGAGATTGGTTTCTATTTGAGTTAGAGATTAGTTTCCTTATGTTAGAGATATAATTAGAGATATGAGTTTCCATATTATTAGAGATAGGATTGGAATTAGATTTGATCTGTTAGGGGGAGCCCATCTATATAAGAGGGCTACCGCATGCTATTGAGATTAAGCAGAGCAACGTTTGGTTGCCGGCTTCCCTACGGAGTCCCCTGTTCTACTCCGCCGTTTGCCCTAGCCATAACAATTTGGTATCAGAGCCGTCGATCCCTTCCCACGACTTCTGCTACCATGGGTTCTGCGATTCCTCCTATTGCCGAGTCATTGGCCATAATGAAAGCTAGCGCTGAGAAGATGGCCAGCGGCAACCTCAGCAAAGGGTTGGGGGAAGCCTTCCTCAACCTGCATGCTTTATTAGAGAAGATCTTGAAGGAGCGGGAGGAGGAGAAACAAGAGACAAAGTACCAGCCTGATCATCCAACATCAGATTCACAACAACAAAAACAAGAATCACAACTTCCTCCAGCGCCTCATCCGCATCTGCTCTGCACCACCGCTGCCAATGGAAACAACATCTCACCAGAAGCACCGCCATCCCACGACGCGCTGCTCCCACAGCGTCTTCCCCATCTGCGGCGCTCGTCCTGCGTCCTGCGCCGACAAGGACGCTCCGGTTTCTTTTGTCGCCGCCGGCCCTGGCCGTCGGTCGTAGCCCCCGTCGCCGTCACCGCTCGGGTTCCGCAGCATCTTCTCCGCCGACTCCTCTCCGTCAGCGCCGCGCGCCGCTTCCGCTCCCGGTTCGCCATCGCCGCCCGGGTCCACGCGCGTAGCCGTCGGCGCCGCCGTCATCGATCGCCGGACGCCATCCGCTGCCGGATCTACGCAGGTCGCTGCCGTCGTCATCGCTTCCTGCGCCACCGTCTCCGTGGCCGTGCCTCGAATCGGCCGATGCCGACCGAGGAAGCTCCGCCACCGCCGCCTCTGAGAGCCGGAGCCGTCGCAGGTGCCACCGGATCCGCCGGAGTCGTCCGGCTTCAGCTTCCGCCGGTCGCCACCACTCGGCTCCATCGATCCGCGCGAACGCCACTGAGCCGTCGCCGCCGCCCGGGTCATCTTCGGCTGTCCGCGCCGCTGCCGCCCCGCCTCCGCCCGTGCCGCTGCCGCAGTCGCCCGCTCCGCCGCCCGGATCCGGTCCGCACCGGCCGCCGCTCTGCCTCTGCTTCCGCCGCCCGGATCCGGTCCGCACGGGCCGCCGCTCTCGCCGCCGCCGGCCGCCGTGGGTCGCCGGAACCGTCGCCGCCGACCGCCGCGGATCGCCCGGAGCCGCCGCTCCTTCCGTCGCCACCGACTGAGCCGCGTGGGAGGTGGTGTGGCCTGGTGATCTCGGTCGGTTTTGAACCGACCGATTGAGTAGATAGGCCAAAAAATCAAAACAAAATCAAAACAAAATAAAAAAAACAAAAAAAACAAAATTCAAAAAAAAGTTTATTTTGCAGGCATTATATTCCAAGGCATTATAAAAGAAGCTCCGCTTGGATCGGGTCAGTCGTCTCCATCCGCTGCAGCAACCCGCCACCGTTCGTCTTCTACATCGGCATCAAAGGCCTTCCATTGACCGCCACCTAGCAGCTCGAGGACGAGCTGCATGTCCGGGAAGGGTGTAATGTCATAGAGATGGACCCAAGGCCTAGTCGGTTTATTATTAGAGATTGGTTTCTATTTGAGTTAGAGATTAGTTTCCTTATGTTAGAGATATAATTAGAGATATGAGTTTCCATATTATTAGAGATAGGATTGGATTAGATTTGATCTGTTAGGGGGAGCCCATCTATATAAGAGGGCTACCGCATGCTATTGAGATTAAGCAGAGCAACGTTTGGTTGCCGGCTTCCCTACGGAGTCCCCTGTTCTACTCCGCCGTTTGCCCTAGCCATAACACCGCCACTGCTATGCAAGTGGTTTTCCGGTTTCTAGCTAATCCGTATGAACCCAGTACTCCAAGCTGGTAGCAGAATGAAGTGTGCACCAAAGTTTAAATTCTTGCTATTAACAGAGAGGTATGTTCATCAAATTCGTACCTTCCAATCCCGAGCAAGCCCAACAGCTGTTTTTCCGTATGCAATGGAGAAATTAAGCATCTTAGCTTTCCTCCTCTCAGCACCAAAAGCATCCTAAATCACAATTAAAACATCAAACTGTGTTTGACTCCATACAAGTCATGCATGTTCTTATCTCATGCTAATCACATTTCCTAGATCCATTTCCATAGAAATCTACGGAACATAAATGGAGCATCTTGTGAATCGGACCAGATTAAACTTAAAAAAACATTTGGAGGAACTTCATTCCAGATACAATGCCAAAAAAAAGAAAGCACAGAAAAGAGAATATATAAAACAGCCATCCTTTTTTGAACCAAAACTAAAACAAATTTCGAGCTCCGAACAATTGTCATACTCGTACAACCCCCCAAGTAAAAAAGAAGCATCAGACTAAGACGTGAGATGTGATATCTTAAACAAAAAGGAGGATCCTTAAGAATGTTTATATAGAAATACATCATACTTAATTTTAAAAGGAACTGACCGATCACAACTTGAAAATTCTAAAAATAACAATATATTTGTTATGGCTAACTGACAATTCCACAGGGTATAAGTTATGGATTCTGATCCGCATTGAAGTAGGGTAGTTAGAATATTACAGTGATATGGAAAGAAAAAGATGAATTACAACTGTATAAGTGCAGTGTACAAGATAAAGCAATAACATGATAAGCCTGATCATAGTTTTAACAACTAAATTGAAATCAACATAACTCTCAGAAATATTATTGAAGCTAGAGTACCTTCAACAACGGCACAGGAGGTTTCTCTTGACCAGGTTGAGGATGCCACTCAAGAAGTACTCTCTTTTCTTCAACAGCATCACGAATATGCTGGTACATGTTCATGGCCGTCCTGGAATGGAAGTCACCACCAGCTTTGAAAGCATCTAACATGCTTTTACAATCAGCAAGATGTGCCAGGATCCTGAGCTCCAGCTACATAGAACAAAAGTATGTCTTTATACTTGTATTAATGAAAAATACTCAGAATTTTTTTGGCATCACTAGCATACCTGACCATAATCAGCAACAATAAGAGAGTTCCCTGGAGCTGCAACAAAAGCTTGACGGATTTTATACCGGTCCTTTTCAAGTGCAGGTTGATTCTGCCATGGAGGAAATTACATCAAGAGTTCAATAAATTACTTCATATCACAACTCACAGGATAATACAACATAGTACTACAACATCTAAAGCAAGTACCTCAGAATTTCAACATTTAGAACCAAAATTTCATCTTTTGGATGTGACATTGAATAAAGCAACAAGGTCAGCTTATTCCTGAACCATTAAATTCACTGAAACACCAGTGCTTATTTTTGAAATTAATATTTAGTACAGCCCACTCACTGACTTCTAATGAATAAAACAGGGCTCAATGGCACTGAGCTGGGCTAGCTTGGTTTGTATAGGATTTCTTAAGTGAGTCTTTGGTTAAATGATGAGTGCCTAAATGGCGAAGCAATCATCATGTTAATTTTGCTCTCAACAATTATAATAGGTATGCATGCTAAGGCATGCAAACAGGCGTGAACTCGGAATATGTGCATATGCTTCCTGTTGGAATGGACCTCACATCTATTCCATGGGCCAAAATGGCCAATATAAGTCATATACAAGGCATAAGCAAATAGCAGAAAAACCCCCTATACAAAGGACTAATACAAATATGTACATATACTTCTAACACCACTGTCACCACCTCAAACTCGCGGTGGATCAACAACATTTGGTTTGGGGAGACAGAAGTTATGTTGAGCCCTAGTCCGTGTCTTCGTGAAGAAGTCAGCTAGCTGAAGCTCTGAATGCACATACTGAAAAACGACAACCTACTGTTGCACCTGCGACTGTATGTTGGAAGCATTAACCCCAATGTGCTTGGTAAGCTCATGCATCACCGAATCTCGAGCAATACTAATCGCACCAGTGTTGTCTG
Organism: Dendrocalamus latiflorus; assembly: GCA_017311315.1. Lineage (NCBI taxonomy): Eukaryota > Viridiplantae > Streptophyta > Magnoliopsida > Poales > Poaceae > Dendrocalamus > Dendrocalamus latiflorus. Next base: position 35,712,691 of record CM029656.1, on the reverse strand, counting down.
ATAGTAACGTAGTTGGTGCAGAAACCGAAACACCAAAGTCCTCAAAAGGCCATCGTAGCAAGGTGATCTCAGTTGTCACAAATGCCAGAGCCTCAGCTCAGCCTCCGTACTTGAACGGGAAACTGCAGATTGCTTCTTAGTTGTGTAGGCAAACAAGGAAGTACCAAGAAAGACACAAAAAATAGAGAGAGATGACGATCAGAAAGATCACTAGCCCAAGTCGCATCAGAGTACGCCTGAAGCTATAAGGAGTGGAGCGAGTGAAGAAAAGGCACTGAGTGATGGTCCCACGAAGATATCACAAAACACAAAGGAGTTAATTATAGTGAAACTAGGTAGGAGCAGAAACAAACTGATTTAGAATATGAACAACATGAGAGATGTCAAGACGAGTGACACCAAGGTAAACAAAGCACCCAACAAGGTGACGATAGCGAGTGGGATTCTCGAGAGGGGTACCGTCAGTAGGACGAAGCTAAAGGTCAAGCTCCATAGGAGTGTCCACTGTACGCTGATCAATGAGACAAGCGCGATCAAGAAGATCCTAGATGTACTTCTGTTAGGAGGGGTAGTGACCATCAGGTGCAGAGGTGACCTCAATCCCAAAAAAGTAGCAAAGAGGACCCAAACCAGACATCTGGAACTGCTCACCAAGACGTATCTTCACAAAGTCAATATACCGATGGCCATCTCCAGTGATGAGCATGTCATCCACGTATGAGAAGAAGCGTCCGACCACAAGAGTGTGAACAAATAGAGTAGAGTCGTGATCACTAGCAGAGAAGCCAATAGTAGTAAAAACAGAGATAAAACACTCAAACCAAATATGAGGGGCTTGTTTGAGCCCATAGAGAGAACGGCGAAGGTGACAAACCTGACCGTCAGGGACAGAATACCCAAGAGATGGGTGCATTTCGTAGTTTGCCATTAAGAAATGCATTCTTAACATCAAGCTGTGAGATAGTCTACTACCGAATAGATGCAACGGCAACAACAATGTGGACAATAGTCATATGAGCAACAGGGGCAAAATTCTCATCATAGTCACGCCCATACTATTGCTAAAAATCATGTGCAATGATATGTGCCTTCTGATGCTCAATGGTACCAATAGAACGAGCCTTGATCTTATAGATTTGCTTGCACATGATAAGAGTAACACAAGCAGGAAGAGGAACAAGGTCCTAAGTGCTAGTACTCTCTAAAGCACCAATCTCCTCCGTCATAGCGAGCTGCTACTCAGGATGAGATACATTACGATTAGAGATAGGCTCAGTAGGAGAAGTAGCAAAAGCTACAAAGCCATAGTAATCAGGATGTGAAATCGCACTCCGATCACGAAGAGCGTACCTCAGAGGAGATGCTGGAGCAGGACCCAACAAGGACGGAAGAGTAGAGATAGAGGGTGACAGAGCTGGCGAAGAAGGATCAGAACAGGGATGACGAGTGTAGTGGAAAGGAAAGGAACAAACCTCAACAAAAGAGCCGCGGGGGGTCCTCCGGTGGGGAAGCAAGGGGAGCCGGAAGGGAAGGAGCCAAAGGTGAAACCAACAGAGGTGGTAGAGGAGACAGAAATGAAACCAATAGAATGGAGAGCTAAGGATCAGGAAAAGTCAAAAAGGAGATCAACTCAGCAAAGGAGTCCGGACTGGAAGTGGTGTCACGAGGATAGTAAGGCCGGAATCGAAGGTGATGTCGTGCGAAACGTGCATCCGACGAGCAACAGGGTCATAGCAGTGATAGCCCTTGTGCTCAGCACTGTAACCAAGGAAAACACCCTCCACTGACTAAGCAGTCAGCTTCGTGCGTTCACAGGGTAGAAGAACAAAGCAAAAGCGGTCAAAAGTGTGAAGGTAATTGTATTGAGGAGACCTACAGTAGAGACACTCGACAGGAGTAGAACCCTAAAGAACAGTGGAGGGTTGTAGGTTGACAAGGTAGGCGGTGGTAGAAACTACCCCAGCCCAGAAGTGAAGTGGAACAGAAGAGGCCAGCATCAAAGCGCGGACAATCTCAAGAAGGTGACGATGTTTGCGCTCAGCAACACCGTTCTGAGCATGAGCACCAGGACAGGACTACTGAAGAAGTGCAATGCGCAGAAACAAACTAACGAAAAGCAATAAACAAGTACTCACCAGCAAAATCAGCATGAAAGACACAAATGGCTGAATCAAACTGAGTACAAACCATAGCAACAAAAGACTGATAAATATAAAGGACCTAGTTACAAGAAGACATGAAACAAATCCAAGTATGGCGAAAGTAGTCATCAATGAATATCACATAGTAGCGATGACCCCTTCGAATCGAAACGAGTCAGACCCCAAACATCAGAGTGAATCGAGTCAAAAGGACAAGCAAAAACAGAGTCACTAGAACCATAAGAGAGCTACACCTGCTTGCCAAGCCAGCAACCCATACAGGATAAACTATAACTGAAAACAAACACAAGAACACCACCACTCACTAAAGAAGAAAAATGGGACCCACATAGGTAACCTAAGCGATGATGCTATTGAGCAAAACTGACATAAGTGGTGGTGGCAGAGGCAGTGACAGTAGTGGAAGTGGAAGGAAGATGAAGCCAGTCGAGCCCCCAGAGACATTGAGAATCAACCCAATGCAAGCTAGTACCAACCAGAGTCCTTGTGCGGCAATCCTTAACACAGCATGAGTCAGGCTCAAGAATGATAAGACAATCATGCTCAGTGATCTGATCTGTTGACATAACCTGCATAGCAAGCTTAGGGCTCAGTTCTTTTAAGCTTATACTTAGGCTCTGGCTTCCATCTCTACATTAACTCGTCGTTAAACGGTGCGTTTTTTAAAACGGGGTCTATAAATAAATTGTAGTACAAACTATACTGAGTTCAACTGTACCAACCAAAATTGAATGCGACTATTTCCCTCTGCGTACTGTCTCTCACGAACAGGCCAAAATTCAAAAACCACAGTCATAAGCCTCAGCCCAAAAGAACCCACCCTAGGAACATGAGAAACTATAGGAACATGAAAACTATGAGTGGAAATAGTGCCTCGACTAGTAACTGAAAGAGAAGTGCCATCTACAGTCTGAATGGAAACAGGTAGAACATAAGGACTTAAAGAGGTAAGATGAGTTGAATCTGGTGCCATGTGGAAGGAAGCACCAAAGTCCAGGAGCTTGAGGTAGGGCTGACGACCAGATGCTAAAGGAGGGAGACCAGCTATTGAGCAGTGTCGGGCTGGCGAGGAGCACCAATAGCTCCTAACGGAGCAAAGCCACGCTCTGGGCGACCACGTCTGCGGCCTTGGTTCCGCCTCCTGGAGTAGGCCAGAGGCACTACAACACTGTTATAGGAAGACACGGCGGCAATGAAGGCCTCATGCTGTGGGGAGAAGCCCCGACGACATCTAGCTACTTCAACCCGAGTAGGTGGCGGCGGGCCTAAGAGGCCGACGGCCAGAGGGCAGGCCGACCACAGAGGAGGAGCAAGCCGGTGACCTAAGGTCCCAGTAGTAGGCAACCAGATCGGTAGGCCGAGGGCGTGCCGACTATGGGAGAGGATGACGAGGCCGCACTCGCCGATAGGGAAGCAATCGCGATCCGCGAGTTCACGCACCACGATGCCAGCGGCGCCCGCGTCAACAACAGCTGCTACTCGACCTTTGTGCTCAATGCGCAGGCCTGCTGGCAGCCCGATGACATGGCCGAGGACAGCCACGACAACGGCCCCATCCTCACCCTCGGCAAAGCGCCGCACAGGGCGTCAATCTCAGCCGCCTCGTTGGGGTGAGGTAAGGGCGCCCAGAGCCAGTGTCCCACGGAGGAGGTGGCAGCGTGCCCACCATCACCGGAGTTGGGAAAGGTGCTGCCGGGGCAGGAGGTCGGGGCAGCGACAGTGGTGACCCAAGAAGATCCAGGCGGTGTTAGCTGGATCCGACCGGGTGAGGCCGATGGCGCCAGCTTCAAGTGTAGCGAGGTCGGTGGCAGCCAGATATAGGCGACGGTGGCTGGATCAAGGCGAAGAGAGTCCAGGGAGTGTCCGATGGCTCCGAATCCAAGCAGGACGAGACTGGTGGCAGCTGGATCCGGGCAGCGCTGGTTGGATCTGAGTAGGGTGGCGGACGACTAAGTTGACGGCGGCGGATCCAAGCGACGACAGTGAGCTCCTCCCAAGTCATAGCGGCAGGTAGAGTTAGCGGTGGTGGCAAGGGAGAGCCTAGGAGAGGGAGATCCGAGAGGAGAGAGAAGCGGTGGCCAGGGGCGGCGGTGGCGAAGGTATAAAACTATGGTTTTGGAGGGAGAGGCATGTGTTCTGATACCATGTTGCAATGGACCTCACATCTATTCCATGGGCAAAAATGGCCAATATAAGTCATGTACAAGGTATGAGCAAATTGCAAAAAAAAAACCCTATACGAAGGACTAATACAAATATGTACATATACTTCTAACACTTCCATCTGCAGATCAGGACCTCGGTTCATCATAAGTTCATAACAACAACAGAATTTTGGTTGGTTTTACTCAGTTCATCCAAATTACACATATTGGACTAACAGAAGCTGCCAGCATCAAATCTATTTCTAAATTTCATAACCATACATGAACTTTAACTATTACATATTGATTTGCCCAAACAAGAGTGTGACTTGTGCTCCAAGCTAGGAACAAACTACCTAATGGTCCTATTCTGAAAGGTTATTTCTGTCTTCTAATATGCAGAAACACAGCAATAGACTTCGGATAATTTCCTAAAAAAAATAGACTCTAAAAAATAGACTTAAGATAACTCTCAACCTCGAGTGGCAATATATATTACAGGCATGTACATAATCCCCCAACATAAATGCAAAAGACAGTAACCTGTAAATTTGGTGTCCTTGCTGACAAACGACCTGTTTCTGTATTGATATTTAAGGAACAGTGGATCCTACCCTCGTTACATGATATATGATTTCCCTGTCAGGAAAAAAGGACATAAATAATTAAATATCATTAAGAACCAGATAGATAAGTAAGACTATAATAGTTGACAGTAGCCACTCAAGCCTAACTAGCACATTGTCACTGCTGAAGGAACAACTACAGCAATCTATGCTAGAGTAGGTGGAGCCAGCTCACCTGTAAGGGAAGAATAAAGTTAGATATTAACGAGTCAATAGAGCAGATCTCACAGAGAGCTGCAATGGCACGGCATGCTTCCTTTCCTTTCTTTCCTCCTCCAAATGCTTCATATGCAGTCCCATATGAGGTAGTGTCTTCTAGATCATGCTCAGAAATTTCTGAATCGCTGTCATATTCGTCATCCTCTACATCATCTACTGTGTAAACAAGATCAGTTGTCAGTTTCCCAGCCAAATTTCTCAATGAATCCGCACTGACTGAAGGCCAGCCACTTGCAGTGAATAAATCAGTTTTCAGATCTTCCACAATGCTGAGAAGTTCAATTGTGCGATACTTGGGAGTCTTCTTGCCCTCTATAACTGTGTTTTCATCATTTGGCACTTTGAAAGTTTTACTCTTTGGCAAAGTTTCACCGGGTTTGCTTCTGCACAAAGATTTAATAAGAACATTATAACTTCTAGGAATTGTGTGCAAGAATGCCTACAGTAGGTGCAAAGGTAAACACAACAAGTCACAATTCACTTTTTTGATCGATATATGTTAATACATATCTCTAGTACCTAGTCGAAGCTCAAACAATCCTGTTGGAACTGATAAACATGTCAAGAAAAGAAAAAACTAAAATCACGATCAGTGCCGAATTTAACAACATCCTCACAAAGATCCTTAAAAATGTCAGATCTTTTGGAGAAATCATAGAGTTACGTATATGAAAATGAAAAACATCTTTAGAAAGAGACTAGAACAGAGTGATGACTATACCTATTCTCTATACCACCAAAGAAGAGTTGGCGAATCTGAGTATCGCTATTGACATTCATGTACTTGGCATCAGGGCAATATTTAGATGCCCATTTCCGAAACTTATCTGCAGCTAATTTTTGCTGTGCAACAGCAACCTTTTCAATCTCCGACAGGTAAGCACGGTCAACAAGCATTCCAGCTGTTTCCATCTTCACAAGAAGGGCACCAAAAGGGCGCCAGTACTCCTCATAGAAATCATACATTGAACCTCTGGGGTAACCATCAAAAGTCCAATGCTTTCTTTCAAGCTTGCTTCTCAAGCTTTCATAAAGCCTCAAGGTACTCATTGAATCTAATGAAGAATAGCTGATCCACAGTTCTCTGTCTTCACTTTGTAAAATCTCAACAGGCTCAATGGAAATAATTTTTCCTTCGGATCCATCCTTTTTAATCTTTTTCCTACCAAAGATGGTTTTCATTGATCTCTTTCCAATATTTTGTAATTCCTTTGGGACAACATCCATGACTCTGTTATCATTTGTAAGTCCTTCAAGCGAATATCCTCCATCAGTTCTCCTCGAAGAGTCCCAAAGTCGTGCAAGATGCATTGTATCAGCATGAAATCCAGCAACCTTGATTCCATAGTTCTCCATGACATGGCTATCAAAACTATAGTTGTGCCAAACCTAGATGTGAAAAACAAGATATTTGCATTAGAAAACTTGACAACAAGGTAACAACATACACTATAAATTTATAAAAGTAGTAAAGTTTATCTAGGGATTGAAAAAGAAAGTAACATCAGCCTAGAGTGAAGCAGACAATTGAACATGCGACAAATGGGTCTTCACAACATATAGTAACATTGAGCTTAAATATGTGATGTTATTGCACACTTCCCTAGGTGGTTGCAATGATAGTCTTGTTCTTGGTTCCATTTGTACTGCATTAGTCATATAAAAGGAGACCAACAAACCCAAATACAGTACTCTCCAGAGTCCAGACAAAAGAGAACGAGGAAAAAAGATGCACCTTCCTGATCAACGGATCTTCAAAAAATGGTGCAAACTCCATGATAACATCCCGTCCACCATCCAGCACATCTACCCAAATGCATGTTTTGCCATTTCCAAAATCAGCTTCAGCATCGGAATTGCCAGAATAGATGCTAAAGCATATGACCTCTCCATGGCTAACTGGTGTCTCTTGTTTAACATCAATATTAGCTACCTGCATAGCATTGAGCTCTCCTGAATTATGACACTAGCAAGAAGTCAATATGCATACAAAACACAACAAATTATTCAGCATAGCTTGATTTCTCAGTACTATTATATACCGTTGAATCAAGGTGATATTGGATACCAACGGCATGCTGTTCATGGTTCAAGAGAACAACTATAACTTTTGCCCTCGCTTGTAATGGATGTTGTATAATTGTACTCATAAGGAAGAACAATAAAAGAAACAGACAGGCATACTGCATACATAATGCTTGAGGTTCATGATTGGCAAAGAGTACTTGCATGCAAGAAGCAAAAACACATAAGAACTAAACAGAACTAGACTTTCATGATAGCCAGAAATAGCATAGCTTAGTAATTAACTATGAAAGCTGGGATATGGGGCTGTGGGAGGTGTGCAGCTATATGTAGAACCTTGACACCTCGGAAAACGGGGACAGGTTCAGGTAAAATAAGTGTTTACTACCGATTGAATATGCTAATAGTAGGCAACAAGCAATGACAGATAAATGTGAACATAACCATTTTGCATAGAAGTGCAAACAGTCACCAAGGGTTTTCATGCCCTACCTCTGTGTCACATGCATGAATAAAGTTTTTGTACTTTGTAGTAAGCAATTCAACAACACTTCTAGCTGACTTCACATTGTCAACCACCAGAACTTTGTCATAGATGGTAGCAAGTGCCTTCCGTGCATCTTTAGACTCCTTGGACAAGGGGGCTTTAGCTGGAGAAGACTGTACCGTCTTCTTGGATGTGTATTCATGCTCATCTCCATCACAACCATCTATAGCCTTGTCATCAAACTGCAGGCTCTTTTCGACTTTAGAAATCTTTGGCAAAGAAGCATCAAACTTGGATCCATTAGGCCAATGAGTCTCCACTTCAGAGCCACTGGATCTCTTTAGTGGTTTAACATCATCATTAACAACACTGGTCAATGCTGATACAGCACCTGCAGCGTGATTTATCACATGATGTTTTGCCAATTTCATATTGGTGTGCCTTTTTGCAGGAGAATTAGGTGCCATTATTTCTCTTACATTGTACAATGAAGAATGGTTGGAACTCTTGCGATCTTCCAAGGGTTCATGACGAAGAATTCCTGCTCGTAGATGAGTGGAACCATTATAAATACTATTCCTGACATTATTAGTGGTTTTGATAAAAGATAACATCTTGCTCTCCTCGACCCATTCTTGCGCACTACTTTGCACATTGAAGTTGAGATATACTACAAGCTTGAGAGCCATGCTGTCTTTAACTCCAAGGCCTGAACTATGAGAGTACTCCTGCCTGTCAGTCAAACATTTCCAACGTTAGAGACAGAACACCAAAGTAGTGCACCATACTTGGTGAATGCTAATAGGTCAAAAACGAGAGCCTTTCAGAATACCATCGTTTGGCCATAACTTTGTTAAAAATTCAGCCGATCAGCACCCCAGGGGCCAGATACAACAGCTCAAAATTCCTATGGGCTATGAAATGTAAGGAAAAAATTGCACAACAAGGAGTACCGAATGCTAGCTCACTCATCCCCGGATTGGTTCATAATAACCACTAGCGTGAATCCAGAACATGACACACGACGGCTCCCAAAACACAATAGTAATCACACCACTACATCAGTATTAGCACAGCATTAGGTTAACCTAGAACAGGACCCAATCATGGTAAGCATCTCGAATCGTACAGCCAATAGGCGCTAACTTTGCTGGAACAAGCATTAAATCACTAACTGAACAGGACGGCGACTACCTTCTGCTGCCGATGAACGGCGAGGACAGCGAGTGCCGGCGGCGGCGGTGGAAGGGCGACGGCGCAAACAGAGGCACCGAGCACGAGCACCGCCGAAGCTGCGCGGGAGCCGGCGCCGCCATCGCCATGGAGCCCACGAGCCGCCACAGGTTCCCCCCTCCTCCTCCCGCTCCCCCGCCGCCGCAACCGAAGCCGCAGGGCGCCGTCTTGGGCAACGCGTCGGCGCGGCTAGGGTTCGGAGCAGGACGCAACCATTAGGCCTCGAGATTTAAAGCTCGGCAGCGAGAGGAGGGCTCGAGGGAGGCGAGGAGAGTTTTGTTTTTGGAGTTTGGCGTTGGCGAGGGAGGGGCAGGGGTCCACTGCGGAATCCTATCCGCGCCTATTGACATTTTGTTTTTGCTTAAACTTCTGCTCTGTTCAGAAAGTCATAAACTAATACAAGTATTTATTCAAAAGAATTATTTAATTTCTCTTACTCTTGTGATCTTGTCTCATTTTGAAGATTCAAAGAGTCATATATCTCACTTTATTTGTCTTTATCTTGTACACGTATCTCTCACTTATTTTCCTATTATTTATGTTTTCTTTTTAAAAATAGTTCTTTCAATAATTACTATCTATTTTTAATTAAAAACCATCGCTCACGTTCGAGAAGTCATCGGCTACATCACAAACAGTGGTGGAATCAGGTCTTAGGCTAACTGGGTTATAGCCCAAGGCCTGGCAACCAATACCTATGTAAAATTCATGAAAAATCATGAAAAAAAATAGAGTTAGCCCAAGAGCAGCTAGCCCAGCTCAAGACTTAGGCTTAAACTGGTTTCGCCTCCAATCATAAAAATATGCCATGTCAGCGGCGCGGCTTGAAAGGGGGGCTCGGTGTCAGCAGCGTGGTCGTGTGAACGCTGGCGTTCTGGTTTTTTCCCCCTAGCTCAGCGGAATACGTATCAGCCAACATATTTTCCAATCTTGTGTCTTTTGCGTGTGTTCTTGAGGTGTCAACGTCGGTTGGTATGGGTGTTATGGTTTTTTTAGTGGGTTTAGTGGATGATTTGGTGGTGCAGCCTCTAATCGTGGAATGGAAGTGTCAAGGGTTGTTGATTGGTCAGGTCTAATCCATTTTAAATTAGCAAAAGGAATGAGAAGGTGAGATATCTTGGGGGGTTTGTGGTTTCTTTACTGAGATGTCTTAAAGTTTACTAAGCATATAGAATTTTAGTTTAGAGTTTTGCATCGTCTTCCTGTTCCTGCTATGAAAAACTATATATAAATTTGGATATCGATACGGTTTCCAAAACATAATTTTGATCACTAATTTTTATTATAATTGATTTAAAACCTAATGAAATTATACTTTTATGGAAGTTCTTTTCAAGACAAAACATATGCATATCATTTTTACGTGTTCAACCTAAATATTAAAAATATATATATGGCCTGTTTGGGAGGCCACAAGCCGGCCGGTTTTTCGCAGCCGCTACAGTACCTAACTTTTAAACGGAGTATTTTCTCAAGACGGGGTCTACAAGTTAAATGTAGCACACGTTAAAAGCCCAATATCTGTACCAGCCAAAATCGCAAGTGAGTATCGATCTCTCCGTAATCTGTACCGTAAACAGCTAAAATTCAAAAATTTCAGCCAAAAGCCATAAGCCGCAGCCAAAGTAAACAGGCCTGATATTCAAAGTTTGAAAAAGAACGTTTTTTGTGAACGGAGGGAGTATCACACTAGGAAAATCTAACTCCATTATCATGTGATACCTTTTCTGTTGTGATGTGATCCAAACATTAAGCTTATGAACTTCTCAAGGCATGCATGGAAACATTTGCTTAGTAAAAGAAAAATCTCTTACATCAAACTAGAGAGATGTCTCCAATACATTCCCGCCTACAACAGCTACTCTCCATAACCTAAGCCCAAAAATCACTAGCTAGCTCGTCTTGAACTTCACAGCAAACAGACTAGCTAATTACCAATCATTTACAAACTTCCTCGTAATTAACACCAGCATAATCTCAACCCCCTGCCCTTCTCCAAGACAAACAGCCGAAGTTTCTAGAACCTTCAGCGACGTACGAAACATCATGGCGCATGAGCGAACACCGGCATAAACATTCCTTTCTTGTCATACTACTTGCAACATCATGCATCATGCTGGCGCCGCCGTTTGCATCAGCATCAGTACTCTATACTAGCATATGTGAGCTAGCTCGACGGCGGCTCAACTGGAGGGCACCGGGTAGCACTTGCCCTTGCACATGCACCGGTACACCATCGGGCACGGCTCCGCGATGGAGCACTTGAAGCTCACCATGACGCGGTTGCACGGCGAGCACGCGCCGCACGCGTGCGAGCAGTCCGGCAGGCTTGACCCCGTCGCGTACACCTCTGCTTCCTGCAGGAGGAAGCCGCTGTCCCCGCCGCTCCGCCCCTGCTACGCCCGAGCACGAGGAGGAAGAAGATCGAACAGATCAATTAGCTCGGTGGCCTCACTGAACTTGTACACTGTACAGAGCATAGGCGACGTGATCGATAGAACGTACCACTTGTAATGCAGCGGTAGGCGTTCCCTGTCCATGTGCCATTTTTACACCAGCTGCTGAAATGAGATCCAAAAAGTTAGCACAGTGGTATACAAAATCGCCGCAACATTCCATACACGAAACGATACATCTCGTTGCACTTACGAGGAGCTGGTCTGATGCCATCACTCGTGGCAGCAAGCAGCAAGACGACCGTGAGAAGAAGAGGAAGAACGCAGTGAACTGGAGCAGCAGCAAAAGCGTGCCTCCTCATCGGCCTAAGAATGTCTAGACAAGAGCTCAGCTCAGCCTGTGTATTATGAAGTGCAACGCGATAGCAAGAAGAGGCTGCAGGGAACGGAGAACGCACGCCGTGCGCGTATATATTCGCGTCGCGCGCGTGCAGACACTGAATGTTGAGAGGGGAGCTAGCTAGCTAGCTAAGCGAGAGGCAGAGCGCATGCAGCCATTGATGAGAGACGCAGCGGCAGCGCGGGATCTTTGATTGTGCTTCACAAGTTCACATGATCCTCGGCAACGCGCCGGCGCCTCACATGGATTCAATGACCCTGCGCACCGCTGTCCTGGAACTTCAGCCGGCCGTTCTGCACTGCAGAAGTGCAGATACGTCGCCATTTATGGGCGGGCGTGCTGCAGTGCATGGACATGGCAGCGGCGCGCGCGGGAAAACGGCAGAGGAGTGCTTATCAACGACCGCTGCGCTGATTGAATTGCGCTGCGAGGCCGTGAGGTGAACTGACCCTGCGGCTGCAACTCTGCTGCAAGGAGTGAAGGATTCGTGAGCGCGCGGAGCTGCACGCGCCGCAGAGAAGGTGAGGTGAGGTGAGGCAGTGGGGAGCCTGCTGTTGCTTTGAATGAAGCCGCTCATTTATTCTGCTTGTGTGAGTGATCCTAACGTCGACGCCATTAGTGACCCACATGAGCTCTGCCTGGCCCAGCTGCTTATTGGCTAGCTCACGTCCGGAATCCTGTGCGTGTGCGGCAACTTCTGAACCTGTCCGGCCGTGCTTAGCTAGATGCCGTCTAATAGATGTGCTCCCTTTTGCAAGAACTGAAGTGGGCAAGTGATGACGTTACGGCAACAGGACTCGGTGGATTATCCTAGATTACGTCTTGCTTTCTGGGTGAATTGGGCGCTTGTCCCATCGACAGTGATGAATCAATAGTAAACTTTTATGAAGAAACAGGGAATAATAACTGGTCTCAGTACTTTGCATGAACAGTGATAAAAAAAACACCTGAAGATTCAATGGTTTTCCATAGATCTAACTGCCGAGCAAACTTAGCCCACCTTAGTTCTTACACCTGTTGTGTTGAAACCTTATGAGAAAGAAACAGAAAGGCCTCACACCACCAAGATCGTCGTCGGCTTCTCGCCCCATCGTCCGTGCAGAACTGCAGAACGTTGCGCCCATTATTGAGGTGCAAACTAATTTTATAATTAAATAACAGAGAAACCATAGCACCAACAGATCGTGGCGCAATGTTGACTCATCTGACTCCAGATCTGAAGGTTGCATGCTCGATTCACTCAGGTTCAGAGCCCCAATCCAAGTGGATCTATCTCTTCTTCCATTTTTTTTTTCCTTTGAAAGGAATCTTTTTTCTTTCCTTCTTTATTGTTTTTTTGGGGAAAATCCATCATTGGTGCTCAACTATTCAATTCGTCTAGTTTTCGTCCCTAAAATGCAAAATTATTTAAAACTTGTCTCCCATCTGACTATGGTTTTAACCCACCATTAGTGCACGTAAGATCCAAGCTAGCCTATACGTAAGGACTAAGGAGTGAAGCTCGTGTGTCACAAGAGAGAGAGGGGATGAGAGAGACAAAGGGGTCTCCATCTCCTTCCTATCGGTTGTTGATGGAAACAGAAGAGTCAACAAACGTTCCGGTGGCGATCACCAGTGATGAGGGAGGTAGTGGCGGGCTCCGGCCAGAGGCAAAACCGAACCCGTGCAACATGACGAGCCCATTTACGGTGCTCTTGTCGGCTGGGAAGCAACGGAAAAGGCGACAAAGGTTGGCCAGGGAGAGAAGAAATAGTCACGGTGGCTCCCATGAAATGGCGACAAATAGCGGTAGCAAAGGAGTGCGTGAGCAGTAGGAGAAGGGGAGCACAACAATTATGGTCTTGAGTGAGGAGATGCTTGTGACGAGGCCGACGACGGTGAGCTGTGGTCGGCAGTAAAGGGCGACGAGGCGGTGGCACTTTAGTGAAGGGTGGTGGACGAGGATGGAGGAAAAGAAATAGGAGGAGAAGAGCTAGCTAGAGGTGGGGTCAGATACGAGGGGAGCCTCACCTTGGTGGAGATCGAGCATAGTAGAGTTGGTGAGAGTTAAGGAAGATGGCGGTGGGAAAGAGCTCATGCCAATTTCCTATCACAAGAGCATAGAACCATTGACTCCTTCATTGCTCTGCCTCACTCCTCCACGCGCCGCTTGCACCAAACACCACTACCTGTAGCCCATGCCGCATGACCACAATGATGCCAGCCACATCAACTTCTCGCACCGCCCACCTCATGCTAAAACCACAACCGCCACCATTGCCACCCGAGTGAGTTTCAACTCGATTCCTCCTTCTTGGAGCATCTCCTCATCTTCTCCAACCCCCCCCCCCCCCAACTATTTTTGGTCGTCTTTCCCTTAGATCACCGCCACCATGTCGAGCTCCTTGCACTGCCCTAGGTCTTCACCGCCAACCCCATCTCCATATGACCCCATCCTCACCACCCACTCTTGTGAATTCCCTACCTTGTGTAGATGTTCATGTGCACGCCCCTTTTCTGGATTTGTCACTGCTATAGGCCAAACTCCATCGCAGCCGTGGGCCACCTCGGTCAGCACCATCACCATAGATAAGGTCGTCGGGACTGCAACATCCCACTTTGGTACTCATCGGTCGCCGTCGAGGTCCCGCTCGTTGGCGCCGAGCTCTGAGCAGAGTGCGTCCACGGTGTCGCACCCTTGTTTCGAGTTGAGTCGGATCCAACTCAACTAGCCGTGCGGGTCAAAGAGGTCAAAACCGCCGTTTCCCGGCGATAGAGACTTCAGTTACGTGTTATTGCCGGTTGGGAGACTGGTTTTACCTTGGTTTGCACTTTAGGGATGAAAAATGGATTGAGGACCACGCATATACTTTTTCCTTGATTTTTCACCGAACAGTCTACTCGAAACGCTGAATCAGAGTGGATCATGAACTGATATATTCCTACTTCAGAACGATCATGTTTTTTTAGGAAGCGCAAGCGTGAAACTTGCACAAAGATTAACAAAAACACCATGTCCATGCAAATGCAACTAAGTATAAAATAAATTTGCAACTGATGCAAGCAAAACCGTCCAGACAACGCGAAGCTGCGAAATGAGAAGCGCTATAGATCTTTCTGGTTCTCAAGTGAACTACTATCTTGTTCCATACAATACAATGGCACTGTGGCTGCTGTACTAAGGAAGAGGAACTAAGCAACACTAGATACAGATAATTACGTCATATATACTATATATATACAGCATCACTACACTTCTTTTTGTTTTGGCAATTTCACCACTACTTAACAACATCATCATCATAAATTTATACGGCTGTAGAGGCCTCAGGCATGATACCAAAACATGTACTATTTACATATCTTCTCTTCTGCCCATCTGCAGATTTAACTTTCGTTATTCTTTCATCTGGCAAACATACACCACTCATGAATTCTTCATCTTCTTTCCGAAGCCCAGTGAGTTGATTTCTTCATCCTTCACTGGCCATATTCACCTGGGAACGAACTACACAACGAATTACTTCTTATTTTTGTAGCCTTTTTTACCATTCGTATTTTTGTAGCCTTTTTTACCATTACATTTTGCTTATAGCCGGCTCGCGCGGACGAGTTGCCCATAGCGAGCTCAGCGCTCGGAGGCGCTGGAAGTAGTCCCCCAGTGCGAGGAGGCCTCTCGCCGCCTGCCGCGTTGTCAAAATTTTGTGCATCTGCTGCAACGTCGTTTGCCGGAGATGGTCTGCCTGCACAACGCACAAGGCCAGAACAGGCGGGCGCCACTGTGAGCAAGGATCATGCGATGCGTACATGTTTTTGGCCATGCGGCAGAGTGCAAACTGCTGAGATTTCGCGGTTGTTTTTACCTGGACTACGAAGCAGGCGAGGGCTTTTAGCTTCTCCACCGCGTTTGCCATCTGCACCATGTCCGAAGAGCCAAACGGATCGGTCGCCACCAGAGCCTCCGCGAGCGTCTGCTGCAGCTTCTCCATGCCCTGCAAAAGGGCGTCTTCGGCCTGCGTCGAGGTTTGCTGCAGGCCACAGACGGCGACGACCTGCTGATCCGTTAGAGGCTCGAGTTGCGGGCTTAAAATCTGACACCAGCAACAAGATTCAACATGTAAGACCAACCGTCCAAGGAGGCAGTGCTACTACACCTAGTACTAGTAGTTCTGAAGATGTACTGTTCAGTGTCAGTGAGCCACCTTGAGAACTTCTGAAGGCCGGAACCCGCCGATCCAGAGGAAGAACCGTTCGGCAGGGGTCTTCCACATGCCGGACATGATGTAGAACACGTCGGAGTTGGCAGCGATCGCCTTGATCCTGAAGAGGTGGTCGTAGTTGCTGAGCCCGGTCTCGACAAGCATGCGAAGCTCTAGCTCCGTCGTCTGCCCCTGGAGAGCAGTCCTCAGCTCACCCGTGTGCCTGTTCTGCTCGTCCACCCAATGATTGTACTCAATCTCGAAAGCAGTAACACCTGTTCGTGAAACCACACAAACCGGCAGTTAGATAAGATATACCAGATGCTGTTCTTGTCCTGAACATTGCATTCAGTAGCACTGTTCGTACTTCAGAATGATCTTAAAGAATGATTGTCGCAAAACCTAACCTGGACCTATTGATCCTGCTAAGCCGAGAGGTGAATCTCCTAGGCCCCCACTTACATATACACCCTGCATCAGAGCAAATAGAAATGCAAAATCAGTAAATGCAACATAGATTGATAAAGTGGCTAGCCAACAGATTTTATCCATGCATGTACCTGCTGCCTAGCCTGTTGAAGCTCTTGCTCTAACTGGGCCAACTTCATCCGGCTTGTCTCTAGTTGCTGGACGTAAGCCTATGGAGCACAACAATGGAGTCATTAATGAGATAGCTACAATCTAGCATGACAACAACAGGAGATTGGTTAAGTTCTTATCGGTTACCTTTTTCCGAAGGCGACTTTTCCGAGCAGCCTCCCTATTCTGTGCAAGTCTTCTCAGGACCTGAATAGAATCATTCCAATTTTGAAAGTAGAACATTATTTTGTCTTGCAAGAATAAATCAAATTTCCTATCAGTGGACTAATTAAGACAATTAATTTAGAGAATTATCTCTATTACAAAAATAGTATTTAAGAGATGAGTACACTGTAGCACTGGATCAGTTGAAAGAACAGGAGAAAGATGCTTTGGTTGTACTATGCGATGGTCACCTTGTTTGGCGGCTTGCTTGCTTCCTGATCAATACTTCTTGCTGCCTCCAGCGCTACCTGTGGAACTTCTTCTATCTGCAAAACTCATCAAAACGAGTACGCACGTGACCGATAAATCACGGAAGCTACAAATATTCGAATCAAAGCTAATGAGGATTCCTCACCCTAGTGTCAAACTTCGTGTCCACCTCCATGATCATGCACTCGCTAGTGGTCTGGTTGCTGTCGACTCTGAAGGCTTCATTGTTCCACATGCCGAGCGGAGGCGGCCGGTCATATATCCCCATTCTGACGGGCGCCGCGAACTGCATCGACTTCGAGGTCATGTACTCCGGAAGGGAGGCGCTGCTGATCAATGAGAGGTGCACCATAAGTACAAACTAAGGATCACCGCAACTTGCAAGCAGGGAGAGGAAGAAAAATAAAAAGGCGAGGCTTTTGAACTAGGAATGGGATGTGCATACAGCACAGCACAAAAGTTGCAGCTGCAAAGCCAAAAAAAAAAAACGCCCTCCAAGTGTGGCCGCATGCAGCTCCACAAAAGCGCTGGAAAAGGCGCCATCCGCCAGGGAGCACTTTGCCAGAGTCGCAGGCGCAGAGGCTGACAACATACGCAACAAAATGATACGATGACGAATCACACCGTTGCTCTGAAGGCTGAGATGACAGCCACTTTGCGCACTTCCATCACGAAAAAAATCTCGTCATGCGTCTACTCGTTAGCTGAATAGGACATAGCTGATTGATAGCAGTCATCTAAACAGCTAGCGATCTCTTGAGAAGAAAAACATCTCGAAATTCACACACATAGCGGCGGATCTAGGATTTCATCACGCCTCGGGCTAAATTCTAATAGGCTAACATCCTAGAACTAACATCAATTTATACCGACATCACGGAATAACAAAAGTAAGTCACAAATACATCATTGATACAAAACTTTTGCTCAATAATTCAACATAAAACATACTAAAGAAAACATGGCAAAACATTAATAATGTAGCATGGTAAAGATACAATTTGAGTACCTAAAATAAGAAGATCCCTTCTCTGTCCTAGTCCACCATTTCTCCATCAATAATAAGATAAGAATCAGAATCTATAAAGAAAACATAAAAGAGTAAATCAAGCAAGATCATAGATAGTAAGATAATAACCGGAACCTACAAAGCTTTATATTTTTTCCAACAAATCCAAACAAGCACACGGACCAATGGAGCAACTGAGGCACCAATAGCCAGCCCATAACGTGAGCAGATGGATGTGGTAAGATCTGTTTATACCAAAATATTAGCATATGATGGCTGGGTGAGCAGAGCTTTAGCTTTTTTACTTTTTGCTATAGTAACTAGCTTTCAAACAATGCGTTTTTTCAAAATAGGATCTACCAGTCGATTATAGTACATACTGTACCGACTTCAGCTATATTGGTTAAAATCACATGTGTCTGTCCCCCTCTTCGTAATTTCTCTTATGAACAGCCAGAATTCAAAATTTTAAACCAAAAGACATAAGTCACAACACAAAAGAACCCACCCGATACCAAGCTAGACACCTGCAGCTGAGCATCATAAGTGAAATTTTTATAACTCACCACACCAAACAGCAGAATCGATGTCGCTGAGATCAAAATCGCATCCCAAGCAGTCACCAAGCTATCGAGGAATATGGGTAAAGCCTGACATATATACAGAAGTATGTCATCACAACTTAATTTATCAGCAGAATCTTAAAATCAAATTATCTAGAAATCACTTGAAATCAAGAACAGGACCTCCATGGCTGCAGCATTGTACATGAGAAGAGTGCATAGCAGACGGTGCTGGTTTTTCACAACAGGCAATATCTTAGCTGCAAGGAAAAGGGAGGAAATAATATCAGTAGTAGCACAGAAACAGACGTTCAGCGGGAAGATTTGCATTTGACACATGCTCTCATAGAACAGCTGACGCTTTTTGCATCTCATTCAGCTAAAGAAATAGCCTAGAATTCATCACTGTCTAATTATTTCAGTATTCAGGAACCACACGTCATAGCGACAAAAACTAACTAGACGAAGACCACATTTTTCCCCCTTATACTAAAAAGCCACTACCTCACTCGGTTTTTTCCTTCTATTATGGCACTATATCCCACTTTCAGGAAAAAACAAGCCAGTGCAGCATGTCACTATCTCCTGGACCAGAACGCAACCCACTTCACAGGTGATCAAGCCCAATCACAAAAAGGCAAAGAGAAGATTGTCAAAGCCACCCGATGAATAGCATGAATTTATCAAACAAAAAAGAAGCCCTTCCACACGTTCCGATCTATCCCCCTCAACAATTCCCTAGTTCTACTCACAAATCCTTCAAAATGAAATTTTTTTCTATAACTCTATTCGCCCATTCCTCACAACAACACGCTTCTACTATCAATGGATTGAAACACCTACAAGCTGTTCGACGAAATGCCGAGCCAATCCGGGTAATAGAGCAACAAAATCCGACCAACCACCCATCCAAATCAGGCACCACCCAACTACAGCACGCGAACGAATGGGCCCCGAGACACAAGCTACCCCATGAAACCCCGATTGTAGCCGGAATCGGGCACCGGCTCCGCCCACCAGGGACGAACGGACAAGGCGGAAGGCCAAATAAACGGGGCCGCGCTGGGGCCGTCGGAGGGAATGGCGCACCTGCGTGCTTGCGGTCCTGGTCGGTGCCGGACTTGGCGAGGACCTCGAGGCACACGTGTACGCGCAAGGAAGCGGCGGGCGCGCTAGTGGCTTTCCGTTTTGGCTTTTGCAAAGGCAGGACGGGAGTAGCAGCGGTCACTGCCCTGGCCGAGCCTTCTGCTCGGGCCTCTGCTCCCGCGACAAACGCCGCAGAAACGCCACCTTCTGTGCGCCTGGCCTCTGCCGCTGCTTTGTTGTTTGTCCTCTCATCGTGGCTTATGTGCTAAACTAATTAGCTTTTAAATAATATATTTTTAAGGTAATATTAATAGAAAGATCATAATAAAAAATATACTGATTTTAACTATACTGACTAAAATTATATACAATAATTTTTTCCTACGTATTGTCTCTCACGGATAGTCAGAATTCAAAAGTTTAAATTATGAGTTATAAACTACAGCCGAGCGTTGAGCCGGGACGTGCCACTGGCGTATGGGGCCCGGATTGGTGGGGCAAAGGTCCAGTTCCGCGCGTGCGTCCCCGGGCGGTGATGCCATGCGGCCAAGTCCATTTCTTCGCCAGGGTTTGACACGGACGGTCACTACACAGTACTGGCCATTTCTTAGTAGAGTTTAAGCAACTAGTTTACGTGTAGAGGGTGGTGGCTGACGTCAATCAGCTCATCACCTGTGACGTCACGCCGCAGCAGGCACAGTGGAGACTAGAAAGCCTCAAGAGTCAAGACCTTAACCAAACCCATATACAGAGCTTCTGACGTCTAAGACACCAAAAACCGTTTAAAATTATTAGGCCTGTTCTTTTTGGCTGCGGCTTGTAGCTTTTGGCTGCGGTTTGTGGTTTTTGGGCTGTTTGTACGAGAGATTATAGAGTAACAAAAACTCACGTGTAGTTTTTCCCGATATAAATGAAGTCAGTAAAGTATATACTACAATTAACTAGTAGACCCTATCTTGAAAAAATATTCCGTTTAAAAGCTAGTTACTGTAGAAAAGCCGAAAAGCAGCTTTTAGAAGCTGAAAAGAACATGGCCAATGTCTTTTAACATGTTTTTATTTTCCTCCTTATTTTTTCTTTATTTGTATTATTTGTGAAGATATAATAATATTTTTTATTTTTTAATTGAATATATCAGAAAAGCTAACCAGCGCTACATTATCATTTTAGCCAAAAGTTATAATATTTTAGAATAGGGCTATAGTTACACCATGTTTTCAGCTTACAAACCTATATAAGTTGAACCGCTTTAGTTAACCTGTATAAGTTGAACCGCTTTAGTTAATGGTACGTTTTTGGTCCTCTTGATTTTAAGGGTTCAGAATTCTGGTCCTACCTTTGACGCCAACCAAGTCCACGGGATGGATCATCAACTAATCCAGATTCTAATGACAGTACCATCATGAATCTAGCTGTTTTTTGTGGGATGTTATGTCCTGCATGCACGACCGAAGCAGAAGCTCCATACGTAGTGGAGGATTTGCCAGGCTAGCACACGGAGAGGCCACTTTGCTTTTTGCAGTAAAGCAGGTTAGGTCGGTCTATCCAGCACACACAGAATGCAAAGCGGTGGGCGTCATTTGTCGCCTCCTTGTGCAACACCTCTAGCCTAGCCACTCTGGATAGCTCAAATCCCACTACCCAACTTATCTGGAATAGCAGTATAGTGATGTTCATAGCAATGTTCACCAAAATTTCGTCACACTCGCTCCACTCACATATGGGACAGGATAGGTCTCGGCATAGCGTTTTCTGTACCATAAAAGATGTAAATCCACTGGCATACAACCACATCAACTATATCAACGTTGAATTGAAGTTGATGCGTCGTTTTCTGCACCATAAAGATGCAAATCCATGGACAGGCATAAAATGGAATATAAGATAAAGACGCCATGCACTCAAGTTAATTTTCAGGGGAACAAGAAATTGTGCTTGCTGTGCACAGCAATGCGCTGCTAGGAAACAAGAAAAAGGAGAGATGATGGCAAGAAGAAAAAAAAAAGGGAATGTTTGATTGGTTAGTCAGTTGGTGGTGAATCGTGATGCGTTGGTCATCACTTTCTTCAGAACAGCAACAGCACTTGAGGAGGGGGGCATGCAGTAGCCTCTCCCTTGCCATCTACTGGGTTGGCGATCATGCAAAACGCCCTTTTTTCCGCACTATTTTGCCAAATAAGGGCCTTGGCTTTGTTCCGTTGGGGAATCAACTGCCAGGAACCTCTACTAAAGGGACCTGATGCAAAGCTCGTGGTTCTTAAAAAGATTGGTACTGACCACTGACGTGTCCTGTTTAGAAACAGGTATGTGGAATGCAAATTCAGGGTAACCTACGGGCCGAAGCAAGAAAAGGAGTGCATATGGTTGTCTAGGCAGAGAGCAAATCAAGGCATCTCCCTTGTGCTTATCGAGAATTAGCACAAGGTATCTCTTAATGTAGCACTTCGATCCTAAATGGCGATTCTGAAAGGAGGTTAACAGCATGTTATTATTCTAGGCTATTCCTTTGTTTTGTTTATTTTAGATTACATGATCTCACTTTGGATGCACTAGTCCACTTGCTCCACTAAAGATCTCTTCAGTTTACATCATGCTGTGCCACAAGCAACGAAAATCTAATGCAAATTGCGCTGCTAGTGTGTGTGCAAATGACATTACAGTTGTTAACTCTCCTCTCTGTTTGCCATCATGTTGTACTTCATAGTTCATACACAGTACCAAACTACCAATGCAACAGTTGTGATTATCTTTTTCTGCATTTGCTAAGAATCAAATGGAAAAATTCAGAAGAAATAAGAGGTTGAATTATAGGAAATACACACCTAAGCTTGTGGATGTTGAAATGGTCTTCAAGATAGTCAGGGTAAAGCTCCATTATATCATACTTGAATTGGTCTCCCTTAAAAATTATACTTGAACTGATCACCTCATATCTATCAAACTGAAAACAAGATTTGCCAATATTCGAAGTTACGAGGTTGCTCTAGATTGTCTAGTGTCGCATGAACATGAAAGAAGATATATGGCCTTAGAAAATACTTTTAAGAAAAATATGCTCTTTGAAAAAAAAAATATAGATGTTTGATCACTTGCTCGAGGCACTTTATTCCGATAATATAAAGATTCTCATGAACATATGGCTTAGCAGTGCTATTCCAGACTTATTGGAGAAGCGAATATGATTAGTCTAGTCCATTGCAGCAATTTGCAGGTCCATTCAGAACAAAAAAGCAAACAACAAATTAGACAAGACTATAAAATTCAAGAATAATGAAAATTTAGAGATCACATCTATTGAGAAGCTAATATCTGCATGAGCCCCAAGAAAAATCATGCCTTCGTTTCACTCCATCAGGAATGAAAAGATAAACAAGCCATGAATGGCAAGCTGTGGTATCTTGTTTTGCTTAGTAACTCCTATAGAAACATCACTTACAATTAGTTATAGCCCACATGAACAACAGCCGAAGTGTAGGATTTTACTTGCTCTTCACAAAGATGACACACAGAACAAACAAAATCAATGAATCAAATAAGCTGAGAAATTTAGTACCAGGGTGAGGTTTTTCGTCGACTAAGGATGGCCCACAAATTAAAGCACTCAACTACTCAAGCACTGGAACGGCGAGTTGCTGAGAACAAGGGCCTCCACAGATGTGCTCTAGCTCAGCTCCAAAGGACACCAGTTGGCCAGATGAAGTGATGCAGGGTTATATAAAGAGCCAGCTGCCTTCCCTTCAAAAGGAGGAGCCAAGTATAAAGAGCTTTTAGTATCTAATATTATCACCTGGGCATCATGCTTAGGATGCACTCATTATTCTTTCTGTAAACTAGTTGGATATGCGCAAAGTTGCTTGCGTGCACACACACGTACGTACATACATACATACATACATACACACACACCCATCATCACCTAACTAGTGAGAACCAGGAAAGTGTGCACATGATTCTGACAGAAGAAAGATGGTAACTTTCAGGTGTAAAAGAAGCATGCTTTTAAGCCTGCATTGCAGGCACACACTTGGTTACTTCGACAGATGGACACATTAGCTGCTCAATAATTTCAGATAGCACAAGACACAAGTGATTAGATACACCACATCCACTGTCACCTATTGATTAGGCAGAAAGTTGCATACAAGAAGACTCAGCAGACAAGGCAACACTTATTCATAAGTCATAATTGAGCATATTTGACGTGCAAAAGAAACTTGCTTTGGCACAATAACTGCCACAGGTTTTAGCCTTGAATTTACCCACAGGTATGCAGACACTACTAGTTACAGGCTTACAGCAGTACTAGGATCACACAGAATTGTGAACTGAGCTTTGTCAGGACTTACTTCTATTGCTAGGGTGCCTTAATGCCTTTGGGGCCTCATGAAGGCAAGGAGGATTAAAGTAATGCTCTGATGACCCTATAATGGGGCTCATGTTAGATTCCATGATGCAATTAAGGGACATCACTAGATTCACCAACTTGGTGCATGGCGGAACTTCCCATTTCTGGGGTATCCCCTCCTGATCACTAAACCTCCTCAACCGTCCCAAAAAAGAAGCCTCTTTTACACCTTTCTTTTTCTCCTATGCTACTTGTCTTCATCCCTTGTTGTTTTTTTTATGGTGCATCATCATTTTTCTTTAACCAGCTATATCATCCTGATGAGTTCGTTCTCAAGAAGAACACTTCATAGTGAGTAGTCAATTTTGTTACTCCTATCAATAATTGCTAAACAGTAGAAATTCCTATGAAATCTGCAATTACATAGGTAACAAGAAACTGAAGTACCATGATACTCAGTTGAATCAAAGTACAGATCTCTCCAAAAAAAAGTTTATTCGATGTCGCATAACGATGTCTTAGAATTAACTAAGTCTAAGTCGTCCTGCTATTGGGCAATCATTGCCAAAAGCAAGAGGAAATTACACTACATAATACCACTCTGAATTAAAAATAAAACGAGGAATATATATATAAATTATGCCTAGTGGGGCACCTAGTCTTTTGCGAATTGCGTAACAACGCTGGTGCGTGACGACGAAGAATTCTCCTTTGCCATAAAGGCGCAAAAGAACAAGAACGTTTCGACGGCTAAACCTAAAGCAGAAGCAGAAGATAAAGCACTAGAAGGGATTAATTAGTGGCATAATTAAGCAGCAATGATGCAGTTTTGCCAATATGCGAACTAATTAAAACCTTAATGCAAACGGGACGGGGCCCTGCTTACTTGCTGATGGCAGCATTATTAAAGCTGCTCATGCATGTCCCCATCGCCAATGCGGTTTTTTCTTGGTGGGAATGCGTTGCAATAGCCATGGCTGATTCCTTCGTGGCCTATCCTTCCTTTTGGCTTGATTGGTTCACGCCCTTCTTTTCCGTCCGCCCTTTTGCCCCCTTTTCAATCGTCATCATGTTCAGTACGATTTCAGGGAAATTTTCTGGTAAAAAGTTGGCAAATGTTTATAGTCCCCCGAGTTCTTTGGGACCCTGAATCCTATAAATCTAACAGTGCAGGCAGGACTGTAGATTGATCAGGATAAGAAATTACTTACCTGATCAAGGATAGCAACTGTAGGTTCTCTCTCGGCAGGCAGCAATGCGGCGGTAGATGTGATTTGGGGAAGAGAACAAGAATTGTACCTGGCTGCGTCCAATGCTGGATCGAACAATGTGTACTTCCCTACTGGGCTAAACTTGTCTGGCCTTTGACCCAAGGGTAGGGAAACGGTCCTGAGTCCTGACAAAGATTGGAGAGTGGTAACTAATTGAAGCCAGATTTTCGTCTGAAAAAACGAAGCCAGATTCACATACCCATTCTGACAGAGAGAGAAAATATTCGGATTAAAAGTTCTTATACAAATCCTCCTGCAAGATTTGATGGTCAGGTAATTGGGATATATATACACATCTTTAGAATTTAGTACTATCCTTTCTTTGCTACAAAAGATTTTTGCAGCCCAAGTAGAAGATTTTGCATCTGCAACTGCTAGCACGAGTGCTAGACTTGGGGCAAACCACTGGCTAGGCTAGTGAACCAATGAACTAGTAACTTGGTCGGTTTGATCTCTGAGACTGATAAGCGATAACTACGAGCTCTTAAAGTGTTAGGATCAACTCGGTAGCCTAGCAGTATGATGTGAAGAAATTAAACTCGCATGGAAAAAAAAGCAAACTAAAGTTGCTAGAGCACTACCAAAAGCAAGGAAAGGAGAGGCTGGCTCTCCATGCACGAGGCGTTCCATTTCATTTCACCAAGTGAAACAAGTAATGGTGTGTGACCAAGATTCTCTTGTGAGCAGTGCCTGACCCCTATTTATGCGAGTACTAGTTGAATGCCCATACGTTGCTATGGATTTTTAAAATTTATCGTACTACATGTTTTAAAACTTACAAGTGGTAAAAAATTTTAGAATATATATACAAACATATTCTAAAAGTTTTTAAATCCGTCAAGTAAGTCAAAAACCGTCGATCACACCTCGTGATCATAAGTCAGAAGACATCAACCACACTTCCCAGTCATAGGTCGAGAGCCCTCGAACACACCTCGTCGTCGTAAGTTGGAAGCCATCAACCATCGCACATGATCGTAGGGTGGGAGTGGTCGACCATCGCTGGTGGTCGTAAGTTGGCAGCAGTTGAAGATCGATCGTGGTCCTAAATTGGGAGCCTTCGACAATGGCACATGGTCATACATCAGGAGCTGACAACCATCGTTCGTGGTCGGAAGTCGGAAGTCATTGAGGATACCTCATGGTCGTAAGTTGGAACACATCGATCAGCGCTCGTGGTCGTAAGTCGGAAGACATCGATCACACCTCGTGGTCGCAAGTCAAAACACATCGACCAGTACTCATGGTCGTAAATTAGAAACCGTCGATCTAGCGGTGGCAACGAGCCGAGCCAAGCCTGGCTCGGCTCGGCTCGTGAAAGCTTGGTGGAATGGAGGCTCGGCTCGGCTCGGCTTGGTTAGGATATCAAGTTTTTTTGTAGGCTCGGTTCGCTCGTGATGCGGCTCGAGCCAGCTCGTGAGGGCTCGCGAGCCAACAATGGACCCAGGCACCCAGCCCACCCCTTCACACCCAGATCTCCGACGACGGCGAACGACATGCCCCCACCCCCTCCGCTGCCCGCCGTCGGCGTCTGGTGGCAGTGGTTGTACCGGCTCAGCCCCACGGTCACGCGGGACCGCCGCTACACCCGCTCCTTCCGCTCCACCGGCCTCCGCCCGGCCGCCGTGCCGCTCCCGGATGGCACCGTCGTCCACCTCTGGCTCCCGCCCCCCGACCCGGCCCTCCACCCCGTACTTCTCCTCCACGGCTTCGGCGCCCGCGCCACCTGGGCCCTGGCAGTGGGCCCCCTTCCTCCGCCTGCTGCTCGTCGCCGGCCTCGCGCCCTTCGTCCCCGACCTCGTCTTTTTCGGCGACTCCGCCTCCCCCGCCGCCGACCGCTCCCCGGCCTACCAGGCCGCCTCCATGGCCGCGCTCCCAGGCGCGCCGCAGAGCCCGAGAGAGAGTGGGGGAAGAACGGGGGAGTCGGGGCGGCGGGGCCTCGGGGGAGTCGGGAGCGGCGGCCGGTGGCTGGCAAAGCCTAGGGGCCTGGGCCCTAGGGGAAGAACGGGGGGTGGGGGATGGCCGGACGGGGCTCAGGGCGACGGGGGCCTCGGGGTCGGAGGAGTCGGGACTCGGGAGCGGCGGCGGCGTTGCGGAATGCGGAGGGACCGAGGGGGAGGGGCGAGGCCGCGAGGGGCGACTGGCGAGGGAGCCTAGGGGCTGGGATGCTGATGCTGGGTCGCTGGGCGCTGGCGGGCTGGCGGCTGGCAAAGTGGGAGTGGGAAGTGGGACTAGGGTTTTTTACCTTTTAGATGGGCCTATTGGGCCGAGCCAACCGAGCCACTCGCGAGCCGGCTCGGGCTCGGCTCGTTTAGACCGCGAGCTTTTTTGCTGGCTCGGCTCGGCTCGTTTCATCCACGAGCCGAGCCAAGCCTCTACGAGCCCGAGCTGGCTCACAAGCCCGAGTTTTTTTGCCAGCCCTACGTCGATCACACCTCGTGGTCATAAGTTACAAGCCATCGACCATCGCGCGTGATCATAGGTCGGGAGCGGTCGACGATCGCTGGTGGTTGTATATTGGTAGGCCTCCAGTACGCTTGTGCCCTATCGCCCGACTGTTGGCGCCAGCCTGCTCGGCCCCGACTTCGACCACGGCCCGTCGACGTCGACCACGACCCCGACTTCGACCACGGCCTCGACTTCGACAATGGCCCCCTTCAACTTTGACCTCTGCCCCCTTCGAGTTCGACCACTGCCCCTTCAACCACTGTCCCCTTCGACCATGACCCTTCGACGTCGACCACTTCCCCCTTCGACCACGGCCCCTTCGACCATGGCTTCGACTTCGACCAGCGCTCGTGTTCGTAAGTCGGAAGAGATCGACCTCACCTTGTGGTCGTAAGTTGGAACACATTGACAAGCGCTCGTGGTCGTAAATCAGAAGCTGTCGATCACACCTCGTAGTCGAAAGCATGTTACAATCCATGGAGAGTACGAGACCTTGTGAGTCTTACCGTTGACCTTGTGGCCCCCTTCAACTTCGACCACTGCCCCCCTCGACCATTGTCCCTTCAACCACGACCCTTCGACGACCACGGCCCTTCAACGCCGACCACTTCTCCCTTTGACCACGGCTTCGACTTCGACCAAGGATCTTCGACTTTGACCACGGATCTTTGACTTCGACCTGCCCCCTTTGACCACTGTCCCTTTCGACCATGGCCCTTCGATATCGACCACTTCCCCCTTCGACCACGGATCATCGACTTCAATCATAGTTCTACGACTTCGACCACAACCCCCTTTGACCACGGCTCTTGGACGTTGACCACTTTCCCCTTCGACCACCGTCCCCTTCGCCCCCTTTGACCACATCCCCGACGTCGACCACGCCCCCCTTCGACCACGGCCCCGACGTCGACCACGACCCTTCGACTTCGACCACGGTCCTTCAACTTCGACCGCGGACTGACTTCGTCCATGGCCCTTCAACTTCGACCATTGCCCCCTTCGACTACTGTCCCCTTCAACCATGGTTTGAACTTTGATCATAACCCTTCAACTTCGACTATGGCCTGACATCGACCACAACCCTTTGACTTCAACCGCAAACCGACTTTGTCCACGGCTCTTCGACTTCGACCACTACCACCTTCGACCACTGTCCCCTTCGACCACGACCCTTCGACTTTAACCACGGTATGACTTCGACCATTGCCCCTTCAACCATAGTTTCGACTTCGACAACGGATCTTTGACTTCGGCCATGGCCCCCTTCAACCACAATTTTGACTTTGACCATGGCCCCTCGACCACGGCCCCATTCTACCATAGCACCGACTTAGATGACCATCTTGGGAGACTAAAATCACCAAACAGCGCGATGGGCTCCGAGCAAAGAGCAGGAGGAGGTAGAGAGGCTCACCGGGCGAGCGGCCGCTAGGCGGCGGCAGCAGGGGGAAACCACATGGGTGGGCATAGTAAGAGGAAGCTGTCGTTGCCATCGTCGAGTGCCATTCTCTTTGATCCACTGGCCACTGTCGCCGAGCGCCATCCTCTCCGATCCACCGACCGCTGTCGCCGAGCGTCGTACCGCTGGTTGGAGGGGCGATGGGAGATGGAATTAGTGGCAGCGCTCTGGGGAAAGTTGGGAGTCTGTGACCAAATGCTGTTGTGCGGGGAAAGAATTGGTGACGGCGCCGAGGAGGAGGAGACATGGCACGAGGGTTCGGAGGAGAAAAAGGCGGCGGTTGCGGGAGGTGGAGGTGGGGAGGTAGCGGTGAGTAGATGGGGAGAGGAGGCGGCGGGCAAATGCATTAGGCAGGCAGCGACGGGGGATACGACGCTGCTGGAGGAAGTTGGGGGACTGCGACCAGGCGCTACCGCAGCCCGCAGGGGAAGGAATTGTGGCGGCACTGAGGAGGAGGCACAACACGAGGGTTCGGGGGAGAGAAGGAGGCGGTGGTTGCGGGAGGTGAAGTGGTTGCGGAAGGCGGAGGATGCGGGGAAGAGAAGAGGAGGAGCGTGGCCCACGTGTCGGCCTGGCCTTTTCTATGAGGAGTAGAAGAACTACCTACATGCAATTTTGGATGGCTAATCTTTAATCGGACGGCTGAGAAAAGAGAAGGGAGAACGGACCAATGACCACTTATATTTTTATAATAGTAAAGCTTTGCCTATACATTGATACCTACCTGTTTGTGCTTGTCATTGTTTCTTAGGATCAAAAGAACCCTGCGATGAGGTGGTGTGAGGGCACAGTGATAAGTTTTTCAATTACAAAGTTGGAGGTTAAACATAGTATTAGGATCTCAAAAAAAAAGGATGGATTTGGCTTTATGGCTTTAAGAGTATTGATCAGTGAGTAGATGTGGCCTAAGCTGGTGGAGAGTGATGGCTTTGGTGCAATTTGTTATGATCTTTGTGCAGAGAAAGTGCAGGGGTTAAGGAGGATGGAACTGACTATTGGCTTGTACCATGGGACGATTCCCTGATACTCGCCAAGTTGCTTTGCATTAGACTAAATTTGAGGCCAACGTGAGCCATGACATCTTGTATATTCCAGACTCGAGTGAAAAATAAACAAGCATGAGGTGATCCCCAAATGGTTGTGCTTTTGGCCATGCATTTCTTTCTTTCTTTTCTATGAGAACATGCTTTTGGTCATGCGTTATAAACTGACCGCCAATCCAGGTCTAGTTGGTACTTCTTTTTGCAAGAAGAACTCTTCATGGCCGACATGATTAAGTTATTCATATTCGTAGGCTTGAAAGTTGTAAGGCCAGTGTTGATGGATCTTACTCAAGGCGTATGTGTACGTCTCGTTCAAAATCGACATGTTAATTACGACAAGACGAGCCGTGATGATGTATACTCTTTCTAGAGAATGCATCAGCCAAGAACTCTCTAAAATGTGTGAATGCAGACTCCTAAAAATGTCCGATCAGCTTGGAAGAAGCATCGTATGGTCGATCATGGGCTCATGGCTGATCCAATGTACTTTGGTTCATTCCTACGCTGATTGGTCGCTCAGATCGTGAGTTCTCAACTCTTACTTTCAAGAACACCGTACGTCTAGCCATTCCGCCGCGGCGCCAGCAGGCGCGCATAAGCCTTTTCAATGATCAAGCAAGCAGTTTTTTTCAGAACTACGCAACGCAACGTTTGTCACACTATCTCTTTCAGATAATTTAGCCACGGTTTACATTGCTTTGCAATGCCTTTACTTGCACTAGGTGCCAAGCTGATACAGTATCACATCAGACCATCAGTCATGCATGCACGTAACGTAACTCTAATCAGCACGGAGGGAATCAGAATGAGTCTTCGGATTTCAAGAGGGGGACGCAGGTTCGTTTTAGATAACAGCATGCCATATTGCTCGGAGGTAGACATGGAGCGCGGTGGGGAAGATCAACAGGTGCGAAGAAGAATCAAACTTTTTTCTACGAAACCTATTAGATGTTTAGTACACCCTTTTATCTGAACAAAGGACTTTCTGTCAGTATTTTTTGAAAAATTAAAACAGTGCATTATTTTTTCCTCTGAATTTACCTAGTTCTTTGGGATCAGTACATCAATGGAATAATGGAAGCATACCTTTTTTCCTGGAAAAAAGGGAGAGAATAATGGAAGGACAGGAGAAAGAGGTTCCGACAAAGTGTGAATTGGTGGGGGCAACCTTCCTTCAAATATGAGAGCCTTTGTCCCACTCAGGGCAATAATTTGGACAATGCATGCAGCTAATGGAGCAGCCAATGTCATCTCTACCTCACATTTTCTTTATTTGGATAGGCACAACACATAGGCTCCCCTTGTGCCATGCAGGTCCCTCCCATGGATGCATTGCTTTCAGAAGCTAACGGGGACAGGAAACCTCAACTTGTGGAGAAGAACACTATGTGCGTCACCAAGGCTGGCCTTCAATTGTTCAAGCACCTTTAAGCTGACTATAGCTGTAGCTAATGACCAATGGAACTCACGAGGAGATTCCTTATGCTTTTGACTATGCATATACACACATTATTCCCTTGTGCCTTGGATGCTTTGACTAGGTGCTTTAGCTGAATTTTAATTTAGCCTAGCTTTGGGTTATGTATACTTGCAGGTTACAAATATTTCACTTTTCTTAATTGGCAGTATAATTAATTAAGACAGAGTAGAAAAGACTTGTACTGTGCAAATTCAGTGTGTGATAGTCTAGGGAAGGAGATGGAGGAACAGAAAGGTCAAGAGTATACCAAAGAAGAACGGAACCTTAAAACAACGGCTGAACATCCAAGGTCAGAAAGTTAAGTGTGTGTTAGCACCAAGTACGTTGAGATTAGCAAGTATGTTTCCTGAACCAGTTATCCAAGTGCTCTTGCAGTGCCACATGTCGCCATTGGAGTACTACTCCCAGGGGACAGCTACTGAACACCAAAGGTCTGTGAAAGATTTGCTACTTCTGAAGCGCGGAATTTCCTTTGCGCCTCATGACTCCCCTGAAGACCTGAAGCCTGAAATTGAGAACTCTGCAACAGAGACCATCTAGGGAGAGGAACAACCCAATGCACACATGAATGTTTGCCTGCAGCAAGTTGATGAGGTGTTGCTGCCAAAGGCGATGGATTATCTTTACCGCAAGGATGAAGCAACCATGTTTGAAATGTCCTGGAAAATCAGCCCATGGCACCGCGCATTTTTCGATAGAAAAGACAAGCACACGGATGCTAATTGCTCGCAAAACCAGCAGACAGGTCAGGAACAAGATGGCATTGACCGGGAAGATGAGAAGGTGAAGCGATTGAAGCAGATATGCAGAGACTTCATTATGGACTATACTCGAGTCAGAGAGGCTACGGAGCACAGCAACTTCATGGACTTCTTGACTTCAACCTGCTTAGCTATCCCTAGAGTTAGTGAGCACTCGGTAAAAGTACATTTTTGAAAATTAGAGAAGGGAATTCGTAAAAGTATTAGTACTACATGTCTACATTTCATTGAGTTGCTAGAATCCGCCTTAATGTGTTTTGAGTGAATTAATGTACCAGCAGCCAATATCAAACGAAGTCTTACCGTCTTGAGGTTTTCTTAAGAAGTCAAATGTTCATGATTCAAAGAATTATCTGCAAAAATTCACATATGTATGAGAAAAATAATCAATAACCTTTTTGGTAGATCGACAAAAAAAAACAGTGAAAAATCAGAACAACTGCACAAATCATGTCTAGCCCTGCTCACCATAATCGTCTCTCTCCCTCCCTCGTTTTTAACTCTGCTCACCTTAGCGGGCTTGATGCCTTGGTCGTATATACCATTTCTAGAACTCTTTTTTGGGTTTTTAAGCTCAAGTTTATAGCTTATTTTGCATTATAGCAGTTTTTTCATTATAGCTGTTAGTAGCTTTTCAGTGTAATTATATTTTAAAAAATAAAAAATGTTATACCATCACAGACAAGGGAGTTGCTAGCGTCCGGACGTTCAATCCGGGCGCTAGCTCCATACGGTCGATCATAACATTTTTTATCATCTATGCAACATTTCTCAGGTATGTATGCAACAAAAAAATTGATAAAAATATCAATGTTGCACGCATGAAATCAAAATGTTACATATATTAAATAAAAAATGTTGCATTCATAAAATCAGAAAAATATAATTGATAATTTGCCCTGTCTTTTATTGGCATCCGCTCGTGTAGAGATACCCAGAGAGGCCAGCATGAGGATGGTGTCATGCGCGAGGCCATAGCCATCGCGGGCGATGGTGGGCATGTGGAGCGTGTGGTCAGCAACGAGGGCACGAAAGTGTTAGGAACTTCGACCATGGCCACTACGACTACGACCACGGCCGCTACGATCATGGTTACTTCGACCATTGCCGTGGTCGTGGTAGCAGTGGTCGTAGCGGTCGTGGTCAAAGTAACCATGGTTATAGTGACCGTGGTCATACGATCGGTCACAACATTTTTTTATCCATCTATGCAATATTTCTCGGCTATGTATACAACAAAAAAAATTGATAAGAATATCAATGTTGCGCGTATAAAATTAAAATGTTACACAAGTGAAATAAAAAAATGTTGCATTCAAGAAATAAAAAACGATGCAACAAAAAACAACATCTACCTCCCATGACAGATGCTGGTGGCGGGCAATGTGGAAACCGTGGCGACCTCAGACATGGAGATCCAGTCGTCGTTGCTACAGATCTAACGGCGCCGCACCCAAAGAGGAAGTCAACGACGGCGACTGGATCTGGTGGTGCCACGTCCGAAGAGGAAGACAATGATGACAGGATCTGGCGGCGGACGGATCCAGTTGCGTCGCGCTGCGCCCAAGAACGGCCGAAGAGAAAGTCGACAGCGATGATGGCGTCGGGGATGGGGTGGCTGGGCTCGTGGTCGTTGCCTCATGGGGTTGCGTTCTGTGTAGGAGACGAAGAGGGGGATGAAAGGGATTGAGTGAGAGAAGGAAGTGGAGTGAACTCAATGAAGCTATCTAATATAAACTCTTGCTTCGTACATACATATATATATATACACACACACACACACAGAGAGTATTAATACCCTATAGATAATATAAAAGAATAAGAGAAAAACAAAAAACACAAAATCTAAAATAAGATAAAATTAAGATGGTAGAAATCCGAAACTGAAGCTCTAATGAGTGGCCGTCTCTATAAATCTAGAGTTGCTCACCTTAAGACCAACGAATCTGGGATCTGGTCTATAGGCTATAGGCGAACGGTAACAGAGAGCGGAGCACTAATGGATTCTGGCCCCTCCCAATAACCCAGCCCGACATTGTAAAACCCTATTAGGCTATTAGAGGCCTTGTACAAAACGGCCCAACGTTTCATGAGCTGCGAGGCGCCGCCGGGCCGCCGCCTCTAATCCGCCCCTACTGTACTAATTTAACGCGCCGCCGCTCGGCTCTCTCGCGTGCCGGAAATCCCAATCTCCACCTCGCCGAACTTGCGCCTAAAACCCTAAGTTCGCGCATCCATGGCACCGAAGAAGCGAAAGGCGGATCCGGCCGAGTCCGCGGCGGCCGCTGCCGAGCCCGCCGCTGCCAACCACCACCAGGAGCCCGCCTCCTCCGAGCTCAAGCCCCGCGGTACCATCTACTTCCCCATCACCGACGACCCCCCGGAGCCCAGCGCTGAAGCCGCCGCCGCCGAGGAGGATGACGGCGCCGATGATGACGAGGAGGAGGACATCGCGAAGCTGCTCGAGCCGCTGTCTCGGGAGCAGCTTGTGGCGCTGCTCCGCACGGCCGCAGAGGCGAGCCCCGCGACCATGGCGGCCGTGCGGCGCGCGGCGGAGGCCGACCCCGCGAGTAGGAAGCTTTTCGTCCACGGCCTCGGCTGGGGCGCCGGCGTGGACGACCTCCGCTCCGCGTTCTCCCGCTTCGGCGAGCTCGAGGACTGCCGCGTCATCTCAGATAAGCAATCTGGCAGATCCAAGGGCTACGGCTTCGTCCTCTTCCGCTCCCGCCGCTCCGCACTCCGCGCCCTCCACCGCCCCCAGCTTCAAATCGGCGGCCGCCTCGCTTTCTGCCACCTCGCCGCCTCAGGCCCTGCGCCCCCTGCCTCCCAGTCCCAGAACCCTAGCACCAA
Source organism: Dendrocalamus latiflorus (assembly GCA_017311315.1). Lineage (NCBI taxonomy): Eukaryota > Viridiplantae > Streptophyta > Magnoliopsida > Poales > Poaceae > Dendrocalamus > Dendrocalamus latiflorus. The sequence continues at coordinate 35,677,489 of CM029656.1, read as the reverse complement.
CACCAACGCCAACGCCAACTTCGGTACCGCCAACAACTCTTCTGCTACCTCATCATCACAACCTGACAACATGCTCCGTAAAATCTTTGTTGGCAACGTGCATGCTGATGTTGATGTTGACCGCCTCTATGAGTACTTCTCGCAATTTGGTGAGATTGAGGAGGGGCCGCTGGGCTTTGACAAGACCACTGGCAAGCCTAAGGGGTTTGCGCTGTTTGTCTATAAGTCCGTGGAGAGTGCCCGACGTGCACTGGAGGAGCCAGTGAGGAATTTTGATGGCAAGATGCTCAATGTACAGAAGGCTATAGATGGGAGGACAAAGAACGCTCCTGGGATGAGCACAAATGCTAACCCCAATGCCACTGCTGCCTCTGCAGCTGCAGCAGCCGCCGCCGCTGCACAGATGTCTGCTCCTGCTAGTGCCACCATTACTCCGTATGATGCATCATCATACGGTGCAGCTGCTGTTCCTGACCTGGGGTTTGCGCAGCAAGCTGCTATGTTGGGGATGGGTGCACAGCAGCAGGCGTTTGCACAGCCCAATGCTGCAATGCTCGCCATGATGGCAGCAGCGATGCAGAACCCAGCCATGCTTGCAACGCTAAACCCTGCCTTTGCTGCTGCTGCATTGGGTGCTGGGGGCCAGCACGCAGCTGGCATTCCAGGTTTCGGAGCTCAAGGTTTTGGGACGCAGGGGTTTGCAGCTGGTGGTGCCACTTTTCCAAATGCAGCAGGTGTTCAGGGAGCTGCTGCGGCATATCAAGGTCCTCCTGGTTTTCAGGGCCCACCCGGGTTCCAGAGTTCTGCTGGGTTTCAGGTTGGACAAGCAGCTTCCCAAACGGGTACTGCTGCAGCAGCCGCTGCTGGTGCTGCTGGTTATCAGGCTGGGGCTGCTGGGCAGGGCCAAGTGCCCGGTGCTCAGCTCGGGGGAACTGGTTTTCAGGGTGGATATTGACAGCACTAGGTATAACAATTCACATTCCATTTCTTCATGCCCACATTTACTACTATTGATTTGAGCTCTTTCATTGTCTACGTATTGTTTGTGATTTGGTGATTTTAGTCTATAGTTTTCTGATTGTTTCTCCCTATATTTTAGTTTGGCATCTGCAGGTCGTGATTCGTTCATGTGGTTTTGCATTCGGATGACTTTTGAATCTATGTTGGTGCCAAAGTATTGCGAAAGGGTTCCTGCTGTTGACTTTTACAATCAGATGGCTTTTGAATCAGATACATTTGTGGCAGTATTTGCAGTAGGAGCTTTCTTGAAGAATTTATGTTGTTTTTATTGCCTACTATGTAGTTTTTCACTTGCAACTTCATTATGTACTTTATGGTTCTGGGCACTTATCCATGTACCAATATCTGTATTTTGTCTAGTTGGGCTGTTATCTGGTCTTATTGACTATGTCAAATGGTTTTCTGGGCACTTGAAGTCATTTTGGTTGCAGTTGCTGTGGGATTTGGAAGAATGGATATTCATAGCTTTTGCATTCTCTTGGGAATTTCTGGTTTAAGGTTGAGTTCGGCAGCTGTTGCCTTTAAAATCTTGAGTGATATGCAGCTTTATTCTCCTTGAAATTTATTTCTAAATGTGCCCAGTGTTTTACTGTAGCCATGGAAAACAGGTTGCAAGCGTAATGTGCTTTATATAATCTCTCGAAAGAGAGGGTGTGCGGTAAAGAATGGTGCTCATAAGCAATATGACTTCTCCAATGGAGATCTAACTATCTATGGCATGTTCTTGACAGAGTAAGTATCTTGAACATTTCCATAAGATCAAAGCATAGCAGTAGGAGCTCTTTGATGTGCTTCAGTCTTACTCTGAGCAGCCAGTCATGACTTGACTTTTTATAATTAGATGTCCGACTACCTTTTTTTTTGGGAACCACGCCACCTTCAAATTTTGGATGAGGTTAATTGCTTAGGATATGCTGGTCATCTAGCTACATACAAATATTAGGATGGAATGATTGGTCTCTTTATTGATATGTTGCTATTAATCCCAACAAGATTTCGACCATTCTTTCTGCCTCATTGTTCATTTGTTCTTGCTGCTGGTCTTTGATTTTAACTAAGCTGTCCAAATATCACGAGAAGTTTAATGCTGAACAATGTTACATAGGCCCAGGGTTTGTGCACCTAATGTGTTTAAATTTTTTGGACCGTAGAAAATAACAAATTCCTTGCCTTTCAATCCAAAGTGAGGTTTATCTTGGAGTATCTTCTAGGCTAGGCACATGTATTGTTTAGGCAGATCAGAAAATAGTTAAGTAAACTCAGATGAAGAATTTTCTATTCCATCTACATCATTTTATCATTCTGTTGTGATACGATTTTTCAACATAAAAAGTAGTATGACTAATGGGTTATGTTGGTTATTGTATTTTGGTGTTGATGTTCAATGCACGTGCTGTCTTAGTAGTATGGTAAAATATTGCTATCTTTCTAACAACGCAGTTGACACATGAACCTTGTTTGTGCGCCCAGTATGCTTTAACAATGCTTATGCCTTCATATGTGTAATTCTGTATCTGTCTATATCTCGTAAGTATCTCATGAATACTAAGATGTAAATTTGTTGATTTAGGATTTAGATTGCCTTAACATTAACTGGGCATTTGTTATTGGCAATAGGACTTAAGTTTCAACCCTGAAACAGTAATTAGTAAACACTAGTGCTGCAGGATTGCCAGGCTGGCCACGGGAAACTTCTGTACCAAGGAAAATCACAAGCAAGCGAGCAACAAACCTTAATTTCTTCTCACCCATCCAAGTTTTGCCAGTTAAAATATGATGATAGGGACCATTGTTATCACCAATTATCCTTAATTCTTTCATATGTGGTGGTATCAATCTTTACAGTTTTAATTAACGGTGCTAAAGGAAATGTGGAATTGCCTTAAGCCCTTATTTTTTCCCCCTCGAATTGAGTAGTTGTTGTTGTGCTGTTGCTTTATTCAAATTGTCTTGCTTCACTGTAGGTAGACACAAGTAGTACTTGCGTGGTTACACCTTTTGATATATGCTATATCTAATGGCTATGTTGCTTTAAATCCACCTGTCACTATCATTATCACGCTTTTGATTTATATTTCTTAACCATTGCTTTGAGCAACTTGACCCTTGCATAATTATGTTCCGCCGATTTCTTTGTTCTCTTTACCATATCATTATGATTGCAGTCTTACTGTTATACAAATTTCTGTCTTGTTATATTGAAAATGCTGTGTTGCTAATTTGAAAACTTAACAAGAATTACCATTTTCTTACTAGACCTATCGACATTTAGAAAATTTTCAAAACCTCTTGAGCGAAGGAAGTTTATTCAATGATGCAACTCAAGTATATAGTTGAGGCTTGAGCTTATGCTAATGTTATGGCGGGATCTGTTGCTTCAGATCTTTGTGGTTTAGGAAGTTGCTCCAAATGTCACCTCTTGGGGGAAGATAAGAGCTGCTGTTTCTTGAACCACCTTTTCCCTGAGAAACCCCAGTTCGGGACAACTGGATTTTTAATGCACTTGCGCACGCGGTGAACCAAAGATGGTAAGTTTATTGTGGCAGTGGAAATTTTATTATGAATGCACAACTTAAGGAATGTTACTTAAAAACTACTACTGCAAAGACTTGACTGGACAATAATAGGTAAAGGATCTATATTAAACATTCAATAGTGTGTTAAATTATTGATGGCTATGGGCACGATGTGCCTTTGTTCTTTGGGGGTATAGCAGTACAGGAAAGTGGAGCTTCGATGGTAACACATACAGGAGAATTGGTGGATCAGGCAAATTAGGGAGGTATAAGTGATCCGGACTTGAACGTTTATCAACTGCCATTGAAAGTTTTTAGCCTAATAGAACCAAGGAATCATATTCCCGACTTCCCGTTTACCCACTAATTTGCCCCCCTTTTCTCCAGCATCCAGGTAGTCTGATGATCTGATTGAAGCTTTCTTGATGCTGCTAATCTTCACTTTTATTTTTTCCGCCCTATTTGCCTTTAGTCCCCTTTCGGGCCTTATTTTCTCACCTTTCCGGTTAGTTTTCTGGCAACCTGCGTCTCACGAGCGCAAGCTATCTCAGTTCAAAACGGTTTTTTTTCCTTTTATCTTTTGGAATCCGGAAGCTAATTTGAAGGCATTAACTTCTTAGCATGGTTTTTTTTTGTTTTTTCACTTTGTCCCTGGAGCTATAGTGGTTTTTTTCATTTCTTTTTTATATTTCTTTAATTAACCGTCTATTCGAAAACCTAACAACCTAACAGCCGCTACCGTATAATATAGCCGTAGCAAAAGAAACTATTAGCAATAGTTGTTCTGAACGGGTCCTAGGTCTGCGCTCGTTCAGTCCTACGGTGTCATGTTGAGCCGTGCATTTCAGTCCTTGCTTTCCGTTAGCCGCGGTCGTCTGGGCTTGCGGGCGAGGAATGAGACGGCGGTTTTGGCACGGCTCCGGGGTCGGTTGGTCGAGCGGGTGATGTTCGTGAGGAAACAGGTGGGTACCCACCTGACGCTACATAGATTTTTTTTTTCTTTCAGATTTTACCTTAACAGCAAGTACTCCGCTCCTCTCCCCCACAAGTGTCTTTTATTGCTGATGGCTCAACGGCTGTCCTCGCTGCTCGGTGCTCACCTGCTCGAGCTGCTAGTATTCAATATTTTTCTGCAATGAATTTTTCTCGCTAATCCTGCGTGAGCCGGTTTCACGAAACAACAGCGCTACGAAGTTCGTAGAATGACCAGGAGGGGATACGTCATGGCTAGGCTGTCGATGATGTGCTCCCAGCCTGCAGCCGGTAAGAGCTGCTGTTCTCTGGACTCTGCATAGACGCAAGAGTGGCCCGCCCTCGTCGGATGATGACCGGTAAGTGGTGGAGATCGAGCGTGGACTAAGGGTCTGTTCACGAAGCATTTGGTCTTTCGCAGCGTTACCCCCACTCTTTTCGTTTCTTACTTTAGTCACTCGTTTACTTTTGTCTTAGCACATATCTCTTCTTTACTCTCTAACCGTTTTTCTTTTTTTCTAAAAACTATTTTTTAGTTATTACTAAAGCTATTAGTTATAGTAAAAAATCGTAGTAATATATATTTTGCTCTAAACAGCTTCAGTTTTTTTATTTTTTTTGGTTTTTAGTTTATTTAAGTTAAAATTTACCTAGAATGCATCGGATTTTAATTTTGGTGTTTTACCCTTTTTTATTTTTTTCACTGTATGTGATGGTATAATGTTTTTAAATTTTTTAGAAAAACTAACTATTATTACAGTATAATTTCAGAAGAAAAAAATCGCATTTATGAACTTTAAGTCTAAAACTGGTTGGATCACCGTAAACAGGTCTAACTAATTCGTGCTGGACGTTAGCCATTTGATTGTCCTTTTGTTTTTCTGATCCGGCTACCGACCCCTCCAAAGGCCCTCTTTAGACTTTAATCCCCGGGATAACGAACAATTTACGTATCTGTCCTCCAGCCGTCGCTAGCCAAGGCCATGCCACGCCGTGGCCCGGGCTATCCTGACCTGCGCCCACCACCTGCCCTGCCCCTCCTGCCCGTGCTGCCCGTCTCTCTATCCTCTCTCTCTCTCTGAAAAAGTCTCCTTTCTCTGCTCTCTCCTTCCTCTGCAGCTCTCCCATGGAGTTCGCTTAGTTACACCCGTTGAGCGCTAATATTTATATCCTCCTCAAACCTACCTCCAGATCTGTGGCTCCCCTTGTCTTCACCTCCTCAACACAAGGTAACCTTCTCTCCCTTGGTTTTTATCTGACCTTTTATTCACACGTCCGTATTACTTCTTGTGCTTGCTGGTAAGGTTATCGTATATGTTGCTTCTGTTAATGCTTTATTACCCCGTCAGATGTTGCAGTCTGAGGCTTTGAGCCTACTTACTTCATGTTGTGTTGAGACTTGAGAGTTTGTGTTTACCTAACCTGCAAAGTCTGAAACTTTCCATGGATGTTTATAAGCATTTCAGACTCTCCTGGAGAGAAGAAAAAAACTACTACTATTTCATCACTCCTCTTGCCTCAAACTAGATTTTTCACCGAGTCCTAGAGCTCTCTCTTTACCTGACAGATAGTTGCAGTACTTTTGTCTCGTGAGTAAAATGGTTTTTTTTTTGCTAAAATTAGGTGCGCAAAATCCCAGAGGCGAGCGCTTTTTGCTTGGCCTTGGGAAAGTAAAATGCTCCGGAGGTTCTAAGGCCTGCTCTTCAGTTTCTGTTTTTTTATGTAAGCCAAAATCTACTTGGAATATATTGGCTTATAATTTCAACTTATTTTGATTTTGATTTTTTCTTTGTATTATCTATGATGATATAAACAGCTTTTTTCAATTTTTTCTTTTTAGAAAAACTATGACTCGCCACAGCGTAATTTTAGTAAAAAAAGCCACAACCTTAGCTCAACCTTAGGCTAGTTTGATGTTTCGGTTGCCTCCAACGGTAAATCCATCTGACGGTCTTCTTTTCGTGTGCTTGTCCACGTGTTCACCCTGGCAGCCGTCCAGATGGACACCGTCATGCCCGCGCCCCTGCCACCCGCAGCTCCCGCCGCCGGCGACGTCCCCGCAAAGCTGCTCACCGCCGTCGCCGCCGAGGTACATATCCTTCAAGAATCACATCGCATGCCTCCATATCATATTCATCTCTTCCTTGTCGTTTTAATAGTACTAGTATTTAGAGTCGTTTTAATAGTACCAGTATTTAGGATTAGCTTTATTTTTTTCTTAATTAGCGTGCCTGCTTCTTTACAAGGGAAAAGATCCTACTGGTTCGGCGCTGCTTTGCACCGTTGAGTGGGATATTATTGTTTGGACTTTTCGGATGCGGAATTGTGGGGTGGGTTTAGGGTGCGGTTTTCAGCTCGGGGTTTGAGTTCCGCGGGGGGTGAGTGGGCCCCGCCGGGCATAGGACTAAAAAAAAGCGTCCTTTTGTTGCTTGCTTATTATACAGCTACTTACCCCCGAGCTCGAATATTCGCTTCCCTCAGGACATGGGAATATTCCTCTTTGGATTTTTTTTACTTTCAATCAAAGATCTAGCGAACAGAAGCAGTGTTTGTTTTGAGTTGCTTAGCCTGCAAGCAGCAGGATTAGCGAGTGATTTGGTGAGTCTAATGATGGTATCTGTGTAATTTGCTGTGCATAATTCACTTTCATAAGAGTGAAAAAAGACTTCCGTAAGCGCGAAGGTTTGTCGTCCCACGGTCCCAGTTCGCAGTCGGTGCTTGCTTGCGACGGCGACGCGAGAGGCTTTTTCCGGTGTAATTATTTTGCAGTGGGGTCCCTTGGCTATAGAGATATTTTGACTAGGTCCCTTTCTTCCATCGCTGTCCAAACTTGTCGTGCTTGTTGGGTTGTTTGTAAATGACTCGTAGTACATAGAAGGGCTTAACTGCAAATTTTCGGTGGGGTCAGGTGACCCTGAGACACAAGGTACCCCATTTCAGGGTTGGGAAGTTAACCTGTGCCCTCCTCTATATGCACCCTCAGTGACATGTGGTCCCGGGTGCCTCTTTATTGGTCTGTACTCCTACCCTCCAAGAGCAGGTACACGAATTGTTAACTACACGGGAAAGGGGTTCGTTGCTTAGATCCGGTTTCCTCCTGTGTCGACTTGTTGGATGATACTGTATTACCACATGGTTTTGTTTGACTGTGCCATGTCAGTTTTGGCACAAGCCTTTGGGTGGGATTTTGGCTTTGCTTATAACTTATGGCTTTTTTCCAAATAAATAAGCGGGGTAATTTTTGTGCCGTCTTTTCGAAGCGACTTATTGGGATAAGTCTTTTCGAAGCGGATTATCAGCATTTGGTTGGTTCATACAAATGCTAGCCATCAGCCGCAGTCGAAAAGAACCCACCCATCTTAGTCTCCGTCATTGGGATAGAGCAAGGTTAGGATTAGAATACAAAGTCTGAAACTGGCCGTTTCTTTTTACCCTGGAATTACTGAATAGGTAGATGAAGAACGGTTGTGTTTGGTCTTTCTGGTCTTCAAAATTAGATCCAAGATAAACCTGAGTTAAAGCAAGCTATATAAAGCTCGGGTTAGAACCCACGCGATGAAAGTGTAATCTAGAACATCTGCTGAGGACTGAAATCAGGTTATGAGCTTCTGCACCTTTCCTGTCAGCAACCATATAGCCGCCAACTCTAGGACAACAATGCAACATTATTGTGTATTGAGCTATTATTCTTGGTCCTTGAGATGAGATGCTCAGTTTAACATTATCTCATGCGAAACAAGTGATCTGCTGCTTTGTGCCTTCGTGTAAGACAATACTTCCCTTGAAGTAAATATGTGCAAAGAGGCGTTTTCCCTTGTTATATGTTCACAGCCCTTGAATTTTGGAGCTATGTGTATTCAAGAATGTTAATCACCCAACTGTTGGTCACAAAGAAAATACTTCATTTCATCCTTTATGTTATATGAACTTCTGCTTTTTTCAGTGTTTTAGCTTTGTTCTGGATGTTGGCACTGTGAGTAATTATATTTGCTTGATCAATGTATAGGGTCCTATCTGTGATATGCCTGACTTCAAGATGGGTGGAAAGAAGAGTGATGAGGCTGCTCCTAATGATGCTGGCGATGAAGATGGTGGTGATGACGACGGTGATGAGGATGGTGACTTTGGGGAGGGCGAAGAGGACATCTCGGAAGGAGAGGGGTATGACAACCCCAAGGGCAATGATAACGAGAAGAAACAAAGAGGTGAGGGTGAGGAGAATGGTGAGGAGGATGAGGAAGAACCTGATGACCAGGAGGGTGGTGGAGGTGATGACGACGATGACGACGATGATGACAATGAGGATGATGATGACGATGACGATGGCGGTGAAGACGATGACGAGGGAGTAGAAGAGGAAGATGATGACCAGAACAACGAGGATGAGGAGGAAGATGAGGACGAAGACGCACTCCAGCCCCCCAAGAAGAGGAAGAAGTGAAGCTCTTCAATGCCCCCCAAGAAGAGGAAGGAGTGAAGCTCTTCAATGCGGCTTTAGTTAACCATGCGCGGAGCTGTGTATGGTTTTCGTCATGTTCTCGGAATCGAACTTGCCTTTTAGAGTTAAAAGGCTCCACACGATCAGTACGTGTGGGCTTGTAGGAGCTTTATGATTTTAAGCAATTAGAGAGAACTCTTGTCATTGTTGCTTGCTTCTGTGGAGTTGAACAGATGTTTCGCTAACATAATTCGACCTGAGTGGTGAAAGCCTCAAGATTGAATATGTCTTTTATCTCCTTCCTGCACTTATGAATTCTCCTCTCTAGGTGTCTTTATGCGATTCTTCCTTTATGGATTATTCTGAACATAATAATTATCAGGGAAATGATATTGAAATCAAGAAAGGCAAAACACATTGCTGATAGCTCTTGAAGTTAATCAGATTCCTGAATGCGGGTTCTTTCTGGCGATGATGACATCTGGGTCCCATATGTTTTTTATTTGAGAAAGAGGGTCCTACATGTTCTTTTTGGCGTCCAAATTTGGCTAATGGACCTGCTAAAGTAAAGATTAGTTATAAAAAAACAAATAATAGTGCTCGAATGCTCTCCGAAAAACCAATTGCACTAACGCTAACACAATATAGTTAGCAGTGGAATAGCCGTTGGTTGCAAATTTGACCCTTAGTAAACTTCAAATTTTAAGCTATTTTTTTTGTACTGAGATGCATCTAGAGACTGAAAGCCATTGCATATTGCAGATCTTGGATCTTCGGGGAATCGCCAATTAAATCGGCTCTCTGTCAACGACTGGCGCAAGCGTTTCTAGAGTTATTAAGTCCTACATGTGGTCGCAACATGGTCCTTCTGAGATGAAAGGCGTAATTTTGCCGGAGCGTTATATGCCTTTGGTGGGCAAATGAGACAATGTCGGCTAGCAAGTGCAGTGGAGTTGAATGTGATGCATCTATTAGTAGGGATAGACTATTGCATAGGTGACTGAATTTCTTTTATCTTTTAGTCACCTAAAGTTGCACTTTGAATCACCTGAAGTTGCACATGTTTTTTTAGGGGGGCTGCAATTTTAGTTCATTGAGAGTGCAATTTCAGGTCACCTAAAGTTGCACTCTGAATCACCTAAAATTGCAGCTGTTTTTTTGGAGGGGGCTGCAATTTTAGTTCAATGAGAGTGCAATTTCAGGTGACTGAAATATAAAAAAAATTTAGTCGCCTGTGCAATAGCAAAACTGCTATGAGTAACCATGAAATTAGTGTTTTGCACGGGTAATTAAAGAGTATTTCTATTGTTGCTCACTATACCTCAAGATCCTACGTACACTACATGGGACCCACAGGCACCCCCTATTTTCCAACTTTTGTCACCCACGTGTTATGTGCTTGCCAGTTATCATAGAAATTGGTGTAGCTCGTCTACACTAAAACGGTTTGCACGTTGTCACCCTCGTTACATTTCATTGGGGGGAGATTGTGTATTATACTTCGTGTTATAAGCGTGTGCTTAAGTACCAGTCTTGGTCCCAGTGACACCATTTTTCAACTTTCTTCACCAAGTGTCTTTGTTCTTATCGTGGAAATTGAGGTACATTAAAACAGTTTGTTACATTCCGTCGTATACGCCGTATTCTAAGTTTTTTCACTACGAGTAGAATGTCTATTAGAGTAATAATACGTTATTTTTATTGAAAGAGTGCTTCTATGTTTCCACTAATTACTTCCCATGATATGTTCTCGTTTTCATATTTCCACCTACTAATCTGAACGGGTATGAGTGTTATATGCCTTAAGTGGGTAAGGGATATTCTTTTAGGTTACGGTTGATGTTTTTTTGACTGTGGTTGATGGTTTTTAGCTATTCTTTAGCAGACGATAGAGACACCGACTTAGACAACACATATAGTTAGGCTTAAAAAAACGTTTAGAGAACTCATTTTAAAAGGACGTCCCGTTTCGATATTTACTTTTTTGATTTTTAGAGAAATCAAAAACAAAAAAGAATATGACCTAAATGCAACCATGCCGACTAGTAGCAACAGTGGGGCTGAATATGAAGCAGCTATGAATGCCCATGAAATTAATAATTTTTATGGGTACGTGGAGTATTTCCATTATTGCTCATTATACCTCAAGGTCTTATGTCCACTACTTTGAAGCAAAGTCTTCGAAGAGTATAACATCCTCTATCATCAAATTTTCCTGTGATATACTTTAGTTTCAATTTCCTCATCTAAGTTTCTCTACACTTAAGGAATTGAGCTTAGTGGGAGGTGTGAGTGTACACCCCACCACCTAGGTTGGAGTCATCTTTGACTCAGATTTAGGTGTCTTTCTTCTTACTTGAAAGGATGCTTAGTTCTTCCTATATATTTTTATTTATTGTGTCCAATGCTTATTGCAAAGAATGGGTATTGTACATAGAACAACTGCCATGTTGCTAAATAAAACCATAATTTTTTTTACAGATCTTGTGTTCCCTCAAAGGTTAGCATTTTCTTAATAACGAGATGACCTACTATATGATAATATTGAGCATAGGCTTGTTTTTACAAGATAATTTTACCCGTGTTTATAATTTTTTTGGCAAATTTTTACCCAGTGTTTATAACTTGCGGAATTTGGCGACCAAGAGAGTAAATAAATGACGGATTTTGATTATTCTTTTCCTAAAAATAAAAGGAAAGAAAGACCAAAGAAACACGCCAACGAAACGCTGGAACCGATTCTCGAGTCATACTGCTACTCTTTCTTACCTCCCCAAACCCTAGCCCTCCCGATCCATCCACACCTCGAGATTTCGGCGGCCAATGCCTCCTCCGTCGCCGCCGCGGTCTCCTCGCTCCCTTTCCAGCTAGGGTTCTTCCTGCCCATCTCCTCCCCGCCCCAAGATTTGCGCGACCCAGCGGCGATTCGAGCTCGGTTCGCTGTTCCATGGCCGTGAACAGCGTGTTCAGCGAGGACATACTCGCCGACAAGCTCGCCAAGCTCAACAACACGCAGCAATGCATCGAGAGTATCCTTACCCTGCTTTTGTCGGTCTAAATCTTCGCGAGATCTGGGGCGTTCTTTGGGTGCTTCCGAGGAGTTTATTGTCAAGTTGCAAGTTCTACGCTTAATCTTGCGCTTCTTGATGATTATCTGTAGAAAGAATGTCCCTGTTCTTGATTTGTTCCTCTTGGACGTCGTGCACCATGTCATGCCTATCAATAGTGCACCATGTCATGCCTATCAATAGTTAGTAACTTCCTTCAAAAGGGCATATCTATGAATAGCAAATCAAAAAGAAGTGTGCAAGAAAGCATTTTATGGCTTCTAGAAATGCAAATCTTTGTGTGTCCATTTTACACCATTGCTAGAGGTTCTTGCCTTGCTGGGAACTCTCTGTTTGCTACTGTTTATAGTAAAGCATATTGAAAAAGAGTACAGTTTGACTTAAAATCTTCTGACATATTTAGGTGATGTAAATTAATGGTTTTCTTTGTCTTAACATGTCTTCCCATGATCTGGTTGTTGCCTTGACTTCTATCCTGTAACTGCGCTAACCGCTAGCGCTGTCGCATTGGTGCATTTACCATCGAAAGGATGCAGAACTAATTGTCCGGACGTGGGACAAGCAGTTCCATAGCTCTGGAAAGGAACAGAAGATCCCTTTCCTTTATCTTGCTAATGACATCTTACAGAACAGTAAGCGCCATGGCACAGAGTTTGTAGAAGAATTCTGGAAAGTACTCCCCGGTGCGCTTAAAGATGTAACTGAAAATGGCGATGATCGTGGGAAGAAGGTGGTATCTAGGCTGGTGAGTATCATATATCTGGTGCATTCTGTTTGCTATAACTTGTTAGGAGATATTCGTGTTGAAAGTCATTGCCAACTGCTGTTGTATATCTGTTCTAAAGCTACGCTGATATCTTGCTAATATAATTGTGGAACTGCAATACTTTAACACCGGACCAATATGTTTTCTAGGTTGATATATGGCAAGAAAGGAGAGTTTTTGGTTCACGTGCTGGGGGCATCAAGGATGTGATGCTTGGAACTGCTCCCCTGCCTGTATTAGATATGACCAAAAAGCGCTCTCACACTTCGGGCATAAAGATTGTTAAGAGAGATTCACGTTCTGTAAAACTTGTAAGATTTTCTCCCCCATCTGCTACACTTTATTTTTTACCATTAGAATTTGCTATGAAATTCTCTCAAATTTTGTCATTTTCTTTTCAGAGACTAGGCGTTGGAGGAACTGCAGAGAGGATTGTATCTGCATTGCACACTGTTCTCAGTGAACAAACAGATGAAGATGCTGAACTGGAAAAATGCAAGACTTCTATGCGTCATGTTGGAAAGATGGAGAAGGATGTTGACAATGCCTGTAGCAAAGGTACTATTTGTTGTTAACATAATAACATGAGTTCTCCAACTTGGCTATTTTGGTACATATTCTGAAGCTATTCTCTATCTGTAGCTGAGGATCCTCGTCGTGAGGCTCTTTGCACAGAACTAAAGGATGAGGAGGCTAACATGAAAAAATGCATCGAAAAGCTTAAAGTAGTTGAAGTAAATAGAGCAGCTGTTGTGTCTGAATTGAAGGAGGCATTACAGGAACAGGTCAGGATAATTGTTTTGACCAGTAATAGGAATGCATTTTCACATTTGTTTAGTTCCTGCATGCAATTGAATTGCTATTTGCTTCGTATCATTCAACTTTGTCTTTTGGATATGTGGAATCTTACTTGTAAAGTTATTCAGGAATCTGAGCTGGAGAAGGTCCGCACTCAATTACAGGTATTGTTGTCCAAACAGCCCAAAGCATGGAAAGGTTAATAATATAGCATATCTGTAAGATGTATACATCTGTCATTCTTATGTTTTAATTGACAGTTGGCTGAAGCAATGGTAGACGCAGCAGCCAATATGCAACGGAGACTCAAGAACGAGCCAGTCATTCTGTTGTCCAAGCCAGCATCATCAGTAGAGCCAGGAAAACCACTCTCTAATGGGCAAGTAAAGGACCAGCAGAAGACAGCTGCTGCTATCCTCGCGGACAAGATTGCAGCATCATCAAACTCTCAGCAGATACTCCAGTCTGCACTTTCCAAGTTTGCCGCAGAGGAAGCCAAGAATTCATCTGAAACACGCCCACATAATAAAAGGCTAAAAGTGGAACAATCCTCACAGGTCCCAAGTGTTGCGAATGCTGCTGCTTTTGTTCCAATGCCGGCAATGGCTGCCACAACAGCACAGCAGCCCCAGACAATCATGGTACAGCAAACTCCTATCCAAACTCAAGCTCCTGCACCTCAGCCCCAATACAATATCTACCAGGCCCCTCAGCAGTTTGTCCAGCAGCCTGGAGGTGTAATGATGGGCATGCCATACAACATGAACACTATGACTCCGAACACCATGACTCCGCCGCCACCTCCACCACCACCACAGATGATAAACCTAGCCAGGCCCTCACCTTCCACACCCCAGCCACCAATGGGTGTAATGCCACAGGCACAGCCACCACCATCCACACCACCGATGCTTCAGCAGCAAATGCAGATGAATGTCGCACCGCCGATGCAGTTCACGCTTCAGCAGCCTGGCGCACCACCTTTCAGGCCTTTGCAGCCGCCGCCTGGGATGCAATTTTTCCATCCCCAATCTCAGTGACATTTTTGGTAGCCCGTACAGCTCTGTTAAACTGTGACAGTTTCCCGTTTAGTATTGACTGGTAGAGAGGATCTGACTGTTGTAGGATATGCTATTTGTTTGCTCATTTTCATGAAGTTGTTGTACATGTAATGCGAGGAAATTAACAGGAAGATTCAGATAAAGCTTCGAGCCGTCGCTCAATCCTGCAGACAAGAGCGGAAGGGGTCACATGATGGTGGCTGCTGTTAGTCGATGGGCTTGCATGTTGGACGTGTTACCGGCGAATTTAGCCCATTTTTTCCTTGTCTGGGACTGGGAATGACGCGGCCATTACCGAGAGGAGGATTGTACAAGCCTATAAGGCCGTGAATCGTGATGAGATTGCCGATTTCTCTTACCGACGTCGCAAAAAGCAAATAAAAAAAAGCATTACTTCAGTTTGCGATTCCTTCGGGAAATGCAAATGCTGTTATGTTCTGAGTTAGGTAATAGTTATACTAAAAAAACTGCAATAACCAACTTTCAGCAAGCATCCGACTATACCAGCTTAGAAAAACGGATGCCCTAGAAGGCTAGACCAATCAAAACAAAGAAAACGAATATTTCTGCTTTAAAATCATCAAACAAAAATTATACTCTGTTTTTTTACTTCCTAGAATCTATATCGTAAAACTTTTTAAAGGTTGATTATTAATAAATTTAAAACTATCTAGATTTGTTGGATGAAAATTATATCATTAGATTTATAATTAAAAATATTTTTATAATATTATTTTATTATTATATTTTACTGTAGAGTTATAAAAAGTAACTGTCAAAGTTATATATAAAAGGCTATAAAAATTTAAAAAAGAACGAAGGGAGTCACATTTTATCGTACTTCCATTCATATTGTTAACATCACATCTTTTTTTGTATAATTTGTTTTCATTCAGTTTAACGAGTAAACGACTAATGCATCAACTGTAAGTGCCTGCAGTTTTTGCGATTTACTTGACGGTGAGGTTTTGGGTGGTAAATTCTGCAATCTACTCAGGTACACTCCTCTCTGTTTACCGAACAATCCCCTACTACTCTGCTTCGCGAAGCCGCACAACGCAGCGACGCGCCCCACGCGCCGTCTTCTCCCGCCCCATCTCCCCAGTCGCCTCGCCTCCTCTTCTCCGCCTCCGCCGCCGCGGCGCGAGGCCGTGACCGTACAGAACGATCGGGGCCGCATCGCTCGAAGCACCTCCACCTCCACCCACCCCAGCGACGTGAAGAGCAAGCGGCGGGGGTCTCCACTGACACACATCGCCCGCCATGCTGCGCCGGTACGGGCACTGAACTACGTATTCACCACACCAAATTAGGGTTCCCATGCCTAATGCCTGGTTCTCTTTGCTATTGCAGGTGCGTGCGGGATCTGTATACGCCGCGGTCTCTCACGAGGATCCCCAGGCCGATCGCCAGCGAGGTAAGCGTTCCCGTTTTTGTCTGATGGCTCGATGTCATTAGGGTGATTTCCGTTGGTTGTTAGTTGATCAAGCTGTTTGCTCCGATGGATGGTTGTGTAGGGAAATCGGTTGTTTGTAAGAGCTTACACGGGGCGCTTTTGAAGTGGTGAATTTGTTGATTAGATCGTCGGTGGAAGGTGTGTGCTGATGCGTGGTTAGTCAGGAAATGCTGCTGAGGATGTCAATTGTATTAACATAGGCCGTTAGTGTTTCCGTGATTCGAGATGGGATTAAGATAACAAGGACTATTTGGAGCAAAATGCTGTGACATGTGAGCCAGTTTCCTTGTTTGGCTTTTCTAAGGTCTAGGATGATATTGGGCAGCTCAGCTAATAATCATGTCTACCAGAGTGTTGTGAAAGCTGTGGGCTAAACTAAGAGAAGATTGTTGCGTGTGATTGTTTATTGATATTTATAGGCTTGATAGATTAGTGGAATTTTTTGGTACGAACAAAGTACAGGAAAGTTCTATTTGTTTAATTCATTAAAAATCTGTTCTGCTATGGAACTGTAAAGCTTTTGCGAAATGTAGTCGTTTTGTAATTGGTTTTCATTGTAGCAATGTTTGGAATGAATTATTTGGATTCAAAGGCTTTAGCTTAATGTACTAGGAAAAAAACTTTTCCACTTAGATTGGGCTCACGTGAATCATGTTATTTGTTGGTTAATCCCAATAGTATTTTTTTGTCTTATTTTGCTAAGTTATGCAGTTTGTTTAATTTCTTGTAGGATACATGTTACTGGAGAACCTATAATGTGTCTAAAGCCCATCAAAGACAAAAAAATAAGAGAAAATTCCTTAATGGTTGCTTCTAGAAAAAATGGAACCAAACTTTCTTCTCGTGATAATGTGTAATGCTACTTATTCCCTTGGACACTTTTCTTTTTGGACAAAATACCTTGGGCACATTATTGATGCATGGAGCAACTTTTAGACTGATTTGATTAGAATTGTCAAATCTCAAATGCAAGGTTATTAAGGCGACGCTTTAAACGTTGCCTAAGCGGTAAGGCGGTAGAGGGGTGGCAAGACGTTGCCTCGCCTCCGCCTCATGCCTAAGGCGGCGGCTGGGCGGGAAGAAGGCGGCGAAAGAAGCGGGCTAGGTTTACCTCATGTCCTCATGCCGCCTCCGCCTCCAAGTCGCCGTTTACCCTCCACCTTGCCGGATTTGGCCGCCCGCAACATTACAGGTGTGTTCTAGCCTCCGCCTCCCCTTCGCTGCCTCCCCTACACAGCTACGCCGATCTACTCCATCCCCATCCTACTCTCCTCTGCCGGCGGTGGTGAAGGTGAGATCCCAAGGGGAGGCCAGGACTAGCCGTCTGGTCGTCGTGGGAAGTGGGGAGTGGAGGGTAATTTGTGGCCGTGGCCGAGCATGGGAAGAGGAGGCGCGCCGGATGGGACAGTGGGTAGTGGTGGCGGCGGCTAGGAGTGAAGGAGGAGTGAGGGAGGAGGGAGGAGTGAGGGTGGTAGCGGCTAGGAGTGAGGGAGGAGGGAGGAGTGAGGGTGGCGGCGACTGGGAGTGAGGGAGGAGGGAGGGATGCGGCGGCTAGGAGTGAGGGAGGGATGAGGGATGAGTTAGGGTTAGGGTGGGCTGTGGTTTTTATATGGGTTGGGTGGAATGATCTAGGCTGTTGATTATTTATCCGATGGGTAAACAAGTGATTGATTTGTATGTGTAAAGATAAATAAAGATTCATGGAACCATTGCTGCATGCTGTGTGCTGTGTCATATCATAATCACATGCAAGCTAATAAAGGCCCATTTTCATGTGCTAATATGTGCTGCACTGATGCTAAAATACTTATTTTATTTGCTTTCTTAGCGTCTTAGGATATGTGTAAGGCGTCGTCTCGCCTCGCGCCTTACCACTTAAAAGGTGTGAGGGGGGTAGGCCACCTCATCTTGCCTTACCGCCTTAATAATCTTGCTCAAATGTCATGTCTTAGTTGTTTTTTTCAATTGTTCACTACATTTTTTTCACACAATTGCAGTCATTTTTCATGTGCAATGAATGCACACAATTTGGTAGCAGGTTCATAATGCTTTCGCGACCTGTTATTCCTTGTTGAGCCCATTCCTTAGGTATGGAAATTCACACGTCATTGGGAAAACGATATTATATCTTCTTGTGATTTCTTCTGTCTGTTGCTGTCGTAAACCATTTTCTTCTCAGTAGTATATATCTTCAAAGAAAGTGATAGAATTTCCTATTTATCAGGCCCAAAGTCCGACATTCCTTCGATCCAGAAGAAGCTCGACAAAAGCATCTCAACAGAGTTCATCACAGAATACTGTCCCAGGCCCTCAAGAAGAACCTTCTCAATCGGGAAGCAATGTTTCGAAGCTTCTGCTTGGAACTCTGGTGGTTGGTGCTGCTGCTATGGGTGCTTATCAAGCTGGCTACATAGACTTTCAATATAAAGATAGAAAATTGCCTTCTACTATTAAGGAGCAAAATGTCATAAAGATGTATGAAGATCTAAAGGCTCCTTCTGAACAAAAGGTTGATCAAAAGCAAATCATGTTGGATCCAAACATTGGCATTGTTCAGGATAGCGATAATAAGGTTCATACTCCAAAGGATCTTCCAACTGAAGGGATGGGAGCACCAGAGATTCCAACTGCTGGTGAGCAGCCTATTCTTGCAGATGAAAAGGAAGCTGAAACCCTCACCCAGGGGACACTGCCAGTTCGAGATGAGCATGGGGCTGATACTAAACTGCTGTCTCAAGATGCTCCCGCTGTTGACATAAAGCCAGTTGTGGTCGATGATAAGGCAATAGGTGAAGTTCCTCCTGAACAAACTGACAAGATAGGCAACACAGTTTCTCCAGTACAATCCAGCCCAACAACAAATCTTTACCATGATTCGCACACAGATACAGATGCACCAAAGGTTTGTATTCTTTTTGAACTTGTTATATGCCTCTCCTTGTCATCATAACTGCATGTTGATTGGTAGAGGGCAATATATTTTATTTTCTAGCAATTCAAATTGGCACTTGAATGGATTTTTGTAGGCTTAACAGGGATTATTATGTTGCTTCTTCAGCATATATGGATTCTGGACTCTAGAGGTTAAATTTATAAAATGCAATATTAATGAAATCCTCCAGTACTTTGGTTTAAATAAACCAGTGTATTTATGTATGACGTAGTAAGAAGATGTCACAATTTGTTGGTTGAGTCCTACTACTATCTATGCTTCTGAATTTTGATTATTTGATTTGATTGGAATTTGATATGGAGATCTGGCACTCTTGAGCAATTTTGGAGCTGTGGTTTACTGGTTTTGAGTTATATGACTGTGATGTTGAGAACTACCGGAGTTTCATTGAAATTTGAAAATACCTCAAATTAACTTGCCTATATTGTTACAAGTTACTCTTTAGCAACCCACCGCTAGTTGTTCCACCTAGCATAACCTTGACAAACCCTCTTCTGATTATCTTGCTTTTGTATTATTTGATGCTAGTGTTTCCGAGTACTAAATAATGACACTGGTGCAATCATTTAATTGAATTAATCCTTATCTGTAGGATCCATTAGGTGCTGGCGCAGTTGAACATAAATCTCTTGCTGAGACATATTTACTACAAGAGGAACCTGACATTACTAAAGATGTGGTACGTGGTCGATCGAAACAAATTGATGCCACTTAACTATTTTTCTTCAGTGTTAATTTATCTTATTATCCTTTTTTGTTAATAAGGGTGCTAAGGAGGCTAGAAGTGATGAAGTTGGTGCAAAAGCTTCTGATGATGGGAAAATTGTAGTTGATATCATAGATGCTATTCATGTTGCTGAAAAAAAGCAGGCAGATACAGATGCTTACATGTATTCAGAAGAGAAAAGGAAGTTGAAGGTTTGTTATCCATTTACATCTCATGTTTGTGCTTAGTTATGGTTTTTATTTGCTGCACATCAAGGTTCAACACTAGCATGCCTTTGTGGTTTACATTATTATTTTCCTCTTTTACTTCTGTTGAACTATGTTAGTTGCCATGGATTTCCAGCGGCTCCAAAACTGCTGCTAAATTTAGTTAAGTTCAAAAGAATCAAAACTGCTGCTAAAATTAGTTAAGTTTTTATTTGATAATGTGAGAATATAGGCATTGGTTCTTTTGATCTTATATAATACACACTTGGCAGTACTCATTTTTTTATGTTATGCTTTGTGTTTTCTCAGGAGAAATACGAAAAGGAGCTGAAGGACACCAGGGCCCGGGAACTCATGTATGCCGAAGAGGCAGCAATTCGGGATAAGGTTCGAGGCATACATTTTTTTATTGTCACTATGTCTCTTGATTTTGTTCTGTATTAGGCTTCCGTGTTTTCTTCTATGTTGAGCCAATTTGCTATATATAAAGTTCGTCAGTCCCTGGGAAAGACCTGGTCACAGTGATATATGCAGCCTGAAATACTTCCTCTTTCCCCAAAATTTTGGTCGTTTTTTACTATTCATGTTCTTCAATGTTAAGACTTCGACCATATTTTTTATGGTATATATTATAGTAAAATTTATAAAAATAATAATATCATGAAAAAATTTCATAAAATTTCAGATGACATTATCATGTCCAATCTAGATATTTTTACATATATGGATTGTTAAAGTTTTAAATGTTTGACCTCACGGATATCAGTTGACCTACATTTAGAGATGGAAGGAGTATCACTTCAACATTATTTTTCAATTTTCTGTAGAAATACTATTCAAATTAAAGCAATAAAGCTGAATTTTGTCTGCACTATATGCATGCTTTTCTTCACTTTTCTCAATTCTCATTGTATTTACTAGACTTGTATATAGTATCTTTTGTTTGTATTCTAATTTCAAACGAATTCTCTAATTTTGTGGTGTTTTCAATTTTCTTGCTATTGGTTCAGGAGCTAAAGAAAGAGAAATTGAAGTCTGCTGCTGCGATTAAAGAACTTCATGAAAAAGCTGAACAAAAACTGCGGGATGAGCTGCAGCGGAAGGTCTGTCAGATTTTCTTCTATCTGCTATAAATTCCCTAGTCTTTTATGTGTATTCAATATTCATTATGTTATTGACCTCAGTATTGTTAACTTCGTTATGTTATTGACCTCAGTATTGTTAACTTAATAGGATGAGGAAACAAGTCAACAAGTTGAAAAGGTTCAAGAGTTAGGGAAAGCTGAACTGGCTGCAGCTCTTGCAAAAGAGAAAGCATCACAGATCGAACAGATTGCTGAAGCAAATCTAAATGTACGTATTTGTGCCATCTTTTCTTTAGGGCAGGCAATGTTCTAAATGGCTGTTAGAGGTTGGCATTCTGCGACCCTACCTTTAAGTGCTTATGTGGGTTAGCAGCCTTGATCCTTGATAGTGTCTCTCAAATGCGGGTTTGCGGGCATGATATGCAGAGTTGGTAGTGACCCAATTTAGAAATTAGAACACTTCGGGCAAGGATAATGCACTCTTTGCATTGAAACCACCATAGTTCCCAGCAAGGTTCTAAAAACCGGAACCGGAAGAAATCCCGGTCGGCGGCCGGTAACGGTAACCGGGCGGTTACCGTCTGGTTACCGGAAAAACCGGTCACAATTTGAAAATCAAAATTTGAATTTTAAGATGTTTTGAAACCGGTAACCGGAAAAACCGGCCGGTAACCGGAAAACCCAGAAAAAACCGGTCAAAATTCGAAAAATCAAAAATTGCTACTGGCCGGTTTTTTCGGTTACCGGTCACCACGGGTAAAAACGGTAACCGGCGGTTACCGGCCGGTAACCGCCGGGATTTTGAACCTTGGTTCCCAGTACATACCAATTTCCATACATTGTAACACCCCGCTCATCCTCTGGGCCTGAATGCTACTATCATTGCATATTATTATCATTCTTAGTAACTGCTAACATTTTTAAACAAACACTACTTTATTTATATTGTAGTGACTAGGTAAATATCATACCATTTTTAACTCTAACTTTAGCATACCAGTAGTCTAAAACTTACTAACAAAAGTTAACACGTGAAGTGATGCTAGCACATGAAATTGATTTATGTGTTTGTCTTGAGTGTTACATGACGTTTCCCGGATGAGTGGTCCGTGGCGCTCCCGAACGCGTAAGTTCGGGCGTACCCAGGAACAAAGTCCTATGCGTACTCAAGAATGAGTCCTAAGCGTTTTCGAAACATAGTTTGGGTGGTCTTGAGTTTGGAGTCTAGAATGGGTCTGGGCACATCAACTAGGGTAATGTAAGATTTGGATTTTGTTGTACCTCTTTGTTTTTTAGCGTTATTTGTCTATTATGTGTTTGCTGTGATGTGATGCTACGACCAGAGGGAATAGTTTCCCTGTTAAGGCGTTACATCATTGAAAGAGTGAATCCCTTGTTGTAGGAGTTTCATAGTTTGTTTTGTGGGAATGGGTGGTGAAATCATTCCAAAGTCTTGTTGTATTATAAAAAAAGAAAAATTGTTCGGCAACCTATTAGACAAGACACATTTTAATAGTTCGGCAACCTACACTAGCAATCTGGTCTTCTAATCAAACATCGAGACCGGTAAAAGATTATCAACACATTCGTAGTCTATGCTAGTTATACCTTTATCTTGTACATTCTCTTGAAGTTTGATGGCGACCATTTTCACTGTAAGTTCGAGTCCTTGTTTTGATGTACATCAACGTATGATGCATCCTCTTGAGTTGATGACTTTCAATATATAAAGTCATTCACCACTTCGGGATCTCAACTTGATGACTATTAACACATGATGTTATTCTTCATCCTAAATCTTGACTTGATGACGATCAACTCATGACATCTTCTCAAGTTATCCTCATTATGGGATCTAACTTATTTCACTAAGTCATGTAAAATATTAGTCCCATAAATCGATTGTCATTAATCACAAAAACTCGCCATTAACTCATAATGGAGAGACTAGATTCTTCATTTCCTTCTTGTAAAACTTAGTGATCTCTATTCTATCTGCCAGTATGTATTTTTTATTGCTAGAACAACAATTTGTGCATTGTCTAGAATTTCAACTTTGCTTGCACTTGTTTATTGCCTTTTGGGGCTTATTTTTCAGATAGATGCTTTGTGCATGGCATTCTACGCACGATCAGAAGAAGCCAGCCAGAGTCATTCAGTTCATAAGCTTGCTCTAGTAAGTTTCTCACTTTGATGCCACTTATGTGCTTGCTTCTAACTACTGAAAGCTTAATTATCATCCTCTCATCCTCTTTCAGAGTTTGTAATGACAGAATTCTTAATTATCTTGCAGGACACTCTTGCTTTGGAACAAGCTCTATCGAGCGGATCACCAATCCGGACAGAGGTGGATCGATTGTGTAAATCTATTGAAGGCATTGACAAAGATTCACTTTTAGAATTGGCTCTTTCATCGCTTCCAGAAGATGTTCTCGAGTATGGATCAGATACCCAGATGGAATTGAAGCAAAAGGTAAGTTCTTTGTGCTGCAATAAACGATTGCATCTGCTCATACCCTTGTTATTTAGTATGTGCTGTACTGTTCTTTAATATCGACTATATTATTGTGTGAGAACTTTGGTAATACATCTTCATTCCTGATTGTTGTATCATTGTGAATGGAAGAGATTATTGTGTACTTACAGTTAATTACTCATTCTATTTCTAAATACATATACATCTTTTCAGACAGTGATATGGTCTCCAAGAAACACCTTCAACCTTTTTTTTAACATTCACACCTTTGACCATTATTTTTCTCTACTTATATGTTAATAAAAAAATATAATGGTATGGAAGTACATTTGATAACAAATCTAATATATCAATCCCATGTGACGATCTAAATATTTCTGTGTATATTAGTGGTCAAATTTTTTGAAAGTTTGATTACGCAATTCTAAAACAATGCTTTGTTGATTTTTATAAGGCACCCATGTCTATTTCGAGATTCAAACTTTGTAATGTTTGATCAGCAATTAGATCACCAATATATAGGTTTAGTGACACATAAGTGGCACCATTAGATTTGTATTTGAATCTACTTTCATATGATTATGATTTTTCAGTTATTAATAAAAGATATTAACAGTCAAAGTTCAAGTTTGGAGACCGTGCTAAGTCAAACCGCGCCCTATAAAAATCAAAGGAGGAAATATCTATGTAGAAACGGTGGGAGTAGAAACTTATGATCTTTCTAATACCTATATTTGCTAGTCATGCATCACTGTATTGTCATGAAACATGAATGCTTGTTGAGCAAAACTAGTTTGGCTACCCAGCTGTTAGTCGCTGGACTCTTGCTCTTGGTGATAGCAAGATCCTAACTCTCATGGAGAGGATGACACTAGGAGATGGGGCAATTTTCTTCTTGTTTATTGCTCACACAATGCCATGCCAACCTGAGGGGTTGGAGATACATATTTATAGGCTGAGAACCAGCCAAGCATATGCTAAGATGCTATCCTAGATGCTGTCCTAAAGCGGTCAATATGCTGTCCTAAAGCAAAAGCAGATGTTGTCCTAAAAGCAGATGCTGTCCTAAAAGTAGATGCTGTCCTAAAAGCAGATGCTGTCCTAAAGCAAAAGCAGATGCTGTCCTAAAGCAAAAGCAGATGCTGTCCTAAAGCAGTCAAAAAACAAAAAACTACCACAGCCCCACAAAGACCACAGTACAGGGACTTATTCATCATTCTCCCCCTAAGTCTTGTGCGTTGTCTTGTGGGAGGATCGAACCATCCTGATCTTGGAGCAGAGCTCAAGGAACTTGATCCTTCCAAGAGGCTTGGTGAGCAGATCCGCAAGCTGATCCGTGGTGTTGATGTAGCTTGCCTTGATGCTTCCTTCATCCAAGCAGCCTCGGATGAAATGGTACTTCACCCGGATGTGCTTGCTCCGTTCATGAAAAACGGGGTTCTTTGCCAGGGCTAGAGCAGACTTGCTGTCCACCCTGAGCTCCACTGCTTCAGTGTCCCTGCCGAGGAGATCACCAAGCAGTCGAGCGAGCCAGAGCGCCTGAGTCGAAGCGGTGGAAGCCGCTATGTACTCGGCCTCACAGCTAGACAGGGCCACCACCTGCTGCTTGACTGACTGCCAGCTAACGAGGCACTTGCCGAGGAAGAAGAGAATCCCGCTTGTGCTCTTGCTGGTGTCAATGTCGCCTGCGTGGTCGCTGTCGCTGTACCCGATGAAGTGTGCCGCGCCGGGACACCTCGGGTAGTGCAAGCCGTAGTCGGAGGTGCCCGCAACATAGCGGAGGATCCTCTTTACGGCCTGCTGATGCTCCGTTGTCGGTCGCTGCATGAACCGACTGACGTAGCCGACGGCGAACGCCAAATCCGGACGCGTGTGGACGAGGTAGCGAAGGCTGCCCACGATGCGCCGGTACTGCGTCGCGTCCACCTCCTCCGCCGTGCTGTCGCGGCTCAGCTTCAGCCTTTCCTCCATAGGAGTGTGGGCTGGGTTGCAGTCGGTGAGCCCGCCCAGCTCGACGGTGCGCTTGGCGTAGGCGGTCTGACGAAGGGAAATACCGGAGCTGTCCTGGTGGACCTCGATCCCCAGGTAGAAGGAGAGGAGCCCCAAGTCGCTCATCTGGAAGGCGGTCTTCATCTCCGCCTTGAACGCCTCGACCTCGGCCTCCTTGGAGCCGGTGATCACCAGGTCGTCGACGTAGACGCCTACCAGCAGAGCATTGCCGCCTTTGCCCCGCCGGTAGACCGCAGCCTCGTGTGCGCTCTGCTGGAACCCCATTTGCTTGAGGGTGGAGTCCAGCTTAGCGTTCCAGGCTCGTGGTGCCTGCCGCAAGCCGTAGAGGGCCTTGCGCAGGCGGAGAACCTTGCCCTCCTTGCCGGGGATGACGAATCCCGGCGGCTGACGGACGTAGACCTCCTCCTTTAAATCGCCGTTGAGGAAGGCGGACTTGACGTCCATGTGATGGACGCGCCAATCCTCCTGGGCTGCAAGTGCGAGGAGAAGACGAACGGACTCCATGCGCGCGACGGGTGCGAAGGCGTCTTCGAAGTCGACCCCCTCCTCCTGCACGAAGCCTCGTGCTACCAAGCGAGCCTTGTGCTTGACGATGGCGCCGGCTTCATCCCGCTTCAGCTTGAACACCCACTTAAGGGTGATCGCGCGGTGACCGGCAGGAAGATCCGCCAGCTCCCACGTCCGGTTCTGCTCGACGGCGTCCATCTCCTACTTCATCACGACACGCCACGCCGCGTCTCCCTCTGCTTCAGCGAAGGAGCGGGGCTCGCCGTCGTCGCACGCCAAGTGCAGCTCCGCCTCGAAGTCACGCTGCGCCAGTCCAGGGACTGGCAGCTCGCCGAGGATGTTGTCCATGGTACGATAGCGCAGAGGCTCGTCGTCGTGGTAGGCGTCGACGCGATCCTCGTCGTGAGACAGCGGAGTAGCGAACTCCACCGTGCGCTGCTCGTTGTGGACCAAAGCTGTTGGGGCCGATTCCGGTGGTGTGGCCGCCAGTGCAGGAGAGTGGTGAGCCGGTGCCGAAGGTGGTGGAGCACTCGCCAGAGCTGATGGCGAGCAAGGTGTCGAGGTGGACGAGCTCGGTGAAGACGAGCTGCTAGCTCCCCCGGCTCTCTCGAAGTGGACGTAGTCGACAACAAAGTCCCTGAGAGTCGAGGCCGAACCGTCGTCCACCGCCTTGTCCCACGTCCAGCCTCGCCCTTCGTCGAACACAACGTCACGCGAGATGCGGACGCGCTGTGTGACAGGGTCGAGGATGCGGTAGGCCTTCGAGCCCTCCGCGTAGCCGATGAACACTCCCGGAGTGCTCCTGTCGTCGAGCTTGCCGATGTGGCCAAGCTCCTTGGCGAACGCGAGGGAGCCGAAGACCCGCAAGTGGGAGACCGCCGGCTTGCGCCCATGCCAAGCCTCGTACGGCGTCCTGCCGTCGAGCGCCTTGGTAGGTGAGCGGTTGAGGATGTAGACGGCCGTCACCACCGCCTCTCCCCAGAAGACAGCCGGCATCCCCCTCTGCTTGAGGAGGGCCCGAGCCATCCCCACAACCGTCTGGTTGCGCCGCTCGACGACGCCGTTCTGCTGCGGGCTGTACGGCGCGGAGTAGTGGCGCTGAATGCCCTCATCAGCGCAGTACGACGCGAATTCAGCCGCCGTGAATTCGCCGCCGTTGTCTGTGCGCAGCACGCGCAGCTTGCGGCCGCACTCCGCCTCCGCAGCAGCCTGCGTGCGCCTGATGGCGTCCGCAGCCTCTCCCTTGCTGCCGAGGACCATCACCCACATGTAGCGGGAGAGGTCGTCGACGAGCAGCAGGAAGTAGCGTCGTCCTCCCGGTGTGGCCGGTGTCACCGGACCACACAAGTCCCCGTGCACGAGCTCGAGCCTCTCCTTGGCTCGGAAGCTCGCCTGCTGGGGAAAGGGGAGTCGCCTCTGCTTCGTCAACACGCAGACGTCGCAGAGCTGCTCCACATGGTCAAGGCACGGCAGGCCTCGCACCATTTCTGTGGCACTGAGCCGCTTCAGGGCCTCGAAGTGAAGGTGCCCAAATCGCTCGTGCCACTGCCACGCCTCGTCGTCCCGACGAGCAGCGAGACAGATGGGTTGTGCCACCTGCACGTGAAGAGTGTAGAGTCGATTTGCGCCTCTGGTTACCTTGGCAAGAAGGCGGCGTCGAAGATCCCAAATCCGCAGCACCCCGTGCTCGATCTCGACACGCGAGCCGTTCTCATCCAGCTGTCCCAAGCTGATGATGGAGTTCCGCAGATCGGGGATGTAGTAGACGCCGGTGAGCAGCCGGTGCTCGCCAGTCTTGGCGACTAAGACGACAGAGCCGACGCCCTTGATCTCCACGGCGGAGGCATCGCCAAACTTGACGGTGCCTCGAACGCCTGAGTCGAGCTCGGAGAAGAACTCCCGCCGCCCGGTCATGTGGTGGGTGGCGCCGGTGTCGAGGCACCACCCGTCGGTCTTGTCCTTGCCGGGACTGTCGCCGAGGAGGGCGTATGCTTTGGGCTCGTCAAGGTGGAGGAGAGCCACTGCGGCCGGTGCCGCTGGAGGTAGTTCAATGCTCGCATGAGCAATGAACAGGACCGGCTGCTCCTCCTCCTCCGCTTGTGCGACGTGGGCCTGGCCGCGTCGTGGCTGTCGACACTCCTTGGCCCAATGACCAAGCTTGCCGCAGTTATGGCAAGAGTCGTCTCGTGCCGGCTTTTGCTTGCCAGCATCGCCGCCCTGGGCGCCTCCTCGCGCCCCTGCTTGGGCGTCTTTGCGCGGCTTGCCGCGCTTGCCATGCTTGCGGCCGCCTGTCGTGGAAGAAGGCTCCCCCTTCTTCCTGTCACCTTGGCCGGCAGCCCACTGCTCCCGAGTGAGAAGGAGCTTCCCGCCAATGGTGACGGGTCCCGAGAGGCTCTGTGGCTCATCGATGTCGACGACCTTGAGGCGACCCAACGCCTCCTCGATGGTCATCGTGGAGAGGTCCAGCAGAGACCCGATCGAGCGAGCCATCTGCTTGTACTTCTCGGGGACGCAGCGGAAGAGCTTCTCCACAGCTCTCTCCTCGCCGTAGGTGTCGTCACCGAACTGCACCAACTTCTGCAACAGAGTGTTGAGACGGAGAGCAAAGTCATCAACGTCTTCACCTGGCTTGAAGGCCAGGTTCTCCCACTCCGTGCGTAGTGCCTGCAGTGTAGACTTGCGGGCGCGGTCGCTGCCGATGCGTGCTGCAGCGATGGCGTCCCAAGCCTCTTTGGCAGTCCGCTTGCTGGTAAGCGAGAACTGCATCTCGGGCAGGACTGCAGCGATGAGAGCATCCAGCGCCCGTCGATCCTGGTCGTAGTCGACGTCGCCGTACCGGACTGCATCCCACATATGCCGCACCTGGAGCCTTACCCTCATCACCGCAGACCACTCGACATAGTTGGTCTTGGTGAGGGTAGGCCACCCGCCGCCGGGGCCGACGTCCCTGACGACAGCCTGGTACTCGTGGTGACCACGGTACCGAACCGGGGAGAGAGAGCCGCGTTGCCTGTGAGGGCCGCGCTCTCCGTCGACCCGTACGCCGTCGCCGTGCGTGCCTCCTCCAGGAGCGCCACCGCCGTGCGCGCCTCCTCCAGGAGCGCCACCGCCGTGTGCGCCTCCTTCAGGAGCGCCGCCGGCGCGTCCGCGCCTGTCTGGGCTGCCGCCGCGCTCTTGCGCGTGCGCGGCTGCCCATTGCGCCGTTCGCCCTTGCGCTGCCTCCCTCTCCATCAGCTGAGGGTCCGCGTCGGCGCTGTCATCAACAGAGCCGGAGCTGCTGTTGCTGCCGCGCAGAGCCTTGACCTCTGCTGCTGCCGCACGCGCTGCATCTGCCGCCGCCGCCGCTTCCACCTCCGCTCTGGCTGCTGCCAGCTCCGCCGCTGCCAGCCTTGACGCCCTTTCCGCCGCCGCAGCGGTCTCTACCGCCGCTCGCTTGCGCTGCTCTGCCGCGGCGAGCTCGGCCGTCTGCTGACGCCGCATGCTCGAGGCGACCGAGCGCTGAGACTGCCCTGCGGACATGGCGCGCTACTGGGGGGCTGTTGCGTGGAGAGAGGGCTGCTTCTGACGAGCTGCTGCCCGTCTCCGGAGAGGAGTGAGCGGGGACAGCCGGAGCTGCTGCTGCTACCGGCTGGGGCTGCTGTGAGGCCGGAGAAGGAGATGAGCAGGAGATGCTCAGGCTACAGGATACTAAGGCTCTGATACCACTTGTTAGTCGCTGGACTCTTGCTCTTGGTGATAGCAAGATCCTAACTCTCATGGAGAGGATGACACTAGGAGATGGGGCAATTTTCTTCTTGTTTATTGCTCACACAATGCCATGCCAACCTGAGGGGTTGGAGATACATATTTATAGGCTGAGAACCAGCCAAGCATATGCTAAGATGCTATCCTAGATGCTGTCCTAAAGCGGTCAATATGCTGTCCTAAAGCAAAAGCAGATGCTGTCCTAAAAGCAGATGCTGTCCTAAAAGTAGATGCTGTCCTAAAGCAAAAGCAGATGCTGTCCTAAAAGCAGATGCTGTCCTAAAGCAAAAGCAGATGCTGTCCTAAAGCAGTCAAAAAACAAAAAATTACCACAGCCCCACAAAGACCACAGTACAGGGACTTATTCATCACCAGCAACTAGTCTGATTTACTATCATTTCTTGTCGCAGTTTAATTCCTTGAAGGAAACAATCAGGCATTTCAGCCTTATACCAGCGAGTGGTGGTGGTATCCTGACACATGCTGTTGCTCGTGTTGCTTCTTCCATTAAGGTGAATGTGACAAGTGTTTTCCTACCGATCAATAAGCAATTCTAATATTCTATATTGATGTACCCGAAATATTTTGTGTGCATTTACTGGTTTCAATCTGTTACAAGAGTAGGATGAAAGGATAAAATGCTGATTGAATGTATTGCATAGCCCAAAGGGCAATATATAGTGTACATGAGATCAAACCTAGAAACTAGGAAATGACGCTTATACCCTTAACACTCCTCTCAAATGCAAGGCATATGCAATAGCATTGCATTTGAAAGGGTTTACACTAAAAAGGGAAAATCTGAAGTCCATCTCTCGAAGATGTCGTTGTAGCGTGCGTCTCTTGGAAAATTGTGTCGAATACCAACCATCTGGAATCGTGCAACAACCCAGAAAGGATAAAGTGCAAGGACTATTAAAGTAAAGGTAAGCGGGAGTAAAGTCGACCGCAGTAACACGACGAAGAGGAGTGGAAGGTGACATAAGTAGAGAGCTGTTAAATCAAGCCGAAGAGGAAGATAGAAGTATAGCGGCACAGATCGAAGCTCGAGACGGCGGTGGCGTGGTGCAAAAGAAGCGCAACGGAGGCGTGGTGCAGAAGAAGCGCGATGGCCTTAGAAGCTTGGGGCGGCAGCTCAAAAAGAAGCGACGACATTATAAAGATTTCTACGATCTGCAGCGGCTCAGAGAAAAGCAACTGTTGCAGCTATGCGAAAGGAAGGAGAGGACCACATTTATCCGAGAGGATGGACCGTGGCTAGCAAAGCAGTCAGAAATGAAGGAGAGGACCACATTTATCCGAGAGGATGGACCGTGGCTAGCAAAGCAGTCAGCTGACTAACAAGAAATTTGTGGACTCGCATGGCATTGACGAACTGATAGAGAGATGGCAACGGACTTGGATCGACGAAACGAAAGATGCAAAAACGAAAAAGAATTAAAGAACAAGTATATTCTCCTTCTCTCCTCCCTCTTCACCCCCTTCCTCCATCCCACCCCTCCCTTCCTCCCGTCTCTCTCTCTCTGTGCCCCTCCCTCCCTCTCCACCGACCATGGGAGATGGCTTAGCGCGGCTCGGGCGGCAGGGGGGAAGGAGACGGCAGGGGACAGGCGACGGCCTGGGAGAGGCTGGATCCGCGGCGGCGCGAAGAAGGCGTGGGGCGGCCGGGGAAGGTGGTGGAGAGCACACGCAGGGGGTGGCGACGGAGGAGGCCGGGGCAAGGGGGGAGGCTGGATTCGGCGCAGCCTAGGCCGGATCCGGAGTGGGGGCGCTTGGATCCGCGACAGCGCGAAGGAGGCGCGATGAGCCTGGGGAAGGCACTGGAGGCAGCGGGAAGCCCGGATAAGGGAGCCAAGATCCGCCGGCGCCCTGCCGTAGATCCGGCTGGCCTGGCGAGATGTGAGCACGTCGGCAGCGGCGGATCCAGCTGGGGCGGGTTAGATCCAGCTGATCCGGTAGAGCCGGCGACAAAGAGGCGCGGCGTCAGTGGCGACCGAGGCGGGCCGCTAGATCAGGGGAGACATCAACCTAGAGGTGCGGCGTCTGGATCTGATGAAGAGGTGGCCTTGGGCCCAAGAGACGCCGGATCTAGCACGAAGGTGGCCAGATCCGGGCGAGGTGATGGTCGGATCCGATCGCCTCGGGGCCGGATCCGGACTTCGTGGTGGCGGAGGCAACCGGAGGCAGTCAGATTTGGGCGGCGGCACGACGCAGGCGCGCAGGTGACTGCTCGAGCGAGGCCACGACGGCGCGGGAGAGCGCGGTGCAGAGGCGCGCGCAAGCGGAGGCGTCGGCGCGTTGACGGCCGGGCAGGCGCCGGTGCGTGAGGTGACAACTGCGAGCGGCCGGGAGGTGGCCGCCCCTGGGATTAGCTCCTCCCGGGGGCAGCAGCAGAAGTTTCAACCGGAGGTGAGCTAGAAAAGAACCATGAGCTCTGATATCATGTTACAAAAGTAGGATGAAAGGATAAAATGCTGGTTGAATGTGTTGCATAGCCCAAAGGGCAATATATAGTGTATATGAGATCAAGCCCTAGAAACTAGGAAATGACGCTTATACCCTTAATAGAATCATCTGATGAAGCACCATCCAATGCTATTTATTTCAACAACATTGTCTAATTTGAAGTCCAGGCTTTGTATTGCCTCACCACTTTTGACTTGTAGTGGTTTCTAGTTGGCCTCTGGGTGGATCTTCTCCAGCCTTGATTAGAGCACAATTTTATTTGGATTCCCTATTAACATTGGAGTCTAAACATTGAAACGGTTGATGAAACAAAAAATCCTTCTGTTTGCATTGTTACCATCAGCTTGTCTTTTTCTCAATGTTGTCCAACAGTACTAGTTATGGTCTTAGTAGTAATTTCCTGCATCTTTAATAAATACCTCAGTGATGAGTTTTTATTAAATTTTCAAATTGAACTAAATCTGGTGTAACTGGTTTTCAGATCAAAGAGGACCAATCTGGAGATGGTATTGAGTCTCTTATAAACAAAGTGGAAAACTTGATTGTAGATGGGGACTTGAGTGCAGCAGCCGATGCCCTGGAAGGAGGGTTACGTGGGAGTGAGGCAGAGGAAATAGCTACCGAGTGGATGAAGCGAGCAAGGAAACGTGCAATAGCAGAGCAGACGCTTACTCTTCTTCATTCTTATGCTTCTTCGATTACATCTTCGTGATCTTAACATCAATTTTTTCTTTTGCTCGTCGATATTTGCCAGTTACAGTATTCAAATGTTTCTCTAAACCATGTTGCAAATACATGAACCTATAGGAGCCATTCCGTGTCAAGCGGCCCTACTAAACTTTCCTCCTGTAACCAGAGCTAATAAATTTGGCCGTGTAACTACCTGGTATTCTGATATGGTAGCCGCGAGTCAAAGCATACTTTCGTATAGATTTGTCAAATTTTGCTGAAGATATAATCTTCTCCCTGCAACAATGGTACCATGTTGGAGTTATGCCGTGTGCGGTGTGCTGATGTTCTTGATTATTTAACTGGTTGCGCATTTGTTCAACTTGGAACTCTCAAGTCAACAGTGTTTCTTTGTGGATCATTGTCTCGAGTAGTTAGGACTTGGGAGAACAACATAATTTGAGAGAATGAAAGCTGCTTACCCCTTTGATTCCTGCTATAAGAGTAATGCTTAGATTATGTATCCATTTGTTGCAAGAATCATGCCAAGATTGAATGCTTAAGAAAACCCGTATAGCTGCACTTACATCTAAATCAAAAACTAAAAATACTTCAACTGTTGAAAACAAAATATGTACGCTCTAAGTTCGTTCTTGTTTCAGCAAAAAATAAAATAAAAGAAAAGAAAAGAAAAAGAAACAATTCTTAACACTCGGAAGTCCCAAGGACCTGCGCTTCTCGTCGCTGGAGCTCGGCTGCTGCTGCTGCCGCGACGACGACCTCCGGCCGAGCCCGAGCTTCCAGAACAGCCTTGCTCAACGCGCCCTTGGGCTTCCCGAGCCGGTCGATCTCCTGCCGCATGCTCGAGCACTCCTTGAGCTCGACAACCCTCTGCTGGATCTCCTTCACGCCCAGGGACGGAGCCACCGGAATGGTTCATTACGCTTTAGCCTAGATGGCAGCAGCCTCCTAACCTGTGAACCCGATCGTGTCACCACTGTGCTCCACCACTGTAACCTCCCTTTCCGGTGTGTTTTTGATAAAACCGTTTGTGTCACCTTGTGTTCTAGCATCAAAGCAACCTATTCTTTAAGTTAATTTGATTTTCGTGTAGCCAATCACCAAAAATCGAGCTTTCCCTAAAATTGGCCAAATTTGCTCCTTTCTGTCGGTTCGTCATCACCGGTGAGTCATTTTCCAATTCCTCACATCCACACTATCTTCACCACCTCCTCTAGCTGTCAGTACCTATTTAATATTTTTATTTTATTTGAATTTATTTTGTTTTATTAGCTTTTCGTGTGTAGGCTACGACGTTTTCGAGGAGTACGACTTCACCTATGTTTCTCACCAGCAGTACGCAGAGCAAGACAATTTGTTGTATACTTATTTTTATTTATAGATTTGTGATAATGGAAAAACAAATTTTATGTAACTATTTCATAAGCAATTTAAGTAGAACTCTCCTAATCCATAAGAGCACAATTCAACTAAAGCTTAAAAAACTATGTTTATATCAATTTAGCTTGGTCCTTTAAGTGCGTCTCTATTTTTATTCTGGCTTCGCCACTGCTGATGCCCGTCTGATGCCTGCTCGTTGTCCTGGCCCTGGGTCTCGTCGGCGTCGGCGTCTCCGACCCGGGGCAAAGTACAGCTCGCCGTTTTTCCGCGGCACGTAGCGATCGGCGGCGCTGGGGAGCCCTGGTCGACGTTGTCGGACACAAAGAACCACTCGGCCACCGTGGTCCGCAGGCGCAGCTGCTCGAAGAAGACCACCTGCACCACCGCCCGCAGAGGCAGACGCTCGTTCTGCGCCGCGTGCGTGCACGCCTCCAGCGACAGCTTCTGGCAGTTCATCAGCCGGCACAGCTGCTCCCGCTCCGAGTCCGTCAGCCACGGGTGCTCCTGCACGCCACAGACACGAACATGATCACATGACTCCAAGTGCACGCTCAAGAACGTTGCTGTACTGTTGCTTTACCTTGAGGTAGATGTCAATGGCGCGGTAGAGGCCGTCGTCGAGGGCCCGGGCGTTGTCCGGGACGAGCGCAGTGAGGGTCTGGAACTTGGAGAACTTGAGGTTGGTGTCCGTTCCGACTTCGGGGAGGTAGCCGTCCACGAGCTTGGCCACCGTGCTGACCATCATGAGCTCGGCGGAGGGGGCGTCAATCACCTGGCCGCCCTCGTGCGTGATCTCCGGCGAGAAGGAGAACGCCGAAGTGTTCGCCACCTTGAACTGCTCCAGCATGCGCTGCACGCAGTCCACGTCGTAGAGCGTCTCTGCAGAGTAGCCGGTGTTGGAGATCAGGAGGTCTTCTAGCACCGCCTCCTCCAGCTGGTTGCCGACCCTCTTCTCCAGCGCGTCTCGGCATGCCGCACCGGCGTGCAGTATCATCATGGTGCGGAGCAGGCCAAGCAGGAACCTCGTCGTGGCGACTCCCCTCTCGTCCGGGAGCAGCGCTACAACCTCCTCCAGGAGCACCCTCTGGTCACCCTCTGAGAGCACGGTTGTCCCCGACGAGCCGCCTCAGCTGCCGCCGTCGCTGTAACCCAAGTGCCGGTTCGGCCCGGAGAGGTGCCGCTTGGCGTAGTGCGTGAGTGAGCCGGCGATGTTCTCGGGGCTCATGCCCCTGGACCTCATCGCCGAGATGAGCCGCTTGTACCACCAGTCCGCGCCTGGCGACCTCGGATTCCCGGCCGTGCTGATACCATTCCATATCACCGTCTCGTCAAGTTTCGTGGCCGTGTAGTACTCGAGCATCGGCCAGCCGAAGAGGGTCGGGTCGGTGCAGGCCTTGTTCGCCAGTGAGTCGATGCAGCGCGCGCGGCAAGATGAGGAGCTCCTCGGCGTGCGGGAGCACGTCGTCGCACGCCTGCAGCGCGCTCACGGAGTCGTTCCAGTTGACGAGCACGTCGCGGAGGAAAGCTTCCGTTTGCTCGATGAGCTTGCCCTCGCTGTGGTCCTCGATCATTTGGAGGTGCTCGGCCGCGCAGCGCAGCGGGACGACGTTCGCAGCGTTGAGCTCTATCCTGACGTCGTAGGCCCGTAGCAGAACTTGGCGGCCAGCTCGAAGGCGTCCGGGCTGCCGGGGATGTTGTCGAGCCGGACGGTGCACGGCTTGCCGTCGTCGCTGGTGGACTCGTTGATCTGTCAGAATTGCTCGATGATCAGGACGCCGGTGGACACCTGACGACGCAAGAACAAAACACCCAAACACAATTATTCTTTTGGTGCTGCTCAAACTCGCAGCTTTTCTGATTGTATTTCTCAATTATTTACAGAAAGATTGCAAACTAAACAAAGAAACTAATCTTCCTAATTGAGATTGCAAACTAAATATAAAAACTAATCTACCTATCTGCGTAACAAATACGTATGAAAGGTAAAGAAAATCACATACTAAACATAGCAAGCTATACTGCCATAGTATGTAGAGCATAAAGTTTACAACTAACGTGGAAGATGATAGGTTACAAGAGAAAACAGGCGATGCCAATCAAAGATTCAGGTGCTGCTGCAGAGGGAAGTCATTCAGAGAAACCTGAACTAGATGCCAATCAAGAAGTCAGCAAAGAAGAACTAGATGGCACAAAACAGTTGGAGGACCCCCAAGCAGAGGTCAGCTACCACAGCAGAGAGAGTAAACTGCTGGAAAAGGAAGACAGTAAAGAAGTTGTTAGAGAACCGGAGAAGGAAATCAACCCTGAGGGTGAGTTGGAGATCTCAAGAGATTGCTTGAGTGAAGCCTGTTAGAGAAATGATGCTAGGGTATTTGGTTATACACAACTATGCAGCTTATTCATTTATTGAGAGGTATATACAACCATTGCTACATGGGCCTCATGGGCTACATGGGCCAGAGAGGGAGAGAGAATGTACGATACTCTTAACACCACCTTCAAACTTAAGGTAGATCAGGATGATCTAATACACTGAGTTTGAGTAGATGAAGCTGATGCTATTCTAGAGTTTGAGCTTTAGTGAATAAATCTGCAACTGGGCGATGATCGATTGCTAAAATGGGATCGTGTGAAGGATGCATCAAAACCAATGTGCTTTGTCAGCTCATGCTTAATTGGATCACTCGCAATCTGAATGACACTTGTATTGTCACAAAAGAGAGGTGTACAATTGTCACAATGGACACCAAGATCAATCAAGAGCCATCGAAGCCAAATAATTTTTGAGGTGGTAGCGGCAAGAGCTCGAAGCTCAGCCACTGCACTAGAGCATGACATGGCAATCTGTTTCTTGGACTTCCAGGCGATGAGCGAAGTGCCAAGAGAGATACAATAACCAGTGATAGATTGGCGATCAGCAGGATCACTCGCCCAAGTGGAGTCAGAGTAAGCGTGGAGCTAAAGCTGACTCGAACTTGCATAGAACAGACGTCTAGATGCAGTCCCCCTCAAGTATCTCAGCACATGAAGAACATGACTATAGTGAACTGAGGTGTGAGTACTGACAAACTAGCTGAACACATGAGCGATGCCTGGCTTAGTGATAGTGAGATAAACAAGGCTCTCAATGAGTTGACGATAGCAAGAAGGATCTGTCAGTGGTACACCATCCGTAGGTCGAAGTTGTAGATGAAGCTCCATGGGTGCGACAGCAGTGCGTGTATCAGTCATGCCAAAGCGAGCAAGCAGATCATGAACATAGCGATGCTGAGAAAGATAGTAGCCATCACTATCAGAATAAACCTCGATCCCCAGAAAATAACTCAATTTCCTCTTCACAAAAGCCACATAATCCATGTCATCTCCTGTGATCAGCATATCATCGACATATAACAGAAGCAAAGTCTGACCCCGCTAAGAAGTGTGAACAGCCAAGGTAGGGTCATGCTCACTTGAAGTGAAACCAGCAGCTCGAATCACAGAACTGAAAGGCTCAAACCAAGCACAAAGAGCCTGCTTAAGATAATATAGAGCACGCCTACGACGACAAACATAGCTTATAGGAGAATCAACACCTGGGGTGGCTGCATATAGACCTTGTATAGATCACCATGAAGAAAAATATTCTTGACATCCATCTGAGATATAGTCCATGTGCGTATTGCTGCAACAGTAATGAAAGTACGGACTGTGGTCATATGAATTGGAGCAAAAGTCTTATCATAATCTCGACCATAAACCTATTGAAAACCTCTTGCAACAAGACGAGCCTTGTATCACCCTACTGAACCATCTGACTTGTTCTTCACTTTGTATACATATTTGCAAATGATAGGAATAGCTCCAGATGGTAGCGAAACAAGATCCCAAGTACATGTACACTCTAATGCTGTGAGCTCCTCTGGCATAGCCAACTGCCACTCCGGTATGCTGACAGTCTCCTGATAGGTACTCGGCTCAGCTACTGCACTTGCACAAGAAAACCCACATCTCTGGTGCTTGAATAGAAGAACGATCACATAGAGCATACCGTGATGTAGTAGAACGATCGTCAGAGTCAATGGTACTGGCCGGAGGGTCAAGTGGGGAAGAGGAAGAGTGAGGATCAGAAGGAACTCTCTGTCGATGACTATAGTGAACGGGAAAAGTAGAAGTGTCAGAAACTGGTGGAGCTGGTGGAGGAGACACACTAGAAGGTAAAACAGGTGGAGAAGGTGGTGGTACCGTTGCAGGAGATACACTAGAAGGTGAAACTGCTGGAGAAGGTGTATCTGGAGAAGACAAGCCTAATGAAGAATGGGAGGTAGACACAAAAAGGAGGTGGAATCTGTGGAAGAAGTGGGATGTGTAAAAGAGTGATAAAAGAAGGGTCGATCCTCATGAAAGGTCACATAGCGAGGGATGCGAATGTGGCGTGCGAGGGGTCATAGCAATGATATCCCTTATGCTTAGGACTATAACCCAAGAAGACACACTTAACTGACTGAGCACTCAGCTTTGTGCGCTAACAAAATGTTAAAAGGATATAGCAGATACAACCAAAAACACGAAGATGAGCATAGCGAGAAGGTGCTTTATACAGGACCTCCCCAGGACAGAATGCAAGCTGTGGGACCTGTGGCTGATCCTGCAGATGTAAAGCCCAGCATGTCCACAAATAATGATGAAACAAAAGAAACAAACAAGAGACATAGGCGGAGAAAGTTCAGATCCAGAAGGAAGAAGGGGACCAATGTTGCTGCCAGCAATGTTGATGGAGAAGTCATCAAAGGGAGGTAGATGCCACAGCAAACCCATAATGAACTGTTTGGATTTGAAAAAACACTGCAATACAATGATGGAAGGTATAGAAAGGCAAAACGGCAAAAGCATTTTAGAAGAGACAGAACCCAGATCACTGTCAT
Organism: Dendrocalamus latiflorus; assembly: GCA_017311315.1. Lineage (NCBI taxonomy): Eukaryota > Viridiplantae > Streptophyta > Magnoliopsida > Poales > Poaceae > Dendrocalamus > Dendrocalamus latiflorus. The sequence goes on along the minus strand of CM029656.1, from coordinate 35,638,246 downwards.
ATGCTGAATATCTCCAAAGAGGAAAAAAGGGAAATAACAGCTACGCAGCTATAGGAATAAGTTTGTAGCTGATGGCAGCATAAATAATATTTCTTTTTCTGAATATCACAAATGGATTTCTTCTGTGAACTCGATAATATACTATGTTTACACTTTATTTCCTGTAAACACCTGCCTGCATGGTAGCTCGCTAGAAACTTCTTTCAATACTAAATTTCTCTTTAAGGTTTAACATAAAAATCTTCCATATGATTACTGCAATCACATATGATGAATCCATGTTCTCCTCCCATACAACGGATGCGCTAACTTAAGAATATGAAATATGGTACTGACAGACCTTTTTTCACAGCAGGCATGGATCTGCGAATACGCTTTTTTGACCTCACATAGAAAAGATGCAAAAACAACATTGAGCAGCTATGAATAAAAAATAAATTCTGATAAAGCTGCAAATGATACAATATGAATCTGTTTCTGAAGATGTATAAATAACGAGAAAAAGGTTGAGTTGTCTGAACATCCAACAAATATGTATCTCAAAACTTGTTGTGACACCTCAAGAATTTTAAATCAATTCTACAATTATGCCCTCCCTTATGTCTCACCCAAAAAATCAAAATGGAAAAAATTACATTGGTCGTTGCAAGTTATGAATGTAAGTAATGGATGCTGTTCAAGTAGCAGCCTATTGCATGGCAATCTTAGCTCTTCTGCTGTTTACCTGTGGCTGGTCATATTTGTGATTGCTGTACTTCATCAATTACAGATGCCAGCATAAACAGCTCTCCATGTTTAATCTGAGGATGTAATTTGAGAACGAAGCCAATCAACTCTGCTACAATGTTACATGTGACTGCTGGAGCAAGGCATTTAAAGCATTTCCACCAGGAAGGTCAAAAAATTTCCAATGTTGATACACATTAATCAGCGCATGAAACACTGTTGAAGCAGAGGGTGTGAATAGTCCACATAGTTATCCCAAAAGCCCTTGTACTTCTCCATCCCAATTTTCAGCCATGGCTTCATATTGCCATTGTAATGCAATACTGCACCTTCCCTGATAGTAGCAGAATCCACAGTTGTGTAGCCCAGCCCCAAGACATGCCATTTGGGGTCCAATGCTTCAACCAAACCATAGAAAGCAAGAAGCCCAGGCGGTAAAGAACCAAGCTTCCATAGGGTATGATCAGCATTGCGCTCCTGCCAATAATGATATATACCTGTCACATTCTTCTTCCTCCATTCCACAAGATCGAGCACATTCATACCAAATGCCCAGCCACAAGCATCAGGATCAAAATGAGCACGGATTAGAGGATGGGAATGGTTCAGATACTTATGAAACCTGTGGAATGTCTCCATGCAAGTCTCTACAGCCCCCATAACATTACCATTGAGGTTGATGGTAAACAATTCTGATAAGTCCTTCTGAACAACGATGTCATCATCAAGAAATACCACCTTACGCAACTCAGGATAGATTTCTGGGATGTAAAACCTCAGGTGGTTGAGCATTGATAAGTATTTTGGATTCCTGAATTTAATTGGTGTTCCACGATTACCACCGCCAGAGAAGTAGAAGTTCTGGGTGGCAGCGTTCTGGAGCTGTTCAAGAACAGGGACATACGACGCATTGAGCCAGGTGAAGTCCTCCACCTTTTGTATCTCCACAGTGGCCCCTCTGTAATCATTCATGGCAAACCATGCCTTCATTGGAGCATAGTTCACCTCGTCGGTCACTAAGTGAAAAACAATCTTTTCAGAGTGCTTTGAATTTAGAGTTGTAGAATTGACCACAACAGAGATAGCAAGGATGTTGTCCGAGAAAACACAATAATGATAGAGGCTGTTATCCCTTAGATTACTTTGCACTGCTGGGCTCCTATCTGAAAACTTCCTCTGAAGTTCGGTACTCTTGAACCATTCCATGGTTAACCGGACACCAAGGCAGTAGAGTCCCTTTGGGAGCTCCTCAGCAGCAATCTGCCCATACTTTGTGCTCTTCTCCGCCTCAGCTTTTGACTTCTCCTCTAGAGACTGAATCTGACCCTTCAGCTTCATGATCATGACAGCGCTATCATACCGGAACTGCTGCGCCTGGAAGAACAGCACCGACATGTCCCTAATGGCCTTCTCCGCCTCCTGCTCCATCACCGTGCCACCGTGGGCTGCAGCATGCGCGAGGATGCTCTGCGCCCGCCGTACCTGCGCACTAAGCTCTGCTGCAAACTGCAGGTTATTGGCTTCTTTCGCGACCACGATGTAAGTCTTCGCGAGAGAAATCTGGTCCATGAGCTGCCTCGAAAACGAGTGAGCACTCAGCATCTCGTCGGTCATGTTGAGCGCATCCGTGATGCCCTCGAGGTAAGATCTCTGCACACAAAAAGTTCACAACTTTCAGACGTTACACGCTAGTCGCTAAGCATTCATGATCTTTCTACGACAGTTAGCCCTAGACAACTAGCAAATTCAGCAAAGTATAACTACTACCAAAAATTGAGCCACTCGAGTCAAATGAGGAAATTTTCTACGAAATGCGAAACGACTGTAATTAATCGGCGCTGCATGAGATGGGACGCGATGCGATTACCTGACGGAGGAGAGGGTAGGAGGTGGCCGCGGATCTGGATGACGCGGTGGAGTGGGAGGAGTCGGCGTCGGTGTCGCGGGAGCCTCGGAGGACGAGGAGGAGAAAGAGGCAGGCGAGGGCGAGGAGGAGTAATAGCGCGAGGCGGAGCCACCACGGCCGCTGCTGCCACCGCCGCTTGAACGACGGCCGCCGCTGGTCCAGGAACGGCCGCCGCCTCATCGGATCGCGGAGGCGGGCCGCGCTATTAGCAGTGCACTCGCCGTGAGGACGGCGCGGCGGGCATGGATCCAGGATGCGCGGGGGCGACGAGATCTGAGACGCGGTAACCGCTGCTTCCTTCGCCAAAATTTTTCTTCTTACCTTTTGCTTTTTTTTCCTCGCGCCTTCAGATCTCCCACCGTCGCACGGCACGACGCAGCGACGGCAGCGTGCTCCTTGCCGTGCCTTGCTTGACTGCTCTGCGACTGATCTGATCTAGTTCTTCGTTCAGATCCGTGCGGTGAAGGTCCGCTCGATTGGGCTGAAAAATAATATTTTATAGCTGAAATTATACTGTAGTTAATTGAAATTATATTATAACCGAAGATGGCTTATTTGGTATAATTAAATTAAAAAATTAAAAAATAGAAAAATATTAGCTCATCACAAACAATACAAACGAATACGGAAAAAAGAATCGGCAAAAAGGCTAAAAAAAGCCAAAAGTTCAAAAAAGGATAAAATTTATAAACAGTAAAAAATAAGTTAGAAGTCAGAAGCTCAAGTCGAAATAAGCGAGGTGAAAGTTTCTAATTCACGTTCACTCCAGCAAAAAAGAAAAGGTGATGTTCTACAATGCGTGCATTGTAACTTTTGACAACAATATCCTATAGGATATTCAGATAGGCTGTTTGGAGATGATATGCGTAGATTCGTCTCATTAAATATTTTTGTGATATTATAATTTTATTAAACTACTAATATATTACAATAGAAGCTGATCGCCAAAGTTATATGTGTGAATATCCAAAAATGTTACTTATTTACAATTGTAGATAGTATTGGTTAGTGTAGCGATGGCTGTAATATCGGACTTTCTCTCAAACATGCATCAATTATTTCCAGAAAAGGAAGGGAAAAAGACCAAGCATGCAATCCCAAGACATCCCCTAGCGACATTTGCGTACTAGCAAATGGGCCAACCTGCACACGACCAGGGCCGGGCCCAACTGACAGGATACCCACACGGTCTTGCGTTTGAGCCCAATATGTGCCCAGTACCTTCTCGGCTTCTGCTTCCCTCCGTACCGACTCGACACTTCAATTCCCCAAAGCGACCGCGACTCGACTAGAGGTGGGAGCCGAGGCGAACGATCGATTCCTCCCTCGTAAACCCAACAAGCCCTAGCCAATGGCGTCGCCGGACGGGGAGGACGAGCAACCACGGCCGAAGCGCCTCCGCCACGACGCCCACGCCGACGAGGACGCCCCGGCCGCTGCTGCCGCGGAGGCGGAGCCACAGGTGGCGCGCGTGGAGCTCAACCCGGCGGACTGCAACCTCGGTACGCACCGGCACACCCCCGAAACGCGCACCTCTTCTTTGCAGCTCCGTGCTCGCCACGCACGTCTCTCACCATGTTTCGGCGCCGCGTCCGCCAGATTTTGACATCGGCCGGGGCGGGCTCCAGGGGCAGGCGCTGCACGAGGGCGGGTTCGCCTACTGCTGGTCCGGCGCGCGCGCGACGGTCGGCGTCAGGAGCGGAGGGAGGTACTGCTTTGGGTGCAAGATCGTCGCCGAGCAGACCGTGGAGATGGACGACACGGACGCCGACCAGCAGCACCTCTGCCGCATTGGGGTCTCGAGGGGGGACGACCCCGTGGGGAGCCTCGGGGAGTCCGGCCACAGCTTCGGGTTTGGGGGGACCGGGAAATTCTCCCATCAGGGCAAGTTTTTCGAGTACGGTGTGAGGTTTGGGGTTGGGGATACGGTTGTCTGCGCTGTTGATCTTGATTCTAAGCCAATGGCGTCGATCGGATTCTCCAGGAATGGCGAGTGGCTTGGCATTGCAAAGCATTTTGATGCAAGTGAGAAAGGGCTCGGTTTGGTTGATGCTCCTATGAGGCCAATGCAATGGGAATCGGCAATCTTTCCACATGTACTGCTGAAGAATGTTGTTGTTGAGATGCAGTTTAGCAGGGAGGATGGGTTGGAGCCGGTTGATGGTTATGAGCCCTGGGCCTCAGCTTATGCCGATGGGAATGCAATATTTGGCACGGCATTTGCAGAACAGAGAGAATGTGAGGTTCTGATGATGGTTGGTCTCCCAGCTTCAGGGAAGTCAACGTGGGCAGAGAAGTGGGTCAAGGAACATCCAGAGAAACGCTTTGTCCTTCTCGGAACTAACCTTGCATTGGACCAAATGAAGGTTTTTCCGGTCATCTTACAACTAGTATTTTCTTTTACTTTGAATTGCTTTTCAGTTTATTACAACCTTGTTATCTGCAGGTGCCAGGATTGTTGCGCAAGCATAACTATGGCGAGCGTTTTGATCGTTTGATGGATTGTGCTACAGTGATTTTCAACACGTTGCTGAACAGGGCTGCAAAGATCCCTCGCAATTACATCATCGACCAAACAAATGTTTACAAAAATGCCCGTATTCGCAAACTGAGGCCATTTACAAATTACCGAAAGGTAAGCTGCAAAAAGAGAAACGTGTCACTTTTGCTTGAGTGGTTATTGAATTGAATGAACAAATGTTAATGTTGGATGATTTCACAGCATGTGTAATGCCATTTACACTTGTATGCAACAGATTGTTGTGGTCTTGTGCCCATTGCCAAGTGAACTCAAATCCCGGGCAGCAAAACGATTTAAGGACATGGGGAAGGAAATACCAGCTGAAGCAGTTGACCAGATGATAGGTATTAAGCTAGATGCTTCACTGTTCTGTCAGTTTCATTAACATATTTGTGGAGGTCAGTGGAAGTTTTTACTCGTAGGATTGACTATGCAGCAGGATGTTGAACTTCTGATGCTGCTTCCTTTGCTTACTATATCTGCATCCATTAGTTACTAATTTACTATGTATTCCTCTTTTCAGCCAATTTTGTCTTGCCACTTTCAAAGGACATGCCTGGTTCGAAGGAACCTTTTGACGAGGTTTACTACAAATCTTGATGTTGTGTACTGCGTCTTTTGGCTATTTTCAAGTTCTTACTTAGCTCACTACTTTTTTCAATGTGTGCAGGTAATTTTTGTAGAGCTTTCAAGGGATGATGCCCAGAGAAACCTTGATGAGATGCGACGGTTGCTGCCAAAAGCCTCAACTCCCAGCTATGATAATTTCAATAACCAAAATGTATGCTACCATCGTTGTTCTTTCTGAAATCTGTCACTTGTTTTGACATCATGGATTAGATCTTATGCTTCATGTGTGCTAAGCAATATAGCATGTTCTGACATTTTAGATGCTTTCAACATATACTGGGACTGTTTCTCCGGGCATTTCTGGGGCAAGGTCATCTCTGTCAGGCTGTCATCCAACAATGGACAACTCCTATGGAAGAGGTGTGCATGCTCTGGGGGGAATGACACACCAACAGGCACCATGGGGCGTTCATGGTTTCCAGAGTACAACAGGGAACCAACACCAAATCCAGTCAAGCTACCCAAATACTTCGTATCAACATCAAATCCATCAAAGCTACCCAAGTACCCCAAACCAACAACAGATCCATCCAAGCTACCCAAGTACCGCAAACCAACATCATATCCATCCAAGCTACCCAAGTACCCCAAACCAACATCAAATCCATGCAAGTTACCCAAGCGCCCCACTTCCTGGATATGGACACAGCACATATGGTTACCATGGAAGTCCGAGTCCATACAATCCTAATTCTTACAACTCAGATATGCAGCAAAGAATTCAAGCTCCCATGGGTGACAAAAACCTCTACCAGACACATGGGTCAGCTGAAGCCTATGGGAGACCTGGCTATGAAGCTACAAATTCCACGGGAAGGCCAGTCCACGCGCATCCATCAACCGTGGCTACTTATGGTTCACACCCTGTTGATCAGCAGATGCCATATCATGGTGATATTGCCTCATGGAGTTCTGGCAATTACAGGCCCTATGGACAGCATTCTCATGGTAAATGATTAGCTCTTGCTCTTACTTTATTCATTTTATAATACATCTAAGTCATCGTGGTAGATTACAGATTCTTCACTCGAGCTTTTAAAATCATCAAGGGGTGAAAACTATACACTTTGACAAAATCAATATTTACCATGCCATTACCACTCTATTTTTACTCATTTTACTTGTCACTTAGCTGCTTGAATTTAACAATGATTTTACTATGCGATGATCTGATTTTGTTTTCCGTGGTATGCTGTCAAACATTAAAGTGGTCATCTACTAACACATTTTTCTTCAACAAATGACAGATGGGCACAACACAGGCTCGCAGTATGCAGCTCCAGTTCCCATTCCGCCTCCTTACTTAGCTCTTCCTCCTCCAAACCGCATGAATCCACCGCCGAGCCCTTGGTATAACTAACAAGGCAGATAATACTATTTTGTAGATAGAGTAGAACACTGGATAAACTATCAGAGGGTACCAAGAAAATTAGATACACCTGACCCACATGCTTGTTTTTCGTTTTTAAAGTTCCAGGAACCTCTCTCTCTATGTTGTGACATTGTGTATACTTGCACGTACCAGCTATGTTGTGTAGAACACTGGATAAACTATCAGTGGGTACCAAGAAAATTAGATACACCTGACCCACATGCTTGTTTTTCGTTTTTGAAGTTCCAGGGAACCTTTCTATGTTGTGACATTATGTATACTTATGCACGCACCAGCTATGCTCTGGATTATCTTGTGCAGAAATTTTACTTTTGGGTGATCTTTGCATGATCTCTCTGAATCAATGAGGTTTGGTCTGATGAATCTGACTGTGGATGCTTACAAAGGATAGCAGCAGTGTTTCCTCGGTTGCTTGGAAAATATTTGGTCAGTTAAACACGATGTGAAATGTACTTATGAGCGTGCCATGAACGTCATGTGAACTTCACGGCTTGGCACGAAAGAGCAGCACCAACTAGACTGGAGCATGTAAGCGTACATGCTGGTCAGCTTTGAAGAACACCCTCTATATTGATGATGAAAATTCCTACTGGCGTGGGACACTCATGCCATGTACAAACTAACGATTAGCATTTAGCAGCTAACTACAAGCATATAAATCGGTTACACACAGGCATGTACAAGGTACAGCCAACAGTATACAAGATCGTGTATCCGCGTTCCAGTTGTTCATTACAAACAGACGGAGGCCATGTTGATGAAAACAAGTTCGCTCTTCTAAGTCCCAACACCCAAATTCTCCAGAGCAAGTACTTCGTGAGAATCATCTCCTCCTCACGGCTACGTAGTTCCTGGTGACCTGCGGACTAACAAAATATCCAAAAAAAAAAAAAAGAGTTCGTTTTACTCCATATGTAGCATATAATGTAATACAACAGATTCATGGCCCCATACTACAAAGTCTAGAAAACGTGGCAAGCAATGTTCTTTGATGGTGCTTTTAGGGTTTGTCTTTATCCTGTATGAATTCGGGTGAGTAAGCAGGATGAAGGACCAAAATAAATTCACAAACTATTTTCCTTTGTTGCTGTTCACTTGCTGTGCATACCTTTTCTGATGAAGAACTAGGGTATTGAACCATTCAGACACTGACATTCCATCTTGAGTTTCAGGTCGCATCCACTGTACTGAATGAGGTGTCTGAAGTATGGAGATACGAAATATGACATTATTAAGGGAAAAATTGCCTCATAAATGTACGAAGAATAAAAAAAGTTTCTTGATCCAGTGGCAAGGTGTAAAAAAACTCCAAATCCTAAACAACAAAATGGAAAAGCACCTGAAACATCCTGTTTACTCGTTCATCTCTAATGTTTCCAAGGCCATATAGCACAGCAGAAGTCGTACCATGAAATAATAGAAAATTAGAGAATTAGCATCTCATCTGAAAACTCATGATATTGTCCATAGCTGAAGTAGTGCACCTTTTTGACAGGTACAGGATAAACTGCCATTTGACCAACACCAGAGCCACCACCAAGGTCCATCCTCCCAAAATAATTCACAAGATTGCAAGCCGAAAGAATAGCAATGGCAGAGAGGTTGTCCTACAACGAGGGAAAATGAATGAATGAAGGAAGGAAGGAAAGGTGACATCCCATCATAAGCATAATTTTAGTAGAAATTCATAAAACTCAGAAGGTCAGAAAAAATATGTTCATACCACCCCATCAGGATCATCATGGTTTCCATGGATAGTGAACACAGGCAAGCCAACATTGAAGTTTGGATCTTCATAATTTACTTGGTCAAATCTGAGAAGGCAACAGGAAAATTCCAGTCAGAAAAACGTAGAAAAATATATATTTGCACACATGTTTTTAAATTTCAGGTGAAAATAGGCAAATTGTGAAAATATAAAAACTTCTGATGTGGGCCGTTGGATCAATAGCAAGCGGTCCAGATCGAGAGAACATGAGAGAAACACCGTGCGCGGGACAGGGAAGCCGTTTTCCTATTTTGGACGAAGCTGTCAAGACCCGAAGCCACGCGCACCCCACAACAAGAAAGCCCCGCAATTCTAGGACGAGAAAACGACGAAAGAAATCACCTGCGATTTCGACCGCCGCCGCCTGGAAGAAACCGTGGCGACCTGGCGAGAAGTCCAAACCCGTGTCTTGGACAGGCAGTAGTGGTCGGTCACCTCACCTCGGCTTCCTCGAACGGAGAGCCTACGGACTTTCTACAGGCCTACGCGCCGAGAGTCCCAGACAATGGTCGCTTTGTCGTGAAACAAACAGAAAATTTGCAAAAAAATCAAATTGGATTTGAGTTTGCTTTTGATTTGAGTTTCTATAGCCTCCCCAATCTAATCCACACTAATCTCAAAGCATCACAGCCCTTAATCCTAGTCATCACGGCGTGAACGGAGAATCACGGCGCAATCACTGTTCACATACGAAAAATCTTGCCGCCGCTGCTGATTTTTGTCGCCGCCGCGCCTTCCCGTGCTTGCGAGTCCCTGCCAGCTCCTTGCTCACTTGTTCGCCGCCGTACCACCTCCTTAATTGCGCCTGCACTGGTGTCGGCTGCCGCCAGCCTCGACCACCGTTGCCGTGCCCTGTTTTGCAGCCGTCCCGGCCTTTCTTCGCCGCCAAGCTCTCTCGAGCTCTCCCGCGCCTTCCAGCCTCTGCCACTGCTGCTACTCGGTCAGCACGCCGTACCCCCTCGCCTGCCCCTCCCTGGCAGCGCCTGACACGGCCTAGAGACGTGGCAACGCCGTCGGCCGTCCCTTTGCCGCCACCTCTGCCCCTTTCTTGCGCCTTCTCCTCACAGCCGACATGCTGCCCTGCCGCCACCCTTGACCGCCGCTCTGCACCTCCCAGGCAACTGCGTCCACACGGAAAACCCCGAGCCATCCCGGCCTCTCCCGAAACCCCACTGCCAAAAACCGCCGCCGTGGCCAGGTCAACCCAGACTTCCCGAGCCTCGGCCAACCCTTCCTCGAGCTCACCCAAACCCCAGTGGTGCCCAAGAACCAGCCCAATTGCCCTAAGAACCTCCCGGCCGCCCTAATTTTCAAAAACGACCGTGGGAGAAACGACCTCGCCGCCGACGATTGCCGCCTCCGTCGGCCCCCCAACCACCCAAAATGGAACTGCCATCCTCCCACGAACCCATCCATACTAGCCAATTGCGTCGCACCTCACCCTAGCTCCGCCGCCAACCACCACCTCCGTCCCCTGTTCCTAGCGCGCGCGGGAGCTGGATGAAGAAGAAGAACAGTGCGCACGCGCACTGTTCCCCCGATCGAGTCGCCTCGACTTGGCTCAGCCCAGTCGGCTCGCCCGCACCGCCCGCGCCCGACCGGACCCGCCCGACCAAGCCGCAACGACTTGATCCGACCGAACCCGCTCGCCCCGCGCCCGTTCCAGCCGGCTCGAGCCCGATCAACGCGGTTCAACCAAACCAGCTCGCCGAGTCCGACCCGAACCCGAGGAACAGTGCTGAGTCCGATGAACAGTAACCGACCCGAAGCCCAAAAATACAAGTTTATACTCTCCAGATCCGTTTTGAGCCCGCCAACCCAAATCCAAGGCCCATTTTCCCATATAGCCCTCCTACAAGCCCAAAAGCCCAATTTAATGGAGTTTTCCGGATTTTATTCCTTCTTTTATCTTCTTTATTCCTAGCTCAATCCTTTGGGCATGGAATTAATATTATTTTATTTGTTTTGCGTTAGTTTACGAAGTCGAGATTTCGCAAGAGCAGGAGGGAAAAGCTCAAGTCCCGACCCGACCCACTGAAGAATACAAAATAATCGAAATCGAAAATCCGCAAGGCAAGTCACACATATTTTTGATCATGTTGAACCTACATTTCTGCTATTTATTTATTTACCAGTATTTTCATTATATTATTTGTGAACTGTTATTTTATGTACACCAAATGCTTAGAATGACATGATATTAGCTATGTCCTACCACCCGAAAAGCCCAGTTTAACTTGATGGCCATATTCACCTTGACAAACCTAGTTACATAGAATGTAAAATTAATATTATCATGGTAGTTAGGGACACATCACATGTTTCTACGGTTAAGGTTTGGTATTGGTCTAGAGTTTTGGAAAGTTGGAAATAGGATAAACAAGGATCGCAGGTATGGGATCCGAAGACCTTATCCTAGGGTGGAGGCTGGTTGTGAATTGGTGGCAGTACAGGGTGTACTGAATTCGGGTTTGTGCGTGGTTGATGCCTCAGTTAAAATGTAAGGACTAGACCCTTGTGCTGAGTAAAGGACACAGTAATCGCCCAACCACAAGCGTTGACTTAGTCAAACTTGACTTCGTCAAACCTGACTTAGTAGCTGCTCAACTTCAATTGAACCTCTGCAACTGGAAAGGGGGAGACAGAGGGTGAGTCCGTATGGGAGGTGGTTAACCATACAACTGTAGGACTGCGATGAGTCGGACGAGATCCGTGGGGTCATCCGGGCTTGTCGAGATTTAATACCTACTGGGCGGAGTCTACACAAAGAATTGAGCAGTGAACCTCCTTGTTGTCTTAACTCTCTGGCCGGAGTTAAGGGATCTTGTGGGTAAAGCAGGGCAGCTTTGCAAAGTCATGACAAATGGTATTCGAATACGCCGTGCTTCCGGTTAACGAAGCTGTGTTTAATGGGTGAATCCAGTAATGAGGCATAAGTAGTTTTGATAATGAGTTGGAAAGGTTGAATATTGATAATCAAGTTTGCAAACCCCCTTTTACATTAATGAAGTACATTTTAAAGGTTTTCAAATGGTTCCAACCAAAACTACATCCACATAAAATAATAGACTTGTTTCCCCTTTACTTGATATACCATGCATGAAATTATTATTAAGCTCCGTGTGACTTGTTGAGTACAAGTGGTAGTACTCATGCTTGCTAAAAACATAAACAGAAACAACAAATTTTAAGGATGCGAGAGAAGACGAAGAGATAATTCTGTACGAGGTTGGTGAAGCGAAGAATTAGGGTCGTTCTCCGCTCAGGCGTGCCTGTGGCTTCCTTTGCTGTAATGTAACTAAAGGCCATTGGCCTTGCTGTGATACTCGGCTTTTCGCCTTTATATTGTAATAAAGCTCGCTTTTGCTCTTAAGCTTGTGTTGGCAATGTTATGCACTCAATGGATGTACTCGCAGTTAAACGGTCCTGAGCAACTGCGAGGATTTCATAATACTTCCGGAAATGGGGGTGTTACAGTCGTACCAAAGCCTTTCCTCAGAGTACGATTTTTTTTTTTTTGAACTCTTGCAAAGAAGACGGGTAAACTTCTTGCACGCAAAGCCGTTTCACAACGCGCCACACAGTAAAGACAGGCTGCACGGAAACCTTTAAAATACCTGGCCCACGGGCCACATTTTATATGGGCCGCGGAAAGAAACTTCCCCCGGCCTAGGCCATATACAGTTCGTCGCCTCCATCCACCGCAAGCAAAGCGAAGCAAATCCCCAGGGTGAGTTCCTGAGCTGCGGCGGCTGGTCGATTTTTAGGGCGAAATTTCGCTCGTCTCTTGGGGCGATTAGGAGAGCTGATCGAAGGATTCGGGAGCGGGCTTCGAGATGGTAAGCTTGCCTGACCCTCTGGTGCCGTGGTGCGCCAAATAGTTTGCTGATTCGCGTTGTGTGTCGTGATGCAAATCTGTGTGTGTGTGTGTGTGTGTGTGTTTTTTTTTTGCTCAGGCGGGGCGCAAGGAGACTGCACTTGACCTAGCTAAGTTCGTCGATAAGGGTGTCCAGGTCAAGCTCACGGGCGGTCGGCAAGGTTGCTACTCCTCATCAATCTTCTTCTTCTCGCCCCCATAAACTCTGCAGCATCAGATCCATTAGATGCACCGAATTTGAACCCTTTTCTTCACTGGATCAATCTTTGGCTATAAAGTAACTCAAGTAGAATGTTGCAAGTATTACTGATGCAGTTTGTAAAATGATTCTTTGGATGCCCCTAATTTTGTTGGTGCATTTGTGCTTCTGTAGTATTGCCGTGTTGTTATTATTCTAATCAGTAATCGGATGTCTTGATATGAGCTGTTTATCCAGTGTAAATATGTGCCCGCATACTTGGATCATGGTCATCATCATGTGTTAATGTGTTATAGAGATGGACTGCTTATTGCAAATCATTTACAAGCTCATACTTGCTTGCAACTCTTTTTCTGTTGGGCCTGCTCGCCTATAGATCTTAATGTATTATCTCTCTCCTTAGTTGTTGAAAAATATTTAAGCTACTAAAGTGGCTCCAGATGCATGAAACTCTTGGAGTTCTTGTAATTCTATTCTACTAGAACTGATATACTGACCTCATATATGCATATCTGCAGTTACAGGAACTTTAAAGGGCTATGACCAATTGCTGAACTTAGTGCTGGATGAAGCAATTGAGTCTGAAAGAGGTGCTTCAAATTCCTTTCTTTGTGTTTTATGGTCCATCTGTTGTTTTTGATCAATGAAAGTGTCAATAGTTAGGAATTCGGATGCAGAGCACATTTTGCCTCGATACTTTTGGACAGTTGGCATTCCCGTTATCTGTATGCTTGGCTTGTTTGTTCAGTGTGGAATCTTGTGTCCTACTAAAATTGGACCAAGGGTGACTTTTTGTTTGTGCACAATATGAAGTCATAGATTACAACGAATGATGGAGTTCCGTATTGTGTAAATACCATGATCATAATGGCTCATTGCTGAAGCTCATTGATACCAGAAAATAGTCAAAATATATTGCACATTCAGAGAGAACGATGCTTCATTTTCTTTTGCAATGTCGTGTGTAATCTTCAATAATGCAATTTTATTTTGTAGAGCAAGATGACCCATTGAAACTGTCAGAGAAGAGCAGACAACTTGGCCTCATTGTAAGTACTCTTCTTAATGTTGAGTTTCAACTTGTGGGATTAATTCTTCCTCTGTTATCTTGAATATTTTGATAGTGGATGTTATCCTTCATATTTTCTGATATTGAATTGTGCCATACGGTCCATACTTAATCTTCTCAAGAAGTAGTGTCCCCCTATTCCCAGTGGTTTCTTCTGAGTATCTTGTACTTACCTAAATGAAAACTACATGATTGTTAGGCGTAAACCACTCATCGACTATTTTTTGGGATCTATAATGTTTTGTTTCCTCCTTGTGCCTTTTCATGTGTTTTGCTTTAGCAAATGTTGAGGTGATCTGTCATACATCTAATACTTTGTGTTGCAGGTGTGCAGAGGCACAGCCGTCATGCTGGTGTCACCAACTGATGGAACTGATGAGATTGCCAACCCCTTTCTCACGGCCGACGGAGCATCATAAGCTAGCGGTGGTCGATTAGTTAAGAACTGTGTTATCCAAGTATGTTTCAGACGCGCTTATCTTCCAATGGAAAAACTCCCATTATCTTCCAATGGAAAAACTCCCATCTCATGTATTACTGTATCCACATTTGACATGTGCTGATGAACTTTGTATCGACTATTGAGCAACGTAAAACATAGATCCTTTCGCAGTAGCCATGGTTGCATGTATCTTTTTTTGAGTTCTATGTACGCTTTTCTTTCAATCAAATATTTCTTTGTTCGAGCTTTTGAGTCTATGATGATGTACCCTACGTTGCATGGATATTTCACAAAAGTCGCGTACCTATATCAGATACTATACCAGATACGGATACTGCTCCGATACGCTTTGATACGTATCCTGTACGTATCCGTTAATTTATGATTATTCAGAAAAAGAAAATAAATTCTGATACTTTTTCGATACCTAGTTGATACTTTCTCGATACGTTAAACCTAATAAACCCCACTTCACTCACACAGATCCAATCCATCCCACCTCCTACTCCTGCACGCCGCCTCTAGCCTTCCACTCCTGCTTCCCGCTCCCACGCACGCCGGCCGCCCCCACTCCCGCTCCCACGCACGCCGCCTCCCCGCACGCTGCCTCGACCAGCCACTCGTCGTCGCCTCCCCGCACGCCGCTCTCCGCCACCTTGACGCCGCAATGCTTCCTGTCTATTTGAGAGAGGAATTGATTAGCAAAAAGATGTCCTGGCTAAAGAACTATGAGCTGATTCGATGTTTGAACTTGTCAAATCAGATCAAGGCATCTGGTGGTGGTGGTGGATTCAGAGGCTCGACTGCATAGTGTAGCAGTGGTATTAGTCTGTGTCCTACACAATTGTGTTATGTCATATGTTTTATCTGTTTATTTATCTTATTATGTAATAGTTATGATTATGAACTTATGGTTTGTTGAACTTGAACACTCTTTTGTACTTGTGTGGTACTATGCTTTATGATTATCACTTTGAAATGTACTAAATGTATGGTCTGTTGAATACTTACTATATGACTAATTGACTATTTGTTACTGTAATTCTTTGCATATATGATACATGTACTTATTTATTCTCTCATTCTTCGCAGATGGTTTATTATATTGGTTTAAAGTTAGGAGGGAGAACTGAAGAACAAAGCAATTTGCTACATCAATATGAAGGTATTCTTATTTTTTAATATTTATTATACATATATAAACGTATCACCGTATCGGTATTTTTGAAAAAAATGACGAATCACGGTATCGCGTATTCATATCGGTATCGGAGTATCTGGGCGGCAACATAGGCTGTACCTGCATGTAATGATCCTACGAGGTTGTTGCAATGAGGCGGCCCATCAAGGCTTATATCCAATAGTAATCCTGCTCGGCCCATAGCCCTATTTCGGCCCGTTCCTTCTAGGGTTAGGTTAAGGTCTCTCCCTTACCTCACCTCTATTAATAGGCACCAGCGGACGCCGCCGTCCGCATCACCTACGTAGATTCACCTCGTCTCGCCGGAGGTGACCAACCAAACCACCCAATCTGAGGGACGAGAGAGGCGCGGTGTCGGCGTCGGCGGCGAAGATGGTGTGCATCCGTCAGGCGACGATCGACGACCTGCTGGCGATGCAGGCGTGCAACCTGATGTGCCTGCCGGAGAACTACCAGATGAAGTACTACCTCTACCACATGCTGTCGTGGCCGCAGCTGCTGTTCGTCGCCGAGGACTACGGCGGCCGCATCGTCGGCTACGTGCTCGCCAAGATGGAGGAGGACCCCTCGGAGCCCTGCCACGGCCACATCACCTCCCTCGCGGTCCTCCGCTCCCACCGAAAGCTCGGCCTCGCCACCAAGCTCATGTCCGCCGCCCAGGCCGCCATGGACCAGGTCTTCGGTGCCGAGTACGTCTCGCTCCACGTCCGCCGGTCCAACCGTGCGGCCTTCAACCTCTACACTTCCACCCTCGCCTACCAGATCCACGACGTCGAGGCCAAGTACTACGCCGACGGTGAGGATGCCTTCGACATGCGCAAGCCGCTGCGCCAGCCTCAGGCCAAGAAGCACCACCACCACCATCATCACGGGCCCGGCGGTTGTTGCTCCCACGATGCTCCTCCTACGGCGGCTGGTTCGTCTCTTCCATCTTCTAATTCGCCGGAGAAGAAGGCCGACACTTGAGAGGGTAAGTTGTTACTTGCTCTTGATTTACTCTTTACTATAAACGAGTTCAAAATTACGACTTGGGTAACTCTAGAATCTTTGTTGGAACTTGGAAGATTGCTGTGCGATGAACGTGTTTCATGTCAAAGTTGTGATCTTGCTAGGAAGGTCAAAACTAAGTCTTGCGGTAGTATTTGGTGTGTGCGCGTGCCTCTCCTCACCTTTGGCTTCTTGAGATTGTTCTCTCTCAACGTTGCCCAGTCATGGAGGCGCAGAATGATTACTGGTGTGTTTAACGTGGGAGCTAACAGTTTCGTCTCGTGGTTATGCTTCCAAAATCTCTCACCACATCTTTCATGACTATGAAAACAGTTTGCCCAGGGGTACTGTGGTTTGATCCAAACTTTGTGCATCCATTGTGCAGCACTATCATTTGATGCTATTCTTTAAAAACAATTTTTTGAGTTTATGTTCCATGTGTAGAAATCTTCTCTTTGTAGTGACCTATGATGAGCTGCCCATTGTGTGAGATGTAGGTAGCTTCAAGTCCCTGTTTTTCAGGGAGAACCTACTTGGGGTCCTATATTGTAATGAGATTTATGGGCTTTTACTGAGGTTTAGAAGCCAAATACTTATTATGAATTTGGGAAAAAAAGTTTGCATGCATTTTATATAAAACTTAACCAGATATTCTTTTTTAACTTAGCAATGGAGTGAGACCTATGATGTATTGCCCAATGTGTGAGATGTAGGTAGCTCTAAGTCCCTGTTCTTCAGGGAGAACCTACTTGGGGATCCTACATTGTAATGAGATTGATGGGCTTTTACTGATGTTTTGAATTTGTTTGTTAGCATGTTATTTGTTACAAAGCTTTTTATGATCTGAATATTATTCTTTCAACTCAACAATATAGTGAGTTTATGTTCCACCAGAAGAGAGTTATTTAATAATTAAATGAATGGGGTATGATTTCTTTGTAGTAACCTATAATGAGTTGCCCAGTGTATGGGATGTAGTTAGCTCCAAGTCCCTGTTCTTCAGGGATACTTGGAATCCTACCTATATTAATGAGATAGATGGGATTTACTGAGGTTTTGAAATCAATTAAATCGTTTTGTACCAAATTGTTTTGCATCATATGCCCATGTCATGTGACTCCTTCGCAGCATTCCATGCACTGGGTACTCCAGTGTTTTTATGTATTATTTTATTATCTGTTTGCTACCTCAGCATTTTCTAAGACTGTTTAAATGAAATTGTCTTTATGCACGTTTCTGCAAGTGATGATACTGTCTGCAAAATGTATGTACTGTGGAGTCAAGTCCCTGTTTCAGGGAGAACCTACATGACGAAGCAGTACATTACATCAACAGATAAATCTGTTGCATTGCTCATATTTCATATTCTTTTTAGTCACTGGAAGTCCTTTTTACCTCTCCATGCAATGTTTTGGACAAAAAAGTGTCTTAAGATTTGTAAGTGACATGTTTTCTTTTTTTATCATTTGTTTTCTAGTGCATCAATACAAAGACTTGTAAAAAAAAGAAATTATCTTAAAAAAAAGTGACATAAGATTTGTAAGTGACATATTTTTTAATCATTTGTTTTCTAGTGCATCAATACATAGACTTGTCAAAGAAATGGAATTATCTTTGTTTTTTAAGACAGTTGCCGGTGATGATTCTGTCTGCAAAATGGATGGTCTGTGGACTCAAGTCCCTGTTCAGGGAGAACCTACTTGAGGAAGCAGTACATAATATGACATTAACAGATAAATCTGAGGCATTATATGACATTTTCTTGAGCTTGTCTATATTTGCTCAATAGTCTTCTATTTGATGGTACTCGCAAAGTTGCAATTCCCTTCAAAACTCAAAACAAGTAAAGAACTATCATGATGATTCTGTCTGCAAAATGGATGTGTTGTGGATCAAGTACCTGCTTTAGGGAGAACCTACTTGGTGAAACAGCATCTAATATGGCATCAACTCGTATGTCTGAGATGGTCTGCTACAATTTTTTTTGCATCTGTGCTCTTTTTGGTCATTCCTTTTTCAGTTGGTTATTTTCTGGATCAGTTAAGCAGATTTTTGTATTTTTGGCTTGGGTATTTAAGGATTGTTACTTGTAAATAAATGAATTATATTTGAGCCACCTAGTTCATGTATGCAATTTCTTGCGTTTTTCCTTGCCAACATGCCATGTAACGCGCTGCATACTTGATTTCTAAGTATGGTCGTTACTGATTGCAGAAGGGAATGCAGGCCCAGAAGGAGCTGTTGAGCCCACTGAACTAACATATGGTGCTCTCCTTTTTCGGATAAACTATTGTAGCTTTTTATTTCCAAAGAGAACGGAAAAGATCTGTACTGTGATTATGCGTGTTTGTAGCAGTGTCTGTTGGTCGATGATTCCAGACAGAGTCCACTGTAATTCTTGTGTGAGAATAGCATGCAAATATTTTTACCACTGTCTGTGCCTGTAACATATGTCCAAGAGTTTGATGCGTTGTCAGCAACACTCTGGAAATCATGCCTAATATTCGTGCAGCTGAACTTGCGGAAGCACGCAAATAATGTTAGTTTCAGTATCTCCCGATGCCCTAATACATTTGTGTATTATTGTTGTTTCGGATGAGCATATGTGTCTTCATGTGTTAAGATTCAATGATTCATGCTGCAAAGTCCAAAGCGGGAACGAACCTGGGCTGGAGGCCAGCGTGGTGTGACCTAAGTGTTGCACACAACCACTCCTGCTATCGCCCAGCTCCTGTGTGGACACTTGATTCGCCCCCGTTGCGGTAGGCACGCCACAAGAGAATGGAATCGACTTAAATCTAGAGACAATCACACATGAGTTCATAATATGAAGAAATAAATGGTATAGGTTAAATATGTATTTGTGATCGACAATAGAAAGAGAAGAACAAGAGGTCACAGCAGCAGCTGCATGGTATGAAGAAGTTATGAGCCAAACTAAAAACCAGCTATTTACTCTAAAATGCTACCATTGATAGGATTTCTACTCTTTCTCATAAAAAATAGGATTTCTACTCTTAAGCTCCAGCAAATACGTGAACAGATGAATCTTGCAGGCGATCTTTTGCTGATCCGTAGCAATAGCGGGCAGGACTGTGTGAGTGCTACCGGGGTAAATATTGCCCAGTCAGGATGACCACGGCTCTTGGGCGTCTTCGCAAGTATGCTTGGTCCAGCCTCTGGTGGCACATCTTTTTTTATCTTTTCTTCGAAGACAATGCAGTTCTCAATGTCTCATCATTAGCGCTATGACATAGGTATTTATCAGTAATTTTCTTTTCCTTGGTTATGGATGGAAGATTGCTCCAAGTAGACTTGGGTAATAATAGTCCTTTGGTTGTTCAAACTGCCATGTTTCAAGCTTCTTGGCTCTTCAGAGTTGCCAGAACCCAGAAGATTCAACAAAAAAAACTGTAGGAGAGTAGGCTTTCTTCAGAACATAGTTTTGAGAAAAAAAAATTCATCAGCAACCCATTCAAACAGGGTCTGAAATTTCACTCTTCTTTTGATGCGGCCAGATCTTTCATATCCAATGCCAATCTTACTATGCACAAGTTTGACAGCTAGATCAGTATTTCCTGCTTTCCTAAGTGCATTGATCATCATCGTCCGAACTCTCCCAGGTATCTCACGGCCCTTCTGTACAATGCCATCTGCCAATTTGCTGGCCTGCTTGAATCTGCCAGCCTTGCACAGCACATTGATCATATCCTCATGGGCCGTGTCAGGAATCACCCCCATTGGAGCCAATTCATCCAATATCCTGCATGCCCGGCTGAATTTGCCAGAAAGACATAGCCCATTGGCAAGGGTCCTGAAAGCCGCAGCTGTTGGGGTGATTCCCTTGTCGATCGTTGCGTCCCAAAACTTCAGCGCCTCATCATTCTTGTGCTTCTTGAACAAACCATCAATGAGTATGTTATACGTGTAGACTGTCTGATCACAGCCATCATCGTCAGTTCTCTTGTACAAGGCACAGGCATCATCCATCCTTCCTGCTTTGGCTAATCCATCGATCAGCACATTGTAGCAGTATGAGTCAGGCACAAAACCTTTGGCAATCATCTCCTCGAAGAGCTCCTGTGCTTGGTCTACCATTCCAGCTTTCCCAAAGCCATCAATCAGGCTTGTATAGAAGATAGCGTTCACTGCAACACCCTTCACACAATTCCTGAAGCATGCGACCGCCTCATCCAGCTTCCCAAACCGGCACAAGCAGTTAACAATCACTCCATATGTGACCGATCAAGATCAATCCCATTAGCCTTCATCCTCTCAAAGAGTGCCATTGCCTTCTTCTCCCTACCAAATTTACTCATCGAGTCAATGAGCGCAGTGTACATGGCTGAATTGGCTGGACAACCTCGCTGCAGCATCCTCTCAAACACAGCCATTCCCTCCTCAAATGGCTTCCCGTCCTTGCAGAGCGCGCCAATCACCAGCACATACGATAAGATAAGCATGTTGTAGTATGTCCTTCCCCATTCCCCTCTCCTCCATTTCTATTGAGAAACCGAAAAGAATGGCTGGGATCTGTGGTAACAGTTACTTGTATTCCTATCGTCGCTGTCCGCGTGGGCCAGTCGCGAAGGACAAACCGCTTCAGCCGCGAATGTGGTGGGTCATGGCATGGTTGAGCCGGGACGAAAGCGAAGTGCGGCGTAGACAAAGCCATCGAAGCACCCGGTATCCTGGAAAAACCAGCGCCCGCGGCCACCTGTTTTGCTCCGCCCCTCTCCGCCCTCCCTCCGGTATATAGCCCACCCCACTCCCACGGCCCTCCTCTCCTCAACGCAGCATCGATTCGATACGCACGCTAGCACTGCAAAGTTCACTGCAAGCTAAGCTACAGCAAAGATCACAAATCAGTCGCCCAACACAGCCAAGAAGAGGAGATATGGCGGGTGCGGCGAAGGCGTCGTGGATGGTGGCGATGAGCGTGGGCGCGGTGGAGGCCCTCAAGGACCAGGCCGGCCTCTGCCGCTGGAACTACGCACTGCGGTCGATCCACCGGTCCGCCAAGGCCAACGTGCGCGGCGGCATCTCTCAGGCCAAGAAGCTGCCTGCTCCTGCCGCGGCGGCCGCGGAGAGGAGGAGGGCGGACAAGGCCGAGGAGGGGATGAGGACGGTCATGTACCTCAGCTGCTGGGGTCCCAACTAGTACAAGTCGTGTCTGTTCAGGCTTTCAGCAACCTTCGCCTGAGACTTGGCTGGTTGCCTCCTGATTGTAACATACCCATGATGATGATGATGAAAACTTCTGCCACTTGAGTTGATATTGCCTCCTTGTCCATTAGCCTCTTGATTGCCTTGGCTTGGAAATACATATGAATGCCTTGAGCTGGTTTTGAGGTTTGTCGTGTGGCTTGATGTGCTTCTCCGACTGGCAGAACAATCGATCGTGGCAAATATGAGATAATTACCCTCCATCTGCTCTTTGATGAATGTTGACAGCAAGCAATTCGCACATCCAAGCTGATGGGATCATCGATTTAGTTTCAGTCGTGTATGGATCAGCCTTGTAAGTTATAATCCTTGGCTAGAACGCAATAATGCTTTAAGGAATAGACCACATTAATTAATCCTGATATCCAGGTTTCAGGATCGAAATGGTGGAATAAGCCACAGCACACTATCAGTCTCTTTTCCGAGTTTCCTTTCTAATAACATTTATCTCCACGCGAATAAAGAAAAATAAAGAAATAAATATCATACTTGAAAAATTCATCATATTTTAAAGTTCATCATAATTCAAAAATTCATCGTACTTTAAAAATTATGTAAATCACTATTAGAAAGCATATAATCACATCCCCGGTTTTTCCGATTTTCTGCTAAACGACAGTCGGAACTGTAACTTAATTTGGCAAGGGATCATGGAAGACAAAGGGAGTAAAGAAGAACGATCTTAAAACATACGTAATTTTTTTGAAGTAAACAATCGTACATAAGTTGGATTTATGCAGTATGTCTCACTAGGGCTGTGCATATCTCAACCGAACCGAAAAAACCGGACCGAAAAAACCGAACTGAACCGGTCAACTCGGTTTGACCGGTTTTCGGTATTCGGTTCGGTTTTTATATTTTAGGTTTTTTTGGTGTTCGGTTTTTTCGGGAAAAACCGAAAAAAAACCGAAGAAACCGAAAAACCGAATGCGCGCAGAATGTACAAGGGGCATGCAACAGACACTAGCTTCCGGTCTCTGCTCTCAAAGCCTCAAAGGTACATCACATCATGATTACATGGGACCGCAAAGCACCACATACATATATATAAAAAAGTTTATCGGTAAACACCTTTGATGGCTCGGCATCATTACTGTCTCAAGATTGGTTAAAATTTTCATCATACTAGGAGTGTATTCTTGGCTTTTCGTTTGGTTTGCTTGCAACCAGGCATCATGACTTGTCTTATAATCTGGCATGGCATACCTTAACTAATCCCTCACAAATGGCATCAAAGTCCATAAGAAGGCAGTTAGGGCATAATCTTCTTTCTGTATTAAGATATACATATTAAATTGATCGAAGGAATTCACAACTCAGGCCAACGAAAGGATATGCATTTGTCTCAACTTCTCGAGTTGGTGACTTGGTGATCTATGGGACAGCAAAGGATTAAGATTCTTCGGCCAGGTTCTTTCCATACCAGCTTCTTCTGTTTAATTTACTATGCAAAGTTCATGCCTATTTAACTTTATTTCATCATTGCTCTTATTTGATGAATATATACTACCTACCAGGCTACCACTGAGTCTGGTATGTTAGCTGTAATGTTGTGAGTTACCTGTGAAGTAATTCATCAACTCCAGTCTCTAGGAATGAGCTTTATACTTTTGTACTAGTATTACTATTTGGTCACTGCACTGTTAAAGAATCTGAGTGTTTTGATGGAGACTATTAGTACAGTGAGTAAGTACTTGTCTGTAAAAGGCTAAGGTGCATCCTAGTAAGTCTATTTGTCTCGCTAGTCACTATATCGTTTGCAATTTGCGTTAACTTTGGTAAATATGGTATTTACCGATACCGCACCGAAATAAATTGGGATTTACCGATACCGAACCGTATTTTCAAAAATACCGTATACTACCGAACTAACAATACCGTATTTACCGTATATACCGTATATACCGAACCGATTTTACCGAACTAACCGAACGCACAGTCCTATGTCTCACCGAACGAAGAGAACATTTTCTAGTGGCGCGTTTGTCTGTCGCATACTCGCATTCATTGCATCACAGCAAACGCTGAATGAATCATACGGCCCCTGGTATCATGGAAACCATGTCCTCTAGCCTCTGGTTTTCGCTGCCCGTCAGTCCCATACCTCCGCTCTCACCGTCACTCCAAGAGCATGTGGTAAAAATCTGTAGCTGACCCATGTGAGCCACTGCGTTAAAAAAGGATTGGTTTAGGGTGTGTTTGGTTGAGTTGTGGCTTCTGAAAAAGCTGTTATGAGCTGTGGGTTGTGGAAAAGCTGTTGTAGGTTGTGGGCTGTGGAAAAGTTGTAAACTGTTTGGTTCAAACAAGTATAAAACTTACCTCATATCTATATTTTCCTTGAAACAACTGTGAAACAGCTCTCTATTTTCACCATTTCAAAAAGCAGAAAGCTAAAAGCCAAAAGCAGGGTCCAAGGTTCTTTCAAAACTGTACTACCCAAAAGTAGCTGCTTCTGAAAAAGCAGCTTCTGATTTCTACCCCTTTGGTTGGCTTTTGGCTTTTTAAAAACAAAAACAGCTCCCAAAAGCTCAACCAAATGCACCCTTAATCAGGCGCCATCGAATGAGTTTGTATTTGTAAATTTTCAGATCTCCATGCGATTGCCTGTGTGCTGAAATCAAGACATCAAATAAGCCACCACGAGCCTGGATTGCTTCTTTAATTGAAAAGGTGTGCTTTGTAAACCTTTACATGGGGACTTTTTAGTGTATTTGGTACTGTTTGTTACTGTATTTATAAAATAGTCGTATATCAAGCATATTGATAAAAATAGCGTTTTTACCGTTCAGTGGCCGGACGACAACACCCGTGGGCTGATGCGCAGCCGCTGCCGCTCCATGAGCGAGCTGAACAATAGGCAGCCTGCTGTTCCACCACCAGACGGCGACAGGGCCTGTCGCCCCATGGCAAGAGGGTAGGTGATTAAACCGGCCGATTAGCCAGCTTAATAATCTGCCCTAATTAATTTTTTGCTTACTATTTGTTTGAATTTTTAAATACAGCAAATGAGTAAAAAATTACAAAATTTTACGTACAGCTTTCCAACACAACGTACTTAACTGTGTAATTTTTTGGCAATTTTATCCACCGTGAATGTTGCTTAAAAAATCGTATTGTGCACGTAAAATTTTGTAATTTTTTTATTCATTTGTTATATTTAAAAATTCAAACAATAGTAAGCAAAAAATAAATTATGGTAGGTAATTAAGCCAGCTAATTCGTGGGCTTAATCACATACCGTCTTGCCATGGGACGGCATGCCCCTATCGCCGTTTAGTGGTGAGACGGCAAGCTGCCTACCTTTTGGCCATGGGATGGTAAGCAGCTTGCCGTCTGCTCATAGTGCGGCAATGGCTACACGTCGGTCTATTGGCATTACTGGCCACCAGATGACAAAAACATCATTTTTATCAATACATCAGATATACTGTTATTTTTATAAATACAATTGTAAACAGTGCTAAATATACTAAAAAGTCCAAAAAAATTGCTACAAAGAGGAAACGTGTCTGTATAATGTACAGAGATACTGTATTCGACAGAATGTCCAGCTCAGTCTGGCGTTGTGTCCCACATTGCCACTTGATTAGTACTAGCATTACTTGAGGAGCAGCAGTTTGGTCGCAATACATGTGCGTTTGACATAGATCCTGTAACGCCCCCCAATTTTTGGGACCAGGGACGTCGTACGGCCCGCAACAGCCCAGGAGTTCCGTTGCGGCGTAACAGTGTATCAAGCCTGCTTACGAACAATTAAAACAAGTTAATTTAGTTGAAATATGACCTAATGGTCAACTTTAATGACAATACGGGCGTCTAAGCCCAAAACTTAACTTACATATAGAAGAGCCGAAGAAAACTCCACAGGAACGCTTGAGTGCGGTCGTGACCCTAATGCGAAATCTTGAATTGCTTCCTTTTTCTTCTGGTATCTATTGGGGGAAAATTAGGCAAGCCTGAGTACTCCCACCCCGTACTCAGCAAATCACATGTGGAAAATGCTATATAATTATATGCCAGGATTCTCGGGTGGAGGGAGTATAGTGTTTTATTACGAGGTGGATGCAATTTTATTTGCAAACGAATAAACTTTTAAAACAATTGCTCCTTAAGATCAGGGGTTTTCTGTTATCAGATAAAATATCATCATTATTCAATTTAACAACCTCAGAAACACTACTTATGCCTTGTTTTTGGAATCACCCAATTAACACAGCTTCATTAACCGGAAGCACGGCGTATTCGAATACCATTTATTTCACTCTGCAGAGTTGCTCAACTTTACCCACACGATCCCTTAACTCCCGCTAAAGAGTTAAGGAAGCCAGGTCGTTTCACTGCTCAATTTTCTATATAGGCTCTACCCGATAGCATCACTCAATCACGGCCACAAATTAAACAACAACTTCTCCCTGCCGTTTTAAGTGTCTACTACCGTTGTTAGGTACCCGCAGCATACCTAACTCCCCGGCATCCTGTCATCTCATCCTGTAGAGTTTCAATCAAATTGAGCAGCTACTAAACCAGTGTTGACAAGTCAACTCCTGTGGTTTGAGCGGTCACTATGTCTGTTACTTGGCACAAGGTTCTTGTCCTTATATTTTTCACCTGAGGCACTCAACCACAGCTTCCCCTGTGCTCAACAGCACTCACCACCACCAACTCAAACCAGCCTCCATCCTAGGGTAAAGCGATGGGCTAAATCCGTTACCCGGAGCCCCACCAACCTCTTTACCCAAAGTTCAACCCTAGGATAAAGAATTGGGCTAGATCCACAACTCGGAAACCCAACCTCTTTACCCTAGGTTCTGTGGACGCCGGTCCTAGGATACGGTGTCCCATACCATCCTACCCTAGCTCCGGGTTTTCCAAATCTATCGGCCCGCAGCCAACACCTTAGTAGTGTAAAGATTCTTCATGAGATGTAAATATCATATAGTTATATATATGTTATCAAGTAATTATAGCTAGGGTTATCAAAGGCATGGCAACAATTGATCATGGCATTTGCAGGTGGTAGGAAGTATCTAAATATCATGTCATTCTAAACATTTTATTTTACGCAAACTACCATTTCGCAACTATCAATAATGAAAATATATAAGTAAATAATGTAAGTTTCATGGGATTCAATATGATCAAAAACATGTGACTTGCCTTCTGTCCGTTGCTCTTGATTAGCTTCAAACTTTACGATCCTTCGGTTGACCAACTCGCTTGGTCCGTGCACTAGCGTAGAAAACGAAGTCCAACCGGTTCCTGCTTTGCAAAATGCAAGCTGGGAACAAAATCCAAATTAAAAACAAGAAAGAGTATAAAGAAAATTAGGTTGGTTCGGGAGGTCGGGATTCGACGGGGTTTGGTGGATGGATATGGCTAAATCTGGATCGATAGGCTTAGAATGATTAAAAGAGACATAAATGTTGGACGGATTTTGGGAATAGAAGATAGACATTTGAACTTAGATGGTCGATCCTTGAATTGGTAGATTATGAATGTATCAAGATTTAGTTTAGATTTAACAAAGGGATTAAATTTTATAGGATCTGAGGGGGTGGAATGGTGGAATTTGAATTGTAAGGATTTAAGATTGAATCTTGGTGAAGTTTTTACCTTTTACACTTTAAATTTGTGAGAACGGATGCCACCTTTGCATTTAAAATATTAAACTAGTGAAATGGTATGTTTTTGGGATTGATGTTAATATAAGAGTGAAATTTAAATAAATAAGAAGCTGAGTTTATGGAAATTAATTTTATGGAGATTGGTTTTTATAAAGCTAGGTTTGTGAACTAATAACCTTTGGATTTTTAGAATTTAATTTGTGAGAACGGACACTAGATTTGAATTTAGAATATTCTACTGATTAAAATGGTGTATTTATATTTTTGGGGGTTTTTGAATTTTTATATTCGAGTGAACAGTAACGGGCAATTCGCGCGGGGCACTGTGCTGAGCGGGCGGGGACTGTGCTAAGGCGGCCCAAATCAAATCGGCCTTTCGGCCCACTTCAACCCGCGCGCGCCCTCGGCCCACTCGGCTTCCCGGCCTGGCTTCCGCGCGCGTGCGAGCGCTCTCCGCTCGCCCGCTGGCTCGTGGGCCACGGCCTTTGGCCGGCCCGCCTGAGCGACGCGCGGACGAAGCATCGTCGCCCGATGGCGATCGGATGGCAGGGCTTCTCGGGACTTCGCAACCGTCCGATGGAGAGCAATCGAACGTCTGCGGCATTGTCTTCAACCTCCGGCCGAGCTCACTCCGGCAAAAACAGAGGAAAGAGGACGCGGTGGCGTGGTGATAGCGAAGGCCTTCCGGAGAAATTGGTGGCTCAGGAAGATGCGGCCCGAGCTTATGAACCCCTTTTAGGGCATTGGAAGGCGGGAGAAAGTGAGATGGCGGCTAACGGCAGAGGGGAAGACGGCGGCCACCCCGGTGGCGCCATGACTATTTAAAGCCGCTCCGACAGAATTGGAAGGGTTTTAACCATCCACATGACATGGCAAACCCGGTGGTAGACTTGGTTTAGGCTAGGGTGACTTCGATTAAGCTGTCCACGGGAAGGTGGTTTGGGCAAATGGTGGACTTCGCCGGCGGAGCTCCACGGAGATGCTTATGTTAAATTGAGCTTACCACTACACTTAGCATACCAGGGAGAGGTTATAACTGAAAGTAATTCGATTATGATAGAGAAACGAGGAAGATCAAGCGTGTGGCTTACCGGCTCAGGAGAAGAGATTAACGGCAACTCGGTGGTCTTGAGCCCAAATTGGTGACTTCGGAGGGTGCAAGGGAGTGGTATGAAGCATTCCACAGTGACCGAGGAGCTTGCAATGCACGGGAGAGTGGTGGCAGCGGAGAGGCGGCTCGGGAGAGCTTCGAAGGCAAGGGGGAGAAAGGGGAATGACTCTGGCGTTGAGCAGAGAGTGAGTGAGGGTGAGGTGTCCCTGTAGCTTTGCAACAAGTACTAACAACTTGACTCGTGGCTCATGCCGAGAAGGATCGAGGGGGAGAGAGCAGCGGCCAGGGGAGTGGAACCGAAATCGCGGTGGCGCACGGGCCAAGGAAGGGCAGGGGCGAGAGGATGACCGGTGGGGTTGGCTGCATAGGGGTGACTTCGAGCGGAAGGAGGCAGTGTCAAAATATCTCGGGTGGAGACGACAGCGCATGCGGCGAGCAGAGTGCGAAGGCGGTGGGGAGGCGCTGCGAGCGCAGGGGCGCCAGGGGAGGAACGAAGGCGAATTACCCGAAATGGAAAGCGTATTTCAGCAGAATTTCCAAATTGGGAAAGGAGAGGTAAATCAAGCAAAATTCACAAAAATTTTTAAAATTGAAAATTTTGGGGTGTTTCAGATCCGAGTTTAATTACCAACAGCTATATAAAACACCGTAGTCCAAATGATATTTTAACTTTCTTTAAACCACGAAACAACGGATTGTTTACTTTGTTTTGACCTGCAACCACCCGGTAAAAAGAACAATTCCTTCCCTCACACTTAGAGATGGCAACGGGTAAATACCCATCGGGTATTGCCATTCCATACCCGTACCCGCTAGGTGTAAATTTACCCGTCGGGTTACCCGTATCCGCACGCGGGTAGGAAAATTTACCCATACCCGTACCCACGCGGGTATTACTACCCGACGGGTAACCCGTACCCGCAAGCATACCCGATTCAACACATAAGAATATCATCAATTTAGACATTCATTAATCATACATGCCAAGCACAAAAGTGTCTAATGATCAAAATTAGTACATCACATAAACATACTTGACATGACCATATCAACATATGACAAACAAATAAACAATCAACAACAAGTAGATAATAAAATTAACATTTGAGTGGGATGTCTAGTTGTCTAATGCGGGTATTCATTACCCGCGGGTAGGCGGGTATGGGTAGTATATACCCACACCCGCACCCGCCTACCCGACGGGTAGAGGATTTCGCCCAATAACGTACCCATGGGTACATAAAATTTTCCATACCCGTCTCTTTATCGGGTAAAACCCGTCGGGTATTCGGGTATCGGGTACCCATTGCCATCTCTACTCACACTTGCGCATCTACTTGTCAAAGACTTCTAACCACTACGATCCATTCTTTGAAATAGCAACACAGAATACCAGCACTCTCGCCTACACACCACAAACACTCTAGCTCTGGATGAGTTTATTTGAGCTATATTTTTATCTTTGAACTTTTTTTTTGAATTCTGACTGTTCGTAAGAGATAATATGTAAAGAAAAACAACTGCATACGATTTTGGCTAGTATAACTGAACTTGGTACAATGTCTGCTACAATCTACCATACACCCCACCTTAGAAAATATACTGTCCAAAAATTAGTTCCTATAGCAACAGAAATTAAAACCTAAGCATAAACCCTTGAGAACCTGTCCAAAGCGAAAAGCTAAGTATAAGCCCTAAAGCCAAAGTCTCGGTGACGAATACCATACACCACTGCGACGTAACGGCGGCACACGCCCAGATCTCGCAGCCAGAAATCAGACGCGGCAAGAAAAACCAAGTAAACTCGCGGCAAGTGACCGACAATAACACAAGCAGCGCGCCGCATTTTGCAGCAGCCGGAGAAACGGCTAAACCTCGTCCTCCGCGACCAACCTCAGCCCCGCAATCTGCACCCGGTTTTTGGGAGCCCCCCACTGATTTCCAGTTTTCCACGCACGAGTCCAAAACCGCGCATACGCACACGGCAGCGACGGCGCACTACTCCCATCAAAGCGTGCAAGCCAGCTCTCCCTACAAAAACCAACACGCGAGCACCTCCCAGCAGCCAGCCTAACACTTCACCGATCGAACCGAGCAGTCGAGCGCACCGTATCAGCAAGACTACCTACGGCACAATCCGATGGCGAGCGGTAGCGGGAAGGCGAAGGCGTCGTCGTGGGCGGCGGCGATGAGCATGGGCACGGTGGAGACGCTCAAGGACCAGGCCGCCCTGTGCCGCTGGAACCACGCGTTCCGGTCAGTCCAGCAGCGCACCAGTAGGGCGGCCGCCGGGAACGGCACCAGCTGCGGTAAGAGCGGTGCGCGTGCGCTGCCTTCCTCCGGTGGCGCCCCGGCGGCGGCGAGGAGGAAGGCGAAGCAGCAGGAGGAAGAGCTCCGGACAGTGATGTACCTCAGCAACTGGGGCCCCAACAACTAGCTGAGATGACTTAGATTAGATGCTTTAGGTTGGTTTGTTGCACGACTTTGTGCGGGCAGATGAATTCGACTGCTTGTGTAAGATACTAGCCTCATAGGCGCGGCGCAACGCCGCGCTAGCCACCGTGTGTACCGAAGTAAAAGAAGCAATGATCTGTGAGGAGTT
The DNA here is from genome assembly GCA_017311315.1 of Dendrocalamus latiflorus. Classification (NCBI taxonomy): domain Eukaryota; kingdom Viridiplantae; phylum Streptophyta; class Magnoliopsida; order Poales; family Poaceae; genus Dendrocalamus; species Dendrocalamus latiflorus. Next base: position 35,606,964 of record CM029656.1, on the reverse strand, counting down.
TTTTTAAAAAACCCGAGGGCACATGCGCATTTTAGAAAAAGCTAAAGGGTCTTTTCGTAAAAAAGTGAGGACCCGTATGTAACGAAACGAGGATCCGTACGCAATTTAGAAAACCGCGGGGTGCTATCCTGCAAATTGGAGGGGTGTTTTCAGAAAAAATCGCAGCCAAAAAACCGCCAGGTACCTTTTCGCGAGGAAAAAGAACTTTTCCGCGAGAGAAAAGGACCTCTACGCAATTTCCGGAAAGCCGAGGGAAAACGCCTCTCCCGACCGTACGCGAAACGCGCGGACACGCGCCGGCCGAGGGAGGCCCGCGGGGTGACATGGGGACTCTCCGCGCGGAGAGTCCCCGGAAATATAGGCTGGTGATACAGAGATATGACGCAGCAACTAAGAGCTTGGATTTTGCACAATTGTATCCCCGCGTCCTCTGTGTTTGAACTTTCAGACGAGATACGTCGGGAAGGAATTCAGAAACAGAAACCGATTTCCTTCCTTCCAGCCTCCAGGCGTCCAATCAGTAACAGAGTAAAGAATCCGCAGCATCAGCGTGACTGTGTAAGGCATTCTGATGAATTCATCGTGGTTAGCCGAATATGATGAAGAAAAAAAGATCCATTCTGCAGGGAAAATGGCATCTGATGGACCCATGTCATAGCTTTGGTATCCTTATACTGTTCATTAACACTGTGCGTAGCTTTTGTTCTAATCCAGTTCAGTTACATCCACTCTCAATTTATCTCACTCTAGATAACCTGAACGTCCCTATCTATCCCACGAAAAATTCTATATGTCACGGGGGCACAGATGAATCTGTGTAACGAGCTAATAGAATGCTGACACGTGACATAGAAGTACCGTAGTAATACTGTACAGCATGTAGCATGTACTGTACAGCAGTGTAGCACCACGGAAAACTTGCAAACCTTGCCGAAAAAGTGCGTGCAGTGTTTTTTCCTGTGCTACACATGTCAGCATCCTATTGACTCCTTACACGAGTACAACTGTGTCCGGTTACACAATAGAAGTTCTATCCCACCCACCAGATTCCAGTACCTGGGAATGGGATCCTCTCGGAGAAACAAGTCAAGAAAAAAAATAGTAGGGTGATTTTCAGTGATTCCTAGCCATCCGATTCAGAAAGAACGATCTAGATCAGCTATTACAGCAATCTCACTACAGTAAAAAAAACTGTGACATCACACCACTGCGCTCTGCTACATTCTCACAGTACTGTAGCGAAATTGCAATTCCGCCTCAGTGTTGCGCACTGTATGTCATGTTGCTCCTCGGGCTTAGGGCGTGTTCGTGCAGGCTGTGTCTAATGGCTTAACCTAAAAATAAGCCATTAACCTAAAAATAAATAGTAGTTGCTAGAAAGAGTAGCTTTAGAAGAATAATATAAGCGATAGAGAAAAAGAGAAAAAGATATGTGTGCGTGACATGAATGAGAGGAGTAGGATGCGTGATGTACTCTTAACCCTCTATCTTATCCTCAGAGTGAGACATGAGCGAGAGAATTAGATAAGGCGTTTCGAGAAGCCAGATGTTTATATTAGTTTCTGACTTCTCTAAATAGAAACCAGAAACAAAAAATAGTACCAACACTCTTTAGCTCCTTTGCTCCTTGGGGTCAGAGGAGTCCGTTCCCATTACCTGTGTGCTGTAGCTTGAGGGGGAGTTTGTATTGAATTTTGGTTGTGGCTTATGGTTTTTAGCTGAAAATGAATAGTAGAGATTAAAAGAAGTGACTTTTAAAAGGAAAGAGTGAGTGGTGGAAAAAATGAGAGAGATGCATGCATGTAATGGGAGCGAGATGAGTGAGGTATGTGATGTAACCATGACCCCTATTTTATCCTCGAAACAAGTCGATAGAGAGAAGAGTGGAGAAGTTGTTTTAAAAAAACCAAGTGTTTATATTGATTTTTAATTTTTCTAAACAGGAGGAATAAACAAAAACCAATATTCGGTATGAAGTGGCAGAAGAGAGGAGGCAGATATACCACATTTTACTCTAGTACGTCCAAAATCCACACGATAACACTGAAGGGTCCCCATCTATGGCCCCTATCAGAAAATTTTCCCCTCTGCTACATCACGCTTGAGTCCTTGACTGCTCCTTCCCGACAAGCTGTACGCATGCACCATTTCATTTCGTTTGTCCTCACGTGACAAATTGCAGGCCAGCAGGTACTGAAAATCAGGTACATGGAATACTCCCTATCTCATTCACAGATGACAACCACCAACAACACATCAAAAAAAGAGAGAATAACGTGGGCTGATCGAAGCAGCTGCAGAACCAATCCAGGCTGAATTTGGTGGTTTTGGAACTGAACTGCACAGCACCATGCTCTCCACTCCTTGCATATTTATACACAGACCACCAGCCTACCACCTTCCTTCAGCAAGAAAATTCAGAAATGGCAATCAAATCCTCCGTGAATTCCAGAGGGAGGTTGGGTTTCAGCATCAACTAGCCTGAGGTACGCGACTAGGGTGTTACTGAGAGCGGTGGCGCAGGCCATAAGGGTCAGGCAGCCGGCCGTGTTGGAGGATCGTATGGTACAATCAGAGATGGAGTTGAAATGATTATTTTCATTTTTTTGATACTTAAAAACTAAATCTCAAATCAAAAGAAAAACAATCTAATTTTACCAGTTGTAGATTTCAATTGCAACATGCTCGACTGCTTGCACAATGGCTCGCTTGACCTTTTTACTCGCACTTGACGAACGCTTCAACCGCTCGCTTCGACCGCCGCTGCAACCACTCGCTACGATCACTCGCTTGACCTCCTTTGCACGTAGTCGAACTCTACCTCCAGTAGAAAGCTTTGATCGTTCGAACGCTTTGCCCGCTCGAACGAGAACTCATCGAAGACACACACCGTGCTCGTATCGCGCAATATTGAGATGTGTTAGCACGCCGCCACTGAGAACACAAGAAACACGATGCTCGAAAACCACATCGTGCTTCGATTGAGACAACAAGACGATGTTGGTGGTGATTTCTTTTCTTTGAGATAAGCTCTGATATTTTACTTCTATATCATGTTTGTGGCTACAAGGCGTCCTCACAGTACCCCTAAAAACTCTAGCACAGAAAGCATTCACAAAACCACGGCTAAAACTCTTAGCCTCTACCTTCTTTTATATGCTAGAGTCCTAAATCGTGTTCAACTTAAACACAAATACAAAATCATATCTCTTACTCAAATCAAGGAATCTGAAACCCTTCCGAACACGAGTTTTATTTAAACTCTCAATCTTCTCAGTTATGGACTCCATCCACAGCTCCAAACACAACACGTCACGAAGCCTGCAGGATCACAACTCCCGTATCTTCATCATGCCTCATCAACTTTTGTGTTGAAGCCTCCAAGACTGCACCGGTCGTAACTTCTCCACGTATCACCACCTTTGATCTTTACGTGTTCCAGCATTAGTCTGATCACCTCATGTGACATCATCAACCGTCTAGACCTCAGATTTCCTCATCCTAGTCATGGTTCTCCTCGTCACCAACTATGATCATCTCCACACCCACCTGCACATGCAAAGACCAAAGGAACATTATTTGGGCACAAGTTCTTCCCAGCATAACCGTCATCAATCCACATAGTCAAACCACACCTTTAACCATAACTCAACACCAACCAGGTCGTCTAAAACTACCGACAAGTAAAGTCTACGACTATCGACCAGTAAAATCTACGACTACCGATCAAAAAGTCCAAGACTACCGAGTACTGACTAGGTACTGTAGCTACGACCATAGAAAACTACTATAGCTACGACCATCGACAAAAGCACTGTAACTTACCATCTTCAACCTGGTATGATCGTTCTGTTGTAGTTGATGTTCCGTGGTCGAAATGTCGTGATCGAAACTGGACATGGTCGAAGTCGGATGTGGTCGAAGTCTAACGTGGTCGAAGTCGAACGTGGTTAAAGTCTTATGAGGTCGAAGTTTGCCATGGTCGAAATCTACAGTGGTTGACTTACCGTGTCGAAGTCTGTCGTGGTTGAAGTTTGCTATGGTCGACGCCTGTCGATCGGACCTGCCAACCAGACCATCTGTCATAAGGCCAATCAGACTACCGTCCGTTCCTCCGATAACACTCGAACGCTGTCTGATACAACAATGCCACTCGAACATCGTCCGATGCCTCAGTTCTACTTGAACACCGTCCGATGATCCAATGTTACTTGAATACCGTCCAATACTTCTATGGCACTCAAAAGCCGTCTGGTGCGACTCGAAGCAGACTAAAACCACACGAATCCGATCAAAACAACTCGAGTCGATCAAAATCACTTGGAACCGATTGAAACCACTCGAGCGCGATTGAAACCACTCGAATGCTATGTAAAACAACTCAATCTAGATTAAAACTTTCACAAACACAAATTTCAGTGTAACCTAAAAGTTAATTATTTATTATTACTAAATGCACGACCACCCGCATTATCTAAAAGGTGTCCAAGCGATGTCTGGCGCTGTAAAGCCGTCGACGTCAGGAGCAGCTCATCGGCCGCAGGCCAGGCAGTTCTCCGGTGGCCTAACCGAGTCGACGGAAAAGGCAGTCGCGGTGGAGAGGATGACGAGGAGAGCAGAGAAATCCGAGAACGTGATGCACATCGTGTGCTGGGTATTGAGTTTCATGCACCAACCAATTCACCCAAAAGCTTAAGCTGATGAGGAAAGATGATCAATTTACTTATACTTCAACACTCCCCCTCGCGTGTAGGCTCTCTTAGGCCTAATACGTGGAATAGAAGTGGACTGCAATTATTTTTTTAATTGCGTCAGCCAGGTCTTGAACTCGAGACATCTTGACTCTGATACCATATTGAGTTTCATGCACCAATCAATTCACCCAAAAAGTTTAAGCTGATGAGGAAAGATGGGCAATTTACGTATACTTCAACACAGGCGACCAATTAGACGTACTGTTTGCTCTGCTTAGGCGTTAGTTGAGCCGAGAGGCATGTACGATTATTGTAGTACGTTGTTAATTCACCATGAAAACGGAGAGATGTAAAATTGTCACAGCATTAGATTATCTGTACCTGCACGATTCTCGATTTTTCTTTAGAAAAGATGCTCAAAATTTGTTCTTTTGCTGAACTTCATAGTGGAAATACGCCATACATGGGTAAAATGATCTTTGCACTCAGGGTTAAGATGTTCAATTGGGCAATTGGCCATTTATTACAAGACCATTCTTTTGTCGAATTTGGTGACCCTGCAAGATTTAACTTTCGCAGAACCGCTCTGTTCAGATCATATCATGCACACGAAAGTGTACAGTCATGCTGCAATTTTCACATGAACGGCAAGGCTATGCACAACTAACTCAACAAATAGATTCAGGAGTTGGAGAAATGAAAGACATAACATCTCATAGAAAAATCACTGCAAATAGAATATGCACACAGGAACAAATAGGTAGATCAACACAACCTCGTTCCAAGAATTAACAGTATCGATGTATCCATAGATGATTAACATATTTACATCTTCTTTCACCCCTCGTAGATAAATTCGCGCAAAAGTAACCATGCATGGCGCCTTCACACACCACATGGTAACCATGCGTCAACTACTAATCTTCTAAGTGTTGGGCCCCCAGACGGAGAGGAACATGACGGTGCGGAGCGACTGCTCCGCCCTCCTCCGCCCTCCTCGCCGCCGCGGCGCTCACCCTCCCCGAGTCCACCGACCCCGCGGCCGGCGCCCTGCTCCTCGCCATCGACGACGAGGACGACTGCGCCTTGTCCTTCACCGACCTGGCGGTGCTCTCCCGCACGGCCTGCGCCGCCCGCGCGCCCACACGGAAAATCATCGCCCGTGCTACCGCTGCCTGATCTCCCACGAAAATCACCCGCTCTCGTCTTCCTGCTTGGGTCTTATATACGGAGGAGAGGGAGGCGTTGGGAATATGCGGTCTCGGCTTCTGGTGGAAGAGCGCGGCACGCGGGTTTGTTCCTCGCGGGAAGGTTATCGTCTGAAACAGCGGGCGTTAGCTGCGGATGTGGATAAGTCTGGAAGCAGTCTTGTCTTGCCTTGTCACTGAACGTTATCCTCTCATGTGGTGTCATCTGGAAAGCGCTCGGCTTGAAACGGAATAGTTTGCAATAATTATCGTTTTTGAAAGGTGAGTGTGTAATGATTATCGTTGCTTTGATAGATACGTGAGATCTTTTAGCCTATAGCTAATGATCTATGACTGTATTTGATAGCTTTGATTTTAATATGTGTATTTGTATAAACGAATCACATATTGATAAGTCGTTTTGAAAAATTCAACTAATAAACTGTCTTAGAAAGACAACAAAGAAGTTATATTTATTTATTCGAAGAAAACTATAGTCTGAAAAGGAGAGGATAAGGGGTTCTCATTCTACCTCATTCATATATATAACCTTCCAAGATGGTTTAAAGGGGGTAGATCTTCTCATTCTTACTCACTAGCTTTCTCTGTAGCTCTTAGTGCTATGTTTCTTATGAAGAAAATTATAGCTATGCTACAACATATGCCTAAGATGATAACAAAATATGTTATGTATAGTTAGGTGGTATATTTGGTGTAAGTAACTATACGTCGGAGTAGGTGGCGCAGCGGTTACGTGCATGTATAGTGCCATTGCTCGAGGATGCTTATGCGCGTTAAAACTCCGGCCGCGCATTCCTCCGGTCATGGAAGCTTCGGAAATCGCGTTTCTAGCTAGGGAGAGAAACAATACTACCGATTGAAGTTGAGAATGATTCAAACGGTATGCCAGGCTTCAAAATAGCTCATCCAGAATTATCTACGATTGAGCCTGCGTATGCTTACGGGTAGGTTTCCTGATGCCTTTTTTTTCTTTTCATCCTAATGTTAACGTTTATGTGAACAAACTAAATACCGATAAATCGATAAATTATTTTGAAAAACTATTCTGATAAATTATTTTAAAAATAATAATAAAAAATATGTCTTGTTTATTTGTTTTGGAGAGCATTCCACTGTCTGGATCGATTGTATTCTTTCTGAACAATAGGCAGAGCCGCAGAGGAGGAAATTTGGACGATTTTGGCACTGTTGCTACCGCAAATTCTAAAAATAGCGCCGATGTAAACAAAATTCCAAACGTAGCCCACAGCCGACCGCACCATTTAACGGGGAGGCGACACGTGTTAATGGTGCGGTCGGGGAGCGCACGATATGGAGGTGGTGCGGTCCCCGACCGCACCATTTGCCCTGACATGACCGAGTGGTGCGGTCCCGACCGCGCCACCTCCATATCGTGCACTCCCCGACCGCACCATTAACACGTGTCGCCCCCTCCCCCCCTTAAATGGTGCGGTCGGCTGGGGGTTAGATTTGGAATTTTGTTTCCACCGGCGCTATTTTTGGAATTTGAAGGATTAACAGTGCCAAAAGCGTCCAAATTTCGCAGAGGAGCACTGCTCTGCCAGTTGTCAGTACAAGACCTGGGCTTTCTCCTTTGTATTTCACTGACATGATGGGCCGACTGAAAGAAACAATAGTGGGCTCGTACAACTTGCCCCGGGCTGTTTAAGGCGTTTACCGGATGGTGGACGTCCACAACACAGTTCATGGGGCCTGTTCTTTTTCTCCGAAGCTAGCGGTTTTTGGTTTTTACTATAGTACCTAACTTCCAAATGAAGTATTTTCTCAAGACGGGGTCTACAAGTTAAACGATCTACACGTTAAAATCCCAACATTTGTACCAGCCAAAATCGCAAATGAGTATCTGTCTCTCTATAATCTGTACCGTAAACAGCCAAAATTTAAAAATTTCAGCCAAAAGTTATAAAGCCGCAGCCATTGCCAAACAGGCCCTATATGTAGCAAGTGGCAACTGGACCCGGCCCATTATGATCCATGTCAGTTGGGCTCAAGGCTTTGTACCTGACCCATTTGATCAGTCGGTTCTTGTCGGGAGGCGATGCGCGGTGGGCGGCGACCCGCGACGCCGTCAGAGGCGGGCGGCGAGGACGCGGCCTGGCGGAGAGTATCTGGCCGGCGATGGAGGGGAGGAAGCCGCCGAAGACCGCAAGAACGATCACTTCACCACTCAAGAACTCCACTCTGAAGTTCTTCCCACCACCGGCTGGCTGGGAGGGGCAAATGCACCATCAGTTAGACAGTAGCTACCTAAGTCATCAGTCACCACGCAGTTTGCGCAATTTTTTTCTCTATAAATTGAATGCATATAACATCATCTTATCTGTATAAAGAGTGAAGGTAATGTCGGGATAATTTGTCAAAATTTTGTCCCAGTTCCAACCTAGTGGTATGCAGGCAATATATTCAGGTGTTAGGATTGGGACAGTTGTGAGCGGGGAGTTTCTTCGCAGCAAAGTGTGACCAACTCGGATGGTAGGCCCGTAAGACTGCAGGATGTGCACATTCCGCGTTTGAAGTTTCAGGATTGGTCCATCCAGACTAGAGTACTAGACTGATCCCAAATCTTTTTCTAACCAACTAATGACATTTCCACAATAATATATTATATATGGCCTTTGTTTGTCCATCTCTCAGAAGCTAGGCATTCAGAGGTGGCATGGACAGACAGTGACATCTTGCAATAGTCAAATTTGTATTCTTTTTTTAGATCGTCACGCTATCATATCTAGTTGACCAAATGCTTCTGTTGAAAAATGGTGCATAGTCAATGCCTTGGGTTGCAAAAAACACGCAATTTCCTCTCTGACGTGCATTCCACTGTGCAAAGAATAAAAGGCCAGCTTGATTTAGAGAGTTTAGTGATACTAACTTCCCAATTGGCATCATGCATTTCTGCGTATTTGGGTACCTGAAGAGGTGCATCATAAAGCAAATGGGTGATTCCAAGGGTTCTAACTTCATTCTTGCATGTGTCTGAATTCCTTTTCTTTACCTGATTTCTTATCATGTAATCTTTGTTCATTCTGAAATTCAAAATGAGCAACCTCAACTATCAGTTATTCCATAACGAACTGTTTTCCAGATCAGATTTTCCTAAGCATGCTGTTGTTCAGATTATGATAATCTCAGGTTGAGATTTTACGAACCCTTTTGTGTATCAGTGTAATTTCCGTGGCAGTAGCTTCTGATGGATAACTGAAAGTTCTATTTGCATGAATAGCTATTTAGTTTTTTTGTTGAACTTTTCGCCAAACTGCAGGCATAAGGAGAATACAAGGGCCAAGACGTGTCATTGAAGAAGCTAAACCACCTGGAGACGAAAACATATTCGAAAGTAATTCGGTAAAAGGAGCAGGTCTGAGCTTACCATTAGTTGAGTTCAGCACGGTTCTTTCAGCAACGAACAATTTCAGCGACAAGCTTGGTGGAGGTGGATTTGGTCCAGTTTACAAGGTAGGGTCATTCAAACATTTTGTCCTGTCTTGGGAATATGATTGAACCTTGAATTCATTCTTGGTAATGTATCGAGATGAACACTTGGACCGACATAGTTGATACTACTTCCAGGGGAGACTACCAGATGGCCAAGAGATTGCTATTAAGAAGCTGTCGAACAGCTCCAATCAGGGATTGGAAGAGTTTAAGAGCGAGGTGATGGTTCTATCCAAACTGCAACACCGAAACTTGGTTCGGCTTTTCGGTTGTTGTGTTCATGGAGAAGAGAAGATGTTGTTGTATGAATACATGCCTAACAAGAGCCTTGACTCCTTTATTTTTGGTAAGTTTCAGTGTGATTATTGCAATTCTGACGGTGTGATTCTTTTTAGCAGTAAGCCAGTAACTGAACTTGTCTGCTAACATTTTGATGCTTTCATGACAAATTTATCAGATGAAAGTAAGAGACTTGTATTGGGTTGGAAGTTGCGATACAAGATTATTCAGGGAATTGTGAGAGGGTTACTGTACCTTCATCAGGATTCCAGGCTCAAAATTATTCATAGGGATCTCAAAGCGAGCAATGTTCTGCTTGATGACGATTTCAATCCCAAGATATCTGACTTTGGCATGGCAAGAATTTTCAGTGAATACCAACTTCAAGATCTTACTCACCGAATTGTTGGAACCTAGTAAAGCTCCTTTTCTCTTTTGTGTACTACAGTATAATTGAACAGGGAATTATATGATATAAGTCAAACTGTACTGACCTGCGTCTACAAAGTTGGTTCAGTATGGCTCACTTATTGCAGCATTAATGACCTACACATCTTGCTACTCATTCAGATCATACACAAACATTTTCCCCTTGCTAGTTGACATTACACGAAATCCCTAGGCAGCAAGCTGATGTGCTAAAATCTGTGGAATGCAGTGGCTACATCTCCCCGGAGTATGCAATGGAGGGTAAATTCTCTGAGAAATCAGACGTCTTCAGTTTTGGTGTGTTGATCCTAGAGATTGTGAGTGGCCGGAGGAACAGATCCTTCATTGATCACGAATGGTCAATGAACCTCTTGGGCTACGTAAGATACTAAGATGGCACTGTCTTCTCCATTTTACCATTTTTCCTGTCTAACAACATACTAATAATAACCGTGCATTTCATGCTTGCCTGCAATTCATAACATCCATTTCAGGCATGGACTCTATGGAAGGAAGGCAGTGTCTCAGAGCTGATTGATCCACTGATGGGAACAACTTACTCTTACAATGAAGTCTGCAGATGCATTCAGGTGGGTCTCCTGTGCGTGCAAGAGTTACCAGCTGATAGGCCAACCATGTCTCTGGTGCTCAGGATGCTGAGTGGTGATGTCACACTTCCTGCTCCGAAGCAGGCTGCGTTTTTCGTTGGAAGAGCTCCTCTGGATGACAAGGATACTGGATCAGGAAATCAGTTGACGTATACTGAATTGGAAGGCAGGTAGCCAGGTAGTGACTCTGTTTCAGCCTGCCGAAGTTTTAGATTATGGAGTATTTTACAAGCCCTTGTATTGGATTGCTAAAGTTGGTGTTTCACTACTTTCCTCTTCCTGTTACCTAGTACTACAGAAAACTTAATACTATAGACTTGTAATTTATGAACTAGACACGTATTTGGGAATGCCGATTGTATATACATGTGTGATCGTGAGGAAAATTTTACGGCTACTCCAATTTAGAGGACAGAGAGCACACTGTACTTTCAAAATTCTAACCCTAAAACAAAAGAGTACATGAGAGATGGGTTACATAATTAATCACATGTCTCTATCCCAATCCTTTTTTATAGATGTGCTAGCCAGCTACATCCACTTTTTAGTGTATATTATGTACTTAGCACAGCGGAAAAAACCCGTTAATCCCCCACACATAGGTTTTCTTCACATATGCTCATTTATATACGCTTTTCAAAGCGCATAAATCCGAATCCATTAAATCTTTAGTCTTGATCCGTCTTGATCAAACTAGCTCTACCTTAACCTAAACTGCTATCCGAAGCGTCACTCATGCACCGCGGTTTTAATACAAAGTAGTTTATGGTATTTTAGTGAAACTACCAAAATACCTCTTGTTGACTCGGTCATCATTATCTATTGCAAGCAATCGCTATGCTTGCTATGTGTAGGTGCACCACTAGCTTATTATGCGTCGCCAAGTCTCTCCTGTCATAATTCCATTAAACCACGACTCACTTGGACCGTCCAAACTATATGGTTACCTTTAACAATTTCCGCCTTTTTCGTGCTATGCTTGTGTTCATCGTCTTACTCGGCATCTTTGATTGTTCTAGACCTCAACTCCTCTGTAGAATCTTCTCACATGGTTCTTTATAATGTTTTGGAGCACATAGGTTCTCGTCGCTTTTATGCCCTGTTATCGTGGGATCAACTACGAGTGACTAGAGACTCCTAGACTTACTCCTAAACTAGTAACCCTAGCCCAGGGACCGTTGTGTTTTGAGATTTACCTTATATGTAGCTAGTCCAACTGAGTACAGTACAAACAATAGCTTATCTTTCCACTTAGCTAGGATCTGGTGTGTAGACTGCAGCTAGAAGTCCTTTGGGAAATTTCGGTTTTTCAGGTGTCAGGATCGCAATCACTACTGAAACTTCTCACTTCCATTTGTGGAGTTTTTGTTCTCCTGATTAATTCAGATTTCTGAATGCTCGATATACCTCACGATTTGTGCTCCACAGTGGTTTTTGACAGTCGTCGGCGTAGCTCCGATGGCACAAGTTCATGTTTTTTGTGTTCACCAGGCCCCATTCTTAGATTTCGGTGGTAGGTGGCAGGCGTGGCAACTGGTGGTTAGGAGTGAGGAGGTGAGGATATCAGATTAGGTTTTTAGGGGCAGTGATCAACAATGGCGACCCTTGTGGTAAATGGGGTGGGAGGTGAGTTTATGGAAGGGAAGATGGAGAGGAGATCCATTGGATGGAGACTAGAATGCCCCCGAAAATTAAGTGTTAGTCCACACACACCATTTTTTCCATATAATTTAAAATGTTAATGACAATTTGCTGTGTAGCAAAGAAGTATACTATATATACTAATCGCTATAGTTATATTCATGTTCTTCAAGCTTTCCAGAGGCTTGAAAGTTGCAATCGAAGCTAAAACTCTTTCAGACAAGACATTGTGTGATATGTTCTCTAAGGAGCAGTTGCATGTAGCCAAAACCACCCACAGTCTGTTTCTGTCAGCTAGTATCTGGGAACCGACGTGGGAGGAGGAATCCACAGACCGCAAGAGCTACCACTTGGCCACTCAATTCTCGAGTCTAAAAATTTATCCATCTTATTTACTATCATCTAAGAACACCTATGACCCATGTAAACTAGTGGTAAAGCACAAAGTTATGGTGGTTAAGGTAGTGGGTTGAAGCCCACGTTATCTTTCTTAAAATTAAAGATACATAGTTCCTCCTCCCGTTCGTTTTTGTTTTTTTTTTTGGTCTACAATGATCTGGATTTTCTAAAGAATGCTGCACCACTGGCAGGGAATCATTCACTTTGTTAGTAGAGGTGGCGAGGACTACTACGAGGCCGCCCGTGTCCTGGCGCGATGCAGGTGGGGGGAAGGCACCGACTTTTTAAAAGCTTATAGTAATTAATTTTTAAAATTAGCGTTTTTTTAAGAGTTTAGTAGTCGATTGTAATATATAATACAATGACCTTATTAATATAGATCAAAAATCACACGTAAGGTCTTGTTTGGTACAACTTCACCAACAGCTTCATGAGCTGTTGTGAGTTGTTTTTTTGCCAAACACCCTTTTTGCAAACAGCTTCATGGATGAAGCTCCTTAAATCATGCTCTCACAAGGGAATGGGGTGGGGTGAAGCTGAAAATAGTAGCTTTTTACAACTCTCTCCCTCAGGCTCGCAGTTCTAGGAACCCACTGCTCTTGTAGTTGACAGAAATTACAGCACTTTGCCACTGGGTCCCCACGCCTGTTTCCTCTCCTCCCGTTCGCACTTCTCTACCGTTTGTACTGATTTTAATTTTTTTTATTTTTTTATTTTAATTTTTTTAATTCATACTCATTCAAATATATTATTTTTTAATTCATATGACCATATACAAACATACAACTCCAAATGTTAGAACAAGTCAGGTAGACAGGGGCATCTTGGACAATTGCCCTCTCTCAGCCATGCATGAAGCTGTTGGTGAAGCTGTTTTGCCAAACAGTTTTCCAAAACAGCTTTAGCTTCACCGGTGAAGCTGCTCGTGAAGCTGAAACAAAAAAAAATAGTTTCACTAGTGAAGCTGAGCTGTGCCAAACAGGACCTAAGTATCTTTCTATACAAACTGTTATTATTCATAAACCAAGACCAATAGCTAAAGCCAAAAGTCTATATTAGTTGGCCCTAGATTTATCTCAGCTTAGTTCTTTACTGTTGGTTGGTTGTGTACCTCGATGTCAACCTTTCTTGTAACCAACTACTAACCTTGCGCACAAAAATTATATGGCCTTCTCTCTCCTCTCATAAGCTAGGCATACAGGTGACATGGACAGATGGTGACATCCTGCAATAGTCAAACTGTAGACTCACGTACAAGTAATGAATTCTTCTAGAACTTGGACTAAATGAGGTGCCAAACAAGAAAGAAGGCTATTCTAATAGCACTATGTTCCATCATCATATAAATCAATGATTTTTAACCATCATGCTACCATATCTAGTTGACCAAATGCTTTTCTTGAAAAATAGTGCATTGGCAACGTCTTGGCCGGCAATAATGCACATACAATATACAGTTAACATAAATTTTTATTACAACTACATCATATTTTTTCTCAGTTTAAAATTACAAAGTTGACAAAATTTAAAAAAATCACGGGAACTGAGTGCAGTCGCCCAATGAGGAGGCGACTGGTTTACGTACAGAAATTGTGTCGGCTCCTGGTTAGCCATAGGCTCCAGTCGCCCCTCCATTGGACGATTAGAGCCTATTTTTGTAAAAAAATTTCCTATAGATATATCTATGTAATTTCGAATAAAAAATAGATTATTCGTAAAAAAATTTCTTCCCCGCTCACGGCGGCTCCCTTGCGGCTAGGGCTACAAACGAGCCGAGCTCGAGCGAGCTTGACCTAGCAAGCTCGAGCTCGGTAGAAACTCGAGCCGAGCTCGAGCGAGCCTGAGATTAGCATCGAGCTTTAAGCTAGGCTCGAGCTCGGCTCGGACAAAACTCGAGCCGAGCTCGAGCCTCGCATGTGTAGGCTCGGTGAGGGAGTACCTGCAGGAGGTGACGGCCTCGGGCGCGAGCGAAGCGGCGGTCTCGGGTGGGGAGGCGGAGCCGCGGTCTAGAGGAGCGGAGCGGCGGCCTCGGGCGGAGGCGAAGCGGCGGCCTCCTTCCGCGGGTACAGAGGAAGAAAGCGGCGGCCTCGGGCGGGGAGGCGGAGCGGCGGTGCTCGGGCGGAGGCAGAGCGGCAGCCTCCTTCCGCGCGTCGGTCGGGGCAGACCGGATCGACGGTCTCGGGCGGTCCTCGGGCGGCGGCCTCCTTCCGCGCGTCAGCCGGGGCAGACCGGATCTCAGGTGTAGATCCAGATCTGGCAGCGGCCGGCAACCCCCCCAGACGCCAACCTCGGGCGAGGAGGAGAGGAGGGGCGCCGGCGGGGGGCGAGGAGGGGCGGCGGGGGTGGGGGCGAGGAGGGGGGACGGGGGGGGGGGGGGGGGCGCCGCGGCGGCGGGGGAGAGGAGGGAGGGGGACGGGGGGAGGGGCTCAGTCGCGGGAGGGGGGCCAGGAGGGGTGGCGGCGGGGGGCAGGCGGCAGGCGAGTGGGGGAGAGCCGGAGAGGAGGGAGGGGGTGTGGGGGTGGCCGGCGGCGGGGGCGAGGAGGGGCGGGGGCGGCGAGGAGGGGCGGGGGGAGGCGGCGGGGGGAGGCGGAGGCCGTGGGGGGGGGGGGAGGACGGGGGTGGGGGGCGGGCGGCGGCGGGGGCGGCGAGGAGGGGCGCGGGGGGCAGGAGGGGCGGCGGCGGGGAGTGGCCGAGTGGGACGGGGGAGACCGGGAGAGGAGGGAGGGCGTGTGGGGGGCCGGCCGGCCGGGTGACGGGGTCGGGGTGAGGGATTTTGAGAGGAGAGGCGGGAGGCGCAGCCGCGCAGGCGGTGTGGGGAATTGGGGTGGGAAAAAAATCTTAAGCTCGCGAGCTATTCGAGCTCGGCTCGTTAAAGCTCGCGAGATTAAGATGAAGTTCGAATTCGGCTCGTTTGAATCTCAAGCCGAGCTCGAATCGAGTCTAAAGCGAGCCAAACTCGAACAGTTCGCGAGCCTCGAGCTTTTTTTACAGCCCTACTTGCGGCAATGACCGATCGACGATAGCGTTCCAAGGCGTCTCAAACGGAGTCCCGGTCACCACGTGGTTTACGTTTCTCTGAAGCCGTGCGGGACATCTGACGCCGCGCTCTCTGCCACGACACGCTAACATACGCGTGCCGTGAGGTGTAACTTTCGCCATCTCTCTCCAGGGTCCCAAAGTCCAATCTGTTTTTTTTTAAAAAAAGTTTTTCTTTGCGCCTGCAGCGACTTTGGAGTATCATTGAAGAGCGTCTGCTTCTTGTGCTGTGGACTAGGTCCTCGCTGTCTGGATCCGTAATAGCTCTAAATCAGGACTTTCCCGTCCAGCATTTCTACCATTCAGAAGTCGTGAGAGACATTTCCATTGGATGGCCAGAAATTCCCGATAATACGTCCACTCCCTGCTGTCCAACTGTCGTGAATATCAGTAATCACCTACACCCATATGCTAGTTTCTTCATTCTTCACTATCAAACGAAGAAGGCCTAATGGGCACGGCCTACCTTCCCGTTTTCATCATCCTATTGTTGAGTTCTTTCTGCAAATCCGATGACCAGCTGACGCATGCAAGACCCCTCGCCCCCGGCGACATGCTCATCTCCAAGGGCAGTGTCTTTGCTCTTGGCTTCTTCTCCCCGACCAGCTCCAACAGGAGTTTATACCTTGGCATATGGTACCACAGCATCCTGGGATGCACTGTCGTGTGGATCGCCAACCGCGACAACCCAATCATCACCCCTTCATCCACGAAGCTCGTCATCGCCAACAGTTCTGACCTGGTGTTATCGGACTCCCAAGGCCGCACGCTTTGGGCGACAATGAACAATATCACCGCGGGAGGCGTCGGAGCTTCCGCAGTGCTGCTCAACACGGGGAACTTGGTCCTCCGGTTGCCGAACGGCACAGACATATGGCAGAGCTTTGATCACCCGACCGACACCATCCTCCCGGGCATGAGGTTCATGCTGAGCTACAAGGCCCGCGTCGTCGGGCGTCTCGTTGCTTGGAAGGGCCCTAATGATCCATCCGCTGGAGACTTTTCTTACAGTCTTGACCCCAGCTCGAACCTTCAGCTTGTCATTTGGAACGGGACCAGGCCATACTGCCGCAACGGTGTGTGGAGCGGTGTGTCGGTGTACGGCGGCATATACCAGAGCAACACCGGCTCCATCGTGTATGAAACGGTCGCCCACATGAGGGACGAGTTCTACTTTATGTACACAGTCTCTGCCGGCTCACCATGCATTTTTATCAAGCTTGACTACACGGGCATGCTGAGGTCTCTGAGCTGGAGCAACCAATCGTCGTCGTGGATAGTCATCTCTGAGCACCCGCCCGCTGGCAGCTGCGAGCTGTACGACTCGTGTGGCCCGTTCGGCTACTGCGACTTAACGGGGCCGTCCCCATGTGCCAGTGCCTTGACGGGTTCGAGCCCGACTTTCCGAGAGGATGTCGAAGAACCGAAGCCCTGAAATGTGGCAAGGAAAATCATTTCGTGGCCTTGGCTGGGATGACAGTTCCGGACAAGTTCTTGCATGTCAAGAATAGAAGCTTCAACCAGTGCGCAGCCGAGTGCAGCAGGGGCTGCTCTTGCACGGGTTACGCTTACGCCAACTTGAGCAGTTCTAGCGATATGGCCGACCCGTCAAGGTGCTTGGTTTGGACTGGAAAGCTTATCGACGCGTCGAAGATCGGCAACGATGGCGAGACCCTGTACCTCCGGCTTGCCGACTCTCCTGGTATGCACCGTTCCTCTCTTTTTTCTGCAGTGACATTAGTGTCCTTAATGTGCGCCGTATGTGTAGTCATAACGGAGTTTTCCACGTAAATAGCCTGCATCAAATTAACACCAACATTTATACAGGGGACCGTCTAGACATAGCAACTCGTATGAACTTGTCAATATAACATTTCTTCTAGTAAGGAACTACTTGTCCTGTTGCCATCATATAATACCCAAATCCAATTACTTTGGTGTCTGTAGAATCAGTAAATCTGCAAAAGTACAGTGTACGAGCGTAATGCAACATCAAATCTCGGTTTACCACAAGCCCAGCACTAACGCTAGGGGTTACTTGTAGTTAGGTACTTAGGTTCACAGATTAGTCATGGGCTCAGCAATCACTATGGTATTGTATGCAAGTAATTCCATACACTTGCAAATAATGCTTGATGAGGTAAATTCTGATGGGATGCATTTTTGCAGTTCAAAAAACAGCAATTTGGTAAAGCTTGTACTCCCGATTATAGCATGCCTGATGATACCCACATGCATAAGCCTTGTCTGGATATGCAAATACAGAGGTACAATCCCAAAAGCCCTTTTTCAAAATGCAACGCTTTTGTGTAAGCGTTAAGAAAAAAGAATTGATGCTAGTACTGTGTAAATGTTAAGAATAAATAATTGATGCTACTACCAACAGGCAAACGGCGAAAGAAGTCAACCCAGAAGAGACTGATGCTAGGATACTTGAGTGCTTCCAATGAACTCGGAGGCGACAATGTTGAATTTCCCTTTGTTAGCTTTGAAGACATTGTTGTTGCAACGGATAATTTCTCCGACTCCAACCAACTTGGAAGGGGAAGTTTTGGCAAAGTTTACAAGGTAACAAAAGGTTTTAGGTCAAGTTGTCAATGATTACAGTAGCAAACGTTTTGAGCAAAAAGAGATAATTCTATTAGTGGAAAAATATCTGCTTTCATGATTTTCCAATTTAGAATGATACAATCATGTAGGGTACACTGGAAGGTGGAAAGGAAGTTGCTGTCAAAAGGCTTAGTAATGGTTCTGAGCAAGGTATAGAGGAGTTCAGAAATGAAGTAATTCTAATTGCCAAATTGCAGCACAAAAACCTAGTTAGACTTCTTGGTTGCTGCATCCATGAAGATGAGAAGTTACTCATCTATGAATACTTACCTAACAAAAGCTTGGACGCCTTCCTTTTTGGTATGTTCTGATTTCTGATCACTTATGGCCAAAAGTTCTTAAATTGACCAAAAGGATATTCATGATACTAAAGGTATGCTTCATTTCATACTGATCTTGGAAGGCGCTACAAGAAAATCAGAGCTAAATTGGTCAACACGGTTCAAAATAATTAAAGGGGTAGCAAGAGGGCTTCTTTATCTACACCAAGATTCAAGATTAACGATAATTCATAGAGACCTCAAAGCAAGCAACATCTTGTTGGACACAGAAATGACTCCCAAAATATCAGATTTCGGTATGGCAAGAATCTTTGGTGGAAACCAGCAACTAGCAAACACTACCAGGGTTGTTGGGACATAGTAAGTAATTTATGTACTAGCCAACCCTTCATACTCTAGTTTTTATGGTCTAGTTTAATTCATGTGCATTCCTTGCTGCTGAAATGATTTAAACAGTGGTTACATGTCGCCTGAATATGTGATGGGAGGTGCCTTTTCTGTCAAATCGGACACCTATAGCTTTGGTGTTCTTCTCTTGAAGATTGTAAGTGGCTTGAAGATCAGCTCACCGCAACTCATAATGAACTTTCCCAGCCTTACAGCTTATGTAAGTATTGTGGAATGCTCGACATTTCAACAGCCCAAATAAAATATAGTAATTTGATCATAACTTGATTCTATTGGCTCAGGCGTGCGGATTATGGAAAGATGGAAAAGCAACAGAACTGGTGGACTCTTCAGTTGCTGAGAGCTGTCCACTTCATGAAGTTCTACGGTGTATTCACGTAGGACTGTTGTGTGTTCAAGACTGTCCGAATGATAGGCCACTTATGTCATCTGTTGTATTTATGTTAGAGAACGAAAGCGCACACCTTCCAGTACCGAAGCGACCTGTATATTTTGCTCTACGTGATTGCGAAACTGAAGAAACAAGGGAAAACATGGAAAATTCGGTGAATGCAATGAGTATCACAACACTAGAGGGGCGCTAGATTTTTAAGGTCAACTTTTGGTGTCTGCGAATTTCAGTATGTGTATACTTTTATGATTTTCTCTTTGAGTTGTGAATTTCTGCATAGGTGGTAGTAATATCTGAGAGTTTACTTATGGGAAAAAGTGTTGAATCATACATTAGGATTGATCAGAGGAGGCTAGCATTTTCGGAGTAGCGACGCAAGTGAGGGACTAATGGCTCTGGCTGTGCAGGATTTGCTACAGTTGGTTGTAATATCTGAGACGCTGCCTTTTGTTTCTCATTTTGCTTGTTGCTGTGATACGGTTTTTTATTTGGGTCTTCCAGTTATTTGCAATCGGGAAAATATGTAAACATCTAATTCTCCTTTAATACAAAGGCAGAGCTCCTGCCAAAATAGTTTTTAAAAATATATTGGAATTGGGATTTATCTTGAAAATTTCTCATTTCGAACAAAGGTATTCTTCAGTTGCTCACACACATGTAAGGAGGAGGATATCCGATAGTTTTCACGTAGCACCACATTATGTATTATATTGTTAAAAGAACCCATTTTTATCCTTAAATTGCTTTGAGTCAGCTTATTCTTCAAGAAGGCTTGTAGAGTTGCGTATTGTGTCAGCATTGGCACGAGAACTGTCTTGTTTGGTTATCGCATAGATTAGAAGAATTAAACTCCCAAACTTGAGAACTATAGTTCAACGTTAGATGTTTAAACTTCAAACGATACTAGAGGAGCGTTAGATGTTTAAACTTCAGCGTTAACTGCATGTAAAATTCAGCAGTAGGTCAATTGTATAGAAAATGTGTCCTAATTAAAACAAGATCGCTGAAAGGTGGTATGGTTTTCATCTCCAATGGTTCTCCCGAGATTTTATTTTTAGAAAACATTGCAAAGCCCTTTGAATATCAATTATTCTAAATATGTCGCTAAATTTATTTTTAGAAAACATTGCAAAGCCCTTTGAATAGCAATTTTATGATCTGTCCGTTTTAAGTTCATCTTCAAGTTAGTGCAATTTTTACAAGAATCGGGCAGATCAAGGAGCATGGCATAAGGTCCTCTAGCAGCAATGTCCTTATCCTCACATGAGGTGGGAGAAGTAGTCTCATCAGTAGTAAGTAGGGTAACAGTTATCCTACTCAACTCTAACTCAGCAAGCAGACTAACATTCTCCACCTTAACAATATCAAGCTCGGAGGACACACTATCATGAGAGGTCCTTAATTTCTCCATGTCATCAAGCAAGGCACAGCATGTATCACAGTCGTCACGGGAGGGAGCAGATGTAAGTGAAGTAAGCTCCCGTGACAGTCTATCTACTTCCTTCTCCAACTCGCTACACCTAGCTCTAGATCTAGCATGAAATCCTCCTAGCTTAAGGAAAGCTTCATTAAGTTGGTCATAGGAGGGACATACCTCGTCGGAGTACACCTCGCTGTCGCTGAGTTCGCCCTCGAGGGCCATGAAGCACATGCCGGAGAAGTCGTCGCCGCTCTTGGGATCTTGGTCACCCGTCCCGTCGTCGTCGCTCCATCCCTCCACCTCGCTGAGGTCGAGGTCGTCGAACGCGGTGGAACAGCTTCTTGGCCTTCCCGAAGTCGCGGAACTTCTTCTTGCCTTGAGCAGGTGCTGAGGGCTTCGTGTTGCGGTTCTTGTCGATGTAGTCGTTCTTGCCCGAACCGCCGTAGTCGCCTTTGCCCTTTCCCAGCTTGGGGCAGTTTGCTCGGATGTGGTTGGGGCCACCACACTCGAAGCAAATCGCGGGCCCTCCTCTCTTTCTGTCCCTCCTCCCCTTGTAAGCATGGGAGAATCTTCGAGCAAGGAGGGCTAGCTGCTCATCCGCAAGCTGCTCTAACTGATCATCAGTTATGTCACAGAGAGCAGCAAGGGAGAATCCGCAAGTAGACTCAGAAGAACCGGAAGCCAACGTGGGATCGGTGACTAGGGCCATCGACTGTGACTTCGACTTGCGAGAGACAATGTCAATCTCGTGAGTCTTGATGCGCGAGTACAGCGCATCAAGAGTCAAAGTCGAGAGGTCCGTGGTGTCCTTGATGGTAGTCACCTTCATCTCCCAAACACGAAGGTCGAGTGCAGCGAGCATCTGTCGAGCGTTATCCGAGTCGGCGTATGTGAGACCGACCGCTCGGAGGTTGCTCAGAATCTTATGAAAACGCGCAAAACACTCATCCAAAGACTCACCAGCAAGCATCTCAAATTTGTTGTAGTCACGCTTGAACTGGTCCTGTCTCACCGTCTTAATCTGGGTGGTGCCCTCATGGTATGCATCGAGGGTCTCCCAGATATCGAAGGCGGACGAAAGATGAGATATGCGGTCAAACTCGCTACGACTCAGGCCCTGGATAATGATGTTCCTTGCCTTAGCGTTCGCCTCAACATCATGCATATTTCCAGCATTGATGTTCTCATCGGCAGGAACAACAAACCGGACCTTGACCTTGCGCCAGATGGCGTACCCCTGAGCCTGGATGTATGTCTCCATTCGGCTCTTCCAGAAGGGGTAATCCATGCCATCGAAAACGGGCGGCTTGGTCGAGTACTTGTCCGTCGCCATGGCTCTTGAGACCGGTTAAGATCTATTGATTAGAGCTAACCGGCTCTGATACCAATTGTAGGACCGAAATGGCGACAGAGGGGGGTGAATGTCGCTCGCTTCAAAGTCGCCCCCGAGAAATCGAACACTGATTTTTCAGAAAGATGCAAAACACAGCACCTCACAGAAAATTAAAAATAATTTCTCTGAATTTTGGAACACATGCGACACCGAAAAATTCACCATAAATCAGAGATCATCCAGTAAAAATTTCAACTGAAAATATCGCTGTTTGATCTGCATGCAAAATTGCCAAAGATCAGCAAAAGAATAAAAAGAGCATGCACTAAATGGAGAACTGAGCATCAATCGTAAAGGCCAAACAAAAGAGCCAACAGTAAGGAGCAAAGAGAATTAAAGCCACTTTCTTTTCTTTTATACTGCAGCCGAGAGAACCCCTTTGAAAAGAAGGCAGAAAAATCACGTTCAAAAGAACTAGTACCTCACGGAGAGCAGAACATGCAAACGGCAAGAAGATAAATAGCAAATCATGCAGGAAATTACTTGAATGGCTCACTGCATTCGGCTACTAAAAGATTGCTAATGAAATTAATGCAGCCAACGGAAAATGAGATTGCATGAACTAGCCGAACAAACCAAAAGAGATTAAAGAGGCTGCTGTCCAGAGAAATGAGGAACACTGCAGATGGTCGTGAGTAAGAATTTCTGGCTGCAACCTGCCTCTGCCGTGCACACTTGCTTTGGCCAAAAGAATGAGTGCGTTTCAATCATTCTAGGCTGGCCGGAGCAATTAAAAGAAGAAAAGAGTTTGCACTCAAAACAAACCGAGAGACTGAATCTTGCTTACTAGAAGCCCAACCACTAGACCAACAGTAAGAAGATCTCAAGAGAAGAGTCTTAGGAAGAGACTAAACAACCAGAACATCTCACAAACAAGATTTCACAACTTGAAGCAAAGAGATGAAGAACAAGAAAGAAACACTGAGAGAAGCTCAAAACCAAATAGCTCAAACAGATGAAATGCTAGAAGCACAAGAACAGAGAACTAAACTTCAGATTTCTATTCCAAGAAACACGAGATACAAAGAACTACGTCCCCATACGCATGGACATTCGGAGGAATGATTACAAGAATTCTCAATCCATCCTCTCCCTCTCAATCCTCAAGAACACCAAGAGCTACACATGCTTCTTGGGAGGAACACACACATACACACATGGAGAGACCCAAATGGAACCCTAACTTTTACACCCATTCTCTCAAATTTCAGCACACCATCTCCCTCTCTATTTATACCCTCCACTAATGGGTTCACCAAGTGCTTTACCCATTTAGCTTTTGCGCTTTACCCACAATCCACTTCCTTTAGTGCAGCTTTGCGTTTTTACCGAAACACCCCTCGCGCACCTTCCAGGAAGCTTCCTCATTCCTTGCCCTGCAAGCTACGCAGTTTCGCCGTCTTCGGCACACCTCGACCGTTCTGACCTCAGCGCCACCTGCGCCTAGTCCGGTCCACCGTGCCTCGCCACGACTCCACCTCGAGTCCACGTCGTCTTCGACACATCCCGACCGTTCTGACCTCAACGCCACCTGCGCCTAGTCCGGTCCTCCGTGTCTCACCACGACTCCGTCTCGATGTCCTGCAGCCAACACAGACAAGAAACACATCGCATAGCACGGTACAAAACATGTAAACATGGTTAGCACCTACAAATCCTACTCAAGCGAGAAATGACCCACGTGGCCAACCGGGACGACGCCCACGCGTCAAATTTGTCTAGTCACGACCCGACCTCGCCAAATGCCAAAAAGGCACGAATCACTCAAACTAAACTCACTCTAACCAAACCACGAGTCAATTACTCATCACCAACACGGGATTTAGACCACATGGTCTCTCAATCTCCCCCTTGATGAGTATATTGACAAACTCAGAAAAAGCACGAAGTTGAGTTTGAGTTTGAAGAATCCAACATGGTCCAAAGAAGGGAATGAAGCTTATGACCATGTCGACAGAAGGAACCACTAGAACAAGGAACCACTAGAGCAACAACTGAAAGAGCAAATTGATCTCCAAAGCTCTAAAAAGATCCCAACAGACTTTTTCTTCTCTATTCTCCCCCTTTTGGCAATAAACACATCAAGATGCAATAGAGAGAATATGACATGTCAATGAATGAATATGGCTGAAGTTTGTTTATTTAAGCATTTAGAGCCATGAGAGTTATCCATAATGACCATAATGTAATACACCAAGCCATAACTCAATAAAACGCTATCTAGATCATGACAACATATATATAAGCCAGCTAGAGCACATAGATGACAATCTGAAATTTAATGCATTTTGTGAGCAAGTCACGTCATCAATGAGTAAAGTCTAACTAGAGACATCCAAGAATGATGCAGGCCATGTCAATAAGCTAAGCGGAACAAAGAAGCTAACATTGAGTCCAAATAGAGTGCTATAAGCTCAAGACTGAAACATTGGTTAAAGTACTTGGTTCTGATTGTAGATTAAGCAAATTGAGCACATTAAACATTGTCTTTCGAAAGCATATGGTTGTTTTCAACCCAATTTTTTGTTTATGTGCTAGATCTCAAGCCTTATGCGACTACTCCAAGCAATAAGCTTGAGAAGATAGTCTAGGTCATCCAAAACTCCCCCTGAGTTAATGCCTAGTGCAATGGCAAGCTGTCTCATGAGAAAGAATTGGTGAAATCAGTTTTTTCGCACAAATATGGTGGTTGTCAACCAACATTTTGTTTTATCATGTGCTAGATCTCAAGCCTTATGCGACTACTCCAAGCAAAAAGCTTAAGAAGATAGTCTAGGTCATCCAAAACTCCTCCTAAGTTCATGCCAAGTGCAATGGCAAGCCGTCTCATAGGAAAGAATTGGTGAGATCAGTTTTTTCGCACAAAAGAGATCTTTTTGCTTTTTAACGCATTGTACTAACTCATGCATCATCAGGAGACTAAAACAGCTCAAACTAAGGCTCAATATAGATTCAACGCTCCACTCAGCCTATTTGACATGGCATGAATCATAAAAGGATAGCTCAAGAAAGACTAAACTCAAATGCTAGCATGACAAGTTTAATTTAAGTTGATCAATTTTACTTAACTTATCATGACAAACGCTGGTCTACACATATGAAGTCCTGATAAATTTAGCAAGCTAAGCACAAGTCATGGCAAGGTGTAAAGCACTGAAGCATGTCATAACAGGATAATAATCAAGGCTCAATGCAGATTGATTATAATACTAGAATGCTGAAAATGCACGAAAGACCAGTTCCCCCTCAACATTAGACGCAACTTTTAGTTCAAGTTGAGTTAAGTCAATATTAAGCTCCAGAAGCTCCCTAATGAACTCCCCCTGAACCAAAGCATTAAATTCGAGAAGCTGGCAAAGAAAATCCAAACGGGTAGTCCTTAAAGCATAGATAAGATATATAAGATACTATGGCTCAGACTGACTCTCATCTACCCCATGTGACTCCAGGACTATTAGCTTGACCGTAAAACACACACTAGAGAGTAAACACGTACCCTGTCTACCCGAGGGTGGCCCAACCCTCGCTAGAACCTACAAGAAGTGAGTGAGCTCAATCTAGTGAGATAAGAAGCAGCTAATAAGAAGCATCCTGGAAGCACAAGATAAGAGTAGGAAGTCTAAGCAACTAGGTAAGAGAAGCACTCTAACCTATGCTAGAAGGACTAAACCCAATGCACCCAAATGCAAAGAGACAGAAATGAGACAGAAGCATAATCAATATAGTAAAGCAGTAAAGCCCAAAACTCCCCCTCACTACAGTCCATAAGGACAAACCACCCCAAGCTCTCCCCGCAGAGCTGAAAACCTCGAACTATCCAATGGCTTGGTGAAGATGTCAGCCAACTGGTGGTCACTCTCCACAAACTGGAGCACTATATCGCCCTTCTCTACATGGTCTCTAAGGAAGTGAAAACGGATATCGATGTGCTTGGTCCGAGAGTGTTGCACTGGGTTCTTAGCAATGTTAATCGCAGAAGTGTTATCACAAAAGAGTGGAACACTGTCGATAACTAACCCAAAGTCCCGCAGGGTCGAAGCCATCCAGAGTACCTGACTGCAGCAGCTGGCTGCAGCAACATACTCGGCCTCTGCGGTGGACTGCGCAACACCGGACTGCTTCCTCGAAGACCAAGAAACGAGAGAAGTGCCAATGAATTGGCAAGTGCCAGAAGTGCTCTTCCTATCTATCCTACAGCCGGCAAAGTCTGCATCCGAAAAGGCTCTCAAGGAAAGACAGGAAGAGTACCAGATACCATAGTCAATGGTAGCTCGAAGGTACCGAAAGATGCGCTTCACCGCCTGGCGGTGAGATACGCGAGGAGAAGCCTGAAAACGGGCACACAGACACACAGAGAAGTGTATATCTGGTCTCGAGGCCGTGAGGTAAAGAAGGGAACCGATCATACTTCTGAACTCTTTCTGATCAACTGGCTCGCCGTCCTCATCTGGGTCAAGATAGGCTGTAGAAGCCATGGGAGTTGACACTGGCTTACCATCACTCATGTCGAAGCGTCTCAGGAGGTCACGAGTGTACTTTCCCTGATGAAGAAATGTACCCTCCCGAGTCTGCTTGATTTGGAAACCAAGGAAGAAGGTCAACTCGCCCATCATACTCATCTCAAACTCGGTGCTCATGACATCCGAGAACTGTGAAACCAGAGTATGAGAAGAGCCGCCAAAGATGATGTCATCGACATAGATCTGGACGAGCAGAAGGTCATTGCCAAGCCTACGGATAAACAAAGTCTTGTCTACTTTACCCATCTCAAACCCATGACTCAACAAGTAGGACTTAAGCCTCTCATACCAAGCTCTGGGGGCCTGCTTAAGTCCATACAACGCTTTGTAAAGCTTGAAGACATGGTGTGGGTATTTGGGGTTCTCGAAACCTGGAGGCTGTCTGACGTAAACTTCTTCCTCAATAACGCCATTAAGGAAGGCACTCTTGACGTCCATCTGGTAGAGCTTGAAACCCTTAGAAGCTGCAAAGGCAAGCAGGATTCTAATGGCCTCAAGTCGAGCTACAGGGGCAAAGGTCTCCTCGAAGTCTAGACCCTCAACCTGGGAAAACCCCTGAGCTACCAGTCTAGCCTTGTTTCAAATAACCAATCCATCCTCGCTCTGCTTGTTCTTGAACACCCACTTAGTCCCAATAATATTGTGACCTCGCGGGGGTTCGACAAGCGACCAGACCTTGTTCCTCTCGAAATTTTCTAACTCCTCATGCATGGCATTGACCCAAGACTCATCGGAAAGAGCATGAGAAATATCCTTGGGCTCAAAGGAGGCAATGAAAGCAGAGTGGAGACAGAATTGAGATAAGCCAGATTTTGAGCGGGTAACACGCTCGAACAGGTCTCCAATCATCTGCTCAGAAGGATGCCTTTTCTGGATATGTCGGGGAGGTCCAGGATGAGATGAAGAGGTGGCCTCTACCTCGTGAGCTGACGAGGTAGGAACAGAGCCACTAGCTCCAGAGGAAGCAGAAGGCATGGGCTGATCACCTGGAGGTGCGGTGGAAGACGGCACCTCAAGGGGTGGATAAGGGACTGGATCGGGTAGACAACCCTCATCTCCATCGTCCTCGTCATCCACGAAGATGGTCTCGGACTGTTCTAAAGAACCTGAGATATCAGGCCTAGTCCCCGGACTGGCCTCGTCAAAGGTCACCTCACAGGTCTCTACCATTTTGCTAGACTCGCAGTTCCAGACCCTATAAGCCCGCGAAGAAGGCGAGTAACCTAGAAAGATCCCATCACAAGAATGTGACTCGAACTTATCTAGGTTCCCGGACTTCAGAATAAAGCACTTGCAACCAAACACACGAAAATGAGAGACGCTGGGCTTTCGCCCGTATCTCAACTCATAAGAAGTGCGGTGCAAGTGTGCCCGAAGAAAAACTCGATTCGAAACATGGCACGCGGTCGCAATAGCCTCAGCCCAAAACTTCCTCGGTGTAGAGTACTCATCGAGCATCGTCCTGGCCATCTCGACCAAGGTACGGTTCTTCCTCTCCACGACGCTATTCTGCTGTGGGACGTGCGGAGAAGAGAACTGGTGCTCTACACCTGTCTCACCACAGAAACTCTCGAAATAGGAATTCTTGAACTTTGTGCCATTGTCACTGCGGATCGCTCTCAAGGCACCTGGGAGCTCAACAGAAAGCCTACTGAAAAGACCTCGGAAGAGTGAAAAAGTCTCATCCTTCGAGGCTAAGAAAAACACCCAAGAATACCTCGAGAAGTCATCGACCACGACAAGAACATACCACTTCCCTCCTGCTGACTGCACTCGAGCTGGTCCAACTGTGTCCATATGGAGCAGCTGTCCTGGTGCATCGGTCATAGTGACTGTGACCGGAGGATGGGAGGCGGCAACCATCTTGCCGTGCCGGCAGGGAGCACAAACTAGATCTTTGACCATTTTGAGCTTCGGCAGACCACGAATGAGGTCGTGGCCGCTAACTCGGGTCAAATGGTCAAATCCAATATGACCAAGTCTCCTATGCCAGAACGAAAGGTCGCGGGACTCAGAAGCAACTAAACACCTGAGAGGATCACCAGAAGACTCAGAAAAATCAGCACGAAAGATCATCCCAAAACGAGAAATCCCGCAAACCAGACTACCCGAAGAATCAAGAATTTTGCAATTGTTTTTCTTAAAGCTCACCTCAAAGTCGTCATCGGTAAGCTGAGAAACTGAAAGCAAATTGTACTGCAGCTTACTAACCAAGGCAACATCTTTCAAAATGAAAGAATCATTAATGCGCACAGTACCTTTGGCGATGACGCGCCCAGATGAAGCATCTCCGAAGGTGATCGTCTCATCACCTGGAGCACGGGCAAGGGAAGAAAACCAACGGGAATCTCCGGTCATGTGTCGTGAACACCCGGAGTCTACGAGCCAAACCTTTCCCTTCCCTGCCCGGCGAACCTGAGTCAAGCAGAGAGTAAAGTATTAGTACTGGGGTAAATCAAGAGTGATTTTGGCACCCAATACTGAACAACACGTCGAGCAGATGAAGTCGTCAAGCACGACTGACCTCTATCTACCCTACGCTCTTTGTGACTCAAGGAAGCAGAAGGTCTGTGATCAGACCTAAAGCTGTTGCGGGGTCCGACTGTTATGAGAGAGCGAGTCGGAACACCGGCAACACGCTGATCACGCCGCGGGTAGCTATCTCGATGGAAGAAACGAGATCTATCCTCAGGACGGCGGAAGTCACGAACAGGAGCAGCATGAGGACGAAAAACAGAAGACTCAGAAAAACCAAGTCCTCTATGCTGCCCAAACTCATTAACAGCAGTAAACCTAGACCTCGTGCTGGTCCTAGGTGCACTCAGGATCTGGGGCTGATCCTGAATACGCCTAAGTGCCTCAGCACGGTCTCTACGCGCAATCTTGGCGCGCCTGAAGCATCGATCGACTGTGTGTCCATCCTTCTGACAGAAGGTGCAGTGGTACCTCACCTTCGAAGAGGTGGAAGTAGCACGCGAGGACTTCGGCTTCTGAGAGGCCGAAGTAGCAGGTGAACTCACCTTGCTGTCAGAGATCCCTTGGACAAAGCCCGCTGATTTGAATTTGACCTCATCAGACCTGGGCTCAACCTCGATCACACCTCCTACTATGGGTCTAAGAATAGCAGGTGGATGCTTCCTCATGTCCTCATAGAAATCATATCCTAGACCCTGATTGAACTTGCAAATCTTGGATTGGTCTAGAATAAGATTGAGCTTCTTCTTGCCGCCTACAAATCTCTCGAGAGTGTTCATAAGATACTGACACTCCCGAAAGAGAGAGGTGCAAGAAGAGCAGGGGGAAGAGGGAACAGCAGGAGGTAAGGGAGCAGATGAAGAACCAACAGCAGAGGGAAGAATGGCTTATGCACGCACAGCCGACTCTGAAAGGACAGTCCTACTGCTAGCCAGTTGGTTCACGTTCCTAGGCGTCTCCACCTTACCCTGGGGCTTCTCCCCCTTCTCAGCAATCACATTACAAGCTGATGGTTGCTTCTCTAGTAGGTCCTTAGTTAGCTTCACACATTTCTCATCCAATGCAATCAAATCAGATTTTAGTTTGTTACAGTTAATGCATGGTGAGCTAACAGGGTCCTTAGAAGCATACTGAGTCATTTTCCTATCATGATCAATCATATCTTGAAACTGTTTGGAGACAGCTTCAAGTTCAGCAGTTAACTTGGGACAGTTTAAGCATGAATCAATCGGCTCAAGTAAAGAAGCTTGTAGTTCAGCAATTTTATGATCTGCCCGTTTTAAGTTCATCTTCAAGTTAGTGCAATTTTTACAAGAATCGGGCAGATCAAGGAGCATGGCATAAGGTCCTCTAGCAGCAATGTCCTTATCCTCACATGAGGTAGGAGAAGTAGTCTCATCAGTAGTAAGTAGGGTAACAGCTATCCTACTCAACTCTAACTCAGCAAGCAGACTAACATTCTCCACCTTAACAATATCAAGCTCGGAGGACACACTATCATGAGAGGTCCTTAATTTCTCCATGTCATCAAGCAAGGCACAGCATGTATCACAGTCGTCACGGGAGGGAGCAGATGTAAGTGAAGTAAGCTCCCGTGACAGTCTATCTACTTCCTTCTCCAACTCGCTACACCTAGCTCTAGATCTAGCATGAAATCCTCCTAGCTTAAGGAAAGCTTCATTAAGTTGGTCATAGGAGGGACATACCTCGTCCGAGTCGGAGTACACCTCGCTGTCGCTGAGTTCGCCCTCGAGGGCCATGAAGCACATGCCGGAGAAGTCGTCGCCGCTCTTGGGATCTTGGTCACCCGTCCCGTCGTCGTCGCTCCATCCCTCCACCTCGCTGAGGTCGAGGTCGTCGAACGCGGTGGAACAGCTTCTTGGCCTTCCCGAAGTCGCGGAACTTCTTCTTGCCTTGAGCAGGTGCTGAGGGCTTCGTGTTGCGGTTCTTGTCGATGTAGTCGTTCTTGCCCGAACCGCCGTAGTCGCCTTTGCCCTTTCCCAGCTTGGGGCAGTTTGCTCGGATGTGGTTGGGGCCACCACACTCGAAGCAAATCACGGGCCCTCCTCTCTTTCTGTCCCTCCTCCCCTTGTAAGCATGGGAGAATCTTCGAGCAAGGAGGGCTAGCTGCTCATCCGCAAGCTGCTCTAACTGATCATCAGTTATGTCACAGAGAGCAGCAAGGGAGAATCCGCAAGTAGACTCAGAAGAACCGGAAGCCAACGTGGGATCGGTGACTAGGGCCATCGACTGTGACTTCGACTTGCGAGAGACAATGTCAATCTCGTGAGTCTTGATGCGCGAGTACAGCGCATCAAGAGTCAAAGTCGAGAGGTCCGTGGTGTCCTTGATGGTAGTCACCTTCATCTCCCAAACACGAAGGTCGAGTGCAGCGAGCATCTGTCGAGCGTTATCCGAGTCGGCGTATGTGAGACCGACCGCTCGGAGGTTGCTCAGAATCTTATGAAAACGCGCAAAACACTCATCCAAAGACTCACCAGCAAGCATCTCAAATTTGTTGTAGTCACGCTTGAACTGGTCCTGTCTCACCGTCTTAATCTGGGTGGTGCCCTCATGGTATGCATCGAGGGTCTCCCAGATATCGAAGGCGGACGAAAGATGAGATATGCGGTCAAACTCGCTACGACTCAGGCCCTGGATAATGATGTTCCTTGCCTTAGCGTTCGCCTCAACATCATGCATATTTCCAGCATTGATGTTCTCATCGGCAGGAACAACAAACCGGACCTTGACCTTGCGCCAGATGGCGTACCCCTGAGCCTGGATGTATGTCTCCATTCGGCTCTTCCAGAAGGGGTAATCCATGCCATCGAAAACGGGCGGCTTGGTCGAGTACTTGTCCGTCGCCATGGCTCTTGAGACTGGTTAAGATCTATTGATTAGAGCTAACCGGCTCTGATACCAATTGTAGGACCGAAATGGCGACAGAGGGGGGTGAATGTCGCTCGCTTCAAAGTCGCCCCCGAGAAATCGAACACTGATTTTTTAGAAAGATGCAAAACACAGCACCTCACAGAAAATTAAAAATAATTTCTCTGAATTTTGGAACGCATGCGACACCGAAAAATTCACCATAAATCAGAGATCATCCAGTAAAAATTTCAACTGAAAATATCGCTGTTTGATCTGCATGCAAAATTGCCAAAGATCAGCAAAAGAATAAAAAGAGCATGCACTAAATGGAGAACTGAGCATCAATCGTAAAGGCCAAACAAAAGAGCCAACAGTAAGGAGCAAAGAGAATTAAAGCCACTTTCTTTTCTTTTATACTGCAGCCGAGAGAACCCCTTTGAAAAGAAGGCAGAAAAATCACGTTCAAAAGAACTAGTACCTCACGGAGAGCAGAACATGCAAACGGCAAGAAGATAAATAGCAAATCATGCAGGAAATTACTTGAATGGCTCACTGCATTCGGCTACTAAAAGATTGCTAATGAAATTAATGCAGCCAACGGAAAATGAGATTGCATGAACTAGCCGAACAAACCAAAAGAGATTAAAGAGGCTGCTGTCCAGAGAAATGAGGAACACTGCAGATGGTCGTGAGTAAGAATTTCTGGCTGCAACCTGCCTCTGCCGTGCACACTTGCTTTGGCCAAAAGAATGAGTGCGTTTCAATCATTCTAGGCTGGCCGGAGCAATTAAAAGAAGAAAAGAGTTTGCACTCAAAACAAACCGAGAGACTGAATCTTGCTTACTAGAAGCCCAACCACTAGACCAACAGTAAGAAGATCTCAAGAGAAGAGTCTCAGGAAGAGACTAAACAACCAGAACATCTCACAAACAAGATTTCACAACTTGAAGCAAAGAGATGAAGAACAAGAAAGAAACACTGAGAGAAGCTCAAAACCAAATAGCTCAAACAGATGAAATGCTAGAAGCACAAGAACAGAGAACTAAACTTCAGATTTCTATTCCAAGAAACACGAGATACAAAGAACTACGTCCCCATACGCATGGACATTCGGAGGAATGATTACAATAATTCTCAATCCATCCTCTCCCTCTCAATCCTCAAGAACACCAAGAGCTACACATGCTTCTTGGGAGGAACACACACATACACACATAGAGAGACCCAAATGGAACCCTAACTTTTACACTCATTCTCTCAAATTTCAGCACACCATCTCCCTCTCTATTTATACCCTCCACTAATGGGTTCACCAAGTGCTTTACCCATTTAGCTTTTGCGCTTTACCCACAATCCACTTCCTTTAGTGCAGCTTTGCGTTTTTACCGAAACACCCCTCGCGCACCTTCCAGGAAGCTTCCTCATTCCTTGCCCTGCAAGCTACGCAGTTTCGCCGTCTTCGGCACACCTCGACCGTTCTGACCTCAGCGCCACCTGCGCCTAGTCCGGTCCACCGTGCCTCGCCACGACTCCACCTCGAGTCCACGTCGTCTTCGACACATCCCGACCGTTCTGACCTCAACGCCACCTGCGCCTAGTCCGGTCCTCCGTGTCTCACCACGACTCCGTCTCGATGTCCTGCAGCCAACACAGACAAGAAACACATCGCATAGCACGGTACAAAACATGTAAACATGGTTAGCACCTACAAATCCTACTCAAGCGAGAAATGACCCACGTGGCCAACCGGGACGACGCCCACGCGTCAAATTTGTCTAGTCACGACCCGACCTCGCCAAATGCCAAAAAGGCACGAATCACTCAAACTAAACTCACTCTAACCAAACCACGAGTCAATTACTCATCACCAACACGGGATTTAGACCACATGGTCTCTCAATCTCCCCCTTGATGAGTATATTGACAAACTCAGAAAAAGCACGAAGTTGAGTTTGAGTTTGAAGAATCCAACATGGTCCAAAGAAGGGAATGAAGCTTATGACCATGTCGACAGAAGGAACCACTAGAACAAGGAACCACTAGAGCAACAACTGAAAGAGCAAATTGATCTCCAAAGCTCTAAAAAGATCCCAACAGACTTTTTCTTCTCTATTCTCCCCCTTTTGGCAATAAACACATCAAGATGCAATAGAGAGAATATGACATGTCAATGAATGAATATGGCTGAAGTTTGTTTATTTAAGCATTTAGAGCCATGAGAGTTATCCATAATGACCATAATGTAATACACCAAGCCATAACTCAATAAAACGCTATCTAGATCATGACAACATATATATAAGCTAGCTAGAGCACATAGATGACAATCTGAAATGTAATGCATTTTGTGAGCAAGTCACGTCATCAATGAGTAAAGTCTAACTAGAGACATCCAAGGATGATGCATGCTCGGTTTTAGGATGGATTTGCAATAGATATGCGTAATATAAGAGTAGTAATGTGTATAGATTCGTTTTTAGGTTGAAATTAGTTGAATTTGGCTCGGTTTTAGGATGGATTTGCTATAGATATGCGTAATGTATTAGTAGTAATGTGTATAGATTCGTTTTTAGGGCTTGATTGTTGTACGTAATGACTGAGGTATGTTTGTTTGTTGTGCTATAGATGGATAAGCTTGTGACTTTGCACCATGGTGGTACTGTGAAGAGAAATGCCAATGGGGGTGTTGATTTGGAAGGCATGGAAGCGATCACGTTGCTTTTTAGTTCACGTCCGTCGTATGGTGAGGTCATTTATCGATTGAAAGAGAGGTTGGGATGGACAGATGAGCATGGTGATGTCGTTATGCAAGGATTGATTGATGTTGCGTCGTCAAAGGGGCCGCGTATAAAAAGATTGGTTTCGATTGGCAGCGACGGTGAATGGGATAACTATGTGGCCATCGTTTTGGACTCAGAGGTCAGAGCACCTGACTTGTTTGTGCAGAGGGTGGTGAGAGATCAATCACCTCCTAGGGCTGCATTGGATCTCAATGACTCACCATTGGTTGGGTCACCGGATCATGAAGAGGTCGAGGTGCAAGTTGTATCCTCGGCTCAAGTATGTGAGGTTCCATTGACTCAGGTAGAAGCTGACTCTGAGCATGTCGATGACCGCTCTGTTGGTGGATTTGATGAGAAAACAGTGTTTGAGAAACCCATGGTTTGTGTAGCATCTAACAAGGTGGATGTACAGCTTGCGGGAGACGAGGCTGCTTATGAGGATGCGAGGGCTGTGGACTCAGATGATGACAGACCAGTCACATGTTTGACGTCTAGCAAAATTGAGCTGTTGAGAAAAATGTTTCCTGGCCGTGATTCACTAGTGTCCGATTATAATGACCTAAGCAACGCACATAGGGTTATCGCGGATGGAGGGCAAATGCAGAGGGACGTACCTAGGCTTGGGGCTAGTATCATAATTCAGAAGGGTCATGCCTTTGAGGATATGTCGGCATTGAAGATGTGGTTGAAAGAGTACTCGATCGTGCACAACCGTCCATACCGGGTTAAGAACTCATACGCCAAACGTCGGTACACCATTAAATGTGAGAGCACAGGGTGTGCATGGAAAGTCTGTGCCAGGAAGGTGAAGGGTACGGAGAGGTTTAAGATTACAACTGTGGATGGACCGCACAGCTGTGGGTCTTCTGAGCCCAGCCAGAAACATCGTCAGTTGACTTCTTGGTTCATTGCAACCCGCCTGTACACCATGATAAAGCACATGCCGACGATGCGCGTGGTAGCAGTGATAGAGGCCGTTAAACTAAAGTGGCACTGCACAATCAAGTATGGGAAAGCATAGAGGGCGCAACAACGTGCTTTGGAGTTGATTTATGGTGATTGGGAGGAGGCGTATAAGCGTTTGCCGGCCATGTTGAACGCAATGAAAGCGACCAATGCAGGAATGCAGTATGAATACGTGCCTAAGCCCGATGTATGGGTTAATGGAAGACAGATTTTCTTTCGAGCATTCTGGTGCTTTGGTCAGTGTGTCGAGGCTTTCAAACATTGTAGGTCTGTTCTGTCAATTGATGGGACATTCCTGTTGGGCAAGTATGAGGGGACGTTGTTGATTTCTATTGGCTGTGATGCGGACAACTCGCTTGTGCCGTTGGCTTTTGCTTTGGTGGAGGAGGACAAATTTAGCTGGGCTTGGTTTCTACGGCTTGTACGGATCCATGTGGTTGGCCCGGGGAGGGAGGTATGTGTGTTGTCTGACAGGCACGCTGGGATCTTGAGCGCCGTTAAGGAAGTGATACTAGGACATTTACCTGTGCATCATCGTTGGTGCACAAGGCACCTTGCAGAGAACTTGTTCAAAAAAGATGGGGTGAAGGCCAACTTTGCACTTTTCGAGGAGGTATGTCGCCAGAGGGAGGTAAAGCTGTTCGATGAGAAGTTAGAGGAGTTGAAAACGAAAACTAATGCCGAGGGCCGTGATTGGATAATGGGTTTAATGAGGAATGTGCACAAATGGTCAAGGTCTCATGACCCATTGGGAATGAGGTATGGGTTCATGACTAGCAACATGGCAGAATGCTTCAATGGGCTACTTAAGGGGGCATGTGGATTGCCAGTTACCGCAATTGCGGCGTTCACTTTCTACAAGTGTGTCGCATGGTTTGTTAACCGGCACTGGGAAGCCTCAGACATGTTAATGGCACATGCACGTTGGCCACCTCGTCCTCACGGTTTCCTTACCAAAGCGAATATGCAAGCCAATGAACAGGAGTACCACTGTTTTGACCATGTGAGGGGCACGTATGAGGTTGTTGAGGGTGGAGGGACAACCGAGAATGGAGAGCTCCGAGAGGCCCGAAAGCATAAGGTCGTGATTACATCCTTCACATGCACATGCGGTGTTCCCGACAAGTTTCATTTTCCATGCTCCCACATGGTGACCGCATGTAGGGCCCGGAATGTCGATGTTGAGACCAAAATCCCGAGACTATTCAGTGTGGATGCGTTGGTGAGGACATGGGCCCCACGGTTCGAGCCATATCGTGATGAAAGCGAGTGGTCACTTTACTCGGGTCCCATGTACATAGCGGACGAGGGGTTACGTTGGCACAAGAGGGGCAACAGGAAGCGGTCAAGGTACAAGATGGACATGCATCGGATACTTGGTCGCACCAAGAGGGGTAGGGCAAATCTCTTCGTTGAGGACCCACAGGAGACACACTGCGGTACTTGTGGGCTAATGGGTCACAATTCACGGACGTGTCAACGTCGTTCCACTCAGGTTAGCGGCGTTAGGTCTAGAGAGCATAATTTTTAGATATTTTGTTATTCTTATCACTAACGTAATTTTGAATGCACAGGATGGCGAGGTATCGGCTGATGGACGAGTTCTACGACAGGGAGCACCGTGGCAAGCTCATGGAGGACGGCCAGGAGATTCCCATACTTCGTCCTCGAACCCATGATGATGAGAGTTATGTGTAAAAAGGCTCACACAGTCTCGTCTTACCAATAAAGGCAAGGAAATTTCACAAGAGAAGTGCAAGTGATGTCAAAGCTCATGCATGTCAATCTTGTTGAGCTCCTTTGCCATTGCCAGGAAGGAGGCGAGTGGATACTAGCCTACGAGTACATGCAGAAAAAGAGTTTGAATCTCTACATATTTGGTACTCACTGTGTTACACGCCAAGTAAATCTATATATTTAGAAATGTGGTGCATTACTTGCTATCCCTACAAAGCTCTTATCTGCTGTCTGCCTCATGCATCTATTTGGAACTGATAGGAGAAGATAGCAGACACCGTTCCTCGCTGAATTGGGTGCAAAGACGGGAAATAATTCGTGGGATCGCTGAAGGTGTTGCATACCTTCACGACAAGCAAGTCATTCACAGGGATCTAAAACCGTCCAATATACTTCTGGATGACACTTGGAAGCCTAAGATAGCGGAACTGCGAAACTGTTCATTGACGATCAGACCAATCCTACATTAGTACTGTCACCGTATGATTTAAACTAAGAATCCTCATATTGTAAGTGAGCATCTTTTCAGGCCTGGGAATTGTGGAAGCACCATGAGATCGCGGACGTTGTTGATTGGGAACTGGGCCAACCTGAGCCTGAGCTCTTACGTGGACTACAGAGGTGCATCCAGATTGGGCTGCTCTGCGTGCAGCCCTTGCCAGAGGAGAAGCCCACCATGTCTGAGGTTGTCTCGATGCTAGCCAACAGTAGCTCACAGCTCGCCATGCCCACGAGGCCCACGGTCAACGGTAGAGCCGGAGCGTCCTTCCGTGAAGCAGGACTGGAAGCACCCGACGCACGATTATTCTCTCGTGACTGGACCGGGCCGAGCCAGACCTGACCATGCGTCTCTCGTTTGGCATGCTCGCGAAATCGCAACGGAGGATACGGCGAACAGTTTGTGGATTTTGGGCTGGAACCTTTCAGTTTGAGCACAGAGAGACCACGCATACATCTGTGTTGAATAATTGATACTTTGTTTAAATTAAACTTAAATTTTATAATAGTTTCAGGAAATTCAGATTTACCGTTAGCATTCTTGGTCGAACCGGTCGGTCAGACCGCCGGGGGAAGCAATCAGACGGCCTGTGAACGACGGTCTGACCCATGGTCTAATGTAACCAAAATTCGAAAGCGGTCATACCGGGGAAGCGGTATGATCAATTTCTAATTGGCGGGGGCTTTTTTTCCAGATAGCTCGTTTTGATGTTGGTCGCATGCGATCGGACGACCATGGTTGGCGATTGGACAGGGTTGTGTTGGCCGTTGTGTCTGGCATGAAAAATGCGTAACAACCGGTGGCTGGTTAGATTGTCCAGTGGTTGGCGGTTTGATTGGGGAGGTTCGATCGGTGTGGGAAGAGCGGTCAAACTAGTGGCAGCGGCCTTAGATTGCCCAGTGGTTGGTGGTCTGATTGGGGAGGTTCCATCGGTGTGGGAAGAGCGGTCAAACTAGTGGCAGTGGTCAGAGATCATGGTGAATTGAGTTGAGTTGGTTTGAGGTCGGTTCATGGCTTAGGAGGCATGATAGTTTGTGTTGCATAGCATCATGCATGATTTTGACTAACGTAAGTCAAATATATAGAATTTATGCTCGATATAATTGCTTGGTCTTTGAATGTACAGGTGACTTAAAGGACGTAGAAAATATACATACGCACGGTACGAGTTGAAACACTTTTGTGTGCATTCAAGAGACAAGAAAATTATGCATACGTAGACTCCGACTATTCTGATGGCACATGAACGTAGGGATCATAGATTAAGGGGGTGTTTGGTTGACAGCCACAGTTTACCACGTTTAAGGTTAGACAAGTTTGACCAACTCAAGGAGCTGTTTGGTTGCAGCTACAGTTGTGGCAAGATTCCCTTCCAGCAAACTAAATCTCACACGTCAATAACTCAAAAAAGTGTGGCAAGATTCCCTTAGGCTTGCTAAGGTGTGGCAAAGAATTTGAGCATCTCAACTTAGGCAAATATGGCAATTTTTATTGGTAAAATATGGCTAGCAACCAAACTACCCTTAAGTGCGTGCGTGGGGCATGTGCATGGCTTAATTCACCTTCTTGAATTTTAATACGTATCTAGCTGGGCTCGTGATTAGGCCGACCTGTCGTGCTCATGGCCCAGGAAAACAGATACGTTCTCTCACGTGACTTGGATGTGACAAAAAGATGCGACCGGCACGCGCTCGTTCGAGATACCTGACGAATTAAAGACCATCGTCTGGTCAAATTAAGGAAAGAATTAAGCCTATGTTAAATTAGAGACTGATTTGTGAGCTAATACTATAAAGCCCTTTTTGTACTTTCATAAGACTAGTATGAGACAGTCTTGACTGATTAATTCGTGAGGTCCTAACTTTGATCTCGCTATAGGTTAAATGTGAGCGTGGCGTAGGCTATGAGCAGTCTCGCACGGCACAAGAGGGGCCCCAACTTGTATATTCATGTTGTATTGAAACTGTAGTGGCGGCGTGTACCAGGTTGATTGCTTAGCATTGTAAAGGTCTTATCACGATCTCCTCGCCGCACACTAAAGGAAGTGCGTTTATCCGGTGGCAATATAGGATAATCATGTCTTGTGGGTAAATCTGTACAACCTTTGCAGAGTGTATAATCTATCATGGATAGTCGTGCTCACGGTCATGGGCAAACTGACTAAAGTTTTTCGTAGATTAGACTTTGTTTTTCAAAATAATTTAAAAATGCTTATTGATGGATATAATCCATATAGGATCTTTTTGGAAAAGATGGTCCGGGTGAGATGCCTGTGGTTAGGTTAGTGCTTGGTCGGAGCCTGTACTAACGATATTATTTTATTAAAATCTTATTTCTATCTATTGTATCAAATTTAGCTTTTGAATCTATTTACAGTATTTACTTTAATTTCACTTTATCCTCAATTAACCTTACTATGACTTCTTTTGTCAATCATTATGCATGCATTAACTTTATTAAACCTCCTGGTGTAACTTGTGCAGTATTTTATATGCTCATGTTGCTCAATTCATCATTTTCCAGAGGATGTCTATGACTTCATTGAGGATCAGAACGATTAGGTTGTGTCTTACTGTCGTTTACTTGTGGATAGGTTTCAGTGGGCTTCTTTCGCTGCTTATATTTAATTTTAATTTATGGATCACTAATGTAAACTTTGGCCATTCGACCTATATGCAATCAAATAAAGTTTGTCATTGTGCATGATATATATCCCTGTTACCACTGTATGCACTAGCTAATTCTGGACTAGTACGATTTACATAGAGAGTTTTGGAATTGTTGCTTCGAGATCCGACATTGTCAGAGAGACGTGGTGGCCGTTTGTTGTGCAGCGGTTGTTGTTAGAGAGAGATCATGTACAGTTACTAGAGATAAATGTACATTTTAACTGCCTTGTCAGACAGACCCACGATGCCATAAGTCTTCGTAGACAAGCCAGATGGAGATAGACCAGTCGCAGGAGAGTCTATGACTACAAGGTGGTCGTAGGACATCTTACGAGTATATGGTCATAGAAGATCTTACGACTACATGTCCGCAGTACGACTTACAACTATATGTATACCTACGCCGTTCATCTCTACGAATCATATAAGCGAGCATTTGTTGTTCGCATAAGCTAAAAATTTTATATAACACTTTTACTTGTAGCACTAATGTGTTATAAAGATTTGCCGCTGAAATTTATTCTGTAATAAAAATCGTAAAAGATAGAATAAACACTTTCGCTGCGCCGTGCGTCTCCACCAAGGTGGTGATCGGTTCGGCTGAAAAGCTCGTGGCTTATGGCTGAAAACACTGTAGCTGGCTGAAAAAAGCACTGTAGCTGACAGAGGTTTATTTAACATAATTAAATTTAAAAAAATTTAAAAATAAAAAAATATGTTAGCCCATTACGTATAATACAAACAAATACGAGAAAAAAAGAACCGGAAAAAAAGCTCAACAAAAAGTCAAAAGTTCAGAAAAAGACGAAACTTATGAATAGTGAAAAATAAGCCAGAAGCCAGAAGCCGAAACCGAGTTGATCAGGGCGTCAAGATTCATGGCCTCGCTTCTCAAGAAAAATCGTGAAATCAGTAGCATAACTAGGTTCGTGGCCTCGCTTCTCAAGATGCATATATTGGCAATCACATACTGACCTGTCGCCAGCAGCACGCAATAGAAAAGGCTGCCAATCAATGAAGAGGCAATACAAAGTTGTAATGGCAAAGTATGACGATAAGATGCTAAAAATTTATTTCAAAGAACTTCTGTCACTTACTGAAACTATTTGTGAAGTATCCTCATCTCTTCACGCATTAGAAAAAAGCTGCCAATCATCTTCAGTAAGGTATTTTCCATCCGCCATCATAGTTTACCGCTCCATGAGACATCTCTTCCCCAAG
This sequence comes from Dendrocalamus latiflorus, assembly GCA_017311315.1. Lineage (NCBI taxonomy): Eukaryota > Viridiplantae > Streptophyta > Magnoliopsida > Poales > Poaceae > Dendrocalamus > Dendrocalamus latiflorus. The sequence goes on along the minus strand of CM029656.1, from coordinate 35,564,970 downwards.
AGTGTGCGACATCTCTTCAGTATGGTTGGCAGGGACCTCTACCACCCACCTTCCTCCTTCGACCCACGGCATTGGCAGTGGCATCACCGTCATCACGGCTCACCATCGGTCCACCACCTCTCCTGATCTCTGTCTATACCTAGGGCTCCGGTAAATCTAACCTTAACCCTAAGTGAACCCTAACCTTGTTAGAGCGTCACCGGAGTCTTGCCGTCGGTCGTTGGAGCCAAATGGAGGCATGAAGCATGAAACACGAGGCAAAATCAAACCGATCAAAATTCGAGTACACCTAAAGTGAAGAAATATTCGAGTACTCCTTAACAATTTCCATCAATTTATTAGCTTTTATTTGGAGTTTTTGATTTTTGATTGAAATAGAATAGTAACAATTGAAAAATAATTATTAAAATAAAATTTGAAAATAGCTTTTGAAAGATACGGAGGAGACGATGGGTGGCTTTTGGAATGGCTTGAAGAAGCCGCTTTTGAAAACAATTTAGAGAAACCGTTTTTAAAAATTAAGGTGTTTAAAACAATTTTTAGCTTTTTTTAAATAGAAACCAGAAACGGAACCATATTTAAACACCCCTTATCGACGAGAGCGTTCCAAGTCGTCCCAGCCGGAGTTTACGTTTCTCTGAAGACGTGCGGGACACCTAACATACGCGTGCCGTGAGGTTTAACTTTCGCCATCTCTCCAGAGTCCCAAAGTCCAATCTGTTTTTGTAACACTTTTTCTTTGCGCGTGCAGCACCGTTGGAGACTTTGGAGTATGATTTGGACTTTGTCTACGTCCTCGCTGTCTTGATCCGTAATAAGTCTAAATCAAGACTTTGCCGTCCAGCATTTCTACCATTCAGAAGTCGTGAGAGACATTTCGATTGGATGGCCAGAAATTCCCGATAACACGTCCACTCCCTGCGGTCCAACTGTCGTGAAGAATGATGCACCGCTGTTCATTAGTAATCACGTACATCCATCCATATGCTAGTTTCTCCATTCATCACTGTCAAACGAAGAAGGCCTAATGGCCACGGCCTACCTTCCCGTTTTCATCATCCTATTGTTGAGTTCTTTCTGCAAATCTGATGACCAGCTGACACATGCAAGGCCCCTATCCCCCGGCGACATGCTCATCTCCAAGGGCGGTGTCTTTGCTCTCGGCTTCTTCTCCCCGACCAGCTCCAATAGGAGTTTATACCTTGGCATATGGTACCACAGCATCCCGGAACGCACCGTCGTGTGGATCGCCAACCGCGACAACCCAATCATCACCCCTTCATCCACAAAGCTCGTCATCACCAACAGTTCTGACCTGGTGTTGTCGGACTCCCAAGGCCACACACTTTGGGCGACAAAGAACAATATCACCGCGGGAGGCGTCGGAGCTTCCGCAGTGCTGCTCAACACGGGGAACTTGGTCCTCCAGTTGCCGAACGGCAGAGACATATGGCAGAGCTTTGATCACCCGACCGACACCATCCTCCCGGGTTCGTGCTGAGCTACAAGGCCCGCGTCGTCGGGCGCCTCGTTGCTTGGAAGGGCCCTAATGAACCATCCGCTGGAGACTTTTCTTACAGTCTTGACCCCAGCTCGAACCTTCAGGCCGTCATTTGGAACGGGACCAGGCCATACTGCCGCGTCGGAGTGTCGAGCGGTGTGTCGGTGTCCGGCGACATATACCAGAGCAACACTGGCTCCCCATGTGCCAGTGCCTTGACGGGTTCGAGCCCGACTTTCCGAGAGGATGTCGAAGAACCGAAGCCCTGAAATGTGGCAAGGAAAATCATTTCGTGCCCTTGGCTGGGATGAAGGTTCCGGACAAGTTCTTGCATGTCAAGAATAGAAGCTTCGACCAGTGCGCAGACGAGTGCAGCAGGGACTGCTCTTGCACGGGTTACGCTTACGCCAACTTGAGCAGTTCTGGCGCTATGGCCGACCCGTCAAGGTGCTTGGTTTGGACTGGGGAGCTTATCGACGCGTCGAAGATCGGCAACGATGGCGAGACCCTGTACCTCCGGCTTGCCGACTCTCCTGGTATGCACCGTTCCTCCCTTTTTTTCTGCAGTGACATTAGTGTCCTTAATGTGCGCGTCATAACGGAGTTTTCCACGTCAAATTAACACCAACATTTATACAGGGCACCGTCTAGACATAGCAATTTGTATGAACTTGTCAATATAACATTTCTTCTAATAAGGAACTACTTGTCCTGTTGCCATTATATAATACCCAAATCCAATTACTTTGGTGTTTGTAGAATCAGTAAATCTGCAAATTAAAGTACTGTGTACGAGCGTAATGCAACATCAAATCTCGGTTTACCACAAGCCCAGCACTAACGCTAGGGGTTACTTGTAGTTAGGTACTTAGGTTCACAGATTAGTCATGGGCTCAGCAATCAATATGGTACTGTATGCAAGTAATTCCATACTCTTGCAATTAATGCTTGACGCGGTAAATTCTGATGGGATACATTTTTGCAGTTCCAAAAAACAGCATTTTGGTAAAGATTGTACTCCCGGTTATAGCATGCCTGATGATACCCACATGCATAAGCCTTGTCTGGATATGCAAATACAGAGGTACAAGCCCAAAAGCCTTTTTTCAAAATGCAACGCTTTTGTGTAAGCGTTAAGAAAAAAGAATTGATGCTACTACCAACAGGCAAATGGCCAAAGAAGGCAACCCAGAAGAGGCTGATGCTAGGATACTTGAGTGCTTCCAATGAACTCGGAGGCGACAATGTTGAATTTCCCTTTGTTAGCTTTGAAGACATCGTTGTTGCAACGGATAATTTCTCCGACTCCAACCAACTTGGAAGGGGTGGTTTTGGCAAAGTTTACAAGGTAACAAAAGGTTTTAGGTCAAGTTGTCAATGATTACAGTAGCAGACGTTTTGAACAAAAAGAGATAACTCTATTAGTGGAAAAATCTCTGCTTTCATGATTTTCCAATTTAGAATGATACAATCATGTAGGGTACACTGGAAGGTGGAAAGGAAGTTGCTGTCAAAAGGCTTAGTAATGGTTCTGAGCAAGGTATAGAGGAGTTCAGAAATGAAGTAATTCTAATTGCCAAATTGCAGCACAAAAACCTAGTTAGACTTCTTGGTTGCTGCATCCATGAAGATGAGAAGTTACTCATCTATGAATACTTACCTAACAAAAGCTTGGACGCCTTCCTTTTTGGTATGTTCTGATTTCTGATCACTTATCGCCAAAAGTTCTTATATTGACCAAAAGGATATTCATGATACTAAAGATATGCTTCATTTCATTCTGATCTCGGAAGGCGCTACAAGAAAATCAGAGCTAAATTGGCCGACACGGTTCAAAATAATTAAAGGGGTAGCAAGAGGGCTTCTTTATCTACACCAAGATTCAAGATTAACGATAATTCATAGAGACCTCAAAGCAAGCAACATATTGTTGGACACAGAAATGACTCCCAAAATATCAGATTTCGGTATGGCAAGAATCTTTGGTGGAAACCAGCAACTAGCAAACACTACCAGGGTTGTTGGGACATAGTAAGTAATTTATGTACTAGCCAACCCTTCATACTCTAGTTTTTATGGTCTAGTTTAATTCATGTGCATTCCTTGCTGCTGAAATGATTTAAACAGTGGTTACATGTCGCCTGAATATGTGATGGGAGGTGCCTTTTCTGTCAAATCGGACACCTATAGCTTTGGTGTTCTTCTCTTGGAGATTGTAAGTGGCTTGAAGATCAGCTCACCGCAACTCATAATGAACTTTCCCAGCCTTACAGCTTATGTAAGTATTGTGGAATGCTCAACATTTCAACAGCCCAAATAAAATATAGTAATTTGATCATAACTTGATTCTATTGGCTCAGGCATGGGGATTATGGAAAGATGGAAAAGCAACAGAACTGGTGGACTCTTCAGTTGCCGAGAGCTGTCCGCTTCATGAAGTTCTACAGTGTATTTGTAACACCCCACGTAACCATATGGGATATTACTATGGAACGTCATCGCCAAAGTGAAGAATAAATAAGTACAATAAAAGAAATCACAAAGAGTTTAAAACTTTATTAAAACTTTAATAGAGAACCAACGGAAGCTGGAATAACTATTTAAAACATGGGACCGGTCCACTTCTAACCAAATAAAGAACGAATGAAACAACAGAACAGTGGCAAACCACGGTGCTGAAAACTCGAGTGCTCCCACCCATGCATGATGTTATCACTCCACTGGCCTTTTACCTGGGACTGAAAAGAGCAAGCGTGAGATTTGGAAATCTCAGCAAGTACCCAACTACGGTCGCAACACAAAAGTAAGACAGGCGATGCAACCATATGAAATAAAGGCAAGCATGACAAGTAAGCAATGGACAAAAGGCAACCAACCAGCAACTGATATCGGAGATACTGTCATGGTTAGGAGACAGATATTATGAGAACTGTGTATTAAAGATATTTGTTATGTGACAAGTTATAGCAAGTTATAGCAAGGGTGCCGGCGACCTTATCCCACATACCCGGTTATATGAGAATAGCCAGGCACAACCTTGTCCTCGACTGTATAACCGCAGACGGGGTGTAATATCCTGTGTAACGAGAATGTACGGCCCCCCGTACGTTACCAGGTTGGGTGGAAATGACCCCTATATGTGGGCAGCCCCAGCGTGATAACCCTCGGTTCGTTATTTAGCGAATTATTCATGATATAATTAGAGGGTTGTGATTGAATTAAGGTAACATTATGAGAGTAAAGATTTAATCCAATAAGACTGAAGAGACAGGATTAGTGATACTAGGTGATAAGGTAACCGATACATCATGGATAGATTAAATAGTATGAACTTAAGGAACAAAGAGATGGCAAGGGTAAGGCTATAATAAAATTATGAGAAGCGAGAAGATGTGCTAGAGTTGAAAATGGAAAGACAGTTTCTGATATGAGGATGGTGTGGGATAATGATAAGGTGATAGTGACATATAGGGATTAACCTAAAGAGGTATTATAATATATCTCACACAAGGTTATCAACCAATCAAGTTTTATTATGTGATAAGTGATTATTAGTCAGATTAACATGTTTAATACATACATCCTTCATAAGTCAAACACAACATCATACGATTATTGAAACATAATATTGGAATCTAAAACATAGCAGCACTAACATCGAAAGAGCATCAATAATTTAAATCTAAGTTAAACATATTCGTATGCTACCCCCATTAACGATTTAAGCATAGATTCTAAAACACTCATTTAAGGTATGAATTCTAGAACATTATTAATCGAGCATTCTAACAAACCTAAAAGCATAAGAACAAGTTAGCCTATCGATCGCATTGTTGCAAGAATACAATATTAAGATTCTAAAACTAAGCAAGTATGAACGATATGATAATAACTAGATAAGCATTAGTGATATGTTAAGGACCAGGTAACTTTAGTGATATGAAGCTAGTCAGATACTTTGGTGATGTGATAATGGCCAGGTAACTTTAGCAATTAGCCAGGTGACTTAGCGATATGACAGTTATTAGGTAACTTTGGTGATATGATAATGGTAATCAATGGCAAGGTGACCGGTATCATGGAAACACGTGATATGCGAAACGTAAAGGTTACGGCCGCGAGGTACTTGCCTCAAGCACGCTCGACGGACACGCTGCACGATGGGTTTGAGATGCGCAACTGCCCGGCTGCTCCCTCGACAGCTGCGTGAGAACCTACAGAGTGATACGGAGGATAACTGATCAGATATGACAATTTTTTATTAGGAAATGACAAGGAATAATGACAAAAAGGAAAACAGCAGTACGGCCGCGTGAATATGCGTTCGGCTGCGCAAACGGCAACGCTTCCACTGCAGTCGCTGGCCGCCACCGGCCGCCTTCGACTGCCACCGCGCCGCCGCCGGGCCACCGCCACACCACCGCCGGCCGCCGCCACGTCGCCGCCGGCCGCCACCGTGCCGCTGCCGAGCAAAACGCACTGCTGCCGCCGCCTAACTGGCGCGCGCGCGTGGGCGTGAGGGCGCACGCATGCGAGTGGGCGTGCATACCGCCGCCGCCCTGCGCTGCCCCGGCTCACCGGCCGGCCGCCTCCGCCGCCACAGCCGCCGCCGTCCATGCCATGCAGCCGCGCATGCAGGCGCATGCACGCGTACAGGACGAGTGCGCGGCCGGTGTTGCGCGCGCCGCCGGCTGCCCAGCTGCTTGCGCACGGCTGCATGCATGCGCGCGAGCACGCGTTGCGGGCGGGTGCGTGCGTGCGCGCGGCTGCGTAGGTGTTGCCGCCGCTCGCCGGAGACCAGCCGTGCCGTCGCCGCCACCGAACTGGCCGCCGGCCGTGCGCGCTCGGCGTGCATGCGAAGCCGTGCTGCCGCACAGGCTGATGCCGCCATGGTCGAGCTACACGCAGAACAGAAGCGCATGCATGGGCCGCCACCGCCGCTGGCCGGCCGGCCGGGCGCCGCTGCCGCCGCTGCCGCCACTGCCGGCGTCGCTACCACCGTGGCTGCCTCCGCCGGCGCCCATGCGGCCCCATGCAAGCCAACGCGAGAGAGAGAGATAGATGGAGAGAGAGAGAGATGAGTAGAGAGGAGAGAGAGAGGTAAAAGGAGGTTGGATGGAAGAAGTGGTAAACGGGAGAGATGTAGTTTGTTAGATTAGAGATAGGAGAGAGAGTTAATTAGTTATATGGAAAGAGACTTAGATTAGGGAGAGAAATCAGGAAGGATAGGAGAGAGGTAACGGGAGAGAGATAGTTGCTTAGGATTCTTATTGTTTTTGAGGGTGCTACAGCTCTCCCCCCCTTAAAAGAAGATTCGGCCTCGAATCGACTAGCTCTAGAAGGTAGGACAAATTAAGATAACTAAAAGATAGCGAGGATAAGGCTAACTCAAGGAGAAAGGGCAACCGAGATTAGAATAGATTAATTAGATGCAAGGACTCCGAAGAAAGAAGCCTGAGACAAAGATCGAGATATATCTGACGCATCTGGGACTCCAATTCTCAGGTGACTTCGCGTTCCATCTAATGGGATCACAACATCTTGACCCAAGAAATGGTCTGGCATCGCAGTTGACACTCTGAGCGTTCCAAAATATAGACCGACCGTGCCACGACGGACAGGTCCCCCGAGGCCTCAAGGTGGCCAACTCCAGAACTTGATCAGGGTCAAAAAGGTACTTTCTTAGCATAGAGATATGGAAGACGTCATGGAGACCAGCTAGGGGAGTGGCAACTCTAGACAATAGCAAGCTTCCCGATTCGCTTCGTGATAAGGGATGGTTCACCATAACAAGGATTCAACTTTCTTTTTGCCCCCAAATTCAACCACACTTTGGTCGAAGGAACTCTCAAGAAAGCCTGATCACCCATTTTAAATTCCAACAGATGGCGAGAATGGCCCTCTCGGATTGACCAACAATTTGAGGATGAAATGCAGCGCTGAGGTTGAGTTTCTTACCCAGATTTTGATGCAAGCCCTTCCAGATGTGTGATACACTTAGTATCACCATCCGAGGCAACGATTTTAGGAATGTCATAGGGACGACCAATTTCCTTGACATAGGTATTGGCTAAGTAGGTGGTTTTGACGGGACTGAAGTGAGCTGCCTTGGTGAGACGATCAACAATGACCCAAAGAAAGTCCATACACTGGGGGTGATCTAGGAAACCCAACAAAGAAGTCCATAGCAATAACTTTCCGTTACCAGCGAAAACCCCAATGGCTGTGAAAATCGAACAAGACTGAGGTGATCTGCTTCCACTAGCTGGCACGCTACACACTGAGATACAACTTAGCTATATACTTTTTTTTATTTTCAGGCACCAAACTGCCGTTGAAGGCCCTTGACTGACTTAGTCTCGCAAGGATGAGTAGATTAAGGAGTTTTATGAGCTTCACAAAGGATAATCCTCTTTACTCACGAATCGGGTGGCACCCAAACGCAGTCACGGCAATGTAACAGCCGGTTACCATTGATAGGAAAGTCCGGCCCAAGAGATTTAGCCCGTAACACCTCTCCACGAGAGTACTGGGTCCCTGAACCTAAGGTTTGAGATTCTAGCAAGATAACAACAAAAGGGAAGAAAGGTTCCAATTTTCCAAAGATAATGCTAAGAAGGCAAAACAAGGGTGGTTTGAAAATCCTTAAGCTCCTCCTAACTGGCGTGGAAATAGTAACACCATCACTTCGCTTCAATGCTAAGGGTGTCAACCACCACAATAGCTCTGCCAGATGGTAATGGATAGTGAGGTCATAGTCCTCGATTAACCCTAACAGACGGCATGCCTCAATTCCAATTATTTCTGAGTGAGATGGTACGTCAAGCTCTTTTGATTAGAGAAGATGACGCTCTACTCTTCATAGAGGAAATGGCGCTAGATCTAAAGGCAAAGAAGGAATGGAAGCAGAACAGGTGCTCCATTAGGGTCTAGAAACTGGACCCACATTCCTTCGTCCAAGGAAACTGCTCACCCTTTGGAGTCAACCTTGTCAATGGCTTAGAAGTGGAAGAGAAATACTGGACAAACAGCGGTAAAACTCGGGTGGAACCCAAGAACTAGGAATCTCCGCCATGATGTTGTATCTCAGCTAGTCCTCTACCACAACAATGTTAGAAGGATCCACGCAAGGCCTTTGCTGCTAATGACATGGACAAGAAAACTGACAGACGAAAGCCAGAAAACACATTCCTTTAACTTAGCAAGGAGTTCATGATCTAACGAAGATCAAGTCCAACACGGAAGTGCTGCTCATGCTCCTCTGCGGTATGGGAGTAATTCAATATGTCATCAATGGAAATGATGACAAACTGAACTAAGTACTCGTGGAATACCCGATGCATCATATCCATAAATATTGTCAAAGCATTGGTCAGTCCAAAAGGCATATCCAGGTACTCAAAGAGGCCAAAACAAGGGTGGAAGGCTATCTTCAAAATAGCACAAGTCTTGTTCTGAACTTGGTGATAGACGGATTGCAGGCCTAGCTTGAAGGGGAACTTGACACCCTTGAGCTAACCCAAGAGATCAACACACGAGGTAGAGGTAGCAACTCTTGATAGTCACCACATAGAGAGCTCGACAATCGATGCACGTGCATAAATTCCACAAAAGTGATCAGGAAAGCCCGCTCTGAGGTATTATGTCAGATAAAGTCTTTGCTCTAAAGAGCATCCAATTGCCGCTTCAACTTTTCTAACTCAGCATGGGGTAGATGGGATAAAACCAAATAGCACACTCAAATGCTCTAACTGGAGACCGGCCTAGAAGCTCTGCAGGGAAGATATCAAGAAATTCTCTAACAATAGGCAAATCTTTTGATAAGGGTCCGATGAAAGGCTTCTCTAATATGGCGAGAAGGCACCCCGACTTGGTCATCCAGCGATGATCGAAATGGGAGACCAAGAATAGAAGGTCGAGGCATCACTTTTTGTTTTGATTAACGACCCCCTTTAATATCCTTAAGGGGAAATAATCTTGCGGTCAAGCAGTGGATAAAACGGGATGAAGAGACAGGTAGTCCTAGCTTAGAACAGGTCAAGGGTTGGATGGATGCCACAACTGTGTCAAAGCTGAAATTTATGGCCTTCAACTCCCAGGCAACACTGAGACAGTTAAAATTGCCAGCAAGGATCCAATAATAGCGGTCAGCACCACGGAATACGCCAAATACTGATAGGTACAGAGTGCTAATGAGTGAAGCGAGGTGCCAAAAAGAAGAAACTAGCTTCCGAGTTAAACAATGCAAAAGCAGGGCGTGAATTCAAGACAACACTACCCTAAAGGTCAAGGGAAAAAAGAAAAGGTAAGTGATAAGATGGGTAGCAAAAGAGAGGCAAGACGTGTTAACCAAGTACACCACTTTTGAATCGATAATTCGTAGAGATGCGCATCCGTGCCCTTTGGTACGATAGCAATTGTAGCAGGAACTACAGCCGCGTTCTGATCGCCAGCGGACGAAGGTGAAAACAAGCTGGGGTGCATTACCAGCTGGTCTTGCGCTGCTGAAGCAGCCCACGCAGAAGAATGGAATCAGGATTCAGGGAAGCGTAGGTATGGAAGAATGTCATAGGATAGCAATTAAATAAAGGAGACGGTAATTAGATAATTCATGGTAATATGCCAGTGACTGGATATGCATGCATGAATGTATTAACCCGAAGCCCCGTGTACGAGCAAAACATTTTTTTTTCCAGAAACTACAGCCTGAGCTCTGATACCAACTGTAACACCCCACGTAACCATATGGGATATTACTATGGAACGTCATCGCCAAAGTGAAGAATAAATAAGTACAATAAAAGAAATCACAAAGAGTTTAAAACTTTATTAAAACTTTAATAGAGAACCAACGGAAGCTGGAATAACTATTTAAAACATGGGACCGGTCCACTTCTAACCAAATAAAGAACGAATGAAACAACAGAACAGTGGCAAACCACGGTGCTGAAAACTCGAGTGCTCCCACCCATGCATGATGTTATCACTCCACTGGCCTTTTACCTGGGACTGAAAAGAGCAAGCGTGAGATTTGGAAATCTCAGCAAGTACCCAACTACGGTCGCAACACAAAAGTAAGACAGGCGATGCAACCATATGAAATAAAGGCAAGCATGACAAGTAAGCAATGGACAAAAGGCAACCAACCAGCAACTGATATCGGAGATACTGTCATGGTTAGGAGACAGATATTATGAGAACTGTGTATTAAAGATATTTGTTATGTGACAAGTTATAGCAAGTTATAGCAAGGGTGCCGGCGACCTTATCCCACATACCCGGTTATATGAGAATAGCCAGGCACAACCTTGTCCTCGACTGTATAACCGCAGACGGGGTGTAATATCCTGTGTAACGAGAATGTACGGCCCCCCGTACGTTACCAGGTTGGGTGGAAATGACCCCTATATGTGGGCAGCCCCAGCGTGATAACCCTCGGTTCGTTATTTAGCGAATTATTCATGATATAATTAGAGGGTTGTGATTGAATTAAGGTAACATTATGAGAGTAAAGATTTAATCCAATAAGACTGAAGAGACAGGATTAGTGATACTAGGTGATAAGGTAACCGATACATCATGGATAGATTAAATAGTATGAACTTAAGGAACAAAGAGATGGCAAGGGTAAGGCTATAATAAAATTATGAGAAGCGAGAAGATGTGCTAGAGTTGAAAATGGAAAGACAGTTTCTGATATGAGGATGGTGTGGGATAATGATAAGGTGATAGTGACATATAGGGATTAACCTAAAGAGGTATTATAATATATCTCACACAAGGTTATCAACCAATCAAGTTTTATTATGTGATAAGTGATTATTAGTCAGATTAACATGTTTAATACATACATCCTTCATAAGTCAAACACAACATCATACGATTATTGAAACATAATATTGGAATCTAAAACATAGCAGCACTAACATCGAAAGAGCATCAATAATTTAAATCTAAGTTAAACATATTCGTATGCTACCCCCATTAACGATTTAAGCATAGATTCTAAAACACTCATTTAAGGTATGAATTCTAGAACATTATTAATCGAGCATTCTAACAAACCTAAAAGCATAAGAACAAGTTAGCCTATCGATCGCATTGTTGCAAGAATACAATATTAAGATTCTAAAACTAAGCAAGTATGAACGATATGATAATAACTAGATAAGCATTAGTGATATGTTAAGGACCAGGTAACTTTAGTGATATGAAGCTAGTCAGATACTTTGGTGATGTGATAATGGCCAGGTAACTTTAGCAATTAGCCAGGTGACTTAGCGATATGACAGTTATTAGGTAACTTTGGTGATATGATAATGGTAATCAATGGCAAGGTGACCGGTATCATGGAAACACGTGATATGCGAAACGTAAAGGTTACGGCCGCGAGGTACTTGCCTCAAGCACGCTCGACGGACACGCTGCACGATGGGTTTGAGATGCGCAACTGCCCGGCTGCTCCCTCGACAGCTGCGTGAGAACCTACAGAGTGATACGGAGGATAACTGATCAGATATGACAATTTTTTATTAGGAAATGACAAGGAATAATGACAAAAAGGAAAACAGCAGTACGGCCGCGTGAATATGCGTTCGGCTGCGCAAACGGCAACGCTTCCACTGCAGTCGCTGGCCGCCACCGGCCGCCTTCGACTGCCACCGCGCCGCCGCCGGGCCACCGCCACACCACCGCCGGCCGCCGCCACGTCGCCGCCGGCCGCCACCGTGCCGCTGCCGAGCAAAACGCACTGCTGCCGCCGCCTAACTGGCGCGCGCGCGTGGGCGTGAGGGCGCACGCATGCGAGTGGGCGTGCATACCGCCGCCGCCCTGCGCTGCCCCGGCTCACCGGCCGGCCGCCTCCGCCGCCACAGCCGCCGCCGTCCATGCCATGCAGCCGCGCATGCAGGCGCATGCACGCGTACAGGACGAGTGCGCGGCCGGTGTTGCGCGCGCCGCCGGCTGCCCAGCTGCTTGCGCACGGCTGCATGCATGCGCGCGAGCACGCGTTGCGGGCGGGTGCGTGCGTGCGCGCGGCTGCGTAGGTGTTGCCGCCGCTCGCCGGAGACCAGCCGTGCCGTCGCCGCCACCGAACTGGCCGCCGGCCGTGCGCGCTCGGCGTGCATGCGAAGCCGTGCTGCCGCACAGGCTGATGCCGCCATGGTCGAGCTACACGCAGAACAGAAGCGCATGCATGGGCCGCCACCGCCGCTGGCCGGCCGGCCGGGCGCCGCTGCCGCCGCTGCCGCCACTGCCGGCGTCGCTACCACCGTGGCTGCCTCCGCCGGCGCCCATGCGGCCCCATGCAAGCCAACGCGAGAGAGAGAGATAGATGGAGAGAGAGAGAGATGAGTAGAGAGGAGAGAGAGAGGTAAAAGGAGGTTGGATGGAAGAAGTGGTAAACGGGAGAGATGTAGTTTGTTAGATTAGAGATAGGAGAGAGAGTTAATTAGTTATATGGAAAGAGACTTAGATTAGGGAGAGAAATCAGGAAGGATAGGAGAGAGGTAACGGGAGAGAGATAGTTGCTTAGGATTCTTATTGTTTTTGAGGGTGCTACAGTATTCACGTAGGACTGTTGTGTGTTCAAGACCGTCCGAATGATAGGCCACTTATGTCATCTGTTGTATTTATGTTAGAGAACGAAAGCACACACCTTTCAGCACCGAAGCGACCTGTATATTTTGCTCTACGTGATTGCGAAACTGAAGAAACAAGGGAAAGCATGAAAAATTCGGCGAACGCAATGAGTATCACAACACTAGAGGGGCGCTAGATTTTTAAGGTCAGCTTTTGGGGTATGCGAATTTCAGTATATGTATACTTTTATGATGCATTTTCGGAGTAGCGACGCAAGCGACAGAGTAATGGCTCTTGCTGTGCAGGATTTGCTACAGTGTGGCTGATAGACGCTGCCTTTTGCTTCTCATTTTGCTTGTTGCTGTGATACGGTTTGTTATTTGGGTCTTTCAGTTATTTGCAATCGGGAAAATATGTAAACCTCTAATTCTCCTTTAATGCAAAGGCAGTGCTCCTGCCAAAATAGTTTTTAAAAATATATTGGAATTGGGATTTATCTCGGAAATGTCTCATTCCAAACAAGGGTATTCATTGGTTGCTCTTATCTTGAGTTGCTCACACACCTGTAAGGAGGAGGATATCCGATAGTTTTCGCACAGCACCACATTATGTATTAGATTATTAAAAGAACCCATTTTTATACGTCCACTCCCTACGGTCCAATTGTTGTGAAGAACAATGCACCGCTGATCGTTAGTAATCACCTACATCCATATGCTATTTTCTTCAATCTTCGCTGTCAAACGAAGGCTGCCTAATGGGCATGGCTTGAACCGAACCGTTAAATCTCACTTAAAATGATCAATCTTAATTGTTTAATTTGATACAAAAAAATTCAAGAAATTCAATAATAAGTTACTCAGCCTGTAATAAAACTTGCCTCACATACAACAAACACAATAGAGAATCCGAAAATTGCAATAAACGAGAATTATTTGTGCAACAATACAAGAAACTACCCCAACAAAAATAAAATATTCTTGCAACAAACACCAAACATGACTAAGAAAATTGCAAAAAATAAGAATTATTTATGCAACAATACAAGAAAACTACTTCAATAAAAAGATGTTATTGCAACAAATAAAATATTTATTAAAATAACTGCAATATTTTAGGAAAACTATGGCAACATAGAAAAAGACTTGCCGCAACAACTGAACTTACTTGTTGTAACAATTCGGACAAGCACAAAGAAGACAATGTTTGACCAAATATAGCACCTTATTGTTGGAGCTCGTCGGAGGAGGCTGCACACTTCCTCATCACATGTGGGCCTTGGCTTGGATCTGACGAGAGGCAAGGTTGGCCCTATTGCATTGTCATCAAGCGTGTTGCTCATCCTCAATGAGGACATCATCTAGAAGAGATGGCGCCAGCAATCGAGGTCCTCCATTCATCTTCGTTGCCCCCTTGCTACATGTTGCTAGTTGTCTTGGCTCCTTCAGCGTGATGTTCTCTCATCGCGCGGTCCAATGAGAATGATAGGGGTGGAGAGGAAGGGAGAAGCATGGCCTGATGTTGGGCTCCAGCTACGAGCTCCGGTCGCTAGCAAGCCACTAGAGGTGGAGGAGACAAAGCGGTTGGAGAGAGAATAGCTGAGAAGTGGAGGATGAGATTTGGGAATGGCGGTTGGAGAGAGCAACTGAGAAGGGGGAAACTCCTCCCACCTAACTTGCAACATATCTTGAGAATCGTAATTCAACATTTCAAGAAAAATTACTGCAACAATCAAAATAATTGGATGCAACATCTTGAATCACCTATTACAACATCTCGCATTTTTGATACAACAAATATCGAAGCATATGCAATGAACCCACTGGAGAGGAAGGAGGTAGCGGTGGCGGTAAGGGGGTTCGGAGTAGGAGTATGAGGAGACCAAGACCAGAGTGGGAGGGGAGGAGGTCGTCCCGGTGCCTCGTTGTTGATGAGCTTTGATCTGGTGGAGACAAGACAAGCCCACACCACCACCTCCATAGCTGAGCTTGGGATGCCTTCCCGCTTCACCATGGAGCTTAGGAGACCTCGTCTTCCTACCGTGGAGATTCTCCACCACCTGGCCCCAAGCTTAGGAAGCTTCAATGCCCTCGTCTTTGCCATACGGGATGAAGTATTAGAGTGCTAGCTCGAGCTCTGGTGACATAAGAGACATGGCACTCTGGAGGAGCTTGCCAAAGACCAAGGATATGCTTGAGGGGGAGAGAGAGATCAGTACCAAGAGAGGTGAGTTGATAGAATGAATTGTAGTTAGATAAGGTTTAGTACTTAGGTGGATGAGTGAGGGTTGGACCACTCAAAGCGTCTGGTTCTATTATTTTGCGGCGGACATAAAAGCAGTAGCAATTTTGTAATACCACTAAAATTGCAAAAGAGAGAATTAAGAAAGGAAAGGGTGGTTTTGCCATCAGACCCATCGGCTTTTAGAGTGCCGAATAAGTAATGCTCGCAGAGGTTCCCAGACCACACAGGGACGATCGGCACCGTCTAGAAAGCGACTAAAAGTAGCGCTCTCAGAGGTTCCCAGACTGTCCAGGGCCAGTCGGCACCGTCTCGCGTTGTGGGTTTTCGTCATTCGGCAGAAAATTCCTTTTTACTTGCCGCAGTAGAAGGGCACCAAATAGTATAGGGCTGCCATTGGACCAAAAAGCCCTTAGGGCCATAGCCAGCCAAGGCAAAAAGGGAGGGGTAGAAGCGGCATTTCGCAGTGAGAGGGATAGCCATGCCTCTTAAGTAGACAAGACAGCACACAGCTACCCCACCTACTCCACTTTTCTGCCAAGCCAAGAAGCTAACCCCTAAACACAAGCACATCCTCCAAGCTCACCACAGAAAGGAGAAGAGGGAGCCCGAAGAGGAGGAGCAAGGGAGCAGCCGGCCACGACGGCAAGTGGCGGAACCGCCGAAACCTCAGCCTCATCCACGCCAATCCTTTTTCCTAGCTCGACAATCAAGTAAGCTCACCTCCCATCCTTGTTCGGCGCCATAGCACAAAGCATGCCAGAGGTAAAACATAAGAAGAGAGGGCAAACCGACGAGTAGTGGTGGCGCAAGGGGAGGCGGCAGGGTCCGGGCCCGGCCGGATCCAAGGCGGGGGAGGCGAGTAGGGGGGCGGCCGGCGGTGAGCCCGAGGGCCGGCAAGCCGAGCCGCCCGGAGGAGCCCGCGCGTAAGAGAGAGAAGGGGAGAGTGGGGGCTGGCGGAGCTACCAGCGGCGGGCTACGGGCCGGCGCCGCCGAAGGGGCATCCGTGTGCGATCGCGCATGCGCAAGAGAGGGAGAGCAGGAGAGGAAGGCGGAGGCACTAGCGGAGGCGAGTCTCGGGCCGGCTGTGCCGAGCCGGGCCGCGCCACCGGAGGAGCGGCGTGGTCGCGCATGCAGGAGACGGGGAGAGAGGGGCCGCTGGCGGTGAGGGGGCCGGCGACGCCGAGTCAGCCACGAACTACCGCGCCGCCCCTGGGCAGGACTAGTGAGGAGGAGGAGGCCGTTCGGCCGATTTGGGAATAGGGGAGGGAGAGAGGGAGCCAGGTGAGGAAAAAGGTGGGGAGGCCAGTTCGGCCGCAGGAGATGAAGGAAGAGAAAAGAAATAGGTGAAGGAAAAAGAAAAGAGGAAAGAAAAGAAAAGAGAGAAAAGAAAAGAGAGAAAAGAAAAGAGGAGAAAAAGAAAAAAAAGAGGGGGTTCGGCACCTGCGCGACAGGTCCCTCAAAACCCGTGCGTTTATGCCCAAGATCGGGATACGAGCTTAGAGTCGTTGTTCTCCGTTTACGCTCTGGTTTCTGTTCTGCCGTTGAGTCGGATTTATTGCTTGCCCAGGTGGAGGCCCCGAGTCAACGCCATCCACACATCGTTCTGCTCCGCTTGGTTAACAGGCAAGTGCATGGTAGTATACCAGAGTTTATGAATATGCAATGCTTACTTGATGTGATAATGTTTATATGGAAATGCGATGATTACATGATCTCTATGTGGAAATGTGATGTTTACATGACATAAAGTTGCATGGTAAATGATGGTGATGATGATGGAATAAGGGGGGGGGGTAATGATGCTTACCTGCTAATGATGTTAACGATGAGCATGATTATGACAATGAGCATATGCATTTGCATTATGTGCACTCAAGAGTGAGTGCGGTGAGAAAGTCCCTAGCTACGAGTAAAGCTAGCGGACTAATCGGGACTGCTCTTGAGTAAGTCCTACCTCGGTAGGCCTCCACGGGAGTGGAGAGACCCCCGTGCCGAAATGGGCGGGCCCAAGATTATGGGTGAACATCGACGGGTGTTCACTCGGCAATACCGGTATTTGCAATGTGATGAGCAAATGTGCATATAGAGCATGGATGCATTGCATTGCATTGATGATGTGGCAATGTGCAACACAAAAGTGTATGTGAAGTATGTACGAACGATGTGGAACCTTGAGAATGCTGATATGAGCATGGCTATGCATGCCGAGTATGTTGGTTGGATTAAAATTGTTTCAGGTTGTGTTAGTATTTATCGTTCTATTGTGTACTTGCTGAGTCTTTGGACTCACCCTTGCTTTATTGTTTTATTTTTAGGTAACTGTTGAGGACATCCTGCACGGGCGAGTGTAGCACATGAATAACTTCACGTTCTTGCAGCACTTCACATATCTAGCTTTTGGTAGTATGTGTGACACCCCGGCCCATGTTGGCCCATGTGTGTATGCACATGAATTTCTGGGTTAGTCCCACCTTGCTAGTTTACCTTGAGTATCCCTTACATATAAGCCTAGGAGTTCCAATGGTAGCACCCCCGGTTAACCGTTTTGCGCGAAGCGAGGACGAAAGCGCAAGCGGGTTGCTACGTGTGCGTGGCCTATCCAAAATGTGGTTAGGTCTGAGCCGGTTTGGACCCTAGGGCGTTACAAATGGTATCAGAGCCGACTCTCGCGGTTACATGGGCGCGTGCGGGTCAGGGGCGCGGGCATATGGCGCATGGCGCGTGTGGGCCCGTAGCGGACACACGGCATGGCATATGTGCTGGCACTGAACGTACGGACATGTGCCAAGAGAGGAGATTCTTATCATTTGCCCCGGTGTGGGTATGTTGATCCGACGAGGACGTCGGGTCCTTTGAGGGGGGGTGTATGTGACACCCCGGCCCATGTTGGCCCATGTGTGTATGCACATGAATTTCTGGGTTAGTCCCACCTTGCTAGTTTACCTTGAGTATCCCTTACATATAAGCCTAGGAGTTCCAATGGTAGCACCCCCGGTTAACCGTTTTGCGCGAAGCGAGGACGAAAGCGCAAGCGGGTTGCTACGTGTGCGTGGCCTATCCAAAATGTGGTTAGGTCTGAGCCGGTTTGGACCCTAGGGCGTTACAGTATGTTTAACTCCACCAGTAAGCTAGCATAGTTGCTTAAAATGATATGGTGTAAGTGGTTGCGGCTTCATGTACAAGGTAGAGTTTGCTTAAATTGTTTAGCAGATGTCTAAGAGTGGTATTAGTATGCAATGATGGTAGCACTCTAGGCCCAGAGGATGGGCGAGGTGTTACAGTTGGTATAAGAGTCGGCGTTAGGTTCGTGGTAAAGAAATTTGACAACCTAGGTTAATTATTCAACTAAAATTTGACTTAGGCCTAATAATTAAATTAAAATTTGACACACTGGTGCACCATAGGATGGGGAATGGGTCTTACATTGCATTTACGCTTTCGCAGCCTTGATGTTGATTTGTGCTGTTGAAATGGATATTTGTGAGCTAGCTGTGTGATTGGCTATCTGTCTAAAATAGAGATGCCGAGAGCTAGATGACGCGGACGTGTGCACAGTAGGATGGGATTGGGTCAAGCATTGCGTTTTCGCTTCTGTTAGTCATGTTGATTTGCAATGCTTGATGTTGATGCTTGTGGGTTGATAGCAAGCATTTGAACTTGTTATTTGTGTGTCCTACGGGACTTTGCCGTGATTGTGTAGTGTACCGATGCAATAGAGACTGAGACCGTGGCCACTGGAGAGGCCTGGTCATGTTGCCATTTGTGGCATTGAGGTAGTGATGTTTTGCTTCAGTTTCGGGAAGTTGGTTCCCTTTGGTTAGCAACTCGTTGAGTTGTTTAATAAATACCCGATAGTGGGGAGTGTTCCATGCTAGTCTGTTATTCGGGAGAATTTTGATTATATGAATGATTGGAGTAACTTGCATGAGGAGACCAATATTTTTAGAGAAGGCAATATCCAATAGTGGTTGAAGTGTTGGATTAGGCGTATGTGGGATATGGTGGTTAAAGTAACAAGTTGGTAGGACATGGTATTCTAAATTGTGAGAACATAGGAGAGTAATTAACTTTAGTTATGGTTGTGGGATCAAAGTTGATTTGAATTCAATGGGGATTTAGTAGTTACATGAGAAGTAGCGGCTTAAGGCAGATCCATTTCTGCTTAATAGTTGGATTTGAATTATTGGCGAACCAGTTGGTGATTACGGTTGCTTAGACTGTTGAGCCACATCGAATGACTGATTTTACTTTGGTCCCAATCGGTAAACCTAGCTAGGCGATGGAGATTTGCTAAAAAAAAGGGGGTGTGTTAATCTATTGTCTTGGTGGAAAATCCCACATCTGGAGTTATCCTTTCAATTGGTAATAGGCGAATGATTATAAAACTAAGTCCGCCAACCCCGCACCATGATTAATTATTTTAATCATGATGGATGTTTTGGAAAGGTTCAAATAGTCATGATTTTATAACTCTATTGGAATTCGTTGGGAGGACTAGAATAGGGATCTTGATGTCGGATAGTCTCCCAGCTAAATTGAATGGAGAAGAATTGTTGTAAAGTCGTGTGAGACTTAAATTCTGAGGGATGAAGTTAATGACGTTTTAGTGAGATTTGGTAGCAATATCTAAGCCTGAGTTGGTGGAGTGGCCACTGCATTTTGTAGGAAATCATGTGCACACCTACGGAAGTAGAACAGATGGATTCTATACTTAAAAGTAACTGTGGTTTACGGAAGTACATATGATGTGTGCTAAAATCCAGATGATTGATCATCCTTAAAGTCGAGCTGGTGGAGATTAGTTAGCACCTAGGAATTAGGTGCTCATGGGATCATTTATTGATAGTGGATTTTTTTTATCAAAGAGTCTTGACCACATCTTGTGGTATGCGCACTTGATAGTTGTCATGATTGTGTTGTTTTGTATAGTAAAGTGGCAGTGTTTGGTGAATTATAGAGTAAATACGGAGGAATAAAGTATCCGGTGAACCATGGAAGGCTTACCTTCCCGTTTTCATCATCTTGCTCTTGATTTCTTGCTGCAAATTCGATGACCAGCTGACACATGAAAAGCAACTCTCCCCCGGCAAAACGCTCATCTCCAAGGGCGGTATCTTTGCTCTCGGCTTCTTCTCCCCGACCAACTCCAACAGGAGTTTATACCTTGGCATATGGTACCACAGCATCCTGGAACGCACCATCGTGTGGATCGCCAACCGCGACAACCCAATCATCACCCCTTCATCCACGAAGCCCGTCATCACAAACAGTTCTGACCTGGCGTTGTCGGACTCCCAAGGCCGCACGCTTTGGGCGACAATGAACAATATCACCGCGGAAGGCGTCGGAGCTTCCGCAGTGCTGCTCGACACGGGGAACTTGGTCCTCCAGTTGCCGAACGGCAGAGACATATGGCAGAGCTTTGATCACCCGACCGACACCATCCTCCCGGGCATGAGGTTCTTGCTGAGCTACAAGGCCCGCGTCGTCGGGCGCCTCGTTGCTTGGAAGGGCCCTAATGAACCATCCGCTGGAGACTTTTCTTACAGTCTTGACCCCAGCTCGAACCTTCAGGCCGTCATTTGGAACGGGACCAGGCCATACTGCCGCGTCGGAGTGTCGAGCGGTGTGTCGGTGTCCGGCGACATATACCAGAGCAACACTGGCTCCATCAAGTACGTAACGGTCGCCTACACGAGGGACGAGTTCTACTTTATGTTCACAGTCTCTGCCGGCTCACCATGCACGATTATCAAGCTTGACTACACGGGCATGCTGAGGTCTCTGAGCTGGAGCAACCAATCGTCGTCGTGGACAGTCATCTCTGAGAGCCCGCACGCTGGCAGCTGCGAGCTCTACGCCTCGTGTGGCCCGTTCGGCTACTGCGACTTCACGGGGGCCGTCCCCATGTGCCAGTGCCTTGACGGGTTCGAGCCGGACTTTCCGAGAGGATGTCAAAGAACCAAAGCCCTGAAATGTGGCAAGGAAAATCATTTCGTGCCCTTGGCTGGGATGAAGGTTCCGGACAAGTTCTTGCATGTCAAGAATAGAAGCTTCGACCAGTGCGCAGCCGAGTGCAGCAGGGACTGCTCTTGCACGGGTTACGCTTACGCCAACTTGAGCAGTTCTGGCGCTATGGCCGACCCGTCAAGGTGCTTGGTTTGGACTGGGGAGCTTATCGACGCGTCGAAGATCGGCAACGATGGCGAGACCCTGTACCTCCGGCTTGCTGACTCTCCTGGTATGCACCGTTCCCCCCTTTTTTCTGCAGTGAAGTTAATGTCCTTAATGTGCGCCGTATGTGTAGTCATAACGGAGTTTTCCACGTAAATAGCCTGCGTCAAATTAACACCAACATTTATACAGGGGACCGTCTAGACACAGCAATTCGTATGAACTTGTCAATATAACATTTCTTCTAGTAAGGAACTACTTGTCCTGTTGCCATTATATAATACCCAAATCCAATTACTTTGGTGTTTGTAGAATCAGTAACATCAAATCTCGGTTTACCACAAGCCCAGCACTAACGCTAGGGGTTACTTGTATTTAGGTACTTAGGTTCACAGATTAGTCATGGGCTCAGCAATCACTATGGTATCGTATGCAAGTAATTCCATACACTTGCAAATAATGCTTGATGAGGTAAATTCTGATGGGATGCATTTTTGCAGTTCAAAAAAACAGCAATTTGGTAAAGCTTGTACTCCCGGTTATAGCATGCCTGCTGATACCCACATGCATAAGCCTTGTCTGGATATGCAAATACAGAGGTACAAGCACAAAAGCCCTTTTCAAAATGCAACGCTTTTGTGTAAGTGTTAAGAAAAAAATAATTGACGTTGCTACAGCTAGCAGGAATTGATGCAACGTCATTGTGTAAATCTTAATAAAAAAATAATTGATGCTACTACCAACAGGCAAATGGCCAAAGAAGGCAACCAAGAAGAGACTGATGCTAGGATACTTGAGTGCTTCCAATGAACTCAGAGGCGACAATGTAGAATTTCCCTTTGTTAGCTTTGAAGACATTGTTGTTGCAACGGATAATTTCTCCGACTCCAACCAACTTGGAAGGGGAGGTTTTGGCAAAGTTTACAAGTTAACAAAAGGTTTTAGGTCAAGTTGTCAGTGATTACAGTAGCAGACGTTTTGAACAAAAAGAGATAATTCTATTAGTGGAAAAATCTCTGCTTTCGTGATTTTCCAAATTAGAATGATACAATCATGTAGGGTACACTGGAAGGTGGAAAGGAAGTTGCTGTCAAAAGGCTTAGTAATGGTTCTGAGCAAGGTATAGAGGAGTTCAGAAATGAAGTAATTCTAATTGCCAAATTGCAGCACAAAAACCTAGTTAGACTTCTTGGTTGCTGCATCCATGAAGATGAGAAGTTACTCATCTATGAATACTTACCTAACAAAAGCTTGGACGCCTTCATTTTTGGTATGTTCTGATTTCTGATCACTTATCGCCAAAAGTTCTTAGATTGACCAAAAGGATATTCATGATACTAAAGATATGCTTCATTTCCTACTGATCTTGGAAGGTGCTACAAGAAAATCAGAGCTAAATTGGTCGACACGGTTCAAAATAATTAAAGGGGTAGCAAGAGGGCTTCTTTATCTACACCATGATTCAAGATTAACGATAATTCATAGAGACCTCAAAGCAAGCAACATCTTGTTGGACACAGAAATGACTCCCAAAATATCAGATTTCGGTATGGCAAGAATCTTTGGTGGAAACCAGCAACTAGCAAACACTACCAGGGTTGTTGGGACATAGTAAGTAATTTATGTACTAGCCAACTCTAAATACTCTAGTTTTTATGGTCTAGTTTAATTCATGTGCATTCCTTGCTGCTGAAATGATTTAAACAGTGGTTACATGTCGCCTGAATATGTGATGGGAGGTGCCTTTTCTGTCAAATCGGACACCTATAGCTTTGGTGTTCTTCTCTTGGAGATTGTAAGTGGCTTGAAGATCAGCTCACCGCAACACATAATGAACTTTCCCAGCCTTACAGCTTATGTAAGTATTGTGGAATGCTCGACATTTCAACAGCCCAAATAAAATATAGCAATTTGATCATAACTTGATTCTATTGGCTCAGGCGTGGGGATTATGGAAAGATGGAAAAGCAACAGAACTGGTGGACTCTTCAGTTCCTGAGGGCTGTCCACTTCATGAAGTTCTACGGTGTATTCACGTAGGACTATTGTGTGTTCAAGACCGTCCGAATGATAGGCCACTTATGTCATCTGTTGTGTTTATGTTAGAGAACGAAAGCGCACACCTTCCAGCACCGAAGCGACCTGTATATTTTGCTCTACGTGATTGCGAAACTGAAGAAACAAGGGAAAACATGGAAAATTCGGTGAATGCAATGAGTATCACAACACTAGAGGGGCGCTAGATTTTTAAGGTCAACTTTTGCTGTATGCGAATTTCAGTATATGTATAGATTTTTAAGGTCAACTTTTGCTGTATGCGAATTTCGTTATATGTATACTTTTATGATTGTCTCTTTGTGGGTTGTGAATTTCTGCATAAGTGGTCGTAATATCTGAGAGTTTACTTATGGGAAACAGTGTTGAATAATACATCAGAATTGATCAGTGGAGGCTAGCATTTTCGGAGTAGCGACGCAAGCGAGGGAGTAATGGCTCTTGCTGTGTAGGATTTGCTACAGTGTGGCTGCTAGACGCCGCCTTTTGCTTCTCATTTTGCTTGTTGTTGTGATCTGGTTTTTTATTTGGGTCTTTCAGTTAATTGCAATCGGGAAACGGTGTAAACTTTTAATTGTCCTTTAATGCAAAGTCAGAGCTCCTGCCAAAATAGTTTTGAGAAATATATTGGAATTGAGATTTATATCGAAAATGTCTCATTTCAAACAAAGGTATTCATTGGTTTGTGGGGACCCCAGGCACGTGAGCACCCATAGTCGCCGTGTGTGTTCTGTACTAGTCCTATGATCAGTAGCTAGTACACACATTTGCATCAATGAACTCACATTCATACACATTGCACATATATAATTTTCAATAAAAGGGGTAATGTATATATAAACGAGATATAAAAGAGTCTGTACACATAAATCCGACTGACCAATTAACATCAGAGTCTTGAACAAAATATAGCTGAAGTCTAATAACAAAAGTATCCAGTGATTTTTCCTCATAATCCATAGGCAACCGACTTGAGTTAGGCCCTAGAAAGACCACTCGTCAAATTCCTCAGTACCAGAGGCGAAATACAATGTCGGGCACGTAATCTTCATTCTCTGATCAACAATAATTTAAGTAAGGTTGAGTACATTGTGTACTCAGTAAGACTTGTAGTACATCGCAAAATTTTACATATATGCAAATCTATCAAAGAATGTTGCTCTATACTAAGTTAGTTTCAGCATAAAGCAGATTATATTTTTGCAATATCAATAAGTAATAATTTGAAAACAGAATTGTAAAGAGCATTTGACATGTAATGAAATAGCATTTGCATAATTTCCGTAATAGTAGCTTAAATCCATTCACAACCTTCCTCGACTGAGAACATCGCACAAATCCCACTCATAGGCATGGCACACGATTAGACGTTCATGACATCCTATATGTTCAGTGAAATAGTTTTGAAAAGGAAAATTATACCCTTTGTGGTTAGATTCAAGCTTGCTCATGACCGCGAACATGACTATTTAAATAGTTTTTAACACTTTACAGAGGTTGTACAACTTTACCCACATGAGGTAATCAATTATATTATCGGCAACTTCACACTTCCTTTGGCATGTGACGAAAGTTGATTATCATATAGCTTTTAGGCCGCCTAGTCATACCAGCTTGATGAATGAACAAGCCCTCACTTGGGCGCACCAAGTGAGCTACATGACAGGCCCTCACCCTAGCGAATTACCTCCTTTTGGTGAGGCATTTACCGTTATATTAGCAAGCTTTGGTTCCAACACTTTGGTGAAGGAAACCCCTACGAGCAAATCTAGTCGGAGTTCCCTTACTTCATCTGTGCCTACCACTGTGCAAAGTTAGACCTAAACAACTTAATCAGCTAAATGCTAGAGCCCATATAACATATATAGTTATACGGTGTGACTTAGATGTGTGACAATAGCGTTTGGTCCTTAATTGACCCGGACAAGAGTCTCCCTCTATATACATGCGAGATTCTCTCTCGTGCGAGATTCCCTATCACATTTTATAGCATACCATGTAACTCGTCCACGTCCAAAAACTAGGTTATTCATTTTATTTGATATCAAAGAAATAGGGTTTCCCCCTTTGGTCCAACATTTTGAAACCATCATGCCTACGTGTAAACTTGTTTGAAAGATCAAACTTAGCAAAAACTAGTGCTTGCCTAAGCATCTAGAGCATGTACTCAAAGTAATATACCCAAATTTTGGCATTAGCTATGTCTAACCATGTCCTAAGGGGTACAATAGTGAGGATATCAAATTTGCAAGATTCAATGCATTCGAGTGGTCATAACTACCATTACCCACAATATAGGCATGTTACTGAAATATACATGCATGCATAATAGATTTTGCAAGCAATGTATAATAATTGAAATACTAGGATCAACATGGTCAAAGGGGGTGCTTGTCTTGCTCCTGTTGCTTAGAGAATGTTTTGGGTGCATTCTCAGCGTTGTCTGGCACAGAATCATCTATGCAATAAAATCCAGATACATACAAATCAGAGCCAAATAAACAGAGACAAGACTAAAATATTTTTTGTACAATCAAGAAGATCATGATTTTATAAGAATTTAGAAATAAAGATCACTAAATTTGGAGTTTGTATACAAAACTTATAAGCATTTGAGTTTTGGCTTGGTTTGAATTATCTCTTCTCGGTTGGTATAGTACTCTTTACAACTACTAACACTCTTCGACCGCTACAGTACGTGGACACTCTAACTACCGACCATGGCGCTTCAACTACACAGGTCTTTGGAGCATCGAACGGGTACTGTAGTTTCAACTACTAACTACGTTCTATAGTTTACGACCATACGACCACTTATAGCTATCGACTACTGGAGCTTACGACCACTATAGCTACCGACAACTTGAGCTGATGACCACTGTAGCTATCGACAATTGGAGCTTACGACAACTATAGCTACCGACAACTGGAGCTTACAACCTTACGACTATGACCGAAATTTTAAGTGAAATTATGTGTACATATAATTACATATATATACTTATAAATAAATCTATATTATTATATTAAAATTTTAAGTCTGAAACGATATACCGGAATGGATCAATACCAATGCATTCTATATTAAGAGGCAAACCGAAATGGCCTTTAGAATGGAATTGCAACTACCGTCGCATACTTACTATTCGATCTTATGGCACCACAAGCAAGCAAACAGGCACTGCCAAAGATTAAGGTTAGGATAGAAGCCTAGAGCAGTAGTACAGTACCTGGCCATAGATGGGGACATGGCGAGCCTGGAGTCGAATTGCCGGAGCACTACCGGGAGAAGGCTGCGCACTGCGACTCGTCTGCCGCTTCGCCCCCACCGCCTCAGTCGACCGCTTCTCGCGTTGGCTATTGGCAGTGTCGGATGCCTAACGCAGCGACGAGCCAAGCCGCCCTCCGCTCCTCCAGATCGCCCATCGCCGCCCATCACTCGACGGACGTCACGTCTCCCATCAGTCGGCCTCGGCCCTGCACTCTCTTGCGCGGCCGAACTGAAGCGCGGCCAGCCCAGAGCGGCTGCCACGTCCAGCTTTCCCGTCGACTGGGCTTCGGGACTCAGCCCATAAAGCCCATACAGGCAGCAACTAAGGCTACCGGCACAGCTACCCGGCCCATCTTGCCGGCTCCCGAACTCGGACGTTCCTTCCATGTCCCTACACGTTCCTGCTACATTGCTCGCCGCCGGCTGCCTTGCCCGATTGCCCCGCGAGCACGCTAGCCGTTTCAGTGTTCCGTCGGGCTCACCCGGCTCCTCTGAGCCGTGTCGTGAGATGTCCACAAAAACGTTCCCAAGGGTTTACCATTCTCTGTGGCTAGTCGAGACATCAGGCGTACTCCGCCCGAGCCCTCCGCATGCGCTTATGTGAGGTTTCCGTAGGACCGAGAGACATCAGAAAAAGAGTAAATAGTGATGTCTAATTTTTTTTGAAGTATTTTTTGATCCTATTTTTCAATATCTATAGAGATATAAAGAATAGAATCCTCAGACAAAATCCCAAATCAAATAGATCAACGAATTGAAAAATCTAAACTAGCAAAATCTGAAGGTCAAACCATTTCAATCTACCGGTCTGACCATATGAACAGTAAATTTAGGCAAGTGAACAATACATTCCGGTTAGACCACTGCCGTAGTACCAGTTAGACCGCTGCTATAGTAATTTAAAGATGAACATGAAAATCAGCACCGTTGCAAATCAAAAATCTACGTGTTTTTTGATTTGATGATTTAAAAGCCGTGAAACTTTGTACACACCTTACCTAAAGTCTCAGGAATAAATTCATATCAAAATTCAAACTTTTTTGAGATTAAAGCAAGATTACATTAAAACCGGGCAAAGATGCATCGCACATGTCACAGCAAATAAGAGCATCGAAGAAATCAATCCAAAAAAAAAATCCTCAAATCACAAAATCACTTGATGAGACCAAAATCAAGCAAAACCGGATTTCTTCATAAACTTGTTACCAAAGTGTCTAGGTGGGGCGGAGATTGATTTCTAGAGACCATTTCCATCTCTTATTCGTCCTTGGTATAGTAAGATCAAAAAAGGGAAAAGAAAGAGAAGAACCAACCAAGACAATAAATCAATCAATACAAGAGATATTCATGGAGATGAACAAATATTGATGTATTACTACTTGAGGAGAAAGCTTTATATCCTGTTAGACCGGTATGGCAATAGAAGGAGATTGAATGGTGCCTTCACCCCCCCCCCCCCCCCCGCGGTATCACCAAATCTTCACTCCAATAGCTATGAGAAGTTATGAAGATCAAGAAGCCAAAAATCCAAAAGAAATCACACTGCTATAGTGTTTTCGGGCGAATGAACAGTAAAAACAAATTCAGTTTTAGCACTATATTAAATCTGAAAATTGACGAAACATTTGATCTATAAGTCCAAATGATTTGAAACTTGACCCAAGTATAGATCATGACCTTAGAAACCTATCTTAACAAAAAAAACCTGAAATAACTTGAGACAATTAGGATATTTTGATTCATAAAGCTCTGCTGCACCAAAATTGAGTTAAAATCTCAAAATGAGCTAACTTTTAAGCTAAATCTACAAATCACTTGAAATTTGATATGCACCTTCCCTAGGATTCAAGAACCTATTCCAATCAACAATCAAGAAAATTGTTGCTAAAATTCTGACCTTTTTTCATTTAAAGAAAAGTTGCACCAAAACAGGTCAAAAACCAAAAATAGTGGATATGACCTACTTGTGGGTGAATGATGGCCAAGATGGCTCTAAATAATTTTTTTACATGTCCTAGCAAGTAAGAACACCAAAGAAATCAAATCAAAAACTTTTGGATCACGAAATCACTTGTTAAGGTCAAAATCATGCAAAACTGGGTTTCTTCATGAATTTACTATCCAAGTGTCTAGATGGGTGGAGATGAATTTCCAGATATTATCTCCATCTCATACAGCCTTGGCGCAACAAGATCAAGAAGAGGGAAGAGAAGAGGCAAACATAACCAAATCAAGAGCAAATTAATCAACACAAGAGAAATTCAAGAAGATGAACAATGATTGACACATTACTACTTGAGGAGAAAAGTTTTATAGCCACTCCACCTTGGAGGACAGAGAACACACCACAAATACTCCACTTCTCTCAAATCCTAACCCTAGGACTCATTAGCACTTAACTCAAGAGAGGAAGGTTGGATGGTTAACCAAATCTCCATCCCAACCCTTAAATAGATGGGTTAGCCAGCCACATGTAACCCTTAGTAGATACTATTCACTTAGCATAATAGGGAAAACCCAATAACCGCACACACACATGGGTTTTAACTCACACAATATACTTATGCACACTTTGCAAAACACATAAGCCTAAATCCGCTAAGTCTATAGTCTTAATCCAACTTGATCTTTTCAGCTTCTCCTTGACCTAAACCGCTCTCACAAGCATAGCTCAAGCATTGCGGTTTTGCTTCAAGGTAATTTCTGGTATTTTTGTCAAACTACCAAAATACCCTTTCTTAACCTAGTCATCTCCTTTCATTGCAAGCAATCGCCACACTTGCCACATGTAGGTGCACCACTAGCTTGCCACATGTCGGCAAGTCTCTCCCATTTTGGTTCTACCGGACCACGCCTCACTTGGATCGACCAAACTACATGGTGCAAACCCACCATTTGAACTTCTCTTCAACATTTTCCGCCTTTCTCGTGCCATGCTTGAGCTCACCATCTCACTTGGCATGAGCTCACCATCTCACTTGGCATTCTCGATCGTTCTGGGCCTCGGCTCCTCCATGAGCGTAATTCTGATCCTCGTCCTTGACTACGGTTGACTCCAAGTGACCTTACACATCCAAAGATAAAGAAATCATTTCTGAACATAAATTCTTCATAACTTAACCCACATTAGCAATAACATGTCTTATGCAATCTATAACCGCTGACCCTAGGTCACCAAATCATCCTATGACTCAAATTTCCCAAAATAATCCATTTCTGCAAGCTGATGAGAAAAATCTGCAAATTCCAAATTTTCACTCCTCCAAAATGACAGTGGTTTATCACAACAAAACCGTTGACCTTCTCACATGGTCCTTCATAGCCATTTCATCTTGAAAAACAGGGAGCACACCACAAGCACTCTTCTCTTAATTCCTAACCCTAACACTTGAAAGGAAGGTTGAATGGTTAACCATAAGTCTCCATCTCAACCCCTTAAATAGGTGGGCTAGCCAACCATATCTAATTGATACTATCCACATAGCACAATGGAGAAAACCCTATAACCCCCCACACATGGATTTTAACTCACTCACTATACTTATGCACCATTTTCAAAGCGCATAGGTCCAAATCTGTTAAGTCCTTAGTCTTGATCTATCTTGATCAAACCAGTTTCTCTATGACCTAAACCGTCTTCCCAAGCACCACGGTTTTCTTCCAAAACTGCTTCCGGTATTTTGGTCAAACTACCAATATACTCTTTCTTGACCCACTCTGCTTCATCCGTTGCAAGCAATCACCATACTTACCACGTATAAGTGTACCACTGGCTTGCCACGCGTTGGCAATTCTCTCCCCTTCCGGTTCCACCGGACGACATCTCACTTGTAGCAACCAAGCCACATGGTGCAACCCCACCGTTCGAATTTCTCTTCAATATTTTTCCTACATTTCTCATGCCATGCTTGAACTCACCGTCTCACATGGCATCCTCAATCGTTCTGAACTTCGGCTCCTCCATGAGTGTAACCCCAATTCTCGCTGTTGACTACGGTTGACTCCAAATGACCCTGCACATCTAAAGACAAAGAAATTATTTCCGGATGCAAGTTTTTCACAACTTAACCTATATTAGTAGTAACATGTTTCATACAACATATATTCACTGATTTTAATAACTAAAACCTATTCTATGGCTTAAAACTATAAAATTAAAAATCCGACCGAAAATCTACGATGCAACCGATGTGACCGCGTCCTCAGCGGTCAGACCACGGGGTATGATCCTTACAGCAACACCGGTCAAACCGGGAATTTCTGTCGGTTCAACCGCTGCTCGTTTACACGTGCATTTATAGTCAAAAAGATGACAGTCACTGAAGCCACCAAACATCTCCATACTGAC
The DNA here is from genome assembly GCA_017311315.1 of Dendrocalamus latiflorus. Taxonomy (NCBI): domain Eukaryota; kingdom Viridiplantae; phylum Streptophyta; class Magnoliopsida; order Poales; family Poaceae; genus Dendrocalamus; species Dendrocalamus latiflorus. The sequence goes on along the minus strand of CM029656.1, from coordinate 35,533,797 downwards.
CTCGGTAATTTTCAATTCTCAGCAAGCACGCATGCCAAATCGGTACCGCAAAACAATTAATGGCTTATGACTCAACAAGCTCAACAGAGCAATCGTGAGAACATACATGACGAAAACAACATGCATGGCAACAGTGCATGCATGGTCAGAACAGAAGATAACACTTGCAAGCAAGGCATCCACTTAACTCATACAGGGCAAATGATGGCTAACACCAGAGACCGTCCGATAAAATTGCAAAATTCATACTTTCAAATTTTAGCTTTTCAAATTTAATAGTAATTCACCACAATAGTATTTAGAATCTTCTCACGTAATCCTTTAATTTCGCTCTCGTCCTCTTGCCCCCAAAGTTCAATCTTAATTCGTAGTACAGTTTTTGTTTGCGCGTGCAGCACTGTTGGAGACTTGAAGTCCGCTACCGTGCCGTTCGTCAGGTCAGCAATGCCGGATTTTGCTTTGGTCTAGGTCTTGCCAGACAATTTGTCACAGCCAAACGAGAAAAAAAGGGCCTAATGAATGTGGCTTACCTTCCAGTTTTCGTCCTCTCGGTCTTGTTTTCTTTCTGCAAATGTGATGACATGCGGACACAAGCGAAGCCACTCTGCCTCGGCGACATGCTCGTTTCCAAGGGCGGGGTCTTTGCTCTCGGTTTCTTCTCCCCAAGACCCCGACCAATTCCAACAGGAGCTTATACGTCGCCAACCGCAACAACCCAATCTCCACACCTCCGTAACGCCCCTGTTTTTAGGAATAGAGTTGTCGTATATCCCGTAATAGTTCAAAAGTTCAGTTATGGATAAAGAAATATCATGCCTGCTCATAAACATTTAAAAAAAGTTTATTTCACTAAAATAAAGACCAAACAGTCAACTTTAGAAATTTTAATGGACATCCAAGCTCAAAACTTAACTTACATCTAGAAGAATCGAAGAAAACTCCACAGGGATTCTTGTGTACGGTCGTAACCCTAACACAAATACTTATAACATCCTTCTTTCTTCTGATCTCTGTGTTGGTGGAAAATAAAACAAGACTGAGTACAATCAACCGTACTCAACAAGTCACATGGGAAACACTATTTAATTACATGCCAGGATTTCTAAGAGATGGGGACATGTGGATTTCAACATTTTATGAGGATGCAGTTTTATTTGTAAACATTTTTGAATTTAAATCAAACCAACAAATTATAAACTTTTTAAGGAATTTGGGGTTTGAACATCTCAATTACCAAACTTCATTATTTCCAAATCGTCTCCAAATCTATTTATGCTTCGCTATTGGAATCACCTATCAAACACAATTTCATTTACCGTAAGCACGGCGTATTCGAATACCACATTTTATGACTCTGCAGAGTTGCCCAACTTTACCCCTGCGTCTGTGTTAAGAAAACAAGGTTATTTCACTGCTCATCTCTTTATGTAGCCTCTACCCTGTAGACTAGGTACTCCCTGTCATGGAACACGACGGCCTGACAGGGCGGAGTCTACCGTTATGAAAGTATGATTTTACTATTTTCATACGCCTTCTATTCCCTTTTCTGGAACAGTATATCATATCCTTATAGTAGATATTCGATCGATTTGAGCAGCTACTAAACCAGGTTTGACAAGTCAACGCTTGTGGTTGAGCGATTACTATATTTTTTTTACTTAACATAAGGATTTAGTCCTTACTTTTTATCAACCAGGTAACCATTCACAAATAAATATCCTAGTGTACTGCGTCACTGTCACTACTAGTGTAAAGCAGATGAATTTCATAAACTACCATAGCATATTTTATAGTAATTTATTATTACTACAGCTTGTCAAGGTGAATATGGCCATCAAATTAAACTGGACTTTTTGGGTGGTAGGATATTAGCTAATATCATATCATTCTAAACATTTATTGTACAAGAAAAAATAACTTGTAAATAACATAATAAAATTACTGATAAACAAATAATTGAAGAAATGTAGGTTCGACATGATCAAAGACATGTGACTTGCCTTGCGGATCAACGTATTCCACAATTTCGTATTTTTCTGATTCTTGTGCTAGATCTTGTGTGCTAGCGTAAAGCAAAGGAAAATAATTCAATTCCATGCTCGAAAGGTTGAGCTAGGAACAAAGAAATCAAATCCAAGAAAAATCAAATAAAATAGGTTTTGGGTTTATAGGTGTCTAATATGGGGAAACGGAGCTAAGGAATGGATAATGGGGTTCGAAACGATCGAAATGAGTGTATATATGTATTTTCGGTTTTGGTGAACAGTAACGGATCTGGGCACTATTCACTGCTGGTCTTGTTGTTTGTACTCTAAGAATTCTACGAGTACTCAAGTGGTTGGCGGTATCGGTGAGGCTGAAAGGTGTGGTCGTAACCAGGTTATGACTACGGAACTGAGCACTCCGTGTGGTCACAACCACAACGCAGTCGTAAACTGCATTATGGTCGTAAACCATAGCATGATCGAAAGCTATGCCGTGGTCGTAAACCACAACATGGTCATAACGACAATATGGTCGTAACGACTACCGAGTAGCTGAGTGTGAAGTCGATGGAGATCGGATGGTGCACGAGTTGCTACTAAGATCGAACGATGTCTAAGCAGTTGTGGGGTTTGGATGGTGTCTGGGTGGCTTAAGAGATCGGACGGCGTTTGAGCGGTTTAAGAGCATCGAACGGCGTACGAGTGGCTTAAGAACATTGGACAACACCCGAGTGTCTGAAGAACATCGGATGGCACCCAAGTGGTGTTTCTCAAGACTCGAAACAGCGCGGTCAAAGTCTCTCTCGACTACAAGTTTGTCGGAGACGTCAAGCGGCGGAGCGGTCAGAGTTGAAATAGGGGAGCGGTTGGAGATTTTAGGCGATGGGGTGATCGGGGAATCTGTGGTCAAAACATCAATCAATGACCATGGGTAAGTTCCTGGTGTCTGGGGTTTTCCATTTTGGGGTTTGGCGGTTGCTGGGGAGTCGACGTTCGCCAACGGTGAGGTCTCCTCTCTTCGGGACGTTTGACTGGCACAGGGCTTAAGGACAGGTTTAGAGGATAATAACGTTAGGATTTAGGCATCTATGGGGTTGAAGAAAGCTCAGGGAAGTGGTGGCTCGTGTTGAAAATGGCTGTGTTGGGCTGTCCACGGTGAGGCTCCACAGTCGAGCAGCGGCGCTAGTTGCTAGGGCAGTAGGGGCTTACTTTGGGGTATTCGGGTGGTCGTTGGTGAGGCTCCGATCGAATGCATAATTGGAGTGTGGTGGTGGCTCACTGGACGCTTGGGTGGTCGTTCGGGCTTTTATAGCCGTCCTATGGCGGTTCGACATAGGAGTGGGGCTAAGGCGGTAGCGATGTGAAGCAGGGGGTCGGGAAGGTACGGGAAAGCGTGACGCTGCTGGTAGAGGGAAGGTACAAGCTGTCTCAGGAGCAGCATTGCGGTGGTCAAAAGTTGACAGTGTGTGTCAGGTCGGCTGCGAGAGAGTGAGGGTAGGGAGAAAGCGAAATGGACGGCGGCGGCGGTAGGGGGTCAGGAAGGCTCGCCGTGGTTCGGAGAGACAACAGGAAGGTCGGCATGTGTGCTGACATCTCATGCTGTGTGCTTCTCGGGCGGTGGTCAAAAGTTGCGACTATGGGGTGGTCGGCCATGGGAAAACAAAGAGCACGAGAAGAGCTACGGCAATGGCGAGCTATGCTGGTTGGCTAACGCATTGCCGGTGCAGTTAAGGAGTGTCAGAGGCAGGAGAGACAAGGTGGTACAGGCTCTAGCCAGTTGGCAGGGGTGTGGTAGCGGCGGGAAGGTGCAAGAGGGCGCGGGAGCTAAGAGAGATCGAGCGGTGGCAAAAATCAAAGGCGGTGGCGAGATTTTTCAGACGATGAACGGTGCGCACGCGAATTGGATTGGAGGGTGAGATGCGGCTAAGGATTTAGGGCATGGAAGGCTAGAATTGATGTGGAATTTAGCCAGGATTCACAAGAAATAAAATCCAAATAAGAAATCAAATTGATTTTGAAAGTTTGGTTTCATTTCCACCTTCCTCTGCCAACCTGTATATGGACAGTGAATTTCAACATAGGTGTAAATTATCTAATTTAATGTATATGGACAGTGAATTTCAGCATTGGTAGTTGTATACTGTTTGGAATACACTGACATGGAGTTTAATGTATACGAAAAACTGTGGATAATACATTAGGCGTAACACCTCACATACAAATATGAGATATTACTATGGAACGTCATTGTCAAAGTAAAGAATAAATAATGAAAGCAACAAAAGAATTTACAAGAAAATTAAAACTTTAAAGGTACTTTATTAGAGAGCCAACGGAAGCTGAAATAAATGTTTGAAACATGGGACTGGTCCGCTTCTAACTAAATAAAGAACAAATAAAACAACAAACAGTGGCAAGCCACGGTGCTGAAAACTCAAGTGCTCCCACCCATACATGATGATATGACTCCACTGGCCTTTTACCTGAGAATGAAAAAAGCAAGCGTGAGATTTGGAAATATCGGTAAATACCCAACAACGGTCACAACATGGTGGGTAAAAGACAAGTAAAGCAAGCAAGCAATTGGCATAGGTTAAGTGCAATGAAATTAGGTTGTCGAAAACACTTATACGGATCGGAGATAGAGATCATAGGAACAATGGCATTAAAGATAAATGTTATTTAACAAGTTATGGAAATGGCGCTGGCGATTACTTCCCACATATCCGGTTATATGAGAATAGTTAGGCACAACGCTGTCCTCGATTATATAATCGCAGACGGGGTGTAATATCCTGAGTAACGAGAGTGTACGCCCCCCCGTACGTTACCAGGTGGGTGAAAATTTCCCCTATATGTGGATAAGCTCAGACCAGGTAACAGTTATATTATTAACATGTTATATGGTGTGAATTTAAGGGAACAAAGAGAAAGCTAAAATAATATTAGGAGAAGTAAATGGATCTGCTAAGGTTGAAATGGAGAAGCATAATTCCCGATATGAGGATGATAGGGGATGATAATATGGTGATAATGTAACTGATACATTATAGATAGATTATATAATATGAATTTAAGAAAACTAAGAGATGGCTTGGATAAGACTATGATAAGTGGAAGGGGTGTTTGAGGCTAGAAACGAAAAGCGTAACTCCTGATATGAGGACGATATGGAATGATAACAAGGTGGTAGAGATCTAGGAATTAATCTAAAATGGATATTATAACATAGCTCACGCAAGGGTTGTCATTCATCCAAGTTTTATTATGTGTTAAGTGATTATTAGTCAGATTAACATGTATCATGCACATATAAGTCTGTCATGGCCCACATATAACATCAAGCAGTTAATGGATCATGGTATCAGGAACTAAAACATAGCAGCCCTAATGTAAAAATAGTGCTAAAAATATTAAACCTAAATTAAATATGTTCATATGTTACCCCTCATTAATGGTTGAAGCATTACTTCTAAATCACTAATTAAAAGCATAAATTCTAGAACATAATTAACCGAGCATTCTAATAAACCTAAAAGCATGCGAAACAAGATAAACATTATTAAAATCCTATAACCAAACAAGTATTGGTAATATTATAATAATCAGGTAAGCATTGGTGATGTGATACTAACTAGGTTGTAATACCACAACAAAATATATGCTAAAGGGGAATATTAGAAGTGAATAAGGATTTTTGCCGTCAGACCCATCGACTTTCAGAGTGTCGATTTAGTGTCGCTCGCAGAGGTTCCCAGACCATCCCAGGACGGTCGGCACCGTCTAGAGAGCCGAGTAGCACCCTCAGAGGTTCCCCGACCACCTAGGGATAGTCGGCACCATCTCGCGACGTGGGTTTTCTTCATTCGGTAAATTCTAACCTTATCTTTTTCTGACTTACCGCTGCAGTAAACAAACCCCAAAGCCAGTATAGCATTGGACCAAAATGCCCCTGAGCAGTCAATTGAATGAGAGAGGAAGGGGAGGGCATGTTGGTCATTCTAAGGCAAAGCGCAGCCCACCCACGCCTTTATAAAGCCAACACCACCGTAGAGCCTTATCCTCACAACTCTTCTCACGGTAGGATAAGAACAAGCCAGTAGAAGTACTCTCCACCCCTCACTGCCAAACCACAAAGCCAACACAAGCACACCCTCTAAGCTCTCTACTGAGGAGGGAGCCCGAAGAGGAGGAGCAAAGGAGCAGCCGGCCATGACGGCAAGAGGAAGGTGGGAGCAAGGGTGATGTCAGCAAGACGGCGCCAACGACAACAATCCGGAGTAGCCCACAACCACCAGGAACCCGAGCCAAGTGAGGTGTGCATCCCCAACCATGCGCTTTGTAGAGTAGCAGCACGAAAGCATATAGGCAAAAGCTCATGCATGTAGCAATAAGGGGAAAAGGGGAACTTCCCTGGTAGGAGTGGTCGGCCGGCAATAATGCCGTGGCCGACACCATCGGGAGGCGCAGGGGGGTCGGCGGCCTGAGGCCGGCAAGCTGAAGAGGGGGCGTTGTGGAGGCGGTGCCGCAGGGGGCGACCGGGGCTGGGCCCGGTCGACCGGCTCGGGAGGAGCCACCGGCGCCGGTGCCCCTCAGACCGAGACCCGCCGCGCCGCAAAACCATCAAGAGAGAGAGGAGGCCGGTGGAGGGAGCCGCGGCCGGAACGGCAGGGCCAGTAGGCGCCCGCGCGGCCGCGCGCATCCGCGCCGCCAAAGGAGCACCGCGTGAGAGAGGGGACCGGCGACGCCAAGCCGGCCGTGCACCGCCGCGCGTGCGCGCACCCCGGGCAAGGACGGCGGAGGGAAGTAAGAGGAGGCGGGGTAGGTAGGGGGGCCGCCGGCGGTGAGGGAGGCCGGCGACGCTGAGCCGGCTGTGAGCCGTCGCGCCGCCTGAGCACAACCGGAGAGAAGGAGGAGAGGAGACCTCCGGCCGAATAGAAAAGGGGGCAAAGGGAGGAGCGGCCGGTAGGGAGGTAGGGGCCGGCGCCGCCGCGCCGGCCATGCGCGCCGCCGTGCCGCCTCCAGGCGAGACCGGTGGGGGAAGAAGGTGACCCCGTTCGGCCGATTAAAGGGGAGAGAGAGAGAGAGACTTGGGGAAAAAGGGCCATTCGGCCGGTGGGAGTTTGGGGAAGAGGAGTCCAGGGCCATTCGGCCGAACTGGATAAGAAAGGAAGGAAAAAAAAGAAAGAGAAAAAAGGAAGAAAGAGAAAAAAAGAGAAAGAAAAGAAAAGTGGAGAAAAAGAAAAAAAAGGGGGGTTTGGCATCTGCGTGTCGGGACCTTGACACCGTACATTCTACGCACGAGTCGAGTCAGCGCGTAGGATCATTGATATTCATTTGAGCTCTGGATTTTTGTTTTGCCGTTGAGTCGGGGTGACATGTGCGCAGGTGGAGTTCCCGGGGCGGAGCCGTCCACGCGTCATTCCCGAGGCTAACCAGGCAAGTACATTGTAAAGCGGTGAATTCGGGTAGTGATTTCGGCTAAAAATTGAATAATTTGGGGTAAGTTTACCTTTTCCGGGTGCAAATTGAGAGAAGATGAGTGATGAACGTTAAGACATGGCAAGCTGATATGCATAAATGAACTTGTAAGTGCATGGTAGAATAGCAAACTATGGTGAATGGTTGTTATTCGTGTTTCCATGCCATGGTTTACAGTATTTATGAGATGATGCATGTGATTATATGCTAATCATACCTTAATGAGTAATGTTTATGATTAGACATTCACATTTGAGGCATATTGCGTCGTGCAAAATGCATAAGAGCCAGGTCGGTGAGAAAGTCATGACTAGTCCGGAGTGCTCTTGAATAAGAGCCAGGTCGGTGAGAAAATCGTATGACTAGTCCGGAGTGCTCTTGAATAAGACCTACAGAGGTAGGTACTCCACGGGAGTGGAGGTTGAGACCTCGTATGAAAAAGGACGAGGCGAGCGGTCCATCGACGGGTGGACGCTCCGCTATACCGGTATAAGCTACAGTTACAGTGCATACAGATGCATTGCATGACATTGCATTGCATCACAGTGACAGAAAGTGATACAGTTACAGACAGTTGTGATCTACAGTTACAGTCGTGATTTACAGTTTACAGTTGCAGTTGTGCTTTACAGTTTACAGACATATGGTTGAATTACAGCTTACAGTTCATGAAGTTGATTGAAATTGCTACAGTGATGTTACTGTTTATCGTGTGCTTGCTGAGTCTTCGGACTCACCCTTGCTTTGTCGTTGTTTTTAGTGAAGGATAACGGCATGCATGGAGTGGGATAGTCATTTTGGCATTGCACATATGAAGTAACAGTTTAGCCGTTCACTGAGGTTTTAGGTTAAGTCTTGGTGACTCGTTGTTTGGTTTAATTTGCTAGCGAGCCGTACCGTGAAGTAGCTACAGAAATAGCGATGTATAGCACACAGAAATGGGAAGTAATGGCGGTAGAATAGTTACAGAGATAGTGAGGTGTAGTCCACAGAGATGGGAAGTGATAACCGATAAGTAGTATAGACTAAAGAGTTGAGAAAGAAATGCATGTGCATGAGCATGAGCATGATGAATGGTTCACCCGAACGTAGAGTGGTTAAATGTAAAAGTGGATAGTGAAATTGGAATGATTATGGTCTAATGGATAAACCTGTTATTTGCTGTTTTGTTTTGTACTTGCTGAGTCGGTGGACTCAGCCTTGCTCTGTTGATGTTTTTTTAGGTGACTGTTGAGGACGACAGGCGGGCGGGATTAGCACATGAATGATTAGCACGAACCAGTATCACTTTTGGATCGCCTTTTGTTAATGTACTTTAGCTTTTACTAAGCTAGAGTATCCACTAGAAATGCTATGATGTAACTGAACGCAGTATAATAAATAAATTAGTGTTGGTTTTAAATTCTTCTCCTATGTTAATATGGTAAGAGTTGCAGAGGTGGTAGCATCTTGGCCCAGGGAGTGGGCGGGGTGTTACATAGGTAAGGTTTAGTAATCTGTCAGTAGCCAGGTGACTTTAATGATATGATATTGGCCAAGTATCGTTAGTGATATGATATTAGCTAGGTATCGTTAGTGATATGATATTAGCCAGGTATCGTTAGTGATATGATATCGACCAGGTAACTTTAATGATATGATATTAGCCGAGTAACTTTAATGATATGATATTAGCCAGGTAACTTTAATGATATGATATTAGCCAAATAAGCATAAGTGATATGATAATTATACTCAATGACAATGTGACAAGTAATCTGGAAACACATGATATGCTAAACGGAAAGGTTACGGCCGCGAGGTACTTGTCTTGAGCATGCTCGATGGGCACGCTACACGATGGGTCCAAAATGCGCAATTGCTCAACTGCTCTCTCAACAGCTGCGTGCGAACCTACAGGATGGAATGGATGGTAACCGGTCAGGCAAAGTTGAATTCGATAGAGGAACGACCGGAAGTAAACTTGATCAAAGAGAAAATGAGTTCACTAGCCTTACGACCGTGCGAAACGCCATTCGGCCAAGCGGATGATGTCTGGCCACGCGAACGGCCGTTCGGCCATGCTATTGCCATCGTCCACCACTCGTCACCGCCGCTGGCCGCCACCGCCACGCCACTGGGCCGCCGTGCGCCAACTGCCGCCTCGCGCCGCTGCCGCTGCACCACCACCGCGTGCCACAGCTGTGCAAGGACATGTGCGTCGCTACCTCGCTCCACGGCCGTGCGATCGCGTGCTGCCACCTCGCGCCACGGCCGCACGTGTGCGCGCATGCGTCACGCCTCGCCCCCGCTGCCGCAGCTGCACGCACGGGGAGAGAGAGATTGAAAAGAGATTGGTTTCTTTTCACCTGATGAGGAAGATGATTAAGAGATAATGATGGAAGGGATAAAGATAGGGAGATAAATATGGGAGAGATAGAGATAAGGATGGGTTTTGAAACGTGGTGATTTTTTTGGGTGCTACATTAGGAATTGAGATTTATATTGAAAATGTCACATTTCTAACAAGGTGTTTCTATTCCACACATGGTATTGTAGTTGCATTATCTTCAATTGCTAACATTGCCTAAAAGAATAAGGCTTTCGGTCTTTTTGATGTAGCACCTCATTACGCACTAGATTCTTAAAAGGTATTATTTATCCTGAGATCGCTCTGAGGCAGCATATTATTCTCAAGAAGGCAAATACACCGCATACTTTGTCAGGATTGGCATGATACGTGTTTTGTTTGGTTGAGACAGAGAAACTGTAGGAACTTCATAGTTGGAATTAGCACTGCGTCACTTGGATTTTGATGATGGAAAGTAGTTGCGCGTACCATGGTTTACCTGCCAGCGTACGTCTTCTTTACTTCAGAGTTAATGCTTCGTCGTCGTTCACCATTACCTCCCGACTCTCCGCCCCATGCCCACATCAATGCACTACCGAAGGGACAACAAAAATCAATGCACATGCCACATCATTTACTCCTGTCCAACCATCAAAGATGACCTCACTTATTTCTCTCTATAATATGGTGCTGCAATGTAGTTCCGTCTTCACAAGACTAGGCAAAAGAATATGACCTCCCTCCCCGTTTTCGTCCTCCTGCTCTTGCTTTGTTTCTGCAAATCCGATGACCGCCTAACACCTGCAAAGCCACTCTCCCCCGGTGACAAGCTCATCTCGAACGGTGGCATCTTTGCTCTTGGCTTCTTCTCCCCAACAAACTCAATTGCAAACTTATATGTTGGCATATGGTACCACGACATTCCCGAGCGAACATACGTGTGGGTTGCCAACCGAGACAGCCCAATCGCCAGCAATTCATCCGGAAAGCTGGTTGTGACCAACAGCTCTAACCTTGTCCTGTCAGACTCCAATGGCCGTATTCTTTGGACGACAAAGAACATCACCACCGGAGGCGACGGAGCTGTCGCAGTGCTGCTCGACACAGGAAATTTTGTCCTCCGGTCGCCGAACGGCACGGAAATATGGCAGAGCTCTGATCACCCGACCGACATTATGCTCCCTGGCTACAAGTTGTGGGTGAACTACAAGACCCACATAGCAGGGCGCTTCGTTGCTTGGAAGGGTTCTCAAGACCCGTCCACCGGCAACTTCTCCCTCAGTGGTGACCCCAGCACAGGCCTCCAGATCCTCATCTGGCATGGGACAAGTCCGTACTGGCGCAGTGCGGTGTGGAACGGTGCGACGACCTCCGGCCTCATCGGATTCGACGACGGGGAGGAGATCTCCGAAACGTTCAACGCAGCTGAGGGGTCACAGAGAACGCACTGGAAGCTGGACTACACGGGCAATGTGATGTTCCGGATCTGGAATAACCAATCGTCGTCGTGGACGGATTTGATTGAGCGCCCAGGCAATGGCTGTTCCCACTATGGCTCGTGCGGACCGTTCGGCTGCTGCGACAGCACAGGGGACATCCCGGAGTGCAAGTGCCTCGACGGGTTCGAGCCGGCCGGTGGCTTTAACCTCAACTTTTCCAGAGGATGCCTGAGAAAGGAGGCACTGAAATGCGGCGGCGCAGACCAATTCTTGACCTTGCCAGGGATGAAGGTGCCTGACAAGTTCTTGTATGTCAGGAACAGAAGCTTCGAGGAGTGCGCTGCTGAGTGCAATCACAACTGCTCGTGCACGGCCTACGCCTATGGCAGCTTGAGCACTATCCTCACGACGGGTCACTCGTCAAGGTGCTTGGTTTGGATGGGGGAGCTTGTCGACACGGAGAAGGCCAGCGACATTGGTGAGAACCTGTACCTTCGGCTCGCCCGTTCTCCTGGTATGTACCGTTCGATGCCCGGGTTGTTTTTTTCTTAGCCCTCAAAGTGTGCCGTAGCACCAACAACCTGCGCGTCAAATTACACACACCAACTTTTATACCGTGGACATATCATCATTATAATTGATTTATTAGAACAAACTCACCATTTCACCATTTTTTTACGAAATGGCAACAGCGTGCTTTTTTCATATATCAGAGCTGAATATACAGACACCATTTATTCCGGAAAATAGCTACATGTCCTAGTGTCACTTAAACACTAGCTAGCAAAATACTTTTGGTGCCTGCAAGTACATTTTTGAAACATGATCTGGAAAAAACTACTAGACGATTGACGATTCCAATTTACCCTATCCCAACTGTATTATACGCAAGTAAATCGATGCTCCTCGCAAAAAAGGTAAATCCATACTCTCGAAAGCTATGCTTGATGCAGTAAATTATATTCACTCTCTTTCTTCAATTCTGCAGTACACAAGAAGAGCAGTATGGTAATAAAGATTGCACTCCCAATTATATCATGCCTGCTGATACTCGCATGCATATATCTTGTCATTATATGCAAGTCAAGAGGTAGAAAAAGATATGCAGATTAACACCTACCTGCAATATACAGTTGTTCGTGTAGTAGTGTTGAGTTTGACATTACTGGTATATCTATCAGGCAAACGGCGAAACATGGAAACCTTGAAAAGACCGGTGCTGGGACACTTGAGCACTTGCCATGAACTTTGGGATCAAAATCTAGAATTTCCATGTGTTAGCTTCGAAGATATTGCCGCTGCAACAAACGGTTTCCATGACGCCAACATGCTTGGAAAAGGAGGTTTTGGCAACGTTTATAAGGTTTATATTTTTTTTACCTTGTCAATTAGAACGATGGAAAATGTGACGCTCCTGGTTAATTCAATAATGTTGAAATCACACAGGGAATATTGGAGGATGGCAAGGAAGTTGCTGTTAAAAGGCTTAGCAAGGGTTCTGAGCAAGGGATAGAGCATTTTAGAAACGAAGTAGTTCTTATTGCCAAATTGCAGCACAAGAATCTAGTTAGACTTCTCGGTTGCTGCATTCGTGAGGATGAGAAGTTGCTTATTTATGAATACTTGCCCAACAAAAGTTTAGACAAATTCCTTTTTGGTATGTTTTAATCACATACTCTAAAAAATAATCTTGAATTGACCTAACTACGTGCTTTTCACTCATATCCATCTCGTTCTTGGCAGATGATGCAAGGAAGTCTATGCTTGATTGGGCAACAAGGTTCAACATAATCAAAGGGGTAGCTAGAGGACTTCTTTATCTCCACCAAGATTCAAGAATGACGATAATTCATAGAGATCTCAAAGCAAGCAACATCTTGCTGGATGAGGAGATGAACCCGAAAATATCAGATTTTGGAATGGCAAGGATCTTTGGAGGCAACGAGCAAGAAGCAAGTACTAAACGAGTTGTTGGGACATAGTAAGTAATTCTTGCACTAGCTCTTCTCAACATATTATTTATGTGTTTTTTTGTGAGAATATTATTTATGTGCTTGGAATAATTCAAATTACATACTTGCATGTGAAATAATTCAAATAGTGGTTACATGTCACCTGAGTATGCGATGGAGGGCATTTTTTCGGTCAAGACCGACACCTATAGCTTTGGTATTTTGGTACTAGAGATTGTAAGTGGATTGAAGATAAGCTCACCTCATCATCTTGTGATGGATTTTCAAAACCTTATAGCTTATGTAAGTGTTACCAAACGCTTCAAATTTGGACAACTCAAACAGAATATAGCCAATATAAATAGGAACTTTATCGTTATGTTTCAGGCATGGAACTTATGGACAGATGGAAAAGCAAGGGATTTCGTGGACACATCGGTTTTGGAGAGTTATTCACTTAGTGAAGTCTTCCAATGCATCCATATGGGACTATTGTGTGTTCAGGACAGCCCGAATGCTAGGCCACTCATGTCAGTAGTCGTGTCCATGCTGGACAATGAAGCCATACCACGCCCAATGCCGAAGCAACCTATGTATTTTGCACAGAGGAATTATGGAGCCGAAGAAGCAAGAGAAGACTTGAAAAACTCTGTTAATAACGCAAGCCTGACGATGCTAGAAGGCCGCTGAATGTTTACGGTAAAAGCTATTATAGTGTACGAAGATTTCAGAATGTGTTCCATGGAAGGTTTGCGTTGATTATACGTGCTAAGGTGGACGGACTTTAATTTGTTTTAACAAAACAAGAAGCCTTAGTTTACTTTCTAAAATTATGACAAGAAAATAATAATTCCACGTTTCTTACCTTTACTTGCATGAATGTAGAGGAACAACTTAGAGCAGCATTGAGACGCCTCCAGTGACAAATCTCACTAGTCCTGACCACCTCCTCCGACACGGGGTTCATGCTCTTAATTGGATAATGGTTTGCCCAGTTCTTAATCCTCTTGAGAATCACTGGCAGCAGCTGCTTCTAATCCACCCTCAAGAGTACAGCCTCCGATTCATAACTGGGCCGCACAGCTCCGAGCAAATGTAGCTCCCGACTCTCCGCCACATGAAGGACGCCTAAAAGTTCACATTAATTCATCCGGGAAGCTGGTTGTCACCAACAGCTCTGATCAGACGCCAGAGGCCGCACTCTTTGGACGGCAGCGAACAACATCGCCACCGTAGGCGCCAGAGCTGCTGCTATATATACGGCTCGACTCCGGGGACTTGGTCGTTCGGATGCCGAACGGCACGGACATATTGCAGAGCTTTGACCACCCAACTGACACCATCCTCCCTGGCATGAATTTCTCACTGAGCTACAAGGCCAACGTCGCCGAGCGCCTCGTTGCTTGGAAGGGCCCTGACGACCCGTCTACAAGCGGTGATTCCAGTTCGGACCTCCAGGTCGTCATCTGGAATGGGACGAAACCATACTGGTGAAGAGCTGCGTGGGGTTGTGCTTTCATTGTTGGCTTGTTCCAGAGAAACACCAGCTCCGTGATGTACCAGAGGATCGTCAACACAGGCGTTTTATACTATGTGACATACGCTGTCTCCCATGGCTCATCGAGCTTGCGCTTGATGCTAGACCACAGGACCAGTATAGTAACAGAGTAGGTAAATAATGCCTTTAAATTTTTCATTAAGTATTTATCGATCCATCACTGCGATACATATACCTATAGACCTATAAATATTTAGGTTGAAAAACCAACACAAAAGTGAGCAAATTAAGAACCTAAAAATCCAAGAAATTCAAAACCCTATGGGTCATACCTATAGCAAAATCTAGTCATACCGATGAATAGTAAATTCGGTCGCACATGTGAATAGTACAGTAAACAGGATATACCAGTGAGCAGTAAAATCAGCTCGGTGAACAATAAAATTAAACAACACTGTTTCAAAACTAAGAATTCATGTAACTTTTGATCCATAGATCCAAATGATTTGAAACTTAACATACACATTCTCTAAGATGTCATAAACCTATTCCAACCAACTATCGAAATTATCATTATCAAAATTTATGACTTTTTTATTTGAAGGAATATTACACTAAAACCAAGCAAAAACCAAAAAAACGTGAATATGACTTGCTAGTATATGAATGATGACAAAGATGGCTTTAAATGTATTACACATATCACAACAAGGTAGAGCACCCAAGTAATGAGGTAAAAATAATTGGATCAAGAAATCACTCAAGATTGTCAAATCCAAGCAAAACCGGGCAACTTCATGAACTTGTCAAAACTGATGCCTAAATGAATGGGTATTAATTTCTATTATATATCTCCATCACTAACTCATCTTTGGCACCCAACAAGGTCAAAAAGGGAGAGAAAATCAAAACTAACCAAATCAAGAGCAAATCAATCAAAACAAAAGAGATCCATAAAAAATGAATAAAATTGATATGTTGCTATTTGAGAATGAAGTTTTTACAGCCACTCCATCTGAAGTATAAGAGAGCATATCATAACATTCATAATTCTCAAACCTTAACTCTAGAACACTTGGCTTTAATGAGTAAAACTAGGTTGTTAACTAGCAAGTTTTCATCCCAACCCGTTAAATAGACAATGCAACCAGCCACATATAACCCTAATAGATGCTAGCCATTTAGCACAAATGGGGGAACTCGTTAACCCCACATAACATGGGTTTTTTCAATGCACATAAATCCGAATTAGCTAAGTCATTAGCCTTTGATCTAACTTTATCTTCTCAACTTATTTTTGACCTAAACTGCTTTCCTAAGCGTCACTCAATCGACGCCGCTTTGATCCAAGGTAGTTTATATTATTTCGGTAATTGGTTGATTTGGTTTGACCTAAATCGGTGTATATATGTTGTATGATACATATTTCAACTAATGTGGGTCATGTTATGAAAAACTTGTGCCCTAAAATAATTTCATTGTCTTTAGATGTTTAGGGAGGCTTGGAGTTAACCATGGTCAACGGTCAGGATCGGGACTACACTAATGGAGGAGCCGAGGCCCAGAACAATCAAGTATGTTGAGTGAGATGGCTGAACTCAAGCATGGCTCAAGTAAGATGGGAAATGTTGAGAAGTTCAAGTGACTGATTGCACCATATGGTTTGGTCAGTCCAAGTGAGGTGTGGTCCAGTGGAACCGAAATGAGAGAGATTTGTCGACGTGTGGAAATCCAATATTACATTTACACATGGTAAGTATGGTGATTGCTTGCAAGGGAAGATGAATACTGGGTCAAGAAAGGGTATTTTGGTAAGCTAACTAAAATATTGGAAACCACCTTGGATCAAACTGTGGCGCTTGAGCGGTACTTAGGAAAGGGGTTTAGATTGAGAAGAACATGAGAAGATCTAGTTGGATCAAATGTTAAAGACTTAGCGGATTCGGATTCATGTACATTGAAAAGAGTGTATTGGTATAGTTTATGAGTAAAACACATATTGTGTGGTGTTAACGGGTTCCCCCATTTATACTAATGAATAGTATCTACTAGGGTTGGATAGATGTTGGTTGGTCTATTTATTTAACAGGTTGGGATAGAGACTTGCTCGTCAACCGTCCAACCTTTTCTCATTGAAGTCAAGTGATTTAGGGTTAGAGTTTGAGGAGTGTAAGTATTGTGGATGCTCTCATCCTCCAGGTGGAGTGGCTGTAAAACCTTAATCCTCAAGTAGTAATACATCAACCTTTTCATCCCTCATAGATTGCTCTTGTTTTGGTTGACTAGCTCTTCATTTTGTTGGTTTTGATCTTTTCTCATCTTTTTAATCTTGCTGGATACTAAGGACTAGTAAGTGATGGAGATGCCTCTTGAAAATCAATTCTCATCCATTTAGGCATTAGGTTTGGCAAGTTTTTGAGGTTTTTCGGTTTTGCTTGAATTTGATATTCTCCAGAGATTTCTTGGTCTAAGAGTTTTTGCTTTGATTTTTTGTGATTTTTCGGTTGCTGTGATATGTGGGAATATATCTAGAGCCATCTTGACCATCCTGCGCCCAGAGTAAGTTATATTTTGAGTTTTTGGGTTTTGTCCAGTTTTGTTGCAATCTTGCTCATTCTATAGAAAGGTCTAAACTTGGATTCTTAGAAGGTGTGTGCAAAATTTCATAATGTTTGGATTTGAAATTTTGAAGTTTTACTAAAAGTTGCATCGATTCAAGCTGATTTTTTAGTTCTGAAATAGAGGAGCGGTCAGACTGCCCCCTCCGGTCAGATTGCCAGAGGCCAGTCAGACCACCCCTGGCAACTGGTATGACCATTAGAGCTTTGAGTTATTTGCCTTTTAGTTTCTTGAGTTTCTTACTTTGGTGTTGGCTTCCAATTCTAATCTTCATAGCTCAGTAGCTATTGGAGTGAATGATTGGCAAATACTTAGGAAAAAATTTTAAAAACACCATTCACTCTCTCAATGTTGCCATACTAGTCCTACACTGTCAAAATGCTACGTCGATGTATGTGTTAAGAAAAATGTATTGATGCTCCTACCAGTAGACAAACGGCGAAAGGAAATCCAGAGGAGACTGACGCTAGAATACCTGATTGCTACCGGTGACGTTAAGGACAAAACTATAGAGTTTCCAATTGTTCCATTTGAAGACATTGTCGCGGTAACCGACAATTTCTCTGACTCCAACGTGCTTGGAAAGGGAGGTTTGGGCAAAGTTTACAAGGTAAAATAAAATTTTACCTTGATAAACATTAGTAAGTGCATTCATCTTTTTTCAAAAGAAAAACTGAATGATGCTATCATCTAGGGAATGTTGGAAGGTTCAAACCAAGTAGCTGTCAAGAGATTTAGTCCTGTTCGTTTTGATTTTTGTAAGCTGTTTTTCTATAATAAATAAATTTTCTTTAGTACCTAGTTTTCAAATAAAGTGTCCTTTTTAAGATAGGATTTATTAGTCGATTGTACCACACACTATAGTGACTTTATTTATATCAGCTAAAATCATATGTAAGTGTCTCTCTCTACGAACTGTTACTATTACTATTCATAGGCCCAAGCCAAAAGCCACGAGTAAGTGTTCTGGACAAGGCATAGAGGAGTTCAGAAATGAAGTAGTTCTAATTGCAAAATTGCAGCACAGGAACCTAGTTAAACTTCTCGGTTGTTGTATTCATGATGATGAGAAGCTGTTGGTTTGTGAATACTTATCCAACAAAAGCTTGGATTCCTTCCTCTTTGGTAACTTCAGTTTTTTTTTTCATACGGCGAAAAGTGCTTGAAACAAATAAATGTGCCCACATATATATGACTAATAAAATGCCTCCTTTATGTTGCCCTTATTAGACACTGCAAGAAAGTCCATGCTTCATCGGCCTACGAGGTACAAGGTAATCCAAGGGGTAGGTAAAGGAATTCTTTCTCCCCACCAAGATTCAAGACTGTAACACCCCCATTTCTGAAGATGGTACGGAACATCGTAACCGTACGGAATGTACAGTTATGACGTTCTAGGGTTACATGTAATCATCACAACAGTACCAGCTTACATAAACGTACCAACTTTATTACATTATTATATTGTTGTTAATGTACACAGCGGGCGCGCAAGCCCATACACCACCATATACACACAAAAGGATCAACGGCCTAAGCGCGGCTAAATCCTAAGCCCAATCTTCCTCAAAGTAGATTGGATCTTCAGGAGCGTCTTCTTCGACATCTTCACCTTGCCAGTACTGGCCTTCTGTTAATTGTGTTTAGCAAGTCATGAGTACCACTGTACCCAGCAAGTCACAGGGGTAAACCCTGGTTTACTATATGCATGGTATTCCAAGGATGGGAGTATATTGGTTGTATTACAGTGGGTGGATGCAGTTTTATTTGTAAGCAAGTAAAACTTGAAGATGTTTGTTCCTTAAGATCAGGGGTTTTGATTAACAGAATCAGTTCACCAGTTATCACATTAAATCATCTCCAATCCTACTTATGCCTCATTATTGGAATCACCCAATTAACACAGCTTCATTAACCGGAAGCACGGCGTATTCGAATACAATTTGTTACACTCTGCAGAGTTGCTCAACTTTACCCACACGATCCCTTAACTCCCGCGACAGAGTTAAGAAAGCCAGGTCGGTTCACTGCTCCATTCTTTATATAGACTCTACCCGATAGCATCACTCAGTCACGTCTACAATTGCGCACATACTCTTCTCTAGCCGCTTGTGAGTGACTACTACCGTTGTTAGGTACCCGCAGCATACCTAACTCCCCGTCTACCTGTCATCACAGCCTGTAGAGTTTCAATTGAATGGAGCAGCTACTAGACCAGTGTTGACAAGTCAACTCCTGTGGCCTGAGCGTTGACTATGTCTTTTACTTGGCACAAGGTTCTCGTCCTTACATTTTTCACCTGAGGCATCCAACCACGTCTCCCTTTGTGCCCACTGGCACTACCACCACCCATCCATACCAGCCTCTCGCTCGGGTAAGGTCGTGGGCGTAGATCACTGTGTGATTTTCCCACAGCACACCCTTCCCAGTCTTAATTCCTCTAAGGTAAAGTCGTGGGCGTAGATCACCACGTGATTTCCCACAGCACATCTTTACCTTAGTATCAGCTTTGAAATCCTATCGGCCTGCGGCCAACACCTTAGTAGTACAAAGTTGTTGTATGAGGCGATCATGGTTACTTTGATATCATATATTATTTCTTACTAAGGTTGTCAAGGTGAATATGGCCATCAAGTTAAACGGGGCTTTTTATCAGTGGTAGGGTTATCTAAGTAGCATGCCATTCTAAACATTTTATTTAAGCACATACATTTCACAATTATTCATAATGCAAAATATAGTAATTAGTTATTGTAAACATTATGGGAATTCAATATGTTCAAAAACATATGACTTGCCTTACTGGTCTGAAATCTCTACTACGTCGTAGATCTGAGCAGTCGGCTCCGGCTCCGGAACTGGGACTTCGGTTACGTCGGATGCTAGCGTAAACACATAAAATCATAACATAAGTTCCAACCCAAAATGTGTCCAAATCAAGTAATCAATTCAAAAAGAGCCAACTAGCATAAAATCTCAACCAAATACTTCCGAAGTGTGAAGATGGACATTTTTCTAGAAAAGGTATTTTTAAATCGATGAAATTTGTAATGGGATGTTTGGAGTTAGTAACAGAGGAAAATTCAAATTTAGCAAATTTGAATTTGGAGGGACAGAGGCCAGATTTGAACTCAGGGTATTTTTCTGGTCAAGATGGTGTATTCTTGTATTTTTGGGAATTTTCTAGATTTTTCTATGATTTTTGGGGATTTTTCTGGATTTTTAGCATTTTTGAACAGTGCCAAACAGTGCTGGGCTCGGTCCACATGAACAGTGCGGCCCGGCCTACGCGCACAGTGCGGCGGCGGCGGGCTTCCCGCGCGGCTCGGCTGGCCCGTTGGCCCAGCTCCGCCCTCGGCCGAGCAGGCCGGAGCCCAGGCGCGCGCGCGGGCGTGCTCCTGCCGATGGGCGACGCGTGGGTGGTGCAGACGGCGCGGATGGGGGCGGGGCTGAAAGATCAAGCTCCATTTAAGTTGGTTTTGGTGTTAATGACAAATGCCATTATAACATTATGATATTAATGACACATACTTTTATAATATTTTGGTGAAAATGATAAATGAATTTATGAGATTAATATGTTTATTTGAGTTTATCTTTGGTTAGTCTCAATTGGATGAAAAGGTGAAATCAAAGAGGTATGCATTCGAAATTGCTTTTCTCATATACAAATGCATTCCTTAGATCCAAAATATAGATTGAACTCCTCAAATAGTCTAAAATGAATATGTGCATATGTCCTTATTTATATACACTTGTATGCACACATTTAGGGGGAGCTCTCTATATTTTGGAGTTTCATAAGTATTGATCCATGCGAACGAGCTTCTATCGTAGTGGTAGAGCGCTCTAGTAGCACCCCCAGATCCTGGGTTCGACTCAGGCTGGGGGCAAAAAAATCTCCTCGCTTGCCCCATAAGCCAAACCACAGGCCTAAAGGCTCGCCCAGTCGCTGGTCGTTAGGGTCAGGGCTCAGGTCGTCTGAGCCGAGCGTTGGCTCCCCTAGGCGCTCTCACATGGGCTGATGCCGCTGTGTCAGGGTGGGGCAAGGGTTCGGAGATTTTCTCGATCTGTGAGAGGATCCTTCTTCTTAAGCTAATGCCGGGGGGTGTCTTGTACCCCTGCAGGTCGAGTTTTTATAAGTATTGATCCATGCTTCTTTCAATATGCATATTTAGGATCTTTACTTTGAAATACATTCTTGAGTATATATATAGCTTGTGTAGTTCATATATACTCATGTGCAATCGGGTTGTCATCTAACTTCTCCATTATGTATTAATGGTTGGATGACTAATGACAACCGGATAAGTAACCTTTGTTTAAAGCTTATCTTAGAGTATACATTTGTTTTGTACATATTGTATACTCGCAAATCAATTTCATATCTCATCATTTGTTGAGATTGTCATGAATTACCAAAATGGTGAAGTTTAGTAATCTATGACAATTGTTTTGTGGACTAACATTTTCCATGAGTTGGATGAATAGGTTAGGTTCCACAAATAAAGATGATTTGGGATGACTTCATGAGTTGAAGGTCATCAAGTCAAAGTTGATGAAGAAGAGGTAGCTTCATTTGTTGAAGGCTATCAAGACAAAGGCTTCATGTGTTGAAGGCCATCGAGAAGAAGATGCTTCATGTGTTGAAGCATGTCAAAGATTGATCATGTGTTGATCAAGTGAAGACCATCATGAGTTGATGGTGTTGATGAAAAGAAAGCATCATGAGTTGATGCATATCGAGACGATGACCTAAGGCAAAGGTATGACTAGCTAGGGCTAAGGATGTGTTTCTAGTCTTTTACCGGTCTTGGTGTTTGGTTGGAAGACCGGATTACTAGTATAGGTTGTCTTACTATTAAGAGGGGTCATGTCTAGTAGTTTTGAGTCTCATCATGTGTTGATAGCTCAAACCTCACTTGCTCTAGCTCATCTTGACATGATGTTTGCATTTGCGAATGTGTTTTGCAAATGGTCAAAGCTCATGTATTGAACTCTAGTAACATGGGACTATGCATTGCAAATGTGTTTTGCAAGTGCTCGAAGTCCATGTTTCCATTCCTTGTGTATGAGCCTTATATTTGCGAATGTGTTTTGCAAATAGTCGTAGCTCATATTTGATCTTTGCGTCATGATTTCAAAAGTGTGCAAATATGTTTTGCAACTTGTTGGAAATCATGTTGTGATCCTTATGGTATGTGACTTAGGTTTGCGAATGTGTTTTGCAAATGTGAGAAGTTCATGTACCTACTCCTTGTGACTCTTTGGATGTCTTGTGTTTTCTGCATTGATCTAATGTGTTTGAGATCATGAAAATAGATGGGTTGTGTAGCCCTCTCAATAAGCTTTCCATAGAGTCCAAGATCACTCAATTCCGACATCGGAGTCAAAAGTTATGACTGTTTTTCCGAGTGTCGTCTGTGCTGAAAAACCGGAAAACGGAAGTACCGCGATTTGTACTGCGGTAGTTCCGATTTTTGCGGAAGTACCGCGATTTGTACTGCGATAGTTCCGATTTTTCCGGTAGTTCCGCGATTCCGGAAGTTCCGGTTTCCGAGCGGAACGTTTTTTTCAGAGAGCGACTTTTTGGATGACTTAGCCTCGAGAAAAACGGAAGTACCGCGATTTGAACTGCGGTAGTTCCGTTTTCGCTGAAAAACGGCTAGTTTTCTGACCGTTAGCGAGGAAAGCGGAAGTACCGCGATTTGTACTGCGGTAGTTCCGTTTTTCCTGATTTTTTCAGGGGTTTGGCTCCAACGGCTAGTTTCTTGTGTGGGGTATAAATACCCCCTTGTGGTCGGTTGGAGAAGGGGTTGCTTGATCCATTTCTGTTGTCTTGAGCTAGAGTGAGGCTCTCCACTCAATTGTGCATGTGTTGCACTTTGTGAGAGAGGAGAGGTGATCTAGAGTGCATGTGTTGCATCTGGAGGAGGACTTTGTGTCCCGATTGAGCTTGTGCATTCGTTGCACGTGGTGAGAGTCAAGCGAGAGGCTTGGCTTGTTACTCTTGGAGTTTGCCGACTCCTAGACGGCGTGGGAGGCGTCGTGCGCGGTGATCTTCTCAAGAAGGTTGTGAGAAGACCCGGCGAAGTTGTGAAGGTTGGAGCTCACCTACCCGGAGCGGGAAAGAGCTACCACTAGTGGATACGAGGTGTTTCGGCTTAATTCGTGGAGCCGGTCCGATTCGTTCGGGCTAACCTCAACGTGGACTAGGGGAAACCGGCAAGTTTCCGAACACCACGGTAAAACATCATTGTGTCAATTGTGGTTTGTTTTCTTGTGTTCCATTTATATTCAAGCAATTTACATTCATAGAATTAAATTGATTGCTTGTATATTTAGAATTGCAAACCTTGACCTAGGCTAGAACTATTAGTGCACTTAGGCGAATTTAATTGTTGTAGACGCTATTTGAGCTAAACCAACTTGAATTTAGCTTCCGCTTTGTATACTTGGTTTAGGCAAATAGAAAAGGTTTTGAATTGCTAATATTAATTTGTAGAGAATTTTTAAACCGCCTATTCACCCCCCCTCTAGTCGGCCTCCTCGATCTTACAGGGGCGACACGTCCGGGCGCGAAGAGAACAGCCAGGATTTAAAGGGGAGGCCGACGCTCGGATGGAGTTGGATCGACGGCCGAGCGTCATCGTCTTCCTCCCGAGCTCCCAGCTCGGCGGGAAAACAGGGCACGCCCTCCGCAGCGGGGCGGCGACGGCAGCGACGCTCCCAGAGAATGGCCGTAGCCAAACGGTGCGGCTACTTGAGTAGGTTCCATTTGTGGGCTTTTGGAGGAGGTTGGGTGGACAGAAATGGTCGCGGGCAGTGGGGAAGGTGATGGTGTGCTCGGCGACGTTGGGGAGTTCCGGCGGCTTTGCGACCCGATTGGCTGCTGTTGAACCATCTACGGAATCCCAGGGACCCGTTGGCAGTGGCGTTACAGCTCGGGGGAGGGTGGAGTGGCTTAGCCACGGTGACGGCCTTGTGGTCGGCGGCGAGCTTCGTGGCCCGGCCACAGGGCAATTGGTCTTGCCCCGGCGAGACTTCTATCGTCTCCAGGAGCTAGATGCACACGCGTGGGCGCACGGAATTGGACCGGAATTGAGTAAACTCCTCAATTGCATTTTAGGGTTCACCGGCGCAGGGGTGGCAATTGCCGGCGGTGGAGGCGGCGAGAGCTCAATCGGTGGGTTGAGGAGGAGCAGGGGTCGGTTTGGGGGTGATCTACAGTGGCGAAAGACGCTTATATTGCGTGTACAGGTGGCGCAGCTGCGAGGTGGTTCGGCCGTGCCTTCTTCGGCAAGGGAGGAGAAGGGGGCTGCGCTGGAGCGAGGCCGAGCGAGGGAGGGCCAGGTGGTGATGTGAGCTGGTAGTTCTTGAGTGCTTCCTTGACCGCAGAGGGAGGGAAACAGCTCGAATGCATGCGGTGGAATCGGCGAGGACAAGCGCTGTCTCCGGCGCTCTGCGCGAGAGGGGGAAGAGCAGGGGCGGTTCACTGGCGTGCGGGACCGGCATCCAGGCGCAGGCTCCAGCGGGGAGGTGGCTGTCCCGGCTGCACGTGCGGAGAACGGCAACGGCTTGCGCTGGCTCTTCTGGAAGCGCGTCGAAGGCGGCGTGTGCAGGCGGCGCCAGCCTGAGGCGAAAGCGGAAAGGGAGAAAAAGGAAAGCGCCTTTTGCAAGTTTTTGCCAAATTGAGTAAGGAACCAAATTCCATTGAATTTCCAAAAAGTTTCAAAAAGGCTCAAAATTTGGGGTGTTTCAAAGACAAACTACAATCCATAGAGATCTCAAATGGGGAGATGAACCCCAAGATATCAGATTTTGGTATGGCTAGGATATTATGTGGCGATCAGCATCAAGATAGTACTAACTGGGTGGTAGGGACATAGTGAGCAACTCTTTCACTAGCAATTCTTCAATTGGAATTTATTTGATTCAAATTACAGTCTTTACCCGTGAAATTGTTTTAACAGTGATTACATCCTGGAATATGCAATGGAGGGCGTCTTTTCGGTCAAGTCTGACACCTACAGCTTTGGTATTCTACTGTTCAACATTGTAAGCGGCTTAAAGATCAGCTCACCACATCTTATCAATTTATTAGCTGACTGGGAAACTGATTCTCTTTATTCAGGCATGGAATTTATGGAAAGATGGAAAAACAAAGTTTCGCGATGCATCCATATAGGACTCGTGTGTTCAAGACAGTCCGAACCGTAGACCACTCATGTCAGCAGTCGTGTTCATGTTGGAGGACAAAACCACGCCACTTCCAACACCAAAGCAACATGTAAATTTTGCACATAAGGATTTTGAACATGGAAAGTAAGGAGGCAACATGGAATTGTCCGTGAATAATAACATGAGCCTCACAGAGATAGAGGGGCGTTAGGTGTTTAGTGACAGCTTCTACTCTACGTGAATTTCAGCAATTTGCAATAGTGTTGTTACACATTAAAGATTAAGATTTTTACCCGATAATGTACATTCTTCCTTCAGCGAGCTATGCATACTTGCTGCTTTCACTTGTCGTTGCTCTTCATGAACTCCTATCCATTATATAGATTTTAACAATAACGACCTGGGACGAAGCCTGCGAGAAGAAACGCCAGAACGGCGCTACCGTGTGGCTTTCGGATTTGGCCGTGGCACGCGATTCAACTGACGCGATCTGCATCGCCGGATGGTGGCGAACTTACAACGAACCAGGTCGTTCTCACTCTGACTGCTGGCATCGACATTTGACGCTAACCTCTTGAGTCCAGTGTAAGTTGTCGTTGCACAGTTTCAAACTCTCCAGTACAAATAGCTGGCGTCTGGCTTCCTTCAGCAATGCACGTACAAAGAGGTGATGTGCAGAGAATTATCTGGACTGGAGTAATTAACCCCTGCACAGCTGCACTTTGCAGTTATATGTAACTTGCCGCTCAGTTCCACCACAACTAGTAACAAGTTCCCTTGAGCAATAAGTAATAACCAACTCATGTACCAAGTCAAGCAAGATGACACTTCTCGGAAATTTGTCGACAAGACGCCATGCTATTCTTGTTAGACTGTTTTCTGCTGTGCCGACTTGCATTGAAAATTATGCTTCAGACCCAACATTTAATTGGGTCTTGACATCTCAGCGGTGCCAGATAATTACTGATGTGAAGTGGGTCTTCTAGTCTGAATTCAGACTTGGGAAGGCTGGACTTTTCTTGTGCTATTGGGGGGTCAGCAAAGTTTCTACACTATTTATTCCCTGCGCTCCAACCGACTAGAAGACTGACGACCTCAGTCATATCTCTATATCATGTAGTAGATAGGTTCTCCAGTTTTCAGTACCATTTGAAAACGAAGTAAAATGGATATGACCTCTTTTATTCTGAGAGACCATGTGGAAGTAACCCCTTATTTGTAATGAGTAATTGACCCTTGGTTTAAAGAGATTAAGTTTGGTTTTTGAGATTTGTGCTCTATCTGTAAGGTCTTAAGCCTTTACGACTTGGTCAGTAATTATTTTGACAACCAGGTGGTCGCAGTCGATTTTACGACCACGTTGTCGCAGTTGATTTTACGACCACGTTGACATCCAGACTTACGACTTGGTGGTCGCAGTCGGTTTTACGACTTGATGGTCATAAGTGCTTTCACGACTTGTTCTTTACGACCATGTTGTGTGTCGTTGTGGTCGGCAGTCGAGTTTACGACCACATTGTCGTGGTTGATAGTCGTAGCTTCGACTGCCGTGGTCGTAAGTCGTAGCTTCGACTGCCATGGGGGATAGTTGTAGCTTCGACTGGCCTGGTCGATGGTCGTAGATTCGACTGGCATGATCGATGGTTGTAGCTTCGATTGGCCTGGTCGATGGTCGTAGATTTGACTGGCATGGTTGATGGTCGTAGATTCTACTGGCTGTGAATGATGGTCGTAGCAACTGCCTGTGTGGTCGTAAGTCATATTGACCGAGTCTGGGGAAGTCATAGCGACCCGTGAGGTGGTCGTAATGACTTGCCGAGTGGTCGTAAACTACTGGGACGACTTCTAGGGCTACGATTACCCTTGGTTTGTGCATCAGAGTGGTCGTAAGTGGTTTAAGACCAGTTATTTTACTGTGATTGATCACTGAAATATTTTCTGAGATATGCAAATTGATGAATCTTGTTCATAGTGCGGTGCTATGTGATGCTTTTCTTATCTGTGGTTTTTGCAGGACTTTGGAGCTAGGTCATGGTGATGCGTGGAGGACCGGGACTAGACACGGGGAGGTGTTGAGGTCCAGAACGGTTGGGAAGATGCCAAAAATGACTAGGCTTGTAAGGTGGCTGCAAGGATTGGACGAGAAGCTTCCAAGAAGGTGTAGAGGGGGCATTTCAGTAAAATACTCAAGACCTACAAAAGGAGCTGTTCTATCAAAGCAGTTTTGTCTTGTATGTGTTAATGGGTTCGATGTGAGAAGGTGTGCGTGGAAAACCTAGTATCTAGAGGCTATAAATAGGGGTGGAGAGCCACCAATCCGGAGTGAGTCGCTAGGGTTTCTTTGTTCCTGTGTGCGTTCTTGTTTTCGGTGTTGGAGCACTTGTGCTCCTGGTCCTCCTGGATGGAGTGGCTGTAGAATCAACTTCCGGAGCAATATATCACCTTTTGATCTATGTCTGTGTATGCTCGCATGTGAGAAGTTGAGTTGGTTTTGTTCTTATTGGATGTCATCTCACTTGTCTGGAACGTTGATTGGATTTACGAGTACGTTGGTTTCGGCCAAAATCAAGTTCCAGACCACACTGCACTAATTTCGACCACGTTTGTTCTTCTGGTTGCAGAGTGGTCTCGACCACGTTGTTTGTTCGACCACTCCATTGAGTCTTACGACCATGTGGTAAATCTAGACCATGATTCCGACCAGTTTAGTTTTCTCTATTCTGCTTCTCTGTTTTCTGTGAGACTTCGACTCTAGTCTTCATATCTCAGTAGCTATTTGAGAAAAAAGTTAAGTGGATACTTGGGGAGATTTTGAAGGCACCATTCGCCCCCCCCCCCCTCTGTTGCCTGTCTGGTCCTACATATTCACGTCGTCATCCGCATGATCTTCATTTCTTACTACAAATTCGATGATCGCGTAACACTTGCCAAACCACTCTCCCATGGTGACAATCTCATCTTAGATGGTGGTGCCTTTGCTCTTGCTTCTTGAGAGACCATGTGAAGGTCTAGAATACGTTTATGATGAATAATTAGTACTTTGGTTAAGTTGAATTTAAATTTTGCAAAAGTTTCAAAAAATTCAGATTTCAGATTGTGCTATCAAGGTTCACGCAGTCTGACCGACTGAGGCAAGCGATCAGATTGGCCATGGTCTTTTCGGAAAATGAACATCAAACACTTGTGTAGACTTGTTTGGGGATGAGTTTGCACTATGTGCAACTGGAATTGAAAACTGGAGCTAAAACTAGATAAACTTTAACCAAAATTTTAGAGAGGGTGTTTTCTGGTATTGTTAAGCGGTCAGACCGGATAGTGGCTGGCGATTTGACCGGCATGGGAAGTGTGGTCAAATCGGTGGGTGCCAGAGAGCAATGAAAATGGATTTTGAGTTGGATGAGTGCATGCACGGTATGGGTGTTGTTGGTTGGTTGTATTGTGTTGTATTGCATGATGCATATTTTTATTAACGTGGGTCAAGTGCATGGATTTGTGTTCGAGATGGTTGCTTGGTCTTTGAATGTGTAGTTGGCTTAGAGAATATTAGCGGTCGATGGCAACAGACCAGGACTAGACGGAGGAGCTGAGATCCAAAAGTCTAAGTTCGGGTGAGGCTATGTGGCTCAAGCGAGAAGGATAGAGAAAACATGGATCGTGAAGATGTTTTATTGAGGGTATTTTAGTAGTTGGCCAAATATCGAGTTGGTGCCTTGATCAAAATCGCAGTGCGAAAAAGCATAAAGGAGAAGTGGTTTAGGTCGAGGAGAGCTGAATTTGATAAGTGGATCAATCACTAAAGAGTTAATGGGTTGAGTCTTCTAAACTTTTTGAGAAGCGTGTGTGAGTGTGTAAAACCCATGTTAATGGGGTTGACGGGTTTCCTGGTAGGTTTAATGAGTTGGATCCATTAAAGTTGTTGTTGGTTATTAAGAGGGGAGGAGAGGAGGTAGAGAAACAAGGATTCTAGGGTTTAGATTTTATTCTACCACCTTGTCTCCTTTTATGGTTGTAAGAGAGAAAAATTGAGAGAGGAAGAATGGTGCTTTGGTTACACCTTGTAATCATCCATAAATATGTGTCTTTATCCTCCACTAGGAATAGATCAAAACTTTGTGTTAATGACATTCTTACTTTGTTTTGCTTGTTTTTGAGTTAGATTTGTGATTTTATGTTCATGGGTGCTCTAGCCCAAACTCTTACTTAAATTAATTTGCTAGGACATGTGAGAGTAGATCTGAAAGACCCCATGCTTTAGTTCCTCACGAGTAAGAAATAATTTGAGTTTTAGGATTTTTGATATTCTTGTGCCCTAGATTTAATTATCTCAAATTCAGCGAATCCAAGTCCAAGAACCTTTTTTATTCTTGATTGGTTCAAGTTCCTATTATCTTGAACAAGTCTAATGCAAAACTTGAAAGTGTTTTGATGAGAATTGAGAATGTTCTTAATATTTGAGTTTTGTTCCGAAAGGCTTTCAAGTCTGGAAATAGGGGACCGGTCAGACTGGCCCTAGGTCTACAGATCGCCATTGCACTTGCGGTCAAATCAATCTAGGCGTTCAGACTGGCCAATCCATGGCGGTCTGACCGGTCTTATGTTGTTGGTGTTGATTTTGTTGTGTTTGGTCTCCAGCCATATTTTGCTTAGCCTAGTATGATCTGAACTTAGTGACTATCATAGTCACTTGAGTAAAGATTTTAAGTACCTTTGAGGGAAAATTTTCAAGAATTATTCACCCCTCCGGTTGCTGACATGATCCTGCACTTCTTCTCCCCAAGAAACTCAACCCTAAGATCAACCTGACAACTACTCAGCGCCGCCATAACCCAACCTGCAGCTGGGGCTTCCACCATTCCTGATGCTGCCAAATGTGCGGCACTACACTTCTTGAGGCACCACATTCACCCAGACTTGAAGTCTAAGTATCTTCTAGAAGAAGACCCACTGGGACTGTGGAACTCCCTGAAGGAGAGGTATGACCAATAGAGATCCATGATGCTACATGAAGAATAGCGTGAGTGGACCAACATCAGGTTCCAGGATTTCAAGAAGGTGTTTGCGTACAACTCTGCCATTCATAAGCTTGTTGCTAAGCTCAAATTCTATAACCAGAAGATCACAAGTGCTGAGATGATTGATAAGACTTTTCACCCTACTCGCAGGACATTCCAGCAGCAGTATCGTTAGGCCAAGTACAAGAAGTACTCAGAACTGATTGCCACTCTTCTTGAGGTAGAGAAGAATGATGAGTTACTGATGAAGAACTATCAAACTTGTCCCACTGGGTCATAGCCACTGCTAGAAGCTTAAGCTAATTCCCAAAGGACCAGTGGTAGCCAGGGCCGCGAAAATGGCCCCATGCAGAGGGGTGGACAGTGGAAGAAATTGAATGTGCAGAAGGGAAATGGCAAACTCCACTGGATGGGGCAAGGGAGAGGCAAGCATTAGAAGCTAGACTTAGGTAGCAAGAAGACCTACCCTCCTAGGCCTTGCTACAGGTGTGGTTGTATGGACGATTGGTCCCGTAATTGCCGCACTCGAAACATCTGGTAGATCTCTACCAAGAGTCAGTTGCCAAGGGTAAGAAGGCGCTAGTGAAGAAGGCTGTAGAGACACACTTTGTTGATTAGCCTGATGCTAATAAGAGTGATGGAGCTTGACACTACAGCAGGGGGTGATCACATGGAGGTTGACACATATGGCGACCTGCAGTATGCCATATGCTGCTTCCCCGACTTCAGATGTCATAGTTTCCTTAAGCTTGCTTTATCAATTTAGGTTATTCTAGAAGAATAGTGGATTATTCATGCTCTTATGAAGCATTAATTGTTTAGGATTTAAACATTATTCCTTGATGAATAAAATGAGTTGTCTGTTCTTTTAGAGCTTTATTCCTATTGAATTATTGTTTGATTATATT
Organism: Dendrocalamus latiflorus; assembly: GCA_017311315.1. Taxonomy (NCBI): domain Eukaryota; kingdom Viridiplantae; phylum Streptophyta; class Magnoliopsida; order Poales; family Poaceae; genus Dendrocalamus; species Dendrocalamus latiflorus. Next base: position 35,502,393 of record CM029656.1, on the reverse strand, counting down.
ATGCTTTATATATAGAACAACTCCTTAAATCTGATGGCAGGGGAAGATATTTGTCTGGTAGACAGTGAAACCACCAACTCGATACCATGGGAAACCAAGTATTTACATACCGAGATAGAAAATGAGGGTGGTATAGAATACCTCCTCTTGACCAATTCTGACAGCGATAAAAAATGAGTGGTTGAAAAACTCTATCCTTTCCTAAACCTGAAGATTTCTTATGACCAGCCTGTGCCAAAGGAAAACTCATCATTAGACCCTTTTACCTAAAAGTAGAAGCCGAGTCACCTATTTTCCTAGAGAAAATACAAGGTGATATCTGTGGACCTATTCAACCCCTATCAGGCCCATTTAGATATTTTATGGTGGTATTAGATGCTTCTACTAGGTGGTCCCATGTATGTCTGCTGTCTACTAGGAACCACGCCTTTGCTAAACTAATAGCTCAAATTATCAGATAAGGGCCAACTTTCCAAATGAAAGAATTAAATCCATTAGAATGGACAATACTGGTGAGTTCACCTCTAAGGCATTTAATGACTATTGATTAGCTTTAGGCATTAAGGTAGAGTATTATGTACCACATGTCCACACTCAAAATGCTTTTGTAGAGTCATTCATTAAAATAATTAAAATAATTGCTAGACCACTACTGTAGAATAGTAGGCTCCCCACCAGCTGTTGGGGTCATACAGTGTTGCATGTAGCAGTACTAATAAATTTAAAATCAACTACATACCATCATATTTTCCCCTTACAACTAGCGCATGGAAAAGAACCAAGTATTTCCCATGTGTGAAAATGAGGCCTCAATTCCACAGAGACATCCGCAAAAAATGAAACTTGATGAAAATAAGACATCTCCCGTGTTAGTTGAAGAGACTCAACCTGAAGTTAAGAAAATCCCTAAAGTGATCCTGAAGATAGCACCTCCAGTACAATTATGCGTGCACAATCTAATACTCGGATTTTGAAACAACCAGACTCCGTTGTTGTGGGAAATCACAAGGAGCCGGATGAAATAAATGAGGAAATATCGACTAATTTTGTTGAGTCAGGAGAACTATATAAGACAAAGACTACAGTTGTCGACATCTATTTTGCCTCGAAAATGGCTAGAAACCTTGAATTGGATCCAGAACCAAAGTCCTTAGCTGAATGCCAGAAGCATTCAAACTGGGGTAAGTGAAAGGAAGCAATTGAGGCAGAATTACTAATAGCATGAACACCGCCTAAGGTATTCCCTGTAGGATGCAAATGGGTTTTCGTCCAGAAGAGAAATGGAAATAATAAGGTGGTGAGATACAAAGTGAGACTTGTAGCACAAGGGTTTACGTAGAGACCCGGCATTGATTATGATGAAACTTATTCTCCTGTCATAAGTGGGATAACGTTCCAATATTTAATATCAATGGCAACAAGTATGAATTTAAGTATGCAGTTAATGGATATAGTGACTACATATCTATATAGGTCACTGGATTCGGTTATTTATATGAAAGTCCTAGGAGTAAAGATTCCGAATCAAAATAAATTGAATCAAAATTTGTACAGCGTCAAGCTGGAAAGGTCATTGTATGGATTAAAATAGTCTGGAAGAATGTGGTACAACCGACTTAGTGAATTCCTCCTGAAGAAAGGATACACGAATAGTGAAGATTGTCCCTGTGTGTTCATAAAGAAATCCCAGATTAGATTCCGTATTATTTTAGTATATGTCGATGATCTGAATATCATCGGAACGACAGAGGACATAAAGGAAGTAAGTTCCTATCTTGTTAAAGAGATTGAAATGAAGGATTTGGGCTGAACCAAATTTTGTTTAGGCTTGCAGCTAGAACAATTCTCTAAAGGAATTTTAGTACATCAATCCTCCTATACCAAGAAGGTCTTGGAGAAATTTAACATGAATAAGTCATATCCAGTGAAAACATCGATGATGGTTTCGATCCCTAGAAGCGGATAAAGACCCTTTTAGATCAAGGATGGAAAATGAGAAAATTCTTGGACCAGAAATTCCATACTTAAGTGCCATTGGGGCACTAATGTACCTGGCTAACTGCACGAGGCTGGATATTGCCTTTGCAGTAAACTTGCTAGCCAAACACAATGCAACTCCAACCTGAAGACATTGAACTGGCATTACAACCCTACTTAGGTATCTTCAGGGTACGCAAGATCTTGGATTATTTTACCCGAAGAACCAAGATTTGACTATGATTGGATATACAGATGCAGGATATCTGTCAGATCCACATAATGCAAAATCCTAGACAGGATTTGTATTTCCTTGTGATGGTACAGCCTTTTCTTGGCGATCATTTAAGCAGACCTTGGTAGCTATGTCTACCAACCACTCAGAAATAATCGTATTATATGAAGCCTCACGAGAATGTGTTTGGCTTATGCGGATGATTATCCATATCCAGAAGTCATGTGACATGAATACCGTTGATGACCCCCACTATTATCTATGAAGATAATTCCGCTTGTGTTGCACAGATGCAAATAGGCTATGTTAAAAGTAATATCATGAGGCATATCGTTCTTAAATTCTTTTATCTTCGTAAGCTCCAGAAGAGCGGAGAGACAAAAGTATTAAAAACTAGGTCTTGTGATGATCTAGCAGATTTATTTACAAAATCTCTTCCAGCCTCTAGTTTTCATAAATGTGTTCGAGACATAGGTATGAGATGGTTTAGAGAGTTACAAGGTTTAGGGGGAGTAAATCTCTAAACCATAGCTCTTATGTAAAACCATAAGACTTACATAATTCTAAATATCTAAATGTTACACTCTTTTTCCTTTTATGAGTTTTTCATGAAGTTTTCTCACGTAAAGGTTTTTAATGAGGTAATAAGTGTGTCATAAGGAACGAATGTGATGTACTTTTTTTCATCTCTTTTTTCCACTAGGTTTTTGTAAGAAGTTTTTAGCGAGGCATCTTCACATTATGGTATTCGTCAAAGAAGGAGTGTTACAGTAAGATGCGCATGCAAGGGGCGAGAGGCGGTGATGAGGGGGTTCGGTGGCGCAGCCGAGCAGGGCGGCGTGGACACGAGTTTCAGCCTCTGTGCACTTCCATCGCTACTAACTTTCTCGGAGAATGCCCTATACAAAATGCAAATACCAGGCAAGAAAATGACACTTCTCGGAAAATCATCATGCTATTCGTGTTAGGCTATTACTTTCTGCTGTCCCGACTTTAGACTTATTACACGGAAAATTATGCGTTACCAAACAGTAGAGTTATTACACGGAAAATTATGCGTTACCAAGCAGTAGGGTTATTGCACGGCAAACTATTCATTACCAAACAGTAGGGTTATTACACAGAAAATTATGCGTTACTAAATAGTAGGGCATCTCCAAAAGTAAAGTCGCTTTGTTTCTTTATCTTTGTGACGTTAGATTTCGGGTGAGGTGGGAGGGGAGAGAATTCACAAGACAACACACTGCTTCTTTCATGCAAGATCATCTTAGCACAAGAAGCAACGTCGTGAAGCCAGTGTTTAATGATTTATAAAATCAACTACCGTCGTCTATTATTGTTGTGGTTGTCTTTAACATTGATAAAAGATGATGTGTAGGTCTCTTGCTGTCTCAACGGCGACACATAACTACTGATGATGTGTCCGTTCAAATCTTAGCTAGTCTGACCCCGGAATTATCTCTTGCGCTACCGAAGGGTCAACAAAAATCAATAATGCACATGCTACATCATTTACTCCTGTCCAACCGTCGAAGATGACCTCACTTATTTCTCTCTATAATATAGTGCTGCAATGTAGTTCAGTCTTCACAAGAATATAAGCAAAAGAATATGACCTCCCTCCCTGTTTTCATCCTCCTGCTCTTGATTTGTTTCTGCAAATCCGATGACCGCCTAACACCTGCAAAGCCACTCTACCCCGGTGACACGCTCATCTCGAAGGGTGGAATCTTTGCTCTTGGCTTCTTCTCCCCAACAAACTCAACTGCGAACTTATATGTTGGCATATGGTACCACAACATTTCCGAGCTAACATACGTATGGGTTGCCAACTGCGACAACCCAATCGCCAGCAATTCGTCCGGGAAGCTGGTTGTGACCAACAACTCTGACCTTGTCTTGTCAGACTCCAAAGGCCGTATCCTTTGGACGACGACGAAGAACATCACCACCGGAGGCGACGGAGCTGTCGCTGTGTTGCTCAACACGGGGAACTTTGTCCTCCAGTCGCCGGACGGCACGGACATATGGCAGAGCTACGATCACCCAACCGACACTATTCTCCCTGGCTTCAAGTTATGGACGAACTACAAGACCCACATAGCAGTGCGCGTCGTTGCTTGGAAGGGTTCTCAAGACCCGTCCACCGGCAACTTCTCCCTTAGGGCATCTCCAACAGTATGAGCTAGTTACTAGCTCTAAGACAACTTCTCCAATAGTACTAACTTTAGCACATAGCTCATAACATAAATAGCCTCACATGACACTCTCACATAATCTTGGAATGTGTGTATGAGACTAGCTCTTGATCAAGAGATAGCTTTTCTCTCTCTTCTATTAAAATATGAAATAATATGCTTAGAGCTAGCTCATAAGTCACTATTGGAGATGCTCTTAGTGGTGACCCCAGCACGGGCTTCCAGATCCTCATCTGGCATGGGACAAGTCCGTACTGGCGCAGCGCGGTGTGGAACGGTGCGACGGCCTCCGGCCTCACCAGATTGATGTGGTCCCAGATCGTCGACGATGGGGAGGAGATCTCCGCAACGTACAACGCAGCTGAGGGGTCACAGAGAACGCACTGGAAGCTGGACTACACGGGCAATGTGATGTTCCGGAGCTGGGATAACCAATCGTCGTCGTGGACGAATTGGTTTGAGCGCCCAGGTAATGGTTGTCTCCACTATGGCTCGTGCGGACCGTTCGGCTACTGCGACATCACAGGGGGCATCCAGGACCAGAAGTGCAAGTGCCTTGACGGGTTCGAGCCAGCCGGTGGCTTTAACCTCAACTTTTCCAGAGGATGCCTGAGAAAGGAGGCGCTGAAATGCGGCGGCGAAGACCAATTCTTGACCTTGCTAGGGATGAAGGTGCCCGACAAGTTCTTGTATGTCAGGAACAGAAACTTCGAGGAGTGCGCTGCTGAGTGCAATCGCAACTGCTCGTGCACGGCCTACGCCTATGGCAGCTTGAGCACTATCCTCACGACGGGTGACTCGTCAAGGTGCTTGGTTTGGATGGGGGAGCTTGTCGACACGGAGAAGGCCGGTGACATTGGTGAGAACCTGTACCTTCGGCTCGCCCGTTCTCCTGGTATGTACCATTCGATGCCTGCGTTGTTTTTTCTCAGCAATGTTTTTTTCTAAGCGACGTTGGTGCCCTCAAAGTGTGCCGTAGCACTAACAACCTGCGCGTCAAACTACACACACCAACTTAATTTATACCGTGGACATATCGCCATTATAATTCATTTATGGGAACAAACTCTTCACCATTTTTTTTACGAAATGGCAACAGCGTTCGTTTTCCATATATCAGAGCTGAATATACAGACACCATTTCTTCCTGAAAATAGCTACATGTCCTAGTGTCACTTAAAGTACACTAGCTAGCGAAATACTTTTGGTGCCTGCAAGTACATTTTTGAAACATGATCTGGAAAAAACTACTAGACGACTGACGATTCCAATTTACCCTATCCCAACTGTAATGCTGGGGATGCTTAATTAGATCGACAAATTGGTGGTAGTATTATATGCAAGTAAATCGATACTCCTCGTAGAAAATGATAAATCTATACTCTCAAAAGCTATGCTTGATGCAGTAAATTATATTCACTCTCTTTCTTCAATTCTGCAGTACACAAGAAGAAGAAGAGCAGTATGGTAATAAAGATTGCACTCCCAATTATATCATGCCTGCTGATACTCGCGTGCATATATCTTGTCAGTATATGCAAGTCAAGAGGTAGAAAAAGAGATACAGATTAACACCTACCTGCAATATACAGTTGTTCATGTAATAGTGTTGAGTTTGACATTACTGGTATTTCTATCAGGCAAACGACAAAACAAGGAAACCTTGAAAAGACCGGTGCTGGGACACTTGAGCACTTGTCATGAACTTTGGGATCAAAATCTAGAATTTCCATGTGTTAGCTTCGAAGATATTGCCGCTGCAACAAACAATTTCCATGACGCCAACATGCTTGGAAAAGGAGGCTTTGGCAACGTTTATAAGGTTTATTTTTTTTTTACCTTGTCAATTAGAACGATGGAAAATGTGACGCTCCTGGTTAATTCAATAATGTTGAAATCACACAGGGAACATTGGAGGATGGCAAGGAAGTTGCTGTTAAAAGGCTTAGCAAGGGTTCTGAGCAAGGGATAGAGCATTTTAGAAACGAAGTAGTTCTTATTGCCAAATTGCAGCACAAGAGTCTAGTTAGACTTCTCGGTTGCTGCATTCGTGAGGATGAGAAGTTGCTTATTTATGAATACTTGCCCAACAAAAGTTTAGACAAATTCCTTTTTGGTAAGTTTTAATCACATACTCTAAAAAACTAATCTTGAATTGGCCTTACTACGTGCTTTTCACTCATATCCATCTCGTTCTTGGCAGATGATGCAAGGAAGTCTATGCTTGATTGGGCAACAAGGTTCAACATAATCAAAGGGGTAGCTAGAGGACTTCTTTATCTCCACCAAGATTCAAGAATGACTATAATTCATAGAGATCTCAAAGCAAGCAACGTCTTGCTGGATGAGGAGATGAACCCGAAAATATCAGATTTTGGAATGGCAAGGATCTTTGGAGGCAACGAGCAAGAAGCAAGTACTAAACGAGTTGTTGGGACATAGTAAGTAATTCTTGCACTAGCTCTTCTCAACATATTATTTATGTGTTTTTTTGTGAGAATATTATCTATGTGTTGGAACAATTCAAATTACATACTTGCATGTGAAATAATTCAAATAGCGGTTACATGTCACCTGAGTATGCGATGGAGGGCATTTTTTCGGTCAAGACGGACACTTATAGCTTTGGTATTTTGGTACTGGAGATTGTAAGTGGATTGAAGATAAGCTCACCTCATCATCTTGTGATGGATTTGAAACAACCAAAATTTTTGCCAAAATTTGAGTTTTAGCTCAATTCCCAAATCCAAGTGCAAAACCCTAACCTTGATCCTATTCTGCACTAATCTCAAAGCACCTTAACCCTTAATCCCTGTCATAACGGCGTGAACGGGGGGAGTTACGGCCGGCACTGTGCACCCACGGGATTTTTGCCGCCGCTGCCGATATTTCCCCCGCCGCCTCTGATCTTTCTCGTTGCCGCCTCCTCTCGCGCCTTCCAGCGCCTGCGCGGCCGCCCTCCAGCTGCAGCTCCGTACCCCCGTCACCCCCTACCCGCTCCCAGCACTCAAGTGCTCCCCCTCTCACGGCCGACGCCCTCCCAGCCAGCTCAAGCGCCTCCCCTCTGCCACCCTTGACTAGCGCCTCTCACAGTCGACCTGCGGCCTCTGACAGCTTCTTTGACCGCCGCTCTCCTTCGCCCCGAAGCCAGCCCGGCCTTCTTGAGCTCCAAGCCGAGGCGCCAGAAAGATCTCCCCCACCGCCTCCCGGCCAAACCGCCTCATTCCTCCTATTTAAGCCGCCCCGGCCCCCTTTAGCTTCCCTCACCTTCCCCGCAGCTCTCCGACCGCCCTCCATAACCCCCGAGCCGCCCCATTGCCGGTAATCAAGAAAACCCCAAATTCATGCCCTAAAGCAATGTCCTGTTCCCGGCCCTCTACATCCCAATTCCCCTCGCCAGTAGCATCCCCAAGGCCCTAGGAACCTTCCCCAATCGTCGCCCTAGCCTCCCAAAGCCCCCATTGCCCTGGCACCGTTCACCCCTTCTTCACCACCTACGGCTCCCGTGGCCAGCCCAACCCACGCCATCCGAGCTTCGGCCAACACCCCTCCAACCCTCCCTAGACCCCACTGATGCCCTAAGACCAGCCCAATAGCCGGGAGAAGCCTCCACTCGCCCACCATTTCAAAATTCCCGCAAGGAAGGAGGAGCTCGCCGCCGGCGAACGCCGCCTCCGCCGGCCGTCCAACCACCCGAAATGGACCCCTCTCACTCCCAGGAACCCGTAGGTGGCCTCGGTTTGCGTCGCAGGTCACCGGAGCTCCGCCGCCACTCGCCGCTCGTTTCCTCTGCCTCTCCGCGCGCGCGGGAACGCGTTGGAGAAGAAGAACAGTGCCCCTGGCACTGTTCACCCGACCCCGCCGCGCCAACTCGGCTGGACCGAGCCAGCCGACCGCGCCCGACCGCAGCGCCCCGCGCCCGCCCGCGCCTGGCGCGCCCGCGCGCGTTGCCCGCCCGCGTCCGTTCCGCCCGACCGGGCCCAGCCGACGCGATCCAGCCGTTCGCCCGCGCCTGGTGCAGCCGACCGAGTCGGAGGCGAGGTGGCTGCGCCGAGTCCGCTAGCCGCGTTGGGTCCGAGCCCGAGCAACAGTAAACGACCGAGCCCGATGAACAGTGCTAGCCCAAAACCCAAAAATGCATATTTATACTCCCCGGATTCGTTTCGAGCCCGCCAACCCAAATCCAAGACCCATTTCCCCATATAGCCTTCCTTTAATCCAATATCCTCAATTTAATGGAGTTCTTCGGATTTTATTTCTTTATTTTATTTTCTTTATTCCTAGCCTAGTCCTTCGGGCATGGAATTAATTTATTTTTAATTGTTTTACGTTAGTATCCGAAGACGAAGATTCGCAGGAGCAGGGGGGAAAAGCTCAAGTTCAGGCCCAACCCGTCGACGAATACAAATTAATCGAAATCGTAAATTCGCAAGGCAAGTCACACATACCTTGATCACATTGAGCCTACATTTCCGCTATTTATTTATTTACCAGTATTTTCATTATGTTATTTGTTAACTGTTATTTTATGTACAATAAATGCTTAGAATGACATGATACTAGTTATGTCCTACCACCCGAAAAAGCCCAGTCTAATTTGATGGCCATATTCACCTTGACAAGACATAGTAATATTGATTATAGCAATAATATGTAATCATGGTAGTTTAGTGAATTGATGTCTTCTGTTGTTGAAAGAAGTGGTATTTATTTGGGAAGTGGTAAGCGAGGATCGTGGGATCCTGTGACTTTAACCAAGGGTGAAGGCAAGTATCACAAATCAGTGACAGTGTTGCGGCACTGGACAAGAATTTGTGGGGAAGAAACTGCCACCGGTGAAAATACAAGGACTAGACCCTTATGCTGAGTAAAGAACATAGTGATCGCCCAACCACAAGCGTTGATACGTCAAACCTGGTCTAGTAACTGCTCAAATTCAATTGAACCTCTACGAACGCAGGGCGGAGGCACAGTGTGAGTACATACAGAAGGGAGTTAAGGGAGGGCCGTATGGAAGTTGGCACCGTTATTGTTTTTACTATTGATTTGATTATCGGGTGTCCACACAATAGTAGGCTGAGATAAGTCAGAGGTTGTGGCCTGGGCTTGTTGAGGAAGTCTACTAGGTAGAGGCTATATAAAGAATTGAGCAGTGAACAACCTTGTTTTCTTGACTCTTTGGCCGGAGTTAAAGGAATCTTGTGGGTAAAGCAGGGCAGCTTTGCAAAGTCATGACTAATAGTATTCGAATACGCCGTACTTCCGGTCAATGGAGTTATGTTTAATGGGTGAATCCAACAACAAAGCATAAGTAGATTTGGAAAGGATTTGGTAATGTTGGTGGTCTAGTAATTGAACCTTGAAAACCCCCAAAAGCTTATAGAAAGCTATGATTTTATGTTTAAAATCTGGCTTCCAACTAAAACTGCATCCACATAAAATAATGAACTTTTCCCCATTACTTGATGTACCCTGCATGTAGTTAATGGTAGTCTCCGTGTGACTTGCTGAGTACGGTAGTTGTACTCATACTTGCTAAAAACATTAACAGAAATTAGCCAGTGATGAGGAGTCAGATGAAGGCGAAGAGGTGGGATTTTACAAGATCAAGATTACGTGGAATTAGGGTCGTCTTCCGCTCAGGCGTGCCTGTGGCGTTCTTTTGTTTGTAAGTTATCTAAGGGTCGCTTGCCCTTCTGTAAAATTTGGCTTCTATGCCTTTATATTGAAATAAATCTGGCGTTTGTCTTGAGCATGTGTTGGCAATATTATACACTCGATTGATGTAACTCGCAACTGAACAATCCTGGGCGGTTGCGAGGGTTTCATAATACTCCCAGAAATGGGGGTGTTACAGGATTTTCCAAACCTTATAGCTTATGTAAGTGTTACCAAACGCTTCAAATTTGGACAACGCAAACAGAGCATAGCCAATATAAATAGGAACTTTATCGTTATGTTTCAGGCATGGAACTTATGGACAGATGGAAAAGCAAGGGATTTCGTGGACACATCGGTTTTGGAGAGTTATTCACTTAGTGAAGTCTTCCAATGCATCCATATGGGACTATTGTGTGTTCAGGACAGCCCGAATGCTAGGCCACTCATGTCAGTAGTTGTGTCCATGCTGGACAATGAAGCCATACCACGCCCAATGCCGAAGCAACCTATGTATTTTGCACAGAGGAATTATGGAGCCGAAGAAGCAAGAGAAGACTTGGAAAACTCTGTTAGTAACGCGAGCCTGACGACACTAGAAGGCCGCTGAATGTTTACGGTTAAAGCTATTATAGTGTACGAAAGATTTCAGTAATTGTGTAATTGTATAATTCACCACCAACTGAGATTTGTAGATATTCGAAAGAATGTGTTCCATGGAAGGTGTGCGTTGATTATGCTCTGTCGGGCTGATTAAGAAAGTGAAATGGGGAAGTTTCTGGGCCTCACGCGGCACGAAGGAAGTCACATAGTATAGGCGTGCGATGTCCAGCAACACACATCGTCACTGTAGGACCGGGATCGACAGCTTGCTGGATTAGGTACTACCAACTGTGATGTACTACCTTTCTCTTGTCACAGAGGTAGTCAGTAATTGTGTAATTGTATAATTCAATACCAACTGAGATTTGTAGATATTCGAAAGAATGTGTTCCATGGAAGGTTTGCGTTGATTATACGTGCTAGGGTGGAAGGACATTAATTTGTTTTAGCAAAACAAGAAGCCTGAGTTTGCTTTCTAAAATTATGACAAGAAAATAATAATTCCACGTTTCTTGCCTTTACTTGCATGAATGTAGAGGAACAACTTTGAGCAGCATTGAGACGCCTCCAGTGACAAATCTCACTAGTCCTGACCACCTCCTCCGACACGGGGTTCATGCTCTTGATTGGATAATCGGTTGCCCAGTTCTTAATCCTCTTGAGAATCACTGGCTGCTTCTAATCCACCCTCAAGAGTACAGCCTCCGATTCATAACTGTGCCGCACAGCTCTGAGCAAATGTAGCTCCCGACTCTCCGCCCCATGAAGTACGCCTAAAAGTTGACATTAAAATTCATCCGGGAAGCTGGTTGTCACCAACAGCTCTGATCAGACGCCAGAGGCCGCACTCTTTGGACGGCAACGAACAACATCGCCACCGTAGGCGCCAGAGCTGCTGCTATACGGCTCGACTCCGGGGACTTGGTCGTTCGGATGCCGAACGGCACGGACATATTGCAGAGCTTTGACCACCCAACTGACACCATCCTCCCTGGCATGAATTTCTCACTGAGCTTCAAGGCCAACGTCGCCGAGCGCCTCGTTGCTTGGAAGGGCCCTGACGACCCGTCTACTAGCGACTTCTCCATGGGCGGTGGTTCCAGTTCGGACCTCAGGGAAAAAAGAGAGAAAAAGAATAAATAAATAAAGGAGTGACTATTGTACAAGTGACTGAAATTTTTTTATCTTTCAGTCACCTGAAGTTACACTCTGAATCACCTGAAATTACAGGTGATTTTTTGAGGGAAGCTACAATTTCAGTTGATATTGAGAGTGCAACTAAAGTTGCACTCCGAATCACCTAAAGTCAATGATCTCCTATCGTTCATTTATCAAATTCATCTCATCTGACCCGTTGTCTTCCATACCACTCTGTAGGTTTTCACACATCTGTTGAGGGAGCAGCCGGGCAATTACGCATCTCAGACTCATCGTGCAGCGTGTCCGTCTAGCGTGCTCAAGGCAAGTACCTCGCGGTCGTGACCTGTTTCTTTCACATGTCTATGTCACACGATTACCTATTGCCTTAGCGTGGTTTTCGATCATTGCACTCTATTGATTGCCTGTTATAGGTTATTGTAGCCTTAGTAGTTTCTTAATATGATGAATTAGTTAGTATTAAATGCTTGTAATTAGTATAATGTTAACAGTAGGATTCATTTGTGGTTAGGAATGTAAATAAACGTCTAAATGGTAATTAGGGTTGCGAATAAGCATGCTCAAATTTAAGGTTAACCACTAGTAATCTTTAACATTGGGCTGTCATTGATATGTCTTGCTTTTGTGAATCTTAATTGTTAATTATTAATTGTGAGCTATAGTTGATTTAGTTGTTGTACATTAACTTGTCTAATAATCACTTATCACCTAATAAAATTGTATGATTGACAACCTTGTGTGTGACTCCAGCTAGTATCCTCTCTATCGACAGATCTTGTTTCCATCATCTTGTATCACCAATCCTGTCTCTCTGGCCTCACTGTACCAAACCTTTACTCTCATAACTTTACCTTAATTCATTCATGACTCTGTAATTATACCATGGATAATTCGCTAAATAAAGAACTAAAGGTTATTACACCGGGACTACTCGCATATAGGGAAGATTTCCATCTAACCTGGTAACGTATGGGGGTCGTATATTCTCGTTACACAGGATATTACACCCCGTCGGCGGTTATACAGTCGAGGACAAGGTTGTGCCTGACTATTCTCGTATAACCGGGTATGTGGGATAAGATCGCTGGCACCTTTGCTATAATTTGCTATAACTTGTCACATAACAACTATCTTTAACACACAGTCTCCATGATATCCGTCTCCCATTTATGACAGTATTTCCGATATCAGTTGTTCGTTGCTTTTATCCTATATCCATTGTTTACTTGTGATGCTTGTCCTTTATTTTACATGGTTGCATTACCTGTCTTTACTCTTGTATTGCGACCGTTGTTAGGTACTTGCTGAGATTTTCAAATCTCACGCTTGCTCTTTCCCTTCTCAAGTAAAAGGCCAGTGGATTGATAGCAGCATGCATGGGTGGGAGTACTCGAATTTCAGCACTGTGGTTTACCACTACTTTTGCTATCATTGCCCTCCAATAAAATTTTTGAACTGATACATTTTCCCTGGCCAAAACCTACCGCGGGGGAAGATGGCATAAGCGCCCGTGATGCAGGATCACGATTGGAAGAAGGCTACGTGACTGCCACTCCTCTTTCTCAACCTCCATCGCTTCGCCCCCACCACTTTAGCCGGCCGCTTCCCCCGAGGCCGCTACACCTCTGTCACGGCCCCGCGTTGGCAGTGGCAGACACCGGACGCAGAGACACACCGAGCTGGCCTCCGCTCCTCTAGATCGCTCGACACCATCCTTCACTCGATGAACGTGTCCCCTCAGTTGGGCCTCAACCCTGTACTCCCCTTGCGCAGTCCAACTGAAGAGCACCCAGCCCAAAATGGCTCCGACGTCTAAGAGGCTAGGCGCTTTCGGATTCAGCCCATACGAGGCAGCGATTAAGGCTATGTTCTAAAGTGTTGCGATTTTTGGCTAAACTGATACTGTAGCGGCTGCTAGCTTTTTTAAGGTATTTAATTAAAGAAAAATAGGAAAAAAAATAAAAACACCATTATATTTACACGGATAATGCTAAAAAAGAAGAAAAACCACTTAAAAATCAATACATTTCAAACGACTTTTATCTTTTTAAAGTAAAAAATCATAGCCGTTTGAAACAAAGCATAAGACTACCGGCCCCGCTACCCAGCCCATCTTGTTGGCTCCCGTACTCGGGCGCTCCTTCCATGTCCCTGTACAGTACTCCCACGTTACCGCTACACGTCTCGCCGCCAGCTGCCGTTCCAGTGTTTCGCGAGATCTTGACAAAATCGTCCCGAGGCGGAGACCGTATCACCACACGGCTACGTACGCTGCTCTTGCGCCGTTCGTCAGGTCAGCAATGCTTTGGTCTAAGTCCTTGCTGTCTTTATCCATTAGTCTGAATCCAGACTTGGCCATCCTGCATTTCTTCCATTCTTAAAAGGTTGAGAGTCGAATTCGATTTGACGGACAGAAAAATCCCAAGTCTACTCCCTGCGGGTAACTTAACTGTTCAGAAGAACCGTGCACCTCAGTTAGTTATCTATCAGCTGTCACAGCCGATCGAGAAAAGAAGGCCTGACGAATATGGCTTACCTTCCCGTTTTCATCATCTTGCTCTTCATTTCTTTCCGCAAATCCGATGACCAGCTGACATATGCAAAGCCCCTCTCCCCCGGAAAGAGAACTCAAAAGACATCATTTGCCTTCTTTCATGCAAGAGTTGATATTATCACAAGAAGGCCAGTGTTTAATTATCTATAAGATGAACTATAAAAGTCTATTATTGTAGCGGTTGTCTTTAACATTGATAAAAGATGATGTGTATCGTGTGGTCTCTACTATGGGAGATGCCTTTAAATTTAGGTATTGCTATCTCAACAGCGACACATAACTACTGATGATGTGTCCGTTCAAATCCTAGCTGGTTTGACCCCGGAATTATCTCTTGCGCTACCGAAGGGTCAACAAAAATCAATACACATGCTACATCATTTACTCCTGTCCAACCGTCAAAGATGACCTCACTTATTTCTCTCTATAATATAGTGCTGCAATGTAGTTCAGTCTTCACAAGAATAAGCAAAAGAATATGACCTCCCTCGCCGTTTTCATCCTCCTGCTCTTGATTTGTTTCTGCAAATCCGATGACCGCCTAACACCTGCAAAGCCACTCTCCCCCGATGACAAGCTCATCTCGAAAGGTGGCATCTTTGCTCTTGGCTTCTTCTCCCCAACAAACTCAACTGCAAACTTATATGTTGGCATATGGTACCACGACATTCCCGAGCGAACATACGTGTGGGTTGCCAACCGAGACAACCCAATCGCCAGCAATTCGTCCGGGAAGCTGGTTGTGACCAACAGCTCTGACCTTGTCTTGTCAGACTCCAAAGGCCGTATCCTTTGGATGACGAAGAACAACATCACCACCGGAGGCGACGGAGCTGTCGCAGTACTGCTCGACACAGGAAATTTTGTCCTCCAGTCGCCGAACGGCATGAAGATATGGCAGAGCTACGATCACCCGACCGACACTTTTCTCCCTGGCTCCAAGATGTGGGTGAACTACAAGACCCACATAGCACTGCGCATCGTTGCTTGGAAGGGTTCTCAAGACCCGTCCACCGGCAACTTCTACCTGAGTGCTGACCCCAGCTCGGGCCTCCAGACGCTCATCTGGCATGGGACAAGTCCGTACTGGCGCGGTCCGGTGTGGAACGGGGAGGAGATCTCCGCAACGTTCATCTATTCCCAGATCGTCGACGACGGGGAGGAGATCTCCGCAACGTTCAACGCAGCTGAGGGGTCACAGATAACGCACTGGAAGCTGGACTACACGGGCAATGTGATGTTCCGGATCTGGAATAACCAATCGTCGTCGTGGACGGATTTGATTGAGCGCCCAGGCAATGGTTGTTCCCACTATGGCTCGTGCGGACCGTTCGGCTACTGCGACAGCACAGGGGACATCCCGGAGTGCAAGTGCCTCGACGGGTTCGAGCCGGCCGGTGGCTTTAACCTCAACTTTTCCAGAGGATGCCTGAGAAAGGAGGCGCTGAAATGCGGCGGCGAAGACCAATTCTTGACCTTGCCATGGATGAAGGTGCCCGACAAGTTCTTGTATGTCAGGAACAGAAGCTTCGAGCAGTGCGCTGCTGAGTGCAATCGCAACTGCTCGTGCACGGCCTACGCCTATGGCTCGTCAAGGTGCTTGGTTTGGATGGGGGAGCTTGTCGACACGGAGAAGCCCGGCAGCTATGGTGAGAACCTGTACCTTCGGCTCGCCCGTTCTCCTGGTATGTACCGTTCGATGCCCGGGTTGTTTTTTCTTAGCGACGTTGGTGCCCTCAAAGTGTGCCGTAGCGTCATTATAATTGATTTATTCGAACAAACTCACTATTTCACCATTTTTATACCGTGGACATATCGCCATTATAATTCATTTATGGGAACAAACTCATGAGTTCACCATTTTTTTTACGAAATGGCAACAGCGTTCGTTTTCCATATATCAGAGCTGAATGTACAGACACCATTTCTTCCTGAAAATAGCTACATGTCCCAGTGTCACTTAAAGTACACTAGCTAGCGAAATACTTTTGGTGCCTGCAAGTACATTTTTGAAACATGATCTGGAAAAAACTACTAGACGACTGACAATTCCAATTTACCCTATCCCAACTGTAATGCTGGGGATGCTTAATTAGATCGACAGATTGGTGGTAGTATTATATGCAAGTAAATCGATACTCCTCGCAAAAAAACAAGTAAATCTATACTCTCGAAAGCTATGCTTGATGCAGTAAATTATATTCACTCTCTTTCTTCAATTATGCAGTACACAAGAAGAAGAGCAGTATGGTAATAAAGATTGCACTCCCAATTATATCATGCCTGCTGATACTCGCATGCATATATCTTGTCAGTATATGCAAGTCAAGAGGTAGAAAACGATATACAGATTAACACCTACCTGCAATATACAGTTGTTCGTGTAATAGTGTTGAGTTTGACATTACTGGTATTTCTATCAGGCAAACGACGAAACAAGGAAACCCTGAAAAGACCGGTGCTGGGACACTTGAGCAATTTTCATGAACTTTGGGATCAAAATCTAGAATTTCCATGTGTTAGCTTCGAAGACATTGCCGCTGCAACAAACAGTTTCCATGACGCCAACATGCTTGGAAAAGGAGGTTTTGGCAACGTTTATAAGGTTTATATATTTTTTACCTTGTCAATTAGAACAATGGAAAATGTGACGCTCCTGGTTAATTCAATAATGTTGAAATCACACAGGGAATATTGGAGGATGGCAAGGAAGTTGCTGTTAAAAGGCTTAGCAAGGGTTCTGAGCAAGGGATAGAGCATTTTAGAAACGAAGTAGTTCTTATCGCCAAATTGCAGCACAAGAATCTAGTTAGACTTCTCGGTTGCTGCATTCGTGAGGATGAGAAGTTGCTTATTTATGAATACTTGCCCAACAAAAGTTTAGACAAATTCCTTTTTGGTATGTTTTAATCACATACTCTAAAAAACAATCTTGAATTGACCTAACTACGTGCTTTTCACTCATATCCATCTCGTTCTTGGCAGATGATGCAAGGAAGTCTATGCTTGATTGGGCAACAAGGTTCAACATAATCAAAGGGGTAGCTAGAGGACTTCTTTATCTCCACCAAGATTCAAGAATGACGATAATTCATAGAGATCTCAAAGCAAGCAACATCTTGCTGGATGAGGAGATGAACCCGAAAATATCAGATTTTGGAATGGCAAGAATCTTTGGAGGCAACGAGCAAGAAGCAAGTACTAAACGAGTTGTTGGGACATAGTAAGTAATTCTTGCACTAGCTCTTCTCAACATATTATTTATGTGTTTTTTGTGAGAATATTATTTATGTGCTTGAAACAATTCAAATTACATACTTGCGTGTGAAATAATTCAAATAGTGGTTACATGTCACCTGAGTATGCGATGGAGGGCATTTTTTCGGTCAAGACCGACACCTATAGCTTTGGTATTTTGGTACTGGAGATTGTAAGCGGATTGAAGATAAGCTCACCTCATCATCTTGTGATGGATTTTCCAAACCTTATAGCTTATGTAAGTGTTACCAAACGCTTCAAATTTGGACAACTCAAACAGAATATAGCCAATATAAATAGGACCTTTATCGTTATGTTTCAGGCATGGAACTTATGGACAGATGGAAAAGCAAGGGATTTCGTGGACACATCGGTTTTGGAGAGTTATTCACTTAGTGAAGTCTTCCAATGCATCCATATGGGACTATTGTGTGTTCAGGACAGCCCGAATGCTAGGCCACTCATGTCAGTAGTTGTGTCCATGTTGGACAATGAAGCCATACCACGCCCAACGCCGAAGCAACCTGTGTATTTTGCACAGAGGAATTATGGAGCCGAAGAAGCAAGAGAAGACTTGGAAAACTCTGTCAATAACGCGAGTCTGACGACGCTAGAAGGCCGCTGAATGTTTGCGGTAAAAACTAGTATAGTGTATGAAGATTTCAGTAATTGTGTAATTGTATAATTCACCACCAACTGAGATTTGTATATATTCGAAAGAATGTGTTCCATGGAAGTATGGTTGCCACGGTGTCGCTAAGTCATTGTCTAGGCATCGTGGGGGTCCAAGGGGGATGCCATCAGTGGCAGACCCAGGATCAAAATTTAGAGGGGGGGCTAACCCCTGATGGATCTATGTCTACCTCCCATCATCATCGAGCGGTTAAACATGCATTCTCATATATATGCAAATAGATATGAGGGTTACAACGACGAACCAATGGATTTTTCGTTGAAATTAAGCTAGGTAGTAGGATTAGCCATGTAGTTGAATACATTATTTTGTATTCTTTGGTTTGTTGCTAGGAGATATATATATATAAGTAGTTATCTGTGCACCAAATTAATCATAATTACACAAATTTAAAAAGTAGGTTTATATTTCATACCTGCACTCACACCTGTCGTCACTCAGCCACGGTAGATGTCACCGATCGTCGATCAACCGTCGACGCAAATAAATCAGCCTTGGCTCCTCGCCTCGCCACTGTCGCCACTCGCCAGATTCAGTCGCGCTCGGCGCCCTCTCCCTCTCGCGACGACACGACTCGCAGTCTCGCCTCGGCTCCACCGGCCGCCCTCTCCCTCCACCCTCCGCCCTCCAGCCGATTGGTCTGGATCTGGCGCCCTCTCCCTCGGGCGGTCTCGCCGTCAGCCGCCCTTCGCCCCTCCGGCCGACCGGTCTGGATCTGGAGCCATCTCTCTCGCGCAGTCTCGCCGCCCTCTCCCTCCGCTCTCCGCCCTCTGACTGACCGCCGACCGGTCTGGATCTGGCGCCTTCTCCCTCCGCCCTCCCCCTCCGGCCGACCTGGCCTTCTGCTCGGCTGCTCCAAGCCTCCAACGCCGCCCGTTGCCCTGTGCCCCTGTCCGTGCCGCCAACCGCAAGGACTGAGAAGCCGAAAGGGGATGAATTCGCTTTGCTGTTGTTGTGGACTGTGGTGTCCGAATTGGATCTAGATTCTGGGTCATTGGTATGTATTTTTTGGTGGGCTTTGCCGATTTTGCAATGTTGTTTTTGGCCCAAATAGACACTTTGTTGTAAACTTGTAATGTTGTAATGTCCAAAGAGAGGCCGCAGGCCGCAGCACGGCAGCAGCATGGCGCCGGCAGTGGCTGCTAGCCGGAGCTGGTGTAGGACGGTAGGGGGGGCTACGGGGGGTACCTAGGGTCCGACCGGAGGTAGGGTGGGTGCCAGCCCCACCTGACCCACCGGTCGGTCCGCCACTAGATGCCATAGTGGTTCGCTTTGACTTGGCCACGCCCAGGATACCATCCCGAGCTCCCCCGTTCTCTCCTCCTCCCCCGTTCTCTCCTCCTCCCCTACTTCCATCCCGTTGCCGCACCCTGTCTTCCTCAGCTCTGGCAGGCGGGATCGGCCGAATCCAGTTAGATTATGGCCGGGAGCAGTTGGATTAGGCAGGGAGATGGACGGGGACGATGGGTTGCGGTGGTAGTGTGTATGAAGCTGGGTGGATTCGGCAGAGACGGGAGGAGGCGATGGAGTGGACAAGCCGCACCGGGGACAGGAGGCAGCGGGGAGGGGAGGCGATATCGGACGGACGGTTGGGGACGGGAGAAGGCACGGGAGGGAAGGGAGGAGAGGAGGCGGTTGTGCCGTGGAGGGGAAGCAGTGCCGCGGGGAAGGAGGCACAGTGCAACGACAGTTGGGGACGGGAGAAATATCGCCAGGAAGGGGGAGAGAGAGAGAGAGGAGGAGGAGGAGGTGAGCTTGGAGTCGGGAGTTATAGAGCGAGGGACCCAATTGGAAAGAAAAGATTCTTGGAGGACCTGGTTTATATTTTGAATTGGTGGGCTTGAGAGTTGATTGGACACTGCTTCGCCATTTCTCCCCCGGAGGACGCCATGCCACCCACCTAGACTGGGCGCCATGTCGTCTTGGTCGTAAGTGTACCATGACAACAATGCATAGAAGGTTTGCGTTCATTATACGTGCTGCGGTGGAAGGACTTTAATTTGTTTTAGCAAAACAAGAATACTGAGTTTACATTCTAAAATTATGATAAGAAAATAATAATTCCACGTTTCTTGCCTTTACTTGCATGAATGTAGAGGAACAACTTTGAGCAGGATTGAGACGCCTCCGGTGACAAATCTCACTAGCCCTGACCACCTCCTCCGCCACCGGGTTCATCCTCTTGATTGGATAATCATTTGCCCGGTTCCCAATCCTCTTGAGAATCACTGGCCGCAGCTGCTTCTAATCCACCCTCAAGGAGCACAACCTCCGATTCATAACTGAGCCGCACAGCTCCGAGCAAATGTAGCTCCCGACTCTCCGCCCCCTGAAGCACGCCTACAGGTTCACATTTTGCATCAGCGCAGGAAGCAGGCATCCATGGTATTGAAAGGAGATGTGACGAACAAGTAAATTTTCAAACCAATCGAGCAACTAAATCAAGGGAGCAAAATTCCTTCTTTTAACATCTACCAGTGATTGGAACTAAGAATACTCACTTGAGTATGGTCAGGGAGGTCCATCTGACTAACCGCCGCCGTCCCCGATCGGAGGCCGAGGAAGCGCCCGCGAACAGCCCAGGACCAAGCAGTGAGGTGCGGCGCGCGGGCGAGGGAGGCGGCGCAGCTGCGTGGGGAAGAGAGAGGCGGCGATGCTGGGCGCGCAGCGAGTAGGCGCGATCGGGTTGTCGCGTGCGCGAGTTGGGCTTGGCCAGTTAGGGATCGATCAGCGTGACATGACAGCGTGGACGTCTCCGTCACGCGTGCCATGCACGGCACGGTGCGTAGATACTGGCTGCCATGGCCTCTCTCTCTCTCTCTCTCTCTCTCTCTGACAGTCTGCTGCTAGTCTGCTACTCTGTGACCCCATGGCTAAGTGGCTAACCATGCTTAGACCATCTTTACTGTTTAGTATATTAAATCTACGTCGATTCAAAATTATACCACATAAGTATTTTACAAAATAAGTTTATTTTTTAGTAAAGTCCATTACTGGTCCTTAAACTTTTTATGATGTATCATCTCGGTCCATAGACTTTTAAAGTATGTCATCCCGGTCCTTAAACTTTCAAAGTGTGGCAATATCGTATGTAGTTGTAGCAGTGAACTTTTTATGCTGTGTCATCCCGGTCTATAGACTTTCAAAAGAAATTGCCACACTTTGAAAGTTTAAAGACTGGAATGACATACTTTAAAAGTCTATGAACCGGGATAACACAGCATAAAAAGTTTAAGGACCGGTAATGGACTTTTTAATATATTAAACCGATTTCTACTAATAACTGGGACCCATGTTACATTAAAAACCATAAAATAATAATATCCTCTCTCAACCGCACTCTCTTATGTAGCTGTTTAATGCTTATACCAATTGTTTAATTTTTTAAATCGACTGCTAAGTAAAGTCTGATTCCATGTATTTTTTGTTAGAATCGACTTCTCCAATATATTAAATAGATTTAATGTCTTCTCTTTTCTTATTTGAACCGACTAAAATAAACTTTGGAGATAGCCTTCGTTCTTCGGGAATGAATAAAATGTTGTGGGCTGTAGTTTTTGGTATTTTGATCAACTTATCAAAATACCTTTTCTTGACCCAGGCTTTATCTTCCATTGCAAGTAATCGACATGCTTGTCATGTGTAGATGCACCATTGGCTTACCAAGCGTCGGTAAGTATCTTCCATTCTAGTTCCACTAGATCACGCCTCACTTGGACCGACCAAGCCACATGGTATAACCTGTCGTTCGGCTTTCAAAATTTTAAAATCAATGTGATGAATGATTTTTATTAGGTTATTCTTCAAATAGTAAAGCATATAGGGTTTTTAATAAAAATTCTGGTTTAGTTGAAAAATCTTGTGATGTTCAATTTCATGAAACTAATGGCTCTCAAGAAGAGTAAGAAAATTTGGATGATGTAGGAAATGAAGGACTACGCAAAGCCATGGAAAATATGCAAATCGGTGATATCAAGCTAAAGGAAGATCCAATATCACCCACCTCATCAAGACGAGTTGAACCGCCTACTTCCTCTACAACAAACGATATACAAGTCATAGACGATGAAGGAAAGGAACAACAACCCACACACTCAAGATTCACAATGCAATCGCTAAAGATCATCCAATAGACCAAATATTAGGTGATGTGAGTAAGGGAGTTCAAACTAGATCTAGAGTAGCTTCTTTTTGTAAACATTACTCATTTGTGTCTTCTCTTGAACCAAAAATTGTAGAAGAAGCTCTAGATGACCCGGATTTGATAAATGTCATCCATGAAGAATTGAACAACTTCGCTCAAAACAATGTTTGGACTTTGGTGGAAAGACCCAAGGAGCACAATGTAATTCGGACAAAATGGGTCTTCCAAAACAAGCAAGATGAAAATAGAGTTGTGGTAAGAAATAAGGCAAGATTAGTTGCTCAAGGCTATACTCAAGTTGAGGGCTTAGATTATGATGAAACATTTGCACACGTAGCTAGACTTAAGTCAATTAAAATTTTACTTGCCTTTGCATCTAGTTTTGAAATTAAATTATTTCAAATGGATGTTAAAGGTGCTTTTCTAAATAGAACAATCTCTGAACTAGTTTATGTTGAATAACCTCCAGGGTTCAAAGATTCATAATATCCTAACCATGTGTATAAGCTCTCAAAGGCGCTATATGTTTTAAAACAAGCTCCTAGAGCATGGTATGAGCGCCTTCGAGATTTTCTTGTTTCAAAAGGATTTAAAATTGAAAAAGTAGATACAACCCTATTCACAAAAATCATTGATGATGATTTCTTTATATGTCAAATTTATGTTGATAATATTATATTTGGATCCATTAACCAAGATTTTTGCAAAGGATTTGGTGAAATGATGTCAAGAGAATTTGAGATGTCAATGATAGGTGAATTAAGTTATTTTCTTAGACTTCAAATCAAAAACTTAAAGATGGGACATTCATAAGCCAAACAAAGTACGTGAAAGATCTTTTCAAAAAGTTTGGCATGGAAGATGCAAAACCCATCAAGACACCTATGGCAACAAACGGGCATCTAGACCTTGATGAAGGAGGTAAGTCAGTAGATACAAAACATTATAGATCTATGATTGGTACTACCGCCCATTGAATGACAGTACTTCCGATCCTCCTAATAAAACAGCAACTTCATTCCATTTCTTCTCAATCCTTTTTGACCTATTTCCTTTTGACTCTAACATCATTTCTCCTTGCTCTTAGATGCCTAAGACAAGGAATGTCGGTCGCAGACTCTATTCCTCATCAGCTGCTTCTGGAGATTCTTCAGACTCTTCGGTCCTTCCTCCTGCAGCACCATCTACTTTTGAGGCTGCCCAGAAGGCTCAGCAGGATAAAGGAAAGGGACCTGCCTCAGATTTAGAGACAGAACCTGAACAACCGATCAACTCTCCTATGGAAGAGTCTAAAGAGGACTTGGCTGACAGAGAGGACCCTCAGATTGATCTGAGGAAAATATCTGCAGATGAGTATGCCAGGCTAAGGCATAGGAACCAGTTTGTGCTGCCATGCAACTCCATAAACCCAAGGTTCCATACCAAGTTCCAAGAGCATGTATATGAGTAGCTCTATGGGAAGTCAAGACTGTTTGCTGACCACAAGTACATTGATTGGGACCACCTGCACTTAATCGATAAGTATGATGGCACCTACAGACTTTTTCAGAGAGCTAGGATACAAAACCAAGTGGCACTGAAGTCTGACTACAATGAGGACATCATCAGACAGTTCTACGCCACAGTCTACATCTCTCCTGATTTTTAGCACATAGCCTGGATGATAGAGTGCCAGCCACTAGAAGCCAACAAGCACGACTTTGAGTTGGCCCTGAGGACGGAGTCCAGTGCTTATGAGAAGGTGTACAATAGGCCGGCCCTTGAGCTTCCTGCACTATCACAATATTATGACCAGGGCTCCAGGTTCATTCCAGGGAAGCTAGTAGGACTCCTCCCTATTCCCAGTCTGGTCAATATGATTATCAACCACACCATTCTTCCCAAGAGTGGGATTTAAATGATGCTATCCACGGCCATGCATGGAACCTCATCAACTATGTCATGGAGGGTCACCGATTTGATGTGGTGGATTTGATAATCAGGGAGATAGCTTCATCAAAGAATGACAGGATCAAGCGCATAAACTATGCTCCCTACATCATGGCCTTGATCCAAAAGAAGATTGAGTTTAGAGGTGGCCTGGGTGGAGTTCATAAGCCTTACAAACCTAGGGTCGATCCTCCTTTTCCCCTATCTGCTCGCCCTCAGGAGCAGCAGCACAGCCTGAGGAGGCAGGCTAGGTCTCACTTTCCCAGATCTACTCGGCCATTCTCTAGCTTCGCGATTCTCAGGACGAGGGGTTCACTTCTCTCTCCTCCAGGATGGATTACATTGACAGGAGAGTTGCAGCTATTGCGCAGGCCATGGCTCAACCTCCCTCTCCTGTTTGCTATGCCCGTCGTCGCCAACATGACCCTTCTCCTCCGGGACCCCAGGAGTAGCCTTTTTGGGTATTTGATGCCAAAGGGGGAGAAGACTAGAGGATGGGACGCTTGAAGATGGGATGAAACTTTATTTATACTTTTTTTATATGTAATGTCTTTTTATGAGATGTAATGAAGCCTATCTTTGGGATGTAATGAATTTCTTTGAGTTTCATGCATCTTGTTTCCTTGTGACTGAATTCTTGTTACATTAATATGCACATGTTTAGGGGGAGTTTCTCCCCATCTTGACTTTAAAGGGAGATAATTCATCAAAAGGCTAAAATAAAATTTATTGAAAGAATTATTCTCATTTAAAGTCACAATGGAATATATGACTAGTTGTCCAAACAAGTGGTATATTCAAAACTTCATTTCTCATATAAAAACTTGTGTTGTCATCAATTTCCAAAAAGGGGGAGATTGAAAGCATCTAGGCCTCTAAAAATGGTTTTGGTAATTAATGAATTTATGTGAATATGGGACTAATGTGTTTGATAAGTGTTTAAAAGGTTAAGTCCTTAAGTGGATAACAAGACGCATGCCAAGGATCAATATTAAGATCGAAAGTGGCTCAAGGCGAAGGTATACTTAGACTATGACCCTCTTTTCTTTTTGCCGGTGTTAGGAGAAAGGGTGTAAGACCGGATTATAGTCTAAATGTCGTATCATAAAGAGGGATCATGGCAAGTAGCTTGATAGCATAATTCTTGTGCCATTTGGATCAAATTAGGATCGTGCATTCTTTGAAAATCAAGTTTAAAAGTCAAATCTGTGCTCTGTCTGGAAAAATGGAAGTACCGGAGTTTTAATGGCGAAACTACCGCAGAGCGGAAGTTCCGCAATCCTGAGCAGTACTTCCGGCGCCCGAAAGCTCTGAAAATCCGAGCGGAACCTTTTCTCCAGAGAGCACCCCCCGAGAGTGCTCGGTGCTCTGTCCGGACAATCGGAAGTACCGGCGTGTAAACCGCGGTACTTCCACTTGCCGGAAGGTCCGGGCATCCGAGTGGAACCCTTTTTCCAGAGAGCACCCTCTGGGTGATTTTAAAGTTTACGAAATCCAAAAGTACCGAAGTTTCAACGCCGGAACTACCATTCGAGCGGTAGTTTTGCTGTCCGAAGCGATACTTTCGGAGCACAGAAGCTCCGGAGGCAAGGGCGAAACCTTTTTTCCAGAGAGCGCCGATTTTTGGTTCCGGCCCAAGCGGTACTACCACGCCGACTTCCCAGAACTATCGCAAAGTAGAAGTACCTGATTTATAATGACGGTAATTCCGCGTTGACTTTCAAACGGCTAGTTCAGAGGCTCTGACATAGCCGTTCTGTCGCACCAGAGCTAGAGCGGAAGTATCGGCCCTTGACCTGCGGTACTTCCGCTCACCCTGATTTTTTTCTGAAAATTGTTCCTAACGGCTAGATTTGGTTAGTAAGGGTATAAATACCCATACCCCTTCTCAAGGATAGAAGTAACAGACCCCATTGAACATTTTTGAGCATTGAGCATTCACTCCACACCTTATTTACTCCTTGTGCATTCAATTGAGGTGGTTGAGCCAAAAAGTGTATCGCATTCAATAGTTTGATCCTTTGGCACTAGATTGCGATCAAGTGAAGCTGGTGATTTGTTACTCTTGGTGTTTGCCGGCACCTGGACGACTCGGTGGAGATTGACCGGTGATCTTCTCAAAGAAGCTTGTGAGAAGGCCCGGTGTGCGTGTGAAGGTTGGAGCTCACCTACCCCGAGCGGGAAAGAATTACCACTAGTGGATTCGAGGTGATTTGGCTTAATTCGTGGAACTGGTCTAATTCGTTTGGGCTAACCTCAACGTGGATTAGGGGAAATCGGCAAGTTTTCGAACACCACGGTAAAACATCGAGTGTACTTATTTCTTTTAGCTCTTGTTTATTGATCTCTTAGTGATCAATTATTTGAGTTAGTAATATTGTTAATTCTGAACTTGGATAGAATTGTGTAGGCTTTAAGTGCTTTATACTCTTGCTATATTAAAATTGTAAAGAATTAATTAAAAGGCAAGAGAATTTTAAAACCTCCTATTCACCCCCCTCTAGTCGGTTATCCTTGATCCTACAGGCTGAGTATTGAAGGTGGATGGAAGTGTCCATGTTTGACAAGCTGTCAGATGCACTCGTGTGCGGTATGCAGTCAAAGGCACTCGAGCTTGAGAATCAATCGGAGACATCCGTCCTTAGGCTGCGGTCGAAGGCGCTCGACTCCCACTAGCGATCGTAGGCGCCTGTCTGCGCGAGGCGGTCGGAGACGCTTGACTCCAACTAGTGGTCGTAGGTGTCCGTCTGGGTGCAGCGGTCGAAGACGTCTGTCTCTGGGAGGTGGTCGTAGGTGTTCAGCTTCGACAGGCAGTCATAGATGGCTAACGATCGTAAGCACTCGACCATCGCAGGTGGTCGAAATCGCGTGAGCACATCGAGCGATCGGCAGTAGTCGGATTCCTAACTTCGACCAGTGATCTGAGACACGCATGACTTCGGAAGCGATCGGAGACCTCGGCTTTGCGAAGCAATGGACGGCTTGACTTTGGTCAACGAAGCAATCGGAGACTTGACTTCGGAAGCAAGTAGAGACCTTGGCTTTGGAAAGCGATCAGAGGTGCCTAACTTCGGTCAGTGATCGGAGGCATCATTCTTTTGGAAGCGATCAGAGACCTCGGCTTTGCAAAGCGATCAGAAGCACCTGACTTTGGAAGTGATCGGAGGCGCACGACTTCAACCAGCGATCAGAACGTTTGCCTCTGGAAAGCGATCGAAGGCTCTCAGCTTTGTGAGGTAGTCAGAAAGCGATTGGAGGTGCCTGACTTTGGCCAGCGATCAAAGGATTGTACTCCTAGTTGTAGCATGCCTGCTGATACTCACATGCTTATATTTGCTTGTCAGGATACACAAGCTGAGAGGTAGACAACAGCCAATACCAAGGAAATTTCTGGTTACCGAGCTTATCGGTGGGGACCAATAAAATTTTATACAGGTCAAAAAATTTCAGATTCATCAAAATTCATCTAAAAATTCAAAAACATCAAAAAATAAAAAAGCAAACTTTCAATCTGAAATTTTCATCCGAAAAATTCTGGTAACCGACTGTTATCGATCATATCACTACCCTCCAATAAAATTTTTGAACTAATACATTCTCGCTGGTCAAAACCTGCCGCGGGGGAAGATGGCATAAGGGCCCGTGATGTGGGATCACGATCAAAAGAAGGCTGCGTGAATGCAACTCCTCTTTCTCAGCCTCCGTCGCTTCACCCCCACCACCTCAGCTGGCCGCTTCCCCCGAGGCCGCTACGCCTCTGCCACGGCCCTGCATTGGCAATTGCAGACACCGACGCAGAGACACGCCGAGCCGGCCTTCGCTCCTCTAGATTGCTCGTCACTGTCCTTCACTCGACGAACGTGTCCCCTCAGTTGGGCCTCGACCATGTACTCCCCTTGTACGGTCCAACTGAAGAGCGCATAGCCCAAAATGGCTCCGACGTCCAAGAGGCCAGGCGCTTCTAGATTCAGCCCATAAGAGGCATCGATTAAGTCTATGTTCTGAAGTGTTGCAACTTTTGGCTGAACTAATACGGTAGCGGTTGCTAATTTTTTTTAAGGTATTCGATTAAAGAAAAATAAAAAAGAAAAACACCATTATTTTGGATAATGCAAAAAAAAGAATAAACCACTTTTAAAAAATCAATACATTCCAAACAATTTTTAACTTTTAAAAATAAAAAATCATAGCTGTTTGAAACAAAACATAAGACTACCGACCCAGCTACCCAGCCCATCTTGTTGGCTCCCGTACTCGACGCTCCTTCCATGTCCCTGTACTTCTTCCAGGAAACGGATCGGATATGATCGAACAATCTCAACTACAAATACAAATCCATATTTTTAAAATGAATACAAATACAAATTTGAATATTTTCAAATACGGATACGAATATTCTCGAATACGGATTTTCTCGGATACGAATACGAATATTTTCGAATACGGATTTTCTCATATACGAATATCGGATAAAACAGATTCCTAACGGTTTTGCCAATTTTTCACCGGCTTTTGACCGGTTATCGATTTTAAACCACCTAAATTCAAATTTTGAATCACAAAATTCATACGGATTTTTCATGGGTTCTAGAAACTAATCGAATACGAATCGAATAGTCTCGAGTACGGATACAGATACGAATATTCTCGAATACGAATGTGAATATGAATATTCTCAAATACGGATACGAATATTTTAGAATACGAATATGAACATTTTCGAATACGAATTTTGCTTACTACATTCGCGTTTTCTCGGATACTAATATCGGATAAAATGAATTATTTGTTACTGTTTTCCACCCCTGCTTGTACTCCCACGTTACCGCTACACGTCTCGCCGCCAGCTAAGGGTGCAACCAGGTCGGATTCGGACGTATATTGCTCATACCGTATCCTAACCCATATTTTTTTCTCGGATTCGGGGTCGGATACGGTAAAACCGGATACGAATACGAATTCGGAGTATTCGGAATTTCGAATACGGTGCCGCCGGAACGGATACTTGACGGTTTTGGATCGAAAACGGATAATGTAGACGGATAATACGTGCATACGGAAAGGAACATATGCTAACTATATTACCATCACTTCAAGCCTTAAACTGTTAGACATAAATACATAATAGTAATTATACTTCATCAGCCGAAGATGATGTGGCGTTTCCCCCCAAAATTGCCCATTGAGGTGTGGCATTTCAAGATGAATTTTGATTCTTGACGGACAGCATTTTCTTTTTCTAGGCTAAAGAAATTTTACTAAATTAAGGTATAGACAATAGACAATTGGGGATAATAGACTTTTGACAAATTTACCTGTTCATTTACTAAAGCATGCCAAAGTTCATCGTTTAATAATACTTTGATTACATGATTTTCATTCCATTACCTAGGAAGAGTGATCTTAATGAGCACATTTAGGATTCCAATTGCACAAGCAGCAGAATTAGAAATAAAACACTATTTTAATATTTGTATATTTATAGTTGCCACAACTGAATGTTATATTCCTTTTAGAGAACTTAAGCTTGCACGATCCAGGAAAACTTTCTATACACTGCACACCTCAACCAACCAACATGACAAAAAACAAATACTAGCAAAATAAAAGGTGAATTCTTAGCTCTTACCAGATATCCGACCAAATATCCGACCGGATAATTATCCGGTATCCGAATACCGATACTATTTGGTCGGATAACAACTCTCCCGAATCCGAATCCGGCATGAATTATACGAATCCGAATCCGACCGGATATCAAATTCCCGTCCCGAATCCGGTACCGATCGGATTTGGTACCGGATCGGTCGGGATTAACCCAACCCATTTGCACCCCTGTGAGGCCGTGTCATGAGATCTTGACAAAACCACATGGCTACGTACGCTGCTCGTCAGGTCAGCAATGCTTTGGTCTAAGTCCTTGCTGTCTTTATCCATTAGTCTGAATCCAGACTTTGCCATCCTGCATTTCTTCCATTCTTAAAAGGTTGTGATGAGATGAGAGCCGAATTTGATTTGACGGACAGAAAAATCCCAACTATAAGTCTACTACTCCCGGCGGGTAACTTTAATTGTTCAGAAGAACCATGCACCTCGGTTAGTTATCTATATCGGTGTGCTATTTTCTTCACTTGTCAGTTGTCACAGCCGATCGAGAAAAGAAGGCCTGACGAACATGGCTTACCTTCCCGTTTTCATCATCTTGCTCTTGATTTCTTTCCGCAAACCCGATGACCAGCTGACATATGCAAAGCCTCTCTCCCCCGGAAAAAGAACTCAAAAGACATCGTTCGCCTTCTTTCATGCAAGAGTTGATATTAGCACAAGAAGGCCAGTGTTTAATTATCTATAAAATGAACTATAAAAGTCTATTATTGTAGCGGTTGTCTTTAACATTGATAAAAGATGATGTGTATCGTGTGGTCTCTACTATTGGAGATGCCTTTAAATTTAGTTCTTGCTATCTCGACGGCGACACAGAACTACTGATGATGTGTCCGTTCAAATCCTAGCTAGTCTGACCCCGGAATTATCTCTTGCGCTACGGCGCTACCGAAGGGTCAACAAAAATCAATACAGATGCTACACAATTTACTCCTTTCCAACCGTGAAAGACGACCTCACTTATTTCTCTCTGTAATATAATGGTGCAATGTGGTTCAGTCTTCACAAGAATAAGCAAAAGAATATGACCTCCCTCCCCGTTTTCATCCTCCTGCTCTTGATTTGTTTCTGCAAATCCGATGACCGCCTAACACCTGCAAAGCCACTCTCCCCGGGTGACAAGCTCATCTCGAACGGTGGCATCTTTGCTCTTGGCTTCTTCTCCCCAACAAACTCAACTGCAAACTTATATGTTGGCATATGGTACCACAACATTCCCGAGCGAACATACGTATGGGTTGCCAACCGAGACAACCCAATCGCTAGCAATTCGTCCGGGAAGCTGGTTGTGACCAACAGCTCTGACCTTCTCTTGTCAGACTCCAAAGGCCGTATTCTTTGGACGACAAAGAACATCACCATCGGAGGCGACAAAGCTGTCGCAGTGCTGCTCGACACAGGAAATTTTGTCCTCCAGTCGCCGAACGGCACAGAGATATGGCAGAGCTACGATCACCCGACCGACACTTTTCTCCCTGGCTCCAAGATGTGGATGAACTACAAGACCCACATAGCACTACGCATCGTTGCTTGGAAGGGTTCTCAAGACCCGTCCACCGGCAACTTCTCCCTCAGTGGTGACCCCAGCTCGGGTCTCCAGACGCTCATCTGGCATGGGACAAGTCCGTACTGGCGCAGTCCGGTGTGGAACGATGCGATCATGTTCATCTATTCCCAGATCATCGACGACGGGGAGGAGATCTCCGCAACGTTCAACGCAGCTGAGGGGCCACAGAGAACGCACTGGAAGCTGGACTACATGGGCAATCTGATGTGCCGGATCTGGAATAACCAATCGTCGTCGTGGATGGATTGGTTTAAGCGCACCGGTAATGGTTGTTCCCACTATGGCTCGTGCGGACCGTTCGGCTACTGCGACAGCACAGGGGACATCCCGGAGTGCAAGTGCCTCGACGGGTTCGAGCCGGCCGGTGGCTTTAATCTCAACTTTTCCAGAGGATGCCTGAGAAAGGAGGCGCTGAAATGCGGCGGCGAAGACCAATTCTTGACCTTGCCAGGGATGAAGGTGCCCGACAAGTTCTTGTATGTCAGGAACAGAAGCTTCGAGGAGTGCGCTGCTGAGTGCAATCGCAACTGCTCGTGCACGGCCTACGCCTATGGCAGCTTGAGCACTATCCTCACGACGGGTGACTCGTCAAGATGCTTGGTTTGGACAGGGGAGCTTGTCGACATAGAGAAGGCCAGCGACACCGGTGAGAACCTGTACCTTCGGCTCGCCCGTTCTCCTGGTATGTACCGTTCGATGCCCTCAAAGTGTGCCGTAGCACTAACAACCTGCGTGTCAAAGTACACACACCAACTCTTATACCGTGGACATATCGTCATTATAATTAATTTATTCAAACAAACTCACCATTTCACCATTTTTTTACGAAATGGCAACAGCGTGCTTTTTTCATATCTCAGAGCTGAATATACAGACACCATTTCTTCCAGAAAATAGCTACATGTCCTAGTGTCACTTAAACACTAGCTAGCAAAATACTTTTGGTGCCTGCAAGTACATTTTGAAACATGATCTGGAAAAAACTACTAGACGACTGACGATTCCAATTTACCCTATCCCAACTGTAATGCTGGGGATGCTTAATTAGATCGACAGATTGGTGGTAGTATTATATGCAAGTAAATCGATACTCCTCACAAAAAAAGAAGGTAAATCTATACTCTCGAAAGCTATGCTTGATGCAGTAAATTATATTCACTCTCTTTCTTCACAGGGGACAATTCTGCAGTAAACAAGAAGAAGAAGAGCAGTATGGTAATTAAGATTGCACTCCCAATTATATCATGCCTGCTGATACTCGCATGCATATATCTTGTCAGTATATGCAAGTCAAGAGGTAGAAAAAGAGATACAGATTAACGCCTACCTGCAATATACAGTTGTTCGTGTAATAGTGTTGAGTTTGACATTACTGGTATTTCTATCAGGCAAACGACGAAACAAGGAAACCCTGAAAAGACCGGTGCTGGGACACTTGAGCAATTTTCATGAACTTTGGGATCAAAATCTAGAATTTCCATGTGTTAGCTTCGAAGACATTGCCGCTGCAACAAACAGTTTCCATGACGCCAACATGCTTGGAAAAGGAGGTTTTGGCAACGTTTATAAGGTTTATAATTTCTTTTACCTTGTCAATTACAACGATGGAAAATGTGACGCTCCTGGTTAATTCAATAATGTTGAAATCACACAGGGAACATTGGAGGATGGCAAGGAAGTTGCTGTTAAAAGGCTTAGCAAGGGTTCTGAGCAAGGGATAGAGCATTTTAGAAACGAAGTAGTTCTTATTGCCAAATTGCAGCACAAGAATCTAGTTAGACTTCTCGGTTGCTGCATTCGTGAGGATGAGAAGTTGCTTATTTATGAATACTTGCCCAACAAAAGTTTAGACAAATTCCTTTTTGGTAAGTTTTAATCACATACTCTAAAAAACAATCTTGAATTGACCTAACTACGTGCTTTTCACTCATATCCATCTCGTTCTTGGCAGATGATACAAGGAAGTCTATGCTTGATTGGGCAACAAGGTTCAACATAATCAAAGGGGTAGCTAGAGGACTTCTTTATCTCCACCAAGATTCAAGAATGACGATAATTCACAGAGATCTCAAAGCAAGCAACATCTTGCTGGATGAGGAGATGAACCCAAAAATATCAGATTTTGGAATGGCAAGGATCTTTGGAGGCAACGAGCAAGAAG
The DNA here is from genome assembly GCA_017311315.1 of Dendrocalamus latiflorus. Taxonomy (NCBI): domain Eukaryota; kingdom Viridiplantae; phylum Streptophyta; class Magnoliopsida; order Poales; family Poaceae; genus Dendrocalamus; species Dendrocalamus latiflorus. The sequence continues at coordinate 35,468,593 of CM029656.1, read as the reverse complement.
CAAGTACTAAACGAGTTGTTGGGACATAGTAAGTAATTCTTGCACTAGCTCTTTTCAACATATTATTTATGTTTTTTTGTGAAAAATATTATTTATGTGCTTGGAACAATTCAAATTACATACCTGCATGTGAAATAATTCAAATAGCGGTTACATGTCACCTGAGTATGCCATGGAGGGCATTTTTTCGGTCAAGACCGACACCTATAGCTTTGGTATTTTGGTACTGGAGATTGTAAGTGGATTGAAGATCAGCTCACCTCATCATCTTGTGATGGATTTTCCAAACCTTATAGCTTATGTAAGTGTTACCAAATGCTTCAAATTTGGACAACTCAAACAGAATATAGCCAATATAAATAGGAACTTTATTGTTATGTTTCAGGCATGGAACTTATGGACAGATGGAAAAGCAAGGAATTTCGTGGACACATCGGTTTTGGAGAGTTATTCACTTAGTGAAGTCTTCCAATGCATCCATATGGGACTATTGTGTGTTCAGGACAGCCCGAATGCTAGGCCACTCATGTCAGTAGTTGTGTCCATGCTGGACAATGAAGCCATACCACGCCCAATGCCGAAGCAACCTATGTATTTTGCACAGAGGAATTATGGAGCCGAAGAAGCAAGAGAAGCCTTGGAAAACTCTGTTAATAACGCGAGTCTGACAACGCTAGAAGGCCGCTGAATGTTTACGGTACAAGCTATTATAGTGTATGAAGATTTCAGCAATTGTGTAATTGTATAATTCACTACCAACTTAGATGTGTAGATATTCGAAAGAATGTGTTCCATGGAAGAATGGTTGCCACGGTGTCGCTAAGTCATCGCCTTGACTTGGCCATGCCCAGGATGGCCATTCCGAGCTCCCCCGTCCTCTCCTCCTCCCCTACTTCCATCTTGTGGCCGCACCCTATCTTCCTTGTCTTTGGCCGGTGAGAACGGCCGGATCCAGTTAGATTATGGTCGGGGGTAGTTGGATTCGGCGGGGAGATGGACGGGGATGATGGGTTGCGGTGGTAGTGTGCATGAAGATGGGTGGATTTGGCAGAGACGGGAGGAGTCAGCGGTGCGGACAAGCTGTGCCGAGGACAAGAGGCAACGGGGAGGGGAGGCGGTATCAGACGGACGGTTGGGGACAGGAGCAGGCATGGGAGGGAAGGCATGAGAGGAGGCGGTTATACCGTGGAGGGGAAGCAGTGACGCTGGTAAGGAGGCACGGTGCGACGACAGTTGGAGGCGGGAGAAACATCATCAGGAAGGGAGAGAGAGAGGAGGAGGTGAGGTGAGCTTGGGACGGCAGTCGGGAGTTAGAGAGGACCCGAGAGGAGGAGGTGAGCTTGGAGTCGGGAGTTATAGAGCGAAGGACCCAATTGGAAAGGAAAGATTCTTGGAGGACCTGGTTTCTATTTTGAATGTAGAGGAACAACTTTAGCCTTTACTTGCACGTTTCTTGCCTTTACTTGCATTTTTTTAGATTAAGGAATAAAAGCATTCCGGCCTCCCCATCCACAAGCGAATGAGTATAACCGTTCATTACAACCAAAAAGTACTTAGACCAAACCCCACTGGGTGCAACACAAATAGGTCCAAAAGATCCACAATGATCCACAACAAAAGACAATGAAAACTTAGTTCTCTATCCTTCTTTGGTAGCTCCAACCCAACTTCCCAAAGACTTCGATCACCATACTTTCCAAGCGTCTGCACCCTTCCTTCAGCGACACTCTCTCTTCCTCTTTAGACAATTGGGACCAAAACCTGATCCAGTACGTCCCCCTGAAAATTACTTGCATGAATGTAGAGGAACAACTTTGAGCAGAATTGAGACGCCTCCAGTGACAAATCTCACTAGCCCTGACCACCTCCTCCGCCACCGGGTTCATCCTCTTGATTGGATAATCGTTTGCCCGGTTCTCAATCCTCTTGAGAATCACTGGCCGCAGCTGCTTCTAATCCACCCTCAACGAGCACAGCCTCCGATTCATAACTGAACCGCACAGCTCCGAGCAAATGTATCTCCCGACTCTCCGCCCCCTGAAGCACGCCTACAGGTTCACATTTTGCATCAGCGCAAGAAACAGGCATCCATGGTATTGACAGGAGATGTGACGAACAAGTAAATTTCTGAATCAATCGAGCAACTAAATCAAGGGAGCAAAATTCCTTCTTTTAACATCTACCAGTGATTGGAACTAAGAATACTCACTTGAGTATGGCCAGGGATCGGAGGTTGATCTGACCAGACGCCGCCGTCCCCGATCGGAGACCGAGGAAGCGCCGGCGAACAGCCCAGGACCAAGCAGTGACGTGCGGCGCGCGGTGAGGCGCGGCTGCGTGGGGAATAGAGAGAGGCGGCGATGCTGGGCGCGCAGCGAGTTGGGCGGCGTGGACGCGAGTCCGATCGGGTTGTCGCGTGCGCGAGCTGGGCTTGGCCAGTTAGGGATTGATCAGTGTGACATGACAGCGTGGACGTCTCCGTCACGCGTGCCATGCACGGCACGGTGCGTAGATACTGGCTGCCATGGCCTCTCTCTCTCTCTCTGACTGACTGCTGCTAGTCTGCTACTCTGTGACCCCATGGCTAAGGACCATATTACATTAAAAATCATAAAATAATAATATCTCCCTCAACCGTACTCTCTCTCTTATGTAGTTGATTAATGTTCATATGAATTGTTTAATGTTTTGAATTGACTGCTAAGTAGAATCTGATTCCACACATTTTTTTTGGTTGGAATTGATCTCTCTAATATATTGAATCGATTTAATATCTTTTCTTTTCTTATTTAAACCGGCTAAAATACAGCATTAACCTTAGAGAAAGTCTTTCGTTCTTCGGGAAAACAGCCCGGAGGTGAATAAAATGGTGTGGGCCGTACGGCCCAGGAAGGCTATTGCTCTGCTCAATGCAGTGCAGAGGCAGCCACCGTTGGTTATGCAGCAGGCATGTCCGCATATAGTCCTGTTTTTTGACGGTTTTTAAAAGTGATTTGTGGTTTTTGTTATAGTATTTAACTGTCAAATAGAGTATTTTCTTAAGCCGAAGTCTACGAGTTAATTGAAGTACACGTTAAAAGCCCAACATTTGTATCAATTAAAATCGCAAGCGATCATCTCTCTTCGTAATCTCTATCATAAACAACTAAAATTTAGAAATTTCAATCAAAAATTATAAGTCGCAGCCATATTAAATAGGCCCTGTAACAACATAAGCGGGGCTGGTAGACCTAAGGCCCAAGTTGATCCGGGGCGCCCGCGGAACTTGGGAACTAGGCGATGCCCGGCGATGGGCACGGCCGCATGGGATGGGACGGCGCCAATTTTGTACTCACCGTCCCTGACTTACTCAAACGAAAACTGAAGGCCGCTATCCTTGTACCCTGATATTATGCCCGGCGAGCTGGATTCCTCACGTGCAAATGTGACAAGCACCTCATTTCAATTCGAGGGACAGAAAAGTTCGAGGAGTGCTTCCATTTCCCACCCCCTTGCTCTGTTCTTCAGAAGCACATGCAAAAGAAGGCCTAATGGATTTGACTTGGCTCCCCGTATTCATCCTCCTGTTCTTTATTTGTTTCTGCAGATCTGATGACTAGTTGACACCTGCTGTAACATCCCCCAAATTTTTGATAAATTTGAAAAACAATTGAATTTTCAAAAACTTTTGCAAATTCTCAAACTAGAGCCTAATCCTCACCAATCACCAAGCAAATCACGCACCAATCTCAAAGCAATCCCTTCCTCCACCTGGTTTTTCGCGTGGCTGTCGGACCTCGGGTTAGCAAACCCAGATCCTCTGTGATTCCACCGCACTATTCCCTGGATCAGTAGATAGTGCTCACAGATACATTACTGTATATTAAAAACATACCATGCGAAAGTGTAAATAATACAGTAATACTTACTCATGGGCCGATTGGGCCGAAAACAATAAAATGCAGCAGCGGAAACTTCACACAGGTGGGACCCGCGGGACTTGCCCACAGGCAGCCAACTGGGGTTCGCGACCTAGTCCATGACCTCATCGTCTTCCAGCTCTGTCGACCCTTTTTGGGCATCGCAGGGCTTGGCTTTATTTCCTTTCTGACTGAATGATAGCAGTTAAGCAAGAATGAGTACGATGATACTCAGCAAGCCACCACACAGGATGCAATAATAATAGATGCAAGGTTGTCAAAGGAGGCTTGAGGTTCTTTTATTTGCTTAGTGCGACATTTGCAATACCCATAATTAAAATTCCTATAACTTGGCATTTTATAAACATGCTTTAAAGAGTTTGAAATTGTGCAATATTATAACGGTGTAGGTTCCATCCACCGATTACATGGTTCCAGCCACCTATGCTAGCTTTTGATCCTTATGCCACTTCCATATTATCAACCACGCTGGAGTACGTCCCTCCAGGAAAAATTCAAAATCAGAGTACCTCCCTCTGATAAGTTTTTTTTTGCCCCACCCACAAAGGTTTTTGAAACAGAACTAACTCGAGGAAGATTTCCATGTCCGCTCTTGACCGTGGGCACGGCTATTCGAATAGTTGTATACTCTGCAGAGTCTGTACATCTTTACCCACAAGAGGTAATCGTCCCGATGGTTCTACATGATTCCTTAGTCATGCAGATCGAGAGACTACCACGAGGCCTTTACAATACCTCGCTCTCTAGCATTTCACTCCTATGGGGTTGCTTCCATAGGTTGTGCGGGATGTCACCACAGGTTGGCGCACTCGGACTCCACTCTCCACCATACGCTAGCCTCGGCGACGTCACCTTTATCCGATGTCCCATTTCACGGGGGGCTTTTATTACCCACCTACACACGTTCTCCGTGAAATGGCTAGAGAGTTTAGTAAATTATTCAGCCAAGCCTACAGTTTGCCAGCTTGTGGTTGTACTGTTGTACACGGAGGGGTCATTACAGGATTAAGTCCTTAATGTGTCCGGGCGGTTCATTCCACAAACCACAATCCTCGTGTTACATCCACACCCACCACTCTTGCCATCCGCCCAGACTGGTATAGCAGGTTTTAAGGGTTTTGAGAAGCATAGAATAAGTAGTCGCAAAGTATTCAGCCACGTACATCCCGTGACTGTCCCAAAACAAGTTCTTATGTTTTTGAAGATTGATGATCAGGGAAATTAGCGCCCTGGACTTGACAAGACTAGCATGGCATTTAATATGACTTATAGCTAGTAAAGTTATCATTAATATCTATGGTGACAAGGATCAGGTGATTCAAGTATCAAAGGATGGCATAATAATTTAATACAGCATCAAGTGGGCATGTAGCTACCTTAAGCTTTGACATATATTTGCATAACAAATTAGGCATGCAAGTTGGTAGTTTAAAAGAACATAGTTTTGCATAAAATGTAGGATCAATATGATCAAAGTGATGACTTGCCTTGCTTGGTGTACCACTGCCTTGATTGATCTATGTCAAAGCCTACTCAGTCAGTGATCTTAACTTCCTAGTCGTCGCTTTTACCCAAGTCTTGATCCTGTTCGACTATGTCGCCTCGTCGAGTCTTCAGATTCTAATACGTGGCCAAGAAAAGAAAAACCAAATAAATCCAAATACTTTAAATGCCCAAGTTAATTTAAATTATACATTTATCACGATTTGAGAATAGAAGGATGATCCGGGTTAGTGTGCCGTGAGCACAGCGGAGGATGAATTGGGCGAAGGAATGAGGTGGCGGAATAGCTTTACCGTGAGGGAAAATTAAGATAAGAAGGGATTCAAGATGAAGGAGTATTTTACAGGAATTACCTGCTTTGGGAAAGAAGGTGGCCAAACACAGCCAATTGGGGAAGGGCGAGGCTCGATCTTTTATTTGGTAACTTTCTCTTTATTACTTTATATTTATCAAGGAAGTCCCGTGAGTCGGGCAGGACTTAGGGTCAGATAAAAGAGAGTATCGGGGGTAGTGTAGAGAAACATGATTTTAGGATTTTAGGACACGGATACGCAAGATGAGTATATTTGTATACGCGGTGTAACTTTGATATTTCATGCGGCACTATTTATCTAAGATGGCAACAGCCAAAACAATGAATCAATATTTTTAATAACTTAATTAAGGTATGGAGTTAATCATTTAACCAACTATTATTATGGACAAGTTTGGTTATTTTACTAATTAACCACTCCATCTTCATAGTCGGGCTTTTATTGAGTGAGTCATGAATTAACGGGGATTGCCTCGATGAAGTTATTTCTTTTGGTATTAGTTATTTTCAACTATTACATTTGAATTTATGAGATAATGAGTGGAGGTTCGGATGTGAGGCAAGGACTATTTTAAGTACTAATGAGTGCGAGGGCATGATTCTTGATATGAGCGATTTATGATTAATATTTTATGTGGCAAAATCATGTTAAATTGATTTACTTAATTTGTTTAAATATATTTAGATCGATGGAGGAAGGATAGTATCTAAACTACTCGAGATAGGATTAAATGTATTATTCGAGTTTCTAGAGTAAAGTTTGAAAGCATCGAAATATTCGTTATAAAGCTCCAACATATATCCTTACTCAATCAGGATCAACTTCTCGTACATTTGATTTGTAAGAGAGAAACTTTTAACTCGTTTTACACATCTGATTTCTTTAACATCAACATGCATTTAACCCATGTCGATTTCCTGTTATCTGAAAATAGACCATGTATGATCTTGTCTTAGTTTTACATGGGGATTAGTATATTAACCTAAACTGGCATATAGTTATCCCATGTTAAGTTTTTAATTTAGTTGCCTAAATCTTTTCATTATAAACTTATAAATACATGCTCATTCCTGTTATCATGCACAGATTACTTCAATACATGCATGGATATTTCTTACACAGGGAATTATTACTGAGCCAAAAGGTGAAAAGTTGAGCAACTAGCTTGCTGGGCCCACATGCCATACACGCACACAGAGAGGAGGGGCTGCTCAGCTGAGGCCAGAGCAGAACCGAGGGAGGCACCGGAGCTGGGCGACGCCGACGCCGGCGAGAAGCGGCCGGGGAGGCGGTGGCGACCAGTAAAACCGAACGCCCCGGCGACGAGGAGGCTCCTGGTGGCAGTAGCTCCGGTCGGGGAGGGGGCCAAGCACGCGGGCGGCGGCCTTAGGTGGCCGGCGGTGAGGAGAAAATGGGCGCCGGTGGCCGGAGGAGAAAAGGGGAAAAGTGAGGCGCGCGAAAGCATAAGGGAGACACGGGAACTCACCGAAATGGTTGGAGTGGCCGGAGGGAGGCCAGGTCGGGCCGGCGACATGTGCGGGCGACGGCGCAACCGGGTCGCCGTGGCGGGGACGCTGGGGCGGCGGTGGGCGGCGGCCGACCACTGGGGTGTCTTCGGGCGGCGCAGGTGGTGCTCTCGCCGTGAGGAATCGGCCGGGGATCGACCACGGGGGAGGCGGCGGCGAAAACGATGGTGACCGGCCGGAGGCGGAGAAGAAGCGGATGCGGCGTGCTCGGGCGTCGTTTTCCCGATTAATCGCGAGGGGAGGCAGTGAGCGGAAGGGGGTACACCGCGATGGGGTCAGCTTGTGGAGGGGAGGGCCGAAGCGGTGGAATCGGCGCGAATGGAGGTGGCCGGCGCGAGCGCAGAGCCACTGCTCGGCTTGGAGGAGGGAGAAGAGGGAGTGGGGAATGGGAAGGAGGCGAGCTTGGATACTTATAACCGCGGAAAAGGGGTCCCTGTGGCGGAGCTGTTGCCAGAGACCCGGGAGCAGTGCACGGCATGGCGGCGCGTCCTTCGGCATGGGCGACGGGGCATGGGCGGCATGGGTAGGGGAGTGGCGCAGTGAGTAGGCCGGTGGTAGGGGAGTGGAGGCGCGTACGGAGGCGAGGTGACCGGCGGCTGTAGCTGGTGGGCTGGCCGGAGCAAGGGGCCGTCGGCCTGGGCGGTGGCGCCGTGAGCAGTGGGAGGAGGAAGAAGAAATGGGGAGAAGGGAGGCATCGGTGGCTTGGCCAAGGACCAGAAGAAGGAGCGGCCGAACGGCCAGAAAAGGAAAGAGAGTGGCCCAGGGTAAAAGAAAAAAGAGTGGGCCGGGTCCAAGAGGAAATTTTTAAGGACTTTAGTCATTTCAGGAATTTGGTTTTGCAATTAGGGTTTGAATTTGAAGACTTAACTCAAACTTCTGGAATTGACAATTAAATCTTTAAGATTGGCAAGTTTCGAAAAAGAAAATCTTATTTTTTTTTTTCAAACTTGAGTTTTCGGATAAGCAAAGTGAACAGATAAGATTTTATATGAAATTCCAAATTTCCATTCTTGACTTTGACTCTCCATCTTTTAACTTAAAATTGAAATTAAGGCTTCCAAGTAAATTTGGATTTTCTCAATTGATTTTCAACCGGGTTCTTGGTTTCCAAGATTTGGTCTTTCATTAATCGGGCTTTTTGGCAAGGACCCAGCTCGAGCAATTTAAAATACGCCAAAATTTTGAAAAAAAAAAACACGAAAGAACAATTAAAAGGTTTTAACATTTTTGAAATTACATTAGCTCCCTAATTTGGGATGTTACAGATCCTACCCCCCTTAACATGAATCTCGTCCCCGAGATTCGGGTGGAGTAGAAAGAAGGAGGTGGGAACAAACTGGCTAGCAATAGGTTCTAGAGTACTACTTGGCATTGCACCCTTTCCTTGGAGCCATTCGAAGAGAGGACATCCAAACAAAAGCAGATCAACACTTTGGAGAAAACACCGCACAGGAGACCTTGTTCTTCTGGATAGCTTGCAGCTAGCTTCCCTCCATTGCTTGGCATTTCAGGGGTTTGCTGTTTCTTTAGTGCTGATTGCTAACTTCTCTTTATGCTGGAGTGGTAGTAGGGCCTAACCTCAGGGTGCTTTGACACTTCTTATTTATTTAGGCTACCCCCCTTAACATGACGGGTGGCCGGTACTAATTCTTCTTGTCATCTTTCGGCATGATGAGTCTGATGGCAGCTTGAAGGCTCAGTCTTTGTATTTCAGCAGCCTTGGTCAGTAACAGGCTCATAGAGCAATCCTTGGGGCAATGGTCTTGTCCCTCACAGAGAAAACAAGTAACCTTGCTCATGGAGGATTCTCCAGGTTGATGATCTTCTTCACGATTGGGGCAGTTTGCAGTGCATTGATTCACTTGATGTCCTTTTTCTCTACAGCGTGTACATGCCACTAGGTTCTTGAGATAGCTTTCTGGTATATGGTGTTTCTTGCAGTAAGGACAGTACGGAGCTGGGCAATTGTAGTTGTAGTGTCCTGTTTGTCCACAAGCAAAACATGTAACCTGTCGCAGTGGAGGGCATGATTGGGCGTCAGGTCCTGTCTTGCCACATTCAATGCATGCAATAGCCAACGGAGTTTCTGGACCTGGTGGTCGAGCTTTGCCACAGGCAGTTTGCTCCTTGGGGGGGTACTTGAAGCCGACGAGTCCTTCTGCGCTGTGGCTGAGGTTGATGGTGACGACATTCTTTTCTTGATTGTTCAATCTCCGTTGAGGGCAGTATCTCACATGGTGTCCTGGGTCACCACATTTGAAGCAGTTGTCCCATTTGTCTTGCTTTCTTTGAGGGCATTGGTTGGCGTAGTGTCCGATATCTTGGCAACAGAAGCAAGCAATATGCTTTCGAGGTTTGCTTGGGGCCATGCCACTGTTATTCCCATTGTGATGACTGCTTCTCAGCAATCTCTGCGGAGTGGGTCTGAGCGAATATTTGGTTGAGTGGTAGGGACCAAAGCATGTAGGAGCTACTGGTTCCTTCTTCTTGCTTCTAGTCGTGTTCTTGACCATTGCTTGTTCGATGATGACTGGATCAATGAGTTCTCGGCGAGTTGGGGACTTGAGTCTTGATCCTTTTGCAAGCTAGGGCCTCTTAGTTGTTGTCCTTTTTCGAAGGTGTTGCCTCTTTAATTTCAAAGCTTTGAGTGTCTCGACTTGGCTATCTGCTACCTCTTGCCTGCAGACCTGACGAGGTTTTCAGTAATAAGGTGAGGGGGAATTAGCATGAGATGCGCAAAGGATAACAGAGATGAGATATTCTAACCCATTCTAAGGTGTGCACACCCAGAAACTGGGGCAGTACACAAGCCACACAGAATAACCAAGCTTTTTGAAAACAACTTTTCCTGTGACTACGAAATACAACGCCCAAGGGTAAGAAGGCAGTGCACAGGGCCAAATAAAATCTCCTTTGACCAAACAACGTCTATGCACGAAGGCACACACAAGAGAGCATAGGGTTCTGAACACTAGGTTTGTTGAAGCGAGGCCACCAAATTTTCACGAGCATCCCTGACATCTTCGAGCTTAAGCCTTTGAAGCAAGGGAGAGAGAATAGGAAAAACAACTTCCTTTTTCAGACAGAGGTAGAGAAAGGAGAGTACCGAGAGGGCTTTGGCAGCGAAGCTCATGCTTCTTATTATTATTTTGAAAGCAGAGCTCTTTAGAAAACAGTTTTCAAAAATGCTGAGGCTGAAAACATTTGTTTTTCCAAGATAACCCTATCAATAGTAATTGATTTTTTTTTCTGAGCAACTAGATTCCCAAGTTTTGGTTTTAAGAGCAAGTTCTCGGGAATTGAGCTTTTGGGTTTTTTTTTCCAATACTGGGGCCAAGTTTTGGAGTAACTAGAATCAAACCTTTTTGCATCGAAAGTACATTGTATACTATTGATATGGAGTTCTCTATCAAGAGTGATTTTTTTTTGAAATACTCGAACTTTTAAAATACCCTTTTTGGCAAAGGTATCCTAGCATCCTCCAATATCACAGTATCAATAGACTAATTTACTCCCATAATCTTTTCATTCGTAGGCTTAGAATCCATAGCCTTGTTAAACTTGCTTATACTTGATTGAATCTAAAACTGACTTCCTTCATTACTTAGTCTCAGCAGATTGTTCGTCTAATACTCCAAACAGTGAATGTTATCATTTATCCGATCCACAGATCATATAACTTCCAAGGTATCATCTATGGTTTCTTCACCAAATCAGAGTTACCTATTCCTCAAATGGATCTCACTTTCCTACATAAAATCATAAATCCAGTCTTGGGTTCATTATTCCACAATCCCATTCAATTATTTACCTGCACATTACTCCAAATTATTTACCTCTAAATCCACTCGTATTTGTTTGTATCATGGTTTCAATATCTCCATGTTTTAAATCCACCAATACTACACATCTTTTGCATTTTAAATCCAAATGCCACTTGTAGTATGGTTCCGATATTTCAATCCACCAATAGCATTTGTATTATAATCCAACCTTTCTCACCATGGATCTATACTCATAATCTTGTTTACCAAGTGATCAGTCCTACTATCCGCAATTTTCCTTTCAAGCGACTTCATTGTCATAAACATCCACCGAGAATAAGATTATTACTCAAATCTATAAATCAAGGATTATTATGACTTATCGTAATTTTCTCAGAATTGTCAATAATCCATGCACTAGTCAAGCTATATTCCATTATCCCACTAGTGTAAACATTCTCTGGGGCCATGCTATTTATTAAAGCTGCAATCCACAAATGTTATTAAACTCCCCACTTTTCTAAAATTCCATCGATCCACGTATTTTAGCCAATCCAATCTTTTTGAGTTGGTCCACTCATTTAGCCAATTCAATCATCTGTATCGCTTCATTTATTAACCAGTCCGATTATCTTACCAATCCAGTCCCTTTTACATTGGTCTACCTACGTAGCCAATCTAATCATTTAAATTGGTCCATCCATGTCAACCAATCCAATCATGTAAACTGGTCTATCCATTCAGTCAATCTGATCATTAAGTTGGTTCACCGATGTAGCTAATTCAATCATTCAAATTAATTTGCCTATTTTTCGCCCAGAAATTCACACCATTGATTCTTTCTTACGATTGACTTGAATCCACCAAGATTTACTCATATATCTAAGAAATCAAAATGATCTTTTGGCATAAATTGGCAGGGAGTTGAATTTTGGGGAAACTTTTTCCTGGAAGCTTAGATTTATTGAAATGAGCTTGGAAATAAGCTTTGCAAATAGTTTTGATAATTTGATCTTCCAAGGATAAACAACTTTTGTAAATAAAACTCAATACAGGTTTTATGATTTTGGCCCAAGGTAATTTTTCAGAATAGAACTCAGGCACGCATTAGTTTGAATTCGGGATAAGAGAGCCTTGGAGCTAAGAACGGCCAGGGCAGCAAGTAGATGAGAGGGAACCATTCAAGTGGGATGAGAATAGTAATACTACTTATATTTTGCATTTAGATTTTGAAGAAATAATTCTAGTCATAGAGCTAACGGCCATGCTAACTAAGGTTACGACCTACAGTCGATATGCTCTGATACCAGCTCTGTCGGACCTCGGGTTAGCAAACCCAGATCCTCTGTGATTCCACCGCACTATTCCCTGGATCAGTAGATAGTGCTCACAGATACATTACTGTATATCAAAAACATACCATGCGAAAGTGTAAATAATACAGTAATACTTACTCATGGGCCGATTGGGCCGAAAACAATAAAATGCAGCAGCGGAAACTTCACACAGGTGGGACCCGCGGGACTTGCCCACAGGCAGCCAACTGGGGTTCGCGACCTAGTCCATGACCTCATCGTCTTCCAGCTCTGTCGACCCTTTTTGGGCATCGCAGGGCTTGGCTTTATTTCCTTTCTGACTGAATGATAGCAGTTAAGCAAGAATGAGTACGATGATACTCAGCAAGCCACCACACAGGATGCAATAATAATAGATGCAAGGTTGTCAAAGGAGGCTTGAGGTTCTTTTATTTGCTTAGTGCGACATTTGCAATACCCATAATTAAAATTCCTATAACTTGGCATTTTATAAACATGCTTTAAAGAGTTTGAAATTGTGCAATATTATAACGGTGTAGGTTCCATCCACCGATTACATGGTTCCAGCCACCTATGCTAGCTTTTGATCCTTATGCCACTTCCATATTATCAACCACGCTGGAGTACGTCCCTCCAGGAAAAATTCAAAATCAGAGTACCTCCCTCTGATAAGTTTTTTTTTGCCCCACCCACAAAGGTTTTTGAAACAGAACTAACTCGAGGAAGATTTCCATGTCCGCTCTTGACCGTGGGCACGGCTATTCGAATAGTTGTATACTCTGCAGAGTCTGTACATCTTTACCCACAAGAGGTAATCGTCCCGATGGTTCTACATGATTCCTTAGTCATGCAGATCGAGAGACTACCACGAGGCCTTTACAATACCTCGCTCTCTAGCATTTCACTCCTATGGGGTTGCTTCCATAGGTTGTGCGGGATGTCACCACAGGTTGGCGCACTCGGACTCCACTCTCCACCATACGCTAGCCTCGGCGACGTCACCTTTATCCGATGTCCCATTTCACGGGGGGCTTTTATTACCCACCTACACACGTTCTCCGTGAAATGGCTAGAGAGTTTAGTAAATTATTCAGCCAAGCCTACAGTTTGCCAGCTTGTGGTTGTACTGTTGTACACGGAGGGGTCATTACAGGATTAAGTCCTTAATGTGTCCGGGCGGTTCATTCCACAAACCACAATCCTCGTGTTACATCCACACCCACCACTCTTGCCATCCGCCCAGACTGGTATAGCAGGTTTTAAGGGTTTTGAGAAGCATAGAATAAGTAGTCGCAAAGTATTCAGCCACGTACATCCCGTGACTGTCCCAAAACAAGTTCTTATGTTTTTGAAGATTGATGATCAGGGCAATTAGCGCCCTGGACTTGACAAGACTAGCATGGCATTTAATATGACTTATAGCTAGTAAAGTTATCATTAATATCTATGGTGACAAGGATCAGGTGATTCAAGTATCAAAGGATGGCATAATAATTTAATACAGCATCAAGTGGGCATGTAGCTACCTTAAGCTTTGACATATATTTGCATAACAAATTAGGCATGCAAGTTGGTAGTTTAAAAGAACATAGTTTTGCATAAAATGTAGGATCAATATGATCAAAGTGATGACTTGCCTTGCTTGGTGTACCACTGCCTTGATTGATCTATGTCAAAGCCTACTCAGTCAGTGATCTTAACTTCCTAGTCGTCGCTTTTACCCAAGTCTTGATCCTGTTCGACTATGTCGCCTCGTCGAGTCTTCAGATTCTAATACGTGGCCAAGAAAAGAAAAACCAAATAAATCCAAATACTTTAAATGCCTAAGTTAATTTAAATTATACATTTATCACGATTTGAGAATAGAAGGATGATCCGGGTTAGTGTGCCGTGAGCACAGCGGAGGATGAATTGGGCGAAGGAATGAGGTGGCGGAATAGCTTTACCGTGAGGGAAAATTAAGATAAGAAGGGATTCAAGATGAAGGAGTATTTTACAGGAATTACCTGCTTTGGGAAAGAAGGTGGCCAAACACAGCCAATTGGGGAAGGGCGAGGCTCGATCTTTTATTTGGTAACTTTCTCTTTATTACTTTATATTTATCAAGGAAGTCCCGTGAGTCGGGCAGGACTTAGGGTCAGATAAAAGAGAGTATCGGGGGTAGTGTAGAGAAACATGATTTTAGGATTTTAGGACACGGATACGCAAGATGAGTATATTTGTATACGCGGTGTAACTTTGATATTTCATGCGGCACTATTTATCTAAGATGGCAACAGCCAAAACAATGAATCAATATTTTTAATAACTTAATTAAGGTATGGAGTTAATCATTTAACCAACTATTATTATGGACAAGTTTGGTTATTTTACTAATTAACCACTCCATCTTCATAGTCGGGCTTTTATTGAGTGAGTCATGAATTAACGGGGATTGCCTCGATGAAGTTATTTCTTTTGGTATTAGTTATTTTCAACTATTACATTTGAATTTATGAGATAATGAGTGGAGGTTCGGATGTGAGGCAAGGACTATTTTAAGTACTAATGAGTGCGAGGGCATGATTCTTGATATGAGCGATTTATGATTAATATTTTATGTGGCAAAATCATGTTAAATTGATTTACTTAATTTGTTTAAATATATTTAGATCGATGGAGGAAGGATAGTATCTAAACTACTCGAGATAGGATTAAATGTATTATTCGAGTTTCTAGAGTAAAGTTTGAAAGCATCGAAATATTCGTTATAAAGCTCCAACATATATCCTTACTCAATCAGGATCAACTTCTCGTACATTTGATTTGTAAGAGAGAAACTTTTAACTCGTTTTACACATCTGATTTCTTTAACATCAACATGCATTTAACCCATGTCGATTTCCTGTTATCTGAAAATAGACCATGTATGATCTTGTCTTAGTTTTACATGGGGATTAGTATATTAACCTAAACTGGCATATAGTTATCCCATGTTAAGTTTTTAATTTAGTTGCCTAAATCTTTTCATTATAAACTTATAAATACATGCTCATTCCTGTTATCATGCACAGATTACTTCAATACATGCATGGATATTTCTTACACAGGGAATTATTACTGAGCCAAAAGGTGAAAAGTTGAGCAACTAGCTTGCTGGGCCCACATGCCATACACGCACACAGAGAGGAGGGGCTGCTCAGCTGAGGCCAGAGCAGAACCGAGGGAGGCACCGGAGCTGGGCGACGCCGACGCCGGCGAGAAGCGGCCGGGGAGGCGGTGGCGACCAGTAAAACCGAACGCCCCGGCGACGAGGAGGCTCCTGGTGGCAGTAGCTCCGGTCGGGGAGGGGGCCAAGCACGCGGGCGGCGGCCTTAGGTGGCCGGCGGTGAGGAGAAAATGGGCGCCGGTGGCCGGAGGAGAAAAGGGGAAAAGTGAGGCGCGCGAAAGCATAAGGGAGACACGGGAACTCACCGAAATGGTTGGAGTGGCCGGAGGGAGGCCAGGTCGGGCCGGCGACATGTGCGGGCGACGGCGCAACCGGGTCGCCGTGGCGGGGACGCTGGGGCGGCGGTGGGCGGCGGCCGACCACTGGGGTGTCTTCGGGCGGCGCAGGTGGTGCTCTCGCCGTGAGGAATCGGCCGGGGATCGACCACGGGGGAGGCGGCGGCGAAAACGATGGTGACCGGCCGGAGGCGGAGAAGAAGCGGATGCGGCGTGCTCGGGCGTCGTTTTCCCGATTAATCGCGAGGGGAGGCAGTGAGCGGAAGGGGGTACACCGCGATGGGGTCAGCTTGTGGAGGGGAGGGCCGAAGCGGTGGAATCGGCGCGAATGGAGGTGGCCGGCGCGAGCGCAGAGCCACTGCTCGGCTTGGAGGAGGGAGAAGAGGGAGTGGGGAATGGGAAGGAGGCGAGCTTGGATACTTATAACCGCGGAAAAGGGGTCCCTGTGGCGGAGCTGTTGCCAGAGACCCGGGAGCAGTGCACGGCATGGCGGCGCGTCCTTCGGCATGGGCGACGGGGCATGGGCGGCATGGGTAGGGGAGTGGCGCAGTGAGTAGGCCGGTGGTAGGGGAGTGGAGGCGCGTACGGAGGCGAGGTGACCGGCGGCTGTAGCTGGTGGGCTGGCCGGAGCAAGGGGCCGTCGGCCTGGGCGGTGGCACCGTGAGCAGTGGGAGGAGGAAGAAGAAATGGGGAGAAGGGAGGCATCGGTGGCTTGGCCAAGGACCAGAAGAAGGAGCGGCCGAACGGCCAGAAAAGGAAAGAGAGTGGCCCAGGGTAAAAGAAAAAAGAGTGGGCCGGGTCCAAGAGGAAATTTTTAAGGACTTTAGTCATTTCAGGAATTTGGTTTTGCAATTAGGGTTTGAATTTGAAGACTTAACTCAAACTTCTGGAATTGACAATTAAATCTTTAAGATTGGCAAGTTTCGAAAAAGAAAATCTTATTTTTTTTTCAAACTTGAGTTTTCGGATAAGCAAAGTGAACAGATAAGATTTTATATGAAATTCCAAATTTCCATTCTTGACTTTGACTCTCCATCTTTTAACTTAAAATTGAAATTAAGGCTTCCAAGTAAATTTGGATTTTCTCAATTGATTTTCAACCGGGTTCTTGGTTTCCAAGATTTGGTCTTTCATTAATCGGGCTTTTTGGCAAGGACCCAGCTCGAGCAATTTAAAATACGCCAAAATTTTGAAAAAAAACACGAAAGAACAATTAAAAGGTTTTAACATTTTTTAAATTACATTAGCTCCCTAATTTGGGATGTTACAGTGGCACTGTAGCAACCGAAAATATCCACCGCCGCCTCCACCTCCCGTCCACTCTCGCATCTTCCTCCTTCTGCCAGCTCCCCTGCCACCTTGCGAGCTCACCGCCACCTTGCTTGAGTGCTGGGCACGCCTCTCCTACCCTGGCCAGCTGCCCCTGCCCCCCCCTCCGTGCCCCTGCCCTGCCGCTGCCCGCCCTCCTCGGTGCCGACCGCCTTTCGGGGCCTCTTTAAGCATGCCGAGCCCCTCACCGCAAATCCTACACTCCCCCGCAGCTCACCAAGCAACCCCTGGCCGCCCTTCCTCCCCCATTGCCGGTAATCGGAGAAATTCCCCAAAGTGGAGCCCTAGCGCAATGTCCGACCTCCGGCCAATTTCTTTTCAATTCCTTTTGTTGGTAGCAGCCCTAAGCCCCTAGGAACCTCCCCGCGCTGTCATCCAAGTCCACGGTATTCCATCCAGGTAGCTTTCTCTTGATCTTAGCCATTCTCTGAACTGACATGCTCCTAAGCAAAAGGGAGGATTATAGCAAGGGTAAGTACAAAGGTACTCAGCAAGCGTTATTAACAAAATGCATAACATGCTTATCCTTTCCACATTTAGGAATCTCAATTCCTATTCTCAATTTCTTTCCATGACATAGAAAATAAAGTTTGTTGGTTTTGAAATAATGACAATTTATTAATTTAGAAAACTACTGAACATACGCATGAACAGCAAAAACCCCCATAAGTTTCCGTAATTCTTCTTTCCCGGAGACGGGCATGAATTCATGATTTGGATAGCATTGCGCAAGCTTGTATCACTTTACCCATCATCACTCTGCTCGTGTTGGCTCTTGGGATTATCCGCAATTCCTTTGAAGCGGCGCCCAGAACAGAGTACAGTACAATTATCTCTAGCTCAGTAATTATATCCCCACCCGGTTACTCACAAGCGGCAGCCTGGAGCCACGCAGACCCACCGAAAGCGACATAACCGTTGGCTGGTAGGGTTCTCCGACCCTCACCCAGCCCCCACTCTCGCGTATATAACGCCAATGCGTAACCCGCCTGTGGGTTTTTACGCTCCGGTCTCATACCGGTTCCTTTGGGCCTATTCCCTAAATAAATCACTCCTGTGGAGAACATAACACCTCACTAGAGTACCGACTGCCCGTGAACACGGAACGATGGTTGATACGGTTGGTACGGTCTGTTCATACAAATGAAGTTTGTAGTCCCTTATATTCTATTCTTATGCAGAGGTCCCTCCATTGCCCACTCACTGCCTCCCCTGGCAACCTCTGCCCACCTTTTTACTTAACTTTAGTGGCCAACTGCTCCATCAGTTGCCATCTAACCCTTTTCATTCACATATAGCCATTGCTTGATTTAAAACCCTTTTTATTTCTTTCATGCAAGTGATACTAGATTAATACAAAATACTTGTTTTACGAATATACTCCGCAGAGGTGTTCAAAGGAATGCTTGCCTGGACTTTAACCATATACTCGGATTCAAGTAGGATCGGGTGAAGTTGTCCCCGTAGCTTGGATTGTGGCCTGCAATTAGATACGTTGGCTACGACTTAATTTACGAGAACATAATAAAATACGATGTGTCGAGGTGCTTGTGCTCCTAAGGTAAGACGTCACTCCATTTAATCTAATCGCAGTAGTCGAGGTTAATTTCGATACACTACTCGTCGTTCGACATTATCGCACCAACGTTATGATATATGGTTGATCTAGTAGGTATGCACAACGTTTTATTGCTTCCTAGCAATATTCTGATTATACCGGATTAACTAGATGCATGAAAAATTATAACGGCTGATAGTTATCCTGTACGATTATAGCTGCTAATATTAATCTTAGTCAATCTTCGCGTATGCAATAATCACCTCTTCAATTCGTTTTAGATCTTAAGGTTACTCAAATATATTTTCTCGTGCTAGTACGCGTGATGAGTTAATTTATAAAACCAGAAGAACAGGGTTTCTCATTAATCAACTATTTAATTCTTTAATTAAATTATATTTAGGCGTCCTTCTGGGATTCATAATTTCTACATTAGTCATTGGCGTATTTTTATAGCTTAACTACTATTTAGTTGCCATGCATAATTTTAATCGCTACACATACTTTTTAGATTGATGAATACTATTTTAACTCAGCATATGCTATTCTAAGCGTTGCAATAGTTTTAATCTTCTAATGGCTATGACTTTATTCTAACAATTCAGAATATTTATAAGTGAACTTCTACAGTTTATAATCTACTAATAAAATTGAACTGGGTATTTAGATATGTAAAAAAGGGTGTTCTAAATGATTTTATGATGATTTAATTCATTTCTATTATTCAAGAATATTTACTAAGACAGTTTTATGGTTCAACATTATCCGGTTATAACCTCTAATGATTTAATTAGCAATGTATTCGTTAAATCAGTACTCGCTACATTTTATTTAGCAGATAGCCATTCATTTATTCTAGTTATTGTAAATACAAATTAATGTTTTTTCCACAGTCTAGATGAACTTAACCAATTTATCTGCGTAATCAAACTTGCAACAAAATGGTCTTAAACTATAGTACTTTAATTTAATCCGCACACGTATAAGCTTAATCGACTTGCTTCTTTTAAATCATCGGACCCAATTAACTTGTTCTAATGACCCTAAGTAGTCAAGGGTAGGTTTCTATAATTATCAGAGGTGAATTTCTATACTTTAAATATTACTAGCCCAGTTGTCTAAGTAAATAATTATACCGCTGAGTAATCTAAATAACAATACACAGGTTCTAATATTTACGCGGATCTGTTTTAATCTATTTACATCTTTAGTTCATTTATAATGATTACTAATATTTATTATTGAGGTTTCACACGTTTATATTATCAATAGGGTTAAATAGGTATTTAACCTGGAGTTCTAATAATTCGAACGGCAATACACCAATTCAATTGGTACGAGCTAGATTTTTAATCTATTGACAACCCTTAATTAAGCTGTAGTTTCCATCTATACTGATTAGTGATATTTTATACTCTTAGCATGATTAGTATAATACTAGCAACGAATTTTTGATTATACGCGCGCTTCTCCTCTCTCTTCTTTCTCTCTCTTTTCTCTTTTTTTTCCTTTCTTCTCACCCGGCTGCCTTTCCCCCTTTTTCCTTGGTTCGGCCGACGCCTCCCCATCTCTTCCTTCTTTTCCCCCTCTCGGCTCCCATGCCGCTCACCTCCTCCGCGCCGCCTCGGTTCTCTCTCCCTGCCGCGCCGCCGCGCGCCCGCCTTGCCGTCGCGCCGCCTGGCTCCTTCTCCCCTCGCGCCGCCTACCCCGACCGTACCGCACCGCTTGCCCTCTCGGTGCTGCGCCGCCGCTCCCGTCGGCGTGACTTCCCGGCCCGAGTCTCGGGTCCCCCACCGCCGGCTCTCTCTCTCTCCCCTCCGGTTCCGACCCGGCGCTGCTCTTGGTCTCCCGCGCCGCCTCCACCGTCCCAGCCTCCACACCTTCCCCCATCACCGCCCCGCCGCGTCGCTTGGATTGCGCGCGCCGTGCCGTTGCCAGATCCGTGGCCTATGGCCCGGATCTGACGGTTCCTCCCGTGGATCCCACGCGGTTTGGTTGATTTCGCTTCTATTTCGTTTTGATTTCTGATGGGTTTGCTTGAGACTTGTTAGGCTTGGAGGTGGGCTGCCCCGGCTAGCCACGGCCGGCTAGCCGCCGCCGGTACGCCGGGGGAGTACCCGGCGAGGTTTGGGGTTGTGGTTTGGCCGGTGGTGACACGCAGCCGCCAATACTTTCGGTAAGCTCCTCCCTACTCCTCCTCTATCCCCTACTGGTATGCTCTATGTGGTGCTCGGTGACAACTAGTGGTGGTTTACTATCTCTAGTTGATCAAGATTTGTGGTTTGATAAAAGACTGCTATTGCTATAAGTGATTTGTATGTTTCTACCTTTGCCGTGGATGATTGGCTGCTTTGAGGTGGATGGTGACTTGTGTTCGGCTGCGGTTTTGCCCGGTTGGCTGTGGCCCTGTTGACTTGCTGGTGGTCTCCTCCTCCTGCGGTGTGGCTGTCGTTCGGTGGTGGCTTCCTAGGGTTGATGCCTTCGGGCTTGTGGTTCCCTCTCCTGCCGTTGTCGTCGTCTTGCTCCCGATTTGCTTGCCTTGCCTTCACCTCTCTGGCCTTCGGCTCCATGCGGCGGTTGGCTGCTCTGTGGTGCTGGGTTTGACTGGAGAATGTTGGGGGGGATTGCTTACATTGCCTTGCTGCCTCTCTGTGCCCTTTTGCTCGGTGTGGCTATTGGTATATGGCAGTGGATATTTTGGCTGTGTTGCTATGGTCTTGGCCTTGAGGGTTTGCTGGCTGGCGGTGCTATCTGGCCTCCCTGGCTCCGGCCGTGTGCTATTTGGGGGATATTTTGATATGGGGGCATAGTTTTGACCAATGCCTCTCTGATGTGGGTTGAGCTTGAAAATGGGGTTATGGCATTTTTGGCTTTGCCTTGGTTGATCCCTATACTCAAAACAGGTTTGTATAATAAAATACCGTGTGATGAGCCTATGGTTGTGAGAGGTGCCGACTGGCCCCCGGACGGTCAGGTATCTCCGTGAACGGATTACCCCGCCCGAAGTTAACCTCTAGGGCTCTGACGGCAATTCTAACTTCTTTCTTTCGCTTATTTTTATTCGTTCTTTTGTTCGGTCTTTTTCGGAAATGCAGTTACTGGTTCGCTCTCCAAATGAAATAGCGGTGTGGCGGTAGTTCGACGACCCACTCTAATGTATGAAATGGTCATAATGTAATCTAGCTTTCTCTTAACATTGATGTACAGATGATACTGAATATTATCTAAATGTAATTTATATTCTCTGCTAATTCGGATGCAACTGAATATGTATGAGATGGACTTGGTGTAAATTAAATCATGTATTTCTGACTGAATGCAGTTGTATTGCGATTACTTAGTCTTTGAAGTGGTTATTTGGTTGGGAGACGAAATTGTATATTTGTTGTAATTACTATTGTCCTGGTTATGTAATACAAATTGTAGCATTTTTATTTGACCCGATGTAAGTTCTAATTGTTGCTCAATGAATATTATCGATTCTACCGTATACAAGTTGTAATTAATTACTATTGTACTACGGACTGTTATATATATTTTAATTGAGTTGCAAGTTTTTACTTATCGTGCAATCAGATTTTATCTCTCTAGTCGATACTATTTGGTCTTCGCCCTCGACGATGGAATGGTGAAAACAACGCATTAGTGTATCGCTCGCTAAGTTCAATTTAAATGTCTGCAAAGAAATTTTAAATTCCCTCGAAATTTTAGATTATCATTTATGTAATTAATCCTACTTAACGTCCTAATTCGCTAATTAGGGTTAATTAATGATGTGGGTCGTTACACAATGTTCATGAGGTATTCGTAAGAAACAATATTGATATGATGGTTCTTGTCAGGCAAACGCTGAAGCAAGGAAATTCTGAAGAAACATATACTACGACACTCGAATGATTCCAACGAACTCGAGAATGAAATTCTAGAACTTCCATCTATTTGCTTCGAAGACATTGTCACTGCAACAAACAATTTCTCTGATTGCAACATGCTTGGGAAAGGTGGTTTTGGGAAAGTTTACAGGGTAACAAAAAGTTTTATCTTGATAATTTCAGAAGAAACATTTTTTGCTGTTGTTCAATTGAAGAATGATGTGGTCATGTAGGGATTGTTGGAGGGTGGCAAGGAAGTTGCTGTCAAAAGGCTTAGTACGGGTTCTGGGCAAAGTGTCGAGGAGTTTAGAAATGAAGTAGTTCTGATTGCCAACTGCAGCATAGAAACTTAGTTGGGCTTCTTGGTTACTGCATCCATTAAGATGAGAAGTTACTCATCTACGAATAAGTACCTAACAAAAGCTCGGATGCCTTCCATTTTGGTATGTTCGGACTTATGTTCAAATATCGCAAGCATTCTTAGATTAACTTAAGGGATATTCATGATGACTGACAAAGTGACAATACACTTCATTTCACCACTGACCTTGGAAGATGCTGCAATAAAATATGTACTTGTTTGGCTGACACAGCTCAAGATAATTGAAGGGGTAGCGAACGGGCTTCTTTATCTCCACCAAGATTCAAGATTAAGGATAATTCATAGAGATCTCAAAGCAAGCAACATCTTATTGGACACAGAAATGAGTCCCAAAATATTAGATTTTGGTATGGCAAGATCTTTGGTGGAAACGAGCAACAAGCAAACACTACCCGGGTTGTTGGGAGTTGGGACATAGTTTTCTCGAAAACGCCAGGAGCGTTTTCATTCAATTAAGGGGAAAGAAAGAAATACAGAGTTTAAATGCACAAAAGGGCATCGAAATACAATGAGGGGTCAAATTTTACAGAGTTGTTGGGACATAGTGATTCATGCACCAGCTAGTGGTTAACGTGGTCAGATTTTACAGGTTAACTAATTCGAATTGTACATGACATTGTTTTTGGAATGTGTAGGATTGTTGATAGCAATTAGAGAGGGGGTGAATGATTGTAGTGCGCAGCGGAAACCTTTTTTTAAAAAAACCTTCTGTCTTCTAAGCTGTCTTAAAAAAACAGTTAAACAAAAACAAAAGAGAAAATAGCAGCCAAAAAAGTGATGTGTCGATCGGAGCAGTTGACGGTAAGAAACGTAACCGAAATCAATTCACGAGCAGCGATGTCAAGTGGTAGTGAAAAATATGCACACCCAGTGCACAAGTAGCGAACGGCCGAACGCACTGTTGCAAGCTATGCGATGAAAATCAGCAGCCCAAGTAAAATCATGCCAATACATGCAGCCACGAGCCAAAAAGACTTCATCACTTGACATGATCTATTAGCCAATACATAAAAAGCATGCAGCCAACAGATGATCAAAAGTGAAGCTAATGCATGCATTCACCAGAACCCTGTTGATGAATCTATCCAGCCGCCGAACAAAACTCACGTATGCAAAACGATCACTTTTTTCTAGCGATGCCCACGCACGAGAAAACAGCAAAACGAGACGTCGCCGATTGAGCTTCAGGATCAAAGTTCAGAACACCCGCCGCAATCTGTTTTTCTCCATGCTAAACCACAGGGCTCTCTCGTCTGGATCTGGGCGGCGGCTTCTGGATCTGGGAGACGGGTAAGCGGCGGCCGGGTCCCCGTGGTGGTCGCCGGCGGAGGCAGCGCGGCGTAAGCGGCGGTCGGGGCCGGAGATGAGTGGGCGACCCTTTCTCTCCCCAGCGTTCCAGCGCCGTCTCCCCCCTACCTCTCCCATTCGCCTCGCCGCCGCTGGAGCATGCCGTCGGAGGCGTCCGGGCCCCTGTGGAGGTCGCCGGCGGAGGAAGCGCCCTGATGGGCGTCCGTGCTGCGGAATGAAGAGCCGGCGAGGCCCGAGGTCGCGGAGCTCGCAGTGCAGGGGCGTCACCTTCTACCGGAGGACTGGCCGCTGGGAGTCGCTCTTTGTTACTCCGCCGTCGCCGTCTCTCATGCGTACATGCGTGGGGGCGGCGTTGTCGCCCGCGTGGAGCGGCGTCAAGGAGGTGTGGCGGCGTGCTGCAGCCCGGCCTGGTGGCGGTCAGCCTCGTCCTCGCCGAGGTTGCCGGCCAACGGCATGTGGCTCCAGCGTGCTGGCGCCGGGATCTGGTAGAGCGCGGGTGCTGGTCGCCGGAGCCTTGCGTGGGTCTGGATGGAGTCCGGTTGCTACGCCTGGCGATGGTGGTTGGCTGGTGGTCCTGTTGTGCGGCAGACGGTTTGGTTGCTGGGTGCCTAAGGCATCCCGCGGTGACCGGTGAAGGATATGATGGACTCCGGAGTGTTGGTGGAAGTCTTTTTTGCGTGTGGGTAGTACGTGGGGTGCTGTGGAGGTGCTGGCGAAAGCATTGCCGGTGTTCTTACCGGTCCTGACAACGATGACGCCTTCGGGCGCCATTTTCCTTCCTGGAGGTGTTGTCTTGGCATTCCACAGCTCTCATGTGCTCTGATCTCCAGGTGAAAACCTTGCCTCGGTGAGGCGGGCGGCGTTGACGATTCTGGTCGTCTCGTTGGAGGCGTCGCCTAGGAGGTCCTTCTTCGCACAAATTAGACCGAAGTTTGGATGGCGCAGTCGGTGAAGGATAAGGTCTTGGTTGAAAGCAAGGACGGAGAAGAAGCTCTGAAGCGTAGTCTTTCTAGCTTTTTTTTCATAGTCCTTAAGCTCTCTTTCTTGTGGTTGTATGCTCCTCAGTTATGAGGTTTTGAGCCTAAGAGCTCGTGTAACCGTTGGCTGTATATATTCCTCGTGGATATAGAGGCCGGATTTTATATCCATTATCTAAAAAAAAAAACCACACATCTTGGCCAACCTCACATCCATTATCCATCAACTCTTCACATATACATGCATGCAGCCGCCGACGTTCAATATTCCCTATTTTTTTTCGCTTCCCCAGACGCCGCAGACACGTATATCCTTTATACAGCCTCCTAGAAAACCTATTCAATCTCTACTCAAAACTCTAATACAACTCGTCCAACTAGATCTAAATCTTTTTTCTCAGCCAGGCTTTCGGCCCACTACTTTTCAAAGGACCCGAAACCCTTTCTAACACGGGTTTTCGAAAATTTCAACTTATCACGTGTCGAAGTCTATAGGATCGCACCTCCCGTAGCTTCTCCACACATCATCCACCTTTGATTTTCATGTGCTCCAGCGTGAGCCCGACCACCTCGTGACATTCTCGACCGTCTGGACCTCAGATTTCTCCCTCCTAGTTTCGGCCCTCCTCGTCATCCACCATGACCGTCTCCACGCCCAATCTGCACATGTAAAGACCAAAGAATATTTTTCCGGCACAAATTCTTTCCAACTTGACCAATATTAATCCTCGCACACATGCACACGCCTCGAATAATAATACTAAGCAATGTTGTCAATTATTTATCATCATAAAAAATTCTAGACCTAGCCATATGGTCTAACAGAATGTTTCAAACAGCGGTCACCCCACTCATAGTGGAGTTCCCAAACCTTATAGCTCATGTAAGTACAGTGTAATGCTCAACATTTAAACAACTCAAAACACTCCATAATAACTTGATCAGAACGTTCTTCTATTGGTTCAGGCGTGAGCCTATGGAAAGATGGAAATGCAAGGGAATCTGTGGACTCATCGGTTGTGGAGAGTTGTCTACTTCATGAAATTCTAAGATGTATTCACATAGGACTCGTGTGTGTTCAAGACCACCCAAATGCCCGTCCACTCATGTCGTCCGTCGTGTTCATGTTAGAGAACTAAACAGCCCTGCTTCCTACCCCCAAAGCAACCTGTATATTTTACCTTAAGAAATTATGAAACTGAAGACTCAAGAGAGTACATGGGAAGATCTCTGAACAAACTGAGTATCACAACACTAGAGGGTCGTTAAATGATTAATTTCATTGTTCCCTATTCTGTAAGAATCTCTAATTTGTGCAATTGAGCAATTACATTAGCAAATCATGTTTGTACACGAACAAAGTGTTACATTCCATACGTTGTAATCCACAGGTGGGTTGGTTTCATAAAATTTGTTTCCATATTTTGTAGTTTTCACCTTGCCAATTGAAAGAAGGCTACCTGATCATGCGTGGATCACTACTTATGCAGTTGTTTTCCCTTTCTGCTTCTGGGCTTCCTTTGTCAGTCAATGGTGTGAATTGGTAATTTTTGCAACATGACTTGTAGAAATCACATTTTTTTTACATGGATTGGCAGGCAATACATCTTACTGTCAAGTACCAAGCATTCTCTGACTTTGCCTTTTATCTTAGGTTGCTAGTGGGTTTACAGGCCTTGGACTGGTCGTTTTTCTGATGGGGTGTACCAAACTTCAGGTATAGAAACTGTTGGAAGTCATATTTGACTTTCAGCCTAAGTGGAAAAGGTCAGAAAGTGAGGGTTGTGCGAATCTCTCCGTATCAGGAAGGTAGATGTGCGAATCTCTCAGTATCAGGAAGGTAGATAGGCCCTTTCAAGTGACCTTGACCTGCAAGAGCAGAATCCCTCCATCCTGTTTTCAGAAATCACATTTCAACATTGCAGCCTAACTCAGCCAAAGCCATACATCCACTGAAATTTCAGTAATCACATTCAACCCTTTACACCTCCCAACCTCTTTGTTCATTCAGAAAGTACACTTTTCACTCGGGCTTGGAAAACAACAATCCCATACTGCTATGACCTGCAGATTCTGTATGTATCAGGTTCACAGCTAGCAGGTGGCTGAGAGGTATCTGCCGTCTTCATCCTCTCCGATGGCGCAATGAGCGAGGCCAGCAGCCGCGTTGCGGAATCCGATGTCTAGTCTTGTAAACGTTCTAGGCAGGCTTCATGTGGCACACCTCAGCTGACCATACAAGGCGTTTCTCAGAGGCCGTTGGTGGATGCATGCAGCGCAGAGACGTTGCCCACGATTTCCTAACGGTGTCGGTAAATATTGTTGTGCTCCATTTTGATCGTCTGGTAAACGGTTAGAATTCTTTTCTGAAGACGTGCCTTCTAGATATCCATGGTGCTGCCCAAGAACCAAGAAAAAGGTGCTGAAATTTGTTAAACTGTTCTTGCATGCTTGCTTAATGAGTTCATCATATTTGGTTTACCATTTCACTAACGAAGAGTACGTTGAACTGCCTGGCAGTAGCTTTAATAGAAGTGAAAACAGTTTTAAATTCTATGACAGATATATGCACGAGTTCATTTTGTTCCAAGGAAGAAACAGTTAGAAGTTTACCATTATATGCATGCCGTAGAAATTAATGGACTGTTATATGCATGCCATAGAAATTAATGGACTGGGGGTACGTACGTTTTTTATAATCTACCTCAAGCGCTTTCTTGCATTGAATTTCTTTTGAAAAGCATTTGTATTGAGTTTGAATATATATCAACTATCTCAGTAAAAAGTTCAATTTGCTTTGAAAAGGGTTTTACTCATGTTATTTCAACACTCATCCACGCATATAGACTCAGCAAGACCTAAAAGCGTACTGGATATGGTGCAATAGTACCAAAACGTAAAGCATAGACTGGTCAGTCACAACTCACAAGCAACGCAAGGGATGCTAGGGCAAGACTGTCAGTCAGCAGTCAGGCTTCAATGCCACACAACGCATGGAGTGTAGTTGAGTTTCTATGGCAGCAGTCTGCAAAACTCCCATGGAATTTGTACGTACCTAATAAAAGACCAAGGGCGTAGATGATATTATTCTGACTTAAATTCTACGTATTTTTTATGAAGACCACGCCGGAGTTGTAACCCTACCGTTGACTAATGATATTTGGGGTCATATTTCGCACAGAAGAGTTCATGCATCATACCCAAAACTACTACTTTGATTGGGCCGACAAAACTACTACTTTGATTGATATCTTTAGGATCGATACTGGCAATCAGAAAGGGCTGAATGATTATTTCTGAAATTTTCCTCTAAATATCGTTAACCTTTCACTCCAATGGCAATAAAAACCAAAAAGATCATATTACTCCACCTACTTAGATCCCAAAAGCTAAGGAAAGCTATGAAGATCTAAGCACTCACAATGAAATGTACTACAGCTATATATGCAAAACGCGGTACTACCACACCTTTAGATCACCACAGGAAATTCAGCCTAAGAAAAACTAAAAATCTTACAACTTTTACATGGAACTCTAAATGAATTAAACTTTGAACACATCTTATCTAGTATGTTAGAAACTAGATCAAGCAGAAACGTGAGGTTCTTGGACTTGGTTCAAACAATCTGAAGGAAATTGCTCCAAGACCTTAAGAACACCCAAAAATCTAACTTACTTCTTGCTCGTGGGGATCTAACATATGAGGTCTACAAATCTACTCTCACATGTCCTAACAAAATAATCTAGATAAAGATTCAAGCTAAAGCCACCTAGATCACAATTTCAAATTTCTTACTCAAGAATATGAAAACTAAGAAAAGAACAAGTGATAAACACTAAGAAGAAATCAAAGAGTTGATCTATTGTAGTAAAGTAGGTGATTCACGAATACATAGATGGTTATAAGGTGCTCCCAAAGCACCACCCTTACTCAAGCTTTCTCATGTAGGTTGAGGAGGGGGAGAAAAAACTACTCAAGAGTACTTAAACCAAATCTCTCTACCCTAGCTCTCCCCTCTCCTCCCTTATATAACTTGAGCCACTTAGTGGGTCTCAACCCGCTAAGCATAAGGGAAAACCTGTCAACCCCATTAACATGGGTTTTACACACTCACACACGCTTCGCAAAGTGTTTACAAGATTTAATCAGCTAAACCATTAGTGCTTGATCCACTTAGCCATCCTAGTTCACCTTGACCTAAATCGCTTCTCCTTTGGGCCTCTTCGCGCTGTGGTTTCGTTTAAGGCTTAACTCAATATTTTGGTAAACTCTCAAAATAGCCCCAACGAAGCTTCCAGACACATTTCCTTAACTCCATTTTCATCTTCACATCAAAGCATCTCCATATGCTTTAATGTGTAGCCCATTCCACTCAATGACTTAGCCATCAACTCTTCACACGGTCTTCCCCGGATCGTCTCTACTTGCACTGGTCTAAGTCATTTGACACACCACATGCACCAATTTGTCTCTTTATGATCCTTATCTTTTATGTGCTTACCGCTTGAGCCACGTAGCCTCACCCATACTTACTCAATTGTACGGACCTCAACTCTCCCATCTAGTCCCGGTCATTTACCGTCGATCACTAACGTTCTCTAAGCCACCTACCATCCAAAGACCAAGCAACCATATCGAGCATTAGTTTTATACACTTGACTCACGTTAGTCAAAATAATATATCATGCAACACAACACAACCAATCAATGGTACCCATGTCATTCACATACTCAAACCACTCAAGAACATCTCTCACTATTTCCTGGTTGTAGCACCCGAGTTGACCGCTCTCTCCTTGATGATCGGAACGCCCACCGGTCAGTCCACCAACCATTAGCCGGTCTAATTGGCCCAAATCGACTTAAACCCTTTCCAGTAACAAGGATGCCGGTACTACAACCTGGTAATACTGCCATACAAAGCCCAGTCATACCAATCTGTAGTAGTGCCATAGTATTAACTTTGATATTACCAAATCTAGTCACAACTCAATTCCTCAAAAATGATCTCTCTGAAAAATTGCTACCGCCAACTAGGGACGAGTCATACTGCACCGTAGTTGTACCGCTACTCCAACATTGGTACTATCAGCATGCACAGTTGGTGAAGACTGAAGATTTTGACACGACCAGTACTACCGCTGCTGCTAGACCAATACTACCATCTGAAACTGACAGCAAAGCTGAATTTTGCCAACTTTTGCAAAATTAAACACCAACTCCACAAATGTGCCAATTGGTCATCACTAAGTATCTATAGATCTTCTCATATGGTCCTTTAATATTATTTTATCAATTGATTTTGGTAGCAGCTTATTAAACAGTAGAAATCAGGAACGCAATTTGTGCAAAATATTTACAGATTACATCCGTTGATATCAATTTGCTTTCGTCTACGAGTCCACATAATAAAAAAAAATGGAAATGCATTAGAATACTAGAATATGCCTATGCAAAAGTTATACATTCGCTGATATCCACTAAATGCAATAATTTAACCTGAAAGATTCTGGCAATATTTAAGCAAAAGACACTTTTATTTGGTACAATCAATAGAGAAACCTGCTACATACTTTGATCCATCACTAATTAAACCATTGATTCTTTAACAAATTCTTCCACTACTACTCAATGATGCAACCTAACAACCAATCATACGAACCTGATGATGATCAGTACAGAATTCTGTCCTCTCAACTAGCTGATCCCTTATTCTCTGATGAACCTGAAGAATGAATCCAAGTCTTCAAGCACTCATTCCAAAGGTTCATCTAGCTAGCTCAGTGCTACACTCATCACTAACACAGCTCAGTACAACTAGTTACGAATTGTGATCATACAATACTAGATAAGATCAAGAAACATCAGACCGATCTGCTCTAGCTATTCGTTTGACGCTTCTGATCAGAGCTCCAGCCTTTTTCTACCTAAAGTTGGCACCAAATGGAGTCCAGAAGTCGATGGGCACCTTGCTGGCCACCGCGAACGTGCTCGATATCGGGACCAGGCACAGCCCCCGGCCCTTCAGTGATAGCTCGCCGTCCTTGGACTTGTCAGGACTTGAGCTCTGAAATGAACCATACACACATGCATGTAAAGCGATCAGCACACTTGAACAGAGATGATACATCATGTACCATGATCCATCACAATGAAAAGGAGAGCAAGCATGCAGCATCCACACTGACTATACCTTCAAGTGGGGCACTTGATGGCCGTTCTTCAAGTATGGAGCACTAAGGGCCTGCAGAGACAAGCACAAGACAATGTTCAGCCTCTCTGAGTCTTCTGATGATTCATGTGAAGAAACGAGCGATGGAGTTCGTGCTTCAGATGCTATAATTAAAGGTGGGGAATCATGGTGCTTGCACACTTACACCAACTTGGTCGTGGAGGAACTTGATGTACTCGATGGTTTCATGGAGCACCGATGCGGTATCCGTCTGCATGCGCACATACCGAGAAATAAGATTGCGTTTGTATTTGTGTTAGATCTCAAAAGGAGGAGAAAAGGAAGAAGTCTTTTGCAGAGAAGATGTTGATATATAGTTCCAAGCACTAGCTAGTTTGTAATATTGGTTTTGTTAAATATAGTGCACATTAGTCATCAAAAGCCTCCCTCACCTTTCCAAAAGGAGAGACTAGTTGTTGTAGTGCTGTGACCCTGTCCCCGAGCTTCTCCTTCCTAACCTGAAATAATATTGCACATATGCACAACTTTAACAAAGATGCATCTGAGTTTTCATCTAAATAGCATTAAATAATGCATATCTGGTTTAATTAAACCAAATTGATTTGGGAGTGGATAATAGATAGGTGATATATATGTCTACCTTGAAGGTCGGCAATGGCGAGGGCGTCTCGAGTCTCGGTTTCTTGGACGCTGGCGCGCCGTTCGCCTTCTTGGTGATGATTGAGCTAGAGTCTCCTACTCCTTCTAACGCAGTCTATACACACACACACACACACACACACACATATATATAGATAACAGACGTTAATTACAACTAGCCAACTATACATGTATGTTATCCAATGCATATATGCTGCCGTGAATGATTTGTATCGTACAGGTACCGACCTTTAATGCAAGGCTTGCAGCACGCGGCGCCGGCGACGGTTTCGCAGCACGTACGATAGCTTGGTCAGGTTCCGCCGCTGCCATGCCGAACCCGGCGCCAGAAGGGTTCCAGAACGGCGCATCGTTGGTGTACTGCAGTGGCTCCCTGACTCCTGCTGGCGCAAACCTTGCAGCTGCAGGTGTACTCTGGCCCATCTGCTGGTACTGATACTGCTGAAACCCCGGCAAAGCCGGCTTCGCCGTGTGCTCCATGAGGCTTCGGAGCAGCGGCGACTGGAACCCGTACGTCGAGGTCGGAGACAAGAGCAGTTCGGAATTGGATCCGAGGTTGGACAGCAGCTGGTAATGATCCTGCCCGTTGTGGCCGTGCAGCGCTAGGTTATTTGATGAGGGGTTCATCAAGCTTGATACGTTGACGTGGCTCTGGCCAGTTCTTGAGCTCATGTCCGGGTGGCCATCTAGCAGAAACCCATGCAAACTAGCGCCACTGTTCCTGTAAAAACACACACACACACATAGATAGTTCAGCGCCATGTGATACTGGTATGTATATCATCATATGATGGTACTATGAGCTCACGGCAAATTGAGACAAGAGGAGAATCGAACTTACATGAAAGGATGGCTCCAGTCGGTGAAACTGGCCAGGGACGGCTGCGGCACGGCGGCGACGCCTGCCGGATCGGGGATGCTAGTTGGCTCTTGGAAGGTTATCGAGCTGTTGTTTCCGGGCGATTCCGAGGAGGCCGTGGTGGTGCTCTTCGCCTTGCCGCCATCGGCCGCCATGTCATAGCTAGCAGCCAGGGCAGACGACCAGGTGCCGAACGTCCCGGCGAGCTCCGTCGAGCACGTCGCCGCGGGCATCTCCGTGTTCCACCAGATGCCATGAGAGGCAGTGCCGCTGCCGCCAACGCCGCCGTTGTACATGGCCGGAGCAGCGTGCATCATCTCATGATCCCCCATATCGATCTACGTACTGATCTATATACCTCCGTTTCTCGGTTGATTTCTTTGTGTGGTTGGTGTGCGAGAGGAGTAGAGAGAGGTGAGAGGGAGTGGTGAGTGCGTGCTTGTTGGGTGGGCAAGCAGGAAGGGGAAAGGGAGACGGCTGATGAAGCTGAGTGGTAGTGGAAAGATGGGGATGAGTGGTTTGTGTATATATAAACCGTTTGGAAGGAAGGAAAGGAGGGAGAGGAGAATTTTGGCTTTCTGACCGGAGGCTAACCGGCCGAGTCGTTGGCGGTCTTCCGGCATCGCGTCAGGTAATTCTGAAGCGACTGATCATGATCCACTGGTTGTTCAACGACCCAGCAGATCAGTAGAGTACTACATAGCTCTGGCTCTGCATGCACGCGTAAATGTATATATGCAGCTTCTCTTCAGTGGTACTATCTTGTCTTTTAACCTATTAGGGTTGACGTGCAGGCTTGCATGCCCTTGTACACTACCAAAAAACCTTACTGCGGTACGTATTTTCATTTATAGCTACATCTTGTTTAGGGTGCAATCTGAGATTCTGATAGGCTAATTAACATGCATATCCCTAAAAAGGTTTATGTATTGATGCATGCATATATGTATAATTATTGCAAATAAATGAAGATCAGACAAAGGTATTCTCTTTGTTCTAAACAAGTCACACCTAGCTATACTCTACAAATTCCAATTTTCTCTTCTCTCTTGTTCCAGGCAGAGAACTAGATAGAGTTAGCAATTTTGAGATTCTTCCATTTAATATTGGGTACAATAGGACTTCAATAATTGAATTATGCCACCATGTTTCTCACATTCGAATCAGTATATCTTATCTTTTACAAATAAAACAAAGGAATAAAAGAGTATCGAATGAACTCAAAGTAATCAAAGGCATTGACCTTGGAAGGGAAGTTTTGTGATAGCAACAGAGCAAATAAATTACACCACCAAGAGGGAATGTTTGATGATATCACCTAACCATAAAGCGGTAATGAACTAGTAGTAGAACTGTTGCACCTAATTCTTGTCCCAAGAAGTCTAGTTTGCGTGTGCTATAGTCGTCTCTAATTGATCTAATATAATTCTAGGGAATTACTTTCTCACTGGTAATTATTTTTAATCTCATCATCAGCATTATTTTATTGTTCAGCATTTCCGACCACTAGAAGATAAACTCAACGTCACGTTCTGATGCAAATTACATGCATACCCCTGAACTCTACAAATCGTATTTAGTTTATGTTATAGTCACACGGACTACGACCAAGATCTTTACGATCATTACCTAGCCGTTATGACCACCTTTTATGGCCGTACGACCATGTTATAGTGGTTACGATCACCTCTTGTGTCGTTACGACCGCTCAGCTGAATTTCCGACCACACTGTGACCTCTCCGATCACTTCTCGCTGCTCCGGCCACATGGTCGTAAACTTCAGCTGAAGTTACGACCACGCTCATCGCTTCTCGCTGCATTTCCTTCAACAACGGTCGATCATCATAGTCGTAACGCCTTACGACCACGCAGTGATTCTGTCGATCGCTCACTCTTCCTGCGAGACTGTGGTCGTAACTCCTTTACGATCACGTCTCCAGCCCTTGTGGACACCTCTGCTCTCGTTGTCGTCCTCAGCTCTGTGACTGTGGTCGTAACTCCTTACGACCAACAACTTCTGCTCCAGCGAACACCTCCACTCGTCACCCTGGTCGTAACTCCTTTACGACCAGGTCTGCTACTCCCGCGGACACCCTCCGCCCGATCGTCGTGATCGTAACTCCTTTGCAACCACATCTACGAGCCTCTATTCGTCGTGGTCATAACTCCTTTACGACCACATCTGCGAACCCCTGCGATCTCACTGACCACCTGCGACCACACCGGTCGCCTCCCCTGCGATCACACCAACCGCCTCTGACCACACTGGCCACCCACACCGATCGCCTATGACCACGCTGGTCGCCCAAGCTAATCACCTACGACCACGCCAGTCGCTCCATACTCTGCACCTCCTCTGCGACTACGGGCCTGTTCTTTTCTACCGAAGCTAACAGCTTTTTGGTTTTTGCTACAGTACCTACCTTTCAAACGGGGTATTTTCTCAAGACGGAGTCTACAAGTTAATTGTAGTATATGTTAAAAGCCTAACATCTGTATTAACCAAAATCGCAAGCGAGTATCTATCTCTCCATAATCTCTGTCATAAACAGCTAAAATTCAAAAATTTCAGCCAAAAGCCATAAGCCGCAGCCGAGCCAAACATGCCCGACATCGCCTCAACTTGGTGCTCCTGCGACCACACCGGTCACCCTCCTCTCGGCACCCTCTCTGCGACTACATCGCCCCAACTAGGTGCTCTTCCCCCTTCTCCTCTCGGTACAATGGCCTGCCCTTTTATGTTACACGCGATGGCAGCGGAAAGACGAAGTAAACAAGATCAATCGCAGAGAGACACGAGATTTTAACGTGGAAAACCCTCCCAATGCGAGAGGGAAAAAACCACGGGCGCCAGCCAGCAAGCAATCTTCACTATTTCGGGTGAGGTTACAAACGCCGGGGATTACAACTCTAATCTCATCTCCCAAACGGCGGCTTACAGGAAATATATATAACAGGGAAACCCTAATTCGACTAGAATCCATACCGCGGGGGGAGCTTCGCCCCCCCGCACCCCCCAGGCGTCCCTGGGTGCACGGGCTTTGTACAATGGGCCGCTTCAGGACTCCGCTCGACGGGCCTCCGCTACACTCCGTCCAGAAGCTGGCCTAATGATGTATAGAATTTGGATCACAAGTCAACAAACTCCACCTTGAGACAAATTCCTTCCTGTAGCATAAAACAATCCTTCACCCTGAACACAACAAAGAAAGAAATACTTTCGGCGTCACTCAGCCTCTTGGGCTAAGCTGTAATACCAACTAAGCTTGAGCAAAGCTCAAACTTAGCAACAGGAACTGGCTTTGTCAACATATCAGCAGGATTTTCATGAGTGCTAATCTTGCATACCTTTAGCTTACCCTTTGCAACAATATCTCTGACATAATTATATTTAATCTCAATGTGCTTTGTCTTCGCATGAAACATCTGATCTTTAGTGAGATAAATTGCGCTCTGGCTGTCACAAAACAGATTAATGCAAGAATCAACTCCAGCAAGCTCAGCAAACAAACCTTTCAGCCAAACTGACTCTTTACTTGCTTCACAAATAGCCATATATTCTGCTTCAGTGGTGGACAGTGCAACAACATCCTGCAAATGTGCCTTCCAGCTCACAGCACAACCTCCAATGGTAAATACATAACCTGTGAGCGACCTACGCTTATCCAAATCACCAGCATAATCTGAATCAACATAGCCAACAAGTTCCTTTCCAGTCCTGCCAAACTTCAAACAAGCATTTGATGTGCCTCGCATGTACCTGAAAATCCACTGAACGGCCTTCCAATGCTCTTTACCAGGATTAGCCATATATCTACTGACCATACTCATAGCATAAGATAAATCCGGACGAGAGCAAACCATGGCATACATCAAAGACCCAACAGCACTAGCATATGGAACTCTGGACATGTACTCAACCTCCTCATCAGTGCTAGGACATTGTGAAGCTGACAATTTAAAGTGAGGTGCAATGGGAGTACTAACAGGCTTTGAATCATGCATGTTGAAACGATGAAGTACTTTCTGAATATAATTTTGCTGACTAAGAAACAATAAACCAGAAGCACGGTCTCTAGTAATTTCCATACCTAGGATTTTCTTAGCAGCACCAAGATCCTTCATCTCAAATTCACTGCTCAACTGAGCCTTTAATGTAGTGATTTCTTTCTTGCTCTTGGCAGCAATCAGCATGTCATCCACATATAACAGCAAGTATATGGGTGATCCATCAACAAATTTAATGTAGACACAGCTATCATAATCAGATCTTTTAAAGTTATTTGATAACATAAATGAATCAAACTTCTTATACCACTGACGAGGAGACTGTTTCAAACCATATAAGGACTTCTTCAATTTGCAAACATGATCCTCCTTACCAGGCACTATGAACCCTTCTGGCTGGTCCATGTATATCTCCTCCTCAAGATCTCCATGCAAGAATGCTGTCTTCACATCTAGCTGCTCAAGCTCAAGATCACGCATAGCAACAATACTAAAGAATGTACGGATTGAGCTATGCTTCACAACTGGGGAGAACACATCATTGTAATCAACACCAGGAATCTGACTGAAACCTTTAGCTACTAACCTTGCCTTAAATCTTGGAGGCTCACTAGGAGATAGACCCTCCTTTCTCTTGAAGATCCATTTGCAACGCACGGTCTTCTTATTTTTAGGCAAGCGCACCACGTCCCATGTGCCATTTTTCTCCAGGGACTGCATCTCTTCTTGCATAGCTGAGATCCACTTCTCATGATCTCCAGAAACAATGGCTTCAGTGTACGAAACCGGCTCATGAGTGTTCTCCACCTGTTCAGCACAACTAAGAGCATAATGAATCAAATTACACTCTTCAATTAACCTGGATCGAGGAGCACAACTCCTCTTTTCTCTGCGAAGTGCAATAGGCTGATCGTCTTGCTGCAAAACAGGAGATAAGTGCTGAACAGTATCAATAGTATCATCAATAAATTCATCTCCCTGATCATCCTCGTGCTCCACCTGCACGCTCATATTCTGCTGCTCATCATCGGATCTGTCTGGTACAATATCTATGGGTAAACTGTCATTAAACATCACAGATTCATTAAAAACAACACTTCTGCTCATGAAAGTCTTTCTTGTTTCAGGATTCCATAGCTTATATCC
This sequence comes from Dendrocalamus latiflorus, assembly GCA_017311315.1. Lineage (NCBI taxonomy): Eukaryota > Viridiplantae > Streptophyta > Magnoliopsida > Poales > Poaceae > Dendrocalamus > Dendrocalamus latiflorus. Next base: position 35,430,473 of record CM029656.1, on the reverse strand, counting down.
TTTTACTCCAGAACCATAACCAAGAAACAAACACTTAATAGCTCTAGGTTCCAATTTTCCATTATCAACATGAGCATAAGCAGTGCAACCAAAAACTCTCAGCTGTGAATAATCAGCAGATGTACCAGACCATACCTCAATGGGAGTTTTCTTGTTTAGTGGAATAGAAGGCGACCTGTTGATCAAATAGCATGCGGTGTTGGCGGCCTCTGCCCAAAAACGCTTGTTCATCTTTGCGTTGGACAGCATGCAACGAGCCTTCGATATGATGGTTCTGTTCATGCGCTCAGCCACACCATTCTGCTGCGGAGTGTACGGTATGGTGTGATGTCTCACAATGCCTTCCTTCCTGCAATAATCTTTAAACTCATACGAGCAAAATTCACCACCATTATCAGTACGAAGCAGCTTTACCTTTTTCTCAGTTTGCCTTTCTATCATTACTTTCCAATCTCTAAAAGCAGCAAATGTATCATCTTTACCTTTCAGAAAATAAGGCCACACTCTTCTAGAGTAATCATCAATGATAGTAAGCATATAATTTGCACCACCATACGAGGTCTTACGAGAAGGCCCCCACAAATCAGCATGTACATACTCAAGTATACCTTTGGAGCGATGTACCGAGGCATTGAACTTTACCCTCTTGTGCTTACCAAAAATGCAGTGCTCACAGAAGTTCATCTTACTCTGAGTGCAGCCATCCAGCAGGTTCCTCTTCATCAATTCTGCCATACCAAGTTCACTCATGTGTCCAAGACGCTTATGCCAGAGGTTAGTATTATTATCAGAGACAGTAGCAGCCGTAGCCGAAATACGCAATGCACTTCCTCTAAGCACATATAACTTGGCAGAATTCATATCACCAACCATATAAACGAGAGAACCTCTTGATACCTTTAAAACTCCACCTGAAGCGGAGTACTTGTACCCATCATCATCGAGTGTGCTGAGAGAGATGAGATTTCTTGCCATCCTTGGTATATGTCGCACTTTGTCCAGCGTGCGAATCATGCCATCATGTGTCCTGATCTGAACAGATCCAATGCCCACGATCTCACATGGGTTGTCATCTCCCATGCGAACGACATCTCCACTCTGCACAGGCTTATAAGAACTAAACCATTCTCTGTTAATGCAGATATGAAACGAACATGCCGAATCAAGTAACCATTCATCATGACCAGCAACACAACCAGCAAATACGACAAGGCAATCTCCAGAATCATTACTATCAGCACCGGAGACAACAGAGGCATTACCTTCAGATTTATTTTTCTGTTGGTGTGCAGCATTCCTCTTCTCCTTATTCTTTAGCTTATAGCAATCCTCGATGAAGTGGTTCGTTTTCTTGCAGTACTTGCAGAACTTCTTATCCTTGGACTTTGAACGTCCTCTACCGTGTTGGCTCTTGTCGCGATTGTTGTTATCATAGGACTTCTGCTCAGATCTGCCCCTGACCTGCAATGCCTCGCCCTTGGTGGACGACGGCTCACCCTGCACCATACCTTTCATCTTCTCCTTACTCTGGAGCGCCTCATAAACTTCCGCTAGGGTTAGTTCATCACGGCTTAACAATATGGTGTCACGGAAATTTGAATATGAACTAGGCAGTGAGCATAGTAACAAAAGACCTAAATCCTCATCATCAAATTTTACCTCCATGGATAACAGATCGGCCACGATCTCCTTGAAGATTGATATGTGGTTCATCACCGATCCGCCCTCCTGCAACTTGTGCGAGAACAACTTCATCTTCATGTGCATCTTACTGGTAAGGTCTTTTGACATGCAGATCGATTCAAGTTTCAACCAAATTTCTGCAGCAGTTTTCACCTGCAGCACTTCTTGCAAGATATCATTAGAAAGATGAAGTTGAATGAGCGACAGAGCCTTACGATCTTTACGTTTCTCCTCAGGAGTCCATTGATCCTTCTCCTTCTTCCCGAAGCTATCTAGGGCCTCATCCAGATCCTGTGATTGGGCGAGTATCGCCCTCATCTTCACTTGCCACAGCGAGAATCTCGTCTTGTAGTCGAGTAGCGGTAGATCAAACTTCATCGACGCCATCGCGATGCCCGATCGGAAGAACCGAGGCTCTGATACCACTTGTTACACGCGATGGCAGCGGAAAGACGAAGTAAACAAGATCAATCGCAGAGAGACACGAGATTTTAACGTGGAAAACCCTCCCAATGCGAGAGGGAAAAAACCACGGGCGCCAGCCAGCAAGCAATCTTCACTATTTCGGGTGAGGTTACAAACGCCGGGGATTACAACTCTAATCTCATCTCCCAAACGGCGGCTTACAGGAAATATATATAACAGGGAAACCCTAATTCGACTAGAATCCATACCGCGGGGGGGGGCTTCGCCCCCCCGCACCCCCCAGGCGTCCCTGGGTGCACGGGCTTTGTACAATGGGCCGCTTCAGGACTCCGCTCGACGGGCCTCCGCTACACTCCGTCCAGAAGCTGGCCTAATGATGTATAGAATTTGGATCACAAGTCAACATTTTATACCCTGCTTTTTGACCACAGGACGGACTCGACTACAACTCGGACACATAGTCATACTCGATTATGACTATGACTCCAACTTGGCTACGACTATAAAGTGGACTCTAATACGACCACGACCAAACTCGTACACGACCACCAAGTTGTACACGACTACGACTCCTGACTAAAAATAAGATTACAACTCTAACAGTTTATATATAGCATGTTTGTCGATCGTTGTGGTATGATATTTAGTTATAGCTAAATCATATAGTGTTTGAGTGGCAGAATGATGCATATAGAGCTTGATTTATTATAAGACTGAGAGAGCATTCATCTGTATAAATTGTACGTAAGAGCATATTTATCTCGAAGACACACATCAAGTTTATTTTTGCAATTTTTTTTGGAATAAACAGAAGAGCTACACACCTATCTCTCATAAGTTCAATTGGAAAAGTTGATGTGATAGAACTCCTCATATCGCGTTAGGCATCCCCGTGATTTGCCTTGGATCGTTATGATTCTCTCGTACCATTTTGGATTTTTCTCCGTATATTTTAGGCCCTCCCGCTCGACGCGCATCTTTTCCACCCTTGCCGCCACTTGACTGCCATCGTCGTGACTCGTGACGACGTAGAGTCTCAGGCCAGATCTAGCAGCGAGGCCTCCGGAGCAGCGGATTCAGAGGAGAGAAGCTGAGGACGATGGAGAGGCTCCGGATCTGACAAAGATTTGAGGACGGTGGTGACGAGCTCTAACGGTAGAGGGTGAGAGAGGCCTTATATTCCCTTCAGTAGAGTTCAAACCAGCCACTGCATGCTGTATTATTTCTTCTTCTTTAATTTCTCTCCTCCTCGCAAATACTTCCTATTAAGATGCTAGCTAGCACAGTGCAGTATGGCCAAAGTGTACAGCTGCACGCGGCATGCCCACCATGGTCTGGAAACCGTCGTATTCACGGGAAGCATAGAGATCCAACGCGAAAATAAGCTAGTTCATACAGAATTAATTCGCAAATTAAATTAAGCGAAACACTAGCAATATGCCAATACTCATGAAAACATGGAACGGCCTTGATGCTGACGAACCTACTTATCGTAGAACTTGTGTAAAGGAATAACCGAAATTCTATCCCAATTCGCCACTTCTAGACAGGTCATTAATAATACTCCCCTAGTATATATGGTGGCAGAGCTAGCGCGAAGACCCGTTGACGTCATGCTGATGACAGAGGGCGAGCGAGCAACCCGTCAAAAGCGCGGGCCCCGCGGGGGTCGCACGCGTGCCCGGAAAAAGCCAGCCGCCCACTCGCCCCATCCACACACACACCCCATGCCAAAGCCACATCACACACACACTGACTTCCCAACTCCACCGCGCACGCACCTCACATCTGCGCATAAGAGAGGGAAAGGAAGAGAAAAAAAAATAGGAGTGTCTATACACATTTAGCTATTTTTGAGTAAAATTAATCAGATTTTAAGATATTAAATAGAAATCCAACGCTCTAGATCATTTTTTTAAAGGAAGGCTTGTATAGGATCTATTGGATAAAGATCCAACGTCCCAGATCATTTTTTGGATGGGGGTTTATATGAAGTGATCCGTTGGATGAAGATCCAATATCCCAGATTATTTTTTGAAGGGATTGTACAAGAGGATCTGTTAAATTAAGATCCAACGTTTTAAAATCTAATTAATTTTCCTTTAAAAACAGTTGAATATTCAATAGCACTTTTAAAAAAATACACACACCATGCAGCACGCGGGCATGCACTCCACTCCACTCCAGCAGTCGGACACCGAGTCAAAAAAGGCCGGACAAGGACAGCGTTCAGCTAAGCTCGCTCTCGTTTCGGTTGCGCCAAATCCAGTGTCCTACCGTCGCTGCCACGTATCGACAAAGCTTTGACCATCCGACCCAAAGCGAGAAATCATTGGGTTGGGGCTGGGGAGGTCAACTTTCTATTCGTTCCATTCCCCGGCTAAAGCCAGTGCAGCAGCTTCAGATATGAATTAATAAGTGTATGTTCAGATCTCTTTCCCTGCGGCCTGAGTGATCCTTCACCAACAATTTGCAAAACCTGGGGATCATGACCTTCGATCCCCGGTGCGTTTTCGCTGAAGGATTGGTTACTAGCACATGGTGGGATGGTAGATTAGCCCATTCAGCTGGATTAGTGTGTTAGTAGCGTGCAATCAGTGTCCTCTAATCATGAGCACGGAGGTTTATCTCGGCAGTAACTTTCTCCCCTCGATCCATATCGGCCACAAACATACTTAATTTTACTCGCAAAAAGAGGCTGCTCGATCGGGCACGGGTAGCCACGAACTAATAGACTTCCATTCAGCTTCGCTCAAGACGGCTTAGCTTTCTGATTTATTTTTTATTATTCAATAATTTTGTCTTTTCTGATTTTTAGCTATTTTCAATTATTTATTGGTTTTTTTCCGTATTAGTTTGTACTTTTATGATGGGTTAATCTGTTTTTTTCTATTTTTAAAATTTTTAAATTTAATTATGTCAAATAAACTATCATCATATACAGTATAATTTCAGTCAGCTACAACAGTGATTTCCAGCCGTAAGCCGCTGAATCTTCAATTTGTTGGCGGATGACTGGATTGAGTCGTAGATGGCAAGCTGCCGCGAGACGGAGAATTCAGCGAGTTGGTGGTGCGCGAAACGCGGCGCAGGCGTGCGCACGGACGCGGCACGGGGGCTGGCTGGCTAGCTAGCTAGTGCGCGCGGTAGCAGCAGCGCACTGGCACGTACACGGTTGCACGAGAGTTCCCGTCCTGTAACACGTGCCTGCGCCCTCACATGCGCGAGCCGACGACGACGACGCTGAACCGGCCGCGCGTCGGTTCCGGAGGGTTAGGAAACGACGACATCGCATCAGGGAGGGGAACGCGGGGGTCGACGTGGAGGGACGATGGGGCTGCGACTTTTGCGCTGGTAGGCTCGGCGTTGACACGGCAAGGGGGCTACCGGGCTAGAGCTTGGAGCATCTTTATAGGGCTCGGATTATGTTTTTGTTTTTTTTTTGTTAGCTTTTGGTTTCTTTCAAAATTAAAATATACAAGGTAATTTTTTTGAAGTGGATTTTTCAAACGGCCTACAAAGTTTAAAATCATGTAGAGCCCCGAATTTAGAAGGGCTACAGTATTTCAAAAGAACGGCAAAACCCTAATTGGCCTTTGAACCCATTTAATTCCTTTTCTAATCTTGACTTGAGGGCAATAAAAGGGGCTTGTTTTCCTCCGTACGCAGATCTCCACCCTCTCCAAAAAGGTTTTCTCTCTCACCCATCCAATCTCTCTCCTATCCCCCTCTCTCTCTTTCTCTAGGGCAACACAAGCCTGGTGGCCGGCGGCGACGGCGTGGTCAGTGGCAGGCGGCGGCACGGCTGAGGCGTGAGGGCACATGGGCGGTGGCGCGTAAGAGGGCAACGCGTCCACGCAGGCCAGCGTGGCACAGGCTGGCACTGGAGGCGGCGGCACGGCCACATGATAGAGGCAGCGTGACCGCACAGGCACGTGGCGCGTGCGGTCGTTGGCATTACTACAGATCGGCGGCAGCGGTGGTCGGGCGGCCGATTTCCATGACCACGTGATTTGGTTGGCCAGGTGCGCAACCGAATCACACTTCGCATAGTGTCTGTGGGTTCACACAGCGGTTTGTGGTTTGCACGGCCGAACGGCAAGTCACGCGGCCGAATATCGATGCGCACGGCAAAGGCTTAGCGAATGCAAATATCTCCAGTCAAATTTCATACTTGCTCTTTCCATTCTCAAGTAAAATGCCAGTGAAGTAATAGCAACATACATAGGTGAGAGCACTCGTTTTTTTAGCACCGTGGATTGCCACTATTTATGTTATCTTATTTATTCTTCATGTGGCTAGAAGTGGACCGGTCCCATATTTCAAATATTTATTTTAGTTTTTGCTGGTTCTCTAATAAAGTACTCTTAAAGTTTAATTTCCTTGCGATTTCTACTATTGCTTTTATTATTTATTCTTTATTTTGACGATAACGTTTTATAGTAGTATATCATTTTGGTATATGAGGTGCTACAAATCATGTGTGTTGTTCGCGTCAGCTTTTTCGTGTCCACTGTTATCTCAATAAATACAGATAAAAATCATCAGTCGCAGCTAAAAGATATCAACTACAGAAAGAAAAAAAACAGCGTCAATAAGTTTTTAGCTGTTTCGTGGTAGCAATTGGTCAAAGCGTGGCCTGACTTTCGATCGACTCTGGGTCTACTTAGTTTCTCCCGACAGCCGCCGAGATGGGCATGACTCGTTCGAAAACTAGCGTTGGTTGCGTCGATCTCTTTTTTTTCAGCGTAGATAATTGTATAATAATTGATGTAACTATAGCTAGTGTGTGCGCCTAACGCATGTAGTTAGGACTTGGGAGTGATCCGGAGAGAGAATCCTTCCAAGCAATAGGTCAACCATCCAAAGAGTTTGAAACCTCATTCCCACAATATTTAATAAGACCTGGGAACACTTGGGCCTTGTTTGGTTCATGACCAGAAGTTACGTAGCCACAAGTTAGGCGTGCCACAGTTTTTATGTAGCTGTTTGGTTCACTAACGCAACTGTGGCATGCCACACTTTCTTAGCACCCGGCCCCACACATCATAGACTCAGTTTCTTGCCAAACTTTGCCACAAGTGTGGCTTCGATTTTGTTAGCCACACTTTCTGTGGCAGCCACACATTGTCTAAGCTTAGGTATGTCAAGTTTAGGCACCAACCAAACAGGCTCTTGGTATCTCATAAATCTACTATCTGTTGGGTTTGTCTTGATGGTGAGCTACCTTCTACAAGTTATGTGTACTGCGTACGTCATGCACGCTCGTAGAACAGATAACCATAACAAGAAAAGAAATCCAAGTAGTAGACGCTGCTCATCGTTAATTAACGGAAATCAAACAAGAGAGATCTCTTCTGAATAGAGTGACTAATGCAATGCTTTCCTGTATTGTGAACTCTCTTACTTTAATGATGTACTGAGTGTGAAACGGAGGAAAACTCTTTACATCTGGATACCCTTTCCCCTCCATAGTCAACACCCATGGGCCCCAAACTGCACATGCGAACAGCTCAGGTGGGCTCTGACGAAAGCCCAGAGGCCCACACATGCCCCGTGCCTCCCTGACCGCCCGGGCCCGCGCATCGTGATTGTGCCAGGTGTACTGGGCCAGATGGGCCTGTCGAACCAGTGTCTATCGCATTCACAGCCTGGGTGGATGGGTCAAACCCTTTCTTGACCTCTAGCTTTATTTTTTTTTCTCTTCTCCCTTTTCTTTTTGGTTCCATTGGGCAAAGCTTTGTCTCGAAATTCTTGCCGAGTCACCCTCGGATTGCATCAGCTCCTGGGTGCGTTCTTCCCTCTTTGCTGCCGGGAACATTACGTAGATCGCAACACGAAGAACGTTATTTTCAGATCATGTAAGGCTTACACACATCCTCGTCCGAGGTTGCACCATTCGTGGAGACTAAAATGTACGCAAAAGCGGCTACGACGGCGGTGCCGGCGAGCCGTACGTCCGGTCATTCCGGCCGTGATGTCCGCCGCACCATGCAAACCGTATGTCCCTACCGGGTACATTTTACCCGTCCCAAAATGCACCGGACCATGGTGGTGCATGTATAGCTTATTAGGCACCACCAAAAGCATGAACAGGAGGAACACTTGTATAGTTGTATTGTTCCTGTACCATTGCCTTTTGTGAGTTGCTACACAAAGAGGCCGCTAGGTGTTTTTGTGTGCGTTTCATAGCTAGGGCAGTTGTTGGAGCTATCCTTGGGCATGAAATCATTCATGAAATGATGCAAGGTGTCATCTGTTTGATTTGATCCACGCATTTGATGGAGTGCTGGTTGACTCATGAGGTGTACATGTTGACAACAAAACATTGCATCGCATCATTTTGCAACAGTGCTGCTCCATGCTAGTACTAGATAGGTCTGAATTGTAAAACCAAGGTAAGAAGAGACGATGCGCCAAGCCGCCATTGCTCTCCTGAACCTCAAGCGCCGGACTGCCAATTTTCGGTGACAAAGTCAGAAGAGCACGGGGTCTCAGCCTCTCAGGAGGTGCATGTATGGACCGGCCGACCAGGCGACCACTCAATTGGATGCCATCAGCGACCCATGGATGTATGAAACTATGAACTGGCTGCACTTTATGTGAATTATTACGGGTTCAAATAGTCAAAGGGCTCATAAGATCCAACGAGAAGTCTTTTTTCTCAACAAAGGAAGAGGAAAGATCATATGAGAAGTCTTGTTTCAGAAGTGACCGTGTTGTTGCAAGGAATCTCCAGGCATGGCCGGTGTCAGAGGAATCCTCGAGACATGGCGAATTGGCCCGGACTGTGCCATGTGCACTACAGCTTTTGAGAATTTAGCAGATCGAAAAGGATTCGATCGGGGGGGCAGAGTACTGTGCTGGGCTACCACCGAAAGGCTTTGCAGCGAAACATATGGCTCAATCAGCTCCATTAGCCTCTGACCCCGCAGCAACAACGCTGACATACACCGGATCACGCATACTCATTTCCACCCAAAAAGGCTTCAGGCTTTCAGGAATCCATCGCTAACGGGATAAGCCATGTGTGCGCTCGACTAGGTGTTCGATGAAGGCATGAAGCCTCTGGTTAAGTTAGGACTTGGATTTGAACACTACTGCAGATATCACTAGCTCTCCTGCAGTTTGATGGCCGCATGCCCTCTTGTATGCAATGCGAATGTTGTGCAATACAACCTGAAGGCCACCCTGGTCAGGCAGAAGCCAGAGCAGGAACGACCCTCACGGACATGATCGGAGCCGTAAATCACGCTCTGGCCCACAGGCCATGTGTCATCAACTAAGGTTTAGTGCTTGCCTCCTTACTAGCCAAGGATGTAGAGGTACGATCCTATATAACAGATCCTGTTCAGGTAAGGTCGTGCTGCGATGCTCCGGGGCTCCCTTTTCTGCTTCACGTAAACAGCCGAGGCGGTGCTAATGTTCCTTTGTTGTCCGCATGTTGTGTAGTGGGCTTCATGGCCTGTTTTCTTATGTTGTTTACTCCATGAAAAAAGATGAAACTCTATGTTGCAACATGGTTGATCTGATCTACGTTAATCATGAATTGGGGGACTATTGCATTCGACGTCGATTCCATCGTTCCTGTTAGACCATGTGACTAGATCTAAAATATTTTAGTGATGAATAATTGATAATTATTAATTTATGATGATGAATATTTGATGCCATTGCTTATTGTTGTTATGCGAGATGTGTGGCATGTGTGGACTGATGTTGGTCAAGTTAGAACGAACTTGTGCCGGAAAATTGTTCTTCGATCTTTGCATGTGCAGGATGAGTATGGAGACGATTATGGTCAAAGACGAAGTGGACCGGGACTAGAATGGGGAGATTCGAGGTTCGGACAGTCAAGGATGTCACTAGATGGTCGGGCTCATGTTTGGGGTGCATGGAGATCAGAGGTGGATGGTGTGTAGAGAAGCTACGGGAGGTGTGGTCCTGTAGGCTTCGACACGTGATGAGTTGAAAAGTCGGAAGTGTAAAAACTCATGTTAAGAAGGGTTTCGGGTCCCTTGAAAATTAGTGGACCAAAAGTCTGATTGAGGTAAAAAAGGCTTAGGCCCAGTTGGACGAGTTGTATTAGGTTTTGAGTAGAGATTAAATAGGTGTCATAGGGGGTTGTATAAAGTATTTTTTAGGTGTTGGTCGGTACGGGATTGAGGTTGTTGTGTGTTGTTTAGATGGCCTCAGGCCCTTCGTGCCACTTGGGATGGCACACTCACTGGTCCCATCGGTGTGAGCGGCAAGCGTAGATACAAGGCGTCAGGACTCAAGCGTGGAGGCAGGGCACCAGGACTCAGCGCGAAGGATGAGTGTGGAGGCGAGGGTCATTGAGGAGAGCGGCAACGGGGAGGTCGGGGTGTACTAAGCGACGCCGCGGCCAGATAGCTATAGTGGCTTTTATGCATCATGGGACGATGTTCGAGTGGTGCCCTTGCTTTTCCCACAGCATCGACGTAGCGACTAGCGAGGGACGGTGACGCACACTGCTACAGGTACTCTCTGCTATCTCCGCTTTCTCTCTCCACGAGGAACATGTCGAACCTAGCTATAGGGAAACGCATGGCATACTACACTGCCACAGTGCCGCAGCGGGGTGCACTGCTGTGTGCCCTACGTTGTCGCCGTGCCATGCTTGCTTAGGGCCGATGGGCCTATTTCATGCCGTGTCGGCTCTAGCAAACGTGTCATGCCACCCATCATGCCTGCTCAGCAGGCCTAGCATGGCCATACTAAGTGTGCCATGGCGGCCTGACCTGCGCACATTCATACCGTGTCGTGCCTTGGTCTAGTCGTGGCAATGAGTGGTCAGGCTAGAGATGGCAACGGGCATAAACCCGCTGGGTTTTGCTATCCCAAACCCGTGCCCATGAAAGTTGGACGTGCCCGCTAAAAAACCCATGCCCGTGACGGGTGCAAATTTTTGCCTAGACCCATGCCCACTGGGTTAACGGGTACCCATGGGTCGCCCGTCGGGTCAGTAATGCAAGCTGCAACAATGATTAATGGAGAGGAGGAAGAAGTTCACCCGCCATCTTCGTTGGAGCCGGAGGGCAGCGCCATGGCCAAGGGCCTACTACTGTGATGTGCGTTGGCTGCGGCGTGGGGGCGACGGGCTGAACTGGAAGGCGAGGCGACGGCGAGGGCGTGCGGGAGGATGAGCGTGCGGCGATAGTGGCGGGAGCAGGAGCGGGAGCTGCGGGATGGGAGTGCGAGCTTGGAGACTGCCGGAGAAGCACGGAGCGCCAAATGCGCCGCCGCTGCGGCGGCCGTTGAATCGGGGTGGGGACTGGGGAGGAGTGAGTAGTGACCGTGGCGAGTGTTAGCTAGGGTTAGCCGTATGGGTAATGGGGCATTGCCGCATTGCATTTGGGGCTTGGGGCTAAATGGCTAATGGGCTATGGGCTGGGCTGGTTTGCCTAGGAGGCTGGGAGCCTGGATTTATAACTCCTATGGATCGGGTTTATATTACCCATGGGTTTACGGGTTTGGGTACTATAGGAACGTACCCGAACCCGCAGACCCGATGGGTTGGGCTTTTTGCCCATTAAGAGACCCATGAGTTAGGAAATTGACTCAGACCCATGCCCTAATAGAGTAAAAACCCACCGGGTATCGGGTTTCGGGTACCCATTGCCATCTCTAGGTCAGGCATGGAAGGATGAGGAGGAAGTAGTTGAGGAAGGAAGATATTATAGGGCTGCTCTAAATAGTATAAGCTTATAAATTTTGGCCGTGGTTATTGGATTTTGGCTAAAATTGTACTGTAGTGGCTATTAGTTTTCCTAAGTCATTAAATTAAAAGAAATTAAAGAAAAATTTAAAATTTAAAATAGCATTATATCACCACGAACAATGTAAAGAAAAAGAGAAAAATGCAGAAGCAAAAAGGTGAAAAGCAAAAAAAAACCGAATTAGGTAACAACATATTTTAAATAACTTCTGGTTTAAATAAACTAAAAATAAAAAATAGAAACGAAGCCGTTTGAGCGGACCTACGAGGACCATTTCTGCTTCCATTTCTGGTCCTTGCTTTCCTCTCAACGCCTTTCGCATCGGCATAGGAGGCGGCGTGGATGAAGTCACCAGTAAAGATGCACCTTTCTCCTGCAGCCTAGTGACGACTAGGCCAGCTGTGCCGTTACAATTGCCTGTACTCGCTCAAACATCTTTGGATTCCCCTGAGTCGCATAAGCCTACTGCTGTTTCAGTTCATAGCAACTTGAAAATCTGATGTGTGCTTCGATGGATCGTTATGGCGATGCACAGAACAGCGCCTCTGCTCCTGCTTGTTTGGGCTGCCCAGAGAGTCAGTGCAGCTGGTGACCCAGTTCAGAACAATGAATTTGGAGCTGGCACGTACGTACTCTCTGTTAGACGGAGACTGCTCGATTCACGGGCGAAGCTCTCCAAGGAGAAAGAGAAGTAGCACAACAAGTGCGGTTGTTTTACTGCTAGTGAACATATGGCGATTCAAGCTTCCTTGATTACCTTTACAGTCTCCATTGTGAACTAATTAAGATCCATTTGTCCGCCTGAACTCATCACGTAAGAACCATTCCAGTAAGATCTGATTCACGGGCAAATACTGGTAGCACTACACGATGCTGGCAGATCGTGGGGCGTAGCCCGACCGTACGTACGAGAGCAGCAATAATGGTACTTGCCCTGCATGCGAGAACGGGTTGGAGACGGATAGCCGATACCTGACGTGCAAGCGGAGCGGATTTTTTTTTCAAGTTTTACAAACGAATACGGAATAAGTAAATAGGTATATAGCCGGATAGCCTTGCCTTGCTTATTATCCTCTCGTGCCTGTAAGTTGTATTCAGTAAACGGACCAAATCGTGTACCAGTTGCACATTGCACTCACCGACATGTACACATCTCAAAGTTTCATTTTTTATTCGAGGCTACACGAAAATTTTGATTTATCAACAAGTGGATCGGATTTGACTGTTGACATCTACACTGCACAATCTTCAGATGAGCCAGCTCACCCTGTGCGATTCACTCTGCAGACATGGGTAACATCTTTCGGTAAGACGAGACAAAAACGATCGTAAGTTGCCACTGCACGTCCGTATGCTTCTCCTTTCATTTCAGAAGGCTCTTCTCCCCTTCCTCCAGCCCGGCCATGGTGTCATACATGGGCTTATTCATCGTCTCCGGCAGGTATGAGACCAGCAGCCCGCCTATGATGCCCGACGCGCCGAACACCGCGAACGGCACCCTTTCTCCGAGCACCACCACAAGCGGCGCCAGTATGGCCCCCATCTGCGACGCCTGCGACGTGCAACCCAGCGCCGCGTTCCGCACCACCGTCGGGAACAGCTCCGCGGTGTATATGAACAGCAGGTTGTAAGTTGCCGCCATGCCGAAGATCCCCACCACCCCGCACGCCATCCTCACCACCCTGCAGTCCAAGTACATGTGCCCAAGCTCATTTATATGATCTAGAAGGATCGGCCTGACGTCGCATGCTAGTGCAGGAAAGGAATGAAGGTTATCTTAATTAATTACCTCATGACACCGACGCCGGCGATGAGACTGGCGGCGGTGCAGAAGATGCCACTGAGCAGCATCGTGCCAATGCCGAGCGGCTTCCGGCCGAAGTGATCGAGGAGCAGAGCGGTGAGCAGGTAGGCGGGCATCTCGGCGAGCGCGTTGACGAGGACACCGACGTAAAGGTTGGTCTTGAGGTTTACAACGTTAAGGCTCAGCCCGTAGTAAACCACCGAGGCCAGGAGGTTGATGAGCACGGAGAGCACGAGCCGGACCCGCGTCGTGCGTGACCGGAACACGTCCACGATGGAGCCCGACGACGACGACTCCTCCACGTTCTTGCAGTCGTCCCCGTCGTCGTCGAGCTTGAGGGTGACGTCATCCGGGATGTGCCGGCCGTTGGTAGACGCGATGGCGCGCATGATGCGCATGGCGTCGTCGACCCGGCGGCGCACGAGGTACCACCGCGGGGACTCAGAGACAAGCGGCATGACGGCGACGACGAAGACGAGGGAAGGGACGGAGGTGACGACGTAGAGCAGGCGCCAGGAGGACGGGAAGAGCGCGGCGACGCCGGCGAGGGCGGCGATGCCGCCGGAGAAGAAGTAGAATGTGGACATGCCCGCTGCTCCGCGGCGGGAGGGGCCGATGGGCTCGGTGGCGAGGACGAAGGAGCAGAGGCCGACGCTGCCGGTGCTGAAGCCGGTGAGGAGGCGCAGCGCGGCGTAGACCCAGTAGTTGGGGGAGAGCGCGGTGAGGAGGCCGAAGACGGCGTTGAGGACGCAGACCACCTGGAGTGAGCCCTTCCGGCCGAGGAACGAGTCCGAGAGATGTCCGAACACGCCGGCGCCTGCCAAAACAACAAAATCTGTCAGGATCGCGCGCATGCGAGAGGAACAGCACTGACAAATCACAAAATCAAAACAGTATGCTCTAGAGACAATCATTAAGATAACAGTTTTGCTATTGCACAGGCGACTGAAATTTTTTTTATATTTCAGTTACCTGAAATTGCACTTTCAATGAACTAAAATTGCAGCCCCCCTAAAAAAACAGCTGCAACTTTAGGTGATTCAGAGTGCAACTTCAGGTGACCTGAAATTGCACTCTCAATCAACTAAAATTGCAACCCCCTAAAAAAACATGTGCAACTTCAGGTGATTCAAAGTGCAATTTTAGGTGACTGAAAGATAAAAAAATTTCAGTCGCCTGTGCAATAGTCTATCCCTTAAGATAATTATATCACTTCTACATTTATGATCTTTTAAATCGTATATTATTTTCTTCCTTAAATAAATATCTTTCGTATTAATCAACAAGTATATGACTTATTCGTAAAACTCTTTATTCATGTTTTGATGTTATTCTAAGTTATCCCTGGTCTTATATCATTATGTGGGACAATCAGCATATATATTAATTGATGATTATATTTCACGCATCATAGATATGAGATATCAAATCAATAATGTGGACACATGTTAGATAACATAATGTTGGATTGACTCACCATGAGATACTACGAGAATTGTTATATTCTTAAGTATCATCAGCTAGTCTCATACATAGTATATGTAGAATCCTCAAACCTGATATCGTCATTGTTTTCTACATGTGTAATAGTTTAATTAAGGGTTACCAAACACTACTCCGTGACTGGGTGGTCATAAATGTAGCTTTCAGTTTACTATGAAACATGCGGAGGAATATGAGCGATCAAGATGGAATTTGCCCCTCCTATATAACAGGAGAAATATCTCTGAGCTCCCCGATGTGATTGGATTAAGGAAGTGTATGGTCATGCCAAATGTGGTTGAGAAGTCAATCACAAGTAAGTAATCCACTACAGATTTGAGTGAAGGATCGAGCTATCATAGGATAGTGTTGAAGTATAAGTGAATTGCCCATCTTTCCTCATCAGTTTAAGCTTTTGGGTGAACTGGCTAGTATATGAAACTCAATATAGTATTAGAGCCAAGAGGTCTCGAGTTCAAAACCTGGCTGACGCAATTAAAAAAATTAATTGCAGTCCACTTCTATTCCACGTATTAGGCCTAAGGGAGTCTACATGTGAGGGGGTGTTGAAGTATAAGTGAATTGTCCATCTTTCCTCATCAGTTTAAGCTTTTGGGTGAACTGGCTGGTGCATGAAACTCAATAGATAACACGCTTCTCGTCTTGAGTTTGATTGGGTATCATGAGGTAAAGCGATCAATACATAAGCATTATATAAGTTCGTCCGATATAATCTTGATGTATGTTTGGGAGTCGTTATATCCTGGTAGGGACTGCTATCGACTTATGGACCGAAAAGGAGTTTTTGGCCTATGGCCAAATATACATGAATATATAGAGTCACACACGTAATAGGTTAGAATGATAAGGGTTCAGATAATAGTCTCCGAGTGAGATACGATCTCTACTCGTATCAGATAAGGATCCGATTGGAGGCTATATAAGGAAAGGTGCAGGCGCTGAGGGAGGCATTCCAAAATACACCTGTCGAAACCCTAGCCGCCACCTCTCACAACCCCTGCCGTGCGCGCTGGTGCCAGCACGTCGACGCACGGTGTTCCATCTCTGGACATCTGGATCTCGATAGAGACGTTGCTGCAACTATAATGCTGATTGGGACGATCGTGAGGAGGAGACGGTTGGTCGGAGGACAATCGACTTCTACTATACCGACGCGTTGTTCGTTGAATTGGGTGCTTCAACTCTACTACTGTTGTACTGCGTATCTAGTGGTAACAATCTATGATCTCTTAATCATATGATTTTCTGATTTATCTGATAGAAAATTTTAATCCGCGCTAGTGTAGCATATCCTAACAAAAATAACGACGGATCGACCGCATCGACTATTAAGCCGTATTCCAGCCCGAAAAACCAGCCCAACTATTAAAACAGAAAAGGATCAAACTCGCCGCCCCTCTCCCGTGCGCGCTGGCGCCTTGTCCGTTTGTCACGACGGTCGGCCACTTGCCGGATCCGGACGCCGGCAAGCGGCCGATTGATCCCAGGGCCCCAATTTTGGCACGGCCGGAACGGCCACGTATACATGCTATGCAAGCCAATCTATTCCACATGTATGCACGTGTCGTATCACGCCACGCCGTCTTCCCGGACCAATCAACCGCTTCAACCGCTGACGACATCACTGGTTTTGAGATTCCAGAATAAGCATATATGCTTGATTCCAGTAATTCCGAGCTTTCTTCCAAACCTTCCTAATTTTCCTCTAATAATATACATGCCACCCACCTCTGCGTCTGTTAAACTAACAAGCAGATTATGACTAACTGATTATCTAAACACCAATTTGTTAATTTCAATAATAAATACACTGGATCGAAGATGGTTTGAAGTCAACATGCAGCTACTAGTTCAGGATATACCTACTGTGCTTAGCATCTCTTTCAAACAATTTGAAAGCTGCTAGTCACTACTCTCTATTTCGTTATATTTATCTACAGCCTACTATACCCACCATCCCTCTGGATCGAAGACGATTGACTGCGGTTAATTACCACTGCTTAAGTACTAAGCATCACGGACGCTACGTGGTAACAAAACAAAAGGAAAATTCTTCTTAGCTAAACAACTAGATAACCAATTGAGGTTTTGGACTTTGCCATGTGCTTTTTAGATCAGATCAAGCAAACAGATGGCTAGCTCTTCATCGAGCAATGTGAGATAAAGTAATTAAACAGGCTGATCAAGCTTTAGGTCTGTTCTTTTTAACTGAAATTTATGACTTTTGGTTGCGGCTTATGACTTTTGGGCTGTTCGTACCAGAGATTATAGAGTAACAGAAACTCACGAATAGTTTTTGCTGATATAAATGAAGTCAGTACAGTATGTACTACAATTAACTAGAACACCCTCGCGCCGCGTGCAACGAGCGGTCAGCACTGACGCGAGGAGCTAGCTCCGATGTCAATATTGGCACATTCGACGACCTTCGACCGCAACGCCCGCACTGGTACGACCGTTGACAGCGATACCCGCACCGGTATGACTGTCAATCGCGATGCCCGCGCCGGCACGAACGCCAACCTCGACGCACCGTCATCTCGACATCAGTGAGTTAGCCTCTGCACACCCTCCGCGTGAGATCTTTGTATGCATGGGTACAGTCGTCAGCCATAGAGCATCGATCGCTACGCATGTGTGCATTGCACCGAGCCTACGTGAGTCTCTGAGCCGAGCCTCTGGGCCGAACAACACCGACAAATGTTGAGCTTTGTTGCCCATGTCTCCGGCTGGGATTCTACATGGAGCGCGTGCTCCAAAGCTTTCGCCCTACTGTCGGCTGCACCAGCACCCAAGACCACGCCACGGTTGTGACATCAGCGACATCTCCGACCACGTCATGGTCAAGTCTTCGCCGACGACACGACCACCCTGTGGACGACACTTGGGGATGGACCACCCGCCTTTGACTTCTTCTTGGGACTTCGTGCGGTCTCTGTCAAGAACTTCGTGCAGCCGTCGCTAAGGACTTCGCGCAGTCTCCGCCGAACTCCGCGCGGATGTTGCCTCCGACGAACTTCACACGACCTCCGCATGACTTCGCACAGACTCTGCCGAGGACTCCGCGCAGCCTCCACCGAGGACTTCGCACGGTCTCCGCCGAGCTCCGCACGGATGTCGCCTCCGATAGACTTCGCTGAGGACTTCGCACGACAGAGGACATGGATGCCGATGAGGCTCATCGGTGTCAGGGGTGACGCTGGCGAGGGGATGGAGGAGGCGGCGAATAGGGCGGTGGCGGTGGGTAAAATGGGCTAGTGTTAGGGGTGGAGTGAGGCAAGAGAATTTATATAATTGAGAGGGAGAATAAGGTCAATTAAATTTGGATCCAAAAATTTAAAATCTAAGTATTAACTAAAATACCACTTAAGTTTTGTCCAGACAACCCCGAAAATTAAAGCACTGACCGATCATGCATCCGGCGAAGAAGATGGCCTGGACCAGGCCGACCTTGTACCGCTCGCCGCAGACGAGGCCCCACTCGGCCACCGTCGACGAAGCACCGCCGCCGGCCCACTCCCACCCGGTCGCGGCGCCGGCGCAGCGGTCGCCGCACCGGCGGTCCCCCGCGGGGCACACCATGGCCGGCTCGCGGTCGGCGAAGATGATGACCATGGTGTGCAGCGCCTCCAGCGCCCACGCCGCCGAGACCAGCACGAAGTGCCGCAGCTGCCACCGCCCGAACTCGCCCGCGTGCCACGTCAGCGCGTCGTCGATGCTCACGCGCCGCCTCGCTCCACCGCCTCCGCCTGCGCCGGCGGTGAGGAGCGCCTCCGTCGACATGGCCGGCCGCACGCACGTCGCGGAGCGCGTGCGCTGATAATCCGCCCTTCCTTGCCGCTTGTGGCGCGGGGTGTGCGCGCCTCTCTCGCGGTGCGTCTGTGCGCGTGTACTGGGGCAATACGTTCAATCGCGCGTGGTATATATATATCTGTAGGCAGATGAGCGAGGCGAGGCCTGTGTATGCGCACGCATCTATCACGGCATGTTTTTTTTCACGAGTCTATTTTACGGCATATTTCTATCCTACTTACTGCCTACAGTGGTGCAACTCTGGTGCGTCGTATCTGGACAAGTAAAAATCGACATCCCCGTTTCAAAAAGAAAAAAAAAGACATGTATAATAATCAAAACAACCAATGAAGATTGCATCTGGGTCGAGAAATCTCTCGTGCGTGTGTCGTGTGCATTTTATGTGCAACGGTTGATCCATGCCGCTGTGTCACATGTACAATTAAGCGCTACACACCAAGGGAGGCAAGGCAACATAACATGGCCGTGATCGTTACTCGAAAGAGACGGATGGAACACTAACTCATAGGCGAGTAGGACATTCTCCGAGAATCGTCCAGGCATATGTTTCAGTTCCCTATCCTTTCGGATCCCTAGCAATCGCTCTTTCTGCTCGGGTATAAAGCTTGCATTGCCATTTCTTTCAAGAATCGGATGCGATCATTGCAGCTCATGTTGGCACGCGTGGCCAAAATGATACAAACGTCCACTTTTATATGTTTGGTTATCCTTGTAGTGGTGGTTCGAAAGCTAATTTGATCAGCTGATGCTTGATCATATCATACATGCGTGAAACATCTGGCTTGTTCGGTGCTTTGGCAAATGGCAATGTCACGATCCGTAAGGGAGATGTCACAGTACTTTAGACTAAAATTAAACAAGGTTGTTGCTAACATAAGATGTGTCACTGCACGTTAACTTGTCAAGTTGTTCGGTTTCGTTCGTCATTGGCTTGGTTTCTTTTAATTTATTATTTTTCACATCTCAGATCTACGAGAAAGGAAGGTCTACCACAGCCAACAGATATCTATATATCTATTTATTATATTATTAAAACGATAGAAAAAGAAGCCACCATATTTGCTCTCAAGGCCAAGAAATTTTTATGTTAATCGGTAGAAAAGGAAATTTATCTATATAGACAATTG
The DNA here is from genome assembly GCA_017311315.1 of Dendrocalamus latiflorus. Classification (NCBI taxonomy): domain Eukaryota; kingdom Viridiplantae; phylum Streptophyta; class Magnoliopsida; order Poales; family Poaceae; genus Dendrocalamus; species Dendrocalamus latiflorus. The sequence continues at coordinate 35,410,377 of CM029656.1, read as the reverse complement.
TGGTGGGTTCAGATTATAATGATATAGATTAAAAGAAAGAGCCCACATTAAATACAATCCAAAACTAACTAAATTTCGGTATAAAACAAAAAAATTAGTAGCAATTTGATTTTCATACCAATTCCTAAGTAAAATCACTACATAAATATAATTTGGTCAAATATTACCAATTATATATGTGTATGAATTTCAACAAAAAATAACTAAATTTTTGAACAAAAAAATGGTTACGGTACGAATTCCAAAGTAAAACCTTAAATAACTATAACTCAGAATAAAAATAACCAAAATTAGAAATTAGATTTGTATACGAACTCCATTAAAATATAAAATTCCAACTAAAAAATAAAATAAAATAAATAATTTCATTTTGATACAAATTTTAAAATAAAACCCCAAATAATTGTCATTCATAATAAAAATTAAATAAAATTATAAATTTTATTTGTATACAAATTTCAACAAAAAGAACTAAAATTTGAAATAACAATAAAATAAAATTTGCATGTTTATTTTCGTATGAATTCCAAAGCAAAATCTCTAAATAACTAAAATTCAAAATAAATTAAATAAAATTAGCAATTTGATTTTTATACGAACTCTGGTAAAAATATCTAAAATTTTGAATAAAAATAATAATTATAACGATAATAGCACGAATAGTTTCAGAGGAAACCCCGAAAGAGTGTAATGGTGTCGATCTATCCTGCAACACAACACTGACCCATGGGGAAGTGAAGAGCTGAGGCAATAGTAGTGAAGATGAGGACAATGTCATGCTGCTTACCTTACTCCATCGATAAGGACAATGTTATGCTACTCGTCAGAACCATTGAAGAGAAAGCCCAGAGTCGAAAGAGCTAAGGGCTATAACGATGTGTGATGAGCATCAATGCTATTGAAGAAGTCAGTGGCCAAATAGACTCGATGATAGGAAGCCCTACCAGAGATGAGATAAAGTTTTACATTGAAGAAGAGCTATGGACGATATGGCACCATCACATAGCTAGGAGCGTATCATCACTTGTGAGGGATATGGCATCATCGGTGATGGCAAGAAGATTCTTTATATTGTTAGACAGTGACTAAAGTAGAAATGTTGGCATCAGTGAAGATGGGAGGTCATTGCGGTTACTGAGGAAGGCACAATGCTGAGTTAGCTAACATCGAACAAGAGGAGCGATTGACACCGTTGTTAATGAGGAAACCGCAATGTTGAATTGGCCAATGTCAAAGAAAAAGAGCGAATAACACGGGAGAAAATGACACTGAGCATGTATAACATCATACATGTGTATAGACATGCATATATCCGTGCGAATAGAAGTATGGGCGTACAGAAGCAGAGGAGCAAATAACTCAAAGTAGAAATAGCGCAACCATAGGGAATAGACTCAAGGCCATTGGAGATAGCGTGACGGGTGTCCCTAGTAGGGATCGACGACGGTTGCACATGTATACATTTTAATGTCATAACAGCCAGTATTAAGCAATAATTAAAGATAAGTCAAAGATAGGTATGTGGCAAAGTATTGCATTGGAAGGGGTAGTAGCTGAGAGGGCTAATCAAGAATTGGGCTTACTGTTGGAGATTAAAGTAGAAAAGCTATGGCGACCAAAAGAGATAGAAGACACACGGTTCGGTGGGGCAGCCGACGTGTAAGAGAAGATAAATTCAAGATAGATCGCTCATAGTATATCGTTGTATGCATAAGCAAGGTACTCTAATGCCATGTAAACTAATAAGATAATTTGCTGCCACATAGTCAATATATGGTTTGAGATTAAGTAGAGGTACATATGCATGCGTATATTTTGAAAAAGAGTAAATAATGGAGAAAGAATAGAGGCATGAAGCTATATGATCCGTGCATGATTGAGAGTGGTTACATTTATAAAAAACCTAACAACTTATTACGCTCAATGGTTTCCTTCCATCAAAGCTCATACTTCAATTATATTTCTTAAGTTGTATTTTCCTTTAAACTTCTATTGTTATTTTCAATGTTTGTGGTGTCTTAAATCTAAATAGTCTATAAGATATGTAAATATGCTTTTAAGCGTCTAAGTTAGATTACTTGAAACTATAAATTCTAAAACAAATGTAATAACATAAATACATGGACCACCAGCTAGTTTAAACAAAGACACCATGATATTCTCGTGTACAAGTGTTTTATAACAAGTTTTCAAGTTCAGCGAGTATCTAACAGGTATTTTCGCATGAAACTCGAGGTAAGACTAATGATAAGAATTGAATTGTGGTGCACCACGCCGAAAAGCAGGGCGTTTGCAACCATTTGCACCATGTTGCTCGTGAAGTTTTACCTGGTCAGTTCTAGTAATTCTTTAAAGCAGGGCGTTTGCAGCCATTTGCACTACATTTGCATTCGTGAAGTTTACCTAGTCAGTTCTAGTAATTCTTTCCGACGAGTCGTCGATCGATCCGCTGCGCGCGGTCCAGCCCCGCCGGTGTGCGTACATGTCTGTGGCTAGCTAGTAAGTAGTAGCAGAATCATACTTGATGATACTCGTCTGTCGCCGCTGGCGCCACATGTATCATACGCACGCATGTGAAGTGCCTTGTTTCGATTCTCTCGTCAACCAGTACGACGTACGCATGCTCAAACCATGTCCAGGCCTAATCTTGTTCTGATCGCTCACAAGGTTTTGGCATGGTTACCACACGTGTCCAAACGTACATGGGGCACGGGGATAACATGGTACGACTGCTGCCTTGGATCGGTGGCCCAAGGAACCAATCGTATTCTACTGGTGGTATTTCGGCCATTTGTTCACACAAATAGTATTATAACAATTGCTTTAGAATTTAATCCCGGATGTTTATTTTTACAAATCCAATCCCTCTCTTGAGCTTGGCAGGACTCGACAGCCGCACGGTGATTAATTAGTGAACAGTAGTGTTTAATCAGTGCTAATCACATAACATTAGTGCTAATCAGGATAATTCGGCCACCCACCGATTTGTTGCTGCTCGGTAGGTGTTGCTGAGCCCTGGTGGTTGGGCAGGATCTGTCGAGCTACTATAGCGCAGTAGGCGACACGTGTGCCTACCGCGACTGTCGAGCTCAAGAAGAGGGTAAGATTTGTAAAAACAGGCGTCTGGGGATCAAATCTGAAAAAGCGGCGAAGGAGGAAGAAAGGCGGCACGATGTTCACGGCGAGGAGGAAGGTACAGAAGGAGTAGGGCCTCGAGCCCTCGGAGTTTGTGGACACGGTCGCGCAGACGTTCTTCGACCTGGAGAATGGCAACCAGGAGCTCAAGAGCGACCTCAAGGTCCTCTACATCAACTCCGCCTTCCAGTTGGTTGCGGCCGGGAGCAAGAAGGCGGTGGTGATCCACGTGCCGTACAGGCTCCGTAAGGCGTTCAGGAAGATTTGTGTCAGGCCCTTCCGTTGTATTGCTGTAGGCTTGATCTGTGGCTCATGTCCCTGGATCTGCTCAGTGGTGGCGCTTAGACGTCGCATAGTGGTTTCTACAGTGGCGGACATTGCAGGAAGCGGCTCGTCGTGGAGTTCAAGGGTGGCTATGCCATGGCCTTGAGGCGTGCAGGGCCTCGGAGGGTTGGTGGCGGTCTATTTTGTGTGTGGGTAGTGCGTGGGGTGCTGTGGAGGTGCTGGCGAAAACCTTGTCGGTGATCTTGCCGGTCTCGACAACAATGACGCCTTCGGGCGCCATTATCCTTCCTGGAGGTGTGTCGTGGCACTACATAGCTCTCATGTTTACTGATCTCCAGGTGAAAACCTTGCCTCGGTGAGGCGGGCGGCGTCGGCGACTCTCATCGCCTCCTTGGAGACGTCGCCTCGGAGGTCCATCTTCACGCAAAGCAGACCGAAGTTTGGATGGCACAGTCGGATGAGGATAGGGGCTTGGTTGTAAGCAAAGACGGAGAAAAAGTGCTGAAGTTTAGCCTTTCTAGTTTTTTTTTCATAGTCCTTAAGCTATCTTTCCTGTTGTTTTATGCACCTCAGTTTTGAGGCTTTGAGCCTAAGAGCTCATGTAACTTTTGGCTGTATATATCCTTCGTGGATATAGAGGCCGAATTTTATATCCTTTATCTTAAAAAAATGCTAGATGTGTCAACAATTCTACTTTGGCCACCTTTTAGCTTATGACTTGTGGCTTATAGCTTACTCTAAACAAACAAACAAGATGACTTCTTTGTCGTCTTTTTGAAGCGGTTTATCGGGACAGTCTTCTCGAAACGGCTTATCGGCATTCAGTGCGGTTGTACAAGCACTCGTGCTAGGGCCACCATCTAGGCACCAAATCTTGCAAGATTTTGAAGTTGCCCGATTTTGCTTGGACTTAACCTTATATTGAGATTTCTTGACCCCCGATGTTTTTGCTTTAAATTTTTGGAAGAAATAGTTTGCTATAACATCTGAGAACTCATCTAGGGACATATGGCTACCCTTTACCTACAAGCAAGTCATATCCCAATATTTTAAAATTTGCCTGATTTAATGTAATCTTGCTTGTCTTTAAGAAAGGTTACAATTTTGACCAAGATTCATCCGACCTTTGAATGGAATAGGTTTCTGAGATCTTAAGTAAGACGTGTTCAAAGTTTCATCTCCTTTGGTTGAAGATTTTGGGAGTTGCATCATTTTTTATCTTGGCTCAAGTTATTTCTCTGTTCTAGAGACAATGGAGCGGGCAGACCGCCCCTAAGCCAGGTCAAACTGGCCACTAGTGAGACCATTGTGGTTATGCCGGTCAGATCGCCAGTTGCTTGGCAGTCAGACCACACCCTCTGCAACGGTCAGACCGATGAGGTGCTAAAAATCCCTCCCTTAGGTTTTTGAGGGAAAATTTTGAGACACCATTCACCCCCTCTACTGCCATTTGTCGGCCCTACATGTGGTAGCAAAGCCGGCTAGGTCTTCTTCATAGATCTTAACCGGTCTTAGAGTCATGGCATCAGACAAATACTCAACCAAACCACTTGCCTTCGATGAGGTTAACTTTTCTTATTGGAAGCCCCAGATGTCCTCGTACACCCAAGCCTAAGGGCACTCAATTTGGCTCAAAATAAAAAATTCTTATGCTATGTCTGCCGATGATAATCCGGTAAATACTTCGGATGTAAAGGCAAACAGCAAGGCATGAAACTTTCTAATTTAGGGGCTCGGGTAATTTGAGTTTGAGCAAGTAGCTCATTTGGCATCTACTCACGGGATCTGGAAGATTCTCGTTGGCTACCATGAGAGCTCTACTGTGATAAAGGAAGTGAGATAGAACAACTCAAGAAAGGATATTCGAAGATTGAGCAAAAGCATGATAAATCTTTAGATAACTTATGGAGAAGATTTAACAAGATTATCCATAAGTTGTGTACTATTGGCTTGACTTATTCTGACTCTAACAATTCACGCCAACTATTAGGTACACTTGATGCGAAAGTTTGGAGGATGAACATTATTTCCATTAACGACAACACTGTCATAAGTGAGCTTTCTCTGGAAAAGCTCTACTCAAGGTTAAAGATATATGACATTGATTTCGTCTCATGTCTTCCAAAGATAGAGTTGATGGCTCTTATAATCAAAGCTACTCATAGTAGCTCTTTCACCCTTTTGGACTTTGGTTCTTCTGGTTTTTCATTGTCCGCTTTGCATTCTCTAAGTGATGAGCAATTAAAGAGACTTCATGAGGATGATTTAGCACTTCTATCCACTAAATTCACAAGAGCCTATCACAAAGATGAGAATCAGAAAGAGGAGTGATCATTTCACTTTCTGCAAGTGCGATGAGTCGAACCACATTCGGGTCAAATGCCCCAAGCTAAGGACTCTAATATCACTTGTAGGACCGGCAATGACAACAGAGGGGTGGTAAATGTAATTCATGCTCTATCTTTTTACATGCATTTTAATGACTCTATTGTCAAAGGGAGAGAAAGATCGGTAAAAATACATATCTAGAGCATGATTTGAAGTTTTTGTGCGAATTCTTGCTAAGTTGGAGCTTTTATGTTTCGTTGTGATTATCTTGATTTTCTGATCTCTTCTCACTATGACCAATGTCAAATAGAACAATTATTCTTTCGTACAAACGTAGAGTGAGATTTTTTTTTTCAATTTCTTTAGTAGAGTTGAAGCCTTTTTGTAGAAAACTTGCTCTACTAAGTGACTTCACTCCATTTATGACTATTGACTAACATGGTCGTTTTCAATCATTGCAATACTTTTGTGACTATTTTGAGTTTCTCTTTGCAAAATTCTCTCCTTTTTTCTAAAGCCACATCCTATTTGTATTTTTGACAAATTACCAATGGACTCGTCAAGGAGGAGATTGATGGATCATGTATGAAAGTTTAGAATATTGTGTGATAAATCATTACTAAGTTTGTGAAGTTAAAATTTAATTTTTGTAATATTTGTATTTTTAGATGTTTTTTTAGGGAAAATGGTCAGACCGTCGGACGGAATGACTGATATTTTAATAATGGTTGTATATTTCGAGATGAATGTTTTGCTGCCCGGCAGTCAGACCGTCGGCCGATATGGGCCGCGTGCCGGTGCAGCGCACACGCTCTATGACCAGGCCAGCCTTTTTGTGCAGCTTAGCGTTTGGGTAACGTGACAACCTTCCAATTCCAAACATCTTGACGTGTCAGAACCACGTTGTTTGGAGCACATTTAGACGTGCCAGAACCACTTTCCATGTAAACGGATTTAAACTGAACCACTACAGCTCGGCGTATTATTACGTAGTAGCAAAGACTCATTTGGCACGAGCTAGCGTCGTTTGGTTCTGATCACCGGTCGCAAGCAGAGCAACATCAGTACGGCAGGATTCCCAACGCCTTGCCGTACTCGACGACGTCGACGTATATCTCATCCAGGGTCCTGTACTTGAATTCGAACCCGTCCCTGACGAGCTTCTCGGACGAAAGGCAGACTCTGGGCTTCTCAGGAAGGTCACCAAAGCTGCAAAAAAATGAAACACACACATCATCATTATCATCATCAGTGCAAAATGGCTTTTTTTTAAGTAACTTATGACTGAAAAGCACTGTAACTGATAATAACTTATTTAACGTAATTAAATTTAAAAAAATTTAAAAATAGAAAAAATATGTTAGCCTATCACGAACAGTAGAAACGAATATAGGAAAAAAGAACCGATAAAAAAGCTAAAAAAACAGAAAAAGACGAAATTGTTAAGTAGTGAAAATAAATTAGAAGCCAGAAACTAAGCCGTTTTGAGCGGGGTAGCACATAGTTCTGAAGACGATTCGTACCGATAGGTTTTCACGTTGTATTGTGGGTACTTTGCTGCCAGGAAACAGGCGAGCTCCACGACGGTGGTGTCGAGACTGCAGCAGATGTACCTCCCTGAGGCCGACTCCTCCTCGGCCGCGAACATCTCCGCACGGCAGAGATCGTCGACGTGAACCATTGATATGGAACAGGAGGCCACCTGGATGCCTTTCAGGGTGTCGATCATCGTCTCGTCGCCTGAAATTACACACGACGTGCTAACCGCCATATAACATCGGGCAAGAGATGGAAAGAACACGAGAAAATTCAGAAGATTTTTTCTGCATCTTTCAGGCAGTTCAGTTAAAGTTACTACCGAGCTTTAAAAAAAAACGATGCCCAACACTCGTGCTCCTCACCGGATAGAAGGGAGAGGCTAGCGGCGACGCTCGTGTTGACCTTCGGAGCCGGTGCCACACCCACCGTGAGGACTGGGCACAAGGTGACCAGGCTGATGTTGTTCTCCTGCGCGAACCTGCATGCTTCCTTCTCTGAAAGCACCTTTGAGACAGGGTATGCCTGCAACGAAACGCGGCACATCGCTTGAGACGGTAGATAATTGTACGAGACTGGCCCTGTCTGAACATGCCTATGTACCCAAACTGGTGACTTCTTATCGGCTTTGAGGTGCTCGACGTCGGACCAGGACTCCTCGTCCAGCACTTGGCCGTCGCCTTGCAGCGGCCTGCTGGTGACTGCGGCCGCTGATGATGTCAGGATCACGCGCTTCACCGTCCCCGCTTTCACGCACGAGCTCATCACGTTGAGAGTTCCTCGGACAGCAGTCTCAATCACTTCTTTCTGCCGTCGCCAAAGGAAGTAAAAGCAGTTTGTCAATGGGAGGCCTCAGAGTGTGTGACAACTTATTTTCAAAAAAAAGAGTGACAACTTGAAGAATGCATGCGAACCACCAGACCAACAACACAACAATGATGTTAAAATCAACCTCAGGATTCTCTGACTGGAGGTTCACCGGAGCGGCGATGAGGAAGGCGTAGTCGCAGCCGGCAACTGCTTCGTCAAAGCTGCCTTCTTCGTCCAAGTCGGCGCGGAGGACCTTCAAAGGGCCACGTGCTTGCAAGTCCTTGAGTGGGAGTTCTTCTCCATGTCATCTGGGATTCAAAATCACAATGCCTAGCAGTTTCAGGCTAGTTCATATTGCCTTTTAGTTTTAGCTTTTGAATAGTAACAGTTTGTAAAAAATTTGTAGAAATATATACTCACGTGCGATTTTGGCTGATATAAATGAGGTCACTACGGTATGTACTACAAATCTACAATCGACTATAGACCTCACCTTAAAAGACACTCTATTTGAAAGTTAGATATTGTAGAAAAATAGTTTTTAGAAGTTAATACCAGTCTTTCAGATATGAAACCAATCCCTGTAAATTCTTAGCATGCGTTCTCTTGGATCATAACAACTCGCAACAGCTGAAGCATAGGTCCGAGACGCAAAAGCCATAAGCATTTCAGTTATTTTTATAAAAAAGCCATAAGCTTAAGATTGGAACATTTAAGATTCTTTCTTTGCTTCCTGATGTAGCTAAACTAAGATTACTCAACATTCATTGTGGTTAAGCAGATTCTTGCAGGATCTGCTGTTCACACGTGTGTTCCGGCTGAATCTACTAAAGTAAGCACAATTATAAACTGAAAACATCTTTTAGCTGTCCATTCTGCAAAACTGAAGATTTGACCGGCTCAATGAACGGAAAAGCACGAAGCATTGAACTGGAAATATAAGAATCGCACCGGGGTTTCTGACTGTCGTCTTGACAGCATATCCCTTCTCCAGCAGCATCTTGATGAGTGCTGAAGCGATGTACCCATTCCCTCCGGTGACGCAGGCCGTCCTGCTTTCAGCCGCCGACATTGCCAGTCACTACCTCTAGCTCCTGACAAGACAACAGAATTTAGGCAATGGGGAGTGGTGGTTCAGAGCTTCTGGCTGTCAAGAGCCTGCATTATATACAGACAAGTAGTATGCAGGCGAGTAGATGGTAAAATTAAATACGCTACGAAAAGACCAAGGATTTTTATTGACCATGATATGTAGAATGTACTTAAGACGTAGTAGCTGCCTGCCTAGCTCGTGGTTGATCGGTAGATAGGTTAGTACCCACGAGCTCGACTGCGAGCAATTGACCATGAAGGGTTGGGGCTTGGTTCACCTGTAGGTCAATGTCAGTACACAGATGAGTTTTATATAGACATTGGACAATGACAACCATCAATAGTACCAACCGCTATGAACAAAGATACTCAGATCATGTGGTTGTCACCCAGAACGTGTGATGCATAATTGCATTCGGCATACCAAATATGATCGCCTCATGCATTCTTCATCCAATTGGACGGATAGCGATTTCTCACATAATATAGGTATCTTCTTTTCAACTTTTAAAAACTGTTTTCAACTTTTCTACAATAATTAACTTTCAAACATAATATCTTTTTAAAACAGGATCTACAAATTGATTATAATACACATTATAACGACTTCATTTATATATCGGCCAAAACCTCGCACAAATTTCTGTTACTTCACACTCTCTTACGAATAGACCAAAAGCCATAAACTACAATAAAAGCTATAAGCCCTGTTTTTTCAGCTTTTTACAGTAACTAGCTTTTAAACGAAGTATTTTCCAAGATAATGTCTACTAATTAATTATAATACATACTTTACTGACTTCATTTATATCGGCAAAAACCGCACGTGGGTTTCTGTTACTATGTAATCTCTCATACAAACAGCCTAAAAACCACAAGTCGCAGCCAAAAACCACAAACCGCAGCAAAAAAGAACAGGCGGCTAGAAGGAAAACGGAAAGAAAAAAAACCTTAGAACTCAAAAGTGCAAGAACACATAACGGGTGGCTCCCCCTCCCACATGCCGACGAGGAGGCCATCGGAGCTGGGGAAGCTTCGGACTTCGGCCTTCGGCGGAGAACCGTGTCCAGCTATCTTGACAAACAGTAGAAATGTAGAGTAGTGAATAGAGGTGCACAACATATCGCTTAGTGCGATGCAAACACTGGGTGTCTGGGTCATGGTCTCCTCGAGGAGCATGTGACGTAAACCATACGTCACACTAAATGGAGCTCCATTCTTCCCACAAAATAATTAGAACTTGGAAAATAAGCTTAGTGTAAAATACATCTCATGTGGAAACAGATGTGATGAAAAAAAATCGTTACAAAAGTCAAAAATTTTGCCAGTAAGCCACAGGAATTGCAAAGAAGCAAGTACGAGCCCCTCATTTCCACGCCTTCCGCCCCCTGAATTGCTTTCCCGAGCGCTTTTGCTGTTTCTTTTTCTCCTGGCGAGAACGCGCTGCCTTTGCTCTACTTGCGGCGAGAGGCATCCTCTTCTTGTGTTGTTTCTGCCTATTGCTAAGGCCACCAGTCTAAAAGGCCACAGTAAAAAGCATGTAAATGTAATCAGACAAGGAATAAAACCAAAACAAACCAGGAAGAGATAAGGTTGCTTATACCAGAATGGCACGAGATCCCATTTTGACCACACACAACCATGTAGCCGAGGATCAAATAAGGAAATAAGTCTTATCAGGTTACCTTTTTCTGTTTCACAGCTGTTCTTGCTTGGTATTTTCCTCTATCCTCTCTTCCAGCTTTCACCAATTCTAATCTTTCTTCTTTCGTAAGCTTTCTTTTGATGTGAGCCTACATAAAAAGTTCATGGAAGTGTGTGTCAGGCTGTCACAGTGTGTGTGTGTTAGAGAGAGAGAGAGAGAGAGAGAGAGAGAGAGAGAGAGAGAGAGAGAGAGAGCACCTCGAGCTGAGATGGATCAACCCGTTTCATACTAAGCTGATCAGAAGAAGGAATTTTAAAGGTTACTGATTTTGTGCCACCACCCTTGCTTAGTCCATGTTGAGCCAAAGCCAGCTTTGCCTCTTTCTTTGCCTAAAACTCAACAATTTCAGTAAAATGTCCATCTAAGAACAATAGAAGCGCAATTTAGTTTTAGCCATAACTTCTCTCTTTCCATAAACATGCAGAACTGAACAGCTTGAACCAGAACTTCAATTGAACGACAAGGTATCACGAAAATGGAGAATTGGAGATCTATTAACTATCTGAAATTCACATACCTTGAGGTCTTTGATACGCTTAAAGTCTTCATCAGAGAAAATTTTACCAGCTTCATCTGATGAACCTTCAGCCTTCTTGGCTCCTGCTAATCTCTTCAGAGCTCGAAGGCTTGCATCTGCAGCATTAAGTTGCCCAATATAATCACTTAACTTCCTCTTCTGCACTTTAGACCTGCTGTCTTTTGGCTTATCCTCCTCATCACTGTCTTCATCCTGGTCTGAGCCTTCATTCCCTGAATCATTTAGGCTTTCATTGAGTTCCTCCTCGTCATCTTTATCCTCATCAGATACATCGGTATCACCATCCATATCAGAGTCATCTTCTAGTTCATCATCGTTTTCATCACTGTAATGTTCGGAGTTATCTTGATCCTCATCTACTTCCTCCGTATCGACTTCTTCCCCAGATACTTCGTCTTCCTCTTTGTTATCTTCATTGGCATCGAGTTTGTTTGCTTCAGATGGACCCTCCAAACTTCGTTGAGTACCATGTGCAGATGGCAACTCTTTCTCATCATCAGAGTCGTCATCTGAACCTTCCCCTTCCGATGAAATGTCTTCATCTAGCAACTCAGCTCCAGGCACATCGCTAGCAACAGTGGCTTCTCCAAATGCCTTTGGACGAGCCTTTGGATCAACAGGACGGCCACGATCTTTCTTGACTAACAATGAAGGACATATCTGAATTCAAATCAAAAGAAAGTTTAGCTAACTGGAATTTTAAGAGTCAAAATAATCATAGAATCTGCAAGAAGAAAAGAGCTTACCTCCCTGAACAGCGTGACAAGTGAACGAGCGGCAATGGAAACAGCTTTCTCGTGGGACTTTTTGTATAAAACAAGATCACGAAGTAGATCCTCATTCATCATCTGCAGGTTTAACGGAGAATTAAGGGAAGTTAGATAAGTCCAACAAAGAGGCCAAGAGTATCTTCCTGGATATTCTAGAATCCACAGAATACCCAAGGTACACAAGTGTACATGTGTGTTCTACATGCATGAAGGAACATCATGAATGAAACCTTTCAAACTCAAGATCGACAATAATGACGGACTAACACTAAAGGCTAAACTACTTAGTACTGCAAGCCAAGTTTATTCCTCTTCAAGTTAAATGCTTTAAACTTGTAGTGACACAACTATCACAATCTTTTCAGTCTAAGATCGACAAATAAACAAAACCAACCATTTAAGATTAGTTTTAAAAAATGATCAAAGCATGCTCCATGTTCCCTCAACTTGATGCATCCTGGGTGGTAGGTAACATAAGAAACATGGCCACCGTAATAACTAAACTTCAGTAAATCCAGTGCATTTAAGGGATGTCTAGTTAGTAGCACTGCATGTAAGAGTACAGTTTGAGATATCATAGAAGAGCAGGTTAAGTACCAAAGGCATTCGCATGCAGATCTCTCTCACAACATTCAAGCCAACAGCAATAGCCTAAAAAGAGACAGTTAGTCAGACATATGCTCACGTTAGTTTGGAATACATACGTACGTACATACATATATACATATAGGAAAATGGTTCTATACTTCTGGGAGTACATACTCCCACTTCTAATATATCTTTTTAATGGTGTTGTTATATCTCTTTAACTATTTAAGTATATTCTAATAATGATTATAAGCCCTGATGCCGTTTTGCAGAGTGCTGCCTCGGTGGTGTCGGATCATTGTCCCCTTGTTCTCGGTTTGAAGGTCAGCACTCCAGGCAAGCGGAGGTTCCATTTTGAAAGTTTCTGGACAAAAATACCAGGCTTCAAAGAGGCTGTACAGCAAAACTGGGATGCTTCCGTGCCTTCTTCATGTGCGGTGGAGCGTCTTTTTCTAAAGCTGCGACGCCTAAGCAGTGGTCTTCAAAGATGGAGCCAACGTAAGGTGGGTAATATCAAACTGCAGCTGGACTTGGCAAAGGAAATCCTTCATCGTCTGGAAATTGCAAGGGATTCTAGGGATCTGTCTCTAGGTGAGGAAGGGCTGCGCAAGAAATTGAAACTCCATTGTCTAGGTCTGGCTTCCCTCGAGCGCACTATTGCGCGGTTGCGTTCTAGAATTCTCTACCTGCGTGAGGGAGACGCAAACACATCCTTTTTTCACCAGCAGGCCAAATTTAGGAAGAAGAAGAATTTCATTGCTAAACTTCTTGTGGATGACAGGCTGGCTGTGTCTCAGGAGGAGAAACATGAGGCTGTGTTGAATTATTATGAAAATCTGCTCGGTACAGCTGAGCAAAGGGAATCCACCATTGATCTCTCTGTTCTTGGGATAATTCAGCACGATCTCTCTTCCCTTGATGATCCATTTACAGAGGAAGAGGTCTGGTCAACTGTTAAGGGCCTGCCACTTGATAAATCACCTGGCCCTGACGGCTTTACTGGTCGTTTTTATAAATCCTGCTGGAGTATTATTAAGGAGGATGTATTGCAGGCTCTTCTGGTGATCCAGCATGGTCACGTGTTTAGATTTAAACTCCTCAACTCAGCCTTTATCACCCTCCTCCCCAAAAAACCAGATGCTCTTGAAGTGAAGGATTATCGGCCCATTAGCTTAATACATAGTTTTGCCAAATTGGTGACAAAAATCTTGGCCAACCGCCTTGCTCCGCTGCTGCCAAACTTGGTCTGTGCAAACCAGAGTGCTTTTATTAGAGGGAGAAATATCCATGATAACTTTCTCTTTGTGCAGCAGATGGTAAGAGCCTTGCACCAGAAAAAGGAGGCGCATATCCTTCTCAAGCTGGATATCTCCAAAGCTTTTGATTCAGTCTATTGGTCTTTCTTGCTGGAGGTCCTGCAATATTTAGGTTTTGGGCAGTGGTGGTGTAATCTCTTATGCCTGATCCTCTCTACTTCATCCACCCGGGTTATTGTGAATGGAGAGCCTGGTGATACTATTTTACATCGTCGCGGATTGCGGCAAGGAGATCCACTCTCCCCGATGTTATTTATTCTTGTGATGAGTGTGCTGAATTCATTGGTCGAGTTTGCTACAAGGGAACAACTGTTGCAGCCACTTGCAGTACAGCAGGCGAAGCATAGAATTTCCTTTTATGCAGATGATGCAGTGATTTTTTTGAGGCCCTCTTGCACCGATCTGCAGACCTTTAAATTCATCCTTGATCTTTTTGGGCAAGCCTCGGGCCTCAGAACCAACCTGTCAAAAAGTTCAGCTTCTCCAATCCACTGCTCAGTTGATGATCTACTTCATACTTCAGACATCCTATCTTGTGCTATCAAGGATTTCCCCTGTGTTTATCTGGGTATTCCGTTGTCAACACGTAAGCCTACCAAAACCGAGCTTTTACCTTTAATTGATAAGGTCGCTGACCATCTCCCTGGTTGGAAAGCTTCCCTGATGAACAGGGCAGGGCGTTTGGTTATAGTCAGAGTGGTCTTGACGGCCACTCCTATTTATCTTATGATTGCCCTTGATCTCCCAAAGTGGGTGATTAGAGCAATTGACAAGAAGCATCGAGGTTTCCTTTGGAAAGGTCAAGAACAAGCAAATGGTGGAAATTGTCTGGTGTCATGGAAAAAGGTCCAGCAGCCTTTGGAATATGGAGGTTTGGGTATTCATAATCTTGAAACTCTTGGTTGGGCTTTAAGAATTCGTTGGCTTTGGGCCCAGAAAACTGATCCTACTAGACCTTGGAATGGACTCCCTGTCCAAGTTCCAGGAAACGCCCAGGCTATGTTTTCTTTGGCTATGGAATCTTTGGTGGGAGATGGTGAGTCAACTTACTTCTGGATAGATCGCTGGCTTAATGGCAAGACCGTGGCAGAATTGGCACCAAAATTGTTCAAGTTGATTCCTAAAAGAGTAATGAAACAACGAACAGTTGCTCAAGCACTTCAAAACAGTAGGTGGGTGCATGATATTAAAGGAGCTTTGTCTGTTCAGGTTCTTTGTAAATATTTGATGATCTGGAACTTGGTGGATAATCTTTCTCTTCTCCCTGATGTCCAAGATCAGCATCGCTGGAAGTTGACTCAATCAGGCATTTATAGTAGCAAATCAGCCTATGCTGCATTCTTCATAGGAACTATCAAGTTCTCCCCATGGAGGAGGATCTGGAAGAGCTGGGCGCCGCTGAGATGCAAGTTTTTTATGTGGTTAGCCTTCAACAATCGGGTTTGGACTGCAGATCGTTTGCAAAACGTGGATTGCCTCATCCGGATGTTTGCCCTTTTTGTGACCAATCTGGAGAGACTATCCAACATTTGCTCATCTCATGTGTCTTTACCCGGCAAGTGTGGTTCTTGATCCTGCAGTGTCTGAATCTGGACGCTGTCGCTCCCTTGCCAGCAGATGTTCACTTCTCTAGCTGGTGGAGGAAGGCTATGAGAGGAGTCCCTAAGGAGATACACAAAGGGTTGAATTCGCTCATCATTTTAGTATCCTGAGAGGTTTGGAAACACCGAAATTTGTGCGTGTTTGAAGGAGCGACACCTAACAGTAATTTGCTTCTTCAAACCGTGGGAGAGGAATGTGCTGCGTGGTGCATGGCCGGTGCTTCTAAACTCAATGAGTTGTTCATGAGATCGCTGCCCCAAGGTGCTTAGGCTCTAGGGATCCTTGGTCTTGTTCTGGTCATGTCTTTTTTTGCTCCAGCCCATGGAGTTCTTAGTGGTTTTTGTGTTTGGGGTGTGTGGGAGGTGGCCTTTCTTGAGTTGGGTTTTGTTGACTCGACTCTTTGTACACTTTGTACTTTTCTCTCTCAATGAAATGACACGCAGCTCTCCTGCGTCGTTCGAGAAAAAAAATAATGATTATAAGATACTCCAAAGTGAGTTCCACGAAAAATTTCATGAAAATCCAATTTTTATAGCATAATGTGCGTATGTACTCCTTTTATACATGAATAAGTGTATATAGCAAAAATAAAGGGTTTCGATGAAAAATTTTCAACCAAGTCGCATTGGAGCATCTTAAAATCTTTGAATTGTTATATTTTTTCAAATCTTAAAACAATGTTGAAAATCTTTGAATTCGAGTATATTTTTTGAAAGATATATGTTTCATTTGAATTGTTATAGATAGGTATATAACCTAAAACTGAAATTTTCGAAAAATATACCCGAATTTGGGTTGAATTTGCATATATACATACACACACGCACACGCTTATGTATGTATGTAGTGTATGTATATCTATATATGTATATGTGTATATGTGTGTATAAACACTGAATAAGCGTCATGCAAACCTCAGGACGAGAACGATCATGCACAAATTGATTTACTATCTGCTTGAACAGTGGTTCAACAGCATCGGGAGGAACCTGAAATTGAAACACATTAATTTAGTTGTATTTCAAGAAAGCAATAGAAATGACATCATTAGTTACAAAATACAGGGGGAAAAGTAAGAGGTAGTGCAACCATATCATGGCAAGCCTGTACTGCTGCAGCAAGTAGAGTTGTCACATCTCGTTGATGAGGCTGCATCACAAAAGGGTGCAGAAATTATGACCGAAGTCAGCACAAATAAACTAGCCATTTTTCAAAGGTTGATGAAAGACAAGCATATACTAAGTTAAATAACATACTTGAACATATCTTTGAAGATATGGATAGAAGTTCAACAAAACCAAGTGATGCAGTCCAATAGTCCTCGCTATAACCTTTAACATCATCATCCTTACCTGCAAGTGTGCAATGGTTTTTTCTTTAAACTTGAATGTTTGATGTTTATTAAAAAAAAAGGTGGAAAAAAGCTTGGCTATGTTAGAGCATACAATTGCATACTAAAGATGGCAAGGTTGATACAATGGTAAGCATATCAAAGCAGAACAGGCTGAAAAATAGGAGAATGAGAGCTAGCAATCTTAACCATTGGATGAAATCTATGTCGCTCACAACAGGCATTAAAGCAACCATTTTTAAGAAAACCCTTTGAATTATTCCACGTAATATTCCCGCCCTTCCACCACCTAGTGAGATGTGCAACCCACCTTGATGTAAACCATCCAAATCTGATCCAATGGTTGAGATTTGAATTCTTATTCTCCTATTTTAAGGATAGTCCGTACTAGATACGCTCCACTAAAGCTTTAGCAAAAAGGTAAAAGTAACAAGTGATGATAGCCGTAAGGGAACTTTCTAAAAAAATTTGCTGCAAGTATTAATGTAGAAAGAATGAGGACAACCTCAAATCGCTCATTGCATTTCTGCAGCCGAGAGAAGAGCTTCTCAGCAAAACCCTGCAAGCCCAAAAAAAGAGTTTCAGCATAACAGAAGGGTGCATTTCATCAATAGCAAGAAGTGGATGTGGCATCTAAATTCCAAGGTGATAACATCATGAACAATTATGACGTTACTCCACCTGGGGATCCTTTAAATATGTAAGTGGTGAATAGTAGCTGGAGCCAGTCTCCTCAGTGGATTTACGTTGTTGCCTTTTCATACTACGAATTGCGCGCTGTAATTTAGCTTTCTTCTTTTTCTTACTAGCAGCAGTGCCCTTGTGATTTGCCTGAGAAAGCAACACCAACAAGTCATAATAAATCAGAAGAGACAGATGAAAACAGGAATATGTAAGATACTATCAATAAAGACACAAAGCTGAAACATCCAAATCACCTTGTAAACATCCTCTTTACTAAGAATAACTTGTGGGTCTTGATTTGCTTCATCTTCACTGCTTGATGCATCGCTATCATCTGCTTGTTCAACATTTTCATACCCAAGGAGGAATGAAATAGCGGCTATCATAATCCTGCAAGTAAAAAAGAATCTTTTAGATGAGAAGCAACCAATAGCAAACACCAGTATTTTCTTGCAGCATGCACCTAGAAGAAGGATGGAAACAAGCATCGCATATAGCATTTGTCGTGCGGTCATCAAACCAGACCCTCCGACGGTGAAGATCACACAGAATAGTAAAAGCCCTCTTTGCTCTCAATTCTTCCTCACCCTGAGGAACAGGACACATAATTAGATGAGATCCGGAAAAAGGATTTCAAATGTATACTTTCCAAATGTATACTTATTAGCCACTCACTATGTTAAACCCAATAATACTAACCAATGCAAGTGCGAGATGTTGCAAACCTGTAAGAATGTAAAAAGAATGTTTTGCAGTTTACGATTCTTGGCTTCATTCTTGTGCTTCTGATTCATCCTCCTGATACTGTGTACAATGTGTGAAAATGCAAGTTTTTTGACAGCTCGATCTCCAATAACTTGAAGTTCCATAAATAACTCCATTGTGTCTTCCAGATCAACAATCTAAACATTTTTTTAAAAAAAATAAGGCATATGAAGTCATAAGATTTCAATTGATCACAACATGTGAAAGTCTGAGGAACCCTAAAGAGTGTTCCGTTAACCAGTGAAGAATGAAGTTACAAGGGGGGAAAATTCTTTTCACTTGGCTGAAAACCCATCTTCCAAAATTTTGGTTCTTTGTGATAAGGTTAAAGATTGTTACCTCCATTCCCACCACCTAGTCGAACGAGGGTACCCAATACCATGAACCGGCATTTGGTACCATAAAAGTCTAGCAAAAGTTGCTTATGACTAGCTGATTATAATAGAGCCCAGCCCTAAAATTTTTATCAAAGAAAAAACTCTATTAATGTGATTTGCACTATCTAACCCCCCATGACCAAACAAAAACACCTCTAAAACATTCACTACCACAAAGAGTCCTTTTTCAAAATATATATAAATAAGAGTAAAGTCCATTACCGGTCCTTAAAATTTTTATGCTGTGTCATCCCGGTCCATCAACTTTTAAAGTATATCATCTCGGTCCTTAAACTTTCAAAGTGTGGCAATTTCTTTTGAAAGTCTATGGACCGGGATGACACAGCATAAAAAGTTCACTGCTACAACTACATAGGATATTGCCACACTTTGAAAGTTTAAGGACCGGGATGACATACTTTAAAAGTTTATGGACCGGGATGACACAGCATAAAAAGTTTAAGGACCGGTAATGAACTTTACTCTATAAATAACATGCAAGAACTAGGACCAACATGATGCAGTTACATTTCCTAATAGGAACTATACATCATCAAATTCCAAAAACAACCCCGAAATTAAGATCCTATCAAAACAATGCTGATTACAATCCAGGTCAAGTTTGAAACTTTTCATTGAGAGGAAGGAAAATATCCTGAGCTTCAATCATTTTGTAGCATCAACATGACGTCGTAAACAATGCAAAGCCCATCAGCCTAATTTTCTGGAATCCTTCAACTAATCCAACCAGAATATCCATATCTTCTGTGCGGTTTGAACAAGCCAAACAAGAACATCTAACACAACATGCGAAAATCTTCCCACCTATCCTTAACCACAACAAACCGACCCCACACCTTTGGATAAAAATACATACCAAGAGCTCAGTGCAACTAATAATCTTCTAATTCTCATAGATTCATCATACAATTCAAACAACGGTAATACCCCCAAACTAAAGCGCACCCAATTTCAGCAAACCCGAATGACCCAATTTCAGCAAACCCGAATGAAACTTACTCCACATCACAGCAAGTACTTTTCGTTCCATCCCCATCCAATTCAAACAAAATTTTATCTGAGACCAACAAATGAACTAAACAGGCGTCACCTTTCGATTCACTAGTAGTATAAGGGCCTGCACGAGGTGCACCCGGAGACCCGACGGCAGAGCGCGCGCGTTGGTGTCAAGCAAACCCCCAATCTGATCAGGCAAATCGGCGAGGTCGTCCGGGTAGAACGGCGCCACGTGGGCGAGGAACAGCGCGAGGTCTCCGAGCTCCTTCGCCACATCCCCTCCGTCGCCCGAGGAGAAACTTGAGGCCAGAGCCGCCTGCTGCCGGAAGAGGAACACCGAGGACTCGAAGTGGCGGCGGAGCTGGTGGAGCTCCGCCTCGTAGCCCTCCGGGTCACGTTTCATCTTCGCCTGCAGCGCCGGGAGTCTCTGACGCTCGCCCGCGCCTCCGGAGGCGGAGGCGGAGGCCGCCTCCGGCGTGAACGCTGGCTCGTGCTGACGAGGCATCGGCGCGGGAAACTTGGATCTCCGCCGCCGGCGAGGTGCGATGCTAAAACCCTAGGCGACGTCGTCTCTCTATATCTCTCTCTAAAATAATAATAATACTTCGTATATGGGAAAATTGCTCACATGCCACAAAGTTAAATGCTATCCTCTCATTTGCCACAAAGTTAAGTGGCTTTGTTATTATGCCACAAAGTTGGGTGCTTTATCCTTTGTTTTGCCATTTTCTCCATTTTAATTTTATTTTGCATTTTCAGAGATTTCAAAAGACCCTTTTGCCCTCGTCCCCGCTCCCACTCCGGCGCCGGCGCTGCCGCTCCCGCCGCCTCGTCGGCCTCCCCGCGCTCGCCAGCGCTCTCCACGCCACCCGGTCGCCGGCTCGAAGCCTCGCCGTTTTGGCTTCGCCGCCGTATGAGCTCGCGCCGCCCGAAGTCGGCGCTTCCCGCGGGGCTTGCCGTCGTCGGCGGCGCCGGAGACCTCCGGGTCGGAGGCGGAGAGGCGGAGCACGGCGCTACGGGCGACGCGGCGGGAAGCGCCGACTTCGGGCGGCGCGAGCTCATACGGCGGCGAAGCCGAAACGGCGCGGCTTCGGGCCGGCGACCGGGTGGCGTGGAGAGCGCTGGCGAGCGCGGGGAGGCCGACGAGGCGGCGGGAGCGGCAGCGCCGGCGCCGGAGTGGGAGCGGGGACGAGGGCAAAAGGGTCTTTTGAAATCCCTGAAAATGCAAAATAAAATTAAAATGGAGAAAATGGCAAAACAAAGGATAAAACACCCAACTTTGTGGCATAATAACAAAGACACTTAACTTTGTGGCAAATGAGAGGATGGCATTTAACTTTGTGGCATGTGAGCAATTTTCCCTTCGTATATTATGACCGGGGGACTCTCTGTCCCCGAGAGCATCCACGCGTCACCCCCCGCGAATCACCCCCCGCGACGATTTGGTAATTACGTTCAGGTCCCTGGTTTTCACAAAAAGGTCCCTAGATTCTTGCGAAAAAACCCCTCACACTTTTTTTTGCTGGGTAGCGGCCCGCTGTTTCCCGTAATTATGAACAGGCCCTTATTTCTTCCGAAAAGACCCTCATTTTTTTGCGAAAAAACCCCTCCACTCTCCTTTTATTGCGAAAAGGCCCCCGATTTTTTGCGAAAAAACCCCTACACTTTCTTTTTCCTACGAATTTTTGCCTCTTTTACTTCGGTCTACACGGTGGCTAGCGTGGCGTGGCGCCACGCCTACGTGGCTAGTACCTATATTACAGCAGGGGATTCCCCGGTGTAACATCCTAAATTTCGAGGATTAAAAAATAGGGAGTTTTTAAAACTCCTCTTGCATTTTGCTGGCGTTCAAAATTCCTTTTGAAAATTTATTTGAAATTTCTAGAGTTTTGTGGCAGGCAAAGTAAAATGTTGAGAAATAATACCCAAATTTTATGAACAATGAAGGTGTAACAAAAAAAAGGGAAAATCTAAGCATCTGCACACAGAATAAAGTTAAGTATTAAATAATGACAATAAGAATTTGAATTTCAATTTACCTAGGTAAAAGAAAAATGGCAAAAAGAATATTCCCAACTTTAAGTCTCAAAATAATAATAATAATAATAATCGAAGCGCAGATTCAGATTCAAGTTTTAAATGCACATCAAAAATTTAAAATCAATAAACCCTAACATATATAAATTAAACTGTAAATTAAAGTTCAAATTAAAAACCCAGATTATAAAATATGCCTAACCCTTCCTTCCTTTTCTCACTTTTACTCCTCTCCCCCACTCTCTTCCGCGCGGGCCCCGCACCCTTTCCTCTCTCCCCCTTCTTTCCCCTCTGCCCGTGGGCCCGTGCCCCGCCCCGCTCCTCCTTCTTCTCTCCTCCCCGAACGCCCGCGCCTCCTGCTGCTTTCTGTGGCCGAGCCGCTTCCGCGTCGCCCCTCCTCTCAGCTCTGCGCCGAATCCCCCGAATCCAGGCCGCAGCTGACAGTCGCCTCCCTGCTCTGCAGCCGCGTTCCCTCCGCCAGTGCCCGATCGCATCCCCCGCTCTGCGCCCCCGTGCGCCGAGCCCCACGCCCTACGCGCGCCTGCTGCCGACGCGACAGCACGGGCGGCCACCCGTTGCCAGCCTCGCCGCATCGCTTATAAAAGCAGCCGAGGCCACCATAGCCTTTCCCGCGCTCCCCTCTCCCTCCCACTGCAAACAATTGAGCCCCCCGCTCCCCACAAGCGCATCGGCGCCCTTTCTTCCCCAAGTCCGGCCAAAGCACTCGCCGCCGATTGAAGCCACCTTGGACCAATTCCGCCGAGCCTGAGCTTCTTAGGGGCTCCGTGCACACATCCCCACTAACACCCGAGCTTCTTGCTGCCCGAGTCGAGCCCGCGCCGTGCACCTCCTCCGCCGGTCGCCGTCGCACGCCGCCGGCTCGCCTTGACGCTCCCCGGTCCCCGTCGCCACCTCATTCAACATCCCCACGCTCCCAGCGATCCATTTTGGTTCACCCCGGCTTCCCTCCGACCGCCAGCCACCGGCAACGCCACCGCCAGACCGCCGCCCCGAGCTCCCTCTGTTCCAGGCGCTGCACTCTCGGCTCTTCTGCATTCTTTTCCTTCGGTAGCCAGGTAACACTACTCGCTCGAACGGTTAACCGAGTGCGCTCTCAGCCCCACGACCTGGATTCGATTCCCCTTGGCCGCAAGAGTTAGATGTAGCTTTTTAGTTTTTGCCGACAGCTACAGTGAGGGAGAAAATTAAGGAAAACCTAAAAATGATTAATAAAGGATGCAATAAATAAATAAATGAATAAAAGGGTACAAGAGATAATTAGGATATAAATGAGCTTCTTAACTATTTTGCCCATGAGTAATCATCATGTGCTAGTAAATAAAATGCCATGACTATTTATTTTAACTCCAACTTATTAGTTAAGGGTTTAGAAGGAACATTGTTTAGGATATGCTCACATGAAATGACGGCTTAGCAAACAAGGGCGATCTAAAGAAATAAATCCTAAGCCATTGTATATTAACTAAATATTAAAGGATTGACCATGGCATGGTTTAGACCTTAACCATTATTTCTATGCCCAAGCAATCAGGAGAGCCATTTTGACTACCAAATGTTTTGGGTAAAAAGCCACTAGTATTGGACTAGTTATCACATATGAATAATTAATGCGGTTTGCATAAAGGAGTTAAAAGACTAAATAATAGTTGAGGGCAATGATAAAGAAAATTTCTTTTGGTTAAATGTTCAAATTTAATAACGACTATCATTAATTTATAAATAAAATCTATGCTCAATATTCAACATGCCTTCATTAAATAAATTGTAGCCGTAGATTTTGCTAAATAACAAATATTGAAATACGACCTTATATACCAAGCTATACCCAGATATCTAAGTTTAAACAAAAATTTGAGATGAAGCTAAGCCCACTAGTAGCTAAAGTAACTGCAAGATAATAAAAGTGACACTAATTAAATCTTAATGTTAGTTTTAAATGAATAATAGTACTGAACATAAATTTATATAACAAGCTAGGACCAGTATAAATAGACCCTAATTCAAATTAAACTTAGCATAGTGATAAATGGAGGTACATAAAATATCATACCATGGAATACTAAAAACATGGGCTATAAGATTAACTCGGTAAGACAAGATTTGCAAACATCACTTATATATAGATATCATATGCCCTGAACATTAGCACTCGACAAAATGCACCGATCCATATGTCTAATCTAACTCATGGAACTTCCTTAGTAAATATAAAAAAATAGTAGAAGAAGTTCGTCATAAAAAGATCAAGTTATCGTATGCTATTACCAACCTTGCCTCAAATCACCCATTAACTCATAATAGAACTAAATTGAGTTTATTCGAATTTATTTGGATCTTTGAGTTATTTACTTTTATTTGGATTCAGTCATTTGACACGTAATTAGAAATTGGAAGTCGTGAAGATTCAATGGATCAAGCGAGATCAAGCTCGAAGTGAAGATAGAGACCAAAAGCTCAAGAGAAAGCATTGTGTGAGCTTAAGACCGCGGTAAACCGCGCCAGGCGAGTCAATACTTTGATCATGTTGAACCTACATTTTCTGCAAATTACTTTGGTTTAAATTATCAAATTGCATGCTGTTATTTTATATGCAAATACATGTTTAATTTAAGATTCTAGTTATATGCCCATTGTTTGCCTTGAATAATATTACACCTCCTTTGGATTACCTGATTATGTGAACCTTGTCGCCCTAGCAAAATTACAATAGTAATCTTTCGAAAATAAGTCCGTAATTGATATGTCATGCTTAGTATTGCTTAGGTATTCATGGGTGCGAGAACGCCCAAGCATCACTTTAATCATGAGAAAATTTGGTTGGGCAGTCATGGTGGTAATGACTGGTGTATGTTGGCTATGATTATTTTATGTTTCCAAAAACCCCAATTTGCTTGAATATCTGGGTGGATGATTCGAGGGTGTGTATGTGGTGGTGCAGTGGAAGCACAAAGCGGTTAGTGGTAGAACCGCCCAGATACCACTAAGGATTGAATCTTGTCATGACCTCCTGTATAAAACAATACAACCACAAGTCTGTAAAGTACAACTTGGCTTAGTAGATTTACCGGACCCTGAAAGTCATCCTCACAGGTAGAGGTGGTGAGGTCGTGCAAGCGGCTGTCTAGGTGACGCTTGAATGGGACACTCGTAGAGGGTGAAGTTCTGCTGTGGCAGGCTAGCAGGGGGTAGCCAGCTGCTAGACGTTCAGAAGGAGAACATCCCGCACAACGTATGGGACCCACCACAAGTGGGAACGACCCATAGGGTGAAATGATGGAAGGGGCGAAGTACTTTGAACGGTTACTGTGATGGTTCGCTCAACCGCATGACTAAGGAATCGTGTGGGGCAACGAGTGAACTGTCTCTTGTGGGTAAAGTGTGCAAACTCTGCAGAGTCAAAACTATTCGAATAGCCGTGCCCACGGTTAAGGGCGGACATGGGAACTTAACCAGATATAGTTCTATTTCAAAAACTTTGTGGGTGGGAATGGAAAAGTGGAAGGGCAGTGGAAAGCCCTGATTTGAGTTGTCCTGGGTGTCGTTCCAGCGGTAATGTAATCGGCTATAACGCTGAAGGTCTAGCATATGGTGCAGAGACCATGTAACAGTGGATGGAATCTGGATCACTATTATTATTGCATTCCCTTACACATTATGTCTTCGGTCAAAACTGCTAGGTCTCAGGAAATTTCTATGTATTATATTTCAAATAATGACACTTCTATCCTTGCAAAATAAAATACAAGGGGAATAAATAGAGTCGTGAGTAAAGGAGATAGATGTCTGTGATGAATACATAAAGATATTGGTGAATTCATGTCGATCATAAAAAGGATACGATAGAGTGGATTCTGGGATAAATACATTGGTGGATCTTAACTGAATACATAGGCTAGGTAGATGATTTAAATGATTTTGGAGAATTAGAGAGTGCAAAGGTAATTGCTGGATTCTAACACTGATAACTAATATAAATTCTTGGGAGATATTGGCAATAAAGGGATGAATAGAATTTGATCAATTACTGGATGGATGAATTGAATTTTTGGGAATTTGGAGGTATGATATCAATTATTGGAGTATAAATTTGATCAATGATATTCTTGGTGGATGAATACTAGTGAATCGTAAACTTGATTAATGATATTCTTGGTGGATGAATACTAGTGAATCGTAGACTCAATCAATGATATTCTGGTGGAGGTATAATAGTGAATTAGTTAGAGATAGGTAATGAAAAATAAGGTTGATTATTGGAAGAGTAAATTATGGTTCTGGATCAATAACAAAAGGATTGAATTATTAGAAAGTCCAGATATAAGTGATATTGGTGGATTCAAAAATAATTATAATGGATAATCATTAGAGTTCAGAAGTGGAGAGCTGATGAATAGAAATTACAAGATTGGATTATTAGGAACTTAGAACACAAAAGATATTGGTGGATTCAAAATGAATAATGACACTAGCTGCTTGGAGTTTTAGGCAGCAATTGATTGGTGGATTATATAGATTATGATACTCACTGTTTGGGGATTTAGGCATCAATTGATTGGTGGATTGTATAATTGATGATATTCGTTGTTTGGAGTTCTAGACAGCACTGAATATAGAAAATGTGTTCGGTGGATTAATTAAATGATGCCACTCGCTGTTTGGAGCCTTAGACAGCAATCAATGAAGAAAGTATATTTTGGTGGATAAAGTCAATTATAGCAATCGATAGGTGGAGTTAGGTAGCAACAATGACACTATGATTAAATAATAATAATGCTACTAAAAGCGATTTTGGCAAATAAAATAACCCGAGCATCTCCTTTGATAAGCCATGCATACTATCTAATTGCATTCTGTGTATTGGCTCGCGGAGCACGGTGGTTAGTGTGCTCACACTCACTCTCATAACAAATCTAGAAGCAGGAATCAGATCACTACGCTTCAACAATACTTTTGGTTATGATGGAGAAGAAGATGAAGTCAACAAAGGCTAGGTCGCGAACCTCCAGTTGGCTGCCTGTGGGCATGTCCTGAAGGTCCCACCTGTGTGCTTCATTCTTCCGCTGCTGCAATTTAATGCTTTCGGCCTAATCGGCCCATGAGTAAGTCTACTATTGTATTTACGCTTCCGCATGATATGTACTTTGATATTCAGAACTGTAAACTGTGAGCACTATCTACTGATCCAGGGAATAGTGCGGTGGAATTACAGAGGAATCCGGATTGTAAAATCTGGGTGCCTGACACCCGGCTCTCACCGTGTCCACGTCAGCTTTTTTACGAAAAAGGCCCTGTGTTTTCTGAAATTACGTAACGGTCCTCCGTTCTCGCAAAAAGGTCCCTGTCATGTTGTTTTTCGGAAAGAACCCTCCACTTCACCGAAATTGTGTATCCTTTGTTGGATAGCGCCCCGCGGTTTTCGTGTCCACGTCAGCTTTTTTACGAAAAAGACCCTGTGTTTTTCGAAATTACGTAACGGTCCTCCGTTCTCGCAAAAAGGTCCCTGTCAAGTTGTTTTTCGAAAAGAACCCTCCACTTCACCGAAATTGCGTATCCTTTGTTGGATAGCGCCCTGCGGTTTTCTAAAATTACGTATAGGTCCTTTTTTAATTACGTATAGGTCCTTATAGTCCTCGGTTTTTTTTTGCGAAAAAGACCTTTGATTTTTCCGAAATTACGCATGCGTCCTCGATTTTTTAAGAAACTCCCCATGAATTATCTTCTCTTTTGCTTCAGTCCACACGGTAGCTAGCGCGGCGTGTAGCAGTGCTTACGCAGCTAATATATTGGAGACCCCGTAGTCGGCGGCGTTGGACAGTGGACCGACGAGTTTCAATTCACGGGATATTTCCGGCCTTCCGCCTTCTGTGGGCCGCTAAATACCGCTTTCAAGTCGGGATGGCGTAGAACTGCCCTGCCTTTAGTGTCGAATTGTTGATTTGTTTCCTTCCAATGTCAATTGTTGATTTGTTTCCTTCCAAGTACGAGCATTACCTCATCATTTGAAGTTTTGTACATCTCTCGGTAGTTCTGGATCAATTCTATCTGCGCTGTAAAGTTTGTACATAGGTCTTTACGGCTTGACTGAGTATCGGTGCATTCAAAGATCTCATCTTAATCGCAATAGATGGAATATGGATGAAGTAGCATAATCTTCACTATATATTTTAAACGGTGTTGAAAGGAATTCCCTCTAGAAGGCTGGACATTCACACATTAGTGGTAAGAAAGAGATTAGATCTGCCCTGCTTATTCGGTGGATCCAACTTATTGCAACGTTGCAGATTAATTGAGCATAGATATTTGAGCTGTATAACGAATGTAGCTGTATTTTTTTCAATTAAGGATGCTAGAATCATATAGCGAATGCAAGTCTACTTCAAAATATACAAAGTTGTATAATGAATACTACCGTATACGACCGAGCGATTACGCTAACAAGTCGACTACTTGTTAAACCCGTAGCTCTGATGTATTAAGTGGGTATATCCATGTACATAGGTTTTCTTAGAAAGTCAACTGATTTTAAGAGTTTATCTATCTATGGAGTAGCTTTGCCCCTTCCCTGTCAACTAGACGGCCAGACCACCACTAATTACATCTTACCAAGCTCTAAACCTAACACGACTAAACATAAAACCACAGCAAGGCCTATCTGTCCGAGCGTTCAGAGCATGGCCCGGCAGGGGATGGGAGACATGCAATGCCCAGAATTATATATATATTTCCATCAGAGAGCAATGCCCAAAAAACTTGCTTTGCCTTGGATTGGCTTGACACGATTGCAACACAACACCACTGTTGAAAGGAAGTAACTATTACACAGACTATTTTTTTCTCTTTATCTTCAGTCATTTTTTTATTATGCAACTTTAGATGAATAAGAGTGTAACTTTAGGAGAGGGAAATTAGTACATTGCAACTTTAGGTGACTAAAAGATAAAAAAAACTCAGTCGACTGTGCAATAACAAAACTGCTGTTGAAAACTTGAAATCCATGGAGCGTACATGCATGGCTAGTCGTGCAGGCTTGGATCGATGCGAGCCTAGCCCACCTGACCCCCAGCAAGAAGGGAAAACCAGGAGTCACCCGTCTCAAAAGGCCAGTTTGGCCCAGGGATGTTCACGTCTCAGGGGGCGCCGTGCCGGTGGCCCCGACCGACGAAGAAGCTCCCCCTCGCTCCCCACGTCTGAAACAACGACTTCTCCGTGAAATCGGCAGGGCAAAATCAACACATGCCAGCCGGGCCCGCGATCGACGCCTTCTCGCTCACCGCGCCTCGCGCGGCATCCCCAGCGGCGGCTGTTACGCGGTCGTTTTCGCTCGCATGGCTCCGCCCATTCCCGCGGTCGCATGGTTCTTTCAGCTGTAAGGTCAAGACAAGTTCGGTCGGTGCCAAGTGAAATCGCGGCGTCGCCGTCACCAGCGACACCTGTGGCGATCACCAGCGACTCGCGAGCTCACACGCACGCGTCGCGTCACCTTACCTGAGGACCCAGCGACCGACCGATAGATACCTTGAGATGCACCCCCAACGTACGCGCGCACGCGCCGTGTCGGTCCGGATGGTTTCCACGCCGCTTTCTGCAACCAAACGCACGCCGCTCTCCTCTTCTCCTGTGCCTTACGGTGAGGTGGTGCATGCTCGTCGGACCTTTGAATTACGCATCAGCCGGCAAAAGCTGCGTTACAGGGGTTAAGCTAATTAATCCGTCACTCAGTCGGTCAGGAGCAGAAACATTTCTCAGCTTCTGGCGCAGCATCTTCACACGAGTCGTACCGATGCGCGCACCAAATGCTTTTAGAGTCAAGAGCCTAGGGAAAATAAAGTTGGCACCAAACTATGCGTTGCAACTTGCAAGACCTCACAAAGTCAGCAATCAGTATGGTATGGACCATACCATCATGTTATCCTACGTAAACTAGAAGGTAACAGTAGCTTCATGTGCAGGGAAAGTGGCCACGCAGCTGCCCTAGCCTGGATTACAAGTAACAGAATGCAACGAGCCTGTTCACATTTCAGTGTGCAGAAGTGCAGATAACACGAACTACGCTAAATCAAGCACACAAGACCGATACTTCCACACTGCTTAAGGCAAATATATTCTTCTCATATGTAGGGATGGAAAAAAATGGCAATAGTCCCATTCCCTATCCCCCCACAAGGAATCCCCCTATTCCCTAGTCCCGTTCCCTGTTGGTGACCGATAAGAAAGTGCTATATGGATGTTTGACATATATTACTTATTTACTTATATACTCTATCACAAATTTTAGATCTTAGTGTTATATATATTAGCTTTATATGATGGTATTGTATCTGTGCTTAGAATTTGTGATAAATTTATACATCCTTTATTTATCTAATCTATAGATTATTGTTGATAATGATTAGTCGTGTAATCTATGTGATTAGTCGGTATCGGGTAACGGGCCCATCGGGCACCCATTTCCCACCAGAGCTATGGAACGGGAGGAGTTGTGTCCTGTTCATGTAGTCGTGGGTGGGGTTCAGTGAGACACCCTATGTCATTATCAGGGGTAATAATATTTAGGTAACGGATTATTATTCGGTTAACCGTAGAACACCGCTCTAACGAATAACAGATTATTATTCACGTATGATTTTAAATCATTGCACACCATTTTAAATCATCGCGTATCGATTTAAATATTCTTACGGCAGTTAATTTATCATAATAATTCTGAATAATCATTAATGATTTTCTACAATTTATACGTGTCTAACCAATTTATTTTGGTTTTTTAAGTATGCACCGAAATAATCTGGACGACAGTACGTAAATATACCTTCACGTGCTTGATCTCTCTCCTCAATCACTATTTGGCTGAATGGTCTTTGGCCGAGTTTTAGTGATTTTGGGGGTGATCATTTGGGGTTTTTTTTGTGGCTTATGGCTGAAAAGCACTGTAGCTGACTGAAAAAACACTGTAGCTGACAGAGACTTATTTAGCATAATTAAATTTTTAAAAATAAAAAATATAAAAAATATGTTAGTCCATTACGTATAATACAAATAAATACGGGAAAAAAAGAACCGGCAAAAAAGCTTAACAAAAAGCCAAAAATTCAGAAAAAGACAAAATTTATGAATAGTGAAAAATACGCCGGAAGCCAGAAGGTGAAGCTCTTTTGATCACCACCAATTTATCGGCCAACAAAATAATTCTAGCACTTTACATTAATTTTGCCTTTTTCTCACTTTTATTTTCCACCCGTCGATCTGCTGCTATCTTCACTCGCGTAGCTCACAACCTCATACTCCCCGGTATTAAAGATGGGGGGTTCCGGCGCTCGCACCCCCTCCACGTCGCCTCCTGCGCGCGGCCGGCCGACGGGTGTCCCCCGGTTTTTGGTACGGCCGGGGGAGGCAAATCCCTTCACTTTTTTCGAAATTACGTAAAGGTCCTTTTTCCTCGCGAAAAGGTCCCTGCGCCCAGTTTTTTTCAAAACAATTTTTGGATGGCGACCCGCGGGTTTCCAAAATTACGTACAGGTCCTTATTTACTTACGTACAGGTCCTTGCAGGTCCTCGGTTTTTTACGGAAAAGTCCTTTTATTTTTTCGAAATTACGCACGTGTCCTCGATTTTTTTTTCAAAACTCCCTGCGAATTGTCGTCTCTTTTGCTTCGGTCCACACGGTGGCTGGCGTGGCGTGGCGCCACGCCTACGTGGCTAGTATTTTCCTACGATTCGTCTGATACCCGCACGTACACGGCGCACGTACTACACTACGCTTCCACAACACCAAACACCGGACGTCACTAGCATATAATTATTTTTTAATTATTTACGCTCTAACTATACCCATGAATTTTTTTTGCACTAATTAGTTCTACAAAATTTTATTACACTAGTTAATATATCTTAATTAATTCTACTAATTAATCATGCTTGCTAATTATCCTCCCCAATCCCTACTGTATCAAATACACACGACATACAACCATCTTCTAGTCACCCACACTCTTTTCTAGTCGCCACTGCTAGCTACTACCACTAGTTAGAATCAGCTACTTACTAGTGCATAACTGCTACCACTAGTTCTACTCTCCCTGCTAGCTCCTTTCCTCAAGGCAACGAGCAATGCTCGCGCTGCTCTCGGCGCGTGCTAGCCCCGAGCTCACCTACAAGCTCGTTCGGGCTTATTCTACTCGTGCGCAAAATAGCACACGTTACAACACCACACACTATTCTACACACAAAATGCCCCAAAACACATAACACCATACTTACACCAGATCTACCCCCACCAAATACCAAACACCTCCTCATCCCCCCCCCACACACACCACACAACACCTTTGGCCACACACCAACTCACCCACGCACACTCTCCTCCCGTTCTCCATTTATCTACTAACTTCCTCTCTCACTTCTTCTAATCCCGTCGCCATCGCTGCCGCCATGGGGAGGCACTCCGACATGTCGTCTCCCTTCGGCTCACCCCCAATGGCTCCTCTGCCGGATCTCGTGCCCCCTCCCTTGGTCCTCCTACTAGCCTTTCGACCTCTACATCGCCTCGACTAGGGTTTTGGGCATGGATGCGCCGGCTATGGATCTACCGCCGCCAGTCCTCTCCACCGGTTCTGCTCTACGGTTTATTTCCCCCTCTTAATTCATGCTATGATTGGTGTCGATTAGTTTTCCCACTCTTGTATGGGTAGTTCGGTCATGGTCGAATGCCATGGCCGTGAAGTCCTAAGGCGCTTTGGTTTCCTCTCGGTGGTCCCTCGGTGGCTTCTTGGTGGCTCCTTGGGGCTTCTCGGTTCTTGCCTCACCTCTACAATGCCTACTTCCAGTCAATCGTGGCCTTGGCTCCGGGGCAGCGCCTTCTTTCTACCCGAGATAATTTTCCCTACCCTTTCTCTATGCATTTTATTATTTTTTCCATTTTCTCTTGCTCTTTATTTCTAATCATGCATGGCTAGGGAGTTTTGTAGCTTTTACTGTCGTGTCGAGATTTGGGGGGTGGCATGAGCTGGGGAGCATGTCGCCTCCTAAGGGCACGCAATGATTCTTTCGTAGACTTGCCATCATCGCATTACTGCCGGCAGGGGCGGATCTAGCGGTGGGGCGGGGGGGGGGCTCGAGCCCCCCCTACCGCTACCGGACCCTTGGAGCTCCCCTGGAGCCCCCCCTAAATTTTTAGCCATGGATGTATAATGTAGAAGGGGCTGAGGTCGAGCTGAAGGTACTTCAGCCCCTCCAAAATTTTTTCCTAGATCCGCCACTGACTGCCAGGCTGGCTGAGGTTCGAGTGGTCCCTTCTCCTCATGCCAACTCCTTTGCCGGCCTATGCTAGCAGGGATGTGGTGGGGTGTTTGTATGTGGGATGTGCTGAGATTATGCTGAAGTTGTGCCGTGATGGATAAAGGGGGGAAAGGGCTGGGGAGGAAAATGGGCATACTTAGTTGTCAGGCTAAAAAACGACAAGGAAATATGGATGATGCTCATGATGTCCTCACATGCTTGGCGATGTGGATAGTCTTCTCTTGTCACTGCCGATGGTGTCGTTTTGTTGTGTGGTCGGCCCAAGATGGTCGTATGTAGTCCTTGTTCCTCTCTTTTGTCTTCCTCTATTCCCTTATCTCCTATCCTCCGATTCTCTCTTCTCTACTATTTGGGGGTGGTTTTCATAGAGTTTGGGGGGGGGGCGTTGAGTGGTCCCTTAGCTTGCTTTGGTGTTGGTCGAAGTGTGGCAATGGAGAGTGGTCTTGGTTTAGCCTTGAGTGTGCTCTCGGTTTGGGGATAGAGTGAAGTGAAGTGAAGAAATGGGATGGATTTGTGCTGCCTTGGCTTATGAAGGATGGGGAGGCGGCTGATGCTCTCTCTCTCTCTCTTGGCTATGCAAAGACTCAGTTGCCCATACCTTATCCTTATGGCACTCTTGCCCTACTATTTGCTCATGTACCATTGCTCCATGGAATGTTCTCGGTACTGTGTTTCGGATTTTCTATGGCAGAAGGTAAGTCGGTAAAATAAAATGGGCTATGGGATTTATTTTTTTGACGGATGATGAGGCTCATTTTAAGTGAGAGGCGTCGATCGGCCCCGGACGGTCAATTCGGCATTCTATAGCCGAAGGTGTTCTGACGACAAAATCTTTTATTTCTTTTTTGTTTGTTTTTTCGGCCCTCTATTATTTGTTTCTTTACAATTAAAATAATATCGGTTGTTCTAGTTTAACAAGATTGACATAAATGAAATTGTAATGTAGTTATTTATATCTTGGAGAGGATTATTTTGATTGGGATTAAGAAGTGTAGTCTGATGCAAAATTTAAATGTGATTGATGCAATTTTAATAATTTATTTTTTTTTGGAGAGGATGGCCATAATTGGAGATTGAGATCTGTGATTTGATGTGATTAGTATTGTAATTTGGAGTAATTTAAATTGTAATCTTTTTGGAGATCTAGAATTGTAATTGAATGTAATTTGAGATGTAAAATTATGTCCTTTGAACTGTTATACTGATGTAATATAGAATGTTAATATTTTTGTTTGATTCCATGAATAATTTTAATCCTTGTTTGATGGATGGGATTAATTGTTATACATGAGATGCAAATATTTTATTTAACTTGTGTTGTTTTGAAACATTTTGGGTGAGTTCACAATTGAGGTTTGCAATTTGAGATGGCTTGTAGATTTTTAATTAGTCTTGTCTTAAAGAAAGTTTTAATTTATTCGGAATGTTCTGCATTTTTAAAAAACTCCTTGCATAATTTTGTTATTTATTTGCTCAATTGATTTTTATTAATCTTAATTTGGCAATTAGAAAGGATTAGAAAATACGGGTTGTTACAATCATGGCATAAACGGGACGGGGACGTTCCAGGGGTTCTCCAGTAGGGAATGTCACCGTTGTCATTTTTTTATGTGAAGTAGTGCTCACATGCCACAGTTAACTTTAGTATTTTTGGCTCGATGTACATGTGAAAATCTTTTAACAAGGGTAACATTCCTAAAGTCTCTGAAGATTGTGCGGCCGATGTGTTGGCGACCAGGTGCTTCGTATTCGGAGAAAACTCTGCCATGAACTTCTGAACTGAAAAAGAAACAGCACTGCCTCTCACCAACTAAAGTACGCGAAATAAATGGCCATCAGATTGCAGATAGGAAGTATCATCTCAAACATTTTCTAATTTCCAACAGTAACCAATCTGAAAATGGACAGGCACGGAATAAGGGCCATTAGCTCAACTAGCAACCCAAGACAGAAGCAATTAGGCAATTAATCAGCATCGCATCGTTTTCGGCTTGCAGTGAAGCGACGGAAGCCTACAGGGGTTCCATAAAAGCTTAACCCTCTCCATGCCGATGACGCTCTCTCCGAATTATTTCTAAAAACTACTTCTTTACTATAAATAATTTTTCTATAGTATTTAACTTTTAAATAAAATACTTTTTAAATCAAATTCTACTAAGTAGATTATAGTACATACTATAGTGACTTTATTTATATCGATCAAAATCGTATACAAGTGTCTTTCTACAAATTTCTTTATAAGATGTAACATTTATAAGCCAAAATCAAAAGACAATAAGTGCATTCTTTTCTACTTATGGCTTGTAACTTATGGCTTATACTACAATAATTAGCTTAAAACGATGTATTTTCCAAAACAGGATAGTAAAAAATATACTGAATTCAGCTGTATCGATCAAAATCACGTGCAACCAATATAGGGTGCGTTCTTTTGGGCTGATAGCTTATGGCTTAAAATTTTAAATTTGGCTGTTCGCGAGAGATAGTATGCAGAGAGAAATAGTCGCATACGATTTTAGCCGGTACAGCTGAACTCAATACACTTTTTACTATAATTTTTCTATTGACCCGTCTTAAAAAACATACTGTTTTAAAATTATTATTATAGATAATATAAGCATAAGTCAACTATAAGTCTAAAAGAACCCGGCCTGACTTCCCCGTCACACGGAACCAAAAAGACAAAAAAAACCCAAAGCGTAACGTCACAACACGCAACAAAGGGCCTGTTCTTTTTAGCTTCTAAAAATTCTTTTTTGGATTTTCTACAGTAACTAGTTTTTAAACGAATTATCTTTTCAAGATAAGGTATACTAGTTAATTGTAGTACATACTATACTGACTTCATTTATATCGACAAAAATCACATGTGAGTTTTTATTACTCTATAATCCATCACACGAATAGTCTAAAAGATACACACCACAGCTAAAAACATAAATTTCAGTAAAAAAAAACGGCCACAAATTCATCCCAGCCCATACGCGGGTCCATCTCGAAGCCCACAACATGGAAGTTGACCGTTCATCCAATTTACCTAAACTACCCCTAACAGATCTAGTAAATTACAAACTGCCACCAACCCAAGCCGGCCTGCCACTGCCCACGGCTTGCACAAGCCGGCGCGCCACTTACACTGGCCGGCTTAAACTACATCCAGTGGCAGTTTCGTAAATAAATCCACCCTAGCGGATTTGGCAGGGCACCCATGAGTTCTTGACTCCTCGGCGTTCAAAATATTTCGAAATTGCTCCGCCGCCTTGTCGGCGTCTCCTTCCTCTCTGCGCTCCCCCACACTTCTCGCTCAGATCCGAGAGCGAAGAAAAATTCCCGAAAAAATCGAAAGTAATTTCCCCAGCTCGGGTGCCTTCAAATCCCTCCGAGCTCATCGAATCCGCGATTTTTCCTGAGGTTTTCTCCGATCCGAAGTGCGGTTTTTGTCGGCGCTTCCAAGACACGAGAGATTCTTTGCCTTCGACCTCACTCCACCCCGCCCCAAGAAAGCTCCCCTTCCCCCACCCCACCACCGTGGAGAGAAACCTAGCTATAACCCCTAATCCTAACAGTAATCCCCGTCCATGGCCTCTTCCCTCACGCCTCGCAGCCCCTACCCGGTAATTTTCTTTGTTTTTTTCCGCAACATTTCTCTTTTATCTGGGCCAATTCCTGGGGTGCTGAGTTCTTGCGATTTGGAACGACTTGTTGTTGCAGAAGGAGAACTTGGGGAACGCGCGGCGGGGGATGGGGTTCAAGGTGGCGTCGCGCCGGAACGTGCTGTCGGCTATCAACAATGGCGAGGCGAACGGCGCGTCGGCGCCGGCGGACGGCGGGGGTGCGCCCGCGCCCGCGGTGCCTGTGGTCGAGTTCGGCGGGAGGGAAGATGTCGAGCGGCTGCTTGCCGAGAAGATGAAGGGGAAGAGCAAGAGCGACTTCAAGGTGGGTTCTTTTGGGATTTCTTGGTGTCATTTCTGTTGACAATTTGGAGGGTTTTTTTGCTGAATTGGTTGGATTTGTGCAGGGGAGGATTGAGCAGATGAGCGAGTACATCAAGAAGCTGAGAGGGTGCATCCGGTGGTACATGGAGCTGGAGGACGGCTACTTGGTCGAGCAGGTGAAGCTCCGGGGGTCGATGGGTGCAGAGAATACCCGTCATGCCGAGTTGGGTAATAGATTCTAACGCTCTTTGCTCCTTTTGTGTCTTTTGATCTTGCCGAGGGGGAAAAGGCCATTTTTTGAGCATGTTTGTCTGCTATTTGGTCATCAACTTAGCATCTTCTGGTATTGAACTGGGCATAGAGTTTCTCAGTCCTTCATTGCATTGTCCTTGCAGAGGCACAGCTCAGCAGTGCTCTTGCAGAGTTGAAAGCTGCAAACCAGGACTTGACGAAACGGTGTGAGTTACTGGAGGAGAGCTTTTACAAGGAGAAGGCCGACAAGCTGGTCAGAACTCTCATAACATAATTATTATGTGTCTTTGCTGTGTGATGGGCTTCAATCACAGCTTTAATTTCATACTGGCAGCATGCTGTGGAATCTTATGAGAAGGAAATGCGAGAAAGGGAGTCAGCGGAGACTTCACGGGACATGCTGACGGTGGACCTGGAAAGGGTCACTCATGAGGCAAAACGGTTTAGCGAGCAGGTAGAGGTTCAAAATGTTTTATAATGTCTTTACATCAATTTGTATCATGAGATCTCTTTGTTGATGGGTAAAATTGTGAACTAGCTAAAAATGGTCCAAGACACGAACAAACGGCTGCAAGAGTACAACACCAGCTTGCAGCAATACAACAGTAACCTTCAAGCTGATGCCTCAAAGAATGGGGAGACTATCTCGAAACTGCAAAAGGAGAAGAGTGCCATGATGGAAACTATGGCTACTCTTAAAGATCTTAACAACTCAATGAAGAACCAGTTGGATTCTTCCAGGGTGAGTTTTGTATGATTCTGAACAGAACTGTAGATTGTATATTGAATTTTTGGAATAGGTTTTCTTGTTTTAAGCTTTATTCATATGTCGATTTCATGTATGTTTCCTGTTTCCGTTATTTAGAATTGTTTTATATTCTCTCAGACTTCTCAGCAAGAGGCTATTAGGGTGAAGGAAGAACTTAGAAAAGAAGTGGAGTGCCTCAGAACTGAGCTGCAGCAAGTTAGAGATGACCGTGATCAATCTGTTGCTCAAGTGAATAGCTTGAGCATTGAGCTTGCTGATTACAGGGAACAAGCTGGAAAGTCCTCAAAAGACTGTGAAAGCTTGAGTGTACAAGTGTCAGCCTTTGAGGTTTGCGGCTTCATATTCACTTGATTAATTCTTGTGTGTACGGCTATTTGGCTTACCATTATGCTTGTGTTCAGCAAACGTGTAATATGCAGCAAGAGCAGATTCAAACTTTGCAGAAACAGCTTGCAGTTGCAACTGAAAAGCTGAAGGTTAGAAAACATATCTTATCAGTGCAAAATTTAATAAGTACATACAATGCACCATTCTCTGTCGTTTGATCTTGTTATTTACTTTGCAGCTTGCTGATGTGACCACAATTGAGGCCATGACAGGATATGAACAACAGAAGGAGAAAATAAAAGATCTGGAAGAGCGTTTGGCATGTGCGGAGTTTCAAATTGTTGAAGCTGACAAGTTACGAAAGAAGCTGCATAATACAATATTGGTAATACTTACAAGAGAGCAGCAATTCGTATTCGAGTGATTTGTATCAAACAAAAGAAAACAGTGAATAAAAGATTGAAATCTGATACATATTATTGTCTGGTACTGATTGGCTGTCCTATTTGCAGGAACTGAAAGGGAACATTAGAGTTTTTTGTAGGGTTCGACCGCTTCTGTCTAATGGTGATTCAAGTAGTCAGGATGAAGCCCTTATTTCTTATCCAACATCAGTAGAATCTGCTGGACGTGGTATTGATTTGATGAACCAAGGTGGATTGTGTTCTGCACAGTTTCTTTTATGGTTATGCCCAATTAGTTTTCTGGATTGAAACTAATGAGTGACTATACTTTATTGTTTTGTATTGTGTAGGTCAGAAGTTTTCCTTCTCATATGACAAGGTTTTTGACCATGTTGCTTCACAAGAAGATGTGTTCGTGGAAATGTCACAGCTCGTTCAAAGTGCACTTGATGGATACAAGGTAATGACTTTTCACTACAACAATGAAGTATTGATGGATAGTCTGTTCGGAAGGGTCCTTTGTTTCCAATATAGTAGCTGGGTAATGGCATCTGTATAGATTTAATATCTTTAACTAGGATATTCCAATTGTATCTTTTTTCTTTCAAGACAAAACAGATGCTATTTTAATTGATCTGTTGATCTGCTGGATTTTCTCTATTCACCACCACCACATATCATACAAACATGGTGAAGTAGCATTACTGTGCACATCATTTACAAGTGACAAGCTTTATGCTTGTCATCTGTGTCAAAAATGATGGCCCAATTCATACATATTCTACACGCCTAGATCATCATCATCATGGAGCTCTCAGCTCAATTAGATCATCAATTCTTCTTGGTATGTCTTACTGCAATTGCTAACTCATTTCAGTTTTGAAGAGCTGTCATGCTGAATTTATCTTTGCGTGATACAGGTATGCATATTTGCATATGGTCAAACAGGGTCTGGTAAAACGTATACAATGGTGGGCAAGCCAGGCCATGATCAGAAAGGGATCATACCTCGTTCTTTGGAGCAAATTTTTAAGACAAGCCAATCTCTAGAATCTCAAGGATGGAAGTACTGTATGCAGGTTAGTCTCTATTATGCAATCTAGATTCATAAATGTTGTATTTTTGCATTGTTACTAAGACATTTACCAACATTAGTTTCTATATGCAGGCATCAATGTTGGAAATATATAACGAGACAATTCGTGATTTGTTAGCACCAGGCCGCTCCAGCAGTTTTGAGATGTCTGCCGGTAAACAATACACCATAAAGCATGATCCACATGGGAACACAACTGTCTCTGACCTTACAGTTACTGATGTTTTCAGTACTGCTGATGTGACTTCTCTTCTAGAGAAAGCATCCCAGAGCAGGTGATTCATATTGACAGTATAATTTGTATTTCCTTATTCCTTGCTGAACATATTTCCTCCGATGGAACTGACCATCAGCGCAATGTCTATTGTTTTCAATGGCAATGCGTTAAATATAGTTACTGGAATCCTTCCGTAGGTGATTCTAGTGTTTTATGGAAGCAAAAACATAGAGGGTTCGCCTCTTATACGAGCTAGCGCTTTCTGAGTTCACATCTGTCTTTGTTAGGCTACAAATCTCTATTGGATTTGATGTTGTGCACTGCATTTAATCAGGTCTGTGGGTAGGACCCAAATGAATGAACAATCTTCTAGGAGCCACTTTGTGTTCACTCTGAAGATATCTGGATCAAATGAGGTAGGTCACTTTGAGTTTGTCAGGCACAATGCAAAACTTTACAAAATTGTCATGCCAAGACCTACCGGTACTGGCATTTATGCATTTGTAAAACCTTATGCTTGCCATGTTTGTCAAAAGAATCTCAGATCATTCTTTTTTCGATTATTTTTTTGTGTGCCAAGTGAACGACTTAGAATATTAGTTGCTTGTGATCTTGCAGAACACAGGTCAACAAGTCCAAGGTGTCCTTAACTTGATCGATTTAGCTGGGAGCGAACGCCTTGCTAAAAGTGGCTCCACGGGTGATCGCTTGAAGGAAACTCAGGTGAGTGTGTTTGCTCATCAGTCGTCACGGATTTACATTGTTCTCAGTATTTGGTAATGGCATGGATTTATTCGTCATGTTTCTTTATGCTGTAGGCAATCAATAAAAGCCTGTCAGCTCTTAGCGATGTTATCTTCGCAATTGCAAAAGGAGATGATCATATACCCTTCAGGAACTCAAAACTTACATACCTCTTGCAGGTGAGTGATTTGTGCAAAAGGGCATAACCGTATAAACTTGCAATTTCCATAGTGCATGTCAAATAAATTATTCTAATAACTTTACATTGCAGCCTTGCCTTGGAGGAGACTCGAAAACACTCATGTTTGTCAACATTGCACCGGAGGTATCGTCTGTTGGGGAGACAATATGTTCTTTGAGGTTTGCTTCAAGGGTGAATGCCTGCGAGATTGGAATACCAAGACGGCACACACAAGCCCGATCGTTCGATTCCAGGCTGAGTTACGGGTGAAGTTGTTATGGCCATCATAATGTGATATATAATCAATTGGCTTCTTGGCTCATTTGGCCATAAGCTGATGTGCAGCTGGCTTCTTGTAACATGTACAGTAGGGAGAGTGGCAATGCGCTTTGAGCAGAGTACGTATGAGGGAAGGCCGGAAGG
Source organism: Dendrocalamus latiflorus (assembly GCA_017311315.1). Lineage (NCBI taxonomy): Eukaryota > Viridiplantae > Streptophyta > Magnoliopsida > Poales > Poaceae > Dendrocalamus > Dendrocalamus latiflorus. Next base: position 35,368,777 of record CM029656.1, on the reverse strand, counting down.
GTTCACATCCTTCCACGATGCTTTCTTTTTTGTTGTAGCTGATTTGAGTAATATTAACTGCCACTGTATTCTCTGGAGTGACTTTGTATTGCAACGGTGAGTCCCAACATTACGATGATGATGATATATGCTGCTGAATAATCAGTTGGCACCATGTCACTACCATCTCATGTTTGCGATGGAAACTTGCACCTGATTGGGCAATCATCAAAATATGTCTATGACTCTACTTGTCTTCGTTTACTTCTGTATTCAAAAGGCTGCTCCTTTTACAACGGTGCTTACACTGGACAGCACAAGAAAGTATTTCAATAGTGCTTGCAATTCGAAGCATATTGATTGAGTGTTTCCTTTGTGAGAATTCAGATATTCCAGTCAAATCCTTGTTATGAGTTACCAGACACTTCCCAGCTTATGAAATACTCCCTTTAGTTAATAAAAATCCAGTTCATAAAAACAAGTTATTTTGAACATCGACACGATCTCTAAAATATAACTTTGATTAATATTAATAATTATTATGATATATTTATAGAACCTAACAAAATTATAATATTATTAATGTACTTATCAAAATGAATCTACACATATGATTTTTGTATATCTAATCTAAGACCTTGCTCTAATTGGTTTACAACTGAAATTGCAGTATAGTGGCAATTAGTTTTTCCTAAAAAAAATAAAGGAAAAATATTATATCATCACGAACAATGCAAAAGAATATGTGGAAAAAAGAAAAGGAAAAAAAGCTGAAAAACCACAAAAGGCAAAATTAGAAGGCGTCACGTTCTAAATGAATTTTGGCTTAAATAAGCTAGAAGCTGAAAGCGTGTAGTGTTATAAAGAAATCATGCAATGAATTGATAATTAATCGACAGTTACAAAAATATGCCTCTTCTTTCTATATCTAAACAACCAGTTTATAAAAATAATACCCGGGAGACAAGAAAGGAAGAGACTTGAAAAGATGTGCGTGATCCGTGGTATGTAACAGCAACAAGAGGTCGATCACGGCTTGTCGACCACATTTGGTCGGCCACAGCAAATCGACCCTATGACTGGTTCACTATAGCTTCGATCGGTTTACTGTACACCTACCGTAGTTGATGGTTGTTGCAGATATCTAACATTCCCCCGCAGTCGGAGTGGCAGAAGAACGAAAGATCAGACTAGATCGAAACTTGGTGAAGACAAACGTGGGCAGACATTTGGTGATCCGCGTAACGCAATTTAATTTCTATCTTATTATTTGTTAAGATTGTTATAAATTACCAAAAATAGAAGATTGTAGAATCTAGTCCCTCCACGAGCAACTAGTGCAACCAGCATGCTTCAACGATGTCGTTTGCCATAGCGCAGTACTCGACCTCCGTACTTGACCAGGAGATGGTGTGCTGCCACTTTAATGACCAAGAGACGAGGTTGTCACCGAGGAAGATGCTGTAGCCCGAGATGGGCTTGGCTGTGTCGGGACATCTTGCACAATCAGTTTGAGTTCGATTCAAGCTCGGTAAGAATTGAGAATCAAACCTAGAATGAATCAAACTAGTGGTGGCCAAATGGGCCGGGCCTACCCGGGCTGCACCACGGCCCGGCACTGTAGACCCGGCTCGTTTACGACACGGCATGGAAATAAATGGGTCGGGCCGGCACGGCACGGCGGACCGGGCCGTGCCTGGGCCGAGGGTGCGGCACGGCACGGCCTGTTTAGCAATTGGGCCGTGCCGGCCCGGCACGCCTGACACGGCTAATTCAAAAAATAGCCGTTTTTTATCGGGGGGTAAAAAATCCGAAAAAATAGCAAAAAATTCAGAAAAAATCTGAAATGTTTTCTATAAATAGGGAGGCATCTGGCCTCCATTCTCCACACCTCAAACCTCACTCTTCTCTCTTGGTTTAGCTCTGAAAAATCCAAACGTGTTTGCGCAAATTTGGTGAAAATTCAGGCAAAATTCCGAAAATTCAAAAATCTTCAAAGATTTTTGTGGGAGCTGCAAAGGAGGTAATAATGTTGTCTTATACTCTTATTTAATTTTTTGGTATTATTTATTGGTTTAATTTTTTGCTATTATTTGTTGGTTTAATACTTTAATAGTAAGTTAATCGTTCTTTATTATTTTAATTTGCAGTCGATTTAATGGAGAACTACGATTTTCAACTCTCCGAATTCAGCGTCTCGACGGAGGATATGCAATCGTTTAACAAGCATATCCATCCGCGGAAGGTCCACATGTACAAACTGGAGACGCCGAAGAAATGACGGCCCCGGTGGCGCAGGGTCCAATCGATCCATCTTCTGCTGGCTCAACAAGTGCATCCACGACTCAAAGCACGGGTGCAAAAAGAACAAGAGCTAGTACATCTACAGTTTGGAATGATTTCGACAAGAAGTTCAAGACCGACGATGATGGGACTGCGGTGAGGTATGCTGTTTGTAAAATTGTGGTAATAAATTGAGTGCAAAATCTTCAGGTGGGACGGATCATCTACAACGACATGCTGCAAGCTGCAAGAAAAGGCAAGGAATACAAAAGCGCCAGACACAGTTGCAATATAAACCCGACGGCTCGGTACGTACGTGGGAGTACAACCCAGAGGTAACTCGGGAATCTCTTTGTAGATTAATTGCTTCTCAAGATTTGCCTTTAAATTTTGGTGAATCTGATGTTTTCCAAAAATGTATTAGGACTGCTCATAACCCTCTATTTAATTCTGTATCTAGGCAAACAACAACTAGAGATTTAATTAAATATTATAACAATTATCGTGATAAATTGAAATAAATGTTTCATACATGTACATTCTCTATTGCTTTGACTTCTGACATATGGAGTGGTAGGGCTAGAGAGGATTATATTAGTGTTGTTGCTCATTATGTTAATAATGACTGGATAATGGAAAAAAGAAGTATATGATAATGATGACTGGATAATTATATGAGGTATATGATAAATATGAAAATAAGTTTGGGTCTGTGCGTTTAGAAAGACCCCTGGTAGTTACTAGCACCTCTAGGGGGCTATGCAATGGGGCAAGATTTTTGGTTCTTCGCCTAGTTCTCGTGCAGGTGCAGGTACACAGTAGTTAGGAGGAAGGCGACAAAGCACTGGAGACCTATCAAGCTATCTCGACAGTGATAACGTCAGCTTCGAGTAGGAGTTGAACATCCTCTCATGGTGGCAAACCCAGAAGGTATCATATCCAGTGCTATCCATATTAGCACGGGGTGTGTTGACTGTTCTTATCTCTACAGTCTCCTCGGAGTCAGTATTCAGTCTTTCCGAAAGAATAATCGAGGAGCGATGAACAAGTCTCTCCAACGAGATGGTCGAAGTACTTCTGACTGTCAAAGACTGGGAACAAGCTGAATCAAGACTCCAGCATACTGCAGATAATAAAGATTTAGAAGAATCTTTTCAGAATTTGTATTTAGATAGCAATGAATAGGATTTTCAATATTTTTCTTCACATGTAGTCACTAATGAGCTTTATAGGCTGTACTCTTTTTTCTTTACCAAGATTTCCTCAAATTGAGTTTTTGCTTGGTAAAGTTTTTAATGAGGCAGTCATCCCATGTAATTTAATAAGTTAATAAAACTCATTATGTCATTGCAAAATATTTATTTTTGTGATTAACAATGTCTACAATTTTTTATATTTTTTCTGAATTTTCTATAATTTTTTTTTTCAATTTTTCTTAGTTTTCTACAATTTTTCGTATTTTTTTCTATTTTTTGGCTAAACGGGCTAGCCGGGCTAACACGGCTCGTTTAGCCTTAACCGTGCCTAGGCCGGCACGGCACGGCCTCGGGCCGTGCTTGGGCTCGCACCGCGGCCCACGGGCCGGCATGCACCACCCGTTTATTACATGAGCCTTAACGGACCGTACCTAAACGGGCCGTGCTGAGCCCGTGCCGTGCCGGCCCGACACGGCCCAGTGGATAGCACTGAATCAAACTCGAGTAGCTCACGAGTTTTCAGCCTCTTCTTTTTTTTTCTCTCTTTTTTTTACAGACTTAACCGCGGCCGTGGCGAGACGGAGCGCCGGAAGCGAGAAAATTCTAATCGACGGCGCGGCCGGCTGACGCAAACAAGGCAGTTGAGACTTGAAAGCTCGTCTTCGGAGGAGGCTTCGACACCTCTCCTTCTCATCTCCGGCGCTCGTACTCTGGAACCTCGGCAAAGCCAAGGTCGGAGCGCGGCCCGAACCGTAGCCAGAAGAAATGAATGCTAGTGTTTTGTGGTAGGTTCTTCTACGCTTCTGATTCTCCCCAATCACGTTATTTGCCAGGCTCAATTCAATGCAGTCGCATGAATTTTGAATGTAATTGTGTCCTGCAATGGTACACTTGTTAGTAGACAGCGAGGCGCACTTCAATTTTTTTTTATAATTGTTTGAACAAAGCAGTGATCTTTTTTACTGGTGCTTTTATTTCGAGGTTTCATGCCATCTAGTCGCTAAGTTGTGTTTGAAAATTGGAGTGCCGGTTCTCCCTTTTGCGCAATTTAATCACTTGACGATTGATTTTGAAACTACATGCTGGTGCCCCCAACTAATCTTTTGTACTGTACCAGGTCCACCATTAGATGGGATTGTTGTGCACTTATTGATCGGTTGAGCGGAGCTTGATACCTCAATTATTGCTCACATCATATCGAATTGTCGCATTGCCTAAAATTAAAAAAAGTACAGAAAAATGTGTAGAGTATTCTGGATATGTTTGTCTGCAAGAACAAGGGAGGTCCTAGATTCCTTATATTGGTTTTATCTCTCGAAAAGAATATTTCTTATAAGCAGGAGTACTAAAAAGCCCAAAACATGTTGAGATGATAGGATGAAACTTGGTAAGATTCCCAGATACCAGAGTAATTTTTCATTGGAGTTCTATGCAGCATCAAAGTGACAAGCTGATGACTTGATTAAATTCAACTAAATTGTACCATGATGTATGAAATAAATTTGAGATTTGATAAGAATTTACTGCTACGTCCATCAAATTTATGAACCGCATCGCACTTGCAAAACTTGTTGGTCTTGTCTTTACTTTTTAGTTAGTTCAGAGAGTGACATTTTTCAGCTACTACTTACTTCGCAGGGGTCCACATCTACACGAAATGACGTAGAACTCCTAACTCGTGAGGCCCGTGTTTTTCAGGTGATGCTGTGTGCTATGCCTTCTTAGGTAAACAAGCTGTTTTCCCCCCTTCCTCCATGTGGATTTTCTACCTATACTCACCTAATAGTTTAAATCGGACGTTGTTGCCAGGTTGTTATATGAGGGTTCCCTATAGTAGTTGCATATATTACCAAATGGGATATAAAAAGTTACTTTATAATAGGAGAATACAAACTTGTTGTCTAAATTATTCAGTCAGAGTAATGAGAGTTATAGAAAATCGAGGAAGAAGGTAGAGGGCTCTACAGTCATATGTCTGATTACAAGAAACTAGCAATACAAACATCGCGTTACCAATGTCCTATGACGCAGACCTGACATACAATTTGTTCTCATGCTAATTGGCCGGCTCAAGTACAATTTGTTCTCATGCTAATTGACCAGGTCATGTCGCAAGCATACGTTACTATTTATTTAATTTATTTAAAGCGAGTTTTCACCTGATAAGCATTCCCTTTTTCGCGAGGAGATAAGAATTCTATTAATATGTTACCATTCCTACATCACGGTTTTTATTATCATTGACAATATCTTTTGTGTGGTTCTTATAATCTCATTACCTTTCAAGTACTGCATAGGATCCTGATTCCAGAAGAAAATCAAACCAGCCAAAATGAGGCAGGACCCACCAGCTGTAGAATATAAACCCATGCTTATCTGGTGTGCGGAGTGGATTGGCACTTCTGTTTCCTGTAGACAGTCTGTGATTTTTTTGGGGGGGGAGGGGCCAAGGAGGAGAAGACCAAGAACAAGAAGAGAAAGGGAGAGGATTCTGTTCTTACTTCTTAGGCCGTATGGAGATCCAGCAGCAGCGCGGGGTTGGCAATTCCAAAGTTGTGAAGGTTGAGAAGGAGGAGGCATGGGAGCTGTTCACCAATCAAGCAAGCAGTGAAGGCCGTCTTGTGGGTTCCCCTTCCTTGCCTTTTTCTTCCCCACCTCCTTCCTTTGGGTTAATTCTTTTGTTCTTGTTGAGATTCTGTTCAATTTTCTAACAATGCCTTTTGATGCTGTGAATTCTCCTTTTTTTATATAAAAAGATGTTGTGGATTCTCAAATCATAGTTCGGTTGGTCGAGGATTCTTGTTATTGCTCTTTATGAATATGTTAGAACGTGAGATGTATAGAATAACATCGTCACTTTTGTGGGGTTCAACACTTAAAGAAACTTGCTTTCTGTAATCCTTAGCAAGTTCGTTTTTGTTCTTCCTTTTTGCTGTTTGTGTTTTTTCTTTTCATTATACTTGAGATTTATGAGTAAGAAATGGAAATAGATTACCCTGGTGATAGCTGTTCTAGTCCAAAAAGAAACCTGGTCATATTATGCCTCCATGTTGTGCAGGTTGTTGCTCACTTTGGGGCATCATGGTGTGTGACATCCCTGTCCATGAACTACAAGTTTGAGGAGCTAGCTCAGACCCACCCTGAGGTATTGTTCCTCTATGTGGATGTTGATGATGTCCAGGTAATCATTCTCCAATCTCCTGGTCTTATGGCTTGTTGTTTATGTACTTCAGAAGAACTCCCATGATCACATCTCTTTTGAGAAATTATATTTACACTGAAATCTCTTCTGAGAAATAGAGATGGGGAAGTAAGGGAAAGCCGATAATCATTTGTCAGAAAAATGCCCTGCATATATATCCGTTAAGTTAGTATACTGCTCTGAAGATAGCCTAATTAAGCTAAGCTACTATGCTGCACTGTACGTGCAGAGTGTTTCATCCAAGCTTGGAGTGAAGGCCATGCCCACATTTTTTCTCATCAAGGACAAGGAGGTGGTGAAGAAGATTGTTGGGGCAAATCCAGATGAGGTCAAGAAGATGGTGGATGCTTCTGCTGAATCACTTGGCTCTACCACTACCGCTCCTCCTGATATAGTGATCGAATAGTAGTTGCCTTCTTGTCTTCTGGAACTGCTCTGTGAGTACTGCTTGGTCGAGTCTTGAAAATGCGTCTGCATGATGCTTTCAAAAAAAAAAAAAGCGTATGCATGCTCCAGTGTGTATGACAGTATAAGTTCGCTTGCCTTCAGTTGGTACTGGAATCGCGACTTTACTTTCTGGATGTTACATGTGTTTTGGAGTTGAAAATGTGGTTCACCTTGCCTGTTGCCATACCTCACAATCACATGACAGTGATCGATATACAGTAGTTCCAAAATGCACTCTGACGACGAACTATAAAATTGTCATGATCTCTGCACACGCAGCAAAAGTGCAAATCCCCAGGTGTAATCAAATGTCACAGACAGCTAATTTAGTCATTGTAAAATCTCTAGATTATGTTAGTTGGTTGTACCATCAGCTTGTTAGGTGCCCCATATTAGTATAACAAAGCGTTAAAAAGAGGTATCAGTATAACAAAAATTTTTGCTTCCGAGTGAAAATAATTTCAAACAGATATGGACCTGAAGCACCCTACCTAACCACCTAGGAATGAACAAAACTGCAAGCTGTTGTGGCCCAATGCAACATGTGACCAACTATCGACTTGTCACAGGTTGGCTTCAGATTTGTGCCCCAAATATTCTGTCTTCCAAAAATCAGAGAAGAAAAGGCTAAAAAGACAAAAGATGAAGAAAACGGTGAACATTATTGGAGAAGCACCATGGACTGTGGTGTACAATGCCTTCCTCAAAACCACCATCATCTCATACTCTGTAGTGTTTCTATACTTACATAGTTCATTTTCATCTTTGTCCTGGACTCCCAATTAGTTTATCACTAACTGTGTGCCTGTGTCGGCAGAGTAAGCCCCATCACTAACAAGCAACAGCAGATGAGTTGAATTGCTTGTGCAACCTGGTACTTACTGGCTTACTGATAGCAACTCTAGTATTTACCTGGACCGGTCCGGTCAATGCAGGAAGAGTGGGAATATAGAATACACTACGGAAATGACTCCGTCGTGCCGTATCTCGGACTCAGTTTTCTGTTGTACAAAACAACATAGAACATAGCAGACTGATATATATGTTTCTGTTGTGCATAAACACACTGAATACTGAGCTGCACTGCATGAACATTAAAATCTGTATTCACCACTAGTGATTGTTCGTTATATTTAGAGCAAGGCTAATAATACAGCCTTCAGCTGGCTATATGGACACTTACAGCCCACTTATCAGCTTATTCATATAGTAGTTTACAGCCAGCTGAAGGTTGTATGATATACCCCTTTCTCTCACAAAGTTTCTTGGTTCTTGTGCTTCAGCTGGCTGTAAACTTACAGCCCACCTCTCTTCTCTCTCCTCCTCTCTGTCCTCCACCCAGCATACAGTCTACTAACAGTCTCTTATTATACTTGCTCTTAGTAATAATATAGTATGTTGCTATATACTAACATCTCACTCTCTCTCCTTCACGTGAAGCCATGCACGAGTGCTAAACCGACAACCAGCACCAACACCGAAAACAAAGTGAGGAGGCCAAAGTGCCCCCTCCTCTGGACCCATCTCACCATCATTCTCCAATCTCCAAACCTTCTTCCTTCTTCCGTCTTCTCTCTCTCTCTCTCTCTCTCTCTCTCTCTCTCTCTCTCTCTCTCTCTCTCTCTCTCTCTATTATGAGTGTGTGCGCGCGCGCGCTCTTTTTGCATGTTCTTGTGAGAGTGGTAGCTGGAGAGAAAGATCAGTACAGCCAGTGAGGACTGAGGAGCAGAGGAAGAGCTTCCAATGTGTTGCTATGTAGGCAAAGCCACCAAGATCTTCCTGTGCCTCGTCTCGGTGCTCCTCGTCGTGGGCCTCGTCCTGGGCTTCGGGCTGGCCCACCGCACGTGGGGAGCCCGGAGGGCCCAGCCCGCCTGCCGGTGGCCCGAGTGCCAGGCCGAACCCGTGGACGGCGACCCGCTCCCGGCCACCGCCGCCACCACGCCGCCCAACCCGCTGACGCAGCCGGCCGTGGCCGCGTTCCCCGGGGCCGCTTCATCGTCCGCCGCGCCGCCGGCGAGCATGCCGTACTTTGGGCCGCCCAGCCCGTTCGCGGTGGGCCTCAGCCCCTCCTCTCATGCATGAGAAGTCATACTACATAGTTGGTTTTCTATTGATTTGATATTTGATTGTATTTTTCTGAAGTTTGGCAGTTGTTTGTGAATTATTTTCTACTCCTATTTTGTAGTTTTGACTGTACAACTGGGTTAATTACTCTTGTTCTGGTCATTTGGTTGGATGGAGATAGCTGCAATTATGTCTTGCTAGTATCTCTCCTTGCCTAGTAGTCAGTGTAGCAATTAGCAAATAGCGTGGCCTCAGATGTTTTGCCATCTTTTTTGGTAGCGGCTTATAGTTTTTAGCCTTAATATAAGTATTTATATGAACAAATCAAATACCAATAAGTCGCTTCGAAAAAGTTATTCCGACAAGCCACTTTAAAATATGGTGGAGAAACCGTTTCGCTTATTTATTCAGAGAAAACCATAAACCATAAGTCATAAATTGAGAAGGATAAGGTTATCTTGTGAATACAAAGATTTATTCTATTGCATATGCTCGTTGAGTTATTGACTGACGACTACTAGCATTGTCGGCGACATCGTTGTTACGGCGTAATTGGTGACCATGACATCTAAGAGGCACTAGGATGCCATGGTGACGCCACGGCGAGGTATACACTCTACATGCATACATATACATGATGGAGTACATACACCGGTCTACTAGTCCCCCTCGTATAATTGCTCTCTCTCCCGACTCCTTTCTCTCCCATGACCTCCTCTCCCCAAAGTCTCCTCTCCCAGGTGCCTCCCCTCCCTGACGCCTCCTCCCCTTGCTCGCCGCCTTCTCTCCTCGGTGCCTCCCCTGCCTCCCACCCTGTCTCCACCGAATCCAATTGCCCCCAACCTTAATCCAATTGGATCCAGCCGTTCCCGCCAGCTGGAGCCGAGGAAGATGGGGGCGGCCACGGGATGGAAGTAGGAAAGGATGATTGTCACAATGAAACTCCATGATGTCCCCCTGGACCACCATGATGCCTAGATGTCACCAAGGCGATGACTTGGCGATGCTGTAATAATCATGGTTGGCGGGCCATAAAAATATCAGCCCATGGGTGGATTGGACAGGTTGAATGCATGTATTTCAGGAAAAAAAGGAAATTTCCCAAAAATAGTTTAATTTCTGTAGGACCACGTTCTAAACGAGGTCTAAGACTTCAAAAAAAAGAGACTCGCTTATCATATTTTGAGACCCTATACTGGTGATATGTCTGATTAATCTTTAATGTGAGATTGATGATATAACAAACTAGTTAAAATCTGTATAGATATGCAACTTTATTCACATCTTTTGAGAAATTTTGTTAGTTGGAAGGTCTGTTTGAGTTACTATACATGTGTCATGTGTGGAGTATACACTGGTGATCAATTCCTCAATTCATCGTGGCCGTCTTACCGTGCTTGTGCGTGTCTTCTCTCTCTTTATCCTTGTTTGTTGACAGATGCGTATGCTTCTCTTACCAGGAGAAAAAGAGAGAGATGATCCAATCTGCTTTCGGTGAGGACAAAGCCAATGGCAATGCAACTCAGCTCACTGTAGAAAGATCTCAGATATCTCTTCCAGATACGATGACAACTTGTAATCCTTTGTCGGGCCGGTGAATTTTGTCTCGCCAATGCTAAACTTATGGGCTATAGCTGATTACAAGCATTGGCGCACCATTAATGGCGCAAGTTTTTTTTTGAGCTCTTGCAGTGTAGGTTCATGCAGCTCACCATGGTTGACGATTGGAGCCGAGACAGTTTTGCAGTGCTCTGGTTGCTGGGCGACGTAGGGTCCTGCTAGCTTATGTAATTATGCCCGGGGGCCTGCTGATAAGAGTAGTCTTATATCTACAAATGAAATCTGTTATTTGTGTGTATATGACAGAAATCCTTCGATTTCGGTGCTTTGATTTCTCTCTATATATGTGTGACTAAGATCAATGTTATGGCTTGCCTAGAAAAGAAAACTGTAGCTCGTGCTGCAGAGGAACAGATGGCCAACTGCTTTGAAACGACCCAAATTTTTTCGAAAATTTGAAGTTTAATTGAATTTTCAAATTCGATTGTATAATTGAATTTTTGAGCCTAATCCCCATCCAATCCTTCCTTTTTTAGCACGAATCTTAAAGCAAGAAAACCCTTCTCTCCACCTTGCCGCCGCCTCACTGTTCATCCGCCGAAAATATCCCCGCCGCCTGCGCCCTTCTGCCATCGTGCCTCCTTCTGGCTCCTTCCCGCGCCAGCACACACCGCCAGCTTGCTGCCGCCTCCCACGTCGCCTCCCCTGCCCTGCCAAGCCTTAATGGCTGCCCGGCCAGCTGCGCCTGCCCTCGCCGCGCTCCTGCCCGGTTACTGCCCGCTCGCCTCGATGCCAACCGCCTCCTGTGGCGTATTAAAGCAGCCGACCCCCTCACGGTGAGCTCCACGCCTCCCTGAAGCTCCCCGAGCACCCCAGAGCCCCGGCCATCCTCCCCATCGCCGGCAATCGTGAGAATCCCAATTTCGAGCCCTAGGGCAATGTCGGTCTCCTGCACCTCCACTTTCAAATTGCTCCCTCCAGTAGCTCCCCAACCTTCCCCAGAGCCTCCCCCAAACGGTCGCCTCCACCTCCAGAGCACCCTCCTTCTCCGGCGTCGTAAACCTCTCCATCACCGAAACTGCCCGCCGTGGACAGCCTCGCACGATCCTCCCCGGCATAAACCACCACCTCCAACAGCTTACCCTAGCTCCGTAGATGCTCAATCAGCCGCCAATTTTGTAAGTAGACATCCCTAGAGCTCCTAAGCCACCAAGAACCGTGCCGCACTCCCGGGCTCGCCGTCGGCGATTGCCGCCCCCGCCGAGCCGGCCACCGTCCAAAATGGAATCCCCAACTCACTAGGAACCCCATCATGCCCTCCGTTTCCGTCGCGGATCACCGTGACTCCCCAGCCGTCGCCGTCTTTTTCCTCTGCTTCGCGGTCGCTTCACTCGGCCGGAGGTAGAAGACGATGGCTAAGCCGTCCATCTTCGGGCGATCGAACGGCCAGGAAGTGCCGAGACAACCCAGCCGCCCGATCGCCATCGCCCGGCTGTCGCCCCGCCAGCGCGTCGCTTCGGGATGGGCCGGCCGAAGGCCACAGCCCACCGCCAGGCGAGCGAACACGCGCGCGCGCAGGCCGGATCGCCGTGAGCCGCGTGCGCACAGTAGCCGTGCCGATCGCATCCGACCGGATCACTCCGAGCTAGCTGAGCCAAACCCGCTCACCGAGTCGGACTCGAGCCTGGTGAATAGTAACCGAGCCCGATGAACAGTAGAAAAATCCACAAGCCCCAAAAATACCAAAATACATCATTTTGACCAATTTAATATCCCAAATTCAAATTTGGCATCCATTTCTCCAAAAAATCCTAGAAAAATCCAAAACTCCCCAAAACACCAAATCATCCCATTTTGACCAGCTCAATATTTTGACTTCAAAAATAAACTCCAATTCTCCAAAATTAAATCTTATAAATTTAAGCTTCCCTTGGCCCATATAATTAAGCTTATTAAATCTCAATTCCCCGTAAATTCAAATTCTTCCATTTTACCAAATTAAATCTCGACGAAGCCCACATCATCTAGTTCAAAGATCGACTATTTATTTCTAAGGGTCTATCCCCTGCTCCCAAAATTTATCCGACCCAAGCTCAAAACCCTAATTCGGTCCGAACTTCTTTCGTTCACCGAAACCCTAATAACACCTAAGCCCTTGTATTAGCTCAAACCTGTCTACACCCTGTCCACCCTCGCTCTACCACTAAGGTCCTAAACAACCTTGAGAAATATTCTAACTCAAGAATCCGACACCGTCCATACACTCTGTCATTCGTCGAAATCCATACAATGCCTTTTTGCATTGTCGATTATCCTAAAACCATAGCCTAAGTTTGCTCCCGTTAAGCCAAACTCTTTACCACCTAAACCCTGGCCACGCCACCTATTTTCTTTATGTCGTTTTTGGTTAGTTACTTGTATTTTGTTCCCAGCTTGCATTCTGCAAAACAGGGACTGATGTGTGTTCGTTTTTACATTAGAATTCGGACCACGCGAGTTGGTCAGCAGAAGGACTACAGGAGTAAGTGAAGACGTCGATATCCAATCGGAAGATTATGTGAAGATAATCAGAGACTAAGGACAAAGAGGCAAGTCACATGTTTTTGATCATATTGAATCCCATGAAATTTACATTAATTATTTAATGTATTTTCATTATTGATAGTTGCGAACTGATAATTGCTTAAAACAAAGGTTTAGAATGGCATGCTATCTAGATAATCCTACCACCGATAAAGAGCCCTGTTTACCTTGATGGCCATATTCACCTTGACAACCTTAGTAAGAATCAATATATGATGTAAATGTATACAATATCATTTCATTCAACATGTTACACTACTAAGAGACTCTGGCCGTTGGCCGGTAGAATCGAAAAACCCGGAGAGGGTAGGGTGGTATGGGACACCGTACCCTAGGCCGGTGATGCTGGTGTGTAAGTTAGGGTAAAAAGGGTGTGGAGGTCCGTGTGGAGGACTTCGTCCACCGCTTTACCCTGAGCCTGAGGCTGCGGACCTCAGGAAAAAGATAAGGGCAAGAACCTTGTGCTAAGTAAGAGACACAGTGATCGCCCAACCACAAGTGTTGATACATCAACCCTGGTCTAGTAGCTGCTCAAGTTCGATTGAACCTCTACAGACGCAGTCTGGAGGCGCTGTGCGAGTCCATACGGAAGGGGTAAGAAGGGTCGTATGGAAGTTGGTGATTTTATTGTGAACAATCTGACCGATCGATCTGAACCTCGATCATGTGTTATGTGTGCCGCACAATAGTAGGTTAAGGTAAGTCAGGAGTTGCCTGAGCTTACTGGGAGGCCTACTAGGTAGAGGCTATATAAAGAATTGAGCAGTGAAAAGCCTTGTTTTCTTAATACCAGACGTGGGTTAAAGAAATCTTGTGGGTAAAGTTGGGCAACTCTGCAGAGTGAAATAAATGGTATTCGAATACGCCGTGCTTCCGGTTAATGAAGCTGTGTTAATTGGGTGATTCCAACAACGAGGCATAAGTAGTGTTTCTGATGTTGTTAATTTGAGTAATGATGAGACTTTATCTGATAACAGCAAACCCCTGATCTTAAGGAACAATTGTTTTAAAAGTTTCCTTTGGTTTGCAAATAAAATTTGCATCCGCCTCTTAATAAAACAGCTATACTCCCTTGCCTTTGAGAATCCTGGCAAATAGTTATATAGTGTTCCCACATGTGATTTGCTGAGTACGGGGTTGGAGTACTCAGGCTTGCATAATTTCCCAAATACCAGAAGAAAAGAAGATGCTGCGAAGGTTCGTGTTAGGGTTACGTCTGCACTCAAGCGTTCCTGTGGAGTCTTCTTCGGCTCTTTTGTATGTAAGTAAGTTTTGGGCTCGGACGCCCGTATTGTTACTAAAGTTGACCATTAGGTCTTATTTCAATGAATTTAACCTCTTTTAATTGTTCGTGAGCAGGCTTGATACACTGTTAAGCCGCAACGGAACTCCTAGGCTGTTGCGGTTGGTAAGACGTCCCTGTTCCCAAAAATGGGGGCGTTACATGCTTCTTCTAGGTTGGTTGTGTTACCTGAGAGGTTCTGGTACGTTCTATGCGACACGACAACTTCACTTTCTAGATTCTAGCTGTGACGCTCACAAAGAGAGCAAATATGGATGATGTGCAAGCGAATCATGTGAAACACCCAAACATCACACCATTACCGCGCCTTATTGTGACGCCCGTAGAATGATGTAGAATATATAGTGTGGAATGTTGAGAAGAAAATTTTAAAATATTATCTTAGAGTTACAAGAAAAATATATCAAACGTTCCGAAACATTGGACCGTTTTTATAAGATGATACAACAACGAATCATCAAACCTAATGCGACGAACAAAAACTCCTGTTGCAACAATTTAGCAAAACTGCCACACCAAATATTTCTCATGTTGCAACATTTGATAATAACCCCTTGCAACAAAATATAACACTTGATGCAACAACCTAAAGAATCACCGCAATAAAAAAGAACCAGATAGAGGTAGAAGGTGTGGAGATTTGGGGGAAAACTCACTAGAAATGATAGACTTAAAATTAGCACAAAAATAGGACGTAGTGCTGAGAGGACGTAGCTGGTAACTAGAAATGGCGAAATCATCACCAACAGTTGCTGAAATTGATGGAGGTGACAGAATTGAGATGGAGAGAGTAGGGTGGGCGTGGAGAGGCAGCGGCAAGGAGATCAAGAGCAGTTCAATTGTGGAGAGGAGTCAGGAGAGAGGAAGCAAGATGGGTGTGGGAGATGAATAGCATTTGGGAGAGAGAAGAGGAATGGATAAGATAGGAATGGTAGAGTTGAGTTGTGGATATAGGCTTTGATGCTTTCGATGGATAGGAAAGAACAATTGAGTAGTGGATGTAGGTGAAGAGGGGGAAAGAAGTAGTAGAGAAGGGGAATGGATAAGATAGGAATAGTGGAATTGAGTTGTGGCTGAAGCATACGATGGTTTTAATGTTATCAGACGTCTGTCCGATATCATTTTCTAATGTTATCTAGCAATGTAAGATTATTATCAATGCACTATAGCCATACGGTCCATGCTTTTCTCTCTCTCAAAAAAAGAAAAGAAATGCATAATCATACATCAAAGAATGCTACTACACTACACTCCAAAAGGTATAGCATCCAACCAATGTCGCTTTCCTTGCCTTCTTATCCGCCGCTTCCCTTCCCTTCCTCTCTCTTCTCTACGCACCCTCCTTGCCTTCTTATTCGCCGCTTCCCTTCCCTTCCTCTCTCTTCTCTGCGCCACCCTCCTTGCCTTCTCCGACGTAGGGCTAGCTCCGTGCTCTCCCTCCGCCTACCCTACCTCTCCTCCCTTTCACCCATTCAACCTAATATTTATTGCACTGTAGCCTCGTCGTATCTCCCTCTGCTGCCGCCCATCACCCTCCATCACCATTCAATACCCTCTGCCGTTGGGTCCATTGTCTCTCTGGCCTCTCCCTATAACATGATAATGACGATGGCACTCTAATTGACTCTCCTCCTCTGTTAGTAGATGTCACCACACGTGGTGGTCATTGTTGACGAGTGAGAGAGGGTGAGGGGGAAGGCAATAGGGCTGTAAACGAGCCGAGCTCGAGCGAGCTTGACCTAGCAAGCTCGAGCTCGGTAGAAACTCGAGCCGAGCTCGAGCGAGCCTGAGATTAACATCGAGTTTTAAGCTAGGCTCGAGCTCGGCTCGGACAAAACTCGAGCCGAGCTCGAGCTTCGCATGTGTAGGCTCGGTGAGGGAGTACCTGCAGGACGTGGCGGCGGTGGCGCCGGGGGACGGCTGGAGCTGGACTGCACCTTCACCACGCGGTGGCCGAGCTGCAGGGACGGCCGGACGGGTGGCGCCGGCGGGGGAGAGGAGGGGCGCCGGGGGGAGGAGGGGCGGCGGCGGGCCGGGTTGAGGAAGGGCGGCGGCGGGGGGCGAGGAAGGGGACCGGGGGGGCGCCGGCGGGGGGTGAGGAGGAGAGGAGGGGCGCCGGTGGGGGGAGGAGGGGCGCCGGGGTTGGGGGCGAGGGGGGGGGACGGGGGGCGGCGCCGCGGCGGCGGGGGAGAGGAGGAAGGGGGACGGGGGAGGGGCTCAGCCGCGGGAGGCCAGAGAGGAGGGAGGGGGTGTGGGGGTGGCCGGCGGCGGGGGCGGGGGCGGGGGCGGCTGGGGCCTGGGGGCGGCGAGGAGGAGGGGCGGGGGAGGCGCAGGGGGGGCAGGCGGAGGCCGTGGGGGGGACGGGGGTGGGGGCGGCGAGGAGGGGCGCGGGGGGCAGGAGGGGCGGCGGCGGGGCAGTGGGACGGGGCCCGGGGGGAGACCGGGAGAGGAGGGAGGGGGTGTCGGTGTGGGGGGCTAGGTGAGGGATTTTGAGAGGAGAGGCGGGAGGCGGTGTGGGGAATTGGGGTGGGAAAAAAATCTTAAGCTCGCGAGCTATTCGAGCTCGGCTCGTTAAAGCTCGTGAGTTTAAGATGAAGCTCGAATTCGGCTCGTTTGAAGCTCGAGTTAAGCTCGAATCGAGTCTAAAGCGAGCCAAGCTCGAGCAGTTCGCGAGCCTCGAACTTTTTTTACAGCCTAGAAGGCAAGTGAAGGTATTTCGAATCTTATACCGTTTCTCTGCCTCAAAACTCGGAAGGCGTACACCAATAGCTACGCGTAGGTTCCAGCTCGACTGCTTGAGGCTTGAGAAAAACCCCAAAGGCCCAAACCGCAGGAGCCGAAGGCGGCGGCGGCCAGCGGCGGAAGAACCAGCCGCAAGAAACACCAATTAACACCGACGAGATGGGTACGAGCAGCGTCAGCCCCTGCGATCTGGACAGGGACTTCGCCTCCCGAATCGCCCAGCTCCTCGCTAACCCTCCCCACCGATCCGCCCAGGTACTTCTCCCTCCCTTTCCTTCCTTCTCCCTCCTCTGGTCTCATCTGATTACTTGATAATTCCTTGATTGTACTAAGTTGTGTTGCGGCAGCTGTTTGTTTGGTGGAAAGATTGGACTTTTAGGCTTTTCATGTTATCAATGTCGGAATTGGGAAATTTCGCTAAGATAAACTGATATTATGATGGGAGGGAGGAGCACTATTTGGGTGGCGATATCTGTGGTTTGGTTTATTCAATCTTATTGAGAAAGGCGGATTTTTTTTGTCAACACGAAAGGATGTTTAGGCCTGTGAGATGAGAGAGGCGATTTGTGTGGTTCCTTTGTTAGTTTGCAACAGTAGCCGTGTGCTTTAAGTCTTTTCTTCCCAGAGGTACAGTTTTAAGCATCAAGATGCTTATAGGCTGTTTAGTCCCTGAGGCCAATAAAGTTGGAGGAGTAAATTTTATGATACGTTTAAAATTTTTTGGGTGGATTTTTATTATTTTTTCGCTCCGTCCTTGTCATTATTAGATGAAGTATTGCCTAGGATTTCTTGCTCACATTTGACAACACAACTATGTTACTTCTATTTTCAGGAATACTATGATGAACTCATACAGTCTAAGAAACATGATGGTATAAAAGTAAGCTACAGCGGCGAGCATGGGAAAGGTGTTGTTACTGAATAAATACTTACCTTATGGGTCAGCAATCCGGCAAACATGGGATTCTTGTATACAATTGGCGTAAGGTAAAAGCCAAGCCATTTGAACCAACTGTTTCTTGCAGGTGTTTGTGCAAACAAGGATTTTGCTGAAGGGGACCTTATTCTAAAGGATCAAATATTGGTCGGTGCTCAGCACAGTCTTAACAAGGTTCGCCTTTTAAAATTGATCCCATGTAAATTATTATTTTTTCATTTTTTTATGTGAGCCATTCCTCCTTGAAGTGTTGTATCCATTTTATGTGTTCTGTTGCAGATTGACTGCGCTGTGTGTAGTTATTGCTTCCGCTTCATTGGTTCTATAGAGTTTCAGATTGGACGAAGACTGTACTGGCAAAGCATTGGTGCTGGTGCAAGCAGTGGCTGCACTAATGACAGACACTGCCATGGAAGTGATGTGGGATCGAGCACCGGTTCTTCTGGTGCAACAAAGGGAAATAGTAATACTTTGCCACAAGAGGTCTTAGAATCACTTATAGCTGGTGATCTGTCACTGCCTTTCACAGATCATTTTGCTTTACCGCAAGTTGTTGCTTGTCGTGGATGTGAGGAAGAACGCTACTGCAGGTTTGAGTTCCTAATAGTTTTACAATTTCACCCCTCCTTTTGACATCATACTTGGTGATATTAGTAATATTTATTGAGGCCTAAATCTTTTGACTACAAAATGTTATACATCCATTTTCATCATAACTTATAGTAGTTGATCATGTTAAACTTCAAACCTAATTGCCTTATTAGAAAATTGCATCTATAGAACATATAGCTTATTCTTATTGTTCCTTGGATATAACATCTAATCTTGAGAGAACAAAAATAACTTGTTCATTCTTGTGTAGCCAATCATGTGCAGATTCTGATTGGGAGTCCTATCATTCTTTGCTGTGTACTGAATCCAAGACTGAATCATCCCGGAGATCCGCTCTTCAGAAATTCATAGAGCATGCTAATGGTAGGTAGCAGTTGAATTGATGAATCTGGGTCATCATATTGTTATGTTCATTATTTCTTACATATATGCTAGATCAATTCGTTCATTATTGATGATGGTTGCGATTGAGGTTGTCAAGCTGTCATCTGATAATAACCACTCTTTATTTTCAGGAACCAATGATATTTTCTTGGTTGCTGCAAAGGTATGTGATAGAAGTATCTATAATATACTAAGCACCAGAATATCAAGTGTAAATTGTAAGTGTCCATCTTAGTTTCTCATTTTCTAATATTCTCCTAGTGGTATTTTCTTAATATATGGGAAGACTAGGACTTAGCCATGGTCGAATGCAAAAGCTTTTGGGCTTCAAACTTGAGTTGATAATGATTCACCTATGTCTGTCAGAAAATCTATGAACCTGCAATTTTCTGATCTTTAGAGCCTACTTACCCATGCACCAGAACAGACTATTGCACAAGACAACATTGAATAGCAATACCAAGAATACCAAATAGAGGGAACAAAATAATCACATGCAATTTCCTTATAGCTACTAACAAATAAGGTTTCCTGATTCTCATGCATGAACTCATGCTGTTTCATGTGTCAGGCTATCACTTTCACCATGTTGAGGTACAAGAAACTCAAAAGGCAGCATGCATTTCAAAACAAAACAGATGAATCAAACTTTTCTTTGCTTATGGAAGCTTGGAAACCACTTTCTATGGGCTTCAAAAAGAGGTAAAAGCATGAATTTATATATAACTATTCCTCCTTTGGTGATTGGTAGTTTTTAGTATGGCACTAATAAGCAGTGTTATTTAATTGTGCAACTGGCGTTAAGCATGACATTTGAAGGTTCTTTTATCAAGTGTGTTGGCAACAATTTAATGGTAGATTTCTGTTCAACCCTTTTATAACAATTAATGAGATGCCTATGGCATGGATGCGCCTTTTCTTCTCCCATTTTTTTTGAGTAGCACTGCAGAGTTATTTTTTTTAGCTCCGCACAGCTTTCACTTTTTTTAGCACTGCATAGCTTTCACTTTTTTTTAGCACTGCATAGCTTTCACTTACCTTGTCCTACTACTCAATCCTTCGTTTTGTTGCTTCAAAATATTTTTCTAACCTAATTTGTGAAAAAAAAAATCTTGTGATTGCAGATGGTGGGATTGTCTTGCTTTGCCTGAGGACGTTAATTCCTGTGATGAAGATTCATTTAGGCAGCAAATAAGGGATCTAGCATTTACGGTAATTATGCCAGCAGATCTTTCACTTGTATGAAACTACCGGTTCATATTCTATTGATGGTATTGTGCTCTGGAGTCTGGACGGATTTGATGGAGCTCTCTTCACTAACACATCACTTGAAAAATATAGTGGTGGCGCGCAAAAAGTGGATAGCTTTTAATTGAAAGATGCCCTTTTTTACTCGCTACATCTTATCTTAGTCACTGATGAGCTGATCATGTCTTCTGCATTTTGCAGTCACTGCAGCTTCTCAAGGATGCAATCTTTGATGCTGAGTGTGCACCCTGTATCCTTTCTAGTAGTTACAAGACTTGTTTCATATCTATGAGTAGCTCACCTTCTCGTTCAAGTTCCCTTGACATTGTCTAGTATTTTCTCTTGAGGTTTATGGCCATATAATTGGCATGTTTGAGCTGAACAATCTGTAAGTAAATCTATTTTTTCCTGTTTCATTTTGATGAATGTACATTCTTGTCATTGTTTTTCTTTCCACCCTTCTACAATGGAAACAAATGTTAGTGCTGCATTCGACTTACATAGGCTCTCAACATTCTTTCCTCTCTTATATTCCAGTGGTTTGGTTGTTGCATCGCCAGTTGAAGACTATTTCATACATATTGACAATCTTCCAGACAACGAGAAGGTTTGTCTGATGGTTGGCTTAATTTCTTTCTTGTAAGATTTTTAATCTGGAATGTACCTAATGGTTTTGTTAATCTGAAATGTAATGTACCCAGGGGGGAGCCGAGAAGGTGACAAGGCCATTTCTAGATGCTCTAGGTGATGACTATTCAGTTCCTTGTGAGGGTATTTGCATCTTCTTCCTCTAATTTACTCCTCCACAGTACTGCTACCTGCCATTTTCTATTTGTCCAACAGTATAAAATTTATTGAACTTTTCATTGGCAGGGACAGCGTTCTTTGCTTTGCAAAGCTGTATGAACCATTCATGTTGTCCGAATGCTAAAGCATTTAAAAGAGATGAGGTAATGTATATTTTACTTAGTTCATTTTCTTACCAAACTGCCAGTCAGCAATGCAGATAAAAGCCGTTGAACTATGGCTGCAGGATAATGATGGTCATGGAGTGATAATTGCTCTGGAGCCTATCAGCAAGGACGACGAGGTACTTTGTTTTTAACGTCGTGTCAACTCATCTTTGTTGTGCAACCAAGGGAACGTCCTAGATTATTTTGCTACCTACTAACAACGAACGTTCTAGATTACCATCTCCTACATTGATGAAGATCTTCCATACGAGGAGAGGCAGGCGCAGCTTGCAGACTACGGATTCACATGCACATGCTCTAGGTGCCAAGAAGAAAAGCCCAACTGAACGATATAGACAATTTGGACTTGCTTGAAATTTTGCTCTTTATTTGAGTGCATCTTGCTTGTAGTTCATGCCACTGGAGATTTTGATAACTCCAAAATGTTATGATAGGATATGCAGAAAGAATGAGATGGAGATATTCTTATTCGAGTGGATGCTGGATTTTGCTTTGTTTATGTTGAAACATTACAGAAATGCCATTGCAGAGTTCAATTCAGAGTACTTCTATTTTGTGAAAGTAGAAATTGCACATTGCACCACATAAATGGACATGAGTTGCACATTGCAATATTGTATCACTTGCGCCAGCTCATTGATTTGGGCACATCAAGCTGGTCAGCTGACATCACGAGCGCACGCACAGATGCCGCACCGATTGCCACCACGTTAGCCCATGGTGTCAGACTGTCAGTGTCGCGTGCAGATGGGAGTGTGCCGTCGGTTTAATTTGGCCCGGTCGGTTCTTAGGTCGGTGCAAACTGAAACTAAATTGCACGAGACATGATGCTATGTTTCAAGGATTGGCAACACTAATGTCAATTTAGGTGGTGCAATGCGCAACTTACTCTCTAAAATTGTATACCGCAGGTAGCAAGCTCTAATGGGACACTGTGTGCGCAATAAATGGTGAAAAGGGATAACAGCTTGACAATTGTAAGTATTTTGGTTATACATGAACATGATTGATACATGAAGTATGCTACAGGTGCTATCTCTTTCCATGGCTTATGGGACATTGCAGAACAAGTTTAGCACATGCCACAAGACTTTTACACATAATACAAGAAAAAACGAGTTCCATCATTCAAGAAAAAAATGAACAATGATGTTCTTCTCAGTTTTCACCATGCCATGGCTTGCTGGAGTTCGACCTGCAGATATACACATTCAATAGATTAGGGCATTTCAGCTAGAATCATATGTCAGCCATATCTTCCGGTTGTTTGGAACATATAGATGTTTTATGTTAATTTAGGTTATAAATAATAATGACATATGGGCCTATGGGGCATCTAATAGTTCCATAACAAACTCGCCAGTACACATAAGATGTTCCTGCTCTACCTCATTTTATCATCTCTGATCAAGGCCTCCAAAGAACTGTTCCAAGCTTGTAGAGCTGAAAACATTGGACGCTACTCTTTCTGATCGCTGCGGCGAAATGTGTAGTTGATATTTGATAAACCTCTGTAAGAGAGAATATTAAATCAAACCCTGATTCTAGAAAATGGCAATACTACATTGTTGCAACTGTGACTTACAGCTAATTGGTGAACAATTTCTGGACTTGTGTCAATGTGCCAATCAGGTTCCAGTTGCCGAACAAAAGAGATACGACCATTTTCTGTACTACAGAAGAGAACCTGTAGATTTCAAGGAATGTTAAAAAGTTGCATTGCAATTATCTAGGGCTATAAGCAATACCAAAATTATGATAAATCAGTTTAATATCTAAAATGGCTTCATCCTGAAGCTTACCTTGTCTTTTATCAAGCAACCACCAGTAAAAAGTCCAGCTTCACTCAGGGCAGAGAGAACCTTTTCCTGCATCATCATTTAACCGTGCTGGGGTCAACTTATAATGTTCTGCTCCAAAGTTACTAGGTAGTGTATAGCCCTTATTTGTAATAATGCAAACTCCAAAACACTACGAAATCCAAATAGCAGACCCAGTAATTGTTTATTCAAATGCTTCCATTATCAAAGGAAAACTGGTTACTATTTCGTATGCATATGATGATGCAAGTATACTGACACCCAAAATAAATGTCAAGAGAGAACATAAGAGCTCTTTCCAGATTTACCCCAATTTCATCATCGAGAATGCGCTCCATCAGATAGACATCACAGAATTTTGCAATTTCTAGAAGAACCTCCACGACGGAAGGTCTCACTGTGACATGATTCTGCAACAAGATATAAATCCATGAAGACATGATTTTTTTTTTAAAAAAAAGTCAAGACAAATTTTGCAGCAGCATTTTTGCCCACCTGAAGCTCCTCTGGTGTTGTTTCCTCCAAAATCACACCAAGTAACCGGCATGTGACCTAAAAGTAGTTATTCCCACACTAGTGAAAAGCATGCATTGGTAGAACAAAACTCTTGACATTTGATGACAAAAGTGAGAAAGCAGTTAGTTTGCATAATACCCTTCGTCCTTCACTCAGCTTATGCCTGACAAGCTGCTCAAGAGTCAGCTGGAGAAGAAAATGAGCAACTATCAATCCAACGGTTGTAAAAACAGATACATCATTTCAGTATTCAACAAAGAAAGCAAGCAATACGTTTACTGGCTGGAAAAGATGGTTAATTGCTTCCTGTGCTCTTGAATCTGCTGAAGAACATGCATCTGTTGAGGCCAAAGCACCTGATCGTGATCTACTGCTGGTGTTGCTAGATGATGGGGTGACTCGCCTACGTGGCCTCCGAGGTTGCTCTTGAGGTGCTCTCAACAGTTTCCAGGCAAACAGAAGTGTGATTGCAATGGCAGCAAGTGTGGTAAGTGAGCGAAGTTTCTAAAGCAGGAAAATGAATTACTTCAATAATTCTTGTAACAAGGATTCAAAATAACATATCATAAACATGGGAAGTGATGGACTTTGTTTTAGAAGACACACAAAATTTGCTACAACTTTTTGTTCTAACCAAGGACCTAACGTTGACACCAATCAGTAAATCAACCCCCCCCCCCCCCCCCCCAAACTTCAAATAAGCTAGATTCAAAATGACATCAAGCAATCTGTCAGAATGCCTACATTTTTCAGTGAAAGCCATACGAGTGTCTCCTTCGTTTTCTAAACTGCTATAATACAGTTACACCATAATGCTGCCAATCAAACCAACCATGTCAGATACGTTCAGTGCTTGCACCAAGCACTTGTTTTGTGGAATCATATCAATTTTCAAACAGTTCTTGTCACATAGATTGGCACAGGCCTCAGCGTCTTACAGTGTTTATGTCCACTAATGTGTAGTCTAGGATCATCACGTTCTATCTACTACATGGTATTTAGAACTGTCAATAATACATTGGACTCAAGAAACACAATAAATAACAATGCGTCATTAAATAATTCCCTACCGACTCATTATCTGACACCAGACGTAGATCATTTCTTGCAATCACATAGACAAATCCATGCAAAAGTTTACACCTTTCTCGCTAACCAACAATCGTATACAGACATACAGTAACTGATTCTTGTAGCGATATTTACGAACCTAAAGGACACATCATCATCACTGGAGCACAGTAATCCCCTAACCTTTCGCCAATTTCGACCACATTACCCAAAAGAGTCTCATATTTTGCAGTGAACAGTGAACACCTGCAAATCCCCACCTAAATATCCAAAGACATACGCGTTCCAAGCTTGCGTAACGCATTACCAAATCGATGCACCGAAATCTACGCAGTAACTAATTAACGGTAGAACACCTAGCCTTTCCCCAAACAAGGTGTCACCTTTGCACCCGGACCCCACAAATCCCCCAACAACGAGACACCAAAAGATCGAAACAGTGTCTAGACACGGCACGAGATCACAGATCCGAGCGGGACCTGGCGATCGAGGTCGAAGGGGAGGCGTTCAGAGTATCGTGCGAGGGTTTCCACGAGTCGCCGCACCAGATCGGCCAGCTCCTCGTCCTTCCCGCCCCCGGCCCCGGCCCCCGCCGCAGCCGGGGACGAGGCCGACGCCGCGGACTCCGACGCCATCGCCGCTAACGAGAGGATAGGGAGGGAGGGGGCTGTGGGGGCGAAAGTGTAATTCGGGTCCCCGTTCTACGAGGGGGTGGGTTGTGAGACTTCGGGAGAACGAGGATGCAAGACTAGCATGGCAGGTCGCCGGACTTAATTAGTACTAGTTATACTCATAGTCGCGGCGCCACACCGCGCCAGCCACCGTGTGTACCGAAGTAAAAGAGGCGATAATCCATGAGGAGTTTGTAAAAAAAATTTAAAAAAATCGAGGGCACATGTGTATTTTCGAAAAAGCCAAAGGTCTTTTTCATAAAAAACCGAGGGCCTGTACGTAATAAACGAGAAAGCCAAATGTCTTTTTCGTAAAAAACCGAGGGCCTGTACGTAATAAACAAGGACCCGTACGTAATTTAGAAAACACGGGGCGCTATCCTGCAAAGTGGAGGGGCTTAAAAAACTGGCAGGGACCTTTTCGCGAGGAAAAAAGACCTTTACGTAATTTCGGAAAAACGCAGGGAAATTGCCTCCCCAGGCCGTACGCAAAACCGGCCGACACGCGCCGGCCAAGGGAGCGCCGGGGGCGACGTGGCCACCCTCTCGCGCGGCGAATTCTTCCGGGAGTATGTAGGGGGATGATGTAAATAAGCTTGATTGGTGCTAATCGTAAATGACGCTAGCCATTTTTTCCGCAGGTCGCCGGACTTAACTATGTATGCTTATTTAGTGCTAATCGTATTTAATTAATATTAATTATATTTAATTAGCGTTAATCATGAACTGTTATTTTGCTGTCGCTGTGGGGGCTCAGCAACCTTTGCTGCCACACACGGTATGCTATAACTGCTGAGCTTAGGAAGAGAGCTAAATTTACAAAAACAAACATTGGAGGATTAAATTTAAAATTTTAGTTATAATACCATTTATGTGAACACGTTGAAGGATATGTTCGTTTTGCAGTCGAGGGCTCGAAGAGTGTGAATATTTAGATAAAAAGCCCTAGGATTGGGCCTATTTGTAATTTTATTTTAGTACTCTTTTTCGGTTTCCTCACCATAACTTGTTAAGAAGACAAGCACGTGGTTGTCGAATGCTCCACATAATGGTATTATAGTTATTTTTTAAAATTTGGTATCTAGACGTCTATTTTTATAAATTTAGCACTCTCCTCAAGCTTGGTAGCCACGGTAAGCAACATGTGTCGTCTATCGCACTATAGCAACTCGGTAGGTTCTGCCGAGCCACTGGAGCTCAGTAGCACCTGCCGAGCTACCACTGCTCGATAGGACTTCTGCCGAGCAATAGCATAGCGGTAGGTAATAAAGGGGCATGATTAGCACTAATTAATCTGGCCAGAGTCCTGCAGAGCTTAAGGAGAGGCTAGCTTTCCAAAAAAAACAGGTGTATCTTTGTGCACTCTTTTTGAAACACAATGTAAATAGTCATAAAAAATACCAAAAAATTCAACAACATTTACACAAAATCAATCTATCATACCATAAAATTTTAAATCTAAGTTCAATCTACACATGGGGAAACAAAAAGACAAATCCTGTTCAAAATGAAATCCAATAATAAAAGAAAAGGAAGAGGCTACTATTCACTGAAAATTGTCTTTATTTGTTTCTTTTAATATATGTCACGTTTTAAGTTGAATTTTTGCACGATGCATGATTGCATCATGACTCATCTAACCAATTTTTTTTTGGAGTTTTCCATAACTATTTGCATTATGTTTCGAAGAGAATGTTCTTCGAAAATACACCAGAAACTAAGATGCACTAGATATGCTCTCACTGGGGCATGGCACAATTGTTTTTGCACGGATGGATGGAACTACTACTCAAGCAATGAATATGAGTTGGTGTTCCTCTAATTTTCCTGGGTTTTACACGATTCTTACTTAGTCAACGTAAGATTTGAAGTTTTGAACTGCTAAAAAATGTTAAAATGTGATGACTGGACAGTAGTAATAAATCCAATGCTTTGAAGGTAGGGCTTTTAATCAGATTTTGGGTATGATCTTGATGTGCACCATTTTCTATTGATTTTTTAGCACCCTTTTCTTTCAGTTTGAGATAAGATCATAGGAGCGAAAAAAAATAAATAGATTGAAATCTAGTTTTTACCTCTTACAATGGGTAGGTGAGCAGCGGCGTTGAGATCATGAGAGACATTTCGTAAGTAATTAAGAATTGATGAGCACATGCAACTAATCGATCCATGATGATGCATAGTACCATCAATGCTTAATTTCTCATGGGCAATGACGTTTATCTGTACACTGAGACATCCTGATGCGCATATTAGCATATATGCATCTGTCTGTCAAGACATTATGTAGTTAAGTACATATTAGTCGCGCAGATCAGCAAATTTGCAAAATCTATCGTACACTTTGCAAGATTTTAGTTTGACGACATGCATGTATTGATGCACGTACGGATGATGAAGAGCTACGTAGCAGTATCTACCTGTTTGCCTAATGTCCTTTGTCATAGTGCGTAGGACAACGACCAACAAATTTGATGTAACAAGGATTAATTGAGCACGAGGAAAAGTACTATGCCATTTTCTTATTCTGGATCGATTAATTGTGGTCATGGCTGGTCTACTCACTCTGCCCTTAAGGTTGGACATTATCTTAGTACACAACTAACCTTTTCACTGTTCTGTTATATTTTAGCAAAGCTGTTCACTGTTCTTGATAGAAACAAATAGTACGATTTTCTCTCTTGAAGGTGCACCCTTGCAAAGTGTTGAGTCGTTGCATACGCCACACAATATTCATAACAGCAAGAACGGAAATATATGGACAGATACGGTGCAGGAATCTTTCTATGCTTCATGTAGCATAAAACTGATCAGATTATAATTTCCTACACAGTTTACGTGAGGATTTTACTCACAGAGGTAAGGTACTTACAAGTCAAGGTTAAGGTACTTACAAGTCAAGGTTAGCCACACTGAAAGTCGAAATTTGTAATATACCGAGACTGCTCCATGACGAGCTTTAGCTAGTCCAATTGACACAGTATCATGTCGTTCGTGGTCACGGTTTAAGCCGAACTAACTACATTATAATTCATGAATTTTCCGAGATTCCTTCGCTTTAGCTAAAAAAAAAAGCTCCATCACAAAGGACATGTTCCTTACGTCTAATTGTTTACGACAGTGGCCGATGGTTTTTGTCTTTAGAGTGAGTGGTTGTATAGATGAACCGAATATTGATAAACTGTTTCGAAAAAAACTATCTTTATAAGTCACTTCGAAAAGACGATAAAAAATTCATCACATTTATTTATTTAAAAAGGCATAAGGTATAAACCGAAAAGAATATGACTTGCCTTATTAGGCATGTACTTGGATGTACGGCGCAGTTAACTCGTCGTATCGCCTTCCCTGGGCTTCCGTTATAGGGTGCGTTTAGCACTTAAATCAGCTCATCACGCTACGATGGCCCATTTGTGTCTTAGGCTCAAAGGCCGGATAAGCTAATCTCCATTTATTTTCCCCTCTTTTTTTGTCTTCTGAATAATCTACTCCAAGGGCAAGGATATTAGGAATTAAAACATTCTTCAAAGGCGACCTCGAAGATCTTCAAAGGTGCACGTCCAAAGCCGTCAATAATCTACTCCAAGGGCAAGAAGCTCGCTTGGCTTTGCCACCACCACATGGAAACGAGGCGAGCATGTCAACTTGGGATGCTGCCTCTTTACGTGCGAATGACTCCATGAAAAAGATCAAATCAAAGTGGGGGCAAAGCAAAGAGAGGGGTGAAGCCAGGATAAATGGTCACCGGGGTCATGACTGCTGGGCCGGACTGCGGAAGATGGGCCGGACTACTGGGCTGCCAATCTGCTGGGGTCGAACATATTTTTTACCGGGGTCCAAGGTGGTGAAAAATCGCTGGCTATAAGAGGTTACGGCAAAATCGTCGGGGTCGGCCGACCCCGACGAGCTCACGTAGCTTCGCCCCTGAAGAGATCGACAACGTACCGCACGTCGCCTCGCCCTGGGCGCCGGTGGTTTCCGAGTTCTGAACCTCTTGACTTTCAGCTCATCAGGATCTATAATTTTTTTAAAATAATATATTTTTTATTCTAAATTATTGCATTATACCTATTTTTTTACAATTTTGTCCATATGTCATTTCATGGTTAGGCAACTTGGACTAGTCGCTCAACAGTTAGGCGATAAGCCCCTAGTCGCTCAACCAGGTTGATCGACTAGTCCAAATTGCCCAACAGTTAGGCGATTTAAAATAATAATATTGCTATTTTATTAATCCGATGAAAATAATTGTGAGGGATTAAATGACAATTCTTGTAGGTAATAAATTTAGCAAATCTTGTTTATAGGTTGCTATGTTTTTTTAAAAAAAGGCAGTCAATGTTGGTTAGTCCGTTCGTAATTTTCGTAGATTTTAAGGATACAAAATCTGTTAGACTCATAATAACATTTTATGATCATCGTATGTTACTGTAGTGCGATAAATCTTTGAAGACTTTTGTGAGAACGATTGAGGTCACAGTGATTCGTAAGTATGAAGGTAAGTGGTATTGCGATGCACAAGGGAATTCATACACAATCATACCACAGTAACTATGAAATAAAATATGTACACAACGAATGCAAGTACAGAAAAGCCCCTACGCGCTGCCCGCCATACCACCCGCATCATCTCTTCCGTCATCGCCACATCCCACCCCTGGTCGGTGTTCGCAGGTATGGCCCCGCTTGGCATTCCTTAGGGCAGGATGTCGGCGCCCCGACAGGGTGAGGCGGTTATGAGCCCAGCTGACCTGTGCTCCTAAGGTCACGGGGGTTGACTCCACCTGTGTGTGCGTGGGTACTAGGGCACCACTGAGCTGCGACCTAGAAAGAACCTCGACGGGTGCAGCTCACGTGCTCCCCTGACCTCCGCCGGGTCACCCACATCCACCGGGGATCCTCGTGAGGGAATAACTGAACTCCGGGGTGGGTCACAATACCTGTGGGATGGATATTGTTTATTCGTGCAATGTATCGATGCAAACAAATCTGAAGAGATGAAACGTACCTTCCACGTGGGCCATGGCATGCAGCTAACTGTCATACCCGCCCCTGTCCCCATACCTGAGGGTACAACATGTGTTGCCCTACCACTGCCTGGTACGAGTCTAGGAACGATGGCAGTGTCGGTGTGTACGGACGTGCCTACGCTGACCCTCCGTCCTGGGCCGACGATGGTGGTGGCGGTGGCCAGGGGTAGCCACATACCCACCCTGACCCTCTAGGTTGGTTAGCCGCTGGCGGGGCACGTGGACGTGGCCCTATAGGGCCTACTACCGGAGCAGCAAGGCATGGTGGCCTCGGCATATGTGTCGACATGGCCACCTCTAGGAGTGCCCTGCATGACATTAAGGCCACGCTTGGACATAGTATGGACCCAATGGATTACCTAAAGCAGCTCATCGTGCGCCACCTCCAAATCATGGGCGACCCTATCCACAATCGACCCGGTGTCCCTCGCAATCCCGCGGCGATGTCCGTCTGCAAAAAGTAGAAGAGAGCATCAAACTTGTAATTGTGGTAACCATACTCAGACATTTCAAAACACGAGAGTATGTACCACGAGGGACAAATTCTGCGCCAAGTGTACATGATACGTGTCGGTTGGTACAGGTACGTGAGCGGGGGGAGGGTCAATGACATGCACCAGCCTGGTGCATGTCTATAGAGTGTACCAGTGTAGGCACTCGTCGCATGCGCTAGGGTCGTATGGTGTGGCCTCCTGCACAAAGTCCTCAAGGGCTCCGCCCACCCCTTGTCGGACCTTAGAGCAACAACTTCGAAATTATCCGTGTAAATCGCACTAGTTCAGGATCAGCTAGTGCACATAGTGAATAACAAAGATAAATATCATGCATAATGACAACTTTATTAATTTTAAAAAGTACATGCTTTATGGCCAAGGTTTACAATAACATGGCTCAAAGCCAAACAAAAAAAAGGTAAATCAATGGAAGATAAATAAAGTAGCAGCCCATTCTACCTACCCACAGGCGAATGACTGCAAGACGTGGCCTACTCATCGCATTCTTCAATGTAGTCGATGAAGTCATTCTCTGCAACACATTTAAGAAAGATGAGTACATAGAGTACTCCACAAGTTACACCAGGAGTTTTAATAGATTAATGCATGCATAAAGATTGACAAAGAAAGGCTTAGTAAGGTCAATTGAGTGTAAAGTGAAATTGAAGTAAATACTGTAAGTATATTCAAAAGTTGAAGTTGATACATTAGATAGAAACAAGATTTTAATAATATAATATCATTAGTGCAGGTTCCGACCAAACACCAACCTAACCACGAGCATCCTTATCCGATCCATCCTTCCAAAAGATTTCACATTTTTCTATAAACCAGATTTGGGAAAACCAAAGTCTTATCTGTGAAAAACCATACTCAGCATGTTCATGACTGTGAGCACAGCTATCTATGATAGTTTGTTACTTTGCAGATGTGTACAACTTTACCCACAGGACATGTTCTCTCGTTTTGCCACGCGATTAGCACACTTGTGCAGTTGAAAGTTCATGACAAGGCCTTTACAATATTCCGTTGTTAACTTGGTCACGCCACCACTAAGGTTTCACCACAACCTGAATCCACAAGTTGGGGCCCCTCTTGTGTCATGTGAAACTTCTCGCGGCCTACGCCACACTCACATTTAGCTTATAGTGAAACCAAGTTGAAACTTCATAAATTACTTAGCCAGGTCTGTCTCATATTAGACTTGTGGAAGTATGGTGTGACTTTGTAATAGTAGCTCACAGACCGATCCTTAATATGACTTAGGTGCTGCCCACATACCCTTTGTGTCCAGTATCATCATTGGGTCACCGAACACAATGAAAACTAGCAAGCATCCACCACCATACCAATGCCTAAGTCTAAACCAGGTTTTCTAATTTTATTTTATCAAAATTCCATTGACTTTCTTGACTCGCCGAAGTTAAGAATAGATTTTAGAAACCATCATTTTATGAAACAAAGATTCCCATCTAAAATCATTCTAAGCATGGCAAAGTAATTCTATAAATTTTCTAGTTAATACTAATTTACTAACTAGTTTTTAATCTAGGGTGACAAGGCATGTTAATGTTCAATGTCAAATTTAGCCATATACAAGGGACATAGGTATAACTAGAATTTAAATCAAATTTAAACAAAGTTTGAATAAAAGTATGCATGCATAATAATTTGAAAATAAATAAATAATTTAATTTACTGGGAGCAACATGATCAAAGGTTTAACTTACCTTGCTCGAAATCTTGGTGCTGTGAATCGTCGAAATTGTACTCTCCGGAGTCGTTGTAGTCTACGCGCACAAAACCAAGGAAAATAAATACAAATGAAACTCAAGAATTCAAAAGAAATTCAGAAATGGATAGTTTAAGATTTTAGAACAATTTAGAAATTTGAACGGTGTCGGAAATAATCCTACTGAATCTAATTCAGAGTCTGTATCGAGTTGAGTCCGAGTCAGTTTAGAAATAGAAATTTATATTTTAGAGTCGATTTCTATAACCAAGTCATTGTTGATTTTTAACTTATAAAGTTGTGTATAAATAGTAGAGAAAACCAAGGAAAAGGTGTGGCGATTGAAGCACCACCAAAAGATCTTGTGTATTCCACTGCTCTGTTATTATCAAGTTGTCGTCGTCGTAGTCAAAGAACAGAGGAGCCTCGAGTAGTTTCGGACCAGTCTGAGTTGCTTTGATCAATGTCCGAGTAGTTTTTGGACAAGTTTGAGTAGCAACGAAGATCGAATGACATTCGAGTAGCAGTGCAGTATTGGATGGTGTTCAAGTGGCATCAGAGCATTGGACGTCGTTCGAGTGGTGTTGAAGCATCAGACGATATCTGAGAGGTATTGTGAAGGATTACAGCGCAAGAGTGGTCAGAGATTCCAAGCACAAGAGTGGTCAGAGATCCCGGCAAGTAGTGATCGGAGGCTTTGGTAGTTGAAATTGCGGTCGTAAACAACTATGTCTCGTTGTAAGTTCAAACTCCATTAAGTTGGTTTTAGTGATAATAACAAATATAATTGTGATACTAATGTATTTATTGATTATAATATTGTTTGGTCTCATTTGGATGAAAAAGTAAAAAAAACATAAGAGGTATGCATTCAATATCACATTCTGATCTTATTGCATTTCTCAGGTCCGAAATATAAAATGAACTTCAGCAAATAAGTCAAAGTTAAATATGTGCATTTGTTTTCACAATATATTCTTGTATGCACACATTTAGGGGCAGTTCACTCTAATACTTTATGGTTTTATTAGTATTGATCTATGTTCTATTTCTACATATTAAGGATTTTTACTTTGAAACATATTCTTTGAATATATATAGCTTGTGTAGTTCATATAAACTCGTAATCGGATTGTGTTAGACCATGTGGATAGTCGTAAATAAAGAGATGATGAATAATTGACATTTGTTTTGCTTTTGATTTTACATTTGTGAAACACTTGGTCATTTACAGTTGAAGACTTTGCCTTCGAGTGATTTGGGTTTTCATACTTCAGACTATGACAATAGTCCACAGACCACAGACTTCAGACTACAACCACAGACTTCTGACTTTAGCCATCAGACGCCAGACTACGACCACGGCATGCCCAAACAGACCATAGACTTTAGACTATGACTACAGCTGGCTTTGACCACGACCAACTTTTGACCACAGCAGCTGTCAACCACGTCTAACTTACGACCATGTACATCTTTCGACCACGGTAGCTGTCGACTACGTCTGGCTTTCGACCATATCAGCTTTTGACCACGTCTAGCTTACGACCACAGCAGCTTTCGACCACGGCAGTACGACTTCGACCTTTCGACCACGGCACTATGACTTCAATCTTACAACCACGGCAGGTAATCATCGCTACTGTACTCTTTCATGATCGTAGCTACAGTACTCAATAGTCGTAGACTTTACTGGTCGTACTCAATAGTTGAAGACTTTGCGATCGATGGTCGTAAGTTTTGCAGACTGCCTTCATGGTCGTAACTACAGTACTCGATGGTCGTTGGTTTTGCAGACTACTTTCATGGTCGTAGGTTTTGCAGACTACTTTCATGGTCATATGTTTTGCATACTGCGTTCATGGGCGTAGGTTTTGCAGACTGTTTTCATGGTCGTAGATTTGGCAGTCTTGTCGATACTCGTAGACTTCACAGTCTGTTGTTCTGTCTTTGGTAGTTGGAGGCTTAGCGATCGGTTGCCGTAAGCTTCACGGTCGGTACTCATAGACTTTCATGGTCGATACGAGTGCTTCACTCTTGTGATCTTTGAGTACATCGAATACTCGTGTTGGGCCAGTAGTTGACTCAGACTACCACACACCGACCAGTCAACCACTGGCCCAACGTGGTCGAAAGCTGCCGTGGTCGAAGCCAGACGTGGTCGAAAACTGCTGTGGTCGTAAGCCAGACGTGGTCAAAAGCTGCTGTGGTCGTAAGCCAGACATAGTCGACAGCTGTCGTGGTCGAAAGTTGTATGTGGTCGTAAGTCAGACGTGGTCGATAGCTGTTGTGGTTAAAAGCTGGTCGTGGTCGAAGACTGCCGTGGTCGAAGCCAGCTATAGTCGTAGTCTAAAGTCTGTGGTCTGTTTGGTCATGCCGTGGTCATAGTCTGATGTCTGATGACTGACCGTGCTTCACTCTTGTGATCTTCGAGTACGTCGAGTACTCGTGTTGGGCCAGTGGTTGACTTAGACTGGTCAGTGTGTGCTTACGAAACCGTTTGTGATGACGTTTTTAAACTATCAGTGATGACTTTTTCTGCCGTAATGACCCCAATATGCAATACGAGTACAGCGGTACGGATCTAGCAATACCGTGATACGATATTTTACAAAAACAAGGATATGACGATATGGCAAGTATATATATATATATATTTAAAATTTTTAAAAATGTAAATAGGCTATGAGAGAGCGAGAAATTGATATTACCTTGATGGCACTGGGGTAATGCTGGCGGCTGGGTAGTAATTGGGCTGGGCTGGGAATGGGCTTTTATTTAAATGTTATGCATGGTTTGTCCCAGGCGTATCAGTGCTTCCTAGCCATGCACTGTCGCACTGATATATAATAAATCTTCCTCTTATTTATATCATTCCTTCTGCAATACTTAGAAGTCATGACAAAATGCAACCTTGTAAATGGCTCTCAGGCCATACCAAAGAAAAGGATGGGTGGTGATAGAATTGTTGGTTACTCCAAATCTTTCAGGAGGAACTACTAAGAAGAAGCATCAGCATCGACAACTACCCTTTGAGGTATGCAGATCAACCCCCTCAGCCATATATCACCAATCCGTCATTATATGCGTGATATTTCATTCTGCACAAAATCACAATATCCGGTTGATACATCTTTGTCAGAGATGAAAAAGCCTTTGAAGCTGCTGCTGATTGCCTGTCTTTGCTTAAAAGCTTTCCTTTCTGTGTTCTTGTTTCCGAAGGGCGTGCATTCGTGGACAACACCTCCAATGGCGTACAAGATGAAAGGGATCTTCAAGGGCCTCAAGGTGATATCCCATATCTTCGGTAAGTATAATCTTCATATGTGAATTCTGAATTGTGGTCATGCTAAACAAAGACAGACAGTACAATATCAGAGCTTCCTTGTTTCCTTACACCATCTTCTTTCTTGCTTGCCCTCTGCATGATTCTTGCAGTGCTGAAGGAGCATGAGATGGAGATTGGTTGCCCGACAGACGTGAAGCATGTGGCGCACATCGGTTGGGATGGCCCGACGGGGAATGCTTCTCCAAGCTGGGTAAATACACCTGAATTCAGTGCAACACTGCAAATTCTGGTTTCATCTATCTGGTTACCTCTTATACTAATTTTTTGATGAAAAACTTCTGTTACTGATCATAATACATTGGCATTATGCGTTATATCGCATTTCTTTATAGATGAATGACATCAGGGCATCATCTGATTTTTCGTCTTTGGGCAACTTTGCACCATCCGCAGGGACCTCCTGGGCTTCTCAAGGTATGGTCAAACCTCCTGTTCATCAGTATAGAAGCACTTCTCTATTTGGTGTGATTGCTTCATATGATTGTGTCTTCTTTAGGAAAGATTTTGATTTGTCTCATGGGTGTCATGTGTAGATGCAGATGCAAACTTGGCAGCTTGCTCTATTTTTATCCTACTTAAGATCATGTGCACGTCGCCATGTTCACCAATTTTATATCGGTCCTGATCTAGTATCCGGAGTTGCGGGGCACATGTTGATAAACAAATGCATACATCTGAGTTCTGAACAACCAGCAGCATCTTTTGTTATTGGTAGGCAATGGATTGTGCATACGCATGGTTACTAAACTATAGGAAAGGAAATTGATAAATATTTAAGCCATTGGTAGTTATCTCCAATAATTCCGTGATATCTTGGGAACAGGAGATAGTAGAATCATCATCCATTTTGTTAAGATTTCAGTAGGTTGCAGAAGTTCTGAGAAAAAATTAATTAGTAAGTAACTAAGCACGTACATGTATCATACATAGTTTAAGACTAAGAAACGGGATGAGCGCGAGACGAGCTCCAGCTAATGAACTCGCAAAAATTCAGGTAAACGCCGACGACAGGTAAGGCATTTGACAAGAACATGCTGTCCACACATGCACAAATGCCCGTCTAAGGCAGAAAAACTGTAGATATTCAAATGTGGCAACCAAACGGATCTGTCAAATACCGCTGTGAATAAACAACGAACAAGTGGGATAATGGCTGCAGCAAGGCCTAAAGTTTTGCGTAATAACTCGATATTTGCATTTTTTTTATTCAGTTAAACATTGCTACAGCAATGCCAGCTCTACCTTCCAGAGCTGTACACTGGTAGATATTTGTAGAGCCTCTTCAGCAGTCATCCATGTCGATCCCATGCTGTGTTCTTGTCACTGACGAGCATACATACTACGGTGATTCTTTCGACAGATTTCGACCAGCCTCGAGACGCATCGCCTTTCGGCATAGTTTCAGAGCACACCGGGCAAGACGCAGCAGCTCCGTGCGCCGACATACCGCGGCCGCCGAGGAAGACAAGGCGGCGGAGGAAGAAACCCACGGACGGCTCTCCGGTGCCTTCGTCGAGATCGTCCAGGCCCGAGGACTCGTTAGCATCAGCTGCAGCAGCTCCTGCCGCTGTTGCTGTTGGCGCCAACAGCATGCAGTGAACCAAACCGGGGGGTCCGGATTGTATGACCGTATCAGCACTGCTGCAATGCTCGTCTCGACGAACTTTGCGCCAATTGTACATGAAAGGAATGCAATCGAAACTGGGTGTAAGAAACTGTTCCAGGACTGAGATTTGATCGTCGTTCGTTGCCACGTTCGGTTGTGAAATATCTGACGATCTCGGTGCTCAAGATTTTCTTTTTAAAAAAATCGATAGAAATCGACGATTAAAAGTCAGCCCGGTCCGCCCCACTTGGGCTTATCAGGGCCTACCTGACGAAAATCTCAGAGTATTTTCGCGTCGGACGGCCCGTTGTCCCAGCCCGGCCCAACTGTGGTTGAGATCGGCGTGACGAACCAGTTGCGAGCCTCTTCACTCCACGCTTGTCGTCTCGCGAAGCGGAGATCAGATTACTGCGCCACCAACGGCCGCCGGCGTTCGCTCGCGTGGAGCGGTTTTCCGCACCGCCGCCGGCGAGCTTGTCCCATGTAAGTGAATTCCACTCGTGGAACTCCTTTCCCCCTCATTTTTCTCTTACATTATGTGGAGTCTCCATGAAACGATCTTGGGATATGCTTAGGTGCCAACTTACAAAAATTAGCCAGCAACTTGCTCCAAATTACTCGTGATGAGTGGGAGAGGGACTTAAAAGATTGCAGCAGAGCCAAGACAGTTGGGGAGATTTTGCTAAAAGTTACATGTTGCGTTTGGATAACTGATCCAGAACCCTCCACAAATGTTGTGACAGGAGGATACCCTCGTGCGCCAGTGGGGCGTATGAACGCCAGCCTCCAGCAATGCGCATTTTTTAGATTCGTTCAAACACAGTTGTAGAAGATGCCTACCACTGGTGGATTTGTTTTATATGCTTAATTTGCAGGTCCAACCATTGTGATTCCTTGTCTCTTCTGAAGCCGGTGATCAATTCACTTGCAGTTGCAGTTGCCGCTGCCGATGCCGATGCTTTGGTTGGCTATGATGCCGCCACCGCGTTCTTTGAATCCGTCTAGTTTCTGGTTTGTCCTCTGGCATAATGCGTTCCTCTAAAATACCATTTCGGTTTGTTGCCAATTTAACTAACAACAAAAGGGTTTAGGTGCACCTTTCACTTTGGTGGACGATGAGTAGGAAATTCACATTGACATTACAGTTGACATTGTCACTGGTCTTTCATTGTTGTCTTGCTTCAGTATCTCCCAATGTCAAATTCGAGTAATTGGTAATCGCTTAGTGGCAAGGATAATTTCAGAAGTTGATATCTTGTACTGTTTCCAAATCCAACCTTTACTAATAATAATGAGGCACCGAACTGCAAATTCTTCTTAGCTAGATAAGATTCCTGTGCCAAATGTTTTCAACTATGAAATCCATTCTGAATAATATTGTCAGTTTAAACAAAGATTTCCTTCTGACTTCTGAGTCTTGCCCATTTTCTTCATTTTTACCTTCAATATCTCCACTGGATTCATACTGTTCCACTTTTTACTCCAGTTCTCAACCAGTCCTTGTGGATTTCTTGAAAGTGACCCAGTATCCTATGAACTTTCCAACAACTTTTTGTCTTACAATGTACAACTGCCAGGTTGTCATCGAAAAGTTCAACATATTAAAGATGAATACTAAGGATAACAGTAGACCTGCCAAGTGGGCTTGTTTAACACTTATCTAGTGAATTCTTCTATGGAAAGAGACCGTCCTGGCAGCGCTAGAGATGTATCATGAAACAGAAAAATAGTCACAAATTACTAAATAACGTAACTGTGACTTTTTCCAGCCAAGTTGTCCAATATATGTATAAACATCTTGGGGGCATAGACATAGACATATGAACCAAAATGCGCCATGCATGCTCCATACTCTATATGCATACTGTGCTCATCATTGATTTCTATTTGGTGGATTATTCTAAGATACCACGTGGTCTGTGTAAAAATGTTCAAGGAATGCACTTGGTTGTCATCTTTGGCTGACCTCAACTTTGGTAGCCCGCCTACCAAAAGCAGTTTACAGATGAAGTGACACATGTTGAAGAGAATTAAGTGACCATGCTCCGTACCAATTCATTTTCTTGAAGTCTTCAAAACATAAAGTATACAGTACAATTGGAAAGGGTCATGTAAATTCAAATTAGATGAATGGTAATCACACACCTAGGACACTCATATCCTTTAACATGCTACTGCTTTGTCCTATTTAGGAGAAATCCATGGAATATGAGAATTCAAGGTGCACTGAATGGTAACTGCTTCCTTTGTGATGGCACATGGGAATTTCTTGTTTTGTTAGAGAAATATGTTGCTAGTTGCAACTACTGCAACATGTATATATACTACTGAACTGAACTTATTCCAAGCAGACTAAGGCCCCGCTCGGTTAGGCTGAAAAATAGTGGCTTATGGCTGAAATTACACTGTAATTGAAGGTGGCTTATTTGGCGTAATTAAAATTAAAAAAATAAAATTAGAAAAAATATGTTAGCTCATCACGGACAACGCAAACGAATATGGGAAAAAAAGAACCGGCAAAAAAACTTAAAAAGCCAAAAGTTCAAAAAAGATGAAATTTATAAATAGTGAAAAATAAGCCAGAAACCAGAAGCTCAAGCCGAAATGAACGGAGCGTAAAATACTAGTTTGATGTAGTAAGGTTTTGGTATTTTTGGAAAGTCAAGAAATACCCCCTTTTGCTTATTTTGACTGGTCAAGCATGCGATTGGTACTTGATAGTGATTAAAGAAATATTAGCTTCTTGTATCCTAAGAGTATTACAGCTTGCTTCTGTTAAGGGTATAAGGGCATTTGTGACTTTCCCTAGTTTCTAGGATTTAGTTTGTGTGTCCCTAGTACTCTATATATAGCCCTTTGAGCTGTGTAATATAATCCACTCTTCAATTATTCTTACATGGTATCAGAGCAAGGTTAGGGGGCGCCGTGGCCGCCGTTGGCCACCGCACCCGCAACTGCTGCCCCCCGAGAGGACCAATCTCCACTCCTGGGGGCAGCCGTCTTCCGCTCGCCCATTCCCGTGCGCATCACAGCCTGCGTCGGACCGCTCACGTGCCTGCGCCGCTGTCACGCTGGTGCCGTCACACTGCGCAGTCGTCGCCAAGCTCGGATCCGGCCATCTTCAGGCCAAATCTAGCCAACTCCACCGCCGCCACCCCGGATCTGGCCGCCACTTCCTCGGATCCGTCGTCGATGCCCGGATCCGCCTGCCCCTAGTTGGATCTGGCCTCGTACTACCCGGATCTAGGCTCCACCTCGGCCCTCTTAGCCTCGCCGCGTCGGTGCCTGAGCCGAAGGAGTGGCTGCCCCGGCGCCTTCCCCGGCCCCACCGCTGGGCGTCCCAGCCCCGTTGCCGATTTTCCGCTGCCCACCTAGGCCCACGCGCGTCCCGGTGTAGCGCCGCCGCTGGGCTTCCTCTTTGGCTGCCGCCGGCCTCCTCCTCCACGGTTGTCTGGTTATTCCTTAGCCAACATGGTGGGAGGAGCGATGGGTAGCAGTGGTGCTACATCTGGACTAAGAAAAAGGTAGGGAAAAGGAGTTGTCATTGTTTGGTGTGGTGTAGTCATGTGGTTGGATGGATTGGAGTTGCTACAGGTTGCTTGACCGTGAGAGGTCTTGCTGCCGCAACCTCTATCTTTTGTTTCCTTTTAAGTCTTCTGTTGTATCTATCGAAGTCTGTAGTATCTATCTTTTAGTTTGTCAAAACTGTACGAGTCTTTCCTTGTAGATGAGTATGGTTCTCTCCTTCCTATTGCATAGTCGCAACCGCCGCTCTTCTTTTTGAGCCACCGCAGATCATAGAAGTCTTTTTGATGCCGTCGCTTTTCTTTGAGTCGTCGTCCCGAGTTTCTTCGGTCGCCGCGTTTCCCTTCCCCGCCGCCGCTGTCTCGGGTTTCGATCTGCGCCGCTATGCTTCTATCTCTCTCTTCGGCTTGATTTGACAGCTCTCGCTGTTTGTGTCACCCTCCACATCCTCTTCATTGTGTTGCCGCGGTCAATTTTTCTGTCGCTTCCCTCTACTTTTCTAGCCCCTGCACTTTGTGCTTTATGGGCTACAGCACGATTCGAGATGGGTGGAGATCCTTTTGTACCCGACACAATTTTTCAAGAGCCACATGCTACGACGACATCTTCAAGACTCAAACTTCGGTTTTTCCCTTTTTAGTGTCAACCTTTTCAAATATAATGCTATTGCATACATCTTACATTTGAGAGGGTGCTAAGGGTATAAAGGCATTTGTGACTTTTCCTAGTTTCTAGGGTTTAGTTTGTATGTCCTTTGTACTCTATATATAGTCCTTTCGGTTGTGCAATACTGCAATATAATCCACTCTTCAACTATTCTTACAGCTTCTACCTAGTGATCACATCACTGACGTGTGCATAGGCGTAAGGGAATCCTTTAACCATGTGATTGACAAAATGAGACTGAAAACTGACTGAACCATGGCTGATTAATGATTTCATAGTTCACATTTCACTTCACAATCTAGTGCTAAGCTTCTATGTTCTACTAATTTCAAGGTAAATACATGCATTTCAGCGGAATGGGCACGGCATAAAAATTTGACAAAGCTTTCTGCCGACATAAGCTATATGCAATTATACACACACCTTTTCAACTTGCAAACCGCCGATGATTTGCACTGAAGGTTTTGCCTAGACTTGACGTCTTGAACTTTAATATGTTTTGTTATACATACAAAGAACTGAAGCTATATACAAAGTTTTCCTCACTGGCATGCACTTGAGTATCTTTTGTTGCTTTGTTTATTGTTTCCCGATAGTTGAATACTTGTTTGTCTAAGTGAATGGTATGATTGGACAGCTCAACGGCATGATGGAAGTAGGGCTCTCAGCTGACACAATAGAGTGATATATGAACTATCATTGTGTATAATTAAACTGAATACTGGAAGTACATGAACAGTTATCATCCGAGGTAATTTATCAACATGGAGAGAGGGACCAAGCAAAGCCCTTTCTTCCTCAGTTCATTACACTCATACAGTGCCTTCTCATTGTTATTATCGCCACTGACCACTTCTTGAACCGCATTAGTCATGATCTGTTGTCGTGAACCCACATCGACAAAATACCTAGCCTGCAATATTTCAAGAACACACTCCTGTAAGAAAAACATGGAATACGTAACCAGCATCTGAAGAAAGAAAGAGAGCGATTACTTCACAAACATACCAGCTGGGGGATGTTGATCTCTTTTGCATCCATGGTTACCATTGATTTCATATTAACATTGTTCATGCTAGCTACCTATGCAACAAAAATCATGATTATGTTAGAAGATAACCTATGCAATGTTGTTCAACAGGCTACAACTAGAGAATATTTCTCCATACCTTAGGGCCAGCTGCAGAAGAACAGGCAGTGTCCTGTAAAGAATCATCCTCCTCGTCGTCGCACATCGGCTCCGACGTGATGAACGAGGCGTCGTTACCAAAGGAGGCGAAGGAAGAAGAGAAGCCAGAGGAGAAGCTACTGTCAGAGAATACTTCTTGATTCGTCATGTCCTGACTGTGCTGTGTTGATTCCAGGAAGTTCGCAATGTGCATTGCCCAGCTGCTCTCACCAGCTGACATGGATGTGGCTGCTGGGCTAATGCATGAAGAGTGTGATGTTCTCTCCATGTTTACGAGTAATTGTGTTTCTGTATGCAGTAGCCTGCTGTGTATAGCGTTAGGTGTTCTTGCTGTGGACGGCGTGCTCTAGCTAGGGCTACTAGCCTGCAGTATATATAGCTCCAAGGCAAAGAATGGATATGAATAGAAGTACAAGAGTATGAACTGTCTGTCAGACTCTGGCATCCATTTAAAATTGCCTCTCTAGGAATCTTCTCG
Source organism: Dendrocalamus latiflorus (assembly GCA_017311315.1). Taxonomy (NCBI): domain Eukaryota; kingdom Viridiplantae; phylum Streptophyta; class Magnoliopsida; order Poales; family Poaceae; genus Dendrocalamus; species Dendrocalamus latiflorus. Next base: position 35,325,116 of record CM029656.1, on the reverse strand, counting down.
TTTGCATTTCTTTATGCTGTAATGACATCTTAATCGAGAATTATTCTACAGTAGTATACAGTATGATTATTATGATGGTTATTATATTCTTTGGTGATTGAGCCGAAGCGGTTGGAACATATACCAGACTTCGGCCAATGATACATATCGAGAGCTCCACTTCACCTACTGTACGTAGCTTCTCTTACCAATTCACAATGTCTTTTAGCTTTCTTTCTTTCGATCTTTAACTGCGACTGTCTAAGCCTTAATTAGAACTAAGAATACAATGCCAATTATAATCCGGCCGTTCTCAAATAATGCCAATTATAATCTGGTTGTTCTTAAATAACTGTCAAAATCTTAAAACTCTGACAAGTATTAATATACACGGAACTATTTGGATTTGTCATACGTAAATAATATTAATAGATTTATCATCACCATATCGTTGTATTTTTTGAAAATTTTAATAACATATAATTATATAAAAAAAGTAGTAACCAAATATGTATATTAGTTAGAGTATGTGTCCATATCTAAAATGCTAAGTAAAAAGAATGGAGGGTGTATTATATCTCCATTTGTATCTAATTTTTCTATGAATGAACAGCGCGGCCGGCCTGTCGTACTAATTAAGCTTTTCTAGGAATAACTTTCTTGAGTATTGATGGCGAAAAGGTACATGCAGTGGACGAGTCAAGATTGAGGAGATATTTGGTACAGTCCATCTTGATCGTGCTGGTACAAGTGCGAGCAAAAGCAAATCAGCTCTTGCCCATTAGCCATCAGGCATGCACGTCCCTAAGTCGTACCAAATCCGATCCTGTGGCGATAACGATTAATCAAGGATTACATTGCGCAAGGATCGGATCATAAGCATAGTTTATCTCGAAAGAATCAAGCTTTTCTATGGCAACTGCCAAGTGTATCCCCAGAGGTAATTTGCGCATGCCCTCTATTTTTCTGTTCGTATTATTTTTTATTTAAAGAAAACAAAAGATGATACGAATATTTAACTTTTTGAATTATTTTTTTACTCCTTTCATTTCTGTTACGCTACGAGGATAAGTTAGGAGGTCACGACGTATCACATACCTTAATACTCTTATCTTACGTACGTAGTTCTTTCTCTCTTTTTACATAACTTATCTTTCCTTCTAAACATTATTACGTTCAACTATTAATATTTAATTTTTACTAAAATTTTTAGCTGCGGCAAAAAAAATATCGACATCGACAGAAGATTATAAGTAGGAATACCCCGTGTCTGCGTTCGTGCGACGACGCAACGCGGCTATGCAAGTAGCCAAGTCACCTCGATGCATGACGATCTCTCGTCGTCCACGTACAACTCTTCAGGGAGAGATGACACGCTGTACATGGTGTCATGTCATTGTGGTTTTCGTGAGTTGTGATGCGTGTGGACTGCATTGGTGGCCATGTGAGTGGACGACGGGATCGCGGATTCCCTGGGCCACATGTCTTCCACAGATCCAGAACACAAAGGCTGCCTGTTTGTGAGGACAGCTAGGCGCCTACGGCTACGCCACTGCGCGCCGTCACGTGGCTGCGCGCGCGTCGTGAGTCTGCATGCAAACGGATGGGGTCTGTTTGGCAATGGCTGCGACTTATGATTTTTGATTAAAATTTTTGAATTTTGATTGTTTATGGTACAGATTACAGAGAGACGGATGCTCACTTGCGATTTTAACTGGTACATATATTCGAAGGAAAACCGCCAGCTTCGAAGGAAAAGAACAGGCGGGATTTTTCGTCTCCCTGATTGACCGAAGGCACGCGACGAAGGCTCACTTTCTTGGCTTGAGTTTTTAATTTTTGATTTAGTTTTTACTATTTCTAAATTTTATTTGTTAGTTTTTTTAGCTTTTTATTTTTTTTACTGTTCTTTTTTCGTATTCATTTGTATTATCCGTGATTAGCTAATCTGTTTTTCCTATTTTAAATTTTTTAAATTTAATTACGTCAAATAAATCAACATCAGCTACAGTGTAATTTCAGCCAGTTACAGTGCAATTTCAGCCAAAATGAGCGAGCTGAAAGTGAATACGGAATGGACATTTGACACTATCTGTTTTTAACTTTGATTCAAGAAAAAATATAGGATAAGTGATATCCGTCTGAACATATTTATATATCAAGTGATATGAGGAAGTCTGTTGTAACTTCACTTAAAAACAGAGATAACATATATGCGGATTGCCACATCTAAACAGACGGAGAATATTGAATGCTCTTCATTCGATATTTCGACGATTAGTCTCTCCATGTTCACTCTACTGTCTAGTGTCATGTGTAAATAAGTGGATAATTTTCGTCCGATCAATCATCTAGAGTCTTATAAAATGAATACGGAATGAACAAATAGGTATCGAGTATTATCCGTGTCCAACGACGATTCTACACAAAAATATAATATAAAATAAATAATATCCGTTTGTATCAGTTCCGAATACACCCTAGTCGTCCTCCATCCAAAACTAGTCCATGCGCGAGCCACATCCTGCATTGCGTAAGCGACTTGCTCGCAATCTACTACTGCTAGTTGAGCACACCCGGCACAACAGCAGCCGTAGATTATAAAAAATAAATCTACCGATGTGCGCAATGAACAGCTAACAGCACAAGAGCATTTGGACATCTGACCTAAAAGTGCAACATTCATAGCCCTTTTTGGGCGTTTAGCTAGTTTTTAGTTTTAATTTTTTTTAACAATTACTATTTATTAGACTACTAAATTAAAACTAAAAATATATAAATTGTAGCAAGAAGAACATTGCCATAAACCCACTCGTCAGATGATCCCTGCCGCAGGTCCGCATATATCCTCTCGGCGGTCGGCACAGCCCTCCCCGGCCCGACCGGCTCCTCCCTCCGCGTCCGGCACGACGCCGCGGTGCAACGAACGCAAACACGCGCGCCGCCGGTTCGGTTCGTCGAAACCTCACCGTGCGATCGCAACATTTTCTCCCACCGCTCCATCTCACCAACAAATTGAGGCCCCTGAACTAGCCAACGTGCGCCTCTGGGCTCAGCGACGTCTCCTGCACGAGGAGCGCGCGGACCATGCTCAACCTGCTGCACAACTGCAATCTCTTCGGTGCAAATTACAGGATATATACCTTGATATGATCCATGTTAAGTTCCGTTTTGCCGTAATCTTTGCCTACGACAAACACCGATGATAGAGACGCTCAATGCAACGGAATGCACACTGTAGCTAGGCAACCAGAGGCATCGGCAGGTCATCTGATCGGATGTGAAAAGAGAGGTACTACCGGTGGAGAACCCAAAACCAAATCTTAGCGAGGACGGCATGGATCAAGCCCCAAGCCGCCTCGCTGGATGCCACACCCCCAATTCCGCATCTCCATGCCACCGCGGTTGTTCCAAATCTTAGCGAGGACGGCATGGATCAGGTTCTTTTTTAAAAAGTGTTGTGACTTTTGAATTTTAGCTGAAATGACTCTGTAGTGACTATTAGCTTTTGTAGGTATTCAATTAAAGAAAAATAAAAACACCGTTATGTCTGCACGGTTAATGCAAATGAAAAAATAAAAAATAAAGAGAAAAAACCGTATTAAGAAGCCAACATATTTCAAACGGTTTTTTTTTCTTCTAAAAGTTAGGAGGCAGAAGTCATCATTGTTTGGAATGTGGACTTAGTCATATACAAATAGTCAATTTCCACTTGTAGTAACTACTGATTATGTTCAATGACCAATTATCACATGTGCACACTTGGCTATTGGTGGTAATCTATCTAAGCATTGGCAATTTGGCATATTATGGCCATGATCAACTCGGCTTCTGGCTTATTTTTCACTATTTATAAGTTTCGTCTTTTTCTGAACTTTTGGCTTTTCGTTGAGCTTTTTTTGCCGGTTCTTTTTTCCCCATATTTGTTTGTATTATACGTAATGGGCTAACATATTTTTTTATTTTTAAATTTTTAAAATTTAATTATGCTAAATAAGTCTCTGTCAGCTACAGTGCTTTTTTTCAGCCAGCTACAGTGTTTTCAGCCATAAGCCACGAGCTTTTCAGCCGAACCGATCACCACCATAATCAAACAGATAGTATGCATTACACATATTTTAACACTAGCACATAAATCAAGAAGGAGTCTATGAAATAGGCAAATTACACAAACTACACCAAGAAAGATTCTACCTAGCACAAGCCACACCTGCTCGGCTCCTTCACTGGTCGCTGTTGTGCCCTGTAGTACACCCCTGATTGCCCACACCCTCTGCTCTGGGTTGCCTCCTGTCGTCCTGTGCCCCCTACTAACTCGCGCTGTGGTCACTGCGCGTTGCGCCTTGGCCGCGCTGGTGTCGACACCTCACCTCACTGGCTCGCCTCTCCTGTCGTCACTCGTTGGGCATTACCCTGGCTCCACATTGGCGTCTCGCCTCGCCGGCTCACCTCGCCCGTCGTCGATCGCCAATCGCTGCCCTAGCCCGTCGCAGCTTGCTCTAGGGTTAGGAGGTGGAGGAGGCGACGTGAGGGCGTAAGGGGATTAGAGTCAAGACTCGATGTCTCAATTGGTGGTGCGGTGGCTACCTCTCCTAGTCAATGCTTCTAATGCTACATGCCCAAATCAATAAAGGGACCGCGCCATCCCGTTCTTTGTCTACTTCTGCTCTCATGCTCTCACCAGTGGCGAATGGATGATGGGATCTACCAGGAGGAGGGGTCTGGCCAGAGGGGGAGCTGACGGTCCGCCCCTGGGTGCTATTGCATGTTGGAACGGCAACGCGTATCCCATTCCCCTGTAGCCAACAGGTGAGTTGGGATCTTGCGTTGTCCCAACAAATCTCGCAATTTGCTCGATCTGTTCTTAGGGCTTATTCTTTGTGGCTACGGCTTGTGGCTTTGTGCTGTTTTTGAGAGAGATTACAGAGTAACATAAACTCACGTGTGGTTTTTACCGATACAAATGAAGTCGCTACAATATGTACTACAATTAACTAGTAGATCATGTCTTAAAAAGACACTCTATTCAAAAGCTAATTAATGTAGAAAAGTTAACAGTTGGAAGTCAAAAGCTGTAAAGAACATACCCTTAGATTTAGTAGTGCTTCTCTTATCCATGTGTACGTTTGTGGGTGTACGTAGTGGTTGTGTACATTGTACAATTGGACCGAAGCTCGGTTTCTGATCCGAACCGAAGATTTACACGCGCAAGGATCTGAAGCAACTGACAACCAAACAACCGTATCTCCAAGAATGAAAGAAAAAACGTACTTGTTCCTTGCAAAGTATCGCAAGTTACATAAAAAAACGTACTTGTTCCTTGCAAAACCAACAACACAACAATTTCATTATTCATTCAACTCATCACAAGTCACAAGAAACCGAGTGTTCTGTACTTCTGTTCTTTTTTGTCGACTCTGTGTTGGACTAACGGGTTCAGCTTCTTGTTTTTTTTTGTTTTTTTAACTTATTTAAATAAAAAATCACTTAAAACACATTGGTTTTTAATTTTATCTTATTTTAATTTATGAGTTTTTTGTTTTTTCTTATTCTTTTGCATTGTTTATGATGATATAATAGTTTTTTATTTTTGTAATTAAATGATTTAGAAAAAACTAATAGATACAATTTTACCTAAAAGTCAAAACCATAAGCCAGAAGCTTAGGTCCTGCTCCAAATGGTTTAACTTCTGATTTTTTTTGGTTTTCAGCTTATTTAAATTAGAAACCACTTAGAATACACCGGCTTTTAATTTCAGTTTATTTTAGGTTTCTGGCTATTTCTCCTTATTTTTTCTATTATCTGTGATAATATAACCTTTTTTTAAATTTTTTTCTAGAAAAGTTAACAATTGCTACAGTATAATTTTAGCTAAAATCAAAAAAATATAACTAAAATCTTAAATTAAAAACTAATTAGAGCGCCACCAACTCATTTGGAGTGGGCCTATTAATTCGGCATGCAGGCAACCGAGCCGGCGGGCATGCAGGCAACCGAGCGCGCCTCTGGCGCACCGCGCACATGCCTGTCGCAGCGCACCCGACGTATGCAGTCACCGTGGCCAGGCTTCGCGTGTATCATGTGCGTGATTCAGCTCTGACTAAAAGCAGCCAAGTCAACACGCGAGCAGAGGCACAGAACGGCAGCCCGTGAGGTTACTCTATTTCCCTCCAACAACCGACGGCTTTGACAATGCTGCAAGCCATGTATTGCTCAACTAGCGGTACGTTATTTTAGGCTGCAGTCGATGGTTTGCTCCAATAGACTTCAAGTTTAAAGTTTTATATTCTATATCTTTAATTTCATCATTTTTAGTTTTTTAGGTTTTATTATCTTTTCTTTTTTCTTATTTCTTCATATTGTTTGTGATGATGTTTTTTATTTTTCTAAATTTAATTACACTGAAAAATCAAACAGTAGTTACAATACAAAAATAAGGCTGAAACAACGCCAAACAGTAAAATAAGCTATAAGCTTAAGCCCAATAGAGCACTACTTTAGTCTGCACTTTTTAAGATGGTGGTAGATGACACATACGATTTTAAGATCAGAAAGTCGTTTAAAGAAACGGTTTTAAAAATCTGTTTGGAGAAACCGACTCATTTATTTTGGTTTTTGAAGTAGAAAAAGCCAAAAGCTGTAGGGCTTGTTCTTTTCGGCTGCGGCTTATGGCTTTTGGCTGAAATTTTTGAATTTTGGCTGTTTACGGTACAGATTACGGAGAGACAGATACTCATTTGCGATTTTGACTGGTACAAATGTTGGACTTTTAACGTGTAGATCGTTTAACTTGTAGACTCCGTCTTGAGAAAATATTCCGTTTAAAAATTAGGTACTGTAGCAAAAACCAAAAACCACCGACTTGTGACGTAAAGAACAGGCCACGGAGAAAAGCTAAAGAGAAGATATCCTAGAACACCACGAGCCCGATGGTGCTTAATCATGAACAATCGCACGACCTATTCACGTATAGGACATCGATGTCACGTCAGCAGGAACGGTTGTTTTAAAGAGGGATACGGCAGGTTAAACTAACTAGGGCATGAAGGGCTTTGCATTGCATGTGTTGGTGTATGGGTTGCACCAAACGGTGTCGGCAACGGCATAGCTTTGCAGAGATAGATGCTTCAGTTGCCACACATGGAGGCTACTGAAAAATCTTGGAAGCGATCTTTTCATGATAGGAAATATTCGTAGCGAGGACGACTCGATCCGATCAAGCCTTTGTGAATTGTGATCATCATTGCCCACGCCCCCTACACAGCTATACGAGCTAGCATATATGCTGCTACGTACATTGCTACTTATATACCTTTGCTACTGGACATCCCTCTGCATGTTACTATAAGATGCTATGATTATGTGTGCCAGAAGAGGCTTTAAGTTGCTTATTATGCCCTAATCTCTCTCCCCTCCATCCCTCCAGACAAGTGAAACAGAAATCATCATGCTTCAAAGGCTACAGCTCAATATCACCGATGTGCAAATAGAGAGATGATAATGAAAGAGAGTCGTCTTCGAAACTTTGTCAGACTTGGAACACGCAAAATAGCACCAAGAATTGAGTCATGCAGCTTACCAAAGAATCAGTGAATCCAAGTTGAGGAAGTTACCGGAAAACGATGGAAGCATTGCAGTAGCCATTGGCACTCGACCACTTGGCCTAGCTACATTTGCAACCGGGTTTATGACAAGAACAGGAACAACTCTTACAGAAAAGTGAAGATGGTGTTGTTGGTCCGACCATCAGAAGTTCAGAGCTTGAGGTCGCCCGCGTCCCCGGCCGATTCCGGTAGCAGAGAATAGTTGAGTTGGGGGGAATGAAGCCTGGTCCAAAACCGCCCACCGTACGTGCCGCGGCATCGATCGATCCGGCCGTCGTGTTAGGTCTCGGACCAGACAACGATCCCCTCAACTGCCATATGAGAGAGAGTTCATGTGGAATCCTTACGGCATATACACTATGAGATATTTATTATGGGGAGTCTTTAGGTATCATCAGGATATTTTCTTCCTAACTATCATCTAAATTTGTGACCCTTGTATTAGAGATAAAGAGGTCCATTGTTTTTGAAGGGGGAGATTTTTTTCAAGGAGAAGAGGGTAGAATTCAAGGGAGAGAGGGAGAATTCATGGCCATTGGATTTTTAATCCAACGGTCCTAAATTTAGATGATAGTTAGGAAGAAAACATCTGAATAATATTTAACAAAACCCTTTATTATGAATACTTAAAAGGGGAGAATATAACCACATCATTAAGTACTCATGCAAAAGTTATTTTCTCCAATACAAGCATATTTTCTATGGGTACTTAAATGCTATATTATCTATTAATTAGATATAGTTATACACATAAGTATCTATTAAGCACCGATACTTATTTAACCATCAATGCTTCAAAATAAACATCTTATCTAATCTATATGGCAAGAAAAATAGTTTTTTATTGCTAAACATCTCTCTAAGTAGGTGCATTGTACATACTCTTATATATACTAGCCGCATAAGCGCCGCGCACGCCGCGCTAGCTACCGTGTGAAACAAAGTAAAGGAGACAATGATTCACAGGGAGTTTTGCAAAAAAATCGAGGGCACATGCGTAATTCCGGGGAAATCAAAGGGTTTTTTTGTAAAAAATCGAGGACCTGTAAGGGCCTGTACGTAAGTAAATAAGGACCTATACGCAATTTCAGAAACCCGCGGGGCGCAACCCAAAAATTTGTAAAGGAAAAAACTCGCAGGGACCTTTTCACGAGGAAAAAGGACCTCAACGTAATTTCCGGAAAAGTGAGGGAAAGCGGCTCGGCCGGCCGTACGCGGAATCGCCCGCCACGCGCCGGCCGGCCGAGCGCCGCGGGTTGTGTGGGTTCAATTCGGAGCACTTCATTTCCTGTTGCATTAGACAGATATTGTAGCTTCGCTTGAGATTTTTATGGGGTGCGGAGTTCTAAATGCTAGCTTCAGCTAGTACGGTATTCTACCTTGTTCTGAGACTCCTGTGCAATACAAATGCTCTTCTTCTTGATTATAGAAAATTAGAATGACTATTCTTAGAGGATTAGAGTGCCGCTCGGTTAGACTGAAAAAAGTAGCTTATGGTTGAAATTTAAGTGTAGCTGATTGAAATTACACTAACTGATGATGGTTTATTTGGCCTAACTAAATTAAAAAAATAAAAAAGAAAAGCAGGTTAACCCATCACGGACAATGCAAACGAATACGAGAATAAAAGAACCAGCAAAATAACTCAAAAAACCAAAAAATAGAAAAAATAAATTAGAAGTAAAAAACTCAAACTGAAATGGGCAGGAGCTAGAAATGCTGTTAGAGCAGGATCTCTCAGGAGACGGCACGACTGTTTACGCCTTCGGGCTGTAGGAAACGGCCCATGCCGAAACACCCTCCAGGCCTCCACGCTTCCCGCACCGCACGCCGCAAACTCCCCATCGCGCCGCGCCAGTCCCAGCATTCCCTCACGTTTCCTCCTGAGCCCAACCGCTCGGCCCGGTCCGGCCCAACTGCCGCCCCTCCGGCCCCGGGAGGACAGAAAAGGCTCCTCCACTTCGGCTACTCTGCGCGCCGCACCCGCACCGTGCTCCCCCCATACCCCCAACCGCGCCGCTCGCCGCCGCGGCACGCACGAGCCCCCCGCGCCGCCTCGCCGCACGCCGAATCGCTCCCTCTCGCGTCTCCATCCGACCTCCACCCCCCACGGCGGCCGTGTTGCCGGTTCAGATCCCTCGGCGCCGTTCCAAAAATTTCGCCACGTTTTTTCCACGGCCGCTCGCTGGCTCACCGCCAGAATGCCGCCCGTGAGGCCGCCGCCGCCGCGCCTCGTCCTCAACGGCGTCTCCTGCATGCGGAACGCGCAGACGGTGCTCCGCGAAATCAACGTCAGCGTCCACGACGGCACCGCGCTCGTCCTCACCGGCGCCAACGGCTCCGGGAAAACCACCTTCCTGCGGATGCTCGCCGGCTTCTCGCGCCCCTCCGCGGGGGAGATCCTCTGGAACGGCCACGACGTCACCTCCCCGGGCGTGTTCCAGCAGTACAAGCTGCAGCTCAACTGGATGTCGCTCAAGGACGCCGTCAAGGAGAAGCTCACCGTGCTCGAGAACGTCCAGTGGTTCGAGCTCCTCGAGGGGAAGCACGGCAGGTCGGCGCCCGCCATCGAGCTCATGGGGCTCGGAAGGCTCATGAACGAGAAGGCGAGGATGCTCTCCATGGGCCAGAGGAAGAGGCTGCAGCTGGCCAGGCTGCTCGCCATCGATCGCCCGATCTGGCTGCTGGATGAGCCGTCGGTCGCGTTGGATGCTGAGGGTGTTAAGCTGCTCGAGGACATCATAGCGGAGCACCGCAAAAAGGGTGGGATTGTGTTCGTCGCGACGCATTTACCGATTGAGATTGAGGATGCCATGTCTCTCCGGCTTCCGCAAAGGTTCCCGCGGAGGAAAACTTTGGTTGATCTTGTGCGTTGATGGAAGCTCGGAGGAAAACACGGGAATGTAGCTGTATCTTTCTAGTTCTTCTCCAATCATGTGAATCTGTTGGACCAACTTCTGATGCTGCAATTTTGTGACACTTTCTTCTGGAAAATAAGAACACATTCGCCATGTGAATATATGCGCTGGTGCTCTTTTTGCTCACATAGTGCGTTTTGGAGGTTTATGGCCATCGTTTTGATGCATTCACCCATTTATGCCACTTGGTGGTAGAATCTTCTGTTGCTTATTCAGTGTCTAGCAGTTTTTAGTCATCAGTTGCGTATTCTCCTGAAGCTTCAAGTGGGGGAAAGTTGACCAAATTTGGAGAAATCTTTTTACAGATTCAGGTAATTGATTGCTGGTTTAGGAGTGATTTCTCTCTACACAACCAAACTGTATTATTCCAGTATCTCATATCTAAGGTCGACTTCTGTCCTGAAATTCTGATAGTTATGTTTACCCTGAAATTGCTTACAATGTCACAGCTTACACATCTTTGTCTAGCTGTTGTTATAATCATAATATGGTTGAGTGGCCTACTGTGCATTTTTAGTATTTGGTTAGGGATCCTCTGCTGAATTGAGCAAGTCTGGTTTACTTCTCTAGATATCTGTCATCTAGTGGAAGTCTCCAATGTTTGGTATAAAAATGAAAAAACCCAAGGATGGATTAAAATTTTCATGACCATCTAAGTTTTGAAAATCAACTAGCAAAGTACAATTAGAATCAAAGTGATGCTAGTTGTATTGAATTTGTCAAGCATTATATATAGATAGATCAGTGTAGTATCTTGCAGATTTTTTATGTAGATGGTTTGAATACTTGTTGATCAGAAAACAGGAACTACCAAAACAGTTCTATAGATAATTTGTTGTCACTGGAACCATTTAGTAAAGTGCTCGTTGGAATGGAATAGGAAAGCGCATCAGTACGACCAACATATTGTCTCCATAGAATGCGGTTGTCTGAAACTTTCGAATATTGGCTGATCAGAAATTTGGCGTGCATATTTTGCACGTGTGGCCGCAATGATGCCACAATATTGTTGCTTCATTAGTGCAATGCGTACTTGGTTGTTCAATGCTCTGGTTCGTTCATGTCTGCTGGAAAAGATTCTAACCTATTGGATTCATAAATAGAGGCCTCAAATTTTCTCAAGGAAATAGCTTGGTTTGTCGAGTTTATAAATGTACCATAGATTGACATTAAATTTCTGTGCTCTGTACCAGTTTACAAGCTTTTTCAGGTGTCAATCTATTGCATGCTGTGTAGGACATTACATTCTTTTACATTATTTGGCAAAAGTATCAAAGTATTTTCTGTCTTGAATATACATCGCCAACACAAAGATAATTTATTTATTCTATGTATGCTTGCATGCAGTTGTCTTAAACCTAAGCTGTCGCTCTCATTCATAAGTAAAAGGTACTCATTTTAGAAGCAAAGTATGGGCAAGGACTAATTTGAAAAGCCAAATGGGTTTTTCTTAGTAAGGTGGAATGAGAAAATGATTTTGCAAACTAGTGCTAATAGTGGAAAGTAATGCTCATTAGGAATCTCAAATGTCTATCTACGCAAATTCTAGTCCCTTCTGCGGACTTTAATGTATAGTTTACCTGCTAGCTTCTAATTTTTGCAGGTTACTAGTATTCATTATCATCTGTTATTTATCATTTTGGGCAAATTGATCTTTTTTATATGTAAAAATGGATTTGAGGCATTATGTTCTATAGGAAAATATGTAGGATTACTATAAGCTTTGTGGGTGTTCCATGCTCCTACTATGTGATTCCCTCAAATCATAATAATGGGAAATTCGCAAAAGGGTCTCTAGCCCAATGGTTAGAGGCCTGAGTAGCACCCCCCAGGTCCTGGGTTCGACTCCCAGTGGGAGCGAATTTCAGGCTTGGGGGAAAAAAATCCCCTCGCCTGCTACCACACCAAAGCACAGGTCTAAGGCCCCACCAAGGCGTTGATCCAAAGGATTCGCCGGTAGTCTCACAAGGTCGGGCGATGGTGCCGCTGTGTAAGGGTGGAGCAGGGGTTCGGGGGTTTTCTTGGTCTGCGTGAGAAGACCTTCTTCTTAAAGCAATGCCCGGGGGGATTCTTCCCCCCCGCAGGTCGAGTTTTTTTAATAATGGGAAATTCTAAAAATATATATCTTGCAGTGATCTGTCTTTGTACAGAAAAAAGAAACAAAGAAAGCAGAAATTAGTTTGGAAATAATTGCTAAAAAAGAAAGTTAAATCTTGCGCAACATTATATTTTGTTGGCATGTTTCTATGATTTCCATCTGAAACTCTGTCTTACATAGTTTTTGATCTTGACTAACAACACCTTGCTGGTAGCAAGCCGAATCATTTGGTGTAGTATGCATTCAGCATACTAGGCTGGCCTGTGTTAACTGTCGTACTACACTGGTGCAGGCTGTAACAAGAGAGCACTGAATGCTGCACTAATAAGTCCCCAGGGACCATTGGAGGTGCTCTCTGACCCCATGCTGGAGATAGCTGGCCCACTATTCAAGACAAGGTATAAAGCCACTTCACAGGCCAGCACCGAGCCACCAATACTACATAAATGCTTACTGTTGTTTGGTTGCTACCTTCTCTCTAGGCCCCATCTAGAGGATGCTAGCGTGGAACCTGTGTACAATGGATCAGAGTTGAAAATTCATCTTTATATTGCAAATGATCAGGTCTAGCCCAGATCCGGAATAAGTTGATCTTTTTTTCTAAATGAAAATGACCCTTTTGCGGCTGGAATTCAATTAGGATCTGGGCCATCTGGCCCAATACGGTTGAGTTGAAAGGCTCATGAGATCGTCTGCTCACTTAAGATTAGATTGTCCTCTATTGCTCATAGCTTGTTGCTGTCGTTTTAGTGAACTTTGCTTTTCTTTCAGTTTATATTCCCCCTGCCTTGTATTATAAGGCACAAGAATTAAGATGAGTGGTAAAATGGTCAGGGTTAAGTTGAGTATTTAGGATGCTTTGGTGCATAAGATTGCACTAGTTATCGACATGTTGTTGCAATTTACTAAAGGGTATTGGATCTGGAAAAGTATGATGATGTTGCCTGAAAAAGGTAGAATGACATTATGTGAAAGAAAAGTGGAAGGCTAGAATTACTTAATGGAATGGAGGGAGTATTGGATGTTGTAAGAGTGATATGAAACGGTGGGGGTACCTTGTAAGAGGGATATCTTCTTTTTTGTTGATTATTCATTTATTGTCGCAGGTAATTCTTTCATAAATTTTCTCTTTATATCTTAGGAGGTAGATTTGACTTGTTTCTATAATGATTTCTATTTTTTGCAGCACATAAATCTTTATTATGTTTGACTTGTGATGGAAAGAGAAAACTCATTTGTACTGAAAAAGGAGGCTTGAAGATCCAAAGATAGACAAGTTTTAATAGAAGGTTAGCATCTGAACATGCTTTTCTTCCTTTCCATGTTCCAACCCAACTGCTGCAACTCCAAGCGCAGTTTCACCTCCACATGTGTATAAACTCACTATTTGCTTCAACTTGTGATCATGGAAAACTACTACTATTAAACTAGAAAAGGAACGATTAATGCAATAACCTCCCAATTAATTGGCAGCTTAGTTTTTTTTGGAGAGCTGAAACAGTGTTTGGAGTTATGGGGTTGTTTAATTCAACATTGAAGGAATATGGCAATGATGCCTAGCGTATATTTATGACATTAAAACAAATGTTTGCTGGCATTCAAGTGTCATGTTGATTTAGCTTTAAAGGATGACCTCAAAGGGGAACTTTTTTGCTGTTTTTGCTTAAGAAAACAGGCATGGGCCCAACCCTTATAAATATTGCGAAGTGAAATTGTTCATCATGCCTGCCTTTTGTTAGGACTCTCTTTATAGATTGGTGTCTTTGACCACATCAAACATTTAATCGCAGACTCGACATCCTATACCATTCTTTAAAGGAACAAATAACACGCACACACAGAGAGGACATTATTAATACACATACTAATGTGAAAAGATGCAGTGAAGTGCTTGATCGCCCAAAAGTCTAGGAGTGAGACATGGGGCACTGCCATAATGTAATGCTGCCAGTACCTTCTCTCTCTAGGGCATACTATAATAACTGCAAGCACTCTGATGTCAATACCATTCTGCTTTAGGATAGGAAGTTTATCACAAAAAATTGAAACCGGCACTTCTACTTCAACCAGCACAATAATACAAAGACCAAGTGTGTCCCACGTCAATGTCAATGTTGCATTATTGATTATACTAGTATAATTTTGTATGGCTTATGAGACAATGCGTGCATGTTTTTATCTAATCAAAATTGATTATCCATGATGACATGACACCATCAAAAGGGTGCTTAAATGCCACACTCTTAATCAAAGTTTGTTAAACAAACATATGGTATTAACTTTACTCGATGGTGCTTTTGCAATGTTTACTACAATCCATTTGTGTGAAGTGTGTATTGATTGTGACACTGACACATTAGCTAGGAAATGCTATCTACATATAACGTAAGAGAGAACTGTTAAGCAGATATTAGGATTGACAATTCCTAGCCGTGGCCCCCACGACAGTCATGCTTGGCAGGGAAGGCAGCCACATCTTCTGTTCTAGTCCATTGTCAACAAAGAAAGAAAGGTGTGTACGGTGTACCGATAATTAGGAGCTACTTGTCATGCACTACATCCATGGATTAACTATATGGAAAGGAAGATGCCATGGTGTCCCAGCGGGATGGAGAAAATGCTAGTTTCACTTTCTAGATTTATTGCTCTCCATCATCATTGAATTCTTCAATTCTTGAAAGGAAGAAGTTTATCCATTGGAACAGGTTGGTTTCTCTGCAAGGGTGGATATCACCATCATTGCGGTGTAATGCTAGGGTTGGTTAGATGTTTCTCTTTCTGAAAGATTGGCATGCCTAGCCTGCCACACACTTAGCAATGGTTCACCTGGAAATTTCCATTGCCGTGTGGAAAACATGCCAGAACAGCTATATAAGTTTTCATGCAATTAAAAGGAAAAGTAGAGAAATGAAGTAACATTTATAAGTGCCAGCCAATTGAAGGAGGAAGAAGTGTACATATAGGTTGCTTAATACAGTACATGGCTCTGGACTCTAGGAGTACACAGAAAATAGACGTTCATTGATATTCATAGGTCATCGTTGATGAGTGTTGAATGCTGATATATGGTCATCGATGAGCATCACGGTAATAGAATTTCTGACCTAGAGTTGTATGGTGATACTGTGCTTGCTAGGCTGCAAGTATTGTTTCCATGCACGAACTGAATGTATAGATATACCCAGATGCCACGACATAGATGAGAGCCATAAATGTAAAGTTGAACAAGAAGAACGTATAATTGAGCAATTAACTACACTCACATAGTAGATCATAAGTGGAACGTATAATTGAGTAATTAACTGCACGTCATGTAATAGATCATAAGTACATTTAGACCATCTTCAAAGCCCATCATAAAAGTTATGAAACTAGCACAAATATGTGAACAACTGAATGTATAGGGTGATCATCAAAGGCAAAAACAAATGGACCAAGTAAGCATATCAGAGTAATTAGTTGATCAAATTTTAATGCCAATTAAATTTCAGCTCGAGGAAATTGAGCTCCAAAAGAATGTTAACCCTCAGAATAGAATATCATTGAAACTCTGCAGGTTAGGCTGTTTGTATTATTAACATATTTTTAAGTACACTATTGGTGATCATGTGCAAAAGTTCCGATATTTGATCTTGTGTATACGATATTTCTATGTTAACCCTTTTTCCCATTTCAAGTTTTCTCATCAATCATATATCTAGGAAAGCAAAATTTTGGCAAGATGACAACAAATTAGTCAACAAAGGTAATTACTCCTATGTTAAATGAAAAGGACAGACTCCTTTGCTATACCCTAAACAGGAGCTTAATTTCCTTGCATATAGATGGAGTTAGTGCGTATGAAGATGTTCTTTCTCATATTCACAAATGATCCTGGCTGATCATTTGTTGAAGGGGATACTGTCCCTTTTCTTTTGCAGAATTTTTTTTTAGATCATACGTAGTGAGCTGTATGAGCTAGCTACAGCTGGGGGTTCTTCCAACTACTCGTTTAGTTGATCTTATCAAGGCAATCGTCTGGAATGCTACTGCCAATCAATGTTGAACTATTCTTTTCTTGTGCAGAGGGACTTCTACTGGAACATTTGGTACTGAGACCCATTAACTAGCAGTCACATTCCTCAATCGGGTGTGCTTCCAGTAGCTCCCTCATCAGTTAATTCCGATTTCTCTGTAGAATGGCAATTTGCGAGTGTGGTAAATGCAGCGTCCTTTTTTTACGTTCAGAAGTTGTTACAGTTAAAAAGTCCCATCAATCATGTTACTGATGTCAGTTATAATGGCATGTGAAGGAGGTTGTTTGACAGGACAGGTAGGAAAGATTTGTGCACGAAGCTTAAATCGAAGGGAAGGCAAGGAAGGGGCTAAAGGGCGAGACATGGACCTGCTGGACTGAACTGGAGGAAAGTAAAAGAAAGACCAAAAGGTTTATAGCAAAACGTCCGCAATAACTTCTCAACGCATATGCAGGCAAGTCAATTGGTCAAATTTTTACAGACGTCTTCAGTAGGAGTAGTATTTCTTTTTTTAATACTCAATACTACTATATTTACTTGAATTTGCCACATCAATTCCTCCTTTTGAGGTTGTGGTACAGCCAAAAATTCAATATAGGAAATTTTCTAATTCCTGTGAAAGGTAGCCGGCCTTACTCCTATAGATGGCTCGGATGCACCTCAGCATATGTGGTGTGTCCTCAAGTGGATGCCTTGAGTTTGATCCGAGCCGTCTTCAGTCAGATCGGATGGCTCCTAGGGCCTTCTTACGCTCCTTCCTGGATGGACATTGCCTACAGAAGATGAGTGAAGCAGAAATGAGGATGCTGCAGTGGATATGTGGTCACATAAGACGATATCAAACCTATAATGATGATATACATGATAAGGTAGGGGTAGCACTAATTGAAGAGAAGTTTGTCTAACATCGTTTGAGATGGTTTGAATATCTCCAATGGAGACTTTTTAAGACACTGGTACGTAGTGGAATTTTAAGATATACTGAAAACATAAGAAGAGTTAAAGGTCGATCAAGACTAACGTGCAGTTAAAAGAGACTTAGGGGATTGAAATATATCTAAAGAGTTGGCTTTGGATAGAAGCGCATAGAAGTTAGTGATCCACATACTGGAATTATGATATAAGAAGAAGGTTTAGGAACGGTGTTTTAGCCTCTCAGTTTAATGGCAGAATGCAGGGCTTAGGGTTTTAACCTTATATGTTTTATTACAAGACTCTCGTTTTTTTGATTTTAAAGAGGTTTTATTTCTAATTTATCTTAATTTTTTTAGGACAAAATGTTTTGTTATTATTGTTATACAATCAATCACATTCTTCAGCTAGGTAGTCTGGTACTAACAAACAATGGTTCAAATCAGAAGTATGCCAAGTCTACCAACCCATCTTAGTTGAGGAGCTAGCAGTTGACTCCCTCATAAATGACGGATTGAAATACTACTAAGCAACACCTTTTTCTTCCAATTTTGTTGTGCAGAGAAGATTAGAAAAAGCCCTAAACAAATACCTCGAATTCGATGGGTATAGCTGTACCCGGCCCCGCAATGTAAATGTGTGCTTGTCTTCTTGTTCAGCTGGTCAGGGGCTCCTGGGTCCATGCACACATGCCCGAAGATTGATGCAATGTGACAGTGAGTGAGCCCAAGCGTGTCAGGCAGCGGCCATGGGATGAAGAGGCCAACCAGAGCTGTGTTAGGGTCATTATCATCAAGTGCATCGCATTATCCACTAGCCAAACATCCAGAACACCTAGGCATAGAGGGGATCGGGAGACTTACGGTCTGCCATGAACGCCATGAGAGCGAAGACCTCGTGCCTGCGTGATGCAGGCGTGGGGACGAGTCGGTGCAGATTGTCCAGAGGATCGCCGGCGACGTCCTGTAGCAGCGGCGGCGACGGTCTTCCCGTTGCTTGACAGCGCGTAGGAGATCGGGTCACGTTAGGGTTTGTACGGGGTTACTGACTCTCATGCGAACGTTGTCCCACGGGAGAGGCCGGTACCCATCCTTTATATATACGCTGTTGCAACGGGGGACCGTAACCATGAGTTGGAAAGGTTCCCCCGATCAGGGCGCTGAAATCAGGGAAACGTGGATTTCCCATGTTTCCTTTTCTGGCCGTTTTGGCCTTAGATCAAATCCAACATTCTCCCCCTTGATCGTAAGGCTAAACGTCATAAGCCCTCTCTCAATAAAACTTCACACCAAAATAATGCGTCACAACAGTCAATTAAATACCGCTGGACAACAGTACTTATAGTGCTCCATTCTATATCAATCGGATAACATAATACTTCATGGGAGTTGGTTACTTTATATGGTCCTCTTATTCCAGGATCACAGGCTCTCCAATAAACCCATGCCGGCAACATGATCACGAAAAATATTGGGTGGTAAGCCTTTTGTGAGCGGATCCGCAAGCATAAATTTAGTTCCAATATGCTCAATCTTAATTGTTTGATCCTGGACTCTATCTTTCACAACATGATACTTTATGTCAATGTGCTTGGCAGCTGCACTTGACTTGTTGTTACTCGAATAGAAAACTGCGGGTTGATTATCGCAGTACAAAACAAGTGGTCTAGAAATGCTGTCTACCACTCTCAATCCCGGGATAAAGTTCTTAAGCCATACAGCCTGCCCGGTAGCCTCATAACATGCCACAAATTCAGCCTGCATTGTCGACGATGCAGTAAGTGTTTGCTCTACACTTTTCCATGATATTGCTGCTCCTGCGAGGGTGAAAATGTAACCTGATGTGGACTTCTTTGTGTCTTTACACCCCGCAAAATCAGCATCAGAATAGCCGACAACCTCAAGGTTATCGCATTTTCTGTATGTGAGCATGTGACCTTTAGTGCCTTGCATATAGCGCAGGACTTTCTTAACTGCTTTCTAGTGGTCCGGTCCTGGATTTGACTGATATCTGCCAAGCATCCCGGTAACAAAAGCTAAATCAGGGCGCGTGCATACTTGAGCATACATAATACTTCCGACAGCAGAAGCGTAAGGTATAGCCTTCATCTGATCAGATTCACAGTCATTCTTTGGGCATTGAAATTTCCCAAACTTATCGCCCTTAACAATAGGAGCAGGCGAGGCAGAGTATTTATGCATATTGTATCTCTTTAGTACTCTGTCAATGTATGCCTTTTGTGATAAACCTAATGTTCCTTTGGACCTATCTCGGTGAATTTCAATACCAAGAACATAAGATGCTTCACCGAGATCTTTCATGTCAAAATTGGATGAGAGAAATCTTTTAGTTTCCCGTAGCATGTCCACACTGCTGCTGGCCAATAATATGTCGTCCACATAAAGAATTAAGAAGGTGTAATTACTCCCCTTGAACTTAACATAAGTACAATTATCAACATCATTCTCCTTAAATCCAAATTTCCTTATGACTTCATCAAACTTAAGGTACCATTGCCTAGAAGCTTGCTTCAGGCCATATATGGATTTCCTTAGCTTGCATCCTAAATGTTCCTCGCCTTCCACAACAAAACCTTCCGGTTGTGTCATGTAAACGTCCTCATACAAGTCTCCATTCAGGAATACAGTCTTAACGTCCATTTGGTGCAACTCTAAATCGAAATGTGCTGTGAGCGCCATTATTATTCTAAATGAATCTTTAGTTGAGACAGGAGAAAAGGTTTCATTATAGTCAATGCCTTCTTTTTGCGTAAACCCTTTTGCTATAAGTCTCGCCTTAAACCTTTCGATATTCCCTTTGGAGTCACGTTTGGTCTTGTAGACCCATTTGCAGCCTACTGTTTTGGCTCCATTAGGAATTTCCACTAAGTCCCATACGTCATTAGCGCCCATAGACTCAATCTCATCTTTCATGGCATCTAGCCATTTAGATGAATCCTTATTCTTCATTGCTTCCTTATAAGAGCTAGGATCATCTGCCTTTCCAAGATCATCCTCATTCAAGTAAACCTCATAATCACTTGGGATAGCAGATCTCCTCACTCGTTGTGATCTCCTGACAGGTTCATTAGTAGGCTCATCAGGTTGTTCATTAATTGTCACAGAGGGCTGTGAAGGCTCAGCATTAGGTGTTGCACTTGTATTTTCAGAGCCCTCAACAGAAGGAGTAGCCACAGAATTAACTGGAGATGCAACAGGAGTTGCAACTACAGGATCAACTATGGGCACAACTACTTGGGGCACAGGAAAATTAGTCTGTCGGATTAGCGGTGAAGCAACATAAATCCGTTTCTCCTCAAGATCAATTTTCCTGGGCTCCAAGTCCCCACTGATGCCATCATTTTCCAAGAACACAGCGTGCCTTGTTTCTACAAATTTTGTGGTACGATCTGGACAATAGAATCAGTACCCTTTAGACCTGTCAGGGTAGCCAATAAAATGGCAACTCACAGTCTTAGGATCTAATTTCCCAATGTGTGGGTTAAACACCTTAGCTTCAGCTGCACAACCACACATGGAGGTAATTCAAATTTGGTTTTCTCCCAGTCCATAATTCATAAGGTGTTTTAGGCACTGATTTACTGGGAACCCGGTTGAGTATATGTGCAGCGGTCTTTAATGCTTCCATCCACAACTTTACTGGCAAAGTGGAGTAACTCAACATACTTCGAACCATATCCATAAGTGTGCGGTTTCTTCTTTCCGCTACTCCATTTTGTTGGGGATCACCAGGCATTGAGTACTGGGCGACTATACCATTTCCTTGTAGAAACCTGGCAAAAGGACCAGGAATCTGCCCATAAGTTGCGTGTCGCCCATAATACTCTCCCCCACGATCCGAGCGCACTACTTTAATCTTTAGATTGTGCTGATTTTCAACTTCAGCCTTAAATATCTTAAATTTATCAAGTGCCTCTGATCTTTCTTTAATAGGATAGATATAGCCATAACGTGAGTAATCATCAGTGAACGTAATGAAAGAATCATAACCATCTACTGATGTCACAGGGAAAGGACCACATATGTCAGTATGAATTAATTCCAAAATCCCTGTGCTTCAAGTAGCACCTTTCTTTATTGTCTTTACATACTTGCCTTTGATGCAATCAAGGCAATGATCATCCGAATCACTAAAGTCTAAAGGGTGGAGAATTTCTTCTTTAATGAGACATTCAATTCTCCCCCTCGAAATGTGGCCCAAACGACAGTGCCACAATTTCGACGAAGTCTCATCAATTCGCTTGCGCTTTTTATTCACATCACATACATTCATGGATATAGGAGAATCTTGCAGGGATAACATATAAAGCTTGTCGTGTCGGATGGCACGATCAACATTATCATTATTAAAATAAATCAAACACATTCCGTGTCCAAAATTACAAGAATATCCATCATTATCTAATAATGAAATGGAAATCAAGTTTCTTCTCATCGAGGGAACATAAAGAACATCATTAAGTTTCATTACAAAATCATTATTCAAAACTAAAAAAACCGATCCAATAGCTTGAATTTCGGCTTCCATCCCATTAGCCACTCTTAGGCTTCTTTCCCCTTTGAGACTTCTCAACATATGGAATCCCTGCAAGGAATTCGTAACGTGCACAAAAGCACCAGAATCAATCCACCAAGAATTTATAGGAAAATCAGTATAAAATGCTTCATCAACATAAGTGATTTCATAAGTACCTTTCTTGGCGAGCCACTTCAGCCATCCAGGACAATCATCTTTGAAATGGTCCTTCGACTGACAAAAGTAACACTCACCACTTTTCTTCTGTTCATTTGAGCTCCCAGAACCTGAAGCGTTTTTAGGCGCCTTAGGATGCTGTGGGTGCTGTGGCTTCTGATAAGGGGAGTAGACTTGCTCCTTCTTTCCTTTTCCTTTGTAGCCACCTCTATTTCTAGAGGGATCAGCTTTATTTGAGGAGCCGACTTGAATCACAAAATCAGTAGCCCCTCAGCTTTGAGCCTCTCTTCCTCTTGTGAAACATTAGCGATCAACTCGCTCATGGTCCACTTGTCCTTAATGGTATTATAATTCACCTTGAAAGCTTCAAATTGTTTAGGAAGAGACATCATGATGTAATGGACAACAAAACCATCAGAAATTGCCATGTCCATTGTCTTAAGTCTGGCAGCAATATCGATTATTGTCATAATGTGCTCACGAACATTTTCAGTACCATTGTACTTAGTGTTCATGAGCCTGTGCATCAGTGTGGTAGCATAAACTTTAGAGGACCCCTTAAAGTGATCCTCGATAGAGGACAAATAGTCCTTTACCCTTTCCTTTTCAGGGATTGCTCCCCTTATTGCCTCACTGATGGAGTTCTTCATCACAGCAAGTGAAACGCGGTTAGACCGCTCCCACTTCTCAGCATTAGATTTATATTCCTTCATCTTATCATCATAATTGTCCTCTCCTTCAGTAGGAGCGACAGGCTCATCGAATCTGAACGCGTAGTCCAGATCCAAGAGCTGAAAAGTCGTCATAAGCATAAACTTCCATTTCTGAAAGTTACTACCATTAAGTGGCTCAATAGCATTTACATGAGCGGAAACAGAAGCAGCTGAAAAAATTTAAAATTTACATTAGGAAAACGCATAATTAATTTGCATGAAAATTAATCTTACGTTGGTATGATTAACAACATGCTCATAAGAATTTTTCGCATCACCGTTGGGCAGAAACGAAAAATTTAACATAATTTATCGCATGCAATTACAATTAACGTTGGTCAAAGAGTAATAGCATGGCGAAAAATAAACATAATTGATTACATGCAATTACAATTAACGTTGGTCAAATCGTAATAGCATGTAAAACTAAATACAGCCCTCCAATTGAATTTCCCGTTGGTTCCATTCAATTAGGGGCAGAACATTACGCAGCGGAAAAAGGCATAATAATTTTCAGCAGTTTAGCAACATTATCCGTAAATAATTTCATGAGACATCAAATAATCATTAATTGAACATGAGATATATCATAAATATAATTTCATGCATATATAATATGCTAAAATACATAAGATTGTGCACTGCTGGGCCAAAAACCCAACAGCTCCCCCTCCTTTTTTTTGGCCTGTGCAATAGCATTTAGCCCATAAGACGCTCGGGGCCCAAAAATCACGCGCAGCCCAAAAGGCGCACGCGCGGCTCAGCCCACGCCCGCGGCCCATCAATCTTTCCCCCAGGCCAACAGCTTGCTGGCCCATCCCGCAGCCTCGTCAAAACGATGGCCGTCCGATCTGATCGGACGGCCGAGACGCGCGTGCGGCGGGATAAAATCCCCGAAACCCTAACCCTAACCGCACTCCATCCACTCTCCACGCGGAAAAAACGGAGCACGGGCGGCGGCTGGCGCGTGGGCGCACGCACGGGGCGGAGCGGCGGCTCCGGAGCGCACCACGACGGCGGCTGCGCGCGGCTTCAACGGGAAGCGGGGCAGCGGCGGCCCCGAGCGGCAGCGGCGTGGCGGCGCTCGAAACGGCACGGCAGGCGGCGCCTCTTCAGTCGGCGGCGTCACCCAGAGAGCGGCGGCGCCCGTAAGGCCTTCCCTCAAAAAATTTTTTCTGTGTGCTTGATTTGCTCTTCCCGATCCAAAAAAAAGAGATTGATCTGGGGATTCTAGGGTTCGGATGGACTAAACATTTGGGGATTTTCTTAAGGTTTTGCATAATATCTTTATTCCCCTCCTTCTAAAATTCTTAACCGAGCCAAATAATCCTTAGATCCAAAAAACCAGTTATCGGGAGATGCTAACTAGGGTTCATGATGCGGCTAGGGTGGCTCTGATACCAATTGTTAGGGTCATTATCATCAAGTGCATCGCATTATCCACTAGCCAAACATCCAGAACACCTAGGCATAGAGGGGATCGGGAGACTTACGGTCTGCCATGAACGCCATGAGAGCGAAGACCTCGTGCCTGCGTGATGCAGGCGTGGGGACGAGTCGGTGCAGATTGTCCAGAGGATCGCCGGCGACGTCCTGTAGCAGCGGCGGCGACGGTCTTCCCGTTGCTTGACAGCGCGTAGGAGATCGGGTCACGTTAGGGTTTGTACGGGGTTACTGACTCTCATGCGAACGTTGTCCCACGGGAGAGGCCGGTACCTATCCTTTATATATACGCTGTTGCAACGGGGGACCGTAACCATGAGTTGGAAAGGTTCCCCCGATCAGGACGCTGAAATCAGGGAAACGTGGATTTCCCATGTTTCCTTTTCTGGCCGTTTTGGCCTTAGATCAAATCCAACAAGCTGATCTTGCAAAGCACTTTCGGGCGGACTGAGGTTCTAGATGGTGTACTCAACGCAAAGCAAGCTTTCGAACAAATTTGTATCCAAAAGGCGTCGATGGACGCTGTCCCGATTGAGAAGCAAGCAGCTTTTCTGCAGATGGTGTATTCCTTCTTGTCCATTGATGGATGTTGTTTACTACTACTGGTGTGCGACCGAGTCCGGGATGTGTGCTTGGCGTGCTCGCCGTGGTAAATGCCTCACTGCACAGTTGGGCAGCAGCACGATGAGATGGCCGTCGTCGTAGAGGAAGGACTTGATGGTGATGTAACACCAGATATCCAGTGCAGTGATTTGATACAATTTTGTGCCGGTCTACTCCTATGTAACCTATGCAATTGTATTTCCTCTGAAATTTGTGTTGCATATGCTTGTCTAGTGTAATTTTGAGGGATTTGCACGTTTCCGAGAGGTGTTGTCTTGCTGGGAAGTAACGAACTGGATTGTGTGGTGATCATTTGGGCTTTTTTTTGTGGCTTATGGCTGAAAAGCACTGTATCTGACAGGGGCTTATTTAGCATAATTAAATTTAAAAAAATTAAAAAAAATTAAAAAATATGTTAGCCCATTACATATAATACAAACAAATACGGGAAAAAAAGAACCGGCAAAAAAGCTCAAAAAAAGCCAAAAGTTCAAAAAAAGACAAAATTTATGAATAGTGAAAAATAAGCTAGAAATTGAAGTCGAAACGATCACAGATCCGAGTCTCCGGCTGATCCATTGCTGTTTTTTCTGTGCAAGTAGTCAGCAAAGGTAACCTAGTATAGATGGCTGGATCATCCGGCCATTGATCATGCGAGACGGATTGACCTGACCTTTTCCAAGCAATTAATAAAGGATTACGGTTGAAGTCCAACATGGAAGTCTTCGCACTAGAACACTTCAAACTCCATTTCTCAAAGCGAGTCAAGGGAACCTCGTAATAAGAGGTTGATCGGATTCAGCAGATCAAATCAACACACATTACTCCATTGAGACGAAATTAATTAAATGATGAATCAATGTACAGCTTAATCATGACCGAGAAAGGAAGGCCCGGCTGCGCTGCTTAATCTTGACCGACAAATTTCAGGCTACACTGCCCACGTGGAAGGCCCGGCTGCTCTCAAGAGCTGGAGGCTTATTGTCGTCAAGGCGGTCTGAACAGCGATGGTGATTTACTCGTTTCTCACCGTGGTATTTCCAGATTGGGCAATTAAAGAAATCGACAAGAAACGTCATGCATTCCTTTGGTCTAGGGAAAGTTCGATCAAGCCAGGGAAGTGTCCGGTAAGTTGGCGACAGACATCTCGTCCTTACGTGTTTGGAGGACTAGCCATTACGGACCTCAGACTTGCCGGTATAGCATTCCGAGCTCGTTGGGAATGGCTTGCTTGAGCTGATCCAAGTCGGCTGTGGCACAACGTTCGAGTCACGGAAGATGTTGCGGCCGAAAGCTTGTTCCACGCATCAATGTCGATTCAGATAGGAGATGGATCCTCCATCCTCTTTTGGACTGACAAATGGTTGCATGGAAGAAGTCTCTGCGACCTAGTTCCGACCATTCGGGCAAAAGCAAAGAAAAGAACCTTGGTGAGAGAAGCGTTGCAAAATCGTAGATGGATCTCCGATCTGCGCTGCCCCTTCTCCATTCAGGCCATTTCTGACTTCATCAGGCTCTTCTGCTCTTTGCTAAGCCGCCAAGTGCAACTTCTAGAGGGTGTTAGAGATGTTTTCCTGTGGCGCTGGTCAGCGGACGGCAAATACTCTCCCAAATCTGCCTACGCCGCTCTGTGTCAGGGCTCAACCCATTTCCCGTGTGACAAGGAGTTGTGGAAAAGTGCATCGCCTTTAAAAGCCAAGGTGTTTACTTGGTTGGACCTCAAATGCCGAGTCTGGCCATAGTAGTCTTTTTTCAGTCGCTTCCTTCCCTGTAATTTTGCATTTCTGATTTCCGCTTAAGGTCCTCCGAGTTTCAGTCTTTGGATTGAAAACTGGACCATAAACGGTGTTGTATTCTCATTATCGAAAGAAATGCAAACCTCTTGCATTTTCGAGATCATCGATCACAGCTTCCATCACTTGCGTTACGAGATGGGCAAATAATTGAAGCTGTGGCCAGGATTAGACCATGTCATAGGAGTGTATGGTTCTCTTGATGCTACACGTAGTTTCCGTACGTATACTACACTCCATGGACGAAGGAGATCGAGCTCTCAATCGATGTATGAACTAGGCGCCGACACAGCCACCGGAATCCCGTTGCCAGGTCCCTGACGGTGGGCCCCACTCCTCCGCCGCGGTGTGGTGTGGGGCTCTGCCGGCCGGTGGTGCCATTGGGCGATGCAAGGGAGGCATGAACGTAGTAAATGCTGGCCGGCCGGCCGGATAGCCCCGGCCCCCTCCCTGCATGCGCTCCCTCCTGTATGGGTGTGGTGTCCACCTCACGCGGTGATGCTCAGAGCCATTCAATGTATATAGAGAGAGAGAGAGAGAGAGAGAGAGAGAGAGAGAGAGAAGCGCGTCTCCAGCTCATGCCACGCATGGATTCGTACTACTACTACTATCCTCTACCGTGCCGTTCACTTCCGATTCCGTGATCCGAATCCGGCGAGATTCTATCATTAGAAATATCCGATCAGATCTTACTTAAAGATATATTTCGATCAGTATGATTAATTGATAATACGAACCGATCGAAGGTAATGATTAGAATTATCTTCATGATGGATTCTGCACTGACTTAAAGTATTATGGTGTCTAAAAGTATTTGTGCCGACTAAAATCAGACGTGGTTACTCGATACATTTCTAACTACAACTCATCACCGTTATCTTCTGATATTCTATTTCGTCTTTGAGCAAGGAACAATCTAAGCAGGTTACTGTTCCAATTTTCGAGTAAATCTCTATTTCTATTGATGACTAGGACTATGTTCCTTACTTATTTGGGACTCTTGTTCTCAAGGCTATTATTCCCACCGTAAGCCTCATGCTAACGCAATACAAGTTACCTACATATGTAATACGCCAAGAGCGTTCTATAACTTCTCCTCGTATATTAATTTTATCGATTGTGCATCCGTGTTTTTTCTCGTAAGGGTTTTCCAAGTTAAATCTTTATCTCGTGATTTTGATTATTATTTATTGTATTTTTTATATCTCATCGTGCATTTTATAACAAGTGTTTCAAAGCCCTTGTTTCGTAACAAGTGATATCAGAGTTTGGTTCTTCGCCTGATCAATTTAGGGCATACTCGTCATGGCATCAATGAAGTATGATTTTCTACTGCTAGATCGTGACACAAGATTTTCTCTCTGGTAAGTCAAGATGTGAGCTGTCCTGTCACAGCTTGATTTGGATGATGCGTTACTAGGTATCGACAAGATGCCTGTTGCATGGTTCGTTGAGGAGAAGCAAAGAAGAGATCGTAAAGCTTTCTTTCAAATTCATCTTCATCTTTCTAATAATATCCTTTAGGAAGTTATAAAAGGATACCACTATTGCTGCGTTATGGCTAAAGTTAGAACATATCTACATATGAAGGATCTGACCAACAAGATGTATTTGAAGCAAAAGATTTTCTGTCTCAAGTTGGCAAAAGGTGGACTGGTGCAAGATAATTTGATAGCGTTTAAAGATATGGTCACTGACCTTGAAGTCATGGAGGTCAAATACGATAATGAAGATTTGGATCTTATTTTGCTCTGTTTGCTGTTTGTTTTTCTCTCTATATTTAGAGACACAATTCTTTATAGTTGAGATACTCTTATTCTGAAGAAGATTTATAAAGCTCTGTATGTCAAAACAAAAGTATGATTTCAAGTGAGAGCTCGAGTTTGCATGTAGAAGGTTTGTCCATTAGGAGCAGATCAGTTGAGAGATCTCCTACCAGTGATTCCGAAGACAGAAGCTCGAATAGATACAAAAGTCATTCAAAGCCAAAGACCAAGAAGTAGTGCCGCTACTGCAAGAAGGGTGGACATGATATCTTCGAATGTTGAAAACCCCCAAATAAGGAGAAAAGAAATAATAGTTCCAAGAAAGATCAACAAGATAATGAAAATACGGCTACTATTGTCATAAAAGAAGGTTTAGAAGAAGATATTCTTATTGTGTTTGCTGGTGATTCCAAAACCAACGATGAATGGATTCTGATTTAGGCTGCACTTTTCACATGAGCCTGAACCGTAACTGGTTCATTACTTATGAGGGTATTATAAGTGGATCAGTATTAATGGGAGATAATAATCCTTTCAATTTTGCTTTGCTATAAGTGTTTGGATAAGACTGTTTCAGTCTTTCTTGTTGAGATTAGTCCTTTCAGACATTTGACGCAAGAAGTGTTTTACAAGCCATTCAAAAAATTCTTTGATTTTTTTAATACAAGAGAAATTTGACTCAAGGTGGAGATTATTGTATTTTGTAATCTGAATCTGATCAGGTTAGAATTCGATCAGGTTTAGCTTGAAGATATATTCCGACCAGTATAGCTGGTCGGTAATATGAATTAGTTAGAGGTTATGATTGGGATCATCTTTGTGATGGACTCTGCACTGACTTGCACTATCATGGTGTCCAAAGGTGTCTGTGCTGTTTGAAGTCAGTCATGGCTACTTGAGGCGCTTTCAACTACAACTCTTCACCATTATCTTCTGAGACTCTGTTTCATCCACGAGTGGGGTGTTGTTTCTATCTCCAATAGGTTACTGTTTCATTTTCTGAGTGGGTCACTGTTTGTATTACCGACTAGAACTCTGTTTCTTTCTTGTCTAGGACTCTTGTTCCCAAGGCTATTTAGTCCCCCCGTAAGTCTCATGATAGTGAAGCACGTACAACACAATTTATCAACATATGTAATACACTAAGAGCGTTCTGTAACTTCTCTTTATATAGTGATTTAGTCGATGGTACATCTAAGGTTTTTTCTCGCAAAGGTTTTGTGCATTAAATCTTTATCTCGTGATTCTGATTACTCTTCATTGTGTTTTTTATATCTCGCAGTGTGTTCTATAGCAAGTGTTTTAGACATACGTTGTGCATTTTGATCCATCCGATTAGAAACCAATGTTTCAAGTAAGGCTAAGGGCCTGTTTGGGAGAGCTCCACCAGCTCCAGATCCACGAAAAATAGCTCCACTCCACGAAATTTTACCCAAACGCTCCAGCTCCGCGAAATCTGAATCCACCAAAATCCTGGATCTGAGGGCCAGATCCATGGATTTCATGGAGCTCCTCAAGGGGTGCTCCACCGTGGAGTTGGGTGGTAATTACCCATCAATGCCACTGGTTACACACCCCATCCCACCAAAAGTGGCCATTCCCACCAAAACCTCAATTTCGTGGATCTGGAGCTGCTGTACAAGCCAAACACTCCATGGTGGGATCCCAGATCCACGGTGGAGCTGCTGCTCCAGATCCACGTTTTCAGTGGTGGAGCTCTCCCAAACAGGCCCTAAATGAGAATTGAACATTTCTCGCATTGTGGAAGACTTTATGTTTCTTGGTCTTTCTCCATTCCACTACATTTGTCTATAGCCCATCATGTGCATAGACCGATGACATATCAAATCTAAGAAATAGTTAATGAGGCAACCATACATACCATATTAAATAACATATCACAACCACTTAACTTCTTTCAAAGCATTTAAGTAGGAGTAGAGAGTGAAAATATTGTAATAATTATATTTTAGAATCCCTCAATAAACAAGTATATTGAAACGGATTCTCCGAGGCTATGAACAAATATAGCGAAACGGAGAGAGTAACAAGGAGCAATGCCAAACCTGTTCAACAAACACTAAGCCGGGGAAAACATACTACAAATTTATAGTTCAGGAAAGAGGCTGGTGGCGCACTTGAGTAACTTCACATCAAGATTATAGTGCAATAAGTTACAGGGGATTAGCAGGTACGTGCACATGATGCCAACAATATTGAACTCAAAATGTACGTAGAATATATAGCTCTGTTTGTTTGTTTCATGTCGCAAAAAACTAGTTCGTTATAGCAAGTAATTATACCTCTCTTTAATATATCCTGCTCGGTAGCTCTTCTAAAAGCAGGCACGTCATCGATGTACTCTTCACTCACACATTTCTCAACATATATATAATTTCAGTCCATCTACGTTACGCATATAACAAATTAATGTTAAATTAGATTAATACTTTCCTAAATAGCTATTACATCTAAGTACATTAGCTCTTACATATAATTATCATTCACCATAATTTATCCATCTAAAGTAGCTAGCTATGATTCACGAACCAATCCAAACAAGAATTAATAATAGATAGGAGTGAGACTCACTCTTAAATTGGAGAAAAAAACTACCAAGCTAGATCTCTCTTTCCTTACAACTAAAAAGTGTGCAAATCTAACTAGAATATAATGCATTTTATTACATATAGTACCAATCACTAATCTTAGATAACCAAGAACAAATAAATACACAAGCACCCTTCCAAATCTTCGGTCTCCTATCACCAAATCGCCTCAAAACCGCCGGCTCAATATCTATCGGGACGATGGTATTTAATAATGTAATGAATATCAAACATGCTTTCATTCACAACCCATTTGTGGTAAGTAGGTCATTACAGACGTTTTTTTACAAAAACTATCTGTGATGTATCACTGATGACTTTTGACAAAAACCGTTTGTGATAATAGGGCATCACTGACGGTTCTTACCATCGGTTGCAACATAGTCACGCTAGTAAAACCGTCCAAGATAACAGTGCTAAAACTTAATACTAATGGATTGTGTAGAATCGTCTGTGATAAAACGTCTAATATAATCTTTTCTACAGTAGAATAATAAGATGAATCATAAAGAAAAGTGAGGCATGCACACAGAACGTAGATCAAGATAGAAGCTATGCATGCATATCCATGTGGTCAAAGAACACAAAAGCCAGCCATCCATGCACCTACAAAATTAAAGTCGATACTATTTTTTCGCACATGTTTGGTACGTAGGATCGATCGATCGATCCGTGCCAAAAAGACAAACGAGTCCAGGTTGGCAACGCACCGAAAGATCGATACCGCAAGTGACAAAAGAAAAGAAAACCATTAATGGTTTGTTGACCTTGCTGGTAGATAATGTGTTTTGATCATATGCATGGTTTCTGCATCGTAAATGGCGATATATCGATTTGACTTTGGTGGTGTTACTTTGATACTCCATATATAGTCCGATCGAATGTGTTTTTCGGCAGGAGTGGCTTCAGTGGGGGCCTTTAGTACTGAACTACTGATGAACCGGTGCTAGATCTAGATGAGAGGGAGAAAACATATGCCATGTTGTTTCGAGTCCGTACTATACCAGGAACAGAGATACGGTGGTGTAGAAGAATTATCTCATCAGCCATATTTACATGCACACAGTTAACTTTATTCATTAGTTCCATCGGAATCTTTTTCTTAGTTTTTACCCCAACCTGAACCTTTGTTTTAAATCCAGGCAAGGCGTGTCCTCCAAAAAAAAAAACATACCGACGATAATCAACTTATTATTAGGCAAATTTGATGATAGTTTTTACCTCAAGCTAAACCTATGTTTTGAACCTAGGCAAGACGTGTCCTCTAAAAAATACATACCGACGATAATCAATTTATTATTAGGCAAATTTGAACATCATCAAACTAAAAGAATCAGAAAAGGACAAGTACTTTGGACCAAATATGGTTCGTGTGGACAATACCACGTTAACATTTATTTGTGGACTAAATGAATATTCAAATGCAATTTTGATATACTGCCTATTGAATTCCAAAAAGTTTCTCGAGCATCATAAATATGGTCACCCACTCAAGTGATGTTCATTATTTTTTAGTCAAGAACAAAGAACACCACATGATGATGCTGAATTAAATCAATTTTGTGTTAAATTAGAAATTAGATTAATTGCAGAATTGACTAACCTATCTAATTAATGAATAAAATA
This sequence comes from Dendrocalamus latiflorus, assembly GCA_017311315.1. Taxonomy (NCBI): domain Eukaryota; kingdom Viridiplantae; phylum Streptophyta; class Magnoliopsida; order Poales; family Poaceae; genus Dendrocalamus; species Dendrocalamus latiflorus. The sequence goes on along the minus strand of CM029656.1, from coordinate 35,292,322 downwards.
TTTTCCTAAGTTGATTCAAGAGACCAACCTCTCTAAATCACAATAGCAGGACTCTTCAAGATGAATAGCAACATGAAAAAGATATAGTACTGCAGTACTAAATAATTAGAGAGCAAAAAATATGCTCCACTAATTAATTTTGCTTTCCAGTTAATTTACTGTTACTAGAAGAAGTTCAGTCTTGACTAAAAAAGGAAGTTTAGTCTTACAGAGGTACTCTACATATCACGTTATACAAACATACAAAACAAGCTAAGAAGTTTAATTAGGCTTCCAGAGGTACTCTACTTATCACATTACAAATATACAGTAGCGTTTGTTAGTTTTTTAAATGTTTTATTAAATAAAATTAAAAAAATAAAAATATCATTATACCTTCACGGATAATAGAAAAAGAAAAAAAAAATCATGTTTAAAGACCTATAAGTTTTAAATAGATTTTGGCTTCCGAAAACGAGAGACCAAAAGCCTGTTTTGGAACAAGCCTAAGCTGCCGTTCCTACTGCGCGGAAAGACCATACCCGGTAAACCCACAAGCAAGAGCCGTGACGAGGTATGGAAACAGTACCCACAGCAGTGAAAACATCCATCTCTTCACCCGTTGCTCCTGAAAACTCGAGATGAACCCCCAAAACAAATCGAGTCAAAATGCATGCATTCGTATGAATGCATGCATGCAAGTCATAGTAACAGTGCAGAACATACACTTTTTGACCCGTTTCTTGTACTACACGCATGTAATCACCAGGTTGCAAACGATGCAATTGCATATTTTGGATACAATTAATGCTCACACATTATGAACCAGAAATTAATTACTCCAAAAATCAAAAATAGTAGTAACTGAAGTAGGAGTGAGAGTCAACGGTATAATGGAGTACTCTTGCATTACTTTGCCTTACTTATTTCGGCTTGAGTTTCTGATTTCTAGTTTATTTTTTACCTTTATTAAATTTTGTCTTTTTTTGATTTTTTTGGCTTTTTTGAGCTTTTTTGGTTCTTTTTTCCCTTATTTATTTGTATTATCCGTAATTGGCTAACTTGCTTTTGTTCTATTTTTAATTTTTTAAAATTTAATTACACCAAATAAACCATCATCAGTTGCAGTATAATTTCAACCAACTACAGTATAATTTTAATCATAAGCTATTTTTTCAGCTGAAATGAATGTGTTGTTTGTTCTTATCCTTGGCTTGAAGAGACGCATTATACGCTCCATCCTGTGAATGTAACAGTAGTGATGGAAAACTTTCCCTCTCCATCACTCAATAATTACGACTGTTACGTAGTCTAAAACATTGGGCAACAGTGCATTATTCATCTAAATACATACGTGCACTGGAAAACATTTAATTCAGAGTGAGAAATAAACTCAGACAAATGTAAAATACAGTGACAAACTGAAAAGTATATAAATCTATCTCTACATGGAAATGGGTTAGAACTTGCGTGTATAGCTCCAAAATTAAAACAAATGATATATGTATAAACATTATTTTTTCCTTGGCTCCACAAACTCAGGTGCCACTCAATTGGGCTGAAATAAACTAGCTTATGGCTGAAATTGACTTAGCTGGTTAAAATTACACTGTAGATGATGATGACTTATTTGACGCAACTAAATTTAAAATTTTTAAAATAGAAAAACATATTAGCTCATCACGGACAACGCAAACGAATACGAAAAAAAGGAACCAGTAATAAACTCAAAAAAACTAAAAAAAGGCGAAATTTATAAATAATAAAAATAAGTTAGAAATCAGAAATTCAGGCAGAGCCTCAAAATACGTGTTATTTTTGTAGCAGTACAACATTGGCCGTATGCTAATGGTTGTGATCAAAATGGCTGAAAAGCCCGTGGCTTATGGCTGAAAACACTGTAGCTGGCTGAAAAAAGCACTGTAGCTGACAGAGGCTTATTTACCATAATTAAATTTAAAAAAATTTAAAAATAGAAAAAACATGTTAGCCCATTACGTATAATACAAACAAATACGAGGAAAAAAAGAACCGGTAAAAAAACTCAAAAAAAGTCAAAAATTCAGAAAAAGACGAAATTTATGAATAGTGCAAAAATAAGCTGAAGCCAAAAGCTCAAGCCATTTTGATCACAACCAATATATTGTGGATTTTTTTTTAAAAAAAAATGATGCACGGTCTATCTCTCTCCTCTAGCAATTACACTACGTCCTCCCAATAAATGCGATTGCACCTTCTCAACACTCTCCGGCAATAACTCCTTCCTCCCCTCTCCACATTCTCTTCCACCTGTGTTCCCCTTTCTTCTCCTCTTCCTCCTCCTCCTCTCCTCCCATGGCCGCTTAGTTCCTCCTCCTAAAGATCTCTCCATCTTGCCATCTCTTGCCATCCTTCTGAACCTCTTGCAAGTTGTTGCACGCAGTAAAACACCTTCTTGAGAGTTGCAAGTAGACAGAAAGATCAGAGTTCTATATTTGCATAGACATATATAGGGCTTGTCTCCTAGATCTCACTGCCTGTCTCCCTGCAATGGTTCTTTGGGCTAGCTCGTCCTAGATCTGTTGCTACTTGTTGCTTGGCAAGCAAGATATCTCTCTCTATATATAGGACTAGCACTTGTTCTTTTGGTTGGAGAGATACGCATATGTATGTGAAGAAATGGAAGGAATGAGAAGGCAAGAGTTAGGGTTTCAGAGATAAAGATTATAATGATGATCCCGGCAAGGCACATGCCGTCGATGATCGGCCGGAACAGCGCAGCCTACGGATCCTCATCGGCACTGTCACTCGGTCAGGTAATTATTTGTGAAAGAATTAATTTTGAGCTGAAGGAAATCGAAAGGGCTTGCCTGTTTCCCGTTTTCTTTTCTTTGGGAAGATCACTACTTGCATGAGTCGTTCTTGTTGCCTTTTGTGTTTTCTCTCTTAAACTCTTGGTAAAATTTCCTTGTTTTGATTTGAGGTGTTACGAGGGATTAGAAGTTCAGAACTAGAAGAGGGCCAAGTATGCATGTACTGATCCTTCCGAAGATAATTAATTAGTAGCCTTTTCTTGGGAAGTGAGGAGTTTCAGGGATGTGGGAAGAGAGAGAGAGAGAGAGAGAGAGAGAGAGAGAGAGAGAGAGAGAGAGAGAGAGAGAGAGAGGGGAGAGAAAGAGGTTATCTCCAGTACTTAGGTGGCCGCTGTTCACACACAGATTAGGTCATCAGAGTACATGAGCCCCATTTTCTTTAAGACCTACTCGTCTCCTATATAAAGGAAGAGCCAGATAAAAAGACTAGGATGGAGAGGCGAGATCGCATCAGTAACAGCTAGTTCTTTGATCTTGCACACGTACCGATGAGGAGAGTTGAACAGGTTTGCTGTTGTTTGCTTCCTTGTTCTTCCAGCTTTCTGGGTCTTGTGGCACTTTTAAGAAGAAACCTACCTTTTCTTTGTTCTTCCCTTTTGCAACTTACAAGTTTGCTTTCACATCTCCTACATATACACACAGTACTACCAACAGGAACCAAAGAAGAAAAGGTTGCTTCACTTCACCTTCCACCCCCTTCCTGATTTGTAGCTAGCGCATCTAGCTCTTCCATTTCGTCCCCCCAATTATTTTCTTTGTGCGTATGAACCCATTTTTCCTCCCCAAAAATAACAAAATTAAATGGTTTGCGCATACAATTTTCCGTTCTGTATATTTTGTCACTAAAACTTCTCCCCTTGTCTAGTAATTAACGCGTATGTGGTGTATGAAACGCATGTAATGCGTATGTACTGCAAGGCATAATCTGAGGCACCTAATTGGTTAATTGCTTCTTAATTTGTTGTCCCCCAAAATTGCAGCCAAACTTGTTGGACAATCAGCAGCTACAGCAAGCGCTCCAGCAGCAGCATCTGCTGGACCAGATCCCGGCGACGACGGCGGAGAGCGGCGACAACATGATCCGCGGCCGGGAGTCGGACACGCTGGGGGATGAGTTCGAGAGCAAGTCCGGCAGCGAGAACGTCGACGGCGTCTCCGTGGACGACCAGGACCCCAACCAGCGGCCGCGCAAGAAGCGCTACCACCGCCACACCCAGCACCAGATCCAGGAGATGGAAGCGTAATACTACTCATATATCCCTCCTGAGTCCTGGTGTTCTTGTTTCTTTCCTTAATTTTGCCTTGTTCTTGAATGCCATTAATGTTTACTTTTTTCTTAATTTTGCCTTGTTCTTGAAATGCCATTAATATTGTTTAAAATGTTGTTAATGTTAATTTTTCTTAACAAATATGCATAAAATGTTGTTGGGTTACTGAAATTAATAGGGAGATGAGAAACTAACTTTCACATAGACCGATGTAAGCTTACGTCCAAGTCAAATTGAATTCTTGCTCGTCCATATCCTTGAGACAAATTGCATACGTTCAGGTTGACCCAACCCGTTTTTGTTCTTTTGCACTTCTCCAAACAAACGGAAGACAAAGCATCCAAGAACTAAGCTTGTTGTGTTCACACAGCTTTCCTTTTTCTTTCATTTTTTTGGATACAATTAACTGATCACACACAAAATACCCTCTTTAGGTCCTGGTCAACTCGGCTTCGACTTCTGGCTTATTTTTCACTATTCATAAGTTTTATCTTTTTTGAACTTTTAGTTTTTTGTTGAGCTTTTTTGGCGGTTCTTTTTTCCCGTATTTGTTTGTATTATACGTAATGGGCTAACATATTTTTTATATTTTTAATTTTTTTAAATTTAATTATGCTAAATAAGTCTCTGTCAGCTACAGTGCTTTTTTCAGCCAGCTACAGTGTTTTCAGCCGAACCGATCACCTTTTCCCCTCCTTTTTGGAAACAGTTTCTTCAAGGAATGCCCACACCCGGACGACAAGCAGCGGAAGGAGCTGAGCCGGGAACTCGGGCTCGAGCCGCTCCAAGTGAAGTTCTGGTTCCAGAACAAGCGCACACAAATGAAGGTAATTAATACTTAACCAATTGCTAAACTCGCCTCGACTCATCGCACTTTGCTCATCTTTCTGATCATTTTCTACGGAGTGAAAATTTTGGGCCGGAGAGGGAGGGAGCGAGCTAGCTAGCTTGCGCCACAACCACTTCATTTAAGCGTCTGACCTAGCTCCGGCAGGATGCATTCATGGCCTATTACTATTACTGGACAAAGTTTGCCCACACCCCCCCGTGTCCACTCCTGCATGCACACTGCCAAATGTGGCAGGCGCCCCATAGTCAAACCCCTCAGCCCATGTAACTAGTCAACCAAACCCTGTTCAAAAGAGCTTTTTTTAGTGGATTATGACTGAAAAATATTGTATCTAAAAAATACTATAGCTAACGGAGACTTATTTAACATAATTAATTTTAAAAAATTTTAAAAATAAAAAAACATGTTAACCCATCACGTATAATACAAACAAATACGAGAAAAAAGAACTGCTCAAAAAAGCCAAAAGTATAGAAAAGACAAAATTTATGAATAATGTAAAATAAGCCAGAAGCTATCTACAGCCTAGCTAGCCTCCCTTTCCTACGTGTACATATACTACTACTACCACCACCACCTTGCCTACGTGATCATCTGACCAGTGCACAGTTGCTCACTACCATCTGTTGCAATCGTATAGTGCTAACTGCTTATGATCGATTAAACAGTAGAGTAATCCCGTGTTTAAAACAAATGAAAAAAAGAGTGCGTCTTTGATGATGAATTGATGGTGGCATTGGTGTGCACTTGAATGCATGGATTGCAGAACCAGCATGAGAGGCAGGAGAACTCGCAGCTGCGCGCGGATAACGACAAGCTCCGCGCCGAGAACATGCGGTACAAGGAGGCCCTCAGCAGCGCCTCCTGCCCCAACTGCGGCGGCCCCGCCGCCCTCGGCGTGATGTCCTTCGACGAGCACCACCTCCGCATCGAGAACGCCCGACTCCGCGAGGAGGTAATGAACTCTCGAACGATCACACACTGCCAGTACTGCCATCTCATCGCAGCCTCAAATAATGTCATCACATGTGCAATGCAACGTTGTTTCAGATCGACAGGATATCGGCGATAGCGGCCAAGTACGTGGGCAAGCCGATGGTGTCCTTCCCTGTCCTGTCCAACCCCATGGCCGCGTCCCGCGCGCCGCTGGACCTCGCCGTGGGCGCGTACGGCTCCGTGCAGCCTGGTCTCGGCCCCGCCGGCGTAGACATGTTCGGCGCAGGCGCGGGGGAGCTGCTGAGGGGCGTGCAGTCGGAGGCCGACAAGCCCATGATCGTGGAGCTGGCCGTCGCGGCCATGGAGGAGCTGGTCCGGATGGCGCAGCAGGACGAGCCGCTGTGGAACTCGCCCGGGATCGACGAGCCGACGGAGACGCTCAACGAGGAGGAGTACGCCCGGATGTTCCCCCGGGGGCTCGGCCCCAAGCAATACGGCCTCAAGTCGGAGGCCTCCCGCGACAGCGCCGTCGTCATCATGACCCATGCCAACCTTGTCGAGATCCTCATGGATGTGGTACGTGATCACCATTCTTGTGAATTCTTAGGTGATTCTGTTTGCTTCCTCTGATTTGTGTTCAATGTTTGAGTGCATGTGCAGAATCAATATGCGACGGTGTTCTCCAACATCGTGTCGAGAGCCGCAACCCTGGAGGTGCTGTCGACCGGCGTGGCAGGGAACTACAATGGCGCATTGCAAGTGGTGTGTGCTTTAACATTCCCCCATACCAAAATTTTTTATGTTAACTTTGATGCTTCATGTATATCTTGATCACCGAAATGAGACACGTCCATGGTTTTCGTCTACCTGCAGATGTCAGTGGAGTTTCAGGTGCCATCGCCGCTGGTGCCGACCAGAGAGAGCTACTTTGTGAGGTACTGCAAGCAGAATTCTGACGGGACGTGGGCCGTCGTCGACGTCTCGCTGGACAGCCTTCGCCCTAGCCCAGTCTTGAAATGCCGGCGCAGGCCATCCGGCTGCCTGATCCAAGAAATGCCCAATGGCTACTCGAAGGTGAATCATGACCACCCTTTCCCTTGCCTATTCTGAATTTTCATACACTGCCTCTGGTACTCTTCAAGGATCATTAATTCTACATTCAGAACTCAGAACTGCACTTGTGCTTGGATCAGAGACTGATCAGATATCCCCTGTCCATGCATCAGGTGACCTGGGTGGAGCATGTCGAGGTGGACGACAGGTCGGTGCACAACATCTACAAGCTCTTGGTGGACTCAGGGCTCGCATTCGGTGCGCGACGGTGGGTGGGGACGCTGGACCGGCAGTGCGAGCGCCTCGCCAGCGTCATGGCCAGCAACATGCCGACCAGTGACATCGGTGGTATGCTATATATATCCCATTCCCATGCAATATGTAGTTCATGCACCATTTGCTACTTCCTGTTGGGGATGGTACTCACAATAGAAGCAATGGGACAGAGTGAAGTAATAGAACACAGAGTAGTAGTATAGCTGTAACACTTCATGCTACATTCGTTCATCAAGGTTACATTACAGTGATGTGGTACATGCCATTTTATAGACAAATACAACCGACTTAAGACTACAGCTTATTTGAAGTTACTAGATAACTCTAACTACAGCTCAGCAAGGTGCATACAAAACATGGCACTTTACTGCAATGACTTTGACTCCGGAACAAACCAACTCAAACTATGCTACATACATGCTGACCGAGAGTCCAGTGCATCAGTTAGCCTTTACAGCCCATGATCAAATCCAAAATCGCTTCATATATGTGTTTAAATACTGGCACTTGCCTCATGCAACTATCCAGCAGATCCTTCTCAAATTTGTTGGCAACAACTCAACAGTGACCTCTTTAATCAAGAAAATAAATTAACTCTAGAAAATTCCCCGTCTATTTATTTTCTTCGGAAAACTTGCTCCACAATAAACTTCACTTGGCATATCCTCTAAGAAAATATCTTCTCACTGGAAGACTCATCACTTTGTAAATTTTCTTGTCTGAAATTTTTTTTCGTGTCTCCGATTTGTTAACTTGATCCCTTTTCTCTTGAATCATCATTTTGCTTTTGCGGCTCAACTGCTGTGACTGCAATATGTGCTTAGTCTGATGGCATAACCATCTTCGGTATACTGGAATTATCGACAACCTTACTTCGTAAAGCTAATTGAGTTGAATAACTCATCTTCAACAAAAAAAATCATGTTCTTATCCATATTCTCCATGGAAACAAGGCGATTTCTAATTTTACGGTCAATTATCTTACAAGAGAAGTCTTCAAAATGAATTATGTACCAATATTATAGCAATTGCCCAGTACTTAACAAATTTTGCTTCAAATCAGGCACTAATAGAACATCATGAATAAACTTTTGACAGTCCTCCATTTGGACAGGCACACTCCCTTTTCCTTTAGCTTGGGCTAAACAACCATTATCCATGTGTATCTTCGCTTGATACGATGAGTCCACCTCTCAAAATGTTTTCTAATCTATTGCCATGTGGTTTATGCAACCACTATCACACAATGCAAATATCTTCATTTTCTTCTTGCACGGTCTAGCAAGAATAAACACACTTTTCTGTATTTTTTCTTCTCTTCTGAGAAATCCGCCTGATTGTCATCTCAGGATCTACAAAGTCTGGCAATGTGACCTTGCCTCTTGCATTTATTGCAAGTTATCTTCTTCCAGCACCTATCTGTAGTGTAAATGGACTTTTTATAAATATTACATCAGAAATTAGAACTAGTTGTACATTTTTGTCTTGGATCGACTGCTCGTGTATATCTTGCCTTTGATCATTTTTTTTCTTTGATAATTCTCACTATTTTGTGGAATTTGAAACTCAACTTTGACTAGAATATGTTTTCAACCAATCCCCCTTCCCTTTGTAAATTTCTCTCTAAATGAGACTAACAAACTCATCAATTGTTGCACTGTGAGGGTCGTCAAATCCTTGGACTCTTTAATAGCAGCAACAATATACTCAAAAAATTTTGGTAAATTGATCAAAATTTTCTCAATAATCTTTTGATCAGTAATCTCCTCTCCTTAGGTGTGCATCTGATTCACCATCTCGATGATCCTCAAGAAGTAACCTTTTATTTTTTCGGACTCCTTCATATGTAGATTCTGAAACCATCTTCATGAAGTTTGTAACTTCACAGCTAAAACTTTTGCGGAACCTTGAAACTTCTCTTTTAACTTATTCGAAGCTTCCTTTGACTTCTTGGTGCAAATAGTCTGTGGAAACATCTTTCCACAATATCTTGTTGAATCAGAAATAAGACCTTGACGTCTTTTATCTTGTTCTTTGTCAGGGATTTCTTCTGTTCTGGTGTAAGAACATCTTTAGCGGTATACTCTTTGTAGCCGTTCTCTGTGATAGTAGCAGCGTCTACATCTTGATGTTCCACATATCGTAATTCTCTCATAAAAATATAGGAATCATCGACTGCACCATCTCGAAGCCATAACCTCGGCTTCAAAAAATAGCACAAACACGGCGCGTTACTTCGCTACGCCAGACTCAAACCTGAGACTCTGATACCGGTTGTTAGGGATTATACTTACACTAGAAGCAATGGGTTCATACTACATTCATTCATCAAGGTATATATTACGATGAGATGGTACATGCTATTTTATAGACAGCTTATTTAAAGCTACTAGATAACTCTATAACTACAGCTCAGCAAGGTGCATGCAAAACATGGCACTTTACTGCAACAACTTTGACTTCGGAGCAAACCAGCTCAAACTGTGCTACGGCAGGTTCTTTTCAACTTAAAATTAAATTATACATGTACTGTACTGTCTATAGTAACTAACTTTTAAATAATACATTTTTTTAAAGTAATATCAATAGAAAAATTATAATAAAAAGTGTACTAAGTTTAGTTATACTGACCAAAATTATATACGATTATTTTTTTTTTGCATACTACCTCTCGCGAATAGTTAGAATTCAAATATTTAAGTTATAAATCATCAACTCAAAAGAGCCCACCCGTAATCGTGACTGACATCGATTAACTTTTACAGCGCATGGTCAAATTCCTCTGCATATATGTTTGTATACCGACAGTGCCTCATGCATCTATCAAGTAGATCCTTCTCAAATATGTCAGCAACAACTCAACAGTGGCCTCTTTAATCAAGAAAATAAATTAACTCTAGCACTTCCAACTGACGCAAAAAAAAAAAAGAAGCAATCAGATGCTTACTAACCTTCTGTGTTTGCCTATGAACGATTGTTGCAGTGATCACGAGCTCAGAGGGGAGGAAAAGCATGCTTAAGCTGGCGGAGAGGATGGTGATGAGCTTCTGCGGCGGCGTGACGGCCTCCGTCGCGCACCAGTGGACGACGCTGTCCGGCAGCGGCGCAGAGGACGTCCGGGTCATGACCAGGAAAAGCGTCGACGACCCAGGGAGGCCTCCCGGCATTGTGCTCAACGCCGCCACCTCCTTCTGGCTCCCCGTCCCGCCGAAGCGCGTCTTCGACTTCCTCCGCGACGAGAGCTCTCGCAGCGAGGTGCATACACATAAGATCAAATGAACATCAACAATTTATCAGACATAAATTAAGGTTGATTAATACTCTTTTTTTTTTGCAGTGGGACATCCTCTCAAATGGTGGCGTTGTTCAAGAAATGGCTCACATCGCCAATGGCCGGGATCATGGCAACTGCGTCTCACTTCTTCGTGTCAATGTAAGCATAAGCAATTGGATCAATTTGATTCCTCATACATGCATGCGATAATGCATCATATATTGATCATTTCTAATACTACCCCAGAGCACGAACTCAAACCAAAGCAACATGCTGATCCTGCAAGAGAGCTGCACCGACGCGTCGGGCTCCTACGTCATCTACGCGCCGGTGGACGTCGTGGCCATGAACGTCGTCCTCAACGGCGGCGACCCCGACTACGTCGCGCTCCTGCCGTCGGGCTTCGCCATCCTGCCAGACGGCTCCGCCAGCAACATGCAGGCCGGAGGGGCCATCGCGGACGGCGCCGGCTCCGGTGGGTCACTCCTGACAGTGGCGTTCCAGATACTGGTCGACTCCGTCCCCACCGCGAAGCTCTCGCTGGGGTCGGTGGCGACCGTGAACAGCCTTATCGCGTGCACGGTGGAGCGCATCAAGGCGGCGATCTCCGGCGAGAGCACTCCGCAGGAGCTTCGTTGAATCAAACAAGTTTCCTATGCTTATATTGGAGGTATGTCCAAGGCCACAGACATCAGAACTTGCAGGATTGTATCAATGCTAGGATATATACTCAATTTCCAACTCCATGAGAACTTTGTTGGTTTCTCTGAATTCTGAGGCGTTTGCTTCTGCAGGAGCAGCACAATTTTGGAGCTTTCATCAGTGGGAAGTCAAGAACGCACCTCAGACTCTCCTTGCCATGTGGTGCTCATAGTTTGGGTTATTTTTCGCTTGTTTTTCCGCAAATTCAGGAAATTTCAAGAGGTGATTCAGTTCTTGCAAAGTGTTGCAAAAATGCGTCACCACTACGCAAGGGCGGTTGGTTCGGGTATTGACTTCCTCTTCATGTTCGCCTCTCGGATGCTGCTACCTATGAATTTAGGGTTCTTCTGGAGTACAAAAATCGTAATTTAATCTGTAATTTGTGCTGTTCTTGCCGTCATGTTCAGACTTTCCAGTACCTAGTAGGAGTTGCAGAATAGAGATTTGTATCCCTTTGGGTTTATACTTTTGTATCGCCTCTGGTGTTGGGTCACCATTTCAATCCCAAATTTGTGTGTGATATGCTTGTTCTTGGTTGTTCCTTAGCTGCTTCAATGAAGGCATTGTTGATTTCCCAGTTTCCAGCAGTTCTTTTGGGATAGACTTGCAGGAAGATGCAATGCTGTGTAATATGGATTGCACTTCATGGCCTTGGACATTATCTTTCCTGAACACACACATCCCAATAATAACAGCACACAGATTAATCATTTCATATGCAACAGCTTCTCCTTCAGAAGATGTACAACATCAGAGATCTCAATTTACAACAATGCTTCCCTTTCAGAAGATGTACAGTTATGACAATCACGGAACTATTCGGCCCACATTTCGGGCGTCGACCAGGCCCATTGCAATGCTGAATTTCAGATACCGTGAGGTCCGTGGCCGTGGCTCCACGAGACGGCGGACGTGGGGGCTTCCCATTGGGCGCCACCGGATGCGTTTCTTCTCTCCCGGATTCGATCCACCCAGCCATCCATCCGCCTCCAGCTCCCTCCCGTCTTCTCCGAGTAAGCAGCTGCCGCGGCCTGCCACGTCATGGACAGCAGTTAGCGTACAACGTCGAGGCGGCGAGGCCGAAAGAAGCCATTGTTTTTGTTGGGCTCCTCTCTTGCAGCCTCACGCCCTGCCTGCTCTTCCAGGTACTGACAAGTAGACAGTGCTAGTGCTAGTAGTTATGGTTTTCTTTTGTGAAGTTTTTATTCCGCTACGGTTAGATCAGGGAGTGATTGCGATTACTGCTGGAACTAGAATAGCTACGAAAAGATTTCGTGGGTGCAGCGGGGAAACTGGGAAACGTAATTTGGTCCGGTTTTGGATGGGAGCTGTTACAATCTGTAGCATGTCTGCCTGGGCATTCTTCATGTCAAATCAAATTCCACATTCAGCAAATGATACATGGTGATGAACCATGTGGAGGTGACCACATGTGAGTGATGAGTAATTGACAGTTGTTTAGGTCAGTCGAGTTTGGTTTGGGTGGTTCGGACCCTGACGTTGCGTGGTGCAACGGGCTCGGTCGGACTGTGGTCAAACTTGGTCATATGGGATTAGGACGCTGATTCTTTGATTTGACAGGTTTGGACTTCGTCTGTGGTAAGTGTGATGACATTTACGCTTTCATGTGTCGAGCGGTGCTATTTGACGTGTTTTCTTGTCTATGTGACTGCAGGACATCGGGTGGAGTCGTGGCGAGACACGTGGACCGGACTAGGCGCAGGTGGCGCTGAGGTCAGAACGGTCGGGATGTGTCGAAGACGACGTAGACTCGAGGTGGTTGCGAGGCGTGCGAGGCAAGGAGCGCGGAAGCTTCCCGGAAGGTGCAGGAGGGGCGAATCGGGAAATTCGCAAGGCTGCACAAGCGGAAGCGGGCGCCGTTGGATTTAGCAGGCGTAACGGGGCAGAGACCCGTTAGCCAAGGCTATAAATAGGATTGAGGGGTTGCATGCCCACTTGAGCACTCCAAGGGTTTGATTGAGTCTAAAGAGTCTTTAGAGGGTTGTTTGGCTTTGGCTCTTTAGTTGTTGGGAGAGACAGAGTTTGTTAGCGTGCTCCCTCTGTCCTCTACGATGTCTTCTAGGTGGTAGAACAGATTGTCCATCCCCTCCAAGCATCCATGGGTGAGGATTGAGAGGTTGGAGAGGGATTGAGAGATTGTAATCTTTCCTTTTGTATCAAGTCGGGGTATCGGGACTCCTCTGTATTCATTGTGATCCAAGAAATGAAAATCTGAAATTTTGGTTTCAAGTTCGTAGCCTCTGTTCTTATTTTCCCTCTTTGCAAGATTTCTTGATTTTCGTTGTCTTGAGTTTTTGTTTGCTGAAGAGTGCCAAAATGGATTGCTATGACATGGGTGATGCTCAAAAGCCATTTGGCTAGTTGATCCAAAGAGCAAACCAAGTTTAATTTCAGTTTTACTCTTTTGTGCTCCTCTGTTCATGCTTTTCTCATTCTAGGGTTTGAGAAAAATTTTGTTTCCCTCAACGAGATGGCATGAAATTTAACCTGGATTATTCTATGGCTATTGCTAACATATCTTCAAAGTTTCATGGCCAAAGGATCAATGGTTGGGGAGTAATTTGAGTTTTGGTTCGGTTCTTGCAAGAAGTTCAGTTTTGTCAAAATCTGAATTTCTAGCTTTTTCAGTCCAATTCTTGGTTCTTCAAAGGTCCTAGGACTATTTGGGACATGTTCTTAAGCTTGTGATCTGAGGAGAATACTAGTTTGACTTCAATCTCTTTGATTTAAGTGATTTTCGGTCTTTTTCAGCTCTTCTGTCAGTAGCTTTGTTCAGAGTTTTGTTTAAGCATTATCTCTTTAGAGGTTTGTTCGGCCAGCAGGGCTCTCTGTAGCAAAAAGTATATTCGGCCAGTGCTACTGTTAGTTTCGGCCAGCAGGGAGTATTGTTTAGCAGCTGCTAATTTCCTCTACTCCTGTGCATTTAGATCAGTGGTTTTGATTGCCGATTCCTTGGTTCCCAGTTCCTGTCCGTGAGAGCTGTTGTCTCCTCACACAAAAACCGAAAGAGAGCTCCTGTGCTCTTAGTTGTTCGGCAGCCAGTTAAAGAACTTCATTTGCTACAGTGCATGACATGTGTTGAGCCGATTGGATTTACTTCTTCTTTAGCATTGCATTCCTTTTTTTGTGTGCTGATTTTCTCCGATTTTGCATGCAGATCAAACAGCAATATTTTCAGTTGAAATTTTTACTGGATGATCTCTGATTTATGGTGAATTTTTTGGTGTCGCATGCGTTCCAAAATTCAGAGAAATTAATTTTAAGTTTTCTGTGAGTTGCGTTGTTTTGCATCTGGTGAGAAATCAGTGTTCGATTTCTCGGGGGCGTTTTGAAGCGAGCGACATTCACCCCCCTCTGTCGCCATTTCGGTCCTACACATGGTATGTACGTTACAAGCATGAAATTGCTCCCGGGATTTCCGTCCCTCACCTGGATATAAAGCTGGACCTGATCACTTGATGGTCGATGGATACATCACCGGTATTCGGGGGAGGGTGCAATGTCTGTCAGAAGAGGACATGGCTAATGCTGAAACAGATCTCGAGAGGCAGGAGATGATCCGTGGGAAATGCTTTCTCCGTTTCCCGACACTGCCATTCATACCCATGGAACCTTACGATGTCCTTACAACTGACTACGGGCCTGTTCTTTTTAACTGCAGCTTGTGGCTTTTGCTTCGGCTTGTGACTTTTAGGCTGTTTGTACGAGATATTACAGAGTAATAGAAACTCATGTATAATTTTTGCCGATATAAATGAAATCAGTAAAGTATGTACTACAATTAACTAGTAGACTCTATTTTGAAAAAATACTTCGTTTAAAAGTTAGTTACTGTAGAAAAGCCGAAAAGCAACTTTTAGAAGCTGAAAAGAATTACGCCATTGTGTCTGGAGCTAAGGACACAAGCTTTATTCAGGTGAGGAACTGAATTCTGGACTGTAACTACGAATGCTTATATTCTGCTAACAGAACTTACAATTAGTAATGTAAACAGAGCTTACAATTAGCATGTAAATTGTTCAAACAATTGAGTATAATGTCAACTGAATCAAGAGTTTATTTTCAGAATTGAACACCAGGCAAGTACGAAGAGTATACCTTTATGTTGGTAAAACCATCACAATATTTTTAATCCGAAACATCACAAACATTAACTCATCTTTCTGCCATGGAATCAGATATACTCAAGAACACCTAACCCCGGACCAGAGTTCATCGATAAGTACAAGTCCTATGCTGCTAACTGACGAATCCGCAAGATCAAGGACACCGCACAGGACTGCGAGGCCATGTCCTCTGAGCAGCTTGCGCTGATGATGTCAATGCCAGGGATGAACGAGGCCCTGACGAATCCGCCGCCGGACCTGAAGGCACCAGTCGCACTAAACCCATTCACAAGCGTGTTCGACACCCTGAAGAAGCTTCTTGAACTGTACTTCAAGTAAACTCAGTGTTATGTTGCTCGGTGCTTGCTTCTCCATATTGAGAAGCAGATGAATAAAGCTCAGTTTCTGATATCATTTGGCGATTTCTGCTTTTCTATATGTGCCTTATCAGAGGAAGCATTTTACTAACACTGGATTATACTGTACTATTTGAGCATCCAGAAAGATTGCTTTAGGTGTTTGAGCAAGGGTATTAGCCATAAAGAACTCAAGAAGATTCATGAACGCTTACATGGTTACCTACAATGTGCAATGTATAACGAGAGAGTGATGTAAAGTGACTGGATTGTTGAGATCGTGTGTTGAGTTGTTATTCAACTCCAGCCTCGTGTGCTCAAGCAGAGAGATGGAGGTGATGGCAACACTTTCGCTTTGCGAGCCTCGCGGCATCCATGCTTGGAATTGATGCTCCAACTGGACAAAGAAAAAACTTGTGCAAGACTCGGGAATTCATCAATGGCTTACGTCTGCACCAAATTCGAAAGAAAACAACGAGAAAAAAAATCCAAGGAAACGAAGAGGAACTCTTAAAACTAGAACACATCAACGGAAAGAACACGAGTTCTTCGGTCTCCATCTTCTCCAGAACAACCATACATGATACATTCCGTCTCTGCATCGCGGCGGCGCAGAGTGGAACCCTAGAGACACTATTTTATAGGCAAATCCCCATTACATATGGCCCACGTTGCAGTCCCTCGTGACCAAAACATGGGGCCCACTCCGTTCTCCGGTGCACCGTCCCCACCTGTCAGCCCACAAGCCTCACTGTGTCGGTCCGGCCCACAGAAAGCAGCTGGCCTCGCTGCATTGGAGAAGCCGCCTAAGCCCATGGCCCAAATCCATCTTTGCAGGCTGGGCCTGCTTGAAAGTGGGCCAAGCCGCACCACCTGCACCCATCCTCAACGAGGCGAGGAGAGGCGCTGCGCTTCTTCTCTCCTCTCCTGCCATTAACGGGCGCGACAGGGACGCACAGAGAGAGAAACGCGAGAGGGCGCGAGGCGAGCTGAGGAGAATTTTTAGGGTTTGTGCAGGGGTAATCCCTTCCTCGATTAATCTATCTGTACCTCTGCATGTATGTATGTGTGTACGTGTGACTCGATGGTGTCTGATCTTTTTTTTCCCTCCTGCTTTCTTTTAAGAATTTTCGATCGGTTTGATGAATGTCTGCCTGGCTGGGTTTCGCTGCTTTTATCTGTTTCTTTGTGCGATGATGCTTTGCGCCGATGCGATGTGATAGGATGAGGTTCTGGAGTGGCCGGGGTAGAAGAGAAATCTCCCCACTTTTTGTTGGGTATTGCTGCGAATTTTTCAAGGACGTAAAGTGTTGGATGGGATATTGATAAGATTGCTAATGGTGTTAGATGTCGGAAGGGAAATTGCTTTTTAGTAGGCTCAAGTTTAGTTTTTTTTTGCGCAACATTTGGGGGATTAGAAGTTCCAAACAAGCAGTTTGATGAAATTATTTGGTCTCAATCTATGTGCTAGTCCTACCATGAAAACTTTTTGTTCCTCCGTTGGACGCTTCATTTCAAAGCACTATTTAACATTAAGTATTTCATGTTCAAGACATGTGTTATAGCCTTACAGGAATAGGAGTTCAGTGTGTTAAGAATTTAATATGTGTTGGTATATTAGTAATTTAAGAATTGTGTTGGTATATTAGTAATTTAAGAGTTTAAGCCACTTTTGATTAATTACTTGTTGTTTATACAATTATACTGGTTACGGGCGTTTTAAAGCATTTAAAATCAGGAAAGTATTTATGTTCTTTTTGCTTCTGATCTGTACGATACCTTTAGTTTTCATTGCCCTAAGGATATTTATTATAGAAAAATGGCTTTTGTCAAGACGCAGTTTACATCATTGATTGCAAACTGTGCCTATGTTGCTTCTGAAAATAGTACCATGAGAGCTGCCTTCTTTAAATTCAGTTCTTGGCTTTTACAGAAAGGTAGGTTTCTGGTTGTCAACTAATTCTCTATCGTGTCTTCTAGTGATTCCTCATCATCTGCTGTCGTCCTTTTGATTTTGAGGGTGCTCGTTGCACTGTGTCACTTTGCATGTTTAGGGGAGAAAAACTCATGTGCTAACTGAAGGTGAATTCACTTCAATAGGGTACTCTCATCATTCTTTGGTCCAGCTGCAAAAAGTTGATGCAATCTGGTAGAGATGACGTCAGAAGGGAATATAGCTGATGTACCTAATGAACCGTTGTCCGTTGAGCAGCCGTCAAGCTCTGGTGCAAAGCGTAAGCGTGGTCGCCCAAGGAAACACGAGTATACTGTATATGAACTACCACAGAGGGCACAGCCCATTCAGAGCATCCCACCTCTTCGCAGCACACTAGATGACTCAAATATCCGACATGATGGGGTACAGGTTAACCATACATTAGTTGGTAGTGGTGACCCTAAAGTGCGCACAATTCAGGCATTGCCTGCACAGCAAGCCCAAGGTAATAGGCCCAGTCGACCTAGAGATTCCTCTAATCTAGTTAAGACTTCTGAGAACCAAGCCTCCAGTTATAGTACTGCTCGTGTGCAAGGTAATTCAGCCAATGATGTTATTATTGGCAAGCATTTTGTTGGCAAGATGGCCAAGAAATGTCCTGGGTTCTCTCTCATTACGGTGAAAGTGAAGGACAATCAGGTGCTCAAAGGTTGGGTCCCAGATGAAAATAACCTCCGTCCAATAATACCGAAGGATGATCTTGCCCCAGGGCTCCCCATGCTTCGACCAAGTCAACTTCGAAAGCGAGCATCTGCAATCCACAGGCAAGGTGCTCCTCCCATGCCAGTCCACTTGGAGGATGTAACAATTGCAAAGCCTCTACAGATGAGGAGACCTGTGGAGGAATCTATTGGTAAGCACACCATCCTTCCAGCTCCAAGACCTTACATGGGTTCTGGGGTTGTTGCAGCAGCACCTGTCTCAGTTTCATCCGGCAATGCTGGATCAAGGATTTTGCCCAAGCATGATACGGAATCTGTGAGCCCAGAACCATCAGCTGCTGCGGTGCCAGTTAAATCTGTTCAACCTGTATTGATATCATGCAAGCAAGTGGCTAATGAAGATGTGCTTGTTGAAGGGAAATCTGTTACTGAGGTTCACAAAGTTTCTGAATCTTCAAATGGAAGCAAGGAGTCATCAGGTATGGTTTGCTGGATTAGATATTGTGGTGAGGTTAACATTAGCAACCACATTGACTTGAAATCTCAACTGTGTCTTTTGCCAGGACAAGTTCAGAAACTTGTCAATCCTGCCTGTTGTAGGTCCCAGGAAACTTCATGTACTATCTGGTGTTTCAATTACAGAAGTTTTAATAGTAGCTATAACACTAAAAGCTTACTCCTTTTGTAGTGAAAGCTGAAAAACTGAGCACTGCTCTTGTGGATATAGCTGTCAAGGAATCTACAGGTTAAATCTATAACTTACATGCTTTTAAGAGGAATGTAAAGAGAGCACAAATAATGCAGCATGATTTTCACCTCTTTTTTTGTGTGCTATAGGGGAAAGGAAATTGCGTAATGTTCCAGTAATGGATGCAGTAAAGGAATCTGCTGGTAAGATCTAGTTGTTATTGTGAGAGAAGATACTAATTTTTACTGTATATGCTATACTGTTGATTTTACCAAAGGTTATATACAAAAGAGTTATGGGCCTCATGGGTATGGGCATTATACAAGGAAACACTCATAACACCCCGCCCCCCTAAACTTAAGGTGAATCTGACACATTGAGTTTGAGAACATGAAGCTTATGGTATCATCTAGTTTGAGCCTTTGTGAAGAAGTCTGCCACTTGAAGCTCTGAAGGAACATATTGGAGACAAATAGTTGATTGTTGGCAATGAAAGCGTGTGAATGATGCATCCACACCAATATGCTGAGTTAGCTCACGCTTGACAGGATTATTTGCAATCTGAATAGCAGCAATACTATCACAAAGAAGAGATGTGAGTGCATCACATAGAACACCCAGATTAGCCAAAAGCCATCGAAGCCACACGATCTCTGATGTGGTAGTGGCAAGGGCTCGAAACTTAGCCTCAGCGCTAGAACGGGACACTGCAGTTTGTTTTTTGGACTTCCATGTAATGAGAGATGTGCCAAGAAAGAGACAATAACTGGTGACTGAACGATGGTCAATAGGATCACTGGCCAAGGTGGAATCAGAGTAAGCATGAAGCTGAAGCTGATTAGAGTGAGCACGAAACAAACGATGAGATGTTGTCCCCTTTAAGTACCGAAGTACACGAAGTGACTATAATGAACTGAGGTAGGAGCCTGACAAATTGACTGAGAACATGAACTGCATGAGCAATATTAGGTCTAGTCACAGTGAGATATACAAGGTTGCCTACAAGATGCCTGTAGCGAGAGGGATCCTCAAGAGGAGTGCCATCAGTATGACGCAGCCGCAAATAGAGCTCCATAGGTATAGCAATAGTGCGTGTATCAGCAAGATCTGAGCGAGAGATCAATTCCTGAGTGTATTGATGCTGAGAGATATAGTAGTCATCATCAGTATGATCAACCTCAATTCTCAAAAAGTAACTAGGGACTCCAGATCTGACATCTTGAACTGCTCACTCAGTTTTTTGCTTAACAAAGGCAATGTATTCTGAATCATCTCCAGTAATCAACATATCATCCATATAAAGCAGAAGCAATGTACACCCATGCTTAGAGGTGTGAATGAAAAGTGCAGGGTCATGTTCACTAAAAGAGAAACCAGTAGCTCAAACCACATAGCTAAAACGCTCAAACCAGGCACGAGGGGCTTGCTTGAGACCATGAAGAGCCTTTCGAAGGTGACATACATGCTCAGATGGAACCTCAACATTAAGTGGTGGTTCCATATAGACTTCCTCATGTAGATCACCATGAAAGAAGGTATTATTAACATCCATTTGAGAAATTTTCCATGACTGAATAGCAACCACCACAGTCAAAGTGCGAGATGTCGTCATGTGAACTAAAGCAAAGGTCTCATCATAATCTTGATCATAAGTCTGCTGAAAAGCTCTAGCAAAAAGTCGAGCCTTATAGCGTTCCACAGAACCATCTGACCTGGTTTTTACCTTGTACACGCATTTGCGTATGATAGGGACTGACTTAGGAGGTAATAGCACCAAATCCCATGTACTAGTACCCTTTAGGGCTGCAAGCTCTTTAGACATAGCTAGTTGCCACTCAGAAAATAGAACTGCCTCCTAATAAGTAGTAGTCTCATGAGCTGCTCCTGCACAAAAACCATATATGTTTGGAATCTTAATGGAAGAACAATTATGAAGAGCATACCTCGATGTCTGAGAGGAGTCGTCAGTGCAAGGATCAGTAGTACTAGCCAGAGGAGCGGAAGTCAAAGGAATAGGAAGCTCAGAATTAGATGAAACTCTGGGACGACGACCATAATGGAAAGGAAATGTATCTGGAGGTGGAGCTGGTTGGGGAGAGGAAGGAACCTGTGAAGGTAACTCTGGTGATAGAGATGATGACGGTAGATCAGAAACTGACTCATCTGGAGAGAAGATAGGTGGAAGAGAAAGAAACAAGGTAGACTAAGTTGAGGGTGATGATTGAGTGGAAGAAGAATAGAAGAAAGGTCGATCCTCAGCAAAGGTGACATCTTGAGAAAAATGAATGCGATGAGCAGAGGATCATAGCAACGATAGCCCTTATGCTCAAGACTGTACCCAAGAAAAATACATTCAACAGACTAAGCAATCAATTTGGTACACTTACAAGGTGCTAAGAGAACGTAGCAGGTACATCCAAAAACACGAAGATTATCATACTAGGGAGAACTAAACAGAATTTTGCCAGGGCACTTGCCCTGAAGGTGAGAGGAAGGCTGAAGATTAATGAGATAGACAGTTGTTGAGACAACTTCACCCCAGAAATGAGCTAGAACAAAGGAGGAAATCATAAAATTGCGAGCTGTATCAATAATATGATGATGCTACGCTCAGCAACACCATTCTGAGCATGAGCACTTGGACATGAAAGCTAAACAAGAGTACCTCCAGAAGATAGAAACTCACGAAAGGCTGTAGATAGATACTTCCCTCCTGAGTCAGAACGAAAAACATGAATAGCACTAGAAAACTGTGTATGAACCATGCGAACAAAAGCTTGATATATAGAAATCAATTGAGAACGATCTAGCTTGATGTCAGTGACCAAGAGGGAATCATCCTTTGCCATAGTAGTAGGGAGAACGGTTCTCTGCTTGACGAAGACGAATAAGAGGCCAACGGTGACTGGGAAGCCCGGCAACTCGCCGGCGATGCAACCCAAACAAAGGAGAGGCCAACGGCAACAAGTGAGATGAAGAAACCGCACCAGCGACGGACGTAGCAGAAGAAAAGGCCGGCGGCAATGGTGGGAAGGCGCAGCAAGCCGGCGGGAAGGCGCACTAAGCCATACCGGCGACAGATGTAGCGTAGAAGAAGAGGCCGACGGCCAGCGACAGACGTAGTAGAAGAAGAGTTCGGGTGGCAACAGCGGGAAGGCATAGGCAACGCACTGGTCGCGCCGCGGAAGATGCGTCGGCGACAGGCCGCAGAAGAAGCTGGCAACTGGTGGGAATGTGCCGGCGACGCACCGGTCACACCGGTCGACGCAAGGAAGAAGGGGCCGATAGCGCCGACGGGGCAGCGGAAGATGCGCCAACAACGGGCGGAGGGGGGAAACCACCGACCAACGGGAATACGCTGGCGACGCGACGGCAACGCACGGTCGCTAGGGATTCGACGGCCGCAGAGGCTCTGATACCATGTGAGAGAAGATACTAATTTTTACTGTATATGCTATACTATTGATTTTACAAAAGGGTATATACAAAAGAGTTATAGGCCTCATGAGCCTTATACAAGGAAACACTCTTAACAGTTATATGGTTGAAATATAAGTGGTATGTTGCAAGTAGTTTCAGTTGGTTTTTTTTGTTGGCAGGCCAAATTCAGCGTGTTGATCCAACAGTCATGGATGAGATCAAGATAGCATCAGGTACAATATAGGTTTTATGCTCATCCAGTCTCTTAATGAGCAAATGGCTCATTTTCTATTGGAAAAATTATTAATGGAGGTATTTTTTTAGGCCCCAGAGAACAGTTAAATGCTGCTAATAGCAAGCAACATATTTTTAAGGAACCATCAGGTAATAAATATGTGCTGCTATTGTTTGATGCGCTTAAAACTTACTCTGAGCTATTTTTGTGGGTATGAAAAATTAGACAACAAAAAACAATCTGAGCACCAAAGACAGACTGACAGCCTGAATGGAGTTGATGGCTCAAAGACAGGAGCCTCAGGTAAAAACAAAGACTTGACACCTTGTAATGTTTCTAATGGTACCTTGGATAACATTCGAAGCTTGATATTACGGGAAAGTATTACGATAAATAAATATGTTTGTGTAGGTCAGCTCAAAGTGGATACTAAAAATTGTACTTCTTTTGCTGCACAAACTTGAAATTCAATATAAATGGGAAACCAATATTTTGTTGAAAATAGCTTGAAGAATGGTCTTTCCCCTCCATTTACACTTCATTGGACATCGTTTAAGTCCATGTCGGAATTGCTACAGTCTGTTATATGTACATGTCAAATCATTTGTCGTCTGCCATGCATACACAAGCCCCTGGGTAGTTTACAATGCTCGGAAAATCTTATGATCTAATTGTTGAAAGACTTCTTTTTACTGCAAGAGATAACAAACTGCTGTGATTTTGATTTGAATTCCCAGATACAGATGATGTTCAATCTGTGCATGACGAGCATGAAATGAAGGTTGACAAGAAATGAAAGCAGAGGTTGAGAAGGCAACCCAATTCCTGTTGCTTGGCGAAAGCTTGCACTCTAGAATGTTTCTGGCTTTCTGCCAAGCTTACAAGAATCTCATAGCGGTATGTGGAATGTTTATGGTTGAGGGGTTCGACAGAGTCAGGAAACCATAGAAAAAAAATTTATCTAGCAGTTAGCACAGATAGAAATGCAAAAGGGGGGAAAGCCCACATACTTGAAGGACGCGGCCCATTTAGGACTGACATATCTATCTGAATCGTAAGCTTTTGTTGTACTCCGGATCTGGTAATGTGTCTTATGAGTTATGACAATTAATCCTTATTACCAAACATCTGGTAACTTGTTGATACATAATTAAACATCTCCTTGGTGCTTAATTTCCCTCGAATAGTCAAAAGACTTTCTTCTGTTTTCCTCTTTGTATGTTAAACATCTCTAGTTTCACTCAGGATATTGATTTTTCTTATTGCTTCTGACGCATTTAACAACCAATAGAAAACGTTCGGTTTTGTAATCGTTTTGCTTCCTGCTAAGTACTACTGTGCTGCAGGAAGGACTTACTGTAAAGATAATCGGAATTATTGAAAGATTTGCGACAAAAGATATACAGGCTGTACGTGGTCATTCGAAAATTCTAACGCCAAAATAACTTTTTTTCCATAACGCGTTACCCCGGAATTCCATTACTGCATAACGGAATTAAAGTTTTACAGTGTTTCAATCGTTCTACCGAAATAACGCAATAAAAACTTGAAGGACAACAGCAAAACTACGAAAGAAATAGCTGCTTATTCACTGGAGCTGATTACTGCGAGCTAATTGGCAGGGCAAAGATCATGCAAAATATATATAATATTCTAGTCCGGCAGCTCAACTCAATGCAGATTGAGTACCGGATCACGTCTGCATATGCTCCAACAGCAAAAAGGCGAATGACATTCATAACGGCAAGATCTTGTCAATCAATCTGGTACACTTGCGATATGAATTTACACTAGCGCAGCAAAAATAAGCCCTTCACTATCTTACTCTTTTACATTGTCTCATTGTACATACTGCTCTCAAAAGAAGAGGAAAAGGTATTGCCAAGACAGACAAAGAATTGCTTCGATCTTCTCTATTTCATATCAATTCCTCATGAACCCCCCAAAAAATTCAGAACCCACACCAAGCATGAATAATGGCAAAAGTTGCAAGTCCTTCCAACAAAAAGACGGACACAGACCAGCAACTAGTATGCGAATTAACATATTAGGCAAAATTGCGAGTCATCTTAGATGTATGCCCCCAAAACCGAAAGGGGTAAACCAAGATTCTTCCAACAAAAGCAGAAATCACATTGGTATGACAGGTTTACAAGTATTTGCCTGGAACTATGCCGCTTGCAGCAGTAGCCATGATGGGACGAATGGCTTGGAATGGCTGCACAAGCGGTGCAGGGCTCTGTATCATCAATGGCAGGTTCCCAGTTGCCATAACCAGTGGGGCCACATAGACTGGGGCAGTGCCTAGAGACGAGGTTTGCAGGTAAATTGTTACCATTGGCGTAACAAAAACACTTCAGTACCTTCCATTCAATCGAAGACACTGAAAGTTGAAGATCACACTACCATTTCTAGATAAGCTGCCAACCAGGTGTATTGGGTAGGATTTGTTACCTTGGAACTTTTGCAATCTAGCTTGATCTGAGTTCAACAACACAGGACGAGACCATCCTTGGGAAATAACACGTGTTCCATGCATTGCATCCTTCAATGGAAACCAAAGAATAGATCAACCAAAAGGAGCAAGGGAAAATTCTGTGCCTAATCCAGTTTACATTTACAATAAATACCGCTTTTATGGAGGAAGGTTGGTTACTCGGAAGAGATTTTGATAAGGTTAGCAGGTTGATGGGTCAAATTTAAAGGAAAATAATCATTCCGATTAACAAGTGAACTTCCTCTGGCAAATAAGAGTGTAGGCAACATCAGGGTTGTAAACAAAGATCCATCCCACATAATGATTCCTCACAGCTGCGTGTGTGATGCTAAAAGACTCTTCAATTACCAAAGGCCAAAGGTTACTGAGCCAGTAACATTTATATTTCTGAAAACAAACTAATGCCCGAAGTTCAATATGAGTAATTTCTGCCCAAGGTGGCTTTCTACTGGTTAAGCGATACAGAAGACAAACATGATGTCCCCATTCCCCAAGGAATCAGCACTATTCAATCAATCACAGAAATACATGCAAAACAATTATTCTTGCATCATCACCCTACTATTGAAGAGATCCACTTGAACTCTTAATACAAATATTAATGGTACATCACTCACCTGAGAAACTGGGTGAACATAAACAACAGGACTGAGCTTCCCACCAATCACCTATCATGTCATGAAATAAAATTAAATTGGCTTGCTAGACCCACAAATGAAAAGAATCTCAAGTAATAAATAACACAAATGAACAGATCTTTGAAATTAATAGAGATTCGCAAATCTTATTAAACAAATGAATGTAGGACTTACAGGCTGAGGACTAGCACTAATATAGGTTGGTCCCACTTGCATGGGATGATATGGTGTACCAATTCTAGCAGGATCGAGCCTGGCCACATTATGCCCCATAATCTGTCATGCATAAAATGTTAACACCGTGTATCAGAATTCAGAAGCATAACAATATCCGAATTGACCCTGCATGCTATAGCTAGGCAGCATGCAAGATCGAAGTCAGGTACTCAGGTATATTTGCCAATACTTGCAACATAAGTACAATAACAGAACAATAAAAGATAAGTATTATTCGAGTAGTTGATCACTTGATCTTCAAGGTAAGTGCATAACTAGACCCAAAGAGGAGTAAATGCAGGAGCCAGGAGTTAAAATATAGAGCAGATAATAATATAGTAGCTCATGTATAGCAAATTATCAACATGAAGGCATGTCAAATGCTGCAATACAGCAATAGGAGTTGACATCCTACGTGATATTTCCCTTTTATCACTTCAAGAGAATATGATAGTACATCCAATGAAAAGGTAAAATTATTGAAACAATCAAAATTATAAAATAAGAGTAAATCAAAGTACTTGCTGATTGAACATATTGAGGTGTAATGCCATAGTTTGCATGAGCCAGGTTATTATAATGAACCACCTTGCTGGATAGAGATGAACCGCCTGGCATAGAGTTAGCTTCAAATACAGGTACACCAGTTGGAACTTCAGTGACAGAGTTTGAGATGTAGTTTGAGTTAACAGGGGGTGCACCTGCAAGTACTGGTCTAGAACTCGCAAAAGATGGAGAAAAGTCCTTAGCACATGGATTGAGTTTGGATTCCTGAAATAATGTTTAAGAATGTCACATAAATTAACTGATAACAATGAGCTGCACAGGATAAACAGAAAGTAGAAATGAAGGTAATCAACATAGGAAGGTTACAAAGGTAGAAAATCATGGACATCAGTTAACAAAAAAGGGCATTGGTATTACTTGAATCTTTCAGAAAACAAAGCAATCCTCAAATTATCTCAGGAAGGGAAGAAAAATTTTGTGTGATAATCCAAAACAAGTATGCACTTCTCATCATGAAACAGCAATTCTCGGCCAACAACATTGACCCTTGGCTGACCGCATTTAATTTCATGACTGGTTTCTAAAGTCTTTCCCCTATGCACCCATTTTATGTATCTGCAATAATATTCCATTTGGCGTGAGAGTATTACTTTATTAACACTGAGAATAAACATGTCTTATCTCTATATTAAAGATGAGTGCAGACTATGGCACGAGAGAGTGCCACATCACCACATTTTCTTCCTGCCGTCTGATTCAGATCAAACTAACACAAATGCACATAAAAGACTCTCAATAAACCATACATTCTAAAACTTCCTGTAGGCTTTTAAGGAATAGTACGATTAAATAACCCCTTCTATCTGTATCTCTCTCACGCACACACAAAAAAGACAATTTATTTCATATGAACTGCACAAGCATTTCCTTTAACCATTGATAATAATTTTGTATTTAACTATATTAAAAAAGATAATAGAAGTTCCGCAGCAACGTGGGGGTCAAATCCTAGCTTGTAACATGATTGAGATAATCAATAAATCAGTGTAGTGAACACATACCAAAGGAGCTCACCTTAGCAGTAGCTTTGCTTGACATGACAATTTTAGTAGCTGAATTATTGGCTGGTTGAGATGTTTTGACATCTGAAGCCGTCGTTGGTGTAGTTAAAACTGAATTAGTAACATTTCCATCTTTTGATCCAACAGTTGCAGAACTCGAAATCCCATTCCAGGATAAATGTGTCACTACATGTCCAGTTGGAGAGCCACAATTCGTAGCATTACAGTTCACTGAGAAACGGACAGGTTTAGTGCAAGGAAGATAAGGGTGACAGGACTATCTCAATAGAAGAAAGAAACAAGAGTTAATACTTGGAGCATTTTTCCCAATGGAGATATCACCCTCCTGACCCCGCCTGCTGAACTTCTCAGCCTGTCTCTGACAGAAATAGCTGTGACAGAAATAGCATTGATTAAGCTCAACAATGAATAGGACATGGTAAAAATAGGTGGAATATAATCAAGTAGAATAGATTTCCTGAAATCTACATTCTGAACCAGCAGTCCAGCACCATGAAAGAAGCAATTGTATGAGTTAAAGGAACCCCCATCTTTTGTCATATATCGTGGGGAAAGCATGAAGCACACATATAACACATATAATAAAAGGTGGGTTATGAAACAAGATGAAATGGTTGAATTGAGAGCATACTTTAACGGAGACGCATTTTGAGTTCTGGATGTTTTTGGGTCTTTCACATGTGAAGTTTGAGGCTTCACAGATCCACTGGCTGCCACCACATCACAATCAGGAGTTCTACAAACATCTTTAGTAGGGAGCGAAAAATCCTGGAAAAATTACAGTTGTCATGAACATCAATGAGAACTCAATGTATTCCACAACATACTAAGTGAGTACGTGCATCAAACCTACCTTTGCAATCACTTGAACAAGATCATCTGGGAGAACAACAAGAGTATCCATAAAAGCTCCCAGCGATACATTGGCATCATCCTTCCCATTTGTGACCTTCCTTGCTTTCTTTAGCACAACACCTACTCAATAGAAATCTATCAATCCAATGTTTTCTCCCAAAAAAATCAATTTTAAACCAGACAGAACAAAAATTTTACTGCCCAACACTTTAAATTATAAGTGTATTTCCTATACTAACAACAAATCCAAAAAGAACACAATTAACCTAAATAAAGGGAGCAATATGTCGTTCTACGCTTGATCACCGAACGAAAGCATACTTGTTGTTTTATCCATAACACAGCACCAAATCCTCACAGGTCCCTAAAATAGCAGCAAAGGACAACCTTTCGACAATTCCACCCCTAAATCCACGATATCGATTGCTATAACACCACGACAGCAATGTGACTTACAATTGAATAAGAAAGCAAAAGCAATTCGCCTGTGATATCCATAGACCACTTTTCAATCCACCCCTAATACGCGACAGATCAACGATATGACACTTCAAATCACGACACCAACTATGTAGGACAAATGAAGAATATAATGCTAATTGAAATATAGCCACAGTCTCAAGTTGCATTGTACAAACCAGGATCTTTCCCTATGATATTAAAAGCCTACAATAGGAGGGGACCTCCCCTGTAGTATATACCTCGAACCCAATCAAGGCACAATTTCCAGGACAATCCTCACTGCAATCACGAAGAAGAAACAACCAAGATGTTGGCCGCTAAGAGAGTAAAACACACACAGCTGCATCACAAAAGAGGAGCAATACCCAGCGATCTCTACCACTCGCCTCCAAATCCATCCCAGCCTCTCGAAAACTAACAAAACGCGAGCTCCCGGCAACCACGGCAGCTCAACCAAGAAGCAGATCACAAGGCCGGTAACTCAAGAGAAGGAAAACCGAGCACCAACTCGCCTCACTACCCTCGCAGCACCCACTCCACCCACAGCTGGATCACAGACCGACGGAAAGGCGGAACTCCGACGAGAGCGGGAGAGAGGGAAGAAAGGGAGGAGCGCCAACCGTATCCGCCGTCGACACAGGCGGTGTGGAAGACGCCGGCGTAGGCGGATCCGTCGCGGACCTGCACCTCCACGGGCAGGCCCACCATGCACACCGTCGCCAGCAGCAGCGCCTCGCCGAGGGACAGGGGCGCCGCCTTGGGCGACGGCGCCAGCGGCGGCTTCGTCTTCTTGGGGCGGGCCATGGTAGCGGAGCGAGGCGAGGCGACGAACCGATCGAGCCAAAGCCAAGCGGGTGTTGGACCAAGCGGGTGCGGTGCGGCCGTGTGAATCGGTTCGGAGGTGGCAAGCACGAAGCACCGCACTACTGTTCGGAGGTGGGATTTGCTCAGAGCGCGAATCCTAAAGCACGACGCCTCCCAGATTTACGGCTGCTTTTTGCCTTGTCTTCTTCGCTTTTTGCAATGGCATTGATTGATTTGATTCAGTTTTCCTTGGATTTTCTATCATGCGAATTGTTATTCTGTTTCCCATAGAATTGTCGATGATGAGGATCGCTAGTTCTTAGGCTACTTAGTAAAGAGACGTTCTGATTCATGAACATGCCATCACCTCTCTCGTTTGACAGCACATAATCAGAGCACTTCGTTCAGATTAACGTCACACTCATTTCGGCTTGAACTTCTAGATTCTGGCTTATTTTTCACTATTCATAAATTTCATCTTTTTCTGAACTTTTGGCTTTTATAAGCTTTTTTGTCAGTTCTTTTTTCCCGTATTCGTTTACGTTGTCCGTGATGAGCTAACATATTTTTTATTTTTTTTAAATTTAATTACGTCAAATAAGCTACCTCAACTACAATGCAATTTCAGCCAGATACAGCATAATTTCAGCCATAAGCCACTATTTTTCAATCTAACCGAGCAGGGCCTAAGACGGCTCCCTCAGTCAAAACAACATGACCAAAATATGACCCATAATACAAGTTGCACCTCTCGAGCTCCTCCCCTTATTTCTCCTCGACGGTGAATCTTGCTAGGGGTGAGTGGGAGAGGGTCTCCCCTTGTATATTACCTCTTTTTTTTTGGTGTTTTGGAGTTCCTTGTTGTGTGGTTGCCTTCGTTCCCCCACAAAGGCTCTCGTTCCCTGGCGCCGATGTACTAGGTACTTTGTTCTTCTTTTCTTGGGTTTGTGGTGGGCTTTAGTTGATTCTTGATGTCACTGCCTCAGATCTATCAGGTTCTCTTAAATCAGTTCGATCTGATTTTTGAGATTCCAGATCTGGGGTAAT
Organism: Dendrocalamus latiflorus; assembly: GCA_017311315.1. NCBI lineage: Eukaryota > Viridiplantae > Streptophyta > Magnoliopsida > Poales > Poaceae > Dendrocalamus > Dendrocalamus latiflorus. The sequence continues at coordinate 35,261,540 of CM029656.1, read as the reverse complement.
ACCAGCGTGGCCTTCGCTGCCTTGCTTAGTTGACAACTTCAGCCTCGGCACCCGCCTCAGGACCCTATCCCTCTTGCTATATGCTGGGGAACATGCTAATTGGCCATGGCGTCGTCCGTTGCCTTACTTCTTAGCTTGGCAGTGGTCTTCTTTCTCGATGCCAGCGAAGAGCGCTTCCTCCCCTGGTAAGTACCACTCAATAAGCTTCCCTCTGTGGACTTAGTGTTTATCGCTGTAACATCCTGAAAAATCTGAATTTGTAAATATGGATTTCTTGAATTATTTTTGGCAATATGTTCTGTTGAAATTTGGATTTTATGGCGATTTTCTGAATTTTGGTGAAGGATTCAAAAATTTAAGAAGACTTTGAAAAATAAAACTACTATGAATAATACCAAAAAGAAGAATATGTAAATAATAGAGAACTAAAGTTTTAAATGTGAATCTGAAAAGATGATCCAGTATACTTGGAATAAAATATAAGGATTTAATTTTTAAATAGTACTATAAATGTGCAGCAAAAATAAATTAAATAAATTAAATACCAAAAATAGTTGAAAATATTTTTGTTAAGTCCAGAATGTCCTCATGAAATTCTGTGAATTTTCCTGAAATTTTTGGAAGTAATTTCATATTTTTCTGAGGTTTATTCAATTAACTGCGCATTTCTGAAAATCTTTAAAAATAAAAGTGAAATTCCTCACCTCCTCCTCCTCTCGGGCCGCCACCTGGCCAGCCCCGATGCGCGACACGTCGTCCCACATGTGCCCATCCACCGCCCGCCTCTCGCCCTCGCTCGGCCGCCCGATGCGCGCCCCGGGCCATCTGGCCCATCCGTCTCTACCCCGCGCCTTCTCTCACTGCCGCGCGAGCCCCACGCGCCAGTCCCTCTCCCTCTGGCTGGTGGCCCTCCCGTGCCGCGCTCTCTTCTCTCCTTCTTCTTTCCCCGGCTCCTCTCTTCTCCACGCGCCAGCGTCGCCATTTCTTTTCCCCCTCGCGCTTGCTCCCACTGCCGCAGCTAATCCCTCTCTCTCTCTCCCTCACACCTCAAGGCCAAGTTCAAAGAACCTCCTGCCACCTCCCTCCTACGCGATCCCGGCGAAGATTGCCTCCATCCCCCCTGCCAGCGCAAACAGGGCGGAGGCCGACGCTGCCTCGCCACGTACCTCCCTCTTCCGGTTATAAAAACCCCGCCTGGGAGTCCCAACCGCGCCGCAATACTCCCTCCTTCTCTCCCTCGCAAACAATTGAGCTGTAGTGCCCCAATTCCCCGCCGGCGACATCGTCTTTCTCACGGCCGGCGACCGAGCCGCCGTTGATTCCGACCACCTCCGAGCAATTCTTCGCTCCCAGAGCTGCGTGGAAGCCAGGCGAAGCCGACCCCCTGCCTCACCGGGTCTCCCATTGTGTGAGTATCACCGGCTTCGACCGCCTCCTTGGACCGCCGCCATCACACGCCGCCGGCCCGCCACCGTGCCCCTTCATCTCCGCCGACTCCACCAGCAGCTTCACCATCACCCGGGGGCTGCATTTCACGAAGCTCCCGAACCTCTCCGGCCACCGCTCGCCGCCGTCGCCACCGCCTTCTTCTTCCTCTGCCCGGCCTCCTCCACGGCATACTCCAAAAGGATTCATTATCCTTATAGGGTAGGCAATGCCTCCCCGCTCACTTGGTTACCAGCACTCGTCTCTTTCCCTCCCCAGCTCCCCGGTCGCGCGTTCGAGCCTCCGGCTCCGCAGGCCGGGTTGAGTTTTCTTTATTTTCTCTCGGGCTGACAGGTGGGCCCCACTTGTCGGCCGCTGTAGCCGGAGCAGCCCACTGACCCCTGGGCTCCACTGGTCAGTGGGACATGTACATATAACATGTATTGACATGTGCACCCCACTGAACAGTAGTTGGATCCACATGTCAGCGGCACAGCAAGTAAGAAATTAAAATAAAAAGAAAATGAATTAAAAACTCCAGTGGACCCACTGTCAGAAATTTATTAATTTTGGGATTTAACTGAACTGAAATATTCAAATAGGCATAACTTATTCATTTTAATTCCAAATTGAGTGAGACAAATTTCTAAATTCCTCTAAAATCAAGATCTGTCCAATGGAACTGAAATCATAATTTTTGAAGTTCATTTGGATTTCTGGTGTTATTTGTTTGTTTTGTTGATTTTTTGTTTTATCCGAATTTTCGCGCACGTTAAAATAGCGTACGAGGCTCAGGAGGAAGACGCAGAAGCTGCAGCCCTAGAAGCTCCAGATAATCGAGCACCAGACCACTGTGACCAAGGCGAGTCAATACTTTGATCATGTTGAACCTACATTTTCTGAAATTACTTTGATTTAAATTATCAAATTGCATGCTGTTACGTTATATGCAAATACATGTTAAATTTAATATTCTAGTTATATGCCCATTGTTTACTTTGAATAATATTACCCCTCCTTTGAAATATTTGAATGTGTGAACTTTGTCACCCTAGCAAAATTATAATAGTAACATTTCAAAAATAAGTCCCTAATTATATGCTATGCTTAGTCCTGCATAGATACTCACGGGGCGTTGAAATGTCCCAAACATCATTGTCATTTTTAATCATGAGAAACTGGTTTGGGCAGTAATGGTGGGAATGACTGGTATATATTTGGACAAGATTATTTTATACTTCCAAAATCCCCAACTTGCTTAAATATCTGGGCGGATTGATTTGATGGTGTGAGTATGGTGCAGTGGAGGCACAAAGTGGGTTAGTGGTAGACCGCCCAGATACCACTAAGGATCGAATCTTGTCATGACCTCCCAGGTAAAACAGTACAATCACAAGTCTGTAAAGTACAACTTGGCTAAGTAAATTTATCGAAACCCCGGACTCATCTCACTGGTAGGGGATTGAAGGGGCTACGCTATGGCAAGGGGGCCTGAAGGGACACCAGTGGGGGCTGAAGTTTCCCAGCTGTCCTACGTTGCGGGAAGTAGAAGCCCGAGCTGCGTAGTGGCTGGGGGAAACATCCCGCGCACAGATGGGACCCACCGTAAGTGGGCAGTTTCCCATAAAGGTAGATGACAGAAGGGACTAGATACTTTGAAAAGTCACTATGATGGTCTGCTCAACCACACGTCTAAGGAATCGTGTGGGGCAACGAGTTGATTGTCTCTTGTGGTGAAAGTGTACAAACTCTGCAGAGTCTAAAACTATTCGAATAGCCGTGCCCACGGTCAAGGGCAGACATGAGAACTTAACTAGATATAGTTCTATTTAAAAATGTTTGGAAAATGGGAATGGAAAAGTGGAAGGGCAGAGGAAAGCCCTGATTTGAGTTGTCCTGGGTGTCGTCCCAGTGGTAAGTTAAGCGGCTATAACGCTGAAAAATGTTATACGGTGTGATGCCGTATGTATGGAGAAATTATGGTGATATTAGACATATGGTGTGATGCCATATGTATGGAAGTTCATATTAATATTCCTTGAATATTATGTTTTGTTCCAAAGCTGGTAGGTCTCAGAAAATTTTATGTATTGTATTTCAATTAGTGGCATTTCTATTCTTATAAAATAATATATGGGAAGAATAAATGGAGTCATAAGAAAAGAAGATGGCTATTTATGGTAATTGCATAAAGAAGTTGGTGGATTCATGTGATCATAATAGGGATAAAGTTAGTATGGTTCTGGGAGAAATGAATTAGTGGGGTCCAGTTGAATAGATAGGCTACATAAATGATCTAATTGAATTTTCGGGAATATGGAGGAATAAAACAAGTATTGGATTATAATTCTTGATTAGTGATATTCTTGGTGGATATATAATGGTGAATCGTAGAGTTGATCAATGATATTCTTGGTGGATATACAATATTGAATCGTAGGCTTGATCAATGATATTCTTGGTGGAGTTGAATCAATAATAAAAAGGATTGGATTGTTAGGAAATCTGGATGGGAATGTTCGGTGGATTAATTAGATGATGTCACCCGCTGTTTGGAGTTTTAGACAGCAATAAATATAGAAGGTGTATAATCGGTGAAGTAATTGGATAATGTCACTTGCTGTATGGAGTCTTAGACAGCAACCAATACAGAAATAATATTATCGGTGGATTGAATAGAGGATGACCCATGTTATTTAGAGTTTAGAGAGCACTCAATAAAGGAAGTGTAATTTCGGTGGATTAAGTCAATTATGGTAATCGCTGTTAGGAGTCTTAGACAGCAGTTAATAAAGAGTGTGAGTCTTTGGTGGATTAAGTCAATGATGTCAGTTGTGGTGAGGAGTCCTTAGGTCACAAAAACAACAATATGATATAGCAATAGAAATGCTACTAAACGCATTTTATGGCAAATAAAAACAACCCGAGCCTTTCCTTTGACAAGCCATGCATACTATTTATTTGCATTATGTGTATTGGCTCGCGGAGCACGGGGTTGGAGTGCTCACGCTCGCTTTTGCGACAAAATTCAGAATCAAGAATCAAATCACCTCGCCTCAGCATCAAGATTGGACAAGCTGGCAGAGAAGATGAGGACGGTCAAGGGCTAGATCGCGAACCTCCAGTTGGCTGCCTGTGGGCATGTCCTGAAGGTCCCATCTGTGTGCTTCGTTCTTCCGCTGCTGCAATTTATTGATCTCGGCCTAATCGGCACATGAGTAAGTCTACTATTTTATTTATGCTTCCGCATGATATGTAATTTGATGTCCATTACTGTAACTGTGTGCACTATCTACTGATCCAGGGAATAGTGCAGCTAGACACAGTAGATTCCGGATTATAAAATCTGGGTCTGACAATCGCCATTTTGGGCGGCGTGCCATCTCTTACTGGTCGTTGTGTATTCTCTCCCTTATGCTTCTTTCCCGTAATTTACACATCAAGGTCCCACAATATCTACTACTACATACATCTGGCCATCTCAAAGCCTACTAGTTTGAAATCGATGTCTTCGGCATGGCTCAACAATGCTTCTTTCACACCGGAGCCACTATCTACTTTTACCTCCAACATGGCATTGTACCGGTGTGGAGGCTCACGGCGGCGCTAGTTTTCCAATCAGCGTTGGCCACGGGAGGTCGTTCGGCCGTCTCGTCTCAAGCAACGCCCCCCACCCAGTACAAGCTTTAGAAGGTTTTCGCTGGCCATCAACTTCATCTTCAGCAACTTCATCACCCTCTGGTCAGCGTCGGCCATCTCCAACAACTTAGGCGTAGTTTCTTGTGTGATGAAATTTAGTTTGCAGTTTAGTCCGGTTGGACCTAGTTGTAATTTTATTTCTTTGCTGCATCTCTTTGTAACTTGGGATTATTCACTTATCTTCACCTTACTATAAACCAGGGACTTTATCCTTTAAAAAAACATGAGCAAAATATTTTTGCCTAGGTAAAGTGCTAATAAACCAAGACAAAATATCGACGAGATTACCTGTAAAATGCTAATCAAACGAGGTGATGAAACAAATATTGAAAAATATATTGCGCTACTAAGTGTACTATAGCGCTAGCGCGCGTCACTTCTTCGTCGTCTGATGCTGATGTGGAGACGTTAGATTTGGCCACGGAACTCACTTGCTTCTTTCTCCTCTCGCGTGATGTTGCTTCCCACCTTCCTCATGCGCATCTGTCCATCTTCGACGGCTGAGTATGGTTCTCCTCCCTCCCTTCTCCGTCCATGGCAACAACTGTAGCCTTCGGCGATGGCAGCAACTGTAGCTTTCACCGAAGTTGAGGAAGGGTTCACTGGTGTCCCCTAATTATAGAGGGAGGGGAGGCAGCAGCCCAGTGGTAGGCGACGTTGTAGCAAGGCGGCAGTGGCGCCGCCGACCGCGAGATTGAAGGGAGGGCAATGGGCGATAGTGGTAAGCGGCACGATATGGTGGTGTAAGGAATTTTAGGTTATGCAGGGTTAGCACAATGAGGCGTCATGAGCACCGCCAGTGGTGGAGGCAAGGACAAGGGAGGAGGCGAACATGCATAGGGCTTGTGAAGAAGTAAAGCAACGGTGGCAACGACGGCAACAGATCGCCGGCGATGGAAGGGAGCGCTCGCGGCAGTTGGCATGGAGGAAGAAGACAACAGCGGTGCACGGCGACAAAGGGAGCTAGATGGAGGCGGAGCGGGAGAAACTGGGTGACACAAAGCCAGTAGCGCTGTAGCCGCACCTAACAAACATTGCCGAGATTCCATTGTCCACAGCACATACAGCTGTGCCCCGATACAATGCCTGCCAATCAGGCTATCAGAACAAAACTGACTTGTCCTTCGTGATAAAGGAGAATCCAACACAACAAAGTAACAAACAGGAAATAACTGGTGCAGTGTAACACAATAGTATATAGCAATAAATAATACTAGATCAGGAGAGGTGCAGAAACAAAGCATGTTTTCAGTACATGTCTGAATATAAGAACCACAATACGGCAATAGTTGTTCATAATACAGTGCATAGAATAAACTTCACCCAGAGGCAATCAAAATCAGGCGCTATAACAGCTTAACGGTGCCTTGAGTTCTGATGTGGCTCAACAACCCAATGATGTGATCGAGCAAATGGGCCTCACTGCAAGAAAGAAGATAACATAGTCTAAGTTAGTCATCAGACGTTATGGTCATGCTCACTGATACTGACATGTTATAGACCATGCCATTGTCCAAAACGGCAAACATTTGCAAACGGAGGGTGTAGAATTTTCGTTGTTAACAAATAACAAGTATTAGGAACTTCACCGGTTGTTGCTGCGGCTGTTGTGCCACTGGTTGCTGTTGGTAATTGGGATAACCAGCATAAGCTCCATAGCCATACATGTTAGGATCCTGAGGTTGTGCATACCCGCCATAAGCCTCATAACCTTGTCCATAGCCACCATAGTAACCACCAGCACCAGCACCCCACTGGTTGGATTCCTGCTGAGGCTGAACATGTTCACATATCATAATGTTATCCAATTTAGCTCCAGTATACAACTCAACAGGAAAGAATGTCAGATATGACCTGAACTTGTTTGTTCGAAGGGCTTCGACCCCATGAAAGCCTAACATTCTGCCCACCAATCAAGGTCCCTTGCAGCATTAGCAGAGCTTGCTCAGCAGAAGGCCTGAATATACAGTGACAGCATAATTTAGAAGAAATACTTTAAAAAACTGTACTAAAGGAACAATTGAATAAAAAAGTCAAACCTGTTAACAAATTGAACAAAACCACATCTCTTTCCAACAGGGATCTTAACATGGACCACCTCCCCATAAGGAGCAAAAACTTGTTTCAAGACATCTTCAGTAACGTTGGGGTCAAGGCCACCAACGAATATCTGAGCTCAAACCACAAACAAAAAGTCAACAACAAACCAAAAAACAAAAATGGTTGCTATACAGAAAAATAGAACTAAGAACGCACGGTGGTATTGTTAGGATCATTCTCAGACTGAGCTCCTTGAGCATTTGGTACTGTACATGAAAGCAAAAAAGTGAAGAAAATATATTGTAAGATTTGTTAAATATCAAAGGGTAAACATGAAAGCTTATCACGAAAGAGTCTCGTGGTCGTTAAAGTTGCTAGGTTAACAAATATTAGACAGTGATATACATATAGATCCAGAATTGTCTGGTCATATGCATTGAGCAGAATAGCAAGCATCAGAGAAGGTAATATAGATTAACTAAAATAGCTCAGCAAACAAGAACAAATAATCATTAAGAATCGTAATAAGTTTGATAACTAAATATGAAGCAGGCTTAACATCAGTCAAGTAGACATGGATGCAAAATTTCATTTATCAGACTAATAATGGAATCAAGTGGCCAAAGAATGCTAGTAAGAGAATAACAAATGGTATCAAATGCACGTTAATAGAATCAAGGCAAGGATAAGAAGAACGCTGTTTTAAGTGCTCTGTGCATAAAGCCTCAAAACAAGCTGAATTTACAACACAAAATATGGAATACAGTATTTCGTTGAAATCTCAGCTACAACCATTGATTCCATATCTCAATCTTGCAGAGTTACAGAGGCAGATGAATTGAAAAGATGCACCTCAAGCCTGTCATACTGGAAAAGTAAGTTATGAAGCAGAATACCCCCAAAGTTCAAAGGAAAAGGATTTCATATAATGCGATGACTAGAAAATCACACAAAGATTTTGAAAACATCAAAAGCCAGGATTTACCCCTGCAAAATGGTACTACCGTTTTGTTATACTAAATTCTCTTTTCAAAAAGAAGAAAATGGAAAATCTTAAGCTCTCAATACACGAGGAAGGGATTCAATCCCTCAACAGCAGTCTTAGCGAATGAAGCAAACGCAAGATAACATGGTACTTTACCTATGTGCATTCCACATCGGACAAAGAATTTTATATACAAAGTAAATGTGTTCTAAAGATATACACAGAAATAGTTAAAGGTTTTAGAACACAGAAATAGTTAAAGGTACTGAAGTAAAAAAAGGAAAATAGATGAATGAAGTACCAGAAACCGAAATAAACCGACTTCGAATTTAGGACATAAATGATTTCGAATTTAGGACATAAATGATTTACACTGACCTAAATGAGGCCACGCATTACACAAGAAATGCATCACTGCTCAAGTCAGTTCCAAGGCTCCTATATGAAGAGAGCCTGTTGACATCCTGCTTCCAGATAACATTAGTTTCATGAGACTACTATTGTTCTAATTCTAATGCATTAAATGATCCAAATCACACAGGGAATGTTGTACTAATGAATAATGACTGCTTGCAGAAGAAAAGGTGACACCTAGCTTCAATTTGTTCAGACACAAGTAAATAAAACCAGAAAAGACAAATAGGAACAGCAAAAGGTAAAGGTATCCTCAAGCATAGTAATCAGGCATATATATACATAGGAAGTAACTACATATAAGTGTTGGCGCGAAATGAGCTTGGCGACATTTACCTCTCTCCTGAACCCCTGTTGTTTTTCTATTTGCTGCTGGACCGATGCGCATAGGTCTGGAAGAACAAGGCATTCCATTCATTTCAGTCATTGCACGACCTTGCTCGGTAGGATCACCGAATTTCACAAAGCCATAACCCTTTGAACGCATTGTCATTTTATCAGTTACAACTTTCGCACCCTTCACCGAAGGGTAATGGACCCTGAATGTCTCTTGTAACAAGTAGTCTGTAACATCTGCAGCCAAATCCCCAACAAAAATTGTATAATCCAGGGTGTCATCACGCTTTTCACCAGCACTGGCCCAATTCAGTCGGTATGCCAACTCAACATTTGGCATCATTTGTCCATTGTAAGTCTGAAGAACTCGCTCAGCAGCTGCACGGTTTGTAAACTCGACAAAGCCGTAACCCTGAAGTTGCCCACTTTGCTTGTCACGGATAAGCTTCACAGATTGAACCTGCAAATTAATGCAAAACGTTAAGAAATGGTCAGTAATGGCTAATGAGTAAATCATGAATGCGCCAAAGAATCAAACTAGACATACAAGTTGTTATCATCCAAGTCCAACCATTCTTATCATCTGAGCAATGAGATTATAAATATCAATATCAAAAACTGAACCACACAAATCGTATTTAGCAGCTCTGTATAAGTTACATGGTCTGCAGAACCTTCACACAATCACACCCATGTGCAAAAGATAAATAAGTCGAAGCAAAAACTTCGATTAACTAAGGAACGTGGCTTTTAGGTTATCTCAGGATAAATAGTTCTCATAACACCATCAAACAACTTCATCGAACCAAAATATATTTAACAGTTCAAGAATCAAAGCTAAATCGGCTAAATCTTGAAAAAAAACTAATTGTAGAATCACAACTAAAAAATTAGACGAGGGTTTAAATTTCTAGCAGTTCTACCATCAGAACTAAATCACTCATAACATACATCTTACAGCGAGACCCATTAGTATCAGCGACGCGTATATCCACTAATTCCGAGACAAGCACACCGATCTAGATCACGCGCAACCAAATCTGAAATCAGATCAGAACGCATACCTCTCCGGTGGTCGCGAAGCAGCCGTAGATGTAGCTCTCGTCCATCCAGTACTGCAGGTCCCCGATCCAGAGCGTCCTCACCTCGTCTGCCGCCGCGGGGGCGGCCGGCGCCGGCGGCGCGGCGTAGTACGGCTGCGGAGGTGGCATCTGCCCGTAGGGCGCCTGTGGCGGCGGCTGGCCCCACATCGCCGGCGGCTGCTGCGGCGGCGGCTGCGCGTACTGCTGCGGCATCGGCGGCGGGATCGCGCCCCACTGCGGCGGCTGCCCGGCCGCGCCCTGCGGGGGCAGGGGCGGCGCCATGCCGGGCTGTGGCTGCGACGGCGGGGGCTGCTGCATCATGGCGAGAGGCCCTAACCCTAGAGAGAGGAGGAGGAGGAGATGGGAGATTCAGGGTTGAGATTTGTCCGTACGCGGAGACTTTCCGTGGGCGACTAGCGGGCGTGCTTGTCCGCTTTGTTAATACTCCGCGTCTCCGCCAACAGAAATCCATAAAGGATTTGGGATGTCACAAAAAAATTCGAAAACAACCTTCTCGGGCCCCGTTTTAAGACATGTTTTCTCTAGGGTTGAGAACGCGATTTTTATTGGGGAAACAAACATTATGAGAGGTTAAAATTTTAAATTATGTTTGTTCGCGAGAAAGTACGAAGAGAGATACTTGCGTATGATTATGACTGATATAGATAAAGTCGAGACAGTGTCTATTACAATTAATTTGTAGACACCGTCTCAAAAAAATATTCTATTTAAAAATTATTTACTGTAGAAAATTAAATCGTAAGCCAAAAAAAGAGCATATATATTTGATAAAGTATTTTAATATGTACTAACTTGTTGTATTGTTGGTGACAAGTCAATAACCTTAATAGAAAATGGAAGAAAAGCCTAATCAATTGTAGGTAACCTAACTTAGAAAAAAATATTGGATAGGCTAAATCTTGGCATGTCTACGGATAAAATTTATGGCTTGATGTTTAGAAAACCAAAAAAATGTATTTTTAAGTTCAGTAGTAAAAACTGTAATGTAAAAACATAGTAGAAGGATGCGAAAAGTCCGCCCCAATTCATAGTTTTTTTTTCTCCTCTCTTTTTTTTTTACCTTTCTGAATTATTGACCGACTGGATTCTGTAGTTACATAGAAGTACCTCTCTTACTAAAATCTAATATAAGTCCAATAATACCTCGATAGTACGAGAGTTACAAAGCGCTAGCTAAGCGGAACAAAGGCCGTCTAAAGAAGATTGCGCTTTTTTTTTTTTTTGCATTTTGTTTCGAAGGGGTACGAGGGTTTGAAGCTAACCATGCTCTGCCACCGTCGTATGCAAGCCACTTCTGCCTCGAGCTAGAAACTCCTTCAATAGAAACAGGAAGGATTTGGGAACCGCCACCCACAAAGCAAAATAAACCAAGTTCTTTTTTGCTCGTCATAATCACCCAAAAACATGCATTAAAACATCATATCAACATCTGTGCCAAAGACAAAGCATGCAAGTCAAAGCAGAGTACCCCCCCCCCCCCCCCCCCCAATCATCCCATAAATGCATATCATCCTTCAGGATCTACATGACATTCCCAATTATTACAAAATTCCTTTCATGAAAAGGAAGAGCAAACCGGTAATTTCATATACAAAGATATAGAGAACTAAACATGGTTAAGAGTTTCATTGCCTATCCCCCAATGGATGAAGATATTGCCTAGTTGTTTGTCAGCACTACCTGCTTCTTTCACGGGACAACTTATCTAAAATCTCCTTCAGAACCGAAGGGCAAGTCTCCATGAGATGGTTGAATCCGTCAGTTTCCATGATGGCACTTAGGCATTTGGAGGAGACCATAAATCCAATGCAAGCATCTCTAAGCTGCTGGCAATGGTGTTGCTCTGCTAAGGCCAGTGTGGTAGCGACCGTTCCCACGTCAATGCCCTCACATAGTTTTTGTTCACACATCAGCCTTAGCCTGTCCAAACCATATCGATCTGCAGCAACTAGCAGGTGTTGCATTGCCATTGTATTACCTAATACACCGCTATCTGGCAGCGAATCTGTGTAGATGAAATGAAGAAGTGCCTCGAATATTGAAGGCTCCATGTCTTTTATCTTGATGCATTGCTCGACTTTTTCTTTCATTGGACCAAAGAGTTCTGCATCAAATACTGGAGACCTTGCAGCCACCACGCACCTGTGAGCATGAAACGTTTGACCACCAACATAGAATTTCACATCTGCCCCTTTTCCAACCTTCAACATGCATTCAAAATGTTGGTGCAGGTTAGACTGTGGGACTGTGATAGAATTTGTTTTTATATCTTCTGCGCGAGGTTTTTTTATGACAGTGAGTTCACACCTTATTGTGAAGCAGTCATTGTTGAGGCATGACGATGTTTTCAGCTTCAATTTCTCAACAAACCGATAGAAACCCCAATCGGAACCTACTGATGCAAAGGTATGTGCTCCTGAGAAGTGTGCTAGTTGTGATACATTGCCATTTTGGTCTAACAAACTTAAGCTGAACCTGGTCCTCACACCCGCCGCTCCACTGTGGAAATACAAAAAGGCTGATGCATAAGCAGCTGCATCTTCTGGCCTGGTCCCATCCGGATAGAGCCTGACAGCCCAGTCGTAGCCAGCAACACTAAAGATGCTAGAGCTTGCGTACTTGCCAAGACCCATACCATCAAGCAAGGAGAAGTTGGCAACCTCAAAATTGTGAATCGCGGTTATGCTTTCCGTCAGGCTCCTTGACATTGTCTCAGGCGGGCCACAACCAGCTGAGAGAGTTGAGTTTTCAGCCATGACAAGAACAAATGAAACCAAATTTGCTTCTGAAACTTCTGCTACCTACTCAAACAAGATTCTTGTATAGCTCATATGCCGAGAACTGGTTCTGCATTCATATTTTCATGGTGTAGTAACTTGTAAGGAACAATATATTATATGTAGAATCGAAGCACCAGCCAGCAGGGCAGTACTCACAGCATGCCATTGGACCAATTCATGGGTCCTGAAGTCTTCTGGAGTTCCCTTTTTTTGGCCTGTAGTTGTGTATCAGCAACTGCTGAGGTAGTATGGCATCATAAATTCATAACTAACATAAGATCCACAAAGTGAATATGGATTTTGTTAGTTGTAACCCCTAACCAAAACACAAGTAACAGTAGCAAAAGAAGATATAGATGCTAAGACATGTTGCATTACACGACAGGGCAATGTATATCAATGTAACCTGAAGTATTCATATTGTCTACTTGACTTATAAGTTAGATTTAACATTCTCTCATTTAATGTGTTCAAAATATGATATTGCAATTTTTGAAATGGTAAGAATAGATGGGAGTTAGAAAAGAAATACATGTGGTTATGAAAAAATGCTGAAGTATAAATGAACTTGGAATATATCTCTTACTTTAACAAACTGAGAAGAGCATTAGTAAAGTCAATCTCTGCAGCAGAGTTGAGTCAGCAGCACTATTGATTTTCAGTGGTATTGCTTTGGCAATGCAATAACAATATTTTGATCCAATGGCTGAAAATTCACAGTGGAGGCTGGAGAATGGAAGGAGGTTAAGAAGTTGGCCTTGAAATAAGTGCTGCCACTTTGCCAAAATGTGTTCTTAATTTGTACCCACTAATGACACTAGCTGCTCAATGAATTGAATCAATTTTCCTGTCAGAAAAAAATGAGGAAACGGGATTAAAAGTCGTGTAAAGGTGATATAAGATAAAGAAATGCTATTTTTTGTTCTCTGTTAAAGACGTCTGTGCATATACATATAACTATGGAGCTCATTACATACAGTAAAAAATAGATAAACGGACAAGAAGATGCCTGCTAATTACTAAGCTGAAATGCCTGCTAATTCCTAAGCTGAATGATGTTTCACAAGTACAAGCTTGTAACCTGGCAACTATATAGCAAACATGGAGCACCCCAAACTTTTTTGCAATGCATGAGACAAGAATAAAGGGCGTGTTAAAGACAACTGGAACACATAAGTGCCTCCTTGTTTTATTTGTTCTGAACTTCTAAAAAGATTCAGTGATTCCAGCTTATCTCAGTAAGTGGTAGGGCAGTACCAAAATTAGACTGCTCTGCTAATCTCTGGAAATAGACTTGCCATATGTAGGAACATTTCAACTAACTTGCTGGTTCAAGGATTAGAAGCATTAATGTTTGCTGCAACTACGCCATTCATTTGAAATAGTTTCCTAGCATGTCAAATTGTCGAACAGGAACATCACATTCTTTTTTCGAGAACACAAACATGAACATCACATACTGCTCTGCAAAGTTTGGAAGTGCCCGAGCTGAAACAACTTTAAAGATCTTAGGGTTTAATCCCAGGTACCACATAACTGCAGTAACAAAATTGGAAGAAACCCATTCCAATGCATTCCCAAGTAAACCCAAAATACCAACTAATAACTGAAGCTCTTCGCACAGAATGGGAGGGGGGATCCCCAAATGGACCAAAAACAATCATGGCACATCTAATAAATGAGAGCTTCTGTATTCGGCCACATACAGGCAATCCTTACAGTGGCAACCTCTCATACGCTCCTAAAGACAGGATTGTTAGAAATTTTATCTTTCATGGACTACAAAACACACAAGCAAGGGTTACATCCATAGTTCTTTTCATGGGCCCCTAAATCAAAATTCAGTACTTTGAAATATAAGAAATTTTCCAATGGATTCTGTAAACGATGGAAAGTTGAAAACAGCGTGAAAGCAATAAGCAGAGAGATCATGCTCCAAGAGGAAAATAAGCAGTGATCGGGGATTTACTACGCAGTACGCAGCCCGATGTGCCGTCGCGGGCGGCGTGCCGCGGCAGGCCGCAGCGGCGATGTTTCGGCGCGGTCGGAGTCAAAAGAGGGGATGGCAGGAAGTGCGGCGGGGAGGATCGGAGGCGCGCGGCGGCGACCGGAGGGGTCGGAGGCACGGTGGCAAGGGTTCTGAGTTTTGACAACCGACGACGGACGAGGTGTTTGAGCCAAAATTTAACAGGGAGCATACGACCACAGTGCCCACCGTGTGAGTGATTGGAAGCCGTGCGATCACGATCGGATGGTACATATGGAAGAAAATGATGCCCCAGGATGACACTTGAATGAATCTGATAGTTTGCAGAAATTCTACATGCATTTTCTATGAATTTTCTTTGTAAATCCTCTGTTCTAAATAAAGCCTAGGAGAGAGCACGCATAGTTTTTGTTTAGAGGTGCAATTAGGTCGGATTCATATGGATATTATTCATACCATATCCTAACCTATTTTTCCCTCGGGATTCGGACCGGATATGGTAAAGCTGGATATGAATTTAGAGTTTTTGGAGTTTCAGATACTATACCATCGGAATGAATATATGATGATTTCAGATCGAAGACGGATAATATGTGCATAAGGAATATACATCGAACCATATCATCATCATTTCAACCTTCAACTAGCAATAAATTTATCTAAATTACTTAAGTGCGATAACCGACGCAATACAAGTTGAACATAAGCAATAAATTTATACATATGTTCAAATCGATAAATTCATACATAAGTTCGAAATCCGATAAATTTATATGTAAGTTCAATATAAGCGGGGAGGATTGGTGGCAACCGGCTAAAGTGGTTAGACTCTAGAGTTAGGTTAGGACTTAGGTAAAATCTAGACCGGTTGGTATCAATGAAGGTTGATGGGCTTGGTCAGTTGGAATACTAATTTGCATGTCGGATATCTGGTCAGATAGTATCCGGTTTACCGTTTACCGACACTATTCGGTCGGATTTTAGCTCTCCTATTTTTGCTATCATATCCGGCAACAACTACCTGGTATCAACCGAATTCGATAACAGATACTAAATTATCTTTCCGTATTTGGTATCGGATCGGTCGAGATTAACCTGTATCGTTTGCACCTCTAGTTTTGTTGGAATTGTCGACTTCTCAGTCCTCAAGATGTCCAGTCCAAAATAAAAGGGCAAAAAACACAATGCTAGGACTGAGAAGTTCTATCATGAAATATATTGACCACTTGACCAGGAAAATACTCAAGGGGTCCTAACATAGAGCATCCATGTCATATTGATCAGTGATCAATCGGAATTTCTCAAGAAAAAAATGATTTGTTTAAATGTAGGTCCTCAAAAAATGGAGTAATTAAGCACGACTGAAATTCAGTATCTCTTAGGTTTGTACTTTGCTCAATTTATTACTACCTTTATTCTTTTTTAACCAGTCGTATTGGATATCAATATGGTCTTCAATACACAACTTGAATCATTATTTGTTTAGTTATATGTTAGTATAAGTTATTACAGATATAATTATATGAAACTAGTTTTTATGACAAATCTAGCAATTAATATCATTCCCATGTAACAAATAAAAATACTTTTACATATATTATTGACCAAAGTTTTAAAAAGCCGTATTCTAGAACAACATCTAAATAAGGCCCCGTTTGGCACAGCTTCACCACCGGCTCCTGGAGCTGTTTGGAGCTGTTTTGTGCCAAACGGGGTACAACAAAATAGCTCCACCCAAGGAGTCCCTTAAAACCTGCTGAGACAAAAGTAGCTCCTTGGGTGGAGCTGAAAAAAGTAGCTTCACCCAGCTCCACTTGTGAAGTAAAAAAACAGCTCCACTTGTGAAGTGGAGCCGTGCCAAACGGGGCCTAAGAAGGAAGGGAAGATGTACTATGCATGCCTGAAAAGTGTGTCAACTTCCTCTCGTCCGGACTGCTGCCTCCATATTTGGGACACCGTGTCCAAATCTTCTTCATCACCAAATAGCAGCCTGCCATGATGTAACGCCCCCGTTTCTAGGGGCGCGTACGGACACGGCATTCCGCAACTATTCACGCATGAACAGTTATGGAGTGTCGCGCAAGAGTATACCATTGCATGCTTACAACAAAAGTCCAGCATATATTTCACATAAAGATTAACATCCAGGTTTTGACAGCGGGGCGTGCAAGCCCAAAGCATAATTACATTACAAAAGACTTCCAGAATCCGCTTCGAGCGCGGCGAAGACCTAAAGCCACGGGTCCTCGTTGACGAAGAAATCCTCAGGGACGTCCTCGACGGGGAGACCTTCACCAGAGTCTTGATCCTCTAAAGAGGGGATTAAGCAAGCCGTGAGCCAAACAACCGGCTCAGCAAGTCCCAAAGGGGCTCTATCTTACTACATGCACGGAACAACAAAAGAAGGGAGTATATTTGGTTTATTAACTTTGGGTGGATGCAGTTTTATTTGCAAACATTTTGATAAGACGGACCCAAAACTACTTCTTAAGAACTCGGGGGTTTTTCATGAAGAGTTAATTAACCAACTAAACAAGTTAAAGCATGTACAAAACTACTTAAGATTTACTGCTGGAATCACCCAAGTGACACAGCTCCATTAACCGGGAGCACGGCGTATTCGAATACCATTTATTTGACTCTGCAGAGTTTGCTCAGCTTTACCCACACGATCCCTTAACTCCCGCTAAAGAGTTAAGAAAGCCAGGTCGTTTCACTGCTCAATTCTTTATATAGGCTCTACCCGGTAGAATTCACTCGGGTCTGGCTCACACACACACACACCCACAAGACGAGAACACAAACGTCCACTTCGAGTGAACTCTACCGTTGTTAGGCATCCGCAGCACGGACTACCTAACCTCACTGCTTAACCTCCTCCACCGCCACACCTGTAGAGTTTCAATCGAGTTGAGCAGCTACTAGACCAGTGTTGACAAGTCAACTCCCGTGGTTGAGCGATCACTGTGACATTTGCTCAGCGTAAGGGTTTCAGTCCTTATATTTTCACATGGTCCGCAACCTCGCCAGGCCCCGCGACCCAACCTAAGGTAAGCGGTGGGCGTAGACCGTCTCGCGGTTTCCCACTCACCCTTACCCTACTCCCAACCTAGGGTAACAAGATGGGCAAAGACCGTCTCGCGGATCTTCCCCAATCCCTTACCCTACCTTGTGCACGCCGACACTCTCCACTCTAAGGTACGGAGTCCCATACCACCCTACCTTAGAGTCGGGTTTTCCAAATTCTATTGGCCCGTAGCCACAGCCTTATTAGTGTAGAAACTTTTGCATGATAATAATAACCTACCGTTATCTAGATTAACAGATAATTATTTCTAGGGTTTCAATGGCATGGCTACAAATCAAACATGTCATTTATCGGTGGTAGGTCTAACTAAATCACATGTCATTCTAAATATTTTATTTTACTTTAAACTAACATTTCACAACTAGCCTAATGCAAATAGCATATTAACATATTTAAATCACATGGGTTGCAACATGATCAAAGGATTTGGGACTTGCCGTCAATCCGGACGATTTCAGCTAGCTCGAACGACGAAACGCCTGGATCCCGAGCCTGCTCTTGAACTTCCTGAAGCTCCGACACTAGCGCAAAATACATAAAATAATTAAATCCAGCTTGCGACTAATCAAGCGAGGAAAAATTAAACTAATTAAAAAGGAGTAAAATGCATAAATCCTTCAAATGGAATTTTAGGAATTTATCTGGGATGAATCTGTAGAAGTGGAGGCCAAAAATGGGTCCAGGGTATTATTTGGAGCAAAGTGGTGAAATTTGGGAATTTTTGTGATTTTCTGTGATTTTCTATGATTTATTTGGATTTTTCTGGATTTTAGAAATTGATAAATCATCTGGAAAATCGGTGAACAGTACTAGGCCGGCCCAGCGCTACAGCGCGGCCCGGCACTGTGCGGCCCGCGCGGCCGAAGGCCAGCGCGGCCCACAGGCGCGCGCGTGTGCGCGGGAACGGAGCGGCCCGAGGGAGGCGGCCCAGCAGCGCGCGCCCGAGCGGGCTAGATGGCCACCGCGTGGTCGGCGCGAGCGGCGAGGATGCGGGGCGGATCGAAGGCTCGGATGACGCGAGCGGAGATCGGACGGCGGCGAAGCGGGGACGCGGGAGAAGCAGTGCGGGAGATCGGGCGGCCTCCGTTAGAAGACGCCAGGGAGGAGGGACGGCGGGGATGGCGCCACGCCGTCGTCTTCTTCCTCCAGCTGCGCGCGGGCGACAGAGGGGCGGGGGTGGCGGAGCTGCTGTGCTCCGGTGACGTCGATGGCTCCCGCGGGCAAAGAGGGGTACCATCGGGTAGGGCTTGGCTTGGGGAGCCCATTTTGGGCAGTTGGGAGGCGAGGGGATCAGCGGAGAGGGCGGGGGACAGAAGGGGGAGGTTCGGGTGTTTGGCGGCGAGGGAGGTCACCGGCGGCGGGAGAGCTCAATCGGCCGCGGCTACACGGGAAGGGGGCTACGGGGCTCACATTGGCGACGGAGGTGTGAGTCGAGGAGCCTCAGAGCGTGCTGGCCACGGGGAGGTGGTTGTGGCCGGTGGGGAGCTTCGACGCCGGCACGGCACGGTGCTTCACCTGGCCAGGGGCAAGTACCAAAATGGTCAGCGAGGGGAGGAGATGCTCTCGGCGGAAGGAATTGAAGATTGGGCGAGGGGAGGGGGAGATTGGCTCCCGGGGGCCACCGGCGCAGGGGACGACGAAGGCGGAGCCACGGGCGGCGGGGCTCCAATTGGCGGCTCTGGGAGGCGGCTGGGAGTAGTGGGAGGCGAATGGGAACGGTGGAGGTGTTCGGGAAACGGAGGAGCGCGCGGGAGGGGCGAGGGGGGTTTTATACCCCGAGCGGAGGGGAGCGGGGCGTGGAGGAGAAGCCAACGGGCGAGTCTCCAGGTCAACAGAGAATGACGGGAGCAGGCGGGGCGTCTCCTCCGCAGAACGGGGCGGTGACCGGGGTGACGCACGGCCCTGTAGCGGTTTAATGGCGAGGAGATGGGAGCAGGTGAGCTGCGCAGGGGCGAAGGCGCGTCCGCGCGCGGGGAGAGGGAGGAGGCGGCGACCGCTAGGTGGGGCCGGAGCTGAGGCGGGGCAACGTGGCGCGATGGCGCCCACCCAATCGGGCAGTGGCTGTCGGGACGGCGGAGGCGGTCGGAGATCAGGGCACGGCCGCGGGCGCAGGGCAGGGCGGCGCTGGCGCAACGCGCAGCGCTAGCGCGCGTGCGCGGGGAGAAGGCGGGGAGCGGGGAAAGGCGCCAGCGAGAGAGGGGGAGGCGCCTGCGGGAGAGGGAGCCGGGCAGCAGGGAAAGCGGGAAGGAGCGGGGCGCCGGAGGGAGAAGAAGGCGCCCGGCCCAGAAAGGAAAGCGGCGCGAGGGGAGAGTTTCCAGATTTCACTCAAAAAATACAGCAAAAATTCACAAAAATTTTGGTTTGAATTTTTAAGGGCTTTTCACATGATATACATGAACCAGTTTGTCGCCAGGGTAGGATCCGTCGTGCTTGGAGAAGCTATAAACGCAACGCAAGCATCTCTAAGCTGCGAGCAATAGTGCTGCTCCGCTAGAGCTAGGATGGTCGTGACGTTCTCCACGTCAAGGCTTTCGTATAGCTTCTCCTCGCACATCAGCCTTAGCCTGTCCAGCCCGTACCGATCCGCCGCGACGAGAAGATGCTGCACCTTCGCAACGTCACATCCTTCGCCGTCGACGTCGGGCATGGAATCGGTGTAGACGAAGCGAAGGAGCGCCTTGAAGATGGCGGGCTCCATGTCGACGATCTCGATGCAGGCCATCTCCTTCTCCTTCATCGCACCAAAGAGCGCTGCGTTGAAGACCGGCGACCGCGTGGCCAGCACGCACCTGTGAGCATGGAACAGCTCGCCGCCCACGCTGAACTCCACGTCCGATCCCCTCGGGTCGTTCAGCATCCGCTCGAGATGCTCGTGCAGGTTCGGCCGCGGGACCGAAATTGGGGAGCTCTTCTTGGCAGGTGGTACCTCCTCTTTGACGACCGTGACGGCGCACCTTATCGTCAAGCGGTCATTGTTGAGGCATGGCGAAGATCGCAGCTCGGATTTCTTGACGAAGTAGTCGTAGCCCCAGCCATGTGATGGAGAAAAATAACGTGTTTTTGACGCGAAGTCCGCAAGGCTCGACACCTGGCCGTCCTTGTCCAGCAAACTTAACCGGAATCTGCCCTTCACCTTCCTGTGTCGGCCGTGATAATACAGGAAGACCGACGAGTAGCCGGCGCAGTCCTCCGAGCGCCCGTCCGGGAAGAAGAGGACGAGCCACTCGTGGCCGCCGGCGTGGAAGGTGCTGGAGCTGACTTGCCTGGTCGCGCCGACGCTGTCGACCAGCGAGTAGCCGACCACCTCGAAATCGTGCGTCCCGGTGACGCCCTCAAACACGCACCGCGAGGACGTGCCGCGTGCGCAGCGATCGGCCGACGAGGCGGACATGTCTGCCATGGCAAGAACAAAGAGACGATGTATGTATGGTATGTTTCTCGAATCTAATCTATCTAGTAATGTACTTTGGCCACATACCTGACGCAGCGCAGCTGCCGAAGAAAGCCTCGCTAAGAAGCCGCAGGGAGTTTGTTATCTAAAGAACAGGGGGAAGCCGACTAGTTCATCCAAGATGCATGTAAATCTTGGATACCTGGAGTCCTCCCGATTTGTCTCAAATCTCAACTCCCAAGTACTACATGAGATTTATGGACGTCATGTTGTAAAAGGAGTCCATCTCCGAGTCCAAGTTAGTTATGTGCAACACCGGGCACTCTTTTCTGGAAGCACAACACTCCGGACAATCTGACGTGCATCTTCTAAACATCGACTCCTTTTTGTCTTTCGAGAATCTCGACTCAATACGAATCCAACTCATGTACAACACATGACATTCATGTTCTAAACTGCTCAAAAGAAAGACGTGCTAGAAGCTAACTGCTATATGCATCAATTATTGGGGTACGTATGGATTTGCTTCGGTTACACAACTATATGTTCAAGTTGGACACAACTTTAACTTGAGTTACACACGGAGACAGACTCTAATACGTCTTGAACTCTATGTCAAGATTATTTCTAACACACTCCGCGTGATCCAATCAGGTAATCAAAGAATCTCTGATTGTTCAAATATCACACTTTTTGACAAAGGGATAAAGATGGCTCTGGGGCTGAAGCATGAGTAGTAAACCAAAAACTATGGGACAAAAGAAGAAGACTGACGAAACCTACATAAGTTTTATTAGAATGTATAGTGCCAACTAGTCATTCTGCCATGAAATAGATATACTGATAATCCAATGCAGGCTTTTCGCAGCTGTGAGCAGTGGCGTTGCTCTGCTAAAGATAGACGGTGGTAGCCACTGTCTCCACATCAATGGTTTCACTTAGGTTTCTTTCACACATCAACCTTAACCTATCCACTCCGTACCGATCCGCGGCAACTAGCAGGTGCTGCTGTCAGATCCCGAGAGGAATCCGACCTAGAGAAGGAGAAATCACCGAAAATCGATCGTGGAAAAGGGGAATCGCCAAGAACAGAGAGGAATACTCGCTACAGCTAAGAACTAAAGAGCTAGGGCTACAGTAGTTTTAACATTTGACGGCAGAATGCCTTTCCATTCCAGTCCAAAGGTATATATATGGGTACATAAACAGGTATTAAGAACTAAAACTCCATTACAGACTTAACAACCTGATTGACTGAACATCAAGCATTAATCATAGTGAGATCACTTAATAACTAAGCCTACTTTTGCCAGAAGTAATCAGGGACGTTGATCACCCCCATTGAAGCCAGATCACATCTCGGCCATCCATCTCTTTGGTCTGAAACCAGCAAGGCGTTTCTTCAGACTTCTTCAGACTTCAGCGCCATTTTAGCTCATTCAGAATACTAGGTTCTGACATGCTGCATTGCTGCAGCTTTGCCATCTTTGCAGTTATCCGGCAGGGAATCCGTATAGATGTAGTGAAGAAGCGCCTCGAAGATCGGAGGCTCCATGTCGTCGATCTTGATGCATTGTGTAGCCTTTTCCTTCATCGGACCAAAGAGCTCCGCCCTGAAGACCGGAGACCGGAAAGCCAAAAAACACTTCTGTGAGCACGGAATAATTGGCCGCCCACAGTAAACGCCACATCTGCTCCTTCTCCGTCACTCAGCATGTTCTCGAAATCTTGGTGCAGACTCGACGGCGGGACTACCACTGAATTCATCTGAACATCCTCCGTTCGAGGTTCCTTCACGACGGTCAGCAAGCACCTGATCGTCAAGCAGTCGTTGTCGAGGAACGGCGGCCCTTGCAGCATGGTTTTCTCGACTAATTTGATCAAGCCCCAATTATCACTCGCCGGAGAGAAGGTGTGCTTCATGTAGGAGTTTGTTACCTGGGACAGATTGCCGTCTTTCTCCATCAAATTCAAGGTGAACCTGGCCCTGACGTCCTTGTCCCCGCTGCAGTAATACAAGAAGGCCGAGGCGTTGGTGAGGCAGTTCACCGTGGAGCCTAGGTACGTGTCAGGGACTCGCCGCAGTACCCTAGGTTAGATAACTTGCCATCTTTCTCCAGTAAACTGAATCTCAATCTCACCCCCCACAGTCCCTGTTTCGCCGCTGCGAGAATACAAAAAGATGGGACGCATACGCATTATGCAGCTCCATCCTCTTCAGTAAAGCGTCCGTCAGGGTAGAACCGGATATTCCAGTCGTAGCCGCCGACGCTGAAGGTGCCGGAGCTGACGTACCTGCCGATGCCCATGCCGTCGAGCATCGAGTACCCGGTCACCTTGAAATCATGGACCGCGGTGACGCTCTATGCGACGCATCTCGACGACGTCTCGAAGCCGAAGCCTAGCGCAAGCAGGCAGTTACTCTTGCGAAACAGCTGGGGACACGTGCTTCATAACTTACTTCTTGGCAGGCAGAGAGGCAGGTCTGTTCTCATTCCAAAACACCAGTATTCAGAACTCGCGATGGATGTACACATGCAGGCGGGTAAGCGACTCGTGGTGCGATTTAGAAAGGTGCTGCACCAACAAATTTTGGTCAAAAACAGCTAGATCACCAAGACACTGTCACACATGACAACCACCTAATGCAATCGAAACGGTGGGAGATATTGTGCCAATTCATCCAAAAATCAATACCCATTGAGAACCATCGGCGTGCTATCATGGTCCTAAACAAATGGAACCGGTGGTTCGTACCATCCCGTTGCATATGGATCTTGGGTACCAACAATAGAGTGCAGCAGCAGCAGCAGCAGCAGCACACGAGGGCGCACAACCATGGTCTAGGCAACGAATCACTCAAATCACCTTAACAAAGAAGGGCAATACAAGCTTAATGTATGCGGTTATATTAACAAACTAAAGCCATGTCATCCTACTCTGGTTTTTTGTAACTCTCAGATGAAATGCACAGGACGAAATAACTAATTACAGCGAAACCTTGTCCCTTGCGAAGTCTAGGCCACCACACGCACCTATTTATTTTATCGCTTCCTTTTCGCTCTAGTTGAGCCTTGTTTCGCTGTACAAGTAGCTTTGCTTGCTCCAGTGCTACCTCGTTTAGCTCCAGCTGAACCTTCTTTCTTAACTGGACCTCTCTTCTTGGACTTGCGGAATCCCCTTCCACTTTCCTGTCAGGCCCATGCTGTTAGATGGCATCGCCACCATGCAGTAAAAGGAGCAAATATTTTTTCCCCTCCAGCACCATAAGCTATCACAAGAAAACAAAGTAACAACTGGCAACACAATAGTGATTGATAGTAGTAACAACTGGCAACCCAATAGTGATTGATAGTATTCTGCTATGCATTTACTAAGAAAAATGTTGGCTAACAATCACACATCAAATGCTACAATTCTCCTATTTCGCACACAGGAGCATAATCATAAGATAAAATTTGCAGACACTATTCAAGTTCCATCCACCGATCCATCACAACTTTCGTCCATCGCCAGTACATATTAATTAGCCATGAATTCTGACCTCTTGCTCCACTGCTAAGCTGAGACTTCACATACTAAATAACAAATCACCTTAAAAGTTAAAACCTATTGTGCATGTGCTAATTACCAGTACTACCTCTACTCATACTTCAATACACACCAGCCTCATCGAGTTATAGAATCCAGGAAATACTGAAATACGAATTATCATCAGTTTTGTCATTTTTGAAGAAGATTCCAGAAATAATTTGGTTCAGGTCATTGTCAAACAGAAGTTCATTTGAGCACTCCTAATCAATCCCAAATCAAATACATCATTGAAGGTATAGACATATAGTAAATTGCAAAAATGTTCACTTCCTAGAACTACGCTGAGATCAAGCATATAACTAGCTAGTTTCTCTAACATGAGTACGGGGCAAACCAGGAGAAAGAAAATGTAACTTTGCCATTATTCACAATTGGGTAAGCATTTCACCTTTTTATATTGTCGGTAGGCAACACGACCAGTTAACTCCTGCCCATTTTTTGAGACATAGACCTGCATCCCAAATTCAATGCAGCAAAATAATGAATGAATACTGAAAATACTAATCTTGAAAAACAGCGAAAACACAAATTGATCGATTTGCATAATGAAAATAACACAAAAATGATCAAACGGCATTTATTCTGTCGAAAGCTTAGAAACAACTGGAACCCTGAAAATAAACATTTAGCTTTACCTTCCGTCCATCTTCCCCAGTAAACCAACGGCCAGAGCCAGACTGAGTTCCACCGGCATGTACCCTTCTTTTGCCTGCATCAGTTGGAACATAGGCCCTTTTCTTTGGAGTCACCCACCGATCATCAGCAGCACCACTCTGGCCAAACTGGCTCCTATATTAAGACAAGAAACAAAGTAACATCACTTAACAAAGGACATTCCTCAGAGGACTAATGCAATGATTATGATGTGCGTTACCTGTAGTTCAGATTTTCTGCTCCACATTGCTCATTCTCTCTGGTACTTTCTGCCCCAATGGGAACAAAATGCTGCAGTCTTTCATGGACCAGCTTGCGAACCATTGGATCATGGTTGAAGTAATAATACAAGGCAGGAGGATGACTGTCAGCCAGATTGTCATCTAGTACTGCTCCACTGCTTTGATGCTGGCAATGTCCTCCAATTTCACCTGCATAGCAGTTAGTTTGACAAAACTTGGAACCACCAAAACTGCTGCCTTCTTTCTGTTGAGACTGTCTTGAATCTTTCACAGATTTGAAATACTCATTGCAGAACTCATCAAGAGCAGGTGTTGCCCAACTGTCATTTATCTTAGCTTCACTCTTCTGCACAACATTGCTCCCTTGGGATTTGCTGCTTTGCTGCTTCTTTGCTTTATTTTGATTCTTGTTATCATCCGAATCAGTGTCTGAATCAAGCAAATGAATTTTCCTCATCGGGCTTATTGTTATCTTAGGGAGTAGTTTCTTCAGGCAGCTTTCTTGTAAAGGTTTTGAAGCAGAAGAATTTGGCATTTGTGTAAGTTTAGGTATCTTTGCTTTGCTAGTTGATTGACCCATCAAGGCACCATGGTTCAGCAGAGAGAACTTTGAGTTGCTTGAAGCGCTGCAGCTACCAACTGATGGTGGCACATCTGCAAGTCAGAGAAGCTGGTAATATTCTACACAAGGAAATGCAGAATGATCCCTATAAAAGGTAAATGCAAAACAACCGGGCAGACTAAGATCCATGATGAATCAATCTTGCATGTCTATGAATGACGCAAACAAAGGATTTACTGGGTTCTACAGGCATGTGTAAATAATATATTGCAGATGCAAAAACCTACCAAGTGAATGCAAAACTGCACAACTTAAGGCCGATATTTCCCTTGTCAATTCAAATAAATGGGGACTGGAGAAATCTGGTATGTTTACGACTAGATCTCTCTATAGGCAATTAGACATCTGAATATTCGAAAGTGCTAGAATTATGGGTATTTGGCACATTGGCTTACCTTTGAAGATTCAGCTGTTTTTATGGTCAGCTTTTCAAGATAGATTGCAGAAGGCAGAACAGATGAGAAGAAGGAACTGCCAGGGGCAGCAATCTTGTAAATTGTGCAGACAGTTGGAAACTACTGGTCACATTTTGTAACAACGTTCCACAGCAAAATTTGGCTGGTGTTGAATCAGAGATGCATTAGAAAATTCCTAACTCTATTGCTGATTTTGCCAATGAATGGATGACTAAAGAGGGAGCTAAAAGGAACAAGATTATGTTATACGGGCTAGCAGCTGTTTGTTTGAGCCTTTGGCAGACAAGGAACAAGATGGCAACTGAAGGGGTTTAGGTTTCTCACCTAGCAGAGGTAATATACAAAAATATTTCTTTCTATTGCAGTGGAAAGGTCTGGTCAAGGAGGGAGACTGGCAGAAGATCAATGGGAGTTCAAGCACTCAAAGCAGTAACTACAACATATTGATAGCTTATCAGTTTCTACATATGAAGCTGAAGGAGTTGTTTGCTCCTTCTCATAGAAAAAAACCAAGTACAACAAATTTGAAGAAATAATTTTGTGTGAAAGACGGGTTGGGGGAGGCTTCAGCTAAAGTATTTTGGGCTTGTGCTGGGAGTTTTTAGTTTTAGCTTTGAGTGGGCTCTTCAGTTTCATCTGGATAGTTTTCTGGGGGTCTGTTGAAAATCGCTTTATCTCTGTATGTTTGAGCCTGTTGCTCGTTAGCGGCTGTCTTCTCTGTGCTGTGCTGGTTTGTTCCAGCCAGTTGCTGTATTCTTCTTAATCTGGATGCTGTATACTTAAGCTTTCAGAAAAAGCTGGATAATAGTTCGTCTAAAAAGATCCGTAACGAATCAATTTCGCATAGTTCTACGAAATATACAAGCAAACAATTCATTGATTTCTACAGGCATGTACAAATAATAAAGTATAGATACAAAAAAACCAACAAAGTTAACGCAAAATTGCACAAATAAAGGCCAGTATGGATCAATTTTGCATAAATTTACAAAAGATACAAACAAAGATTCATCGATTTCTATCGGCATGTGCAAATACTGATTGCAGAATTGCTATAAACAAACACATAGTAAGAGAAGTGAACTCAAAATTCCACAAATGAAGACGAGTGTTTCCCTCACCTCGCGCCGGTCGCTCCTCGTCAGTGAAATCCTCGATTTCATCCTCCAAGCTTCCAACAGCCCCCAACGCTGTCTTCCCGCTCAATACTGGAGTCGCTTCCGCCGCTGCCGGTGCTGGTGCCCTAGGAGGTGGTGGTCGTGGTGTTGAAGCCAAAGGCGGCAGCGCAGGGCCCCTCCGCAGCCGTTTGAATCGAGACGCCTCCGGTGGCGGCGGCAGGGGATCCGGATCTAGGGTTTGGCCCCGTGCTCGCTCTGGTCGTTGGCCAGCGGCGAGGAAGAAGTCGTCGTCCTCATCGTCAATGAAAAGCGAGGAGGGAGTCCCGGGCGCCACCTGGGGTCGCGCTTGCTCGTGACGCCGTCTGCCGGCGACGAAGTCGCCGTCCTCGTCGTCGATGCCGAGGGAGAATGAGGGAGCGTCAGCCGCCTCATAACGCCGCGCATGCTCCTCCCGGCGGCTTCCAGCGGGGAGGTGGGGCTCGTTGCCGCCGCCGCCACCGTCGCCGTCGAAATCGATCCCGAGCGAGAAGGAAGGCGCGTCAGGCGCCGCGTAGCCTCGCGCGTGCGCACGCCGTTCGCTTTCGGCGGCGAGGGGAGGCGGGTCATCGAAGTCGATTCCGAGGGAGAAGGAGGGTGCGGTGAAGTCCATGGCAATGGCGAAGCGGCGGTGCGGGAGTATGCGGCGGAGGCGGGGAGCCGGCGAGCCGGAGGAGGGGCGGCAACGGCAGCGCGAGTGAGGCTAGGATTGGGAAAGGAAGGGGATGCGTAGGGGGAGAGAGGAGGGGTTAGGGCCACGGGATGAAGATCTGATGGTGAAAAACTTGGCCGAACCCTGAACGCGCTACTCTTTGGCGGGAGAGTGTTTTTTTTTTTTTGTAAATTTTGTGGAGGGAATCGGGGAGATTCGAAGCAACTCGAATTGCTCCATCTTATCTGTTTCTATCGGTGAATTTTCAATCTATCTCGTTGGAAGAGGTTTTGGGCGAGGAAACTATGAGCATGCTCTTTACCTTAAAAGTTAGTGGCTTTTAACTTTTGCTACAATACATAATTTTTAAACAGAGTAGTTTTTCAAGATGGGGTCTACAAGTTAAACGATATACATGTTAAAAGCTCAACATCTGTACCATCCAAAATCACAAGTGAATATCTGTCTCTCCTTAATCTGTACCGTAAACGGCCAAAATTTAAAAATTTCAGCCAAAAGTCATAAGTCGTAGCCGAAAAGAACAGACCCTATAAATGGGAATTTTTAAGATGGATCTATCAGCATATATCACTATCAATAGGGTATATTCATATTATATTATGCTTTTTGCTTTTATTTAAACAAAGAGTTTTGATAATCATCGCCCGAATGGATTCAATCCAAAAATTATCCAAAATTCTAACCTTTGGATATACGCGAAGATTCGTACGTTGCCACATCCACCTTCTTCTTTGGTGATCCCTTCTTTTTTTCTCTTCGACGAACCCTTCTCCCTCTTCGATGGTGGGCCTAAGGGGAGAATCTCACCCCCCCCCCCCACGCTTAGGATTCACCGTTCCTCCAGGCATAGAGGGAGACCGAGGGTAATGGCCCTATAGTGGGCGGCGGTAGGGCGATGGGCAGGGTAGGAGGGTGGTGAGTGGTGGTGGAGGGCTGCAGCGGCGGAAGGTACTAACTATTAAGTTGGGTGGGCGCGGCACGGCAGGGCGGGGTAGGGGCGGCGCGGCAATGTGACAGGGGCGCTGTCGGCCGTGGGTGGTGGAGGAGGGGCGGGGGGTAGCGGGAGAGGCCAATTGAGCTGAAGTGAACTAGTCCTTAGCTCAGAAAAAATCAAATTGCCTCGCTCGTTTCGGCTTCAATTTCTAGTTCATTCTTCCTTAATTTCGTCTTTTCTGGCTTCTGGCTTTTGGGGAGTTTTTTTGCATTTTTTTCTCGTATTCATTTGCATTGTCCGTGATGAGCTAACCTGTTTTTTCTATTTTTAATTTTTTTAAAAAATTTAATTACATAAAAAAAAGCCACCCAACAACTATAGTACAAAATAAACCGTACGCCACAAAAAACCTAAACAAGCAGCCTTGACTGTTGTTGGCAAAGTTGGTCCAATTTGACCACAGGTATGTTTAGATCCTTTGCCCATCCTTGCCTTGCTAGCATGGGCAAACTAGCCTAGCTGAGCGAGCATATCATGGGCAAGGCTAGTTATTTGGTGGGGTGTGTTTTTTAGGTTATAGTTTATGGCTACGGTTTATGTTTTCGGTCTTAGCGTGAGCTTGTGCGAATAAATCGAAACCTGATAAGCCACTTTCTAAAAAGTTATCCTGATAAATCATTTCAAAATGACGATGGAGAAATCGTCATATCTATTTGTTCAGGAGAATCTATAAGCCGAAAAGAACAGGACAGATATACACACCACTTTAACAGGTGGGTGAGGTTGCCTCCTTTTTCTCAAACTAAAAATATATTGGCTAGAGTTTGTATAATGCTTAAATTTAATTTGTTTATTTTGTTTGAATGTAGCGGGATTTGTTTCACTATATGAACGTAGAGAACACAAAGAAAAGAAACCTCATATATGTGCTTAGTATTTAGATCTTGTTTAAAAGTGTTGTGGCTTTTGGCAATAGTTTTTTATTTTTGACTAATTACGAGAGATATTAAAGGAGTAAGAGACATTTACGTTGAGAAACCACTGCATTCAAAATAGTTTCTGCAGTGACTCTTACAAATAATTTATAGATACCACCTTGAGAAACTAATACATTCAAAAGTCTACTTTTAAAAGCCAAAAATAGAAACCGATTAAAATAGAATCTTAATCAGTCGTATTATGGAGGAAGCCAATAATAGATAGACATCAATTAATGGGATAAATATGAATTAGAAGAGATTAGAGTAAGGCCCCGTTCAGTTAGGCAGAAAATAGTGACTTACAGCTCAAACTGCACTGTAGTTGGTTGAAATTACACTGTAGCTGAAGGTGGCTTATTCGGCATAATTAAATTTAAAACATTTAAAAATAGAAAAAATATGCCAGCTCATCACGGACAATGTAAACGAATACGGGGAAAAAGAACCGGCAAAAAAGCTAAAAAAACCCAAACATTCAGAAAAAGATAAAATTGATAAATAGTAAAAAATAAGTCAGAAGTCAGAAATTTAAACCAACGAGCGTGGCGTAAAAGAGACACCAAATAAGTGAACTCTCAGAGTCACATGGGCGGTCAGCGAACCCTTTTTCTTATCCCCGCCAAAGCTCATGCGTCCCGCCCAACCCTAACTCCTTCAAATACGCCCCGCTCGGTCCGCCTCCGGCAACGCATCTCACACGTCCACCTCTCACCGACACCAGGGACCACATGGCAGCCACCCGTAAGCCCCGATTTCCGGCCGCCGCCGCAGGGGCGACCACCTCCTCTTCCTCCGCCCCGGTGCCCTCGCCCGCCTCCGCGACGCCAGGCTCCGCCGTCGGAAACCCACCTCTCGCCTACCCCCTCCTTCGCCGTCTCCACCTCCTCCTCCTCCTACGGCCGGTGACAGCGTGCGCGGCGCGGTCATGCCCTACTTTGTGCCGGTCTCGAGGCTCCTCACGCCGAGCTACCCCCAGCGGAAGAAGCTGGCGGCGGCGAAGGCGGTGGTGATCTTCTCGCCGCCGCCACCGAGCCCAGACCTTCCCGTTGAGGCGGTTATGGAGTTGATGAACCCGCCGGACATGATGGTCGCCGCCCACTAGAGAGGCAAATCGTGTTGTATTAGTCCATGTATATTTGGGGATTTGTTCCTCCTTGTTTGTTAGTTTGGTGTTCACAATTTATTTTTTTCCTCGTTTGTTTGTACTGCTCTTGCTGTGAAAACAAAGGCAAAGAAGAATAGTTCTGCTATGGTTTGCAAACCACCAGGGGGTGGGATTGTAAAATGATTTGTTGTTCCTATTATGATCTATTGGATGATTTGTGAAATTAAGCTATTTAGTTCTAGATTTTTAATTAAGGAATGGCAAGTTCTTTGTCTACTCTGGTTATGTTTGCCATCTACCCTCTGATCTGACTAAGCTTAGTATGTTTTCCTGGTTGTAACTATGTGAATGATGTTGAACAAAACTCATTAGTTAAGAGTAGCCTTCGAGTTTGCTCTAGTTTTCTTTCACATTTTATATGCTCTTAACAGATCATCAGTCCCTAATTTTTGATATGCCAGTTCAACTTCACTGTATTCAGATTAGATGTGGTTAGCAGTTCACTAGCAGCCTATTGTGGCTTATGGTTAATTTCCGCATACCTCAAGATGCTATAATATTGCTTGCCTGCAGTTAAGAAATGCTCAGCATGTTAATTTCCTTATTTTGCTTGATGGCGGCATCTTCTGGATATTGCATAATTCTTCTTTGGCTATGACATTATTGCTTTTTTTAATCTTTTCTGATGTGTTTCATCTAAGCATATTTGCTCAGTGACTAGCATCTTCTACAACTGCAATAATCAGCATCCAAAGTTATCATGCTTGATCTCCGGACAAAGGTGACTGACTGACTTTTTTTTAATGCATCTCTTAGTAATTGTGTTGAATTATGTCATGCATGACTGTCCTATACTCCTATGACTTGTATCCTTAATGATGATTCACTGTTGTATTGGAACATGTTCCGTTTCAGACCAGCCGCTTATAGTTTCTTCAAATAATTTATTGATTGCATATCTTCTTAATAGAGGCCATTAAACATTAACTGTACAGCTAATAGAGGCTAACTAGGAATGATGCTACTTTGCCTTTTTATTGTGTGT
This sequence comes from Dendrocalamus latiflorus, assembly GCA_017311315.1. NCBI lineage: Eukaryota > Viridiplantae > Streptophyta > Magnoliopsida > Poales > Poaceae > Dendrocalamus > Dendrocalamus latiflorus. The sequence goes on along the minus strand of CM029656.1, from coordinate 35,228,873 downwards.
GTGTGTGTGTGTGTTTTTTTTTTTTTTGCATCCTGTTCAGTTTATAATCGATTGCGGTAGTGACCAGTGGGGTTTTACATATTACCATGTTGACTGTTCCATTGCTCAATCTTCTGGTTGACGTTGATCTCCAGGAAGTTCTTCTCTTGCTGAATCATGTTCATGTCATACTGTCCTGTCGAATTATTTAATGCTAGCTGCTTGTTGTTGGCAGACGAATGAAGAGTCCTGTCTTGGATTCTCGGCATTATTGCTAACAACTTCTTTGTTGGAGTGCAAGTATTGCAGTCAATTCAAGGATTTCCCTGGTAGGAGCTGCTCTATGCCTATCCACCTTTTGTTATTAACAAATTTTCTATGCTAGTAATCTACATTACATATCGTGAGTGGCGCTAGTCATGTTGTGAGAATTATGCTTGGAATTAAGGTCTGCAATTTTCATGACAGAATCAATAAATCTCAAGTTTTAGTCCGCATGTAGCTTCTAACAATGTTAGGACAGATGTTAATAAGTGTTGACGACCTATGTGGCTATGCCTTGAACTATACTGATGCGATGATTTCAGGCCTATTGTTCAGGCGGAATTCATGATTCGTAATTTTATGCAACAGTACCCTTCATGCATTTCTTTTGCTCTGATCTCTACTTTGTAAATACTTGGGCATCCTGATTCATAAATAGTAACTTGACCATTCTGTGTTCGCTCTGTTGCACGACTTAACGTTGAGTGTCATAGATGCATTCGCTGTGCTGATTGCTGTCACAGGCTGCTTATAGAATTCTGCATAATTGTCCTTTGAGCATACTGTTAACTTGCTAAGTGACTAGTGTTATCTGGAATTTCACGAATGTTTTAAACCTGCTATATGTTGCCATGGAAAATTTGCTATTAGATATGGAATCACAATTCTTTACTGCAGAACGTCTCGCCTTCATTCATTTGCAGATCTTATAAAATTCTCGGACCTCTTGATGTTCCTGTGACCTTGCATTGCCGATCTCTCATCTCAACCAGGTAAGCACGCACACTGTTAAAGAAGCTTCATGGAAGAACAACCCGGATTTTTTTACTGAAATTATCTTGCAGTATGGTTCCTTCCATTTCTTCCAAACTAACAATAAGAGTATGCTAAGCTGCAAATTGGTATTACTCTTATAAGGGCTATGGAATTTCTCATTCAAAATATTCTTTATACGAGCATATTCTACATTCTATCCATTAATCCGATTGCTGAACTTGTTGTTGCACATCTGACTGAAATCAACTAGTCTGCTGCAAAATTATTATACTGTTGCAGTCCCTGAGTTATGGAATCAAGATGCTAATGTCAGGTGTACTGAACTAATCTGATTGCAAATAACTACTGCTGAATTGCACACATTCTACTGCTAACCTGAGAACCGCTGCCGGAATCCAGTTCAATATTGACTGCCTCGCGTGGTACATTAGCTGCAACCTATGACCAATCGACCAGGTGCTGTCTACTAGTACTAGCATTTGGGATCCATATAACGACAACTTTCCCGGTACACTGATATCATTGAGTATATTCAACCATATTCATTGGCTATGCGTATACTATCTACTTGGACTTCGTAAATTGTGTTAAGAGTGCAGTTCTAATTACATTTTCCTTCATTTGCCTGGATGTTTTGGAATATCTCCAGCTATGCAAAGTGAAAAAATTCAATTGCAACTAATTTGAATTTGATGTGTGTAACACTAGCATCCTTACGCTTATGTTGGTTGTAGATCAATTATTCAACTCTGTTTCAGTACTTGTGTGGACATTTGCTTGCTCAACCTCTTTTTGCATTCTATTTCAGGTCCATTATACTTTTGAGAATGTTGTTGAGGGCAAGAGTGCTGCAAAAAAGGAATTGCTGCAGAAGCTCGAATTACAGCAAGCTGATACCCCTGTTGTCGGAATCATCAGTCGTCTGACGGTCCAGAAGGGCATTCACCTTATCAAACATGCAATTTATCGAACTCTTGAACGAAATGGGCAGGTATTGTCTCTTGCTCATAGATGACACCTATGTTTGCCTGCGAGCTTCCTATACCTATGTTTCTTGTCATTTATGCTTTGTTCAAATTTTTAAAAACTAAAGCACGTTGCATTTCTTTAATATGTGGTTTTTGCTAGGCTCAGCTTCAGATCCTCTCGTACAAAGTGACTTCACCAACTTAGCTAGTAAACTGCATGTTGAATATCATGGTCGGGTGAAGCTTTGTTTAACCTATGACGAGCCACTGTCACGTTTGGTAAGTATTACATCCTCTGCCAATAGCTCCATAAGTTAGCTGTTTAGAACTGGAAAGTTGGTGCCGACTTCATTCTTGTTCCTTCCCTTTTCGAACCTTGTGGTTTAACCAAGCTTATTGCTTTGCGATATGGGTCCATCCCAATTGTTCGGAAAACTGGAGGTATGTTACGTGTTGATATCACCATGAATGTGCATTGCTTTACATTTCTAGTTGGCAGTAAAAGATATGACATGCATTGTGCAAGCCTTTATGACACCGTTTTTTATATTGATGATGGTAAAGATCAGGCAGGAGAATAAGACCTTGACCCGCACGGATTCAGTTTCGAAGGAGCTGACAGCACTGGTGTAGAATATGCTCTCGACAGGTAAGTATAACCCATCAGACGCGCACAAGCTGTAATGCTACAAACGTTATTCATTCCATCTGTCGTCATTTCATTTCAGAGCGATCACCACATGGTACGACGCTTGCGATTGGTTCCACGCCCTCTGCAAGAGCGTCATGGAGCAAGGTTGGTCATGGAACCAACCTGCTCTGGACTATATCATGGAAACAATCTGCTCTATACTATTTGAAACTACCTGTTATCACTAATACAATAAATCAGATCATTTAGAAACTGTCTTTGATGAGAGTTACAAAGTGTATGTGACGAGTTTTTCTGTTTTAATGGTAAGAGTCAGTGTTATGCATTAAGTGCATACAAGAGCAGTCCTAGCCTGTGTACAAGTATTCCGAGGAAAAATCTCTTGCAAGTTGCAACTTAGGCTCCGTTTGGCACAGCTCAGCTTCACTAGTGAAGCTGTTTTTTTAGATTCAGCTTCACGAGCAGCTTCACCGGTGAAGCTAAAGCTGTTTTAGAAAACTGTTTGGCAAAACAGCTTTACCAACAGCTTCATGCATGGCTGAGAGGTCAATTGTCCAAGATGCCCTTGTCTACCTGACTTGTTCTAACATTTGGAGTTGTATATTTGTATATGGTCATATGAATTAAAAAATAATATATTTGAATGAGTATGAATTAAAAAATTAAAATAATAAAATTAAAAAATTAAAATACGTGAACGGGAGAGAGCGGTGCGTACGCGAAAGAAAAAAGTGAACGGGATTTTTGTGAACTGAGCGGTGCGTACGCCTGAGGGAGAGAGTGGCAAATACGTGTAAATTTTTGTGAACTAGAGGGGCATTCGCTTCCTTGGAATATGGGCCTGAGGGAGAGAGCTGTGAAAAGCTACTTTTTTCAGCTTCACCTCTCCCTATTCCTTTGTGAGAGCACAAAAAAAGGAGCTTCATTGGTGAAGCTATTTGCAAAAAAGGTGTTTGGTAAAAAACAGCTCACAACAGCTCATGAAGCTGTTGGTGAAGCTATGCCAAACAGGGCCTTATACATTCAGCCGTCGATGCAGCCATGCATGCCACCTAAGCTAGCTAGTTGAAGGCATTAGGCGCATGATTTTGAGTTAAAAATGGATCTTTTTTTTGGCGATTACAATGAAAACGCACGGACACCACCATGGACACACATGCATGACATGCACATACCCGTGAGTGACCTCACTTCAGAGATCTTATTACGGCAAACTAACATGTTCATAAAGGTGGACACTAGGATTTTAAACCTTAGTTATCGTTCTCCCGTAACTCATCAAGAGGTGGTTCAAAAAAAATTATCAGATCTACAGCGGCTAGATGAAGACCAGATGGAACACTCTCCTATCCTCCTCCATATATGTTCCCCTTCCCTCTCCCTTACCCTAAGCCCCTAACCTCATCCAACCCTCAACCCCAAACTCCGCTGTCGCCTTCCAACACGGCCCCCTCAACCTCTAACGAGGCCATTGCCATCGAAGCTACACGGCTCTTGGCACTAAAATCTAACTTGACCCCTCGCCATCAGCCAGCCACTGACCACGCAGCTAGTGGCACCCCCTAATGCACTGCCGCTGGCTGCTGACACCCCACGAGATATAAGGCTCGACTCGCCTTGAACCCCCAAAATTAACAAGTGTCGAACCTCATTAGATCGGCACTAGGTTATGAATATTGACATAGATCGACTGGTGGAAAACTCTGGTGAGAAATCTATTCGGTTGGGATTTAATTAGTCGCTCTGTTGTATAATTCTACATAACTTCACACAAGTACATATTTTCAAAGCTAATCAAGACTAGGAAAACCGACTTAAGAGATAACAAAAAAAAATCAGACAACTTACGACTAGCAAAATCAATCATGAATTGAATATCGTGGTACTAATGCTAAGATATTGATGGGGTAGTGTGTATTTTGTGAGGTCATGAATTCATGCCAACACCGACAGTTCGAGCTGTTCTGGTAGACGCGCGAAGGCAGAGGCGGACGCGCTGCGGAGGCCGGTGAAGGCAAGGCTTGGGCTGTAACAATCCTATTTTAAGGCACAGAGCCATTGTACAATTCACGATAGTCTAAAAGTTTAGTTGCGGATAGAAGAAATATTATATCTACTCACGAACATTTCCAAGAGATTAACTTGATAACCTAATGGTCAATTTTAACAACAATATGGGCATCTGAACCTAAAACTTAACTTATATTTAGTTGGACCGAAGAAATCTTCACAGGAACACTAGGTACTCAGCAAGCCACATGTAAAAATACTATTTAACTATTTGCCAGTATTTCAATAGATGCAATGAGTTGGGTTCATTATTATTATTTTTGTGGATACAAGTTTACTGGTAAAGAATTTTATATTTTTCGTTTTTAAATAGTAAACCAATATTTAATTAACAAATAGTGATCCTTGGTGCCCAGACACCATAATGCCCTTGTTATTTATACCATCTCTCTCTATATATATATAATTGTTCTTTAATTTATTTATGGGAGTGTCTATACAACATTCGATTGTTTTTTAGGACAAAAACAGTCAGATTTTGAGTAGTTAGATGGAGATCCAACGCCCTAGATCATTTTTTTTTGAAGAGGGTCATTTTTTTGGAGGGGGGCTTGTATGGGTGTATCCGTTGGATGGAGATCTAACGTCCTAGATCAATCTGACTGTTTTTTAGTACAAAAACAGTCGAATGTTGTATAGCAGTACTCTTTATTTATAACCACCAGGCATACGTCCAAGCACAAAGTCTGTCGTACATGGATATACCGCACACCGATCTCTCATAAGCAGATTTTCTCGCACATAACGCGAAGGACTTCACTTAGCGTAGCCGATTCTGACGCCGCCGACGGTGACCAATTCGCCACCGCACCTCGGCACCAGCGAGACGACGATCGTCTTGTCGCCGTCCGCCCCGATATCGTCTAGTAAGTCACAGATGCCGAACCTCGCCACCGTCTTGACCGAGCCCTTCTTCTTCTTGGGCCGGATCATGTGCGGCGTGAGCGCGACGCTCCCGGCGCACACCGCCGCTGCCGTCCCGTCTCCGCTTTCTGACTCGTTCACGTACACGTCGAACTTGATGTACTTGAAATGGTTGGCGATCTCGATCCCCTCGATGATCAGCACCTCCTCCTCCTCGTCCTTCTCCTTGCGACTCCTCGAGACCTTGGGCCTCGTCACGGTCACGCGCACAGTCTTGTCCAAGGTCGCCGGGAGGGCGCCCGCGGCAGGCGCCGGCGTTCTAGCAGCTCTTTTTGCCGGTTTGGCGTTCAGCCACGGCAGGCCGATGTCCTGGTACGTGTAGCGCAGGGCGGCCGTGTCGAGGCAGTCGCGGACGCGGACGCGGACGAGGCGGGCCTCCTCATCGTAGAACAGGAAGCTCGCGTCGAGCCAGTCGAGGTCGGTGAAGTCGGTGTTACTGGGGCGGAGGCCGCGCCAGATGTGCCACATGCGGTCGACGTTGCCGTGGTGCGCGAAGAACACCGGGTCGCGCCCCGCCGAGTAGAAGTTGCCCATGTCCTCGCCGTTCGGCTGCCTCGGATCGCCGGTCCATAAGTGGACTGGGCCGTGCGGCACGTTCTCGATGGAGCCCGCTCCTGGGTTTGGCTCGTCGCCGGCGCGGTAGGGCTGCCCCAGGAATAACTGCGTCTTCTTGGCACTGGCAATCATCTGAAACAGACATATTGGTGTGTTATTTAATAATCAATAGTTACGCCCACTCGCCCAGGTTAATTGGAGTGTAGCTTCAGTGATTTGCATTAGTGTACGTTGTGCTTGTATTACTGGCCTGACGGTACATGATCTTCAGGTTTTGATCGATCTGCTGATCTTTTGGGATGCTGGGGTCGGCATCACTGTAGTCGAGGTCGACCGGGAACGGTGGCTGGTGGGCGGGGTTGCGCCTCTCGACGTACAGCGGCGACGACTTATTGGCGTAGATCGCCGGCAGCGTCATGCCGCCCGGCGCGTCCCAATTCCAGAACGGCAGCGCGAACGTGTCGTCGCCGATGAGCTTGCCGAGGATCCTCTCGTGGAAGTAGAGGTAGAACCTGCGTTCAATTCAACAAAGCAGTGCAACGTTCAGCACGCTCATACAGAAAGTGCAGGTTAATTGCTACCCACACGTGCATGCATGCAACTGTGCTCTGTACATGCACCAAATGACCAAAGCTGATCGTGTATATACCTGTGCCATGGGAAGAAGAGCCAGCAGTTGTGTATCTGGATCTCCAAGTCCGGGAACCCAACCTGATCGTACGCACCGTCGCAGTACGCGCAGTGCACTCGCCACTGCTGCGCGAAGCTGCGGGGGTCATCGGCCGGCAGCTTCTTCATGAGCCCCACGGCTTTCTCGTACTTGGCCAAGTACTCCCTGTCCACCAGGTGCGCTGCCGGCCGCACGCGCAGCGGCGAGGAGGCCGGCGGCAGCTTGAAGTCAGTGATGCCGGTGCCGGCGCGGTACGTCGGGCAACAGTTGGTGTCCGGCGCCGTCTCGGGGAGGTCGGGCGGGTTGCAGCCGCGCAGGTCCGGGGGCTGGATGGGCGCCGAGAGCGCGTCACGTTTCGTGGCGAGGCCCGCGGCCGCGGCTCCTCCGAGGCCGAGGAGCACGCCGCGGCGGTCGACACGGCCGCCGCCCGTGGCCTTGCATGAGAGATACCGTGGTTTCTTGGGGTAGTGGTGTAGGACAAGGTTGCGGCCAAGGGTTTGGAGAGGTGTAGCACTTCGTGGTACGCTGGCGCTCTCCATGGGGCTAGCTAGCTGCTCAAGGATAAGTTGCTGCGAGCTTGGTGTGATAACTGTGCCGTGGTGTTCTATGTGCTAGGTATATATAGTGCATGCACGCAGTGGTTTGAATGTTACGTGTGATGGTTAAACTGCACCACTGGTGTCACTCGTGTCGAGCTGGCAACACGTGCATGCGCGTGCAGTTCGCGAGAGAAAGTAAGGTGATGCACGGTAAGTGCCTTGAAGTCAGCGCGCGCGGCAACCCACCCGGAAACTGAAAGGGGATTGTACGACATGCAAGAGTAGGTAAGTAGCCAGAGAGTTTGCCGTGCAGTTCACTACATACACGCTGCATTTACATACTTATCGCTTCAATCAACTCTAGCTTCTTAGTTTCTAAAATTCAGCTTTTTTTTGTTTTTTTATTCTTTTGTATTGTCCTAAAAATTTAGGTGTGTTTTTCAATTTTCTAAATTTCTTATTTTTTTTCTATTTTTAACTCATAAAAGCTATAGTGCAGTTATCTAGATAAAGCCAACAGCGCCGGCTGCCAGCCGTTTGGAGTAGGGGTGGAAACGAGCCGAGCCGAGCTGGCTCGAGCCAAACTCGTTTCGGCTCGAGTGAACAGTAGGCTCGGCTCGGCTCGTTTCTGAAACAAGCTACGAGACAGGCTCGGCTCGGCTCGAAATGCGGCTCGAGCAGGCTTGCGAGTGCTCGCGAGCCAGAACAGCTCGCGGATAACAAAGCAGACAGCAAGCAGCAGAAGCAGAGAGCAGTTCACAGCAGCAGCAACAGACAACAGTAGTTCACAAATTAGTAGCAGACAACAGCAGTTCGCAAATCACAACAGCAGCAGCAAATCACAAATAATAGAAATAGAACAATAGCAGCACTGCAGTCTGCAGCAGTAGCAGTTCACACAATTCACAAATCACATCACAAGTTGACAAACAGTAGCAGTAGCGGACTAGCAGTTTAGCAGTTCAAGTTCACAAACAGCAGCAGTAGCAGACTAGCAGTTCACAAGTTCACATTTTACAGCAGGGACCAGGGAGCAGTAGCAGTTCACAAGTGCATTTTACAACAGCAATTTACAGCAGTTCGAAATGAAGCAGCAGATGACAGCAGTTGATCAGAAGGGAGCAGCAGCAGCAGTTCGAAATGCAGGGAGCAGCAGCAGCTCGAAATGCAGCAACAGCTCACAGCAGTACACAGCAGTTCACAGCAGTAGAAATATAGAATCAGCAATGAGTAAGGTAACAGAAAGAAGATAATAAGATTAGTGGAAGCATTACCACACACTAGCTACTCTCTACGACACTTTTAGGAAATGGAATGGTTTGAACACCATCCTCTTCATCTTCTTCCTGAAAAGATGCATAATATTCAAGTTAGTTATAACATAAGCTATAACAAAATACACAAATATTGCAGTACGATGAACCTACCACAACTATAGGAGGTCTCCTGTCATCATGTGCACCTCTGCTCCAGCTGGAGGCACAAACCAAATGTTGAACCATAGCCGGACGTAAAGAACTCCGATAGTCATCTAGTACTCTACCTCCAGCAGTGAAAGTTGATTATGAAGATACACTGGTAGCTGGTACAGTCAAGAAATTCTTAGCCATGTTCGATACAACTGGAAATCTATGTGCATTCAAATTCCACCACGCGAGCAATTTAAAGTCCTTGTTATCTAAACTCCCGTTTATTTCATCTAAGTAGATGAGTAACTCTAACTTTGAAGGCTCGGTAGAAGTGGAACGCAAGAATGACTGAAACTGGGATGAGACTAATGATAATGAGTTGCTTGTACCTATAGCTGAAGAGGAGGTTGCTTCACCTCTGTTGCCCATTCTATTGTGTCGATGACCCATCTTAAACTGTGAATACAAATCTTCCAATTCAACCTTGACATCATCAAGTCTTTTGCAGCTTTTGAGAGCTCATACATTTGGTTGAAGCACCAATTAATGAACCTCATCTTAAACCTGGGATCAAAAATAGTAGCAAGGACCATGACATTGTTATTTTCTTCTCAATACTTGTCAAACTTATCCAACATTGCAGCAACCATTTTCTTTAAATACTCTTCTCCAGAAGCAATTGCGGCTCTTAATGCAATCTTGACATTAAATATATGAGGATAAAAAATATTTGCCGTTGGATAAGTTGATCCAGAAAATGCACTAGTCTCATCAAAACATTAAACCAATTATGCTCAACCATCCTAAAGGGATACTCATGGACAATTATCATCTTAGCAATAATTCGACGAGTTTCATCTTGATCATATTCCGTAGGAGTAGAAACAAAAGGTAAACCAGTCTCACCTCCTATGGCAGGACCGAAGTTGAGTTTCGCTTAAGCTTTCATCTTAGCCACCTTGTTCATATATGGCGTGCACTTCGGTATATGCCTCATAAGATGTGAAGTTGCACCCCCTTGTTTGTAAGACATGAGTTTGTAGCAGAACATACACTTTGCCTTTGTAACAACCTCTCCTCTCTTTGTCTTCGATGGAGCATTCACCACCTTAAAGATCTTCTAACAATCTGATATCTGTTTCTGTCTACCAGTTGCCTTTGGAAATCCTTTCCTCCTTTTTGCCCCCTCTTCTGTAGTCAATGCCACAACGGCTTCTTCAGCACCATTTGAACTTGAAGAGTCCACATCCACATCATCCATGTCCTCATCAGATGGTCCACCACAATGAACATCACCACCCAAAGCCTCCCAATCCGCATCCTCGCTCGATGACTGCAATAAAACGTTGTACAATTGAAAAACACAATTGAATAACAATAACATATACAACATATGTATGGAATATATACCCTCTGATTTGCACAGAGAATCAAGGAGGGCGGCAAAGATCATTCAATTCTTAATTCAATAAAGACTGTTGTAGGCGGACCAACAACATACTATCTTCAGTATTGTATTTCTTTACAGAGCTAATGTATGGAAAATTTCATCTTTTTGTCTTTCTGTACAAATATTTTCCTATATAATGCAGACCATTGCACAACTCAACATAACAAGAATGAAAGTCCCAGAGAAGCTTGTGTTTGAAGGCTGTTCTCCCATTTCATTCTTCCAGCCATAGGAATCATCATAGGCAGTGTTCATGTCCCCTTCGAAGATATACCTATGTCTAGATGTTTGTTTAGCTTTGATTTCTTGCATTCTACCTCCATCAGTTTCAGACAAGGGAAAAAATTTAGATAAATTTCAAGCATGTCATACTCTTGCTCTAAACTAACTTTTTTTCTTCATTTTAGATTAAACATTAGAATTCCAACCTTTAAGATTTTTTCCTAAGCAACCTGATCTTAAATTGCCATCTTTCTATTGCTCTATCACAAGACATAGAAGCCATTTTATTGATATTTTACAAGAACTAACATCATACTTTTACATACTTCATGCAGCAAAATAGGAGCAAACTTTTAGATACTTTCATACTGCATTTCATTTCATTCCAGTAAATAAATCTGTGATTGATACCTAGGGCTGGACAATAAATCTGTGACTGACACAAAGTTACAACCGGCTACAATTGAACTAAGATCGAAAACTGAAGCTTTCATTAAACCCCTGCATTCATAAAAACCATGAAGCTTTCATCATGTACAGTTACAACACTCACCGAGGCTGCTGGTTCGGCGAGGTCAAGAGGCGGCTGGGAGCTGACGTGTCCACCGCTTGCAGTTGCACGCTCGCCCGGTACTGCCGAGGGGGAGGCCCCGACGTCGGCTGCCTTCTTCCCTCGAGCACGAGACTCCATGCTCTGTTCATGGCCCATGCGTGTCGGTTGGAGGAGGCCGCGGCGAATGAAAGGACGCCGCCCGCGCGTGTGGGGAAGGAAGGGGATGAGGGAGGATCTACGTCGGGGAGGATGGGGCTTGGGGAAGGACGGCAGCCGAGCGCGTGGGGAAGGACGGAGATCGGGGAAGGACGGTGGGTCGGCGGCCGAGCGCATGGGGAAGGACGGCGATCAGGGAAGGACGGCGGCCGCGCGCGTGGGGAAGGAAGGGAATCAGGGAAGGACGACGATCGCCGATCGGGGACAGACGGCGGCCACGCGACTGGGAGTGTTAGGGTTAGGGTTGGCCTAGTGACTCGCATCGCATCGATCGATCGCAGTCGGACTACATCATCGATGATCGATCGGAGTCGACTGGGCTGGTCTTCGTGGGCCAGCTCACATGAGCCAACGAGCAGCTTGCGAGCGGCTCAAGCTTGACTCGTTTTTTTCACGAGCTACACACCGGGCTCGGCTCGGCTTGAAACTTCCTGAGTCCGAGCCAAGCCGGCTCGCAAGCCTCAAGCCAATTGTCCACCCCTAGTTTGGAGCAAGCATGCTTAAAAACCTACGATGCATGCCAGTGATGGGCTCCGATGCTGGCAAGTGCAAGTGCAACCACACGTGTATGGTCTTTTAGGAGAAATTTTACTATACCACGATTGCACAGATGAGTTTGTGCAACGGGCAAATCAGAGGCCGACATATGTTATTTTTACTGTAGCAAGCACTATTTAATACTGTAGTAAACACTGTTGAGTATTGTAGCATTTTTTTAGTTTCCGCTGCAGTTTCATTAGTTTCCGCCGCGGTTTCATTGTTGCTACAGTGTACGCTTCAGTATTAAATAGTGTTTGCTACTGTAAAAATTGACACTTGTCAGTTTTTGATTTGTCCGTTTCATAAATTTATCTGTGCAACCGTGTATAAGTAAAATTTCTCGGTAGAGGCAGCATCGATCTCGCCATCGCCTACCGAACTAGGTACGTTGCGCACACAATTAGTCAAAGCACTGTGCTATGACAGTTGTAGCATTTCTGAAAAATTCAATGAACACAGCTGGAATTTTTGAAGTAAATCACGTACTGACGATAGTTTCGATCCCGACCCTCGTGGTTACCTCCCGATTGTACGTTATCGTTAGTAGCAGCTGTTTGCATCCTACACGTAAGAGCCAAGATGGAGATATGAAACGTAACGATTTTTGCAACGATAAAGCAAAAGGGTTCCATAAGGAGGCGCGCGCCTCACACATGCATGGCTGCATGACAAGGCCGTCTCTCCTCAGCTGCTGGTGATCTGCTCAGTTCACTTCTTCCCGTGGACGGCTAGCACGCCAACCGTACGTGAAGTGTTTCAGCTCAAGCTTCCTTCGTCTACATTTGGATTCGGACAAAAAGGCAGTTAGCGTGGCGGCTCCGTGTTTACTTCTAAAGCTAGTGGTTTGACCGGTTTTAGGCTGACATGTGACTGATCATTGCATGACAGTTTGATCTACGAGTAGTAGTACTGATTGTTTATTAGCGGTAGCTATTTTGCAAATAATATCTTTTGGAGGTTTTGTGCTGACAACTGGTGCGGTAGTACTGGCACTGGGAATACGATATGACTGAACTGTAGCAGTCTGACCGGTCATTGTATGTCGGTCCGATTAGTGAGTGTCTGGACGGTCTGACCAGCATAGGTGCCATGGTCAGATCTTTCTCTGTGCCAAGTTGAGTTGGTTTTAGATCGTTTTGGTTGTGTGTCATGGTGTGTCCATACAAATATTAATCATGAGTTTTTCATGCAAACATGAGTCATGACGTAGGTCTATGCATATTTTTGCTAATTGAGAGTCAAATGCATGCCGTTTGTGCTCAGATCGATTGCTTTGTCTTTGATGTGTATATACTTGATGGTTGTTGTGGCCAGCGGTAAGACCGAGGTTTGGTGGTCGTGGCGTGTCATGTAAGTCCGAGTGGAGCATCATCTTAGTCGAGAAGCACAATAGAAAGATAAGGATCGTGAGGAGATAATGTATGTATGTGGTGTGCTAATTGAATTTTTGTGTTTCAAGGGATAATGGTTCTCAGAGTAGACATATGATCTTAGCGGCAAGTAATTAGGCATCACAGGCTATGATGTGTGGCATGCCATAGGACTCAGGTGTTTCAAGTGGTGACAGAATTGGCGCAGGTATACGATCTTGGCAACGAGGCGTTGGGCATCGTATCTTTGTGAAGACCGGTGGGTGATAATTATGGAAATTGTCTGATATCAGGTGAAGTGGTGGTTTGCAAAATTGTAGCATTGGTCCAAGTGATTTAGGTCACATCTTTGAGGATGGAGTGTCTTATCGGACTTGTGAAACCTTGTGTAAGGCGCACTTTGAAAAGCATGTAAGTGCGTGAAATATAAAATTCGTTTATGTATGGGTTATCAGATTTTTCCATGTGTAAGTGGTGTCATCTATTAAGTGTTGCTAGTGTTAGGATTTAGTATGAGGTGGAAGCCTTTACTATATATGTTCTTGTGTGTTAAGAGAGAGATAGTACATGAGAGAGATTAGGGTTGGGGTTTCTAAGTGTTAAAGCCTTTTATGTGTGTATTCTAGGTTTAAAACTCTGCCATCCTGAGGGAGTGCATGTAAAATATTCCTCTCAAAGTGAAATGATGATCCAAAGTTTACCTAAGTGAGTTATTCCGCGGATCTTTCCTTGTGCTTTTGATTTATTTAGCTTTTTTATTTGAATTTTTCTCTTCTTGATCTTTTATAATGTCGAGGATATATAAGAGGTAGAGATGTCCCTTGGAGACCAGATCTCATCCATCTAGACACTTTCTAAGGGAAGTTCTTGCATTTGTTCGGTTTTTCTCAAGAGATAGATGATTTTGAAATTTTGCTTTTGTAAGTGATTTGGATTGAATTCGTATTGTGATCTAACTTGCTATGACATATGAGAACTCATCCAATGCCATCTAGATTATAAAGGATTCACAAGCAAGAACATATCATTGTTTCACTCTTTTGCACGATTTTGACGTAACTCTTCTTGTTTTGGATAAATGTAAGGATTTTAACATTGATATTCATGATCCATAATTGAAATAAGTTCCTTACATCTTAGAAAGTGTTTGCGCCAAGTTTTACTATATTTGGATCAGTGGTTTGGGATTTGGTCCTTTTCTTAGATCATGTGCAGTGCTGATTGTATTGTTCCTTGGTGAACAGCTAGACCATGAGGAGTCAATGGGTTTGACTGGAGTGCTGTTAGACCAGTGCCTTAGTGGTCCAACCGATAGCCGGTTAGATCGGGTTGTGGTCGACAATCTGACCAAGTTGAGACAGATTGTCTCGGTGGCTCTTAGCTTTGAGTGCTTGAGAGTTTGTATTTCTGTTACATGTTGTTGTTGATATGAGAAGGAAAATTTTGAAAGGGTCATTCACCCCTCTCCTTTGACTCACCATACCCGATTCTAGAGCAGTGCTAGCTACTCTGTTGTGTCTCCCTTACAAAGACATTTAATTTGTGGCTTCTGTCCATCCTGTTGAATTCACGGCCGCCTGGCCATCTAAACAGCTTGCCACTTACCATCCAGATCACATCCTGCTCACTTAGGCTTTTTTGTGGCTTATGATTTTTTTCACTATCAGACGGGAGTGCACGTCGCGTGGAGAGGCGACGGAAGGTCACCCGCGGGGGGGGGGGGGGGGGGGGGGTTTCAGGGCTGGACAGGTGGCGCGAAGCAGGAGCGTGCCAGGGGGATTCACGCATAGGGGAACCATTGCCGGGAATATAGCGCCGTGGGGGCAGATTGGCCACAGTGTCTTCAGTTTGCAATAGGCAACGAGCTGAATTTGCAACTTGAAAATTGCTTACAATAGCCAACGAGGGCTCTCTCTGTACAACAGTGTCGGCTGAGCATGACTGCCGATGGATTGGATTGGGTTGGGCCGAACTGTTGTTGGGATACACCACTGACACTGATTGGATGAAGCGGATCCACGGGCCTGAGCAGTAAACGGTTTGGTTTTAGGCCTTCAGGTAACCATGTGTGGTCTAAAAGAAATCTAGTGCTACAGAATATAGATCCACTAAGGCCCAATATGGCCTCCCCCCCCCCCCCCCCCCCCCAATTTTCCGTTATTATTTTTAAGGCTATAGATTATATAAGGCTTGTATATACTCTCCCGATCACAAAAAGAGTGAGATACATGCAGTCAAACTAAATAAGCTTTGATCATCGATCTTTATAAAATATTTAGATTAGACAAATTAACATAATATACATAGATGTATATTCAAAATACTTTCATAGTATTATAATTTTATTAGGTTTTATAAAATATATTATAATAGAAATTAGTAGTCAAATTTCTATTTTAGGGATTGTGTCAATGCCCAAAAAAGTTATTCTTTTGAAACCGGAAGGAGTAGATGACATAGCCTCGTCGTAGGTATGGTATCTTTAGGGCTATCTACACAAAAAGAAGATTTTTTTCTTAGATAGAACTCAATCCATTTGACAAACATCGAATGGCGACATTAATTGCTCTTAATGCAAAATTCAACTTTTCACAAAATTTGACTTACATTTAGTAAAAAAACACAGGGAAGCAATTATTATATTATTAAAATAATAAAAAATAAACCATCACTTTCACACTCAAAGATGAAAAATTACTACGTTAATCAGAGGAGAAAGATAAAGTCTACACCATCGATTATAGTGGGTCTAAATTATAATGGTGCGTATATATGATATAGATATGAGAGTGGTTACAATTGTGTAAGGAATACAACCGTATTTCCTACGTAAGCACAATAATTATTATTCTCTAAAATATAAGCATTAGAGTTGTGTAATTTAACCCTATATTTAGACATAAAACATATGTATTATAATATCTAGCTTACAAAATAGCAAAAACCTTTTCTTAAAAAAATTGCCTTGTAGGTATGGAGTGGGTTTTTTTGGCTACGGCTAATGACTTTTAGCCTTATAGCGAACGCTTCTGCGAATGAACCAAAATACCGATAAGCTGCTTCAAAAACTGTCCCCGACGAGTTTGATAAACCTCTTTAAAAATGCTATCTCGATAAGTTGTTTTGAAAAGACGGCGAAAACCATTATGTTTGTTAATTTAAGGAAAGTTATAAGTTGAAAAGAAGGAATCCATGATATGTACGATTTTTCTGACTTTATATTTCTTTGAACATTATTAATTTGAATTGCAATATTTTTTAGAGGACCACAAGAGCACGCCTGCACGAGGGTTTGTTTCCTTGGGACAAAATTACCCCTGTTTTTTTCAATCAAGTTTCTTATCCATTACATTTCGTGCGCGTCTAGGCGTCTAGCCTACTTAACCAACCACAATCCCCAGTCCTTCCCTTACCCACCCGTCTCCCCACTGCTTCCTTGGGAGGAGAAACCCTCATCCAATCCAGCCAAATCCTGTGTATTCACGTAAGTTTCTGCACTAGTTTTCGATCAATTCAGCCTAAGTTTTCGTCGATTAGGGAGTCTTCCTAACCAATTTGGTGGTTTTTTGGTGCTTATTGGTGACTTCCAGGACCAGGAGCAGTCACCCGGTTTTGTCGCATCCACCCAATCCGGTCCAACTCGTAAGGATCTGCTCTGCTTCCTAGTGGTTTTTGCTCGATTAGTTCGATTGGTGTGTATTTTGTGGTCAATTTTGTTGTTAATTTGGTGTGTGCAGGCAGGAAGGGAGCGTGATGGTCAGGAGCTCGTTCAAGCTGGAGCACCCGCTCGGTTTGTCTAACGTTCCCATGCTCCCCTTATGTTGTGTTTTTGTAGGGATGTTGCGATGAGTGCTGTAATCTCGGGGTTTCGAAGATTGACAATGTACAAGTTTTAGGAATAGTTGCGTAGATTTCTAGGAATTCAGGAAAGGATCAATTACCTGCATAATTGTATGCTATGTTAATATGTTTAGAATACATTAGATGTCTTTGATATGCTGTTGTTTTTGGAGGAAGGTGATGTCTTAACAAAAGAACTGTAGAGGAGCTAGCAACCTCTTTGAGTTGTGCAAATCTTGTGCTAATTTGGAAGGAGCTTGTGATTATCAGAAGGTTGTGCGGCTGGTTTGGATTGATGGTAGTAAACATGCCCGTGATTAATTGGAATAAGTACCCTGCGTGGTGATCATATCAGCATGCATCTTCTAATTTAATCTTGCGGGTTGATGGACTGGTTAATGTGAAAAGGTTGTGTCTTCTGACGGATCGATTATAGGGAGATTCAATATGCTTGACTTGATTTCTTCATAGGTGCGTTTTGTGTCCAGTAGTTGTAGATAATAAAAGTCAGCCGGTCAACCCAGAGCTGTGAGCTGATTATTTGGTTTGTTTGTTTTTTTTTTTGATAATTTTATATAATGATTCCTTTTCTGGTGGGTCACATAAAGAATAGGAATTTGAATTCAATCACCCAACACTTGTTGACTTGAGATAAAGCTTACTTGCTGAATCTGCGGTGAAACGTCTCTGATGGTTTACAATACCCTCCTGTTCCTGATGATTCAGTAGAAAGTTAGACTTTCAGCATGCTTTTTACACCGACTTGATTCTTTCTATATAAACTTTCACCTTTGTAGTTGAACTGCACACACATAGCTTAGTTATTTATTGACATGTGTGTCCAACTTGAACTGGATGATAACATTATACTCTTTTGAGAAACAGACAGCATAGTTTTAGAAGTTTTACGATTACCATTTCATGTGATGATCACAGTAGTTAAAAGTTCACTCTGCGCAATTACAGCCTGTCTCTGACTACCTCTTTTCTCCATCTGCTACATCCTTGATCTGTTAACTTTTTCTAAAGATGCCTCAGCCTTTTGGTCAGTTTAGAATAACTGAATTCTTATCCGTTTGTGTCGTGTGTTACAGAGAGGAGGCAGACTGAGGCTAACCGTATCAGAGAAAAGTACCCTGACAGAATTCCTGTAAGCTTCTCCTCCTTATTGTTCAGTATAGACTGTTTGCTTCATCATGATTTCTTTGCTCCAATTTTTAAGACAATCTATGTAATGTAGGTGATTGTTGAGAAGGCTGAGAGGAGTGATATTCCTGACGTTGACAAGAAAAAGTAAGTTCTCCATTTTACGAAACCATAACCACTACATTTCATCCCCCCCCCCCCCCCCCCCCCCCGCCCCCCAAAAAAAACCTGCTATAGAAAGAAATGTCTCCATCTTCAGTTGTTTACAAGAAGTTAACACTAGCAGGGGACTTCATGGGTTCCCGATGATAACAAATGGTAGTTGATGTCATTCATCTCTTTATCTTGGACTATTTCAATGCAATAGTATTGCCTGTGGGTCTTTTGTGGTTTGTGGACATCTTTTATTCCAATTGTTTCAAGGACTACGTCGTGATTAATGGTGTAACTGGAAATTGGTTTGCTGCTAGTACAGCATTGAGAGAGTACTTGTATCACATTAAATCCTTGGGCTCTTATTTATTTAAACAAACATGTATTTACTGTTAAGTTTCACATCTACTCTTTGAGTATATGGTCCAAAAGCATTTGGGGATTTCAGTTTAGGTTTGCAATGAAGGACTGAAAGCTAGTCAATATGACATTCTGGATCAAAACTCTTGGTGCATTAAAACATTAAAGCATTATTATACCATGCCAGCCATAATACTATGATAGACCTTAAGCTGTCTGATTTTCTGATACCCATCACCATACAGGTACCTCGTCCCTGCTGACCTTACAGTGGGACAATTTGTGTATGTTGTTCGGAAGCGGATCAAGCTCAGTGCTGAGAAGGCAATCTTCATCTTTGTGAAGAACACCCTTCCACCAACAGGTCTGAAAATGAATACAGTAACAACAATCTTGTGACTGATTTCCACCCTTAAAGCACTCATAACTTTGGTTTATTATTTTTCCACGTGGTGCATGTTTTCACCTAAATTACCTTTGCTTCGTTGGTTTTGCAGCCGCTCTGATGTCTGCAATTTACGAGGAGAACAAGGATGAAGACGGATTCCTCTACATGACTTACAGCGGTGAGAACACCTTTGGGCTGCCCTAGGCCGTGGTGCCATGGCGATTGCTTAAAATGCCTCCTGTAAATAAGACTTGCCAAGCAACTGTGTATAATAAGACTTGCCAAGCAACCGTGTATATTCTGGTTTACCTCATCGCAAATCTTTACATTCTATTACCAAAAACCCACCAAATGTTCAAAGCATACATTGCTTGTATCAAGCAATTGACCCTGAAATCTGTCCCTGTTGCTACAGAAGTATTCTCACTCATGTACATGCCGTTGTGGTTACTGGTAACTGCCGTTGCTGTGTCAGTCCAGATCTCAGTGTCATTCTGGTTGCTGTTGCCGCGTTATTGCCTGGTTCCACCGACCGGAGCAGCTGATGGAAAAGGTCACCGGCCGACACAAGGGCCTTACGGCATGTACAGCGGTATAGACAGCTGTTGTCTATATCATCATTCCATATCATTTGTAGATAACACTAAAGACATTTCTATAACAGGTTGTTTGTAAGTTGTCTATATTGAGTTGTCTGTAAAATATAGACAACATTGATATAATGACACGTAAGCTGTCTATAGCAGGTTATTTTCTGGTGTTTCGACTGTTTATAGAATTATAGTAGATCTCTTTCTCTTTCCTCTTTTTCTTTCATCTATCTCAGCAAAATTCCTATATGATAGAATGTACAATAGGAATTTTCCTGAGATGGATGAAAGAAAAAGAGGAGAGAGGAGGTCGACTATAATTCTATATACGGTCGAAACATGAGAAAATAGCTTGCTATAGGCAGTTTACGTGTTATTGTATCAATGTTGTCTAATTTTACAGATAACCTAATATAGATAATTTAAAGACAACCTATTATAGAACATGTTTTTAGTGTTGTTTATAAATGATATAGAATGATATTATAAACAATAGTTATCTATACCACTGTACATATCCAAATGCCCTTGCGTCGCCGGTGCCTTAAACACTGTACATATCCAAATGCCCTTGCGTCGCCGGTGCCTTAAACACTGTGCATACCCAAATGCCCTTACGTCGCCGGTGCCTTAAATTTACTGCGTTTAGCTTCTGTTGCTGATCGCAGAGCCTGGATGGTGGTGGTGGTTCATCCTGCATGGCAGGGCGAGGGGGTGTCAGGATGAAGGCTGCTGCTGTGCGCAGGGAAATCCCGCCATTGTTTCTCCTGCGGGGCGTAGGGACCAATCTATTGCAGCATTTATTTTTGGTTGTTCTTATGGCCTGGATGGATTCTGGAATGTGTATTGGCTGTGCGTTTCGTTGGCTAAGGACTCGGAGAAACCCTGCCCCTGACGCCCTTGGGTCAAAGAGAGCAAGAAAGAGTGAGGTAGAAGGGGGTTCAAGGTAAGTTGTTTCTGATTTAAGTTCAGGGGATACATGAGTTGAGTGGAAGTTGAAATTGTGCTTCTTTGGGTCAAAGTTTTGGGCGACGTAGAAGAGGTTCCAAGTCCGTTTGGAGAAGTTCTGTGAGTTGTGTGAAGGAGTTATTGGCTGTGCGCCTGTGCCAGAGGAAACCATGCATGCGAAGCAAAGCAAAATAAAACCATGAATCCAAAAGACAAAAAAAAAAAAAAAGCGTGTCCAAAATTAATCAAAAGCGTGTGTGCTTCTCCAAAAAATCATAGATCCTAGCAGGACGATAAAAGACATTTGTCGCACACTCGCACATCGATCGTTCATGACTCTAGGTATTGGACCTGCTACATGAGAGTAGAACGGTGGCCCGATCAATCCATACACAGATACACTTCATCGGTTTCGAAGGGAAAAGTTCATTGCACATACCATTCACCCATCACACATGACACATCGCGAGCCGGTGAAGATCCATGAGATGACCCACTCTAGCTAGCGAGCACGGCAAAGGGATTGACTCGTGAACGGCGAAGGGATTGACTCGTGAACGGCCAAGGATACGCTATCTTAAACGTCTTTCTGTTCCCTTTCTGGCTTTCTGTCTCTTGGATTAGGACACGGGCACACGGTGGTTGCTACTATCTGTTATTTCCTTTACAGATTAGGAGCATGTATATAGAGCAATCCTGGAGCTCAGATCGGTCGAGAATCGGGATCAGCGCATATATAGTATCACCATTAGAGCAACTCCAGCAGGGCTCTCAAACAAGCCCCTAAACCAAAATTTGAGGACTGAGGATAAAAACCCATGTCCAGCAGGACTCCTACTCAGGCCCTCAAAAGTAGGAGGCCCTCAAATTCACCCATCAAGCCCTCATTCCTGGGGACCCTGGAGGAGGCCCCTACTTTTGAGGGCCTGAGTAGGGGCCCTGCTGAACCTGTGTTTTTGTCCTCAGCCCTCAAATTTTGGTTTAGGATGATGAATGGGTCCCACATGGCAGTGTCTATTAGGATGAATTTGAGGGCCCTGATTTGAGAGCTGTTGCTGGAGTAGATGCAAAAAAATCAAGCTCTCAAATGTTAGGAGAGCCCTCAAATCAAAAATAGGAGACTTGATTTGAGGGCTCCTGCTGGAGATGCTCTTACAGCCTAGCTTGCAGCAAATCTATTGCTGTTCTTTTCAATTTATGGTTTATGAATTTTTCTAAATAAACAAACGAGACGGTTTTTTATCTCTGTTTTGAGGCAATTTATCGTGATATTTTTGAAGTGGCTTATCAGTTTATCGGTATTCAGTTTGTTCGTATAAATACTCACAATAAAACTAAAAATCATAAACCGCAACCATAAACCACCGACTGCAATAAAAAAGAAGGCAACGCACTCTATATATACACGCGTTTGGCATCATAAAAAGTTGCAAAACGTAGGTTCCACATT
Source organism: Dendrocalamus latiflorus (assembly GCA_017311315.1). Taxonomy (NCBI): domain Eukaryota; kingdom Viridiplantae; phylum Streptophyta; class Magnoliopsida; order Poales; family Poaceae; genus Dendrocalamus; species Dendrocalamus latiflorus. The sequence continues at coordinate 35,206,840 of CM029656.1, read as the reverse complement.
AGACAAGCCAGGCCATGATCTGCGTGCAACACATGCACATCGATCATTCATTACTAGTACAGTTCTACACGATGCACGGCCACGTACGTATACTCCCCCACTACGTCCGCTGCATTATTGAATGCCGGCCCTGCGTACATAGAGGGCTTGGTATGTCACTTTTTTATAAATTCAGCCTCCTCTTTAGACTTACCGAGTTATAGTAGCTTGGTAGGTCGTCTATCAAGTCCCAGTGCGGCAGGTCGCCCGATCAGCAACTATGATGTTTAATTAGTGATAATCATAATTAATTAGCACTAGTCATGATCTTAATTAAGCACTAATTATGTGCATGGATTGCTGCCGCACTTGGTGTGCTCTATAGGCCCATAGAGAAATTATATTTGTAAAAATAGGTGTTTAAAATCAAATTTGAAAAAAATGTAAACAGTTTCTGAATAGAGATCAGCTTCCTGTATCATTGCTTCATTCCCATGCTAGGTATACTTCAAACGAAAACTGAAGGCCGTTATCCTTGTACTCTATTATGCCTGGCGAGCTGGATTAGTCCCATGCAAATGAGACAAGCGCCGCATTTCAATTCGAGGGACACAAAAGTTCGTTAACGTTTTGATAAGATAAATTATTTATGTATTTTCATTGATTTTGGATATATAGTTTAAAGGGTTTTTATGTTCCGATAAATATTCGTGACCGTATTCGTTTCGATTCGTATTCGCTCCGTATCTATATTCGATATTATTCGTATTTATATTCGTATCCGAGGTATTCGTATTCATATCCGCATCCAAAAATTATATAAAAACAAATATAATAAAAATATTATTCGTTCATATTTAATCCGTTTGTATCCCTACCGCCACCCATCACCCGGTGCTCTTTTTCGTCAAGGCATAGTTTACGCGTCCCCTTCAATCGTGCCGTACAGATTATACTCCTGTATATATATGTGCACTCGATCGAACCGCATGCATCCGCCGGCCAACTGTGACGCCACAGCAACGGTGCACACACACGACGCTCGCTCGTTTCGAAGGCCATTCATCGATCACACATCATAAGGAGAGAGAGAAGATTAGGAGAGAGAGAGAGAGACAGAGGAGGCAAACATCCCATGCCATGGCTGCAGGCTGTGTGGGATTTTAAGTTACTGCAGTGCATTCAAGTCAGCCTCCCCCACATTCACTGTGTTCTTTCTCTCTCTCCCCCCTCCTGCCAAGGAGTTGCATTGGAACTTGGAATCGACCAAATCGTCGTTAATTTCTTGCGCTCCATATCTCTCGCTCGAGGCATCTCGTAGTGTGTGTGTGACCTTCCCTCTCCCCTTCTTCAATGTGGCCCGTAAATACCCCAACCCCCTCTTTGTTTGGTTGTTGGCTCATTCATTGCTGTGCTATGCTTCGATCGCATTGCACATTTGTACTCATGTATGTTACGTAGCATTGCGCTTTGCTCCTTCGTCTTCTTCCTCTTCTCTCTTCTGCATTGCCTCCAAGAAGGCTTATTAAAGAAGCCTACGGCGCCTTTTCCCGTCCTGCTCTCTCTATCCTTTCATTTCTTCCGCATGAACAAAAGTTTGCTTTGATCGTGGCTTCTCTTCTGTCCTCAGGCGTATTTGTTCTTCAATTCTTGTTTATGTGTTGCTATTGTTGTATCTTTTCTTCCTTGCATGTTGTTTTGGTGTGTGAATGCTGTATGGTAAGATCGACGAGATTATTGTTCTTTGAGATGCGGATGAGATATTGGTGCGGTTCAATCAGAAAGCTTGTGCTTCGAAGGCAAGGGGCTCTACTCTTTGATTGAGCCGTGCCAATATCACATTGCTTTGGCATTGTTTAAAAGTGCTATGACTTTTAGTATGTGACTTTGGCTTTTGACTGATTACAAAAGATTAGGCAAGGAACAACGTTGAGAAGCCACTTCGTTCAAAGCAACTCATATAGTGACTCCTCTTACAGAAATAAAGCTCGCGTTGAAAAGCCATCCCGTTCAAAGTAGCTTATGTAGTAAATAGAAATATTCTTAAGAAGTGACTCCGTTTAAAAGCCAGTTTCTAAAAGTCAAAAACTAGAAGTTGTTTGAAACAGGCTCCTGCAGCGTAAGGATGTTTCTCATCCCACTAGCCGTGTAGATCTTCTTTCCATGTCAACTGGATTGCATGCATAGTGTCAGCTCAACACTATGCTAGAGTTTTGAATCACAAGACATTGATTTTTGTTACATGTTTCTAGTATTGTTACTTAGAGTAATTTTTGCTACTATAGATCGAACCTTAGTGGGGGAAAGACCCTACTATTTAGTATTGATCGAATTTGCAATATGAAAGATTTCAAGCATGTAATGCTATGCTAGAGTTTGCTGGATCACAAGGTACTGATTTTTCTTCCATGTTTCCGGTACTGTTAAAGAGTAATTGTTGCGCTCGTACTATATATTGGTCGATCCTTCTTGGAAAAAAGATTATATATAGTGATCGGCTTTGTGGCATGAAATATTTCAAGTTCGGCTATGATGTTAATTTGTCCATTCTTGTGGGATAAGATAAGCCTGTTTTTGATTTCATGCTGGCAAGCTGAAACCTCCCATATGAAAGTTGTCTGTTCTGAATGAGTCATACGGACTACGATCGATCTAGTGATTGATGGGCTATGAAATCGATTCCAGATACTAGCATGATTCTTTGCAAAGCTGAGTAACTTCTGAAGTTCTTAGTAGCATACTAGCATGATTCCTAAAGCTCTCTCTAGCATACTAGCATGATTCATAAAGCTCTCTCTATTACTAATTATTATTAAGCTTTATGGTTCATGATGATGTTGTAGCCTTTGCAATGTCGGGCTGAAAAGGAATGTAGTGTATCTTATTAGATTCTTGAGCTAAAGCTATGGAAATTCACAATAGGAATGTCAGGGCTCAGTAGTCACAGTACATGCTACGAATGTGCAAGCTAACCCTCTGTCTAAGTGCATCCTGATAATATTTTGTAGGATCGTTGAAGACCTAGTCACATAGTCTAACATATTTATTTGGCTACTTTTATGCAAATTGTAACATAAGTTTTTGCTGCCTTTTGCCTTGTTTGTTTGGTACCAATATGCAGTAAACTGGTCAAGTTTCGCTCACTATAGCAAATGGCTCACGAGGAACAGCACAAATTAAAGGCAATGCTCGAAGAGTACTTAAGATCGATTAAAAGAAGCAAAAGATAGTAGAGGCAAAAGGATGCGCGTGCCCATTGTTCTGCGCTAATAGTATTTGCAGTGTCTGAAACCTTGAAAAGCTGATCATAAGACCGACCGATCCACATCTCAAGTCTTACCTACGATAAAGATCTTTATCTTGGAAGGGGGATTGCAGAAAGAGCGTCTCAAAAGGACAATTGGAGCAAGCTTTCATGTCTCTCCTTTTCCTGACCTTCATTTGTGAAAAGTACTATGGTTTCTCAGTGTAATAATGGACAATGCAAATAATACTAGTACTATGGATGAATGAGATTGTAGGATCTTATAGTATAATCAGAGAGGATAAATGATTGTCTTTGCCTTTTGGAACCTGAAACCAAAACTAAAAGCAGAAGAAAAATAATCTAAATTACCGCATATAGATTACAACCGCAAGACGTTGGTTCACTCACCCATGCTCGACAAACGCTATGATTGTCCGACCACTCCCTTCAATTGCTCGCTACGACCGTCGACGCACGTAGTTGTAATCTCCCTCCGTTCGAAAACTTCAGCCACTCGAACGAGTACATGCCGGAGACAGAAGATAAACGATGCTTCGAAAACATGTCGCCGATGCTAGCAAACTTTTCTTAGAATATATCTGATCCATTATTTCTGTATCATGGATGTAGTTACAAAGTGTCATCACGGCACCCCTAAAAGATTTCTCGACGAAAGCCCTCTAAAAACTCACACAAGCTTTCTTCTCGAAAACCCTACCAAAAACCACAGAAAACCATACGTTAGCCCTTAGTCTCTCTCTGCTTTTATATGCTAACGTCCAAGCCGTGTTCGCCTCAAACACCAACACACAACTCTATATCTTTTTCAAATCAAGGGATCTGAAACTCTTCCTAACACGGGTTTTACCATATCTCTAAACCTTCCTGTTACAGATTCCTTCCACAACGTCTCCAATCTCATCACGTGACGAAGCCTCCAGGACCGCATCTCCTGTAGTTTCTCCACGCATCATTACGTGCTCTAGCGTGAGCCTGGTCACCTCGCATGATATTTTGACTACCTGGACCTCAGATTACCCCCTCATACTCCCGATTCTCCTCGTCACTGACTATAACTGTCTCCATGCCTCCACGCATCATCCACATTTGATCTCCATGTGCTCCAGCATAAGCCCGACCACCTCGCGTGATATCCCGACTGCTTGGACCTCAGACTTCTTCCACTTAGATCTGGTCCTCTTCGTCACCAACCATGATCATCTCCACGCTCACCTGCATATGCAAAGACAAAAAAACTTTCTCTCGGTATAGGTTCTCTACAACTTGACCGACATCAGCACACACACTCACACCACCCTTGCCCATCCATAGATAAAAATAAAACCATCCATGACCAACAACTAGGTCGTCCACAACCACAAACTCCATCGCTTATCGTAAAGCAGCTCCAGATGACTTAATACGACTACTAGCTCAACAAGTACTAAAAAACCACAAGTACTCAGGAAATACCATTGCGCCGCCTCAAAATACTCAGGAATAACGAGCATCGCTATTAACCAGAACCATCGAGTTCTGACTATTGAGTACAGATCACATACCACAAGTCTCCGATAACCGATCGCAACACCTACGACAACCGAACACCGACCATCGAGTACCGAGTCCTTTTGACACCGAGTAACACGACCACCTGACCACCAAGCACCAGCCAGTCATCTCATTGGTCTAACATGAGTCCTCGAAGTACTCGAAAATCACAAGAAGTGAAGCACTCAAACTGACAATGAAGTCTACGAGTACCGACCGCGAAGCCTACGGCAACCGATCACAAAGCCTTCGACTACCGAAGATAACGACAGTAGACTGCAAAGTCTATGGCTATAACAACAGTCCGCAAAGTCTATGACCATTGACTGCAAAGCCTTTGACTATCGACTAGTAAAATCTATGACAATGAAAAATTATTGTAGCTACAACCATAAAAAATATTGTAGCTACGATTACATTAAGTGGTTGTTCTGTCGTGGTCGAAGTCGAACGTAGTCAAAGTCGAATGTGGTCGAAATCTGTCATGGTCGAAATACCGTAGTCGAGTTGTCATGATCGAAGCCAGGCGTAGTCAAAAATAGACGTGATCGTTCTTTCGTAATTGTGCTGCGGTGCTTATACTGCCGTGGTTGAAAGCCATAGTGGTTGAAGCCCATCGTCGTCGAAGTTACGTGGTCGTAAACTACTCTGAGTGGTCGTAAACATCAGCTGGGCTATCACTCTTTGAGGTAGAAGCCAGCCGTGTGATTCTTCGATGCCAATCGAGTGCCTTCTGATGTTACAATGCTAGTCGGATACCGTCTGATACTCCGTTGCTATTCAAAAACCGTTCAATGCAACTCGGACCCAATCGAACTAGTTTGAAACTACTCGAAACAGACCAAAACCACTAGGAGTAGATGAAAACCACTCGTACGTGACCGAAATCACTCGTAGCAAAGCAAAACTACTCGAAGCAGTCCAAAACTACTCGGAGTAACCACAACCACTAGGAGCCAACGAACACCACTCGAAACCACTCGGAGCAATTCAGAACTGAACGAGATCACTTGGATTCAAGACTTTTGACTGTGATCGATCGAAAATTTCGCAAACGTAAATTCCAAATAATCCAAATATTAATTATTCATTATCACTTTTAACCATGACCACCACCTGAAGAGATGCTTCTTGTTTATCTTTGCCCTGTCTTGCAGTAAAACTTTTGCTAATACTGTCTACTTTCACATTCTGTGGTGTGGCTCTCCCTTTTGGGGGCCAAGGAAGATGTGGTGGTCAAGAGTACTATACAATGTCAGGCAAGTACATGTATGTATGCTTTGGTCTTTCGTGAACGTAGAGGGGATGCGGATTCTGGTTATCACTTGCAAGTTTCCTCATGCGGCTACAAAGAATTTGATGCAAGTTTTTTGCGGACCAACGAGCCAAGAAATAGATGGAAAAACCTCTGAAACAGTAAAACTTTGTTATAGAAAATTAGCAGTAAGAGAAGTGCTAGTAGTAGCGAATGTTTTTCTTCTCTAAACTTTCAGAGTAGCGTATGGCAATTGGTATACTTGTACTAAGTTTCTTAATGCATGCATGGTTCTACGACAGAGAACTGCTACTATGATTAAAGACTGGAGCAGTATGGGTGTACCTCAGTTGCACTCGGCAGGCTACTGACATAACGAACCGTGGGCAATGAAACGCAGACCGTTCCTCTGAAGAAACTGCCGTGCACAACATAAATATTGCCGCAGCACTAGGCAGGAAGCGCAGCACGTAGCATCCGTGCGAATTTTTTACTGCAGGTAAAAATCACTAGAACATGACAGTGCCCTTGCAGATTAAGCGTGAAAAACTGAATTTTTTTTACTTGGGACCGGCCAATGGCTGGCGCCTGGTGCGCATCTGTCAGAAAGTGCAGCTACTACACTTAGAGCAGGTACAATAAGACTTAATCAGTAGACTATAGCAAATATAATATCTACCAAATCTTATGTAGCAGAGAGAGAAAGGAAGAGAGAGAAGGAAGCTGGCTACTAAATTACAGCTAGCTATAGCACGTAAAAATATGCATTTCACTCTCTTACACGTGGGGCCAAATAGTTATTGTAATAGCTACCTTATTGTATGAACTGTTTTTTTGAAGACTATAGATGAAATGGACAAGTGTTATAGCCACTAGTTGGCTATACTATTGTACTTGCTCTAAGAGCAAGTATAATAAGAGGCTGTTAGTAGGCTGTATGCTGAGATGGAGAGAGAGGAGGACAGAGAAGAGAGGTGGGCTGTAAGTTTACAACCAGCTGAAGCACAAGAACCAATAAACTTTGTGAGAGAAAGGGGTGGGTCATATAGCCTTCAGTTGGCTGTAAACTACTATATGAATGGACTGATAAGTGGACTGTAAGTGCTCATACAGTCAGCTAAAAGTTGTATTATTAGCCTTGCTTTTACTGGACCTTCGTGATTGCGTGCGTGGAGGTGGAAGCGGTCGTCGTAGTAGTAGTATTTTGCGGTTGAGTTTCAGAGTAGAGCGCAGCCTGTGTTATACATTGTTACGTCAGTACTAGTATGATGTGGCATCCGATCGACGACGACGAGTTCAGTTCACGCTTGAGAGGACGACGATCGAGTAACGTGGTATCAGATGGCATGCATGCATGGGCATCGTGTGCACGATTGAATCAAGACAAAGATTGCTGGAATACATAGGTACTAGCATACAAGCTAGCTAGGAAATGAAGCAGAGGCTTAGCTTGCATTTGGTACTACGTACATACGAGCGTTGGAATTGTAGAGCTTGCGTTGGTGGGATTAACGTAGGCCCGGTGGAGTTGGAGTGGAGGTGCTCCTCGACATGAAGCATAAATTGGCAGGGATGAGGGCTCAGGAGGCGCCGGACCCCTCTGAAACACGTAGCCGTTGGCAGCAATTGCTTAACAGACGTCCCCTCCTCCCTCCCTCGCAGAGTCAGGCAGCAGGGCCAGGCAGGCGCGCTCACGAGTGATCGAGCCTGCCCTCGGCCAGCTTGTAGATAGACCCCCTCTATGTCTCTGGTCGCACTTGCACATACGACGCGTCCGCGACGTGCGTGTCAACGTGAAACGCACTTCGCCTAAGGCTAAGCCAAGCATGCGCATGCAGCACGAAGACTGAGGAGCACTTGCATAGGAGATTATGAGTAAACTCGGCGAGTACGCGGCTGGAGAGCCGGAGTGGTCGGCGTCGGGCGAGCGAGCGGCAGGTTCGATGCATGGCGGGCGTGTAACGCCCCCGTTTCCAGTGGCGTGTACGGACACGGCATTCTGCAGCTATTCACGCATGAACAGTTATGGAACGTCGCGCAAGAGTATACCATTGCATGCTTACAACCAAAGTCCAGCATATATTTCACATAAGGATTAACACCCAGTTTTCCACAGCTGGGCGTGCAAGCCCAAAGTATATTTACATTATAAAAGACTTCCAGAATCCGCTTGAGCGCGGCAAAGACCTAAAGCCAAGGGTCCTCGTCGAAGAACAGCTCCGCAGGGGCTTTCTCGACAGGGAGACCTTCACCTTCGTCTTGATTCTCTAAAAGGGGGATTCAGCAAGCAGTGAGCTAACCAGCTCAGCAAATCGCAACGGGAAACCCTAACTTACTACTTTGCAAGGATTATCAAAAGGAGGGCAAAATACTTGGTTTATTATCTTTGAGTGGATGCAATTTTTTTTGCAAACATTTTGGAAATTCACCAGACAAAAACTACTCCTTATCATTAGGGGTTTTCATGAAGTGTTAATTATCCAACTACTCCAATTAAAACCTTTGAAAAAGCCTACTTAAGCTTTGCATCTGGAATCACCCAAGTAACACAGCTCCGTTAACCGGGAGCACGACGTATTCGAATACCATTTGATTGACTCTGCAGAGTTGCTCAACTTTACCCACATGCACCCTTAACCCTCATGACTGAGTTAAGGAACCGGATCTTTTCGCTGCTCAACCCTCGATATACACTCCACCCGATAGGTGCGGAATCCACACAACCTCGGGTATCCGTTGGCCACCACGGAACGCCGGGCCCGAGTTGAGGGGACCTATCGTTGTCTTAGTCCGGATCCGCAATCCGCACCGACTCCCAATGCAGGGCTTCACTCAAGTTGAGTAGATACTAAACCAAGATTGATAAATCAATACATGTGGTTGAGCGGGTACTATGTCATTTGCTTGGCGTAAGGGTCTAGTCCTTATATTTTCTCGAGGTTCGCAACCTCAACCCCAGGGCAAAGTGGTGAGCGAAGACCGTCTCGCGATTTCCCACAACACTCCTACCCTATCTTGTGCACGTTCGCACTGTCACCCTAGGGTACGGTGTCCCATACCACCTTACCCTAACATCCGAGTTTTGCAAATCTACCAGCCCACGGTCACAACCTTATTAGTGACAAGTTTTACATGAGATAATAATATTGAACTACATGTGATATTACTACACATAAGGTAAATCTAGGGTTACAATGGCGGGGCTACAATTTAAATATGGCATTTAACAGTGGTAGGTCATATCTATATCACATGTCATTCTAAACCATTTTATTTTACATAAACTAACATTTCACAACTAGCATTAATGAAACTAGCATAATACATAAATACATGGCATGGGAAATCAAAATGATCAAGGAGTTGCGACTTGCCGTTAATCTGGATGATCTCAGCTAGCTCGAACGAAGAAACACCTGGCTCCTGGGACTGCACTTGAACCTCCGGGATCTCCGACACTAGCGCAAACATATAAAACAATTAAATCCAGCTTGAGACTAATCAAGCGAGGAAAAATAAACTATTTAAAAAGGAGTAAAAAGCATAAATCCTCAAATTGGAATTTTTGGAATTTATTTGGGATGAATTTGGAGGAATGGATGTCAAAAATGGGTTCAGGACATTATTTGGAGCAAAATGGTGAAATTTAGGAATTTTTGGGATTTTCTAGGATTTATTTGGATTTTCTGGGATTTTGAAATTTGGAAAATACTGGAAAATTGGTATGAATAGTGTCGGGCCGGCCCAAGCTACAGTGCAGCCCATCACTGTGTGGCTCAGCGGGGAAACGGCCGGTCGGCCCACACGACCCGTGCGCGCGCGCGTGCATGAAGCAGGTCGGGGAGGCCGCGGCCCATCCACGCTCCGCGCCCACCCGAAGCGGATGGAGGACGCGTGGCCGGGACGGACGGCGCCGATGCGAGGGAGGGGCGAAACGGTATGGGAGATCCGACGGATGCGAGGCGAGGTGTTTACGATGATCGGATGGCTATGACACAACGGGGACAAGCGAACCGGTACGGGGATCGGACGAACGAGGGGAGATGGGACTAAGAAGATCGGACGGTGGAGGGAGGGCCACGTCGCGGGGAGGGGGTCTTCTTCCTCCTCCCGCTTCTACAGTGCCCCAGGACCGGGGCTACGGTGGCGACGGCAGTCTGGGCGCTAGGGAGCTCGTCGGCGGCAACCAAAAGCACCAATGGGTAGACCTTCGAGAGGGAAACTCATTTTAGGGCTTAGGGAGCTGAGGGGACTAATGGGGAAAGCAGAAGTGGAAAGGGGGAAATTCGGATTTTTGGCGACGAGGGAGTTCACCGGCGGTGAGAGGGTCAAATTGGCGGCGGCCAGACGCTCAGGGGAGTTTGGGGTTCCCACCGGCAGAGTCGGTTTCGGCGGGGAAGCTCCCGGGTGGGCTGGCCACGGAGAAGGTACCTCGGCCGGCGGGGAGTCTCGACGGTGGCGCTCCACGGGGCTTCTCCTGTCCAGGGAAAACCATCAAAGAAATGAGGAAACAATGGAGGTGCTCTGGACGAAAATAATCGGGAAATGGGGAGACGGGGGAGAAGATCCGCTTTGCGGGGTCACCGGCGCAGGGGACGATGGCGGCGGAGCTCGGGGCAACGTGGGCTCAATTGGTAGCTCCTGGGGACTCCTGGGAGTGGCGGAGAGTGTTTGAGAGTGGTGGGGAGACTCGGGAAGCAAAGGAGAAGGAGGGAGCAAAGGGGCGGTTTTTATACCCGAGCGGGGAGGGAGGAATCCGAGGGAGAGGGCAATGGCGGTGGCGCCGGGGTCAACAGGAGTACACGGGAGCGGTTGGGGCATCTCCTCCGCGACATGGGACGGCGTCCGGCCCCTGAGCGGCAGTAATGGCGATGGACGGGGAGGTGGTTGAGCTGCGGCAGAAGGAAGGAGAAGGGGACTGGCGGGTGGGACCAAGCGCGGAGGAGGTGACAACACATCGCGCGGGCGGGGCGGCCTTCGGACCGGAGGACGGCGGAGTGGCGCGGGCGGTCCAAACCCGCGGGCGCGGGCGCCAGCGCATGCACGAGGGAGAAGGCGGGGAGGAGCAAAGGCGCCAGCGGAGAGGGAGAGCGAGGGAGGCGCCGGGGAGCGGGGAAAGGCGGAAATGGGCGGGACGCCGGAGGAGAAAAGAAAGCGCCCGGCCAGAAAAGGAAAGCGGCGCGGGGAGATTTTCCCAAAAGGGAAAGTTTTTGAAATTCACCCAAAAATTGGCAAAAATTTAAGAAAATTCATTTTAAATTTTTAGGGGCCTTTCAGGGCGGCCTGGCTAGGGCTGTAAACGAGCCGAGCTCGAGCGAGCTTGACCTAGCAAGCTCGAGCTCGGTAGAAACTCGAGCCGAGCTCAAGCGAGCCTAAGATCAACTTCGAACTTTAAGCTGGGCTCGAGCTCGGCTCGTGTAGGCTCGGTGTGTACCTGCGTGGCCGGATCCCGGTCGAGGAGGGGCAGCGCCGGCGGGGGAGGAGGGGCGCCGGGGGGAGGAGAGGCGACGGCGACGGGGGAGAGGAGGGGTGGCGGCGGGCCGGGTCGAGGAGGGGCGACGGGGGGAGGAGAGGCGTCGACGGCGGGGGAGAGGAGGGGCGCCGGGGGGAGGAGAGGCGTCGGCGGCGGGGGAGAGGAGGGGCGACGGCGGGCCGGGTTGAGGAGGGGCGCTGGGGGATGAGGGGCGGCGGCGGGGGGCGAGGAGGGGGACCGGAGGGGCGGCAGCGGGGGAGAGGGAGGCGGCGGCCGACGGGAGAGGGTGGCGGCGGCGGGGAGAGAGGCGAGGAGCCGAGGAGGGAAACAGGGGGAGCAGGGGCGCCGGCGGGGGGAGGAGGGGCGGTGGCGACGACGGAGAGGAGGGGCGGCGGCGGTGGGGGAGAGGAAGGGGTTGGGGGAGGAGGGGCGGCGGCCGGCGGGGGCGGGGCCGCGGGTGGGGGCAGGGCGGAGGCCCGCGGGTGGGGGAGAGCCGGAGAGGCGTGGGCGTGTGGCGGCGGGGGGGCCTGGGGGGCAGGGGCCATGGGTGAGTTTGAGAGGAGAGGCGGGAGGGAGGGGTGGGGCCGGGGGGAATTGGGGGGTAAAAAATCCTAAGCTCGGTTCGTTAAAGCTCGCGAGCTTAGGATGAAGCTCGAATTCAGCTCGTTTGGAGTTTGAGCCAAGCTCGAATCGAGTCTAGAGCCAGCCAAGCTTGAGCAGCTCGCGAGCCTCGAGCTTTTTTTTACAGCCCTAGGCCTGGCTAATGGCCGCCCGCGAGAAGCGACACCGGCGGCCTCGGCGCGTGGCAGCATTGGCGCGTCGCGCAGCACGGAATAGTGAAATACACCAAGGCGCGCGATGTAAAACCAACGTGAGACGAGCCCAGGACGGCGCGAGCGGCGTAGGTACATGCCTTCTGCCGTAGCGTGGTGCGGTGTGGCGGCAGCGAGAGCAGCGTGCGACGCACCCCGACACGTGTTGGATATATATAATTTATTTTCTTGAGATGAAATTGTCTTAGTAGTATTGCGTGAACACAAATGGTACTTGGTAGCCGTACACGTACAAGTCTTTGAGCTGTCTCCTTTGGTCAATGCTGCTGTAGCCCATGAGGCTATTTCCTACCGACTTATGCATGAAGGTTCGCGTCACTGAATGGAACTCGTCAACTTGATTTTCGAACTGTAAATAAGTGGTACCAAAGTAAGAAACTAAAGTTGAATAGTATGCAATGGTTCTGTTCTTTTCGAATTCTAAAAGTTGTTTTTCGGTTTTTCTACTGTAACTGTCTTTTAAATAGAGTATCTTTTTAAGATAAGGTCTACTAGTTAATTGTAGTACATACTATACTGACTTCATTTATATCAGCAAAAACCGCACGTAAATTTCTGTTACTCTGTAATCTCTCGCACAAACAACCTAAAGGTCACAAGCCGCAGTCAAAAACCATAAACTTTAGCCAAAAAGAACAAGCCCAATGTACATAGGGCTACTTTTCTTTTTGAAGTCAGTTCAGTTAGGTTGGTCGTTTAGCCTATATATATATATATATAATTGCTTTTAGATACGTGCTAGTACAATAGTATGGAAAGGAAGTCATTAACATGGATGGAAAGTCTTAATCATGGATGAAAAATCTCACTCATAGATGGAAAATCTCACTCATGGAGCCTGGGCACCATGGTGCCTCTGTTTTTAATTAAAACTGTCTGTGATATATTTATCATCACATACGATTTATAGTTGAAACTGTCTGTGATAATCAATATATCACAGACGGTTTGTAATAAAAACTGTCTGTGATATTCTTTTCTATTCATAAATCTATTTCTGTTTATTGGCTAGCCTCAGGAAATGCTAGCCATACCCTCTAAAACAAGCTAGCAGATCAACACAGTATATGTACATCCAATTCATATTCATTCATTTTAGAACAAAAACATCTATTTCACAAATTAATTAACAGAAATGAAATAAATTATCCATCCATGAACAAACACACACATAAATAATTAAGCCCAATCTTATCCCAGCGAAATTCATTCTACCTTATGGAACTCCCATCTTCTTTTATGACTTTAGACACTGTGCACCAAGGCCCCGGGTCCGGATGGATACGCTTGACCCCAAACAGTGCACACGGCAACGAAGGTATATCTCACTTGGAGTTTGCACTTTGTAGCCACCTACATAACGATATAAAATTAGCTACTCTAACAGGCATGTCAATGAATCAAACATTCAGAGATAATAATTATGAACAGGATGTCATCGACAGGAAATCGATGCTCACTTTCCGAGGTAGGGTTGGATGCACAGCTACTTCGGCAGTTGGGGGGCTGCCTAGCACAGGAGCGGCGAAGGCTTCTTGCTGATTTTCCCTATACCTTTGCATCTCATCTCTGACCAATCTTTGCATCTCATCTCTAATTTTTGCCATAATGTCCTCTCGTAGCTGTGCCTCGTGCTCTGCTTTGGCTCTCTTCCTACACCAGTAAGCTTCGGAATCCTCTAGGAAGCCATATTTTCAAGGAACATAAAGACCAAGACCTCTTTTACGACCCAGGTGCTCCTTGTTTCCCAGAATCATGGAGAGTAAATCCCTCTCTAACTCCCTCGAATGAGCCTTGGGAAGATTGTACACTTCGCGCTTCTAGGCGTGTGACACTTCCTCATCTGCGGGGTTCCGAAAGGAGATGGCCCCCCAATGACATGGTAGATGACCTTGTTCTTATCCAGTTTCGGGCGCGCTCATCAGAGATCGTGGCAAATGATGGGGAAGTCTCCCGCATGATTGCCTACTCGTCCTCCTGCCTCCATTGCGGGATTTACTCATATATCTAGCGGTGCTGAGTCTGTGGGGTACGTGTTTTTTTTGCCTAGAGGGCCTTATACGTCACACTTTCGCTTCTAAAATTATCTGTCATATTCGTCGCCATAAATTTTTGCCATTGCGGTTCCAAGAATGGATACTTGTGGAAGAGCGTCAGATCCTTCTCCACGTATTACTTGACAAGCAGGCTCTTAAAATTCTTCCATACTTTGCATGCCACTAGCAACACATGTCATCACACGGAGGCCTGATGTTCTTCCAGAATCTCGAACGATTGAAAAACTTCCATTAGCAGCTGACTTTTCCATTCTTCTGTCACCTTCCTCCACGAAACGAACATGATCTTAATCTGTTCCCGTGCAACTATTCTGACTATTCTCCAGAATGTGGACATTGCTCGCCGAGGATTGAGGGGGTCCCCAGATGCATCGACATCCGTGATAGTAAATTATCCCTCGGGCTTTTCCGATAGTTCTCTTCCTTTTTAGGATTTTTTAGAGGACAGTGCATCACACGTATCCGGTGACGATGTCAAAGAATGAGCGAATGACATATTCAAAAGATAATAGAAGTAAGCAATTCTTGAGCCAATTCTTGGTGAATTTAGAATATGATCACATATTTATGTGACAATTTATCTAATTAGTTAGGCTTTCAACTCTAGATTACCTTACCGAATATCTGAAGACAAGCAGTAGTAAACTTAACAATGAACTAGAGACATATATCAAAACTATTTAATTCGAGTAAATCGCATTCGTATCACAGTGTTTCATTTCTGCTTTATCTTTGCATACATGTTGTGCTAGCTGAAATTTTAATTAATTTGCTTAGTTGTAGCACTGGAAGATATTGCAATAAACTAGAAAACCAAGCGCATATTTCCAAAGACATGATAATAACATAGCAGTAATAACGGAATCTAACAATATTCAGTAAAGAACATTAGTGATTTATACTTAATTGAAGTAAGAAACAAGTAATGATAAATGAATACTAGCAGAATACTTGGGGGAGGCTGCGATAGGCTCGGGAGAAAGGCCACCGACTGCCTCGGAGGAGGAAGGACATTGGTGTCGAGGGAGGAGAGGAGGGCGACGGCCTTGGGCGAGGAGTGCCACCGGAGTCGGGGCAGGAGGAGAGCGACGGGCTCATGGCAAGGCGGTGGCGTACGTTAGTAGGCAGTACAGTAGGGACAAATCCTAGTGTGTAATATATAGGAGAATAATCACGGACAGTTTTTTATAATAACCGTCTATGATATTTATCTTCACAGATGGTTCTTAGCTAGAACCATCTGTAATAAGAAAACATCACAGACGGTTCTTAGCTAGAACCGTCTGTAATTAGAAAACATCACAGACGGATCTTACCTCGAACCATTTGTAATAATAAACATCACAAACGTTTTAAATTAAACCGTCTGTGATGTTCCCTACTGACATCCACATATATCACATATTCTTATATACATAAATGCAAATTCACACAGACACACACATATGTATGTATCACACATTCTTATATACATATATGCAAATTCGCATATATATCATACATTCTCATATACATATATAAATGCAAATATAGAACATATGCCACATAAATATTTTATTTATCATTTCATTTGCTTATTTCCTATAAAAATTAGCCCTTCATTATGATCGACATGTGTATAATATAGCTACTTTCATCATGTTCTTCCTATACCCTTATTCCGTTTTCGAAAGGAGGCAGCTCATCAAATTGATTGTATTCTTCCTTGTCCACTACATTCTCAACTCTGATAATCCTTCTTTTTTTATGAAGAACTACATGATACTTTTTATTTGTCTGGTTAGTTGCATAGAAAACTTGAACAAAAGTTAGCGAATATAAATGGTTCGTCTTTGTATCTGACAAATTTGAGGTCTATGGTAGTGACACCGTACTTGTCGACCTTGACCTGTGGGAGATGGACTCAATGGCACCGAAATTAAGGGGATCTTGAAAAGCACATAGTTGAATTCTCAAATCTCCTCTAGGAACCTATAGTAAGAGTTTCTCAACCCATCTGTACTGAACGTATCTATGTGAACACTGCTATTCTGGTTAGTACTTTTTACATCATAAGTCTGCGTATAGAATATATACCTAATTATGTCATATACTTGCCATGTCATAATTGTAAATATACTCACCACAGCAAAACTACTTTCTTTGTCTTCTGAACGGCAGAACGGGCATGGAGTCGGACGAGAGAACGAAGTTTGGCCCAAACTTGAATAAAATTCCTTTTTCACTGCATCCATAGTTCATTTTGTTGCCAAAGTTTGGCCAAAACTGAGGCAAAAAATTTCATGACTAAATTTTGGTAGTACCAAAATTTAGCACACATTGATACGGTTTGTATAGGCCCCTTAATATCGGAGGATGGCAGAACAAGTATCTAAGGAAGCGACAACGCTGAGCCTATACAGATATAGCAACCAAGACCGATAAACTGCGAAGGATGGCTGTGTCTGACCAGGCTCAGGTCCATGTTGATTCAGCAATGGCAGACCTGGCATTATATTCTGATCACCACTTGCATATGGGAATCACGAGGCAAGAACATACCCGCATGCTTCGTTTTCCTACACAGTTCAGAAAGAGAACACTTGGAAGAAACACAGCCACCAAGATCACCAGAAATCCTGCAGTTTCTGCAATCCTAATTGCAAATTCAATTTTTCACACCCCAGAGCTAGTTCTGTCAATATCGACGAACCATTGCAGATTGCACTAGAATTTGATGGTCGGATCTAGCAGTTCAAAAGGCATGTCTTTTCTATGACGCCATTCAGAAAAGGCCAGGGTAGCTTACAATCAGAACAAAACACTGCTTCAAAAATGCTAGTAGCGATGACACAGCTCTATGTTGGTATTCACACGCTTCATCTCGCAGACATGAAAGAGTAAAACGGAGGATAATATCTTGATGACACTCTGATTAGTCTGGCTGCGGGCAAAAGAAAGGCACACTGGACTCTGGAAGTAGCTCACGACTTGGACCCTGCAGATTTCTTTGAAGACGCATTCTTCTGCTTCTTCGGTGGCTTCTCGGGTATCTTCTCAGCCTCTGCAGTCTTCTTCCTGTCTTTCCTCTCCCTCTTTTTCAAAGCATGCATATGGGCCTTAAGAACTGTTGCATATGAAGCTTGGAATTTTAGGTACTCCTTTGCAGAGAGCTGGAAGACATAGGAAGTACAGTAAGATTTATCGATGGGTCTCAAAACCTAAGCAATTGACAGGAGAATAATCAAATATCTTGAATAAATGAAGATGGCGCCAGTAAAAATGAAAGAATTTCTCATGAATCAACTCATCCATTTATTTCATCAAAACCAGAAACGAATAGTGCAAATGGCAGTCCTCTGCTGATATTGCAGGAAGCCAGGAACATTCATAGTATTGCCAACATCTCAGTAAATATAGTAGTTACCCTCAAGTCCTAAGTACACATACTCATCCAGCCCTAGGGTAAATCATTTAATGAAGAAAATGCCCTACTTGGTGGACTTACACAATTTCGATATAGCTGGGACAAATAGACATGCACACAGGAGAGAGAGATAGAGATTTGTCGTGTACTTGTTTTGTGTTATCAGGAGACAAAATATGCGGTCATGGTTCCAAAATAACTACAGAAAATAGTATTAATTGTGATAACTGATAACCCTGTATATACATAAAAATGATGGGAGTATAAGAAGATGACAGATATAAGCACCAATTATTTAGCCTTAAATAAGGAATACCCTACATCATCACCATGCCAACACTTCCAAGGTAGAAGAGAAATTAAACTGTTTCGGAGAAATTAGCTCTTGGAAATTGGGGCTCTGAACTTGTCAAGTCTCTTAATCTTATGGAAAAGGTGATAGTTAAATTGTTTGGTGGGAGAGCTTAAAACACATGAAAAGAAAGACACACAGGTGCCCATTAAACACATGAAAATATCCCTAACTGTTGTGATAAAATTCAAGTTTTATGCACCTTGATAAAGGTTTTCACCAAATTCAAGATACAGCAATATCCTTAGGTGTCGTGATATGAAAATATCATTGGGAAAATATCCTTACATTTTGTGATATGAAATTAAGTTTTATGCACCTAGATAAAGGTGTCCACCAAATGCGAGATGCATCAATTAATGAGATCCCTAACTGCTTGATGCAGTTGAGACTTGGCAATCACAAGCAAATGAGCCTCATCCTTCAAACATTTGCGCCAATTGGTGATCTATCTTAACACTTGGTGGAAATGAGAATTGGTGGGGGCAAGCAGACACGCATAGAGAAACGATTTGCAAAACCTATCAATCAAGCACTTATAGAGTTGCTATTTGCTAAGCATTCGCGGTTGGTCTCACAGGTCTCCTTCGTACCAAGTGATAAGTTTAGTACTCCGGCAAGCTCCTCAATGATGAACCCCCTGTTATTTTGGCCTCTTCACGCTTAAATGAAGTACAACTGCAGTGATATGACAGACTACAATTTTTGTGCTATTCTGTCTACTGAAGCAGTATGTAACAAGCTAAGAAGCATAAAAGACTTTTACAATCGCTAAGATGTCCTAAGAGTATGTATGTTCACCCTACGTGTTGCCATGCTACACAAAAGTTGCCGCACATCCTACTGCATCGGGATGCTTGTGAGGCAATTCTGCAAAATACCGATGTACAGTGCATCTTCCCTACATATCCAAGCTACCATGTTGGCTGGTACCAATATAACATCCTCTATTAAAAAGAAAACCAAAAGAAATATTCTATTACCATGTGTCCATATCCAAGTTGTTTTGGCTCATACAGTACCTAGGCGGAGAAACATGCAAATGTCTAATCTAAGATTCACATTCCTTGCAACCACACCACAGATGCATAATTAGCAGTGAATACTAGTAAACCGAGCTCATAGAGTATCTAGGCAGAGAAACATGCAAATGTGTTATCTATGATTCACATTCCTCGCAACCGCAACGCAAAGGCATAATTAGCAGCAAATACCAGCAAACCGGCAAACATTATGCACAAAACCAACAATCATATTCAAAACACGTCTCTCAGTCCTATCAGCAGCACAAGGACCCCCCTAAAAAACCAGCACAAGGGAAGTCATGGTACCGAGGTGGAGATGTTCTTCTTGCCATCGGTGGCGCGGACGAGGCACCGGAACTCCACCGCCTCCCCCTTCGCCTCCATCTTCTTCAACTTACCCTGGCACTTCAGCGACGCTGCCCACATCAAAACAACGTATCAACTCAAACTTGGATCCTTCAAACACCCAAATCTACAAGCCACCACACGAGCCATCAGAAAAGAGCACTCACATCGCTTCATGGTGACCCACACGGAGCCCTTCTCCGTGCTCCGCTCGTACATGTTCGTCAGCTCGCTCAGGAACCGATCTGGTAGCATCACCACCTGAGTAAACCACACAAATGCGGTAAAGAAAGAGAAGGCAAAAAAAACGATAATAGTTAGTTCAAGAAAGCCCAGTAGATTTTCCCAGATTTTTTGTTCCTTTTTCTACCTCCGATCTGAACTACTCGGACGCCAGAAACCAGTAAAAACCGCCGCAGTTGATTCCAGATTCTAGGGTAAAAAGAACACCAAAAGATCTGGTTTCCTTAAGATCCTTCGCACCAAATCGCGATTCTTAACACAAGGAACAAGAAACATGACAGAAATCTGAGGAAAAGCAGTGGAAGGAGTGGAAAATCGGATAGTAAATCACCATCTTGAGAGGTCGAGCAATCGCCGAGAGAGCAGCTCCCCCTCTAGTCCGTCTCCTCTTCGATGCTTTTGCCGCTGGTCTTGCCTTGGATCGAGGACGGCGAGGAGGGAAGCGCGCTAGGAGTAGACGAACGGCGGAGATCACGGGGCACAAGAGATCCAACGGGCATGGTGGCGGACAGGGTCTGCTGGTGAACTGGGAGTTTACTACGCAACCTGCTTTGGGGTAATACTCGCAAATCTACTATTCCCTGCTTCTACATGCATTTTTATGCAGGAAAACTTAACACATCACAAATTATACTATTATAATATTATACCTTCCAAGAAAAAGAGCGATCGATCTGGCTAGTGGCACATGCAGCAAGCGCAGAACCATTCATCTGAAATATCACAAAAATATATGGTAAAGGAAAAAGTAAAATATAATTATCTCAAGTTTTTCCCCCGTAATTTGGGGTCAGTTCAATTTTCAGACAACCTCGACACTGTTGCCAAGATCCAATCCCTCAAAGCTCTTCAATACCACATTTTGAGGCAAGGTGAATCTAGAACGTAACACATAGCAGAATTCATAAATTCAGATACTGAGCTCCTGAATAAATGGAATACACATTTTTCTATAAAGTATGTATAATTCAGATACAAAACTCCTGATGAAACGAAACAAATTTATCTGTAAAGCGTCACACTGTGTATAGTTGCTACATGAGAACCTGTTCTTGACATCAGCTTCCCTGTGACCGAGCCATGGAACATCAACAGCCAGTGCAATTGCCCTATAACCAGCCCCTTCAGCCCTTCTCATGAGTTCCTGTTCTTCAATACCTGAAAAAGACAACGATAGGAAGGGAAGATCGAACCCTGAGAAAAAAGTTAAAAATCTAAGAAAGGGTATGTATTCGTAATACTGTAAGTTGGAAGAAACGGATTCCAGGTCCTGTCGAGTAACCACTTCAAGACAACCATGTAGACGTCTGAAAATATGACCAGTCAGGGAGTTGACATGTTGGATATAGATAGCAAAAACATCAAATTTGATGGGGTCTTTCGAACCATAATAGTTCTTACAGCAGCTGCAGCTCTGGCAGAAGCAAGCTCTCCTGCATGTCAGATAAACCTCCGTAAAAAAACTTCTTCAAAAGATGCCAAAAGAAAAATGAAGTGAAATGAACGCGAGCTAAAACCTTCGGGATGGGACATTTTGTGCAAGCCTGAGGGAGCAATCATAATAGGCATGGAGACGTTGCAGCCTAAGACCCTTGTGGACATGTCAACATGGGACACAATCGGTACCCGTGGTCGAAACCTAATATCACTCATTAACAATGTTGTGGTATGAATCCGAGGACCAAGGGTAGAGCACTCACCCTTAATTGGCTGGTCATGTCGCCGCTAAGGCTTTGAGGCCTATTGAAGAAGAGAAGAAGACTACAAAACTTTGTTCATTTCTTTGCTTTATGATAATAGGTATAATGCTGTTCATTTTATAGGGATAGCTAAACTTGACATTTAAGAAACATATCTCAATATTGAGGAAACTAATCTCTAATAATAGGAAACTTATCTTTAATATATGGAAATAATCTAAAAAGGAAATAAACCCAAATAATAAGAAAACTAATTATTATATTCCTAATCCGCGATATACCGGCAAACCACACAATTTTGTGTGCGCTACAGTACCCGCGGGGGTACTGTTCATGCATTGCTACAGCACCTGTGTGATACTGTTCACAGTTGCTACAATGCTCATGGTATTGCTCCCTCGCTGCTGCGTGTACGCCGAGATCCTATGCCATAACATTACACCCCTCGCGGTGAGACAACTTGTCCTCGAGCTGTCAGTTGGTGGCTATGGTTGAAGTCCTTCGTAACTCCATGTCAACGAAAGGGTACGATGATGACGTCGTGTCGCATGGAAAAAGATCCGTAAAGCCTCGGTGAGTAACAATAAGGGTAGCAACCCTCTAGCATCGGTTGACGTCGTAGTAGTCACCGGTGACAAGGCCAACTAGCACGAGGTAAAAGCATCCTTCTTGCCCCCGGATGCAGTGGTTGTGGGAGGGATGTGATGATGTCGCTGGCCCCCCACCTATCAGCCGTTGTGCTCCACACTTGCAGAGGCACACTGTCAGCCGACCACGTGGAGATAACCGTCGTTGGACAGCGACAACCTTCCTCCTTTGTAAAGGCACTAAAGGTGAAGCCTGAAGACGAGTCATCGTTGATGACATGGCCATTGCCAACGCTAGCACCGAGGAAGGTGGTGGCAATGCAACCATTGCAATGGCACGTGACGCCTCTTCCTACTCCTTCAGCTTGTCCACAACTCCATAACCTTCTTCAAGTTGGCCATTATATTGTCTAGTAAGGACCATATTTTCTTGTTGC
Organism: Dendrocalamus latiflorus; assembly: GCA_017311315.1. Classification (NCBI taxonomy): domain Eukaryota; kingdom Viridiplantae; phylum Streptophyta; class Magnoliopsida; order Poales; family Poaceae; genus Dendrocalamus; species Dendrocalamus latiflorus. The sequence goes on along the minus strand of CM029656.1, from coordinate 35,184,350 downwards.
TAGCCATCAACATGTCCAAGGAAGATAACTCAGCGTCGGAAGTCATGGTAAGTGGCTTTAATATCAAATGTTGACGTACGGGTCCGAGGACCGTGGGTAGAGCACTTGCCCTTGATCGGCTGGCCATGCTGCCGCCAAAGCTCTGAGACCTATTGAAGAAGAGAGAAAAACTAAATAACTTTGTATTTCTTTACTTCATGATAATAGGTACAATGATGTTCCTTTTATAAAGATGGCTAAACTTGACCTATAAGAAATATATCTCAATATTGAGGAAACTAATCTAATAATAGAAACCTTACCACTAATAAATAGAAATAATCTAAAAGAAAATAAGCCCAAATAATAAGAAAATTAATTATTATATTCCTAATCCACGATATACCAGCAAACCACCCAATTTTGTGTGCACTATAGTACTCGTGTTACTGTTCACATGTTGCTACAGTATCTGCGGGTACTGTTCACACATTGCTACTGTACCACGCGGTACTATTCGTGGTTGCTGCAATGCCTGTGATACGGTTCGCTCACTGTTTCGTGTACGCCGAGATCCTATGCCATAACAAACAAGGACAAAGTAATGCTTTTTGAGAAGAAAAGGATATTTTATGTTAGGAATATCACATTTAATGTTTCTCATTTTTTTTCCATACTTGGATTGAAGATGATAGAATAAGACTTTATGTCAGCAAACATTTCTACTAATTCCTTATTCTTGTATCTGCACAGCTAGGGTACAAAAATTGGAAAGAGCGAACCTTGGAAATAAATATGTTTTAGTCAATACGAAACTTGATATTCCAATGTCAACCAATTTGAAGTTATGAAAATTCAGAGATTTAATCAAGGGTGGGATCTTTACAAAAAAATTACGGCAGCAGATTGCAGAAGCACATTGGTTGATGCCATGCTTCTCGTCTGAGATCTCCTATTGAATTTGTCATCTACTTTAATAATCCAAATCACATGTCACGGGATTTGTGTTAGCTCTTGTCCTGTACTAGAAGTTCTTCATCAGCGGTGGCGGACGCTACTGGCTTACAGGTACTTACTCTTTGAAGTTAAGGCTTGCTGATCCTCTTTAGCTCAAACTTGATTACGACTATTTAATTAGATTAACAAAGAAGGTGTAGATTGATTGATTATAACCACTACTCTATTTTTCTGCAAAAGATACAAAAATAGAGTTCCCAAATAACGTAATTCTTTTCATTAGACACCATCCACAAGATTTTCCTGTTGCTTACTTTAGATGTTATTGTAGCTGTCGAAAAGCCCAAAGTAAATAATCACATGTAGTTCATCAGTTGAGCACTTTAAACAAAAACAGCTAAAACCTACCAATACGGAATATAGCTTACAAAATTCTGGAGAATGCCTCTTTGTTCTCCTTGAGAGTCCATTAGTCTTCCGCTCCTAAGTCGTAGAAATCGCAAACCATCTTTGGCAGCTTCTGTTTCGCGAGCTCCTCATAGTCACAGACGTTCGTAATCAGCACCATCTCCCTGCTCAAATTCTTTTCCTTAGCTCAGAATTCAGCCATCAACATTGCAAAAATAGATACACACGCTTATAGTACATACTGGACACAACGAACAGACCAAGTAATATTTTTAGACAAACAAAAGAACGTAAGTGAATATTGCCTAATAATTTGATATAGATTAGTCACGACTCACGAAAGGCAAAAACAACATGAACGAAGGATAACAGTAGTTCATCAATTACAGATAGACTAACACAGTGATAACTAACAAAAATTGATGCTTACACATAAATCAAAACAATCCCAAAGATTCACAGAATTTGGTAAAATAATACAATCGACCATGTGAGCAGCTCAAAGCCTCAAACGAATCATTTAAACAAAAGACATGCAAATCCATCAAGCTACAAGAAAAAAGACATGCTTGAGAGAGAACCATGTAAATTAAAACCGAAGGTAATAATATTAGGATTTTCGCAAGAACCATGTAAATTAAAACCGAAGGTAATAATATTGGGATTTTCGCAAGACGGATCAACAAGAGGACTTACTAGGCAACGGAGGCCAGGGCTCAAGGATTGCGTCCGAGGCCAGAGCGCTTGGACCGGAAGGAGTCGGTTTGGTGCTGTCCTTTGTGTGCATCCGCGAGAGGACGACGAGAAGATACTTCTGAAGTTCTGATCTACCGACAGTGACAGGGCAGCATATCATGGAAGTAGGAAATGATCTTAATCTCTGCAAAATTTTGTATTCGAGGATCGGACTTTCTTATCAGTAAAACACAAAGACTGGGATATTATACTCTAGTAAAGTAACACACTAACACGCGCGTTCTTGAAGAAAACTTGTGCAGAAACTGTTCATACCTGCGATTTGGTAGTAGAAGCCGCACCCATCAGTACAAGAAAAGCGGCAGCTCCCACCTTCCCTTCGTGTAGCACTAGGACGGTGAAGCTGATAGTTGAACAGCTTGTGGCGCTAATGTAACCATCACCACAAGAAAAGCAGCAGCCCTCAGCCTCTCCTCTTCCTGTAGGCTGTAGCAACAGGACGATGGAGCTGTGATAGTTTGACAATGATGCGGCGGCGGCAGTTGGTTCAGTTGACTTGGGGAGGCAGGGCCGCAGGTGAGTGGCGGCTTGGGCTGTGGGGGGCAGTGCGGGTCGGGGGCGGTAGGGTGGGCGGCGCTGGTTCGGCCGAGCCGCCGAGGGTCCGGGCCCGCACCGTCGGGAGGCACGGATGCGACGCATTGCGCGCGCGCCAAGGTCGGCAGGAGGCAGCCGGGCGGGGGCGCGGCATCGGTTAGGCGGGAGTGGTACGGCGAGAGCCGCGCCGCCGCCGCCGCCGGGAGAGCGCGCGGCAGAAGGCGAGGCTGCCGGTGGGCCCTGAGCCCACTTGTCAGCGAGTGAACTTGTCACGGACTTTACCTCAAGGGGCCACCTGCAGAGATGGCAGATGAGGCACATGTTTGGCTGTTTTGTGTCTCCGATGTGCTAAGCCAGTCTGAGTTCTCTCCAAGCCGATTCATATTGGCTTTTTTTTATATAAATAGCAATAGTTTATAGTAAAATTTATAGAAAGAAATATACTTATATTTAATTTTGGTTAATATAAATAAAATTATTATAGCATGTACTATAATCAACTAGTAAATCTCAATTTAAAAAGATACTCTATTTAAAATTTATTTATTATAGAAAAATTATTTACCATGTAAAAATAGTTTTTAGAAGTGAATGTGAAACACCTCGGCCGGGTTCGATTCAGCTTGGTTTTGGTTTTTGCTTGTATGTGCTACAGTAACTAGCTTTTTAAACGGTGTGTTTTTCAAGGCGATCAACAGGAAAATTATAGTTAAAAAGTGTGCTGAGTACAGTTGTGCCGACCAAAATCATATGCGACTATTTTTTGAACATACTATCTCTCACGAACAGTTAGAATTTTAAATTTTAAATCATAAACCACAGCTAAAAAAACCCACCGAGCTTCTCAACGTTCTATTCGAATACAAGAAAAGAGCTTTATATAACTTTCGTGCGTTGATGTTGCAACAGACCCTCCTTGACTGATCCTAATCACCACTGCACTGAAAGAGATCCAAACTTGCTCAACTACTTTCCATTGGCAGCAGAACCAGAAATCACCAATATTGCAGATTACAACAGTAGTGCAAGGACATACACGGGCACACGCGCACATGCACCATCCTTTCCTTATTGCTTGGCATCCAAATGGAAGCGCAAGAACTAGCAGCAGTATCTCAAATGGACTAACATACACATGCAGGGCCAGTTCGATCAGTATCCAGTAGGCTCCTGCAAGCCTACAGCCGGGAGCGGCGGATCCTGTCACTCTCGGTGATGACGTGGTTGCGCGTGATCTCCTTCAGCGACGTGCAGCCGCTCAGCGCCATGGTGAGCTCCAGCTCGTCCCTCAGCATCTGCAGCACCTTCCTCACGCCCGCCTCACCGTCCACGGCAAGGGAGAACAGCACCGGCCTGCCAATCTGACAGACCAAGTCACAGTGTCAAGCCTGTTTTGTGTCAAGGTGCATCATACGTTGTGCTGCCCTTCTGAATTCAGATGCTGGAATGTGTGGACAATGGAGAGTATCCTAGTAGGGGACTTACGAATATTCCTGAGGCTCCCAGCGCCAGGGCCTTGAACACGTCCGTGCCACGGCGGACGCCGCCGTCGAGGAACACCGGTAGACGGCCCTTTGCTTCCCTGACGACCTGAATTTACTTGACACTTTCAGTCGAAATGTATGAAAATGCAGGGAAGCGTTTACTATCTTTCCTTAAAAAAACAATTTTACACTGAAGTCGCCTGTACTTATATATAGAAAATGTAAGCTCCCATGCTTATTATTAGTTATGTACAATTAACATAATGAGTGCAGGCCAGGATTCAACTTTAGAGAACATCAAATGGATCCAGTGCAGTTTACTCTCTCAGCTAAGAAATACATGTGCAGCTTGTGATTGGTTAGCATACCTCCTCCAGGCAGCTGATAGTTGCAGGAACATAATCTAGCTGGCGGGCTCCGTGATTGGACACAATGATACCGGCAGCGCCATATTCGATGGCAAGTCTAGCTGCATTTGCATAAGTTTCAAGGTGAAGACAGGCCACAACAAAGGGCAATATGACATTGGAGGAGCTGAAAGTCTGAAACTGAACACTCACTGTCTTCTGCAGTCATGACTCCTTTCACTAAGATCGGCAACGACGTAATTGTCTGTAGCCACTTGACATCCTGAATTTCATTTCCACATAGAAACCTTTAATATGAGCACCATCGAAGTTGAAGTGTGTAGAATGACTGGTTGATGTATGAAACTCAAGATGGTAAGTGACAATCGAGGCGGTACAAACGATACCTTCCAAGAAAGAGATTGATCGGTCTGGCTAGCGACATAGGAAGCAAGGCCAGAATCATTTGTCTGATACATCACAGAATATATGGTAAGGAGACCTAAAAAATAAATTTATTCTTAATACAGTGTGATTAGCTCAGTTTTCAGATAACCCTGTCCATCTTGCCAAGATCAAGCTCTTCAAAATTTTTCAACACCAGATGTGGAGGTAAGGTAAATCTGCAAGGTACCAGGGTATATAATATATATTTCAGTTTGTGAAACTCCTAATAAAACGAACAGACGTTCCATTTGTAAAACGTCAGGCTTTATACAGTTATTATAAGATTAGGACCTGTTTTTGATGTCAGCTTCCCTGCGACCAAGCCTTGGAGTGTCCACAGTGAGTGCAATGGCCTTAAAGCCAGCCATTTCAGCCCTTTTGACGAGTTGCCGTACTATATTCCTGTCCTTGTAGACCTGATGAAGACAGTGATACACTCTTAAGGTAAGGTTGAAGAACAGAAACAAATGCTTCTTGTATCATGAGGTTTGTGAAGACAACACATACATAAAGCTGGAAGAAACGTATTCCCGGTCCTACTGAGTTAACCTCTTCAACACTAGAAGTAGACCATGAAGACAATGTCTGAAAAAACACAATGGTCAGCCATAGCATCAGCACATTGGACTAGTTATTGGGGCAGCAAAGACACCAAAAGCTTTTGTGTTCTTTTAAACCATTATAGTTCCTGCTGCGGCTGCTGCTCTTGCAGTAGCAAGCTCTCCTGCATTCCATAAAAACTTCTCAATGAGAATGTTGCTTTGGAAAATGGAAATTTTCGGTGATTGCAAATTTGGATAAACCTTCAGGATGAGCCATTTTCTGCATGGCTGAGGGAGCAATCATAATAGGCATGGAAATGTTGAAGCCCAAGACATTTGTGGCCATGTTGATGCGTGACACGTCAATCAGTATGCGTGGACGAAACCTGGAACCATTTGTCAGGGAAGGATAAAGTGAATTTCGAGAAGAAAGGAGTGATCAACACATTTCATACGAAGGACATCACGTGCGAGACTTCTTTCTCTCCAAAATGGATCGAACTTTGCGTTGAAAAAATGTATTGAACATAGTACAACATGACTATTTTGTTAATGGCTGTTTATGAACTTGATACGTAGTTCTTCCTACGTATTCTAATTTTTTTTAAAATGAGAGTAGCAAATCTTGGAGAGAAATATTTTAAGTGAGAGAAACATGCTACTCCAATATTATTTTATAACACTTCAGACTTCTCACAAAAGAGCTAGAGACTTTGAAAAAGGGATATATTTTCACATGCATGTATAGTGATGTCATGTATCTTATTTGAGAGTTCTTAATGAAATTGTTATCTACTTTGACCATCCAAACCACATGTCACAAGACTCATCTGATCTCTTGTCCTCTACTCAATGTTATTTGTCCACTTTTGCTACCATGTACTTAATACTAATCAAAGGCAAGCTGATCCACTTACGCCCAAATTAAGTTCGTCAAAATAACCTTAGTAACTGTAATAATGGAGTTGTAAAATTTCCACAAGGGTTGGAGGCAACTCTGGGTCTTATCCTTTCTCCAAAGATTTTAAAATAACACAAAGTTTTCAATTGACATGACAGTTTTCATCAGACATCCAAAAATATGTCATCCTTCCTTTTTTTTCTGAAACTTTGCCATTGCATTACTTTTCCGTGAATTATTAGTTGCTGATGTTAATAAAACAAGTACAGTTCATCTAGCAGTGTACTGCCAAACAGATACGGCTAAAAGTCTAACCCTACTATTTTGGAAGATAGCTTACAGAATTCTAGAGAAGGCCTCCCTATTCTCCTTGAGTGTCCACTGATCTTCTGCGCCGGAGGCGTAGTAGTCGTAGATCATCTTCGGCAGCTTCTGCTTCGCGAGCTGCTCATACTCGCAGACATTTGTGATCAACTCCATTTCTCTGCTCAAATTCTCATCATTAGCTCCCAGTTCATCTATCAACACTAGAAGCAGTCAAATAGATCCTCTTTTTGGGCTTAGACACTACCAACATATTATGATCTGCTTATATACATATTCCAACAACAGAAACAAATAGACACATAGTGTTCTTGGACAATTGAGGAACAATATAAAGTGAAGATTGCCGAATAGTTTGACAGAGAAGAATCAATAAAGACAGGAACAACCTGGACAAATAATGAGGCTGATCTATCGGGAGCTCTTTTTTTCTGAAGAGAATCTATCAGGACTTCATTAACTAAAGAATCTAACCTGCTTTGATGACCTATCAGTATTTCAAGATGTTACCTATGAATCAGTGGTTCAGTACTGTAAAGAAAAGAACTGAAGTGATCCAAACGATTCGGAGAGGAACGAAAAAAAATCACATCCTTGTACAGAATCTCCAAAGATCACAAGAAAGATAAACACACATGCCAGAACAAGAACCAGGTAATGCAATCCCAAGGAAACGTGAGGGGGATTTTTCAGGAGGATCAGTAGGACTTACATAGGTCAAGGGCTGCGATGGAGGCTGTGAGGGCTGCGCGACTGCTCGCGTCTTTGGAGTGGAGCAGGGGAGGTCGCGTAGTGTGGGGTATTTAAAGGATTAGATGGTTTGGTCTCGTGCTGTCACGTTGTTGTGTGCCCGTGAGGGCTGAGTAGTAGATATGGACATATGTATGGTTCTGAACTTCTGACGAAGCAACAAATTCGCATGTGGGCATGCCATGTATATTCGTCTGAATATGAAATGATTTTACATATTGGAATAGCGAAATGAGACGCTCGTGCCATTACCAAGGAATAATAACACTTAGGCAATATATTATTGTCCGTTTAATTGGTAGAACACCGCTCTAACGAATAATAAACACATTAAAGTATTACAGCGGAACAATAGCTAAGATAGTACCATCTTATCATAGTACTTTTGCCATGCAAGGCGAAATTTTACAGAAGTTCTTTTATAGGTTTTAATTATACAAATACCCGATACAACTATTTAAATATCCTAACTCCTAAAGACTAAACACTAAAGGCAACCTGTTTGTCCCCACCTCCAAGTATGACATCCAACTCATCAAGGTCCTCAATATGCTCGTCTTTTCCCCACACGGCATCCTATAGGTCTGAATACTCCACATCCAACTTGAGATCAGTGGCGGAGCTAGAGCAAAACGGAGAGGGGTGCAACGGGCCACACGTGAGAGTATAGGACGGTGGGAGAATGGACTGGACAGGGGCGAGTGAAGGTGTTTGTTGGGCTAGAGGTACACCATATTGGGCCAAGGGGGATGCACAAAGGGTGAATGTTTACTAATAACAACTAAAAATTTTTTGGACCCGGGTTCCTGGGAACCCCCTCAAGCCCATGCAGCTCCGCCCCTGCTTGAGATAATCCTCGACTAGATAGGGATCTAACAAATGAATCTACTAGCAAGAGTGGGTACAAATGTACTTAGTAAGCATTAATAAAAAAGAAATGCACTGTATGACTTATCTCTTTCTCATATCACAACTTATATTTCATCTCTTTCTACAGATAATATATTATCAAATTAAGTGAAATTTTCAAGTTTTAATTTTTAAAGATACTACTAGTCGCTCGGTGAGAAGAAAGACCCTTAGTGGTCTATGTAGCCTCCAATTCAGGAGACAGCATGAATTCATGATTTTTAGTTTTTAACACTATGCATGCAGGTTTGTGCCACTTTACCTGGGTATCCCGCGTTTCATTAGATACGATGCATAGTCCATAGTATAGAACATTTTCTCATGTTACGTTATTAAAACTCTACCTAACTATTCTTAGTTGGTGACCCGGAGCAATTTCTCACCCCCACCCGACACCCACTGACCTCAAATAATCGTTGGTTGGGCTGGTTATCCCTTTACCCAACACTCCACCTGCGCTAATATATGCATCTTGGATCCCCACTTTTAGACTCTCTACCGGTCCTGGGTTCCTCCACTAAATTCTACTACTTACCTATTGTGGAGAGAAATAGTAACGTAACAGAGTAACATTTTTTGCCTGTCAAAAATGGAGATATGGCTAACACTTGAGTACAGCCTCTTTTCGAGTAAGAGTTGTTTGGTTCTTATGTCATACCCATATGTAGAAGGCCTCAACCTTTTGCTCTTTTTTCTGAACAGGACACACTCTATCTGCCTAATATACTCTTTATTATCTCTTATCCCATCTCATCATCTTATCTTTTTTCTTATCTCATTTATCCAGATTTGTTTTGAAATACATTTTTAATGCACACAATAATATATGTCGCAAGAATTTAGTTTTTTATCAAGTAAAATAACTAGTTAAAGCAATCAAAGAATAAGCTTGGCTAGAATTTAATTATGTTTTAGACTCAAGTAAGATTGTATGAAGTCCTTCCCGTGACTCGGACCATCGCATGCATTTAATACGTAGGCTATGACTAATTTTATGAAAGCATAATAAAATACAACATGTTGATGTGCTTGTGCTCCTAGGTTGATGCTGCTGTCAATTAAATTGATTGCACCAATTTAATTAAATTATATCCAATATTTGCCACTCGATGTTATTTTACTAGTGTGAAGTTGTGTGGCTTATATCAGGGATATAATTGGCATTTTGATTGTTTTTTTGTCATTTATAGCTCAAATGTGATTATGTAGATACAAGAATAATTTATCTATAAAAAATATTTCTATCCAATTTTATGCAAGAAATTATGCCTATTCAATTTTATGTAGGTGCGTACGCATTTATTTACCTCTCTAAATAAATCAGGGACCAATTCTAGTTATATCAGGGTGCGCGTTCATTAATAACAGACTCTAGCTAGCCCATTTTAGGGGTGCATTTACCAGGTGTTGTTTAATTTAGTTATTTTATCATGATTAAATTATTTCCAATGCATTAGATTATTTGTCTAATTTAGTGATTTTATCATAAATTAATCTATTTATAATTTCTCAAATTGTTTTCATGTTTTCCCAGGTCTCTCGCTGTCTCGTGTGTTCCTGAGCGTTCCTCAAAATTAATTTAGTTAATTTTTAATTTTCACAACTTAAATACTATTTAAATCTTCACGCACAATTTTAAATCATCACTTATTATTCTAAATCATCACGTACTATTCTAAATCATCGCATACTATTTTAAATCATCGTGTATAGTTTTAAATCTTCTGATGGCTATTAATTTATTCCAATAATCCTGAATAATCATTAATGGGTTTTTACAATTTATATGTGACTAAAAAATTTACCGAGGAGCACGGGGCAACTGTTTGGTGCGTGTTGCTTGCCGGTGATGGCATGTCGTCACCATAGTGGCCTTGCTTCCAGTATACTCCTCCCTCCCCTCTTCTTTTCCCTCTTCTCTGTGATGGGCCCATGATTCGCAATGGATGAATGATACATGTGAATGGGGTTTTGGGAGTGCATGCTGGTGATCCTTCTCTGTGATGTGCTTTGTGCTATGTTGCCATGATGGATACAAATGGATGGATGCATTGACCTACCTGGTAATGGAGAAGCGACGATGGGGTGACGTGGTGGTGGCGACGTGCTCCACGTGCTTTTGGTCGACTCCTTGGCCCCCCTCCTTGTTCCTCTCGGCCTATCGTGGTCCTCACGACCATAGACATCATAAGTCTTCATGACTATTGTCCTCGCTCCACCGCCTTCCCCTATTTCTTTACCTCATGGGCTCAAGGCTGTGGGGTAAAAATGGCACAATGACTTAGTCTTCTATTGAGGTAAGTTGGTAAAAATTACAGTAGGTGTTGGATTGATTTTTTATTGAATGATAAAACCCACTTCAGTGAGAGGTGCTTTAGTCTTTTTCGGTCTTCTTTTATTTGTTTTTGCAATTAAATAATGTCGGTTGTTGTAGTTTAACAAGATTGATGTAATTGGAATTGTAATATAGTTATTTATATTTTGTTGAGATCAAGATCTATGATTGATGTAATTTAAATTGTAATTTTTGGAGATCGAGAGATGTAATTGAATGTAACTTGAGATGGGAAATAATGTAATTTGGACTGTTATACTGATGTAATATAGACTGTTAATAATTTATTTGATTCGAGGAACTATTTTAATTCTTGCTTGACTGATGTAATTTATTTATTGTAACTGGACTGTAATTATTTTTATGACTGACATGCATTATTTGAGATCATGTTGAGATATATTTGTATTCAAAAATCTGAATTCTGAGATGGCTCATAAATTTTTAATTGTACTGGTCTTGTGGAAATGATTTATTTATTCATTCTGTTCTTGCATGAAAAAATCCATGCACAATTGCTTTATCAAGTGATTAATTAATTTTCCTTAGTCTTAATATATTAACTAAACGGATTAGGAAAATGCAAGTTCTGAGACGAAATATGATGTATGTATGGATGTGTGTGTGTGTGTGTGCTGTAGTGAGATGAAATGCTCATTTCATAATGAAATAGGAAATTTGAAACATTTTGTTGAAATTGTTCGTTTGGAAATTTCCTGGCGGCTACCTATAAGGCTGATCTCAAAATTGCCCATCAGGTGTTGCACAAACATTTTTCGTTCTGATGGTAGATTGGTAATGAGTAATACAGTATGCTGTTGGTTCCTTGCATTGCAGAAGCACCACGCTGCATGCACATGGAAGTTGCTTACTGAAGACAGGAAAGAGCAGTGGCCATGTCAAGTTTTGATTTTTGCACTTTGTCTCCAGGACAAAACAGTTTAAGATTCATGTCAAGTTTTGATTTTTGCACTTTGTCTCTGGGACAAAACAGTTTAAGATTTTTGTCATCTTGCATTGTCATTAATGTTAATTGGCATGAACAGGGACAGTTCTTTTCTGCAGCATCTAAGCGCATGCATGGAATCTTTTGTCCGGAGTCTGACCAAATGGCTGTACAAAAAAAATCAGCTTTTGCACACAAGTTGTTGTGTCTCGACTAGATGGGCTGATGTGTCTACTTGGAGCCTAGGAGTATCAGAATTAAAAAGTGCTAATTGGTTGCGTTTGCCTTACATTCTCTGCATACACATTGCTTTCAGATAAGCCAAGTACGCAAAATTATGTGACATACATAAGCATATTGTTTACACAAATTGAACATCAATGTTATAGTAAGTTTGAGAAATGTTCCAGCGAAGAGCACATAGTTTCGTCACCCCGGCGGTTTCCCGAGTCTGTGTTTGCTTATCTTGCTTAAAAATTCTGAACTTTGTTCAAAATTCTAGCGCCAAGAGATTTCGTTTTTGCAGCAAAATTAGGTCAATCTGAAAAACTTTGATCGAAAACATACACTTCATTCTGGTCAGACCTATCTGTCCATTGATTGTGGACTTGTTTAGTGGTTCACTAGGGAAATTTGTATCGCCGAAATTTTGTCAGTAACCGGCGGTTACCGGGCTTATCGGCAGGGACGGGTAAAATTTTATACTGGTCAAAATATTTTGGATTCATCAAAATTCATCAAAAAAATTCGAAAAAATAAAAAAATCAAATTTCAATTCAAAATTTTCGTCTAAAAAATCCAAAAATTCTGGTAACCAGTGGTTACCAGTCGTATCGTTGCCCTTTGATAAAATTTTTGAGCTGATAGAAATTTCCCTGGTTCTGACATCTAACACTCCTTTTGCTCTCTTCATTCTTGCTGTTTTGAACTTCTGATACTATTTGTCAGATTTTTACATACACCAGAAATTGAGGAAAACAACTTAACAGCTTCAGGATTTGGGGGAGGGAACTGTAAATCCATGACAATACAAAATCAACTGTAACACTATACCTACAGCGATTCCACCTAGAATTCTGAGAAATACAACCAATCTCTACTGATGCTGCAATGGTGCATAATAAAGGGCAAAGATTCTATCAAGTATTCCTTTCACATCTCAATCTGGAGACTGCCAGGTATCAGAGTATATGGTGTGATTAACTTAAGAGGCCCGTGTCAGTCTCAAGGTGCCCAAACCTGAAATAATCAACTCGCTGCTCAAGTATTGTATGCATCCATTGTTCATCAGAATAAAGGATCAGCCTACGAGGGATCCGGACGGCAGCAACGACATAGCAGCGGATGTGGACAAGTAGCCTTGTGCGTACGCGACGAACACGACAGCTCGTGAAGGTACATCACGTAACGTATGACTAGGAACTAGGAAGTAAAGATAAGCAAGAGTCGTGTACATCTGTTGGAAAGTCGTAGCAATATTCAGTGCTTGGGTTGGAATTACTGTCTGTGATGAGAAACACACGAGAATTCAGGCAAAACTACCGTGAATTTTTCGATCAGATAATGCGAATGCCGTTTGGAGATCTGATATGCAAATGCTATCAGAAGAAATTTTTTAGATGTGTAACTATCTTCGAATTTCTGGCTTCAACAATCAACACCATCCGACTGGTGTTGGGAGGAACTTACCGAGTCAGATGAGTAGATGATTGGTTGGAACCTAGGAGGCGCGAGGGTGAACTTCGCTGATGATGTGCAGCGCCTTTGGAGACTGGATTGGCATCAAGGAATTGCAGAGCGTAATAAATCTGCGGCTTAGCGAACTAAACTTCGCTCACAACTTTTTTTTTTGTCTTTCGTGTCGATTTGTTGTTGAAGATGATACAATTGGAGACATCGATTCACCATAAGAGTTCCAAAATAGAAAAAAGAGAAAAACTTCATGAAACTACTATATAGTTACTTGATTTTTTTTAACTCCATGAAACTTCACAAAACATTCTATGAAACATTGAAGTTTGTTTGTGCATCTTTTATTGTAACTATTCTAAAACTTATTTTTTTTAATCCAGATTTATATTTTGACATTCATTGAAACACGCTAGGGGCAGGTGGTTTGGGGAATTACTAGGTGTGAGCTTTTCGAGGGGGGCGTGCTCGCGCTGGAGGAATCTGGAAGGTTCTGGAAGGGATGATCATTCTGTCTTTTCAAAAGGAAAACTAAAAGGGGATTCTGGATGTGCTGGAACTACACGGTGATTCCAGGACCCATTTTTGGCCCGTGGAACAGAAAATTTTAGGGAACATGACCGCTTTTCCGAGAGGGGAAGTGATCAACTGCCGTAATAGAGGATGCTGGATTGGAGGATAGTGTGACATTGTCAGAGGCGTGTAGGCCTGTAACATTTGTGATGACGCTGGGTTGGATGGGTCAAGGGGAATTTTCAACCTCGCCTTGTAGTTCTAGATTATACTCTTAGTAAGGTAGCATAATTCTACATCCAGTCATGCGATCAGCAATACATGGAAATGCTTTTTGATAGTTTTGGCTACATTTGACCATTAAGAGTTGAATTTATCAATTCTCTTATGAGTACCTTGTATGGATCATTTGCCTCACTTGGAACCTATTGTATCTGACCGTCAGAACTGAAAGGCCACATTTTGTCTTTTCCAGCTCAACGCTTTTTGGCTGAATTGATTATTTGCTATTTACTCTGATATATGGCTGATTGGCAGTTATGTGGATACAAGTGTGAGATGATGTTCACCTTAGCCTAAGGACAAGCACTGCGTGTTAATTCAAAGTGCACTTCCAGCGCAAAATGTCATTAGTTCTTCACTTCAATCATCCGAGGAGCAACATATGGAGCAGATGTCCTGTCAGGTTTCTTAAGCAACATGCTGGATTATCATACGGAAAATTGCTTGATCCTAGAAGCTATGAGAAACGGCAGTTCACAACAAGAGTGCAAACGCTTGGGACAAAACTCATGGAGACAGCTAGTTGTCACAGAACTGATCCGGGTTCATGTGTTGCTGGAATCCAGCCACTAAAGCTTCAGCAAACTTCCGAACATGACCAATCTGCGACTGTTCTGGTCTTTGATGTCGAGACACTGGTTTTTTTCCATAAGGATCGTAGAATCTTTGAGTTTGAACTCCGTGATCTTTCTGGAGGAAAGAATAGCACATTTGAAGCTCTTATCAATCCTGAAAGGAATGTTCCCAAAGTCACTGAAGCTATCAATCAGATTGGCACTAATTTGGTTTGCAGGCCTGATATCCCAAGGTGGATTTCTCTTCCAATGCATTCATGTTATTCCTGATCTCTCCATCACATGCCTTCACATTAGTCGCTGAATCCAACTGTTAAGAGAGAACCAATAATTAGGAGACATGCCCCCAATTTTTTCATTCCTTAATATGATGCTGTCAACACAGACCATAATATGGAATTAGTTCTGTGGAAATTAAGTCTATTTATGCAATAAATTTCTTTTTATTTTTTCTTTATTGGACAAACATCCATGCCAGTAAGGTAGGTGTTATTGTCAGTCAGTAAGATCTCTTTAACAGTTAACATTCCAATTACTCTAAATGTTATCTTAATTTGACTACCACAGGTTCAGCGATGTACTTCCAGTACTACTGGCATTTGTTCGAAGTCACCAAGCTCCTGTCAAGCTAGTTCTGTGGGTTGCGCATAAAGCAAAAACATTTGATGCCCCTTTCCTTGCCCCGGAGTTTGACCGTTTTTCAGCACAGATTACTGCAGATTGGCTTTTTGTTGACAGCCTTTGCTTGGCAAGGAAGCTGGTGAAATCAGACGGTACATCCTCTTTCACTCTAGGGCTCTTGCGTGTAAATGAACTGTATATTTTCAGGTTTAGGGTTTAGCACTTTTGCTTGCAAAAGTTACTGGTGGTTATTTGTCTACCTCTTTTGAGCATACAGTTTTAGGGCCTGTTTGGATGGACTAGGACTAGTGATTAGATAGGACTAGTAATTAGCTGACTAGTGATTAGCTGACTAGTGATTAGCCCAACCCTGTTTGGATCTACCGGCTAATAAGTAGTACTATCTCAATACAAAGACTATTATACCCCTAATTTGTTGTCTGTTTCCGAGCTGAAGTTCCCGCTTGTCCGTTAATCCCGCTGGTAGTTGGAGTCGCTCTAGCTCTGGCGTTACAAGGTACACACTGGCAAAGCAAGACACTGACATTTACCTTCGTTTCTGAGACTAACACTAGTGACCTTTACGACTGCATGGACCTAATTGCGTCACCTTATGCAGAGAGTACCAGACAAATTGGAGGCAACTAGAAAGTCTATCGTGCACTGAAGCTGTTCTGTGTTGGTCTGGTTCTCCAAGGTATTAGGATGGCTATTATTCAAAATTAATGCGACATGCATAAGAATTAGAAGCAACACGAACAATTTCGTTGGTTTTTTCTGAAAAAAAATTCGTTATTGTTCTGTTAGGTTCATAAGCTTGCTCGTCGCAATCACATACATGATCCTCTTATATGGTACCTACGTTCCTGACTGGGAGTATCAGATATCCGGTCCTGGTTCCACAGAGAAATCTTTCTCTGTAAGTGCCACTTCACTCTTTCTTTATGATAGGAAATATTCAGTATTATACATGAGAGGGGCAACTGATGAACTTCAAATCTCATAACCTTGAGGTGATGATGACTCTGGAAATGACACACGGAGGTAGCTACTGTTCTCTTCTAGCTATCAAAGCATCAGCAATATTGTCACGGAAAACGTTCATACTTTGGTCCTCATCTCCCAAATGAGTGTTCGGTTGCCTCTGTTGAGGTGATGATGACTCCGGAAATAGGACGTAGTTTTCATCAAGATCACACATGTTGAAGTCTGGATCTACTATTTTGCTCTCTCGAATAAAGTTGTGAAGAGCCATACAAGCAAGTATTATTTTGCTTTGCTTTACCATTGGATAGCTTGGTAAGTCCAATAAAATCCTCCACTTCATCTTTAAAACTCCAAAAGAACGCTCGATGACATTTCGAAGTGAGGAATGAGTAAAATTGAATACCACCTCCACGGCCACCTCCACCTCCACGGCCACCTCCACGGCCACCTCCACCTCCACGGCCACCTCCACGGCCACCTCCAGATGTGCGAGGAGCGCGGAACGGCGCCGCGGCGTTGGCACCTCTGCCTGAACCAGTGCGTGCAGACGAGACTGGATTCCCGCCGCCAATATCCATAGTGACTGGATTCAGTTGCTGAGCCTGCATGACGTCTTGGAAGTTGGGCATACTTGGGAAATCCTCTGCGTCAATGTTGAGGTCGAGGTTGGCGACGTCGTGGCGCTCGTGCCGACGATCCTCGCCGGGCCCAATCAGCGAGCTGCCCACTTGCGACGAGGCGAAGAACTCCATGCCACCTCCATTGGCAGGAGGGACCACTGAATCGGACTGAGAAAAGTAGTCGAAGCCCGCCCCTGGATCCATCGCTCGGGGAAGCTCGTCGGTGCCGGCGACCGGAGGCAGGTCGTCCTCTCCTCCTCGGGGGGCGCGGCTGTCAGGAGGAACTCCGGCGGTGGGCGCGGCCGTCGGCAGGTCGTCCTCGGTGGGCGCGGCCGTCAGGAGGAAGAGCGGCGGCGCGTCGCGACTCCAAGGAAGGGCGACGCCGTGGGGGATGTACCGCCGCGGCAGGCACGCGCAATGGGCGGCGGCGGCGGGGGAGATGAAGCGGCGGCTGCGGGAGGGAGGGGAAACGCCCGTGCGTGTGGAGGGTTGGGGTAGGCGCGCGCGTCTGGAAGAGGACCGAAGCGGCGGCTGCGGGAGGGAGGGGAATCGCCCGTGCGCTTGGAGGGTTGGGGGAGGCGCGCGCGTCTGAAGAGGACCAAAGCGGCGGCTGCGGGAGGGAGGGGAATCGCCCGTGCGGCCGTGCGCGTGGAGGGTTGGGGGAGGCGCGCGCGTCTGAAGAGGACCGAAGCGGCGGCTGCGGGAGGGAGGGGAATCGCCCGTGCGGCCGTGCGCGTGGTGGAGGGTTGGGGGAGGCGCGCGCGTCTGAAGAGGACCGAAGCGGCGGCTGCGGGAGGGAGGGGTATCGGTGACTTTTTGGCAATCGGGTGGAATTTTAGCCCTCGTTAGCTGGGTTTGATGGACTAGTTGGCTAACAACTAGTTGGGGCTTTGGCTAAACTTTAGCCCACCCATTAGCTCTCCTGTTTGGATCCTCAAGGGCTAAAGTTTAGCAACTAGTTGTTAGTCCAAGGGATCCAAACAAGCCCTTAGCTAACACCTTAATAAAAAAATAACACTCCTTTTTTTAGCGGTTCAAGGTGTGGTGTACTGGTGTTCCCATGATGGGGACTTTAAGCCAAAAACACCATTTAATTAAACAGAATTATAGTTTCATATTGTATTACAGCTACGCTTTTATCTTTTGGCCAGGAAAAAGATTGTTTATGTTGGGATGCTGCATATGATTTCAGTAATGCAACTCAATTTCACATGTTTGTGCTATTATTTAATTGGTGGTTCTGGGAATGTCAATGTGGGCACCGTTCTGGTTAAAGTAGCTCATTTTGTTTTGCTTTGCGGTTTTTTTTTTTTTTTTGCATTTCTCAATTAGGTTACCTATCTGGTGCCATTTGGTCCATTCATAACATAAATACCTGTAGATATGTGGAGTTTTACTGCTGTCTTGCAGGAAACAAAAAACGTCCTGCAAACTTGGAGGCACTGAGAGAACACTATGGCATCAATGTGGAAGGTCCTCCACATAGAGCGATGCAAGATGTGATGACATTGTGTCAAGTTTTCCAGAAAATCACTTTTGATCTAAAACTGACATATGAAGGACTAATGAATGAGGCCATCAGGGCTAGTGAATTCAGCAAGGTTTCTTAATTATAAATTTACAATATCCAGCTTCTTTGTTTTAGTGCTTAATTTTATTTGACTTTTCCCTATAGGATAACCTTCCCCTTCACATGCTGGACATTGTTGCCTTTGCTGTTGGTATGACCCAGGGACCTCAAGGAGTAGCTGTGAGTCACCAGGGGTCTTGGCCGTGCGGCCCTGCGCCCAGGAGCCGTAGTGAAGATAGGAATAGGAAGAACCGGGGTTGGGGAAGCGAGATTCTTATTTCATTGCTTGCCGATACAATAGTAAGACTCCCCTTCTTATAGAACTAATCTAAATAAGGCAATCTATCTTCTATTTAAAGCTAATACTTATCTCGGACTAATATAGCAGGTAACACAAGATGTACTCGAACTCTTCTTGCCAACTTGATCTTCACGTGGATTGAACCGGTTGGATCTCCTTCCCATTGCTGCACTGCTGATAAGGAATCCCCCCACATAACATCACTCCTGGCCTCGGCAAACAGCTTGTTCTCGAGCTGAAAAGATGGGCATGCAAGTTTGAATTCTTCTACTGATTCCCAAGTAGCATCTGCAGCTGGCAGTCCCACCCATTGAACTAGCAAATGCCAATGTCACGGTGCAAACTAGCCTTCAAAACTTTTGCCGCGTAAAATTTGATCAGTTTTTCTAATTATCGGCCGATTTTTCTGGACCGGCCCCTGGTAGGATTTACCCCGGTAGCGGAATTTAGAACCTTGGTTAGCCATATGTGCCTGTGAGGCATGACACTATGACAGGCATGCTATGGTCCTTTTCCTGTTCCAGTAGGTGCCGCACCGGCTCCCATGTATGAGTTCTGGTCTGCTTTTTCTGAGGACCAATGTGTAACAACAGTTGAGTCGAAAAGAAAAGGACGAAAAATTAAGTCATCTTTTGGTATTTTCCGCTGTAAGCTGTCAATATTCCCACCTGTTTCACGTAACGGTAGCATTTTTTTGGTTAATCTTTCACCTTATTCTCTCCAGTTTGATTGTAGTCTTTGCAATTCGTTATGTAGATTTAATTGGTGTTGAAAAATATAAGAAATTTATATTGACCTTTATTGGCATGTATTGCTCTGTCTCAAACCTTCTTATCTCGTGCAAACATATACGGTTGTCAATGGAAGTGTCTTCTAGTAGCTATTTTTAATCATCCCTCTGACTCCTAAGTAAATCATTCATTTGAAGAGTGAAACAAGTAAGGACCTAACCAAAAGGAGCGTTTGAAAGCACATTTCTTTTCCAGGTTTATCAAGTTGTTTTTCATCTCTAACATGTTTATTTGTTTTGCACCCTTTGAATCATCTTCTCTACGGTTGCATTGATCACAGATTGACAGATTAGAAGGAAGCCTTTAAGAAGCTGATTTGGCTGGGCTCCATCTGCATCAGCAATAGCATTATCTGTTAGGTAAAGGTTTTGAAGACGTCGGCCTAAAGTGTCACTTGGAGTACCGTACTTTACCTAAACGTGCTCATATATGATAATTCCTTGTGCACGTTAAACTAGTTTACTTTAGTGAAAATCGATGAAATCCAACTCTAGAGATGTGAGATTGAGGATTTATCACTCAAAACAATTTTCACCACTCCAAAGCTCGAAATAGCTGCACTTTGACACTCATCCTTTATTTCAGTATGTCATAACTTATTTTGCCCGAAACGACTTTGTGAAAAATGTCCTTTTTGGACGGGGTGGGGATTTGCTCTGGCCAAACCAATTTGCATTTCATCGATTTCCCCTTTACTTTGCCAGTACTGCTTGCGTACGTATGAATAACTTTTCAAGGTCAGCTAGTTAACTTAATCTGTACAGCATGTTCCCCTTGCTCATATTTGCACTTGTGTTGTCACATAGTGTTGACCCCAGATGACTGAAACTGCTATCTTTTTTTTATGAAATAAAGTTGGTGTATTATTGGCCGTCTGGGTAGGCCTCGATGCTTACTTTGATCCTGCAAACCTGTGTTACACTGTTTTTTTTTTGTGAAGAACTACCTTTATTGATGCAGTCCAATTAGTAATTACATCTGTTTCTGTGTTATCTGGATCGTTGCCTGTTTTGTACTGTGCCATAAGAATATCTTGTGTGCATGGATGTTAACCCTGCACAGCTAGATGCAATTACTCTCTGCACCAGACGCTTTGATATTGATAATGTGCTTGATTCATCTGTTGACCTTTGCAACTCATCGAGCTGTGCTTCAAACCGTTGTGAGAGGTGGAGATTATACTTTGTTGTCTTGTCATAGTTTGTACAGATGGTTGCTGCCATTGATGATTTTACTGCAGTTACTAACAATCTTACAGAAATATTAGTACTTGTGATGTATATCACTTGAGATTACTGGTCTCTTAGTCATGCTCTTTTAGCTCCGTTGCAAAAGAAGAAAAAAGAGGTTATGCTCTTTTAGCGTGTTAGTTAGATCATAGATGATTCCAGAGCCTTTTTCCGGTCTAAGGAAGCAACCTTTCTGCTTTAGCCATGTGTCTCGTAAGGCGCTCGTTATTTGCAAGTACAAGCGCGTTTTTCTCAAATCTTCGGTCAATAACTTTACAAAGCGGTCATATTTGCACAGTTGCAAGTCCCCGTACCCTATTGTCTTCAGAAAGTCCCATCCGTATGATTCAGGTTATTCTACTTCTAGTTCCCGGTTTCTAATTTTTAGTTTTTTAGTTTTGTTTTTTCCTCTTTATTTTTGTATTTTTAATATTTTTTAATATAATTATATTAAAAAATAATAATAGCTATAATATATTTTTAGTTATCATAGTAAGAAAATTAGAAGACTGGATTTATAAACCCAACATAATATTAACAGGAAGCCTACTTGATCTCAGGTCGTACATCACATGCGCTACTGTACATCATATGTCATTGAGATTTGAGAATGCATCACCTAATCCTGTTATGTTAACATGGAGGACACTGGTGCGCGACCAACCGATGTGGTATATGGCTAACTTCACTGCAACTCAACTTCCTTCTCCTGTAACTGAGGTGTTCTTCTCTTGCTCCATCATATTCTGGAACAAACACCACCTACGTCCGTTGATTATGTAGCAGACATGTGGGTCTACCCTTTTAAAATGGTTGCAGTTGATGAAAGTATGTTTTTTTAAATGGTTGGTAAGAATAAGAGTGATTTTGTAGAATTAGTTCTAAAAATTATAGTTTTCTGATAATTTTATAAAAAAGTATGTTGTTTTGTATATTTGAATTAAGGCCCTGTTTGGCACAGCTTCATGAGCTGTTGTGAGTTGTTTTTTTGCCAAACACCCTTTTTGCAAACAGTTTCATGGATGAAACTCCTTAAATCATGCTCTCACAAGGGAATGGGGTGGGGTGAAGCTAAAAATAGTAGCTTTTCACAGCTCTCTCCCTCAGGCTCGCAGTTCTAGGAACCCACTGCCCTTGTAGTTGACAAAAATTATAGCACTTTGCCACTAAGTCCCCACGCCTGTTTCCTCTCCTCCCGTTCGCACTTCTCTAATGATTTTAATTTTTTAATTCATACTCATTCAAATATATTATTTTTTAATTCATATGACCATATACAAACATACAACTCCAAATGTTAGAACAAGTCAGGTAGACAGGGGCATCTTGGACAATTGCCCTCTTTCAGTCATGCATGAAGCTGTTTTGCCAAACAGTTTTCCAAAACAGTTTTAGCTTCACCGGTGAAGCTGCTCGTGAAGTTGAAATAAAAAAAACAACTTCACTAGTGAAGCTGAGCTGTGCCAAACACAAACCACAAATCCACAATGATCGTGTGGAGGCAGCATCGGCCACGGATCGCACGCCACGCGGCGCGCTCTTTGCCGAGGCTCTGCGCACACCCTTCATGCGCATGTGCGTGTTGGTTGCCGCGCAGCTTCACTGGATTTTGGAGCACCCAACCGCGTGGGTACGCACATGCGTAGCTCGACGCTGTCAAGTCCACCACCAGCCTCCGTACGTGAATGGGACAGGACACCCACTCGCGTCTCGTGCCCGGGCTACGTGGTCGGGCCGGATCGGCCCACCACACGTACGAAACACTGGCCGGCCTTAGGGCCTGTTTTAGAAATTGATTTTTGAACGACTTTAAACAAAATAATTTCTTAACACTCATATGATCAGCCAAAAGTCATAGCTTTTTGAACAGATCCTTGGCACACGCCTGCAGCCTCGTACATCAGCACACTGCACGCTACCTACCAGTTTCCATTTTTCCCATGTGCAACGCAACGCAACGCAAACGGAGATTCCCAGAAGCTCACCGCCAAGCCATTGCATAAACAGGAGTTCGTCAGTTCAGGGCTACTTGGCGAAACAAGCTCAAGTTACTGTGCTCATTTCGGCTTATATAAGTTAGCTTATGTTTTTTACTTCTAACTTCTTAATTTTCTTTTTTTGTTTTTTACTTTTTTCGTATTTCTTTGTATTGTTTGTGATGGGCTAGTATGTTTACTCTATTTTGATTTTTTTAAAATTTAATTATATCACAAAATCACTAGCAATTACAGTATAAAATAAGTTAACTACAGTGAAAAAAATCATAAGCCAATTTATAAAAATCCAACTGAGCGCCACTGCAGCATTCACGGGTTGTTCCATCTATCTCACCACATGCATGATGATAGTTGATATCCGTCAGGCTTGATTTGGCACCTTCTCATCTCACACGTGACGAGTCCTGCGGAGCTGAATTTTAGCTAGCGTTAGCTCATCTCTATCCAGGGTTTAGAGCAACTCCATCCCATTACTCATTTCTCCCTCTCTATTTCCTAGGATGAAGAGGCTAGCTATTATTTTTAGCTCTTTATTTGAGTTAGCATTCCAATGACCTAGCTATTTGAGAAGCGAGTGAGGAGGCGCTCGTCAAATCTAGCTAGCGGCCGGGAGAAAATAGCGACTCGATAAAAATGAAGAGGAGGATAAAGAACCGATTGAAGTCCATTTCTTGAGTCATATTAGGTAAATATATAATGAAGAGCAGGATAAAGAACCGGTTGGAGTTGCTCTAACCTAAGGTTAAAAAAACCACATGCATGGCTAATGATATGATTAATTACGATGACTTCCTCTGTTACATATTATTCTCGTCAAGTCACCATATGGTCTGTTCTTTTCGGCTACGGCTTATGACTTTTAGCTGAAATTTTTAATTTTTGGCTGTTTACGGTACAGATTACGG
The DNA here is from genome assembly GCA_017311315.1 of Dendrocalamus latiflorus. Lineage (NCBI taxonomy): Eukaryota > Viridiplantae > Streptophyta > Magnoliopsida > Poales > Poaceae > Dendrocalamus > Dendrocalamus latiflorus. The sequence continues at coordinate 35,160,651 of CM029656.1, read as the reverse complement.
AGAGATAGATACTCATTTGCGATTTTGGGCTTTTAACGTGTAGATCGTTTAACTTCTAGATCCTATCTTAAAAAAAATACTTCGTTTAAAAGTTAAGTACTATAACAAAAATCAAAAGTCATAAGCTTTTAACTTAAAAAACATACCCATAGGTCGTCTAGAGAGAAATTAAGGTGGCGTGTCAGTAGCAGTTCATTGTTCTTTTCAGTATCTCACTTCACTGATTGCAGCATTTAACTGCTGGCCCGAAAAGTGCCAACACGTAATGCGTGTAGCTTGTCCTTGTTTTCGGAAGGAGACGAATTTTCTGAATTGCCTCCAGAAAATGACGGACAAACAGCCAAATAACTGCGTGCTCGTCCGCCCTGCTCCCTAAGTCTGAGAGCATGCTTTTATATTTTCTCCTCTAATAAAAATAACATTAATTTTAAAGTAAATAAAAACATAAGTAATATCAATCTGTTATTCATTATACTTTAAATATTATGTAAATCACTATTGAAGAAAATATAGAAACATCTTTCTATAAGTTTCCTGATGTAGCTAGACATTTTTCCTACGAACAATACGATACACGGATACATACTACTACTAGTCAAATATCTGTACGTTACAATAGATAAAAAATATTTCATTACCCTAACATGTCGAGCCGTTGTCGTTATGCTTGGTTTGCGCCACGCCTCCGGCTTCCTCACCACTCTCGACCGAGCTCCATCCCGACCCTTGTTGTGCCTCTGACGCTGTTGCTTTGCTTGTGCAGCGCCCTTGGCTTCGCCATTAGCTCGTGCTCAATTCCTGTGAAGGAACGTCGCACTTCCCCCAAATCAATGAATGGAAATTTCCAGTTCTAAGGAAATGAATAGCTAGAATAAGAAAGAGCATATATATATATGCACCTGACCTTGCTAGACCCTAAATCCTTTTCTCGCAACAGTAAACAGCCCATCCTACCGGATACGCATGCACAGTGGAGCTAAACACTCGAAAGGAAGATGTTACGGGCCTGTTCTTTTCCTCCGAAGCTGGCGGCTTTTGGCTTTTGCTACAGTACCTAACTTTCAAGCGAAGTATTTTCTCAAGATGGGGTCTACAAGTTAAACGATGTACATGTTAAAAGCCCAACATCTGTACCATCCAAAATCGCAAGTGAGTATCTCTCTTTCCGTAATCTGTACCGTAAACAGCCAAAATTCAAAAATTTCAGCCAAAAGCCATAAGCCGCAGCCGTTGCCAAACAGGCCCGTAGCCACAGAGGAAGTTGACACCAGTATCCTGCACACCGGTTCTCTCCAATTTCACCAGAATCTATTTATGGAAAAGATGTTTCCGTGAATAATACATATCATAAATGGATTGATCGATCGAGTATCCGTTAAACCTTGAATCATAAGGTATAATAGGGAAATTTGTGCTACATATAAACGAGATCGACATGCACGCCTGATGCACCCTAAGAAAGCGAGGTAAGAGGAGGAGATTTTTCGTGCATGATTCCCTCGTGCTCCTTACATATGCAGAGACAGAATGGATGCGTATGATGCCATCATTTGTGACGGTGAAAATTTGGTGTAACGAGGGTTCTTCTTTTTAGTTGAGGTTTATAGTTTTTTATTGTGGTTTGTACCTTTTGGGTTATTCATGTGAGAGATTATAAAGTAACAGAAATTTACATATGATTTTTGCTGATTTAAATGAAGTCGGTACAGTATGTACTATAATTAACTAGTAGACCATATCTTAAAAAGATATTTCATTTAAAAATTAGTTATTATAGAAAAATTAAAAGAAAAAACTGAAAAAGAAAAGGCCGTTGTGTTAGAAGGGTTGCTGGGATGCTGAGACCATCAGGCACGTCTCTCTCGGTCGTTTTGGACCCGATTGCGCATGCATTTGTCGCCAATTAACGAGCACGACGTCGTGTTCATACGCGCGCGGCATATCGATCGTATGCAAACGTACACGGAATGCTATCGCATTCGGCTAAAGTACGGAAAGGACCTCCTTGCTGCAGCAGAAAAAAAATACCGAAATGCTATGATGCATGGGTTGTATTAGTACTAATTTTTCTCTCAAACATGCAAATTAGGAGGGTGTTGGGTGTCGGCGGAGGGTGGTGGGCGTTGCTAGAAGACGGCACGGCAAGATGGCGGTGCGGTGAATTTTAGATTAGGCGAGGGTGTGTGTAGGGACCCAGATATTAACATCCGGATTCCTCTGTGATTACTGCACTATTCCCTGGATCAGTAGATAGTGCTCACAGTTACAGTAATGAATATCACAATACATATCATGCGGAAGCGTAAAATTTAATAGTAGACTTACTCATGGGCCGATTAGGCCGAAATCATTAAATTGCAGCAGCGGAAGAACGAAGCACACAGGTGGGACCTTCAGGACATGCCCACAGGCAGCCAACTGGAGGTTCGCGACCTAGCCCTTGACATCTTCATCTTCTCGGCCAGCTTGTCCAATCTTGTTGCTGAAGCGAGGTGATTTGACTCCTGATTCTGAATTTTGTCGCAAAAGCGAGCATGAGCACTCCAACCCCGTGCTCCGCGAGCCAATACACAGAATGCAATTAAATAGTATGCATAGCTTAACAAAGGAGAGGCTCGGGCTATTTTATTTTGCATAGAGTGCTTTTGAATACAATTAATTAAAAAGCCCTATGACTTAGCAATTTTGGAACAAATCATAATGTACAAGGAAATGCATTATTAATATCGATTCAGATTCCATCCACCGTTACATGGCATCTGCACCATATAGCAATTTCTTCAGCGTTATAGCCGCTTAACTTACCACTGGGACGACACCCAGGACAATTCCAAACCAGGGCAGTCCTTCGCCCTTCACTTTTCCATTCCCACCCACAAAACATTTTTAAATAGAACTATATCTGGTTAAGTTCCCATGTCCGCCCTTAACCGTGGGCACGGCTATTCGAATAGTTTTGACTCTGCAGAGTTTGTACACTTTCACCACAAGAGACAATCAACTCGTTGCCCCACACGATTCCTTAGACGTGTGGTTGAGCAGACCATCACAGTGACTTTTCAAAGTATCTAGTCCCTTTTTTCATCCCACTATATGGGCTTCTCCCATTTGCGATGGGTCCCATCTAATTGCACGGGATGTTTCTCACTGCTACTAGCGTACGGGCTTCCCTCCCCTCTGCGCTAGTACGACTGAGAAACTTCACCCTACCTGGTGTCCCTTCAGGCCCCCTTGCCATAGCATAACCCCATCAATCCACTACCAGTGAGATGAGTCCGGGATTTCGATAAGTCTACTTAGCCAAGTTGTACTTTACAGACTTGTGGTTGTACTGTTTTACATAGGAGGTCATGACAAGATTCAGTCCTTATTGGTATCTGGGCGGTTCTACCACAAACCACACTCTCGTGCACCGCTGCACCATACCCCCGAACCATCCGCCCAGATAAATAAGCAAGTTGAGGTTTTTGGGAGCATAAAATAACAATGTCAACAAATATCAGTCATTTCCACCATGACTGCCCAACCAATTTTTCTCAGGGTTAAAAGTGATGCTTGGGCGCGAGCGCCCATGATTATCTAAGCGATACTAAGCAAGGCATATTTTTAGGGACTTATTTTCGAAAGGTTACTATTATAATTTTGCTACGGCGACAAGGTTCACACATTCAAATATTCCAAAGGAGGGTAATATTAATCAAGGCAAACATTGGGCACATAACTAGAATATTAAATTAAGCATGTATTTGCATATAAATTAACAGCATGCAATTTGATAATTTAAAACAAAGTAATTTGCAGAAAACATAGGATCAACATGATCAAAGTATTGACTCGCCTGGCGCGGTTTACCGCGGTCGTGAGCTCACACAATGCTTTCTCTTGGGCTTCTGGTCTTTATCTTCACTTTGAGCTTTATCTCGCTTGATCCGTTGAATCTTCACGCCTTCCAATTTCTAATTACGCGACAAACGACTGAATCCAAATAAAGACAAATAACTTAAAAGATCCAAATAAATCCGAATAAAATCAATTTAGTTTTATTATAAGTTAATGGGTGATTTGAGGCAAGGCCAGTGGTAGAAAACGATGACTCGGTCTTTTATTAGCAGTTTCTTTTATTATTTTTATATTTATCAAGGAAGTTCCATGAACTTGGTTAGACTTACGGGCAGATATATGTGTTTGGTTTATTAGATCAATCTTTAGAGCCTATATTCCTAGCAGTCTAGGCTGTGGTATTTTACGGGATTCTACTTACTAATTATTCAAGGTGTACCCTAATAGTAAATTTTAACGATTCAATGTCGCACGTGCATATTTACCTAACTCATTGATGTTTAATAGGAACCCTTAGTATATTCTTATTTGCTACTCATCTACTGCTATTGGTCATAATATTATGGGTTTCTTCCGATGGTTTGTTTGTGGGATTATCTCAAGGTCCGATGACCTAGGGCTACTGTACCTTAGCATCTATATACTGACATTACTTTCCATTTGGTTATACCTTGAGGACCGACTGTCATTGTTACTTTATCCTTTGCATTAGTATCTTGCTTGTTTTAGTTAAACTTCTATTTACTTAGGACCGAGCTCACCATACCCAATTTTTGTTCCATTAAATTCATCGTTAGGATTTATTTATTGGTGATGTGCTAATGGCGAGGATTTTATTAAGGCCTTCTAATTTAAATGTTTATGGTCACGTCCTATCGATTATTAAATTTTATGACGCGGCCTTTATTATCTAATTAAATTTACTATTGAGACCCATCTAATGTCGGCAGGTTAAATGTTAGGGCATAACTTTTAATTTCAATTGAGGGTAGTCCTTTTAATTTAAAACCTCATTCATTTTTTTTATAGTTATCAATTTTATTTCCCTTAGGTTTAACTTGGATGTATTTTCAATTGAGACTCCTATTAAATTCGGACACTTAACCAAAATCTTCTTTATTAATACCCTTAACTAATAAGTAAATTTAGACTAAATAATAAGGCACTTTTATTCTTATATAGTAACTATTCTAATGCTAAATTTTAAATAATCTTATTTACATCCTAATGAATTTTTATTAGCTCTCATGAATTAAATTTTAACTCTCCTAACTACTTAACTATCAATATGCATATGATTCTATATTTCGGGGTATACGCTAATTTTACTTGAACCTAATCAAATTACCTTAGCTCCCTTAGGTTGTTTCCTAATCATTTCTCAGCTGAAATGTGCTAAAAGAAATTAAAACAAAAACTTGCGCAGAGAGGATTTGAACCAGAGACCTGCGGGGTGCACTGAGGTCGGCTAACCAACTGAGCACGCGCTCGTTTGTGAGTGAGAGGAGCCAGCTAATATAGATAAGGCGAGGCCGGCTTGGGTGCAAAACAGAGGAACTGGCTGGCGTACGGACTGGGCGCCGGCGCCGGCGAGGGAATGGCTGGGGGTGACGGCGACCCGTGAAATGGACTCCAGGGAAGTTAGGGAAGAGGAGGGTGGCGGTGACTTGACCGGAGCGGCGGCAAGGCGGTCGGGCGGCTGCGCGGGACGGCCGGCGGTGAGGTGGGCGCGGGGCGACGGCGCCGGAGAGGGAGAAGGAGCGGAAAAGGGGAGGCACGAGCTGGAGGAGGAGTCTAGGGATCTTACCACTCGGTTGGCCGAGCCGGAGGGGTGCTGTGGTGGGCCGGCGGCGAGGGCCGATGGTGGCGCGGGGGAGCTATCGTCGCCGGCGGGCTAAGGTGGATGAGGGGCTCCGGCGGCAACTGGAGGAAGTCCAGGGCATCGAGGGGGTGCTCCACCAGCGGGGAATTGAAGGGGGGCCCGCCGAGGAGGGAGCAGCAATGGAAATGGCGACGAAGGCGTGTTCGGCCGGCCGGGAGAAAGAACGGCAACCCTGCGAACTTTGGTGCATAAAAACCCGATTAATTTGGTGAGGGAGTAGAGGGAAAGTGGTGACACGGTATGACACGGTTGTCTCGGCCGGAGCTTCGTCGGAGAGGCGCGAACGGCAAGGAGGCTCCCGCGGCGGTTCACGGTGCTGGGCGGGAGAGAGGACAGAGGAGGAAGGGAAGGAGCCAGGGAGCAATGGGGTAGTGCAGGGAGTAAGGGAGGGGCCAAGACCACATATAGCCGCAGAGGGGTGGGGGAGGCGCGGTGGAAGCGACGGAGCGAGGATGCGACCGGGCACTGGCGGAGGAGACGCGGCCGCAGAGCAGGGGCGCAGAGCGCGGGTGCGGCAGAGAGCGGTGGGCTCGAGGCGATGCGATGACTGCGAAGCTCGGCGCGGGGGAGAAAAGAAAAGAGGGAGACGCGGAGGCTCAGCAGCCACAGAAGAGGGAGGGAGGAGGGAAAAAAAAGAAAGGAGAAGGGGACAGGCGCGCTGCACAGGGGAGGAAAAGAAAGAGGGAGGCCCGGGCCCAGTGGCAGTGAAAGGGAATGGGGAAAGAAAAAGAAAGAGAGAGGAAAAAGAGTGGGGCCCACATGTAATAGAGAGGAAGAAGGAAATGAAGAAAAAGAAAAGAAAGGAGGCTTGAGCAAAATTTTATCATTTTGGATTTTCAATTTAAACTTTAGTTCCCATCAGGATTTGTTAATTTTAATTTGTGCATGATTTTCGACATTTGAATTCTAGCTCTAGTGTTACGACTAATCTTGAATTTAATTGTGTAGTTTATATATGTTTATGTTTGAGTTATACTTTTAATTCAGCTATTTCCCTTTTAAATAATTTATAAATCAGGTTTTGATTTCGTAGATAGAATTTTGGAGTTACTTTCTTAGGGTTAACTACTATGTAAATTATTTGTATTCACTTATCTAATATTTTTTTTTATGATTGCTATTTTATGCTCGAGAATTATTTCCAAACATTATTTGCTTAACACTAAACTCAGGAAAACCCAAATAAGATGTTGAATCAAAATTCAAATGCCAGTAAGATACAAATAAAAGTTTTAAATTACTCAAAATTTTAGACATCCAAAAATTCAGGATGTGACAGTGTGGACGGTGAGGGAGGGGGAGAGGGCAGCGCGGCGAGGCTGTGCGGTCGCCGTCGGCCACCGATGGTGGAGGAGGGGGCGGAGGAGGAGTGCGGAGTTGCGACCGGCGCTGAAGAAAAAGGCGGGGAGGGCGGCAGGCGCGGAGAAGAGAGAGGGAGGAGGGCGATGGTCGATGCCAGAGAAGAAGGTAGGTAGAGGGGAGGGGAGCGGCGGCGCCGATTCAAGAGAAGAGAGAGGGAGGAAAAGAGAGCAACGGCAAGAGGGATGTATATTGTAGGGATGTCTCCCGACGGTATACGGTAGTAGCTCTCTAAAAACAAAGGGAGGCAAATGCAAAACCAATAATAGCCATGTGTCATCTGTGCCAACGATGTGTGTGTTAGGTGGGCTCCTCATTTGGTGCTCAAGTGCACACCCTCTATGTAAGCCGTTGGATCATATTCACCTCCATTTTATTTGAGATGACTTGAATGTGGTGCACATTTTGGTTATTTTGAGCAATATTTCTATGCCCTTAAGTGGGGGTGATGAAATTATCGGTATACGATTTTATTCATCAGGATTTAAATTTCGATTCTCACCTTAACGCACACGCTAGTGCATTTTAGTATAAACTTTTGTGATGTTTTGAATTTATTCTTGTCATCTATTAGTTTAGACATATGTTACGAAGGCACACTCGTATGTGTATACATATGATATGCATACATGGTGGTGTGTGTGTATGCCTGTTCCTTGTAATCGAAAAGAAAGATCCGACAAGGATGCAAATTAAAAGGGTTATATGGTAAAAAGGGAAGCGTAAGGTCACATTTAGGGGAATGTACCTTGTGAAAATTGCTAATTAGTGCAAATATGAAAAGTTGCAATCCAAGCCAAAAAGGTAAGTGACTGTATTCGAATTAGCTTGCCTCTTTTGGTTTTTTGTTTTTACTATAGTAACTAACTTTCAAATAGTATGTTTTTAAAGCGAGATTTATAAGTCGATTATACTGTACCGACTTTAGCTATACTAGTCAAAGATTTATAAGTCGATTATAGTACACACTGTACCGACTTTAGCTATACTAGTCAAAATCGCATGTGACTATCTTTCTTTGTGCTCTCCCACGAACAGCTATAATTTAAAAGTCATAAGCCAAAAGGCATAGGCTTCAGCTTTTTATTGTTTGCTACTGTAATTTACTTTTACACGGTACGTCTTTTTAAGATGGGATCTGTAGATAAATTGTAGTAAGATACTGTACCGAGTTTAGTTTTATCGGCCAAAATCACATGTAATTTTTTTCTCTTCATACTATTTTTTACGAATAGATAAAATTCAAAAAGCGTGAGTCATAAACTATATGCCACATACCAAAATCCCCAACAGCTAAAAAAACCACCCAGTTGTGTTCTTCGATTCTCGATTTCTTGGTGTTTCACTGGGTGGATTTCGTTGAATTATCGCTTGACATGTGGTCATCCGCGTTTGGGCTGCTCCGCATGCATCTGAGCCGTCCAGATCCGATCAAACGTGCACAACATGTCACGTGTGGTGGGTTCCCCTCCCAACTCTCAAGTTGGTAAGGTCTCCGGGTGCTATAAATGCCACCCCCAACCCAACAACGGGAGCAACACACCATCCCAAACCCGGCAAGCTCCCCCAAACGCCAGGAAGCTGAAGGACTCCGCCTCCTTCCTCCTCCTAAAATCTCCTCTCCGAATCCCAAAAATCCAGTAAAATCTCGTCGGCCTCGATCCCCACAGATCCCTTGAGGTTTCTTGATCCGATCGGCTTTCCTGGTGGGTTTCGCGGTTTTTTCTGACGAGTTTGCGACTTTGCGTACGATTTTGGCCTGGTTTGGGAGGGGAAAAGGACGAACCCTTTTGTTCGTTTGGCCCTAGCTGAGCCAAAATTGCTCGATCACCTCGGTCGATTTGGTGGTTTCCGGTGCGGGATTCGGTGCCGGTTTCCAGGATTCCCTAGCGATTTTTGTTCTAGCTTTGGCCAGATTGCTGCGAAGATGCAAGTTTTTTAATATTCCCCCTCCCAAATCGCTGAGACCTTTCGATTTCGAGGCCGGTTTTCGCGTGCTGCAAAGCGTTTTTGTCTAATAGAAACCGGAGGTTTATTTTTTTCTATAATAAACAGTTGGATTTCTCTGATTTTGCAGTGCTACCTCGTGGTGGTTGGTCCAAACTTCAATCTGATCGCCTGAAACGTTCGTGGGATCGCGCGAACTCTGGGCGCTGGTGTGAGATCGCGAGAGCGGGTATCGTGAATTGTTAGGAGGGCTGCGGCGATTCGGCCGCACGAACTGTTTTGTGAACCTGGGATTAAACTCGGAACTCGAACAACTACGTCGCCTGCCTCCTCATCTTCTTGCTGCATTTCTCCTCTCCAGTTGCTGTTAAATCAGTCTAATTCTAATTCCAGTAGTAATCGTCGAGAAGAACAGATCGGAACAAATGGCGAACAACAGTAAGTTCCTTGGTTCCTCTCGGCAGATTTTCTCATGTAGTGTTTTGATGGGATTTTGATGTTTCCAGTAAAGTTTCGTTTTTGGTACGAGCTTTCAGGCTTTTGCATAGTGTTTATGTAGAATTTAGTTGGGAAGATCGAATTTTGAAGAAAACCTTTTTCTTTTGTAAAGCAAAAGATTCCTGGTACTAATGTAAATTATACGATGGGTTTGAAGGGATTTAGGTGCAAAATCCTCTTTTTGATTCGCAGATGTTGGCAGTGTTTGCTTGTTTTGAGATTATATTGGGCCCCATTCTCTTATTTTATCTCACCCTTGCTGGTCTGAGGCTGTTGGTTAGGTATTATTTTGGGGAGCTTATGCTCTTTCTTAATGCAATCTTAGTGCAAAAATCGAAAATTTCCACCATCTAGAAGCGAGCTTGCTTTTGTTAAGCCAAACACTCGAGTAGCTTATGGTTGTTGGGAGGTGCCGCGTGGGCCAGATGAAAGATGCACCTACCATCATGCTCCTCTGTCGGTGGTAGGGAAAAAAACCTGAAACACTAGCTGTTACACTTGTTATTGTTGCTACACCTCACACAAAGGGAACCCACCACTTGGAAGCTTCTAGGATTTGACCTATTGGCTCATGGCAAGAACAAGTCCATGTGGATTTGCGGAATTCTGTGCTTTTTTTTTAATAGTGGAGCTTGGAAGAGTAAAGTGTAAACTTTATGCAGGGTTCCCTCCGTTATTACAGAGATATCTGATAGAACTGTGACTTAACAATTTGTAACACTATAACAGTGCTTGAAATTTGAAATATATCATGTATTGATTGTCTTGAAATCAGATTATCAAAAGTGCATCGTGTTAAGTACTATTATGTTGTGTTTAGTGCTGTGTCATCATTTCATGTATGTGTAATCCATATTATTGTAATGCACGTAGGGGGCAGATTATTGTATGAGAATGAGTAGGTTCTTTTGGGCTGATGGCTTATGGTTTAAATATTTGAATTCTGGCTGTGATTTTGGCTGGTACAGTTGAACTCAGTACACTTTTTTACTACAATCTTTCTATTAATTCGCTTTAAGAAAAACACATCGTTTAAAAGTTAGTTATTGTAGACAATACGAGCATAAGCCGGCTTTAAGCCAATCCGAACTCACCCAATATTCGCTAGTGGATCTAGTTGTCTGTGTTCACTATCTTCGAATGCTACAATGTGCAAATATTTATTTGATTACTACGCATAATTTTTTTGCTCGTTATTGTCACATTTATGGGGATCTTTACTTTTGGGTGTTAGTGCGTTTTAGTGCACCTATTGTCATTATATGAGAGATGTTTGGTGACCGTTATGTTCTGGATGCTTTTTTAGTGTCCTGAAGCATATCCTGCTGAGGGTTGTCTTGCTAAAGCTATGTCTACCATCTTACCAACTAATACCAAAACAAACAATAGCCACAAGATATGTCTTGCCTATTGCCCATTAGTCAGAATGCACATCGTGTCCAAAGTCCAGACAAAGCTAGAAAAGTATACGAATGATCTTCTGTCCTTGCCCGGCCTTTGAGATCATAGTTGTTGTGCTTAAGTGGAGAATATGCAGTGTGCCTGTCCAATGAAAATGTTGAAGGGACTTAAGTTTGGTCTGTTTTACATCTCAGTGTCCAATGCGTCGCTAGAGACTAAGAACATTGTGTTGAGAGTTTCAGTCCACGCTGGATATAGTTGTTGGGGGGGGGGGGGGGGGGGGATGAGCAAAAATATAAATTGTTCTGTCTTACCATCATTGTTCTGAGACAGGGGAACATGCCTCACTACTAACCCTCCATGGTGGAGGGGGTAGAGGAGGGTTGATGTGAGAAGAACAGGCGATATCGGCAATTTCACTACTTGGTAGGCTTCTCTATGTTATTTATGAACTGGTCTTTTATCTTTTGGAGGTAGAAAAACCTTTTTCCCACATTGAAGCAAACTATCAGTCTTAAGACCCTAAACCTCCATATAAATGAACTTAATTAACCTATCACAACTTGCAAGCGTCCATCCAATTACATCAAAATTTTCAGAAGATTAAACTTGAGCTGGGCTTTTTATCTCATCCAATCGTCATAAGACATGTGGAAGTTTCAGTAAGCTCCCTATATGTATATGTATATAATCATAAAAATCAGATGTTATGTACCTTCCTTTTCTTCTGGTATATGTGTCTAAAAGTTGGTATTTTATGAGTTAGTATTTGAATATGGGATTTGACTACAAATTTAATTTGGATTCACTTTTACATGGCAAGATGGTAACTACAAAGAAACACAAACTATCGAACACATTTTTATTTTTAAGTTTTTTCCCCTTTGTCACTCATTTTGAGGCAATTCTTTTTCTTTATTTCAGGTTCATATGGTGAAAATGTCAGGAGAAAGCCCCACACACCTTCTGCCATTGTTATCGGTGGTGGGTTTGCAGGCATTGCTGCAGCCAATGCGCTCAGAAATGCGTCATTCCAGGTATTGTATAGGTGGTTTATAATCTGCTCAGAAATGCGCTCAGAAATGTTGTGAACTTGTCATCTCATCGGTTATGCTAATGCGATTCCTTTCCAGGTTGTTCTTCTGGAATCCCGTGATAGGATAGGTGGTAGAGTTCACACTGACTACTCTTTTGGGTTTCCTGTTGATCTGGGAGCATCTTGGTGAGTTCCATTCTTTTCTTTGGACTACCAAAACTGTATATGACCAAAAGTTTATCTGAAAGCACTATTTGAAGCCTTATTTCCAGTTTTTGTGTGCACCAGGCTTCATGGTGTTTGTGAAGAAAATCCCCTGGCGCCAATCATTGGAAGGCTTGGACTTCCACTGTACCGCACAAGTGGAGATGATTCTGTGCTGTTTGATCATGATCTGGAGAGGTAAAACTTCACAGCTAGGTTGTTCTATATGTTGAGAGATGATGAACCCAATAATGCCCCATCTAACATGTTCTATTGGCTTTCAGTTATGCACTCTACGACACTAAGGGACATCAAGTTCCACAAGAGTTGGTAGAAAAGATAGGGAAGGTGTTTGAGACTATACTGAAAGAGGTATTCCCTTCCTGGCTTCTCCCAATTTTCGGTGCTTGTTGATTTTAGGCAATAATATTCTTGGTGTTTGATTTGCCATAACATTTATGTGTGCACAGACTGACAAATTAAGGGAAGAAACCAATGAAGATATTTCTATTGCGAAGGCCATTGAAATTGTTATGGAGAGAAATCAACACTTGAGGTTTGTACCATCCAATTTCTGCCTTTGTGCATGGGTTGTCCTAAACATATTGGTCATCTTATCTGATCTGTCCTCATGTTCACAACAGGCAAGAAGGGATTGCTCATGATGTTCTTCAGTGGTATTTGTGCCGCATGGAGGGTTGGTTTGCTACTGATGCAGATGCAATCTCACTTCAGGGGTGGGACCAGGTAGGATTTTTTCCCGTTACTAACTACAATGGCCAATGTATTGCTCATGATGTACACAGGCAAATGTTTGATTACTATGCCTTATGTACTTGTGTATGACCATATTCTGTTTTATGGGGGTGCAGGAGGTACTGCTTCCTGGTGGCCATGGTCTCATGGTTCGTGGGTATCGTCCGGTTATAAATACTCTGGCAAAAGGCCTAGATATACGCCTTGGTCACAGGTATGCGTAGTTTTCTTTTCTTTTCACTTGTCAAGCAACAAGCATGGTTCCGTCTGCCATTCCTTAGTACTGATCCAAGTTCTTTTCTTTAGGGTTGTTGAAATTGTTCGCCACAGGAATAGGGTGGAGGTTACTGTAAGCAGTGGTAAAACATTTGTTGCGGATGCTGCCGTCGTTGCCATTCCCTTGGGTGTGCTGAAAGCAAACACCATTAAATTTCAGCCAAGGCTGCCAGAGTGGAAGGAGGAAGCAATAAGAGAACTATCAGTTGGAGTGGAGAACAAAATTGTTCTCCACTTCAGCGAGGTTTTCTGGCCTAATGTGGAGTTCCTTGGAGTTGTTTCATCCACTACATATGGCTGCAGCTATTTCCTGAACCTTCACAAGGCAACAGGCCACCCTGTGCTTGTTTACATGCCTGCAGGTCGGCTTGCTTGTGACATTGAAAAGATGTCAGATGAGGCCGCAGCCCAATTTGCCTTCTCCCAGCTGAAGAAGATCCTTCCCAATGCAGCTGTGCCGGTTAGTATTTCGACACACATGTCAATATAATTATCACGAATCCTGCTATGCCAATTCTTACAATCGTGTTGCCCAAATCTTATCGTAGATCCATTACCTGGTCTCACACTGGGGCACGGACGAGAACACGTTTGGTTCCTACACCTTTGATGGCGTGGGCAAGCCTCGCGACCTGTATGAGAAATTGCGCATCCCCGTCGACAACCTATTCTTTGCAGGGGAGGCCACGAGTGTCAAATACACTGGCACTGTGCATGGCGCCTTCTCCACTGGTCTGATGGCAGCCGAGGAGTGCCGGATGCGGGTTCTGGAGAGGTACAGGGAGCTGGACATGCTTGAGATGTGCCACCCTGCAATGGGGGAGCAAAATGCCACCGTGTCTGTCCCGCTGCTCATCTCCCGGCTGTAAACAGATCAGCAGTTGCAAATTGTTGGTGCGCTGCGAGTTTGCTGGCCATTCCACTGATTGCTCGAGGAAGGCAGCGTAGGAGCAAAACTATCCTTGCTTTTCCTTAGCATGAGGCGTGTGCTGGTGTGACTCGTGCTGTGCCCTGAATAAACTTATGGTTAAACATTTAGCGTGGGAGTCGGTATGTATATCGTTAAGCATTAGATTTGGCTGTATGTGTGGTTAAGCAGTACGAGATACGACCATCTTTATAAGGCAAGATGGTGTGTGTGTGAGCTAAACACTAATTTACATTACACATGCATAATAGTTATAAAGTTCCGAGTGGTTACTAAGTGAGATTCCTTGGCTGCGGTTATAATGGCAAGTACATCTGCATGAAGTCGATGTTTCAACTTAAAATCCAAAAACATTACCTTTGTATTTCAAAGCCCATTGCGATTATACTTAGATGTGATCGTTTGGGCTTATTTTTGGTGGTTTATAGCTAAAAAACACTGTAGCTGACAGAGGTTTATTTAGCATAATTAAATTAAAAAAATTTAAAATATAAAAAATATGTTAGTCTACTACGTATAATACAAATACATATGGTAAAAAAAGAATCGGAAAAAAACTCAACAAAAAATCAAAAATTTAGAAAAAGACGAAATTTATGAATAGCGAAAAATAAACCGGAAGCTAAAAGCTGAAGCCAAAACGATCACAACCTGCTCGGTTGGGCTAAAAAGCTGTGATTTATAGCTAAAAAACTGTAGCAGCAGAAATTACACTGTATCTGAAGGTGGCTTATTTGGCGTAATTAAATTTAAAAATAGAAAAAATATGTTAGCTCATCACGGACAACGCGAACGAATACGGGAAAAAAGAACTGATAAAAAGGCTAAAAAAGTAAAAAGTTTAAAAAAAGACGAAATTTATAAATAGTGAAAAATAAATCAGAAGTTAAGAGTTTAAGTCAAAATGAGTGAAGCCTTAGGTTTCTTTATAGGGAGAAGGTCCTTTTCTTTTTTCCTTTCAGTTTTGAAATTACATTTAAGAGAGACGTCAAGTAATGTATACGAGCGTGGCTTCAAAGATTGTTAGTTTCCGAGGAACGTGCTGGAAGGAAGCATTGAACCGCCAACCTATTTCTGCCTGCAGAGGGCATTATCTGCTCGAAATGGACGTCGAGAGAGCGACGTGTTGCTGCTGTGCTGCCTGACTGCTTTCGATGTCGATGCCTGAGTGACCGTAACAGGAGCCTTCCACCCAAGAACGTTCTTGCTTTTGAACGGTGTCCACCCAAGAACAACCCACAGTAGTTGGCGCTCCGTTATATGTTTCATATTGTGGGTGTCACAGTATTAAAAGCGAGGCAAATTAATTGTTAGTGCGTATGGATGCATGTCACTGCTAGGGTGCAGAGGCGGATCTAGCATGGGTCAAAGGTGTTCAGCCGAACACCCAAATTTTTTTACAAAATACCAGGTATATAATAGTTATATTAGATGTATATACTATTAGTTGTATTAAAACTATATTTTATACCTGCAAATAAATTCAGCCCGCACTTCTCGTTTCTTGCGTACAACTCATGTAATATACTTGACCTATTTTTCTTTCCACCTCAGCCCTCTTCACGTCCAAAGAGATAAAGATATAAACAAAATCATAACATTTGTTCTATTTCTCTTCTTATGGCTGTCTGTGTGAGAGGCGGCTTCAGCCTTCGAGTGGAAAGCGGGCGGAAGTGCAGGCTAGAGGCGAGTGACAACCGGCAGACATGGACGTGGTGCCATGATGTGATGACAATCATGCGTGAGGCGGCACGCAGTGCAAGGTGAGCGTGTGGTAGCGCGGGCGAGCAAAGAGGTGTCACGGGCAACCGGGCAGTGGCACAACGAACACGGAGGTTGGGAGCGGGTGACAGGAAGGGAGCAGTGAGGTAGCCGGGACGGGAGGGAGCGTGGCATTGGGAAGTGAGTAGCACCTCTAACTTATTGTCATCGTCCTCTCTTTCAGATCTAGGTGCGCTCCACCCCACTTCACTTATTTTTTTCTTGGTCTGTTTTGCTTCATGGAAGAAACATACAATTTTCTCTTAGATAGACAGTTCTTGCTGATGGGGAAATAGCCAAAAAAAGGCAAGATCAACCAGATATACAACTCTCATTTATCTCTATAATTTGTTGTTTAATGCATATTGTTAGACAGGTGTTATGTACAGCTGTGTATGGCTGTTGGGCTCATGTGCCCATATGCCTTTAGTCTTTTTCTGTTAGAGTCTCCAGGCTTTCTGTTAGGGTCTCCAGGATTGATCCCTTGTCTGTTAGACCTAACCCTAGACTCTCTGGCCTTTATATACACCCTGTACTGCTGGCTGTTTCACTTGAGAATACAATCAATACACTCTGTTCTCCTACATGGTATCAGATACTCCCTTCCGCTCTTAACTTTCCTTCTCTATCTCCCCGCCGCCATGTCCGGGGAACTCCCGCCGCCAGCCCCCTCATTCCCCGCTGCCGCTATCCCCTCCTCCGATGTCGTCGCCCGAGTTGAGGAGATCGCCGCCAGGGTCGACGTCGCTCCCGTCCACCCCGTCGTGCGCCCCGCTGCCGCCGCCAAATCCCGTGCCGCCGCTCTCGCGCGGGCGGAGGCGGCCGAGCGCGAGGCTGCTGCTGCCGCCCAAGCACGCGATGCGGCTGCTGAACGCGAGCGCGCTGCCCTAGCGCGCGCCGCTCGCGAACGCGCCGCCGCTGCTGAAGACGCCGACGCCGAGTCTGTGGACGACGCCCCCTCCCCTCTCCACGACGCCCTCCTCCTTCACGAAGCTGCTGCCGTCGCCAACATTCACGCCCAGGCGGTCGGCGTGCAGAGCATCCGCGCTCTGGTTCCCCTCATCCTTGACCTGAACTCCGGCTTCTACACCCGATGGCGCGAGCTCTTCCTTCTCGCCCTCGGGAAGTACTCCCTCGAGGACCATGTCCTCGCCGACGACTCCCACCTCGCCCTTCCCGACTGGATCCGCATGGACTGCGTCGTCAAATCGTGGCTTCTCGGCACCCTCTCCTCCGACCTCATCGAAGTCGTGCTGGAACGCCGCGCCACCGCTCGCGCCACCTGGCTCGCCGTCGAGACGCAGTTTCTCGGCAACAGGGAGTCGCGCGCTCTCTACCTCGACGCCGAGTTCCGGCACTTCGTCCAAGGGGATCTCTCCATCACCGACTACTGCCGTCGCCTCAAGTCCATGGCTGATGCTCTTGCCGACCTCGGCGAGGTCGTCGCCGACCGCACTCTCGTCCTCAACCTCATCCGCGGCCTCAACGAAAACTTCACCGCCATCGGCCTTCACCTCCAACGGAGTCGGCCGTTTCCCTCCTTCCTCGAGGCGCGTGCAGATCTGCTTCTGGAGGAGCTCAACATGGCAAACCGTAAGTCTTCACCCGCCACTGCCCTCCTCACGTCCGGCGGCCACCCTGCTGCAACACCCGCCGACCGCGCCCCTCCTTCTTCGACTCACAACGGCCCCGGCGGCGGCAACGGCGGTACCAACAGAGGAGGCGGCGGAGGCGGGGGTGGTGGCCACTCCCGTGGACGGGGCGGCAAGCGCGCTGGCCGAGCTGGCCAGCCCACCCAGGGCTCCGGCTCCGGTGCAGGCGGCGTCCCTCCAACCGGCGCCTGGCCAAGCCTGTACAATCCGTGGACCGGCACCATCCAGATGTGGCCCGGTCCCCGGCCTCCCCTTGCCCCTCTACCGCAGGGCCGCTTCGCCGGACTGGCTCCACCGCCTCCAGCACCGGCGCATCCTCAAGCTCTACTGGCTGCCGCCCAGCCCGCGTGGCCCTTCTCTGCTCCTCCCGGCCAGGCTCCGCACTTCTATAGCGGTGCCCCTGCTGCACCAACTACTGGGCATTTCGCTGCTCCTGCCAATGGTGCCCCAGCTGGACCAACTGCCGGCCACTTCAGTGCTCCAGCCGGCCTGCCCGCCTGGGACCAGAACAGCCTCGCCAGTGGCTTCTCCACCATGACACTGACTTCACCTCACCAACCTGAGTGGTACTTCGACTCGGGGGCTACCTCCCACATGGCCTCGGACCCCGGTATTCTCTCTCACTCCTCCCCTTCTCGGTATCCTGTTCCTTCATCCATTGTTGTCGGCGACGGCTCCCTTCTACCCGTCACCACCACTGGTACAGCTGCTGTTCATGGCTCTCTTCGTCTCAACAATGTCCTTGTCTCCCCAAAACTTATTAAGAATCTCA
Organism: Dendrocalamus latiflorus; assembly: GCA_017311315.1. Classification (NCBI taxonomy): domain Eukaryota; kingdom Viridiplantae; phylum Streptophyta; class Magnoliopsida; order Poales; family Poaceae; genus Dendrocalamus; species Dendrocalamus latiflorus. The sequence continues at coordinate 35,142,339 of CM029656.1, read as the reverse complement.
TTTCTGTTCGCAAGTTTACTTCCGACAATAACTGTTCTGTTGAGTTTGACCCCACTGGCTGTTCTGTGAAGGATCTTCGGTCTCGGAACGTGATCATCAGGTGCGATAGCTCCGGGCCGCTATACCCTCTGCATCCTCCCGTCGCCGAGTCCTTCCTCGCCGTGTCCTCCGCCCCTCTTTGGCATCGCCGACTTGGTCATCCCGGTCATGACGTTTTGTCTAAGTTAGCAAGATCAGCAGTCTTACCTTCATGTAATAAAATCATTGGTTCTCCTATGTGTCATGCATGCCAATTGGGTCGACATGTTCGTCTTCCTTTCCCTATGTCAACCTCCCGTGCTTCACACACCTTTGATCTTATACACTGTGACCTTTGGACGTCACCTGTTGAAAGTGTTTCTGGTTATAAATATTACTTGCTCATTCTCGATGATTCCTCACATCATCTGTGGACTTTTCCCCTTCGGCTCAAATCTGACACATTCACGACCCTTGCTAACTTCTTCTCCTTTGTTTCCACTCAGTTCAGCACCACCATCAAGGCAGTCCAGTGCGACAACGGCCGCGAGTTTGACAACTCTAGCACCCGCACGTTCTTCCTCACTCATGGTGTTCACCTCCGCATGTCCTGCCCCTACACCTCCCAACAGAATGGTAAAGCTGAGCGCATCATTCGTTCTATCAACAATGTCATCCGCTCACTTCTGTTTCAGGCATCCATGCCACCATCCTATTGGGTTGAGGCTCTGACCACTGCCACTCACCTCCTCAACATTCTACCTACCAACACGCTGAACTTCTCCACACCACATCATGCTCTTTTTGGGTCTCCACCATCCTATGAGCATCTTCGCGTTTTTGGGTGCAAATGCTACCCAAATCTCGCTGCCACAGCTTCCCACAAACTTGCTCCTCGTTCTGCCCTGTGTACCTTCCTTGGCTACTCCACCCACCATAAGGGATATCGATGTCTCGACATGACCTCCAATCGGGTCTACCTCTCCCGTCATGTCACTTTTGATGAAACATCGTTTCCTTTTGCCGATCTCCCTTCCACCCCCTCCTCGACTGATTTTCACTTTCTGGATGACTACACTAATCCGGTGCCGGCACCTATAGGACCGTCATCCACCTCTTTGCCTGCAGGTCTCCCCGCGCGACAGAGTCTCGCCCGTGCTGACGTCCCTGCGCCCAGGCCACGCGCGGCCCCGGACACTGCCGTGCCTGCCACCGCCGAGGATACTGCAACACCAACTCTGCCACACACGCCAATGGGAGTCACTGTGTTCCCTTCGGCTCCACCGCCCGCACCCGCACAGCCACGTGCGGCCGCCGCCTCCTCCACACCGCCATGTGTGGCCCCGACGTGCGACCGCCGTGTTCGCCATGTCTACACCCGGCGACCGCCGCTGGTGCCCCCGAGCGCGACAGCAGCGCCTTCTCCGGCACCAGGCGCGGTGCTCCCCCTGGCGCAGCTTCCCCCGGGTGCCGTGCCAGTCTCTCCCGTCCGGAATCAACACCCGATGACAACGCGCGCCAAGTCCGGGTTTCGGCTTCCTGCCCTCTACCTTGCCTCGCAACTATCGCCTGTGCCTCGGACGTATCGCACCGCCCTCACCGACCCCAATTGGCGGGTGGCGATGGAGGACGAGTACGCTGCCCTCTTGCAGAACCACACATGGGATTTAGTTCCCCGCCCAGCCAAGGCTAATGTTGTTTCCGGCAAGTGGATCTTCAAACATAAGCTCAAGGCGGATGGCTCTCTCGAGCGGTACAAAGCTCGTTGGGTACTACGTGGCTTTACGCAGCGCCCAGGAGTGGATTATGCCGAGACATTCAGCCCAGTTGTGAAGCCAGCAACAGTTCGTACAGTGCTTGCTCTCGCTCTCTCCAGGCAGTGGCCGATTCACCAACTTGATGTGAAGAACGCTTTCCTTCATGGGACCTTATCTGAGACTGTTTATTGCTCACAGCCATCCGGATTCGAGGATCCTGCTCACCCGGGGTTTGTCTGCCACCTAAACAAATCACTCTATGGTCTCAAGCAGGCTCCCCGTGCATGGTACAGCCGGTTTGCCTCATATCTGCTATCCCTTGGATTTCTTGAGGCAAAGACTGACACCTCCCTGTTTGTTTACCACCGAGGCTCGGAGACTGTCTACCTGCTCCTTTATGTTGATGACATCGTTCTCACCGCCTCATCTGCCGGACTACTACGTCGCATCATCACGGCCTTACAGCATGAGTTCGCTATGAAGGACCTTGGTGAGCTTCATCACTTCTTGGGGATGCATGTACAGAAGTGCAGTGGTGGTCTTCTCCTCTCCCAGCGCCAGTACATGACGGACATCCTGGAGCGCGCTGGCATGGCTGAGTGCAAACCCTGCACCACCCCTGTTGACACAAATCCGAAAGTGTCCGCCTCAGACGGTGTTCCTGTCACTAATCTCAGTGATTACCGCAGTTTAGCCGGGGCTCTTCAGTATCTCACCTTCACCAGGCCGGACATTTCGTATGCAGTTCAGCAGGTGTGCCTTCATATGCACGATCCTCGAGAGCCTCACCTTGCTGCCCTCAAGCGGATTCTTCGGTACATACGTGGCACTCTCCACTTGGGACTCTTTCTTCAGCCATCGTCGCAGTCCAATCTCGTGGTCTACTCTGACGCTGACTGGGCCGGTTGTCCGGACACACGCAAGTCTACCTCCGGCTATGCCGTGTTCCTTGGGGATAACCTGATTTCCTGGTCCTCCAAACGTCAGAACACAGTTTCACGTTCCAGCGCAGAGGCTGAGTACCGCGGTGTGGCGAATGCTGTTGCTGAGGCCTCTTGGCTACGCCACCTTCTGGTGGAGCTGCACACTCCACCTCAGCAGACTACCTTGGTGTATTGCGACAACGTCAGTTCAGTCTATATGTCCTCCAACCCCGTACAGCATCAGCGCACCAAGCACATTGAGATTGACCTTCACTTCGTTCGCGAGAAAGTGGCACTTGGTGATATTCGTGTTCTGCATGTTCCCACCACTTCACAGTATGCTGACATCTTCACCAAGGGCCTTCCTTCTTCCGTGTTCAGTGAGTTTAGGTCCAGTCTAAACGTCCGAGGTGCGGACGCTACGACTGCGGGGGGGTGTTAGACAGGTGTTATGTACAGCTGTGTATGGCTGTTGGGCTCATGTGCCCATATGCCTTTAGTCTTTTTCTGTTAGAGTCTCCAGGCTTTCTGTTAGGGTCTCCAGGATTGATCCCTTGTCTGTTAGACCTAACCCTAGACTCTCTGGCCTTTATATACACCCTGTACTGCTGGCTGTTTCACTTGAGAATACAATCAATACACTCTGTTCTCCTACACATATAATTATACTCGCCTTATGTCGCCTATTTTCTCATAAGAAATCATTAATTTATGCAATTTATGTATTTTTATTATATCTACATACACGTATCATTGTATCGGTGTTTGGAGAGGGACGGTGCACTGTGGTATCGACGTATTTGAGTAACTTAGCTCCGAAATCCGAACACCCATTCTAAAAATCCTGGGTCCGCCACTGCTAGGGTGAAGATGGCTCAGACTCATCATGCCTCTGAACCTGTAAGTTGTCGAAGATAGGACTTTCAAGTCCCAGAGCCTGAAGTTAGCATCTGATCACAGCGTGTTTCTGAGGGTGATGGGCTTCCAATAACAGTTACTGATTTCGATTGATTGATACAGTGTTACATGACAAACTAAGCTTTTCCCTGCGCACAGGAACCGGTTTTTTGGCTGGTTTTAATCATACCGGGCGCCTACTGGCCTTTCATGTCATCATTCTGCGGTTTCTGAATGAACGTAAGGTTATGGCCTGGTTCCCTGCTCATTATTCTGAATGCCAATTAGCAACAACCAAAATACCACCAACCTATTGTTTTCTGAGTCTTGATATACTGTTCTTGGCATTGACATTTACTGTTTGCCGATTCTGCTTTAACAGTTGTCACTGGTTTCATGTGGATGAAAAGTGAGATGAAATGCAAAAAATCTTGTGATCACACATCAGAAGTTCTGTTCATGCAAAGTATTTGATTTCTAAAAAAAACATGTGATGATCGATGGTGTTCCAATTGCTTCTCCTTTCTGATAAAATATACCATAATTTCTTTCCCATCAAAAATATTATACGACAAACAAATTTGTTGGACATGAAGGTAATCCTTCTATTGACAAACTTTTCTTAAAGAATTTTGTAAGGTTCATCAGTCAAACTTTGCAACAAAAAATGTGTTCTTTTCACGTAAGAATTAGTTTTAAAATGTTACCCAAAAATTAGAAACTTCTTAAAGCTTCTAATAGTTCAACTTTGGCACCATGTTCTAGATATATTTCCAAGGTTTGAGTGATCTGATCGAAAATAACATATGACAATCAGCCCGTCGATTTGAGCGAAGCATCACCCTGTCCGACTGTCCTTTCATTTCATTGTCCTAACCAAAGCTTGCACACTGGTAGGCTGGGGCGGTATTTTACGGAAGGGTTCCAAGTTGCAGCAGGTTACAGGCAAAACAGCGCCCAAACACCTAAGGACGGTTTGTAAAAGGAGAGGAATGGTGCCTTGCTCGGCCTCATGTGATTGCCCTCCTCCGTGGGGATACCTCGCCACACTTGTCTACCAAAGTAAAGTGATAGATCTGATAATTATCTCTATTCAACACGTCATTTTTCATTGCACAAATGAATGAAAAATGCCATGAATCCATGCAGAAGGCTCACCACCAATTTGAATGTCCTGGCGCAGGCGCAAACTGAATTCTCAGACAACCTCTCTGAAGCCAATACAAAGCTCCCAACTCCATTGCCTCCAACATTTTTAGCTCAATGTGTACTCTGAGAGAAACGTAACGTATCATGCTGTGGTATTTTTCTCTGTGCAGAAACCGTAGTCGCGATGGGCGACTAATAACAACGCTTCCCTGGGCACTACCATAATCACACGGACGTCGATTATGTCTAATTAGGCCATTTATTATTGCCTCCAAATTAAACCTCTTTTTCCACCTGAAAATTGTTTTCAATTTCTAGTGGTCAGTTGTCACCACATAAAACCATCCATGTGCGAGGCACACTCCCAATTCCAAAACAACACTATGGCTGTATAAATCTAAGCTCCCAAACGACCTCCCTTGACCATGAGCTAGCACAAATTAAGCTTCCATGTCCATATATTTTTAGCCTGCTGTGTAAACTACACATGCCTTTTGTAGGTTATTCTATATAGCATGCTCACTCTGATCATGGCTAAGGCTCAGCTCATTACCCGGTTCGCCGTTGAGGTCGGGCCGTCGCAGCTGTCGTCCATCATCAGGCGCCGCCGTGGGCTCCCGAGGATGCTGGACACGATAGCGGAGGAGGAGAAGGAGGCGGCCATGGAGCCATCATCATCCTACGCGCTGCACGCGCGCCAAGGCACCTCATTGCAACGTGATCGGCAACACCAGGGAGATCGGCGGCTCCTCTGTGCACGCTGAGAAGGGGAAGCGGTGCGTCGGCAACTCCTCCGCTGAGAAGCGGCTCGTGCTCGCCTCGGCGCCGGCCAAAGCGGGGTGCTCCAAGATCGCCGCGTGACTCGACCGGTAGGAGGAAATTTAACTTACCGTCCAACTAGCTAGTATGCATGGACAGTATGGTAGTGTTCTCGTTGTAGTTTTGGACGAACGAATGGATGGGTTACTTATGTGACGTGTGTGTGAAGTTTTAATCATCTGGCGTCGAGTGGTATCCGTAAGTACTACAAGTTTGAACAGGCATGTAATGCCTCCCCGTTCATGGCAGGTAGCTAGTAATAAAATGCTTCTCAGTTACTAGTAATACCGGGGAAAACCCGCAGTGTGACGAGGTTGATGAGACGTTTCAATCATGCAGCTGCATGCATGCCCGGAGCCCGAAGGCTATTGAATAATCTACCTCACTCACCGTGATGGGAGAGTCAGTCAAAGTCATCATCTAATAAACTAATAAACCACCAGTTAAAATTATCCTACATCCACCCAACAATTATCTGCTCCACAGTCATGACCTTAACTACATCCACACCACAATACGCACCCAGAAATACACCATCCTAAAAACGTGCGCACCAGATTAACTCTCCTCCATTCTCTCTCCTTACTCAACCATATCCGATGGTCATCCTTCAATGGATCTGCAATACCCCTCCCACGTCCCGCTCTACGCTCCGCCCTCGCTCCTCCTCCGCCTCCGTCTCCCCCGCTCCTCCTCCTCCCCCGCTCAACCGCCGCCTCCTCCTCCCCGCCTCCGTCTCCCCCGCTCCTCCTCCCCCGCTCAGCCGCCGCCTCCTCCTCCCCCCACCCTGCGCCGCCACCGCCTCCTCCTCCCCACCCCACCCTGCGCCGCCGCCCCTCCTCCCCTCCCCACCCGCGCCCCCTCGATTTTCCGCTGCTTCTCCCCACCCCCGCGCCCCCTCGGTTTTTCCGCTGCTTCTCCGCCAGATCCGCTCCGCCCTCGCTTCTCTCGCCTCCTCCCCCCGCTCCGCCGCCTCCTCCCATTGCTCCTCCGCTCCGCCCTCGCCTTCTCCTCCCCACCCCGCGCTGCCGCCGCTCCTCCGCTTCGCCCTCGCCTTCTCCTCCCCACGCCGCGCTGCCGTTGCAGCCTCCTCCTCGGCTCCTTCGCATCCATGCCGCCCCCGCTCCGATCTCCAATCTTCCCGCGGCGGACGTCGCTTCGTCTACGAGCTCCTCGCGGCGTGGCGGCGCGGCGCGGCGCGGACGCGCCAGACGCGGTAAGGCGTGTTGTAGGCGGCGCGGACAAGACGGACTCGGCGGACCCGCCTCCGCGCGGTGCGGGGCGCGCACGCGGTGGACGCGGCGCGGCGGACCCGCGTCCGCGCGGTGCGGGGCGCGCACGCAGTGGACGCGGCGCGGCGGCGCAGTGCGGCGGGGAGTACGCCGCACGGCGGGGCGGACGCGGCGCGGCGGCGCAGTGGGGCGGGGAGGACGCCGCACGACGGGGCGGACGCGGCGCATGCGGCGGGGGACCTCGACCTCGCGGGAGTGGTCCGATCTCCGATCTTCCCGCGGTGGACGTCGCTTCGTCTACGAGCTCGTCGCGGCGTGGCGGCGCGGCGCGGACGCGCCAGACGCGGTAAGGCGTGCCGTAGGCGGCGCGGCGGCGAGGACGAGACGGACTCGGCGGACCCGCCTCCGCGCGGTGCGGGGCGCGCACGCAGTGGACGCGGTGCGGTGCGGCGGGCCGGACGCGGCGCGGCGGACCCGCGTCCGCGCGGTGCGGGGCGCGCACGCAGTGGACGCAGCGCGGCGGCGCAGTGCGGCGGGGAGGACGCCGCACGACGGGGCAGACGCGGCGCACGCGGCGGGGGACCTCGACCGCGCGGGAGTGGCCGATGCCATCAAGGTACAAGCAGCGGCGGCGTGAACTGGGAATAATATGATACGAGGAATGGATCCATGTTGGACCTTTCCGGTTGGTGCATAACATGAATTTGGCATAACTCAAATATAGTTGTGCAGGCTAAATTGCAAAAACGTGGTTTGGAAATACTTTTAACTAAACTGAAATTCTCTTTTGTATGCACTATTGCCGTTCAGCATTAGGGTTCCTGGTATCTCTTGACTGCAGTAGATAATACTTTTAACTAAACTGAAATTCTCTTTTGTTACTGTATATATGTAGGCGTTGCCACTGCTTTTGCTGCTAGAGATGTCCTTGGTAAACTGTAATGTGGTTATGTTAATCATTTGTTTTGCATGTTGCTGGCTGCTTAAATAAAAAAAGACATGGCAAATCAGAAAGCAGAGCGGACTGCTTTAGGCGAAATAACAAACAACAACACAGGTATTCTGGACTAAATTTTTTATTGTTGCGGATAGGAACTAAATTTTTTGTTGTTGCGGATAGGAACTACAGACTTAGAAAACTTGTATCATAACTCACCTGCTTCACGAAGTGCACTGCACACCTCTTCTTTAATGGAGTGCTGCATCTTTACTTGTGATGCAATACAACTTTCCACCAACTTCCGTAGTTCATATATTTCATGATGAATCTGGGACTATTTAGCTGTTTAATCATGTACTAATCCATTTTTTGTTATTCCTGTTTTTAGGTGGCTATACGTTACCGAAGATGACATCAAGGGATCGCCCTGCTTTCAGGTTTGTTTATTTATATTACTAAGAAATGTAATATTGTTCTTTTCCAAAACAAGGTCATCCTATTTGTGATTATTCAGAAATAATGTTGATGTAAGTTAGATTGCAACAGTGTGTGCTTTACCTTTTTTTATATAATTTACTACACAAGATGACAAAATTCATAATATATCTCAAACAACATCAAATTCTAACTTTTTTTAATTCATCAGAAATTATTCACACATCTATGAACTGCAATGCTGCATTAGTTGCATACTCTTGAATTTCAAGTGTCTTGAATTCTTAATCCTTGTAGTTTGCAGCATTGTTACTTGTAGAAGATACTAATCAGTCAACTTTCTGGTAGCAATAACAACAAATTTACTTGCTGGTGGTATACATGAGTGTTTTCCAAATTATATACATGGTGATATACAATTACGTGAAACTTAAACTATGAAAAACAATATCGTCATTTGGTTGTTTTCATGTGCATCCCTGAAATGCCGCCGTGGCGTTAGCACGGGCACTATACTAGTGGTCATAAGTTATACTCGTAAGAGTACTGTAGCGTCATATTCGTAAGTCATAAATACATTGTAGCAGTCATAATGATCATAGTCGAAAGATCACTGTAGCAGTTATAGTGGTCGTGATCGAAAGTTCACTGTAGTAGTCGTAAACACTCGACGCGTACTCAGCCCACGAGAGAGCGGTTTTCCTGGTTTGTTAGCGTCGTGTGAGACATGACCTGGATCCGTGGGATTATGCAGGAGGTGCCGCATAATAAGGGTGGCTTAACCACCAGAGTTAGACTAGTATTTCCTTTAACTAGCAGTCTAATACAATAGGAAAAACTATCTAGTTTTTCAGCAGCGCAAAACTTTTGCATTCTTGCTCTATGTTTTCCAACTTCGTGTGTGGTTGTATGTAAGCTCAGGCGTGTTGATCGGCTGAAACTCCTAACATTTGGTATCAGAACTAGGGATACACCGATCCACGATGTAGCCAGCTGAATCCGCGATGCCACGGCGCTCCAAGTCTTCATCGACATGTCCCAGAGATCACGCCGACGGTAGCAGCGGTGCTATGGTGGTACAAAGGGTGGTGAAGGAGGTCGGGGGATCGGTGGCGTATCCGACTCTCACGAAGACGAACTATGGTGATTGGGCCCTGATGATGAAGGTTATACTCCAGCCGCGTGGCCTCTGGGACGCCGTCGATATTGGTGGGGCTGAGTTCCAGGAGGATAGGATGGCACTGGAGGCCATCCTGTGCGCTGTTTCATCAGAGATGATCTCCACACTTGCTATCAAGGCAACCGCCAAGGAGGCGTGGGATACCATGAAGATCATGCGCGTCGCATTGATCGAGTGTGCAAGGCTAACGCTCAAAAGCTCCGCAAGGAGTTCGAGAGCATTGCTTTCCGCGACAGGGAGTCTGTCGATGACTTTGCGTTGCGGCTCACCGGGCTGGCGAACCAGCATAGCATCTTCTGCGACCCGGATCCGCCGCACAAGGTCGTCTAGAAGTACCCACATGTCGTCCCCTTCAGGTTCTCACAAATTGGTCTGCCAATTGAAATACTGCTTGATCTCTCAACGCTCTTGGTGGAGAAGGTGACTGGGAGACTCAAGGTGGCGGAAGATCGACTAGACCCGGCGTTCGTTACTGGTGCTAGCGAGAAGCTGCTCCTCACTGAGGAGGAGTGGTCTACACAGATGAGGGAGCGGCAGCGAGAGAGAAATCCTCTGACGGCTCCAAGTCCCACAACCGACGACGCAAGCCGCATGCATGCCCGGAGCCCGAAGGCCTCGTGCTAGCACAATTTTGTCCGCAACGGCATGTCTGCCCCGCGTGATGCCTTTTCGATCTGCCGATCCAACCAACGAACGCGTGCGCGCAGCCTCCGCGCGGCGAGACCTCACGCAGCACAGGCAGCGCACACCGCGCGGCCAATCAGCCACACCCACACGCACCGGTTGCCGTTTTTTTCCTTTCCTTTCCTTTTCGAAGGGTGGCTAGCGGTTGAATCATGCGGTAACAACGCGAGGGGCACGGGCGCACGGCGAGTGCACCGGCGGCTCTCTGCCCACGCGCGCGCTCGTCGCGGATGAGGGCTGAGGCCTCGATCGCGCGCGCCGGCGAGCGACTGAGGCCACAAATCTGCTTGCGCAGCCTGGCTCCCCCGCGTAGTGCGTTTTCCACTGGAAGCACAACTCCCCGCGCGGATCGATCGATCATCGGCACGTCGGTGGCTCAGTGCCTGTCGCCGAGGCACCAGACTTTCTGCCAGTAACATGTACCTGCGAAAACACAACTCTGAAATTCACTGCCTTGCAAGAGCCTCCAGCTAATCACTGAAGTTTGTTTTTTTGGAAGACTAATCGCTGAGGTGTTCCTGCTTGTATCATGTACCGGCTATTCAGTTGGGTCGGAGTCCAGGCCAAAATTCCTGCGAAAACACGACTCTGAAACCTCATCACAGACATCGCGTACCCACCCACCCAACCGTTCCACATAATCTCCTCACTGCCATGACGACCCCACTGCACCTTCCCCACATGTACCCCAGATGTCAGCGGCTCACATGCAAATCTCCAAGGTATCCTCCAACCCCTCAAAACCCAAGCGTCCACGACCACGCACCATTCCTGCGACCAAAAGCATCTCCAACCTCCCCAGATCACGCCACGTGCCTCCATACCGCAATCCCAACCATCCACCCTCCCCTGCCCGTGGGCAGGCCTACGCGAATCACCACCGTCCAAACCGCCCCGTATAGACGCCAACGGTGTGGATTCCATCCTTTACCACCTCCGGGCAGATCCACCCGCCACTAAAAATCTCTTCGCCTCCTCTGCTCCCGTGCTCTCGGGTTTCGGATTCAACTCGCAAGCCCACCAACCCAGCACGCGAAACCCTCGCCGGCGCCGGCGATGGCCTCCGCCCTCCTCGCCGGCCGGAGCGGTGCCCACCACCACTGGGGGGAGACCGGCGCCCCGCTCACGCCCATACCCCCCAATTCTAGCCCCAACCATCCCCTTCCACGCGCCGACAGCTCGACGCCGAGACCGCCGCTGGTGACCTCGCCGCCGTCCGGCTACGTGACGTTCCGGCCGGCAGCGCTGGCCTACCGCGAGGTCCGCGCGCTCCGGGACCGCCTCGCGGGCGAGCTGGGCCAGGTTCGCGCCCTCCTCTCCCGCATCGACTCGTGGCAGCAGCAGCAGCAGGGCCAGCCGAAGGGCCTTCCCCCGCCTCCGGCGAAACTCCAGTCGTCGATGCGTAAGCGGTGCAACCAGATCCTGACGAAGCTGCAGAAGGACAAGCGAAGTATTTGGTTCAACGCCCCAGTGGAGGTCGAGCGCCTGGGCCTCCACGACTACCACAACGTCATCAAGAGCCCCATGGATCTCGGCACGGTCAAGGAGAACCTCGCCGCCGGGAGGTACCCCACGCACGACGCCTTCGCCGCCGACGTCCGGCTCACGTTCTCCAACGCGCTGCGGTACAACCCTGCCGGGCACGAGGTCCACACCTTCGCCGGCGGCCTCCTCGCATCGTTTGAGAAGATGTACAAGGCGGTGGTCTCTTGGTTCGAGCAGGAATTCAAGCGCCTTGAGCCACCGATGCCAGTGCCAGCGGAATTGCCACCGCCAATGCTTCCGGCACAGGTGAAGCCGAGGGTGGGGAACTTGAAAATGCGGAAACCGAAGGCAAGGGAGCCGAACAAGAGGGAGATGAGCCTGGAGGAGAAGAACATGCTGAGGGTGGGGCTGGAGAGCTTGCCCGAAGAGAAGATGCATAATGTGCTGCAGATTGTGCGGAAGAGGAATGTCAATCCACAGCTGCTTGGGGATGAGATCGAGCTGGATATTGACGAGATGGATGTCGAGACACAGTGGGAGCTTGATCGATTTGTGAACAACTTCAAGAAGGCTTTCAACAAGAGCCGACGAGCTGCAACGATGAATGCTGCTGAGGCCAAGAATGCTGCTGTGGCTGAAGCTGTGAATGGTGGTGTGCCTACATTGGTTGACAATGGTGATGCGGTAATGGCAGTAGGAAGCAACATGTGTTGTTCTTGGTGTTAGCGGATATGTGAATTGGACTCTCATGTGAGTTGTTTTGTTTTGTTATTTACAGGAGAACGAGAATCCTGAGAAGAGGACTATAGTGGCTGAGCAGGTGGATGAGTATATAGATATTGGGGATGAGATGCCAACCGCGACTTACCAACCAGCGGAGATTGAGAAGGATGCTGAGGTCGCCAGTGGCTCCGGTGGTTCTGGCAGTGGCTCCTCATCGTCCAGTGGTATGGTCAAGCCCCCAGATTATTCTTCATGAACCAAAGCTTTTGCATTGTTTTCCATTTAACTTTGTTTACAGGTTCAGAGTCAGGGAGCTCAGGGGACAGCGCCTCAGAAACTGGCATTGCTCGTTCGCTGGTGTAGGGGAGATCATTCTAACAGTAGGATTTGATTTGATGGATGATGTGTGTTCTTGGGTGATTTGAGTATAAATACAGGAAGTTGTAGGTATTTTGTAAGTTGTCTCTGAGATGTCCATGTCCGCTTGGATTTAGTTAATGTAGTTCGCTGTGGATGGGCTGGCTTTGTGGGTAATCTGATTGCTAGCTGGACCATGTGTATACAAGTGAAAAGTGGATCGCACCGAAGCATTTAGTAGTTTATCTGGCCTTCTGATCTGAAGGTGGCTCTTGTATGTGTGTGTTTCCCATAGTACAGCTATTCTGTTGCAACTGTATTATGTAATTTGATATGTCGTTATGCATGACAGTAACTACGGCATTCCAAGTAACAAGACCTTGAAATCCGTGTCATTATCTTGAGCCTGTGATTATTGATACGAGAATGATATAGGCCTTGTTTGGCACAGTTTTATGAGCTGTTGTGAGCTGTTTTTTTTGCCAAACACCCTTTTTGCAAACAGCTTCATGGATGAAGCTCCTTAAATCATGCTCTCACAAGGGAATGGGGTGGGGTGAAGCTGAAAATAGTAGCTTTTCACAGCTCTCTCCCTCAGGCTCGCAGTTCTAGGAACCCACTGCCCTTGTAGTTGACAGAAATTACAGCACTTTGCCACTGGGTCCCAACGCCTGTTTCCTCTCCTCCCGTTCGCACTTCTCTATCGTTCGCACTTCTTTAATTTTTTTAATTTTAATTTTTTAATTCATACTCATTCAAATATAATATTTTTTAATTCATATGACCATATACAAACATACAACTTCAAATGTTAGAACAAATCAGGTAGATAAGGGCATCTTGGACAATTGCCCTATTTCAGCCATGCATGAAGCTATTGGTGAAGCTGTTTTGCCAAACAGTTTTAGCTTCATCGGTGAAGCTGCTCGTGAAGCTGAAACAAAAAAAACAGCTTTACTAGTGAAGTTGAGCTGTGCTAGACGGGACCATAATCTTTTCTGAGAGGGATATGAGTGATAAATTTCAGTGGCCATGCAAGTCTTGAGTTGATCCTGACTATTTTTCCCTGTGATGTTGCTTGCTGTGCGCAAACTATAATATTATATCCTTTGATATCAACAAGTGCCTGTGCTATTTTATTATCTGACACCTCAAGACCTTAAACTGGTCTGTGATTATTGGTAAACTCGAGAATTTCGTATTGCCGGAAGCATTTCATGATGCATAACTGTCGTAAATGTCAGTAAAAGGTGCGGGTGTGCCGTTGCAATATCCGATAAATTAGTTTGCTCTTGTTTGCCGGTGCAACAAATTTTGCCCCTTGCTAATGTTCATCAAATGCTTTCATGGTCGAAATGATCAATGCAACTCCAGTGCTTACGTGAGATGAGGTGAGCTTTTTCCCCATAAATCGAAACGAGTTTGTAGCTTGTGTTCTCTAATGATTCCGTAGTGCCACTCAGGCAACTTGTCCTGGTCCTGGCCTTTACTTTCATACAGTTGACGAGAATTCTGTTTGCCTATTAGATTGCTGACGTCGCTCCAGCAAGCTGCCCAGCAAGTGAGCTTCAAGAAAACGATGAGGACAAGTCCACAACAACCTGAGCACAGCAGATGATTAGTTAGACTTTTTTTTGTCATATATGACAATGTTTGCATCTGCATTTATGAAAATAGTAGTATGCATGATGTATTGATAAAAATAGCGTTTTTACCGCTTGGTGATCGGACAGCGACGCCGCAGAAGCCGACGCGTGGGCCTACCGCTAGCGCCAGCTGCCTGCCGCCCCGGTAGCAGACAGCAGGCAGCCTACCACCCCATCGGCAGATGGTAGGTAATTAAGCCAGCTTAATTACCTGTCTTAATTTTTTTGCATACTGTTTGTTTTAATTTTTAAATATAGCAAATGAGCTCAGAAAATTACGAAATTTATGGGCAGCCTCTCAACACAATGAACTTAACTGTGTATTTTTTGGCAATTATATCCTCTGTGAACGTTGCTAAAAAATTTGTACGATTGAGATTTTTGTAAGAGATATTACATGTAGCAAACAAGTTGTAAAAAATTACAAAATCTTATGTGCAACATCCTGACACAGTCAAACTTATTATCTATTTTTTTCGAGAATTTTATACATTACGAATATTTGTAAAAGTACATGTAATAGTAAAAAAACGCATCGCACGGGATGCGGTGACTCACCCATCTGAGCCACTGCTATCTCCTCGTCGCGTCTACCTCCCCGTGCGTGGCCTTATCTTCCGTTGAGTATGAGCATGTCCGATGGGGTACATCAGCCGGTCCAGAGCTTACGTCTTAGTTCAGAGGAGGTATGGAGACCATTCCGTTTGTTCAATGGCCAGCGGTGGTCTAGTAGCCTGAGGTACAACAGGTTGGGTCCAATAAGCGTCGATGTCCTCCTAATGAGACATGCTGAACTGTAGGCCGCCAGTAATAACGTCGTGAACAAAGGACTCTAGAAATCTCCTTGTGATGCCGAGGAACTTTCGCCTTGACCGTACGACGTGGTAGCGAAGCTGGAGGAGCTCTGCCCGTCGAAGTCTCCAAACCCTAGGTATGGTGTGAACGATGAGCTCTACCGTGCGTACACTGCAAACCTTGGTGTTGTGTGTCACTCCCTAGAAACATCTAGGAGGCTCGTATTATCATCGGTAGACTCGACACCACCTCCACATTGAATTGGAGGCTGCAAGATGAAACAATGTTGTTCACAATAAATATTTCAGATGTAGAATGTGAATCTTGTATCTTCCGGATGTGCAACGAAGATAAACGACCGGGGGGGGCGATAGTCTGTGTAGGCGGTGCGGACGTCTAAAGTGTTGTATCTCGACGACAGACCTGGGAGAATGCCACAATGTTAGCAGAACGTAAGGCCTAACAGGTAAATAAAACATAGGTTTGTACGTAAGTTACCTCCTCGTCGATACGACCCACAGATGATCAGCGGCTAGTACTATGACACCGGGCAGACTCGGTAGATTGCGATGGCCGGTCGGACTCGCTAGGTCACGATCACCTGGTGGGTGAGCATGGTGGCACCACTGGGGGCCCGATGTGCACGGCGTGATCCGTCGAACGGCCGCAGCTCAGGTTATGCACTATTGTTTTGGCCTACTTTAGGATGTACTTCAAAGTATTCTACAGGGCCGGTGTTGTCTTCGGGCTGCTGATGGCAGCCTCGGACGCGCTAATGATGCGCTACGCCCGCTCCAACTAAAGTGATACAAAACAGGTTCAGTAACGACCAGTATGAAATTCATAAATGAAACGAAAAGAAATTGCAACTATCTTACGCTGTCATGCCACTATGAAATGCTGCGGGGATCAATCGAGTGTTGTAGACTGTTCTCATGCGTGATCTACTCAGGTGATTTGGTGGAGGAATGGTGATTCTGCTGTACGACCGGGGAATGTACCACTCCAAGTACTCGTCGTACCTCTGGACATCGTATGGATGCTGCTCCATGATGACATTCAGGTGTGCCCTATCCGTCCATGCCGTCATCCACTCCTGCTACAACTCAGGTAATGGTGAAGCCAAGATGGTTGTGGGAGCAGGTGCTCCAACTCGGGCAGATGTGCAAGGAAGGACGAGATCAATCCGGGTGCGAGACACGGCAAGCATCAGATTGTGCAAGGCTCAGGATGGAGCAAGCGCAGGCGGTAGGGTGGTGACGGCTCAGGAAGAATTAGCGTACGGTAGTATAGGAAGAAGGAAGAAGTGGAAGTAAAAAGGGAAGATCGGCGTGATCAAGATAGTGAAACAAGATTAAGGAGGTGATTGTTAAAGTTAGTAATCTTGTTTAGTCGTCTATGAGTTTGTTTCCGCGTACGAGTCAATTTTTGAGTCCATGTCGTAGTTGTCTCCGTGTGGTAGTCGTTGTGTTGGGTATAAAAGGCAGAGTCATGTAATGAGAGATGCAGAGGAAGCGATTAGTGTGATTGAAATTGAAGCGATCGATGTGATCAAAATGAGAGGGAGAGAAATAAACAAAAGCATAGTGCTTTGCTCCCAGAAAGTTATTGAGTATCGATTTTGACATTTTTGAGCGAAGCAGAAGATGTGGTCGTAAACAAGTTACGACCATGGGGAGTGAAAGTGTCCGCGGAAGCTAAAGACATGGTTGTAAACGAGTTACGACTACGGCGATAGAGTCTTCAACGTGGTCATAAGCCACAACGTGGTCGTAACTGAGTTACAATTATGGTGATCGAGCCTACTGCGTGGTCGAAGGAGTTGGAGTCTGCAGTCAAAGTCTCGAGTGCGCTCGGTTACGAGAATGTGCAGTGCAGCATGAATGTGGTCATAACTCTCGTCAGCCATCTTTGAAGTGGCCATAAATCGGCTTTGCGTGTGGTCATAACGACTGCAGGGTGGTCCAACTCAACACTAGCCGTTGGAAGCAAAAACAAGAAATGTAGTACTACCATAGGCAAACAGCCAGTTGTACTACTCTCCTCACAATGGCAAGAAAAATAGCCATTATAGGACTCAGTTAGTCTAATCGCCCTCATAGGGGCCGGGCCGACCGCCACACAGTCCGATCTAACTGCACTGACCACGACCAAAAAAAGAAGCTCTTCTGGAAAATATTACAACCATTCTACCTTGGAGGACAAAGAGCACACAAGACACTCACTCTCAAACCCTAACTCTAGAGATGAGAGCATAAAATATGGGTTGGATGGTTATTCCTACATGTCTTTATGCCAATCCTTTTTATAGGTGGGCAACCAGTCACCTGCACCTCTTAATGCATCCTATCCACTATTACAATGGGGGAAACCTGTTTACCCCGCACATGGTTTCTACTCTCATAAGTTCACTTATGCACCACAAGAGAAGAGAGAAGTGGATAGAACAGGAAGCAAACTGAATCGAGACCAATATCTTTAGGGTCTAAATAAAATACTACTATCTCATGGGGTCATTGTTTTCTGATCTGTAGTTCGATTTAATTTTTCAAAACTTCAAAAAAAAATTTGTGAATACTAAAATTTCAGAGTACCTATAACCTATCTGATTCCTCATCTCTCTATTTTTCAAAAAATTAAGTTGCCGGCTCTTAAGCAGCATGGGACTTATAAGGTGACTTAAATCTGCCTCCCTGAATCACAGGGGAATATACAGCCTTTTCGCAACCGGAAATCACAGTTTCAACACCATGACGAAACACCTAATCCTCCCCATATTACGCCCCGCGGGTTCCCGGCCCGGAGAGGGCGTCCACGTCGCCCCCAGCGCTCCCTCAACCGGCGCGTGGCGGCCGAAATTCGCGTACGGTCGGGGGAGCGGTTTTGCGAAAAAGTCCCTGTATTTTCTAGAAATTACGTAAAGATCCTTTTTCCTCGCGAAAAGGTCCCTGCCAGTTTTTTTAGCCCCTCCACTTTGCAGGATAGCCCCTGCGGTTTTCTAAATTACGTACAGGTCCTCGTTTACTTACGTACAGGTCCTCCCTTTTTTGCGAAAAAGTCCTTCGACTTTTTCGAAAATGCACATGTGCCCTCGGTTTTTTTCGAAAAAGACCTTTAACTTTTTCGAAAATACGCATGCGCCCTCGGTTTTTTTAAAAACCCCCTCACGAATTATCGCCTCTTTTACTTCGGTACACACGGTGGCTGGCGCGGCGTGACGCCGTGCCTATGAGGCTAGTATGATATTATGTAACTAACCTTTTGAATCAGCGGTAGCTAAAGTAGCGTTTCCTGATATTCTTTTGCATTCAGTGGTCGGCACACTGCATATACCCCAAAAAACGGACAGAACACGCAGAAAACCGAAACATGCATCACGCACAAATTCTTCACGACGACCTATATTAGCCAAGATATGCATCATGCATCTTTAATCTAATGACCTAGGTCAAACCAACTTAGGCCCTGTTTGGGGGAGCTGGAGATTTTGAGTAGCTAGCTGGCTGGTCTGAGTAGCTGGCTAGTCTGAGTAGCAGCTGGTCTGAGTAGCTAGCCTATTTGGCATCCTGGATTCTAGCTGTGCAGCTGGTATCCTGATAGATGTATTGTCTGAAATGCCCTTAGGTGAATTAATGTCCTGATTATGTATTGATAGAAGAGACATCCATGTTGTAAATTTATAGTACTTAGTTCAAACATTGAGAAACTAATATTAAAATTTCATGACAATAAATTTAACTTCAAATCATAATTTTAAATATTAATAAGGATAACTACCATGTCACCATACAATTATCTTATGCTTTCATGTATATATTAACATCTCACTTGAAATTTTTTACTTGACTACGCAAATGTTTTATTACAGTTCATTGAAGATAATTAGGGTATATTCAAGTCAAAACAGTGTGACATGCTCCCGATTGAATTTATGGCTCAAATCTCAGACATGAAACGTGCTCAAGATGAGAGAGATCTGTGTCAGCTACAGTACTTCTTTAATCCAACTGCTAGATTATAAATTAAACAATTCAGTTCCAATTTCACAAGGAATTGCAATGTAACTTCTAAAATCATGGTTGCCACTGCAACTTCCACTCCACTCTTCACAGTGCATGCACATTATAATGCCCATGAAAGTAAAAAAGGCGCAACTCAGAAGAGTACAAGACTACTACTACCCAGCGTAACACCCCGAAATCGATTTGATGAAAATATTTACACCAATGTACCAGTCAACATTTCTCCAATTCCATCACCATTCAGTTCCACGAAAAGTTACAGTGCCACAGAGGTGAAGATCAGTACATGCTCATTTACCGAGTATGTTTAGTGAATAATGTACCAACTCCTATCAAAAGATGAAAGCTATCATCACTCCTTTGGCAATTGATCATGAGGCTGTGAGACGAACAGTTTGAATTTCTTTGCAACATCCTCCTCAACCAAAGCCTCCAGGACTAGGTCTGAGCCTTTTGGTTCATCTGTGAGGATATAAAAAGCAGCAGATATTGGTAAACATTGATATAAAAGTTGTTGCAGTGACTTGGTAACTTCAACAAAAAAAATACTTGAGATGAAACATAACACAAAAAATGATGGTTTGCCAACCTATTGTATAACAACCTATTTGCAGCAAAAAGTAGTAGTAACTTAACCTATTGTATATACATCCCACAACTTTTTCACATGACTATCAGAGCATACCAAGCAAACCAATGAGAAGAACAAATGTAAGCAAGAACGTTGACATGGATGTTTGATTTCTGTCACAGATTGAAAAATTATATGTACATTGTTCGTTTATCATTAGTGTCATTTAACACAACATGATTATCTTCAGTGTCATGTAACACAACATGCCTTAATTTACCAGAGTTTCATCGGTCCAAACCAATGAACCCGGTAGTTCTAGTAATATTGTGCATATGAAATCCTGCCACAAGACCACTGTAAACACTATGAAAAACTAAATGCACTGTTTGTACAACCCAAATTATTATCCTTTGCTTCTCCACTCACAAAATGCTACACATAACCTGACAGCAAACATAGAAATCTACAAATCAAGGCACCAAGCACTAAGACCTGGAGGATGAAGGGAGTACCTCACAGCGGAGGGGAAGGTGATGGATGGATGAGGTGTTGCAGTGGTGCAGCAGGTGGGCAACGGGGTGACGGGGCGGCGGGGGGGCGACGGGATGCGCCGGGGGAGGGGGGATCTGGGAGGGGGCGCCGGTGGGCGACGGGGCGGTGGGGGCGACGGGATGCGCCAGGGGAGGGGGGATCTGGGAGGGGGTGCCGGTGTGCGACAGGGCGGCGGGGGGCGACGGGATGCGCCGGGGGAGGGGGGATCTGGGAGGGGGCGCCGTGGGGGAGGGGGCCAGGGTGGGCGGCGGCGGGGAGGGGGGAGGAAAGGTAGGAGGGGGCGCGGGGGTTGGGAGGGGGAGTTTTATCCAGTGGCATTTGCGGGTAAATACTTTAACTTTTAGTGGTATTAGCCCGCAGAATATGTGAGAAGCTGGGTTTTTGCAGCTTCTCGGTCCCAGTACAATTGTGCCTTCCCCAGATTTTCAGATTCTCAGTAGCTGGCCCAAAAGCTGGAGAGCTTTTGGCTACTAGAAGTAGCTAGCTTGCCTAGAATCCGAAACAAACAGGGCCTTAATCCATGACTCTATTCCCTAAAATTCTATTTTTCTAGGAAGATCAGAAGTACCACACTTACTATGCATATACTTCCACTCTATGGTACTACCGCTCCCCAAAGCGGTACTTCCGTATATTGAAAATCTTACCTGGATCTCTCTAAAAAAACGTACCGCGACTCAACCCGGTAATTCTACAGAGTGGTACTGCCGCACTTATGCATGCGGTACTTGCACAAAGCGGAACTACCGCACTAATACCCGCGGTACTTCTGATTTTCCTGACACTTCTAGAAAACGGTCCAAATCAAATGCAATCTTTGCAAAACCAATCGACCACTTCACAAATATTGCAATGGTTCATCACAACAGTATCGTGTATCTTCTCATATAGTCCTTCAACTTTAATACTAGTACAAATAAGTAGGCTCTATTTAGAACGCGGGTATTTTTTTTGATTTCCATATAAAGTGAACTGTTTTATTTGAAAATCTAATGAAATTTCTGTATTTCAAACGGTCTACAGACGTTGCTCTGTTGGCCATTGAAAGCAACATAGCTCTCCATTTTTATATAACAAAGAGAGCTCATGCCAATTTATATACAAATGCAGGTGCCCTTACATTTGCTCATTTTGAATAGAAGCTTTGTACTTTTTGTTGGACACGTCATTTTGATGGGAATTAGATATTATCTACGAAAAATCTGAAGAGGAACAAGGACGCGTGCTACAACGACGTTCGCTGGACCGAAAATCCGATGACTTAAACCGATCCCGAACACTGGCATCGCGGTTCTCGCAGCCTTTCCTCGTTAGCAACCACGCAAGAGAGGCGGCTGCGTGCACCGGGAGGGAAGGTAACCGGGACGAACTGATGAAGACATCTGACATCCTCACTCCCAACCCGGAGACGAAACCGAACCCATGCCGGCCAGCTCGGTTTCCCGGTGTGGACGCTGCGCGTTGCGCAGGAATGGTCGGCTCCGTCCGTCGACGACTGTGCGATACGGGCCAGTAGGCCCAGCTTATTTGCACGCCCGAGCCCTTTTCGGCCCAATTACTAGGAGTACTTTTCTCATCAACCCTACTATTAACTAAAGCTCTGTTCCCTCTAAAAAACAACAACTAAATTTCGGTTACAATTGAACAATTAGATTCTACAACAATTAAAATGAAAAACTGTGAACAATCTTGGATCATCCGACTATGCTTTTCAGCCAGTAGTAAATTTTACAGGCCACGATAGGTTCCGGTAATAGCTCAGCAGCATTAACAGATCCTGCGTCCTACTCTGCAAATTTAAACATTTCTATGAGGGCAAAAACTACTATCCACCTACTCTTTATGGTGCACTTGCCATGCACTTAAACTAAAAATGTAACGAAAATTCCGAAAACATTTCTGAATGTACTTCATTGATTACTTCACCTATGTGTAAAATTTCAAGTTTGAATTCATTCTATGTTAAGAGTACCCAAAAAAGACAATTCTGATAAATTTGAACTCTAAACATTTGTTAGATTTGTCTCTTTTTTATTACTATTAATATAGAATGAATTTGAATTTAAAACTTTATACATAGATAGAGAAAGTTTAGAAATACATGTAGAAATTTTTTTCAAAATTTTTCGTGGCTTTTTTTTAGTTCGAGTGCATGATGAGTGCACCGTAAAAGTAAGTGTGTTGTGGTTACAGACTAAACAAAGAAATGGAGTATGGTAGTGAATAGTTAGGTGAGCAATGCTTTGGGGCTTCCCCGTGGCCTGGATCGCATATATATTCACATGGGAGAGCATTTTACAGTTGTGTCCTTACACCTAGGTATTCCTCTCAAGGGCATTTAAGTCATTACACATGTCCCATTTTGGGCTTTACAATCCTCTAACAGACCAGCTGGGCTTAGGTGGGGGGCCACCCCTACAACAGAGTGCATAGCAGTTTTTGTCTTCTATGAAAGTAGAGGATTCCGCAATCAATAGAGATGGTGCTTTAAGAGAAAATACTACCTATATTCTGGGGAAAAAATTGTACCATAGAGAAACTGAGAAAACCATTTCTGCGTAAATCAATTCAAATGATAAAAAATGGAACCATTTCTGCATAAATCAATTCAAATGATAAAAAATGAGGACACATCTGAATCAACTCTAGCCATTGACCTTTCACTCCGAAAATCCCTGCCAACGAATATTGGACTTGTATGAACTGGCCTTTCTCTTGATGCATGTACGTATATGTATGTTGTATCTGTCTTCATGTCGCTGAAAGTACATCCAAGCAGCTAGATTCAGTACTTATGCTCATGTACCCGAGCAAATGAGCACATCCTAGTTCTAATAACTTCTGGGTTCCATCTTTGACTCGATATGGACAAAAAGAAATCCCAGAGACCATGAAGTACATTGGGCCGGGCTAGTTTAGTCCAGCCACGTTCAAGAATTTTGCGCCGAGCAAAGCTCGAGTTGAGCTTTTCAAAGTTTTGACGATTTTAGGTGGGCCTATATTTGGCCCATCTTTTCCTTCAAAATTGGGCCATGTCGTGGTTAGAAGTTAACACAATACCATTTTCTTTTTTCAGCTGAATAATTTGCTGAACTTCTTATTGGAGGCATGAAACAGGAGCAAAAACATATTCATTACATTTACTCAGGAGGAGGCTGAAGAGGATCATCGGCTGCAGCTCCTCTGTTTTGCTTTGCTTTCTGAAATCAGAGTGAAGCTTTTGTGCGATTTCTTCTGAAGATCTCTTCTAGGAAGATTTTACTACGATTTTTTATGCTAAATTCTCGTGTTTTTTTAAAGACAAACCCTCATGTTTTTTAAACAAATCCTCATGTTTGTGTAGCCTTTCTATCCCCTGGCTTGCAAGCCCTGTGAGAAGTGAGAGCTGAGAAGGTTGTTTGATTTCTGCACGGTGCTTCGAAACTCAGCCTGAAAGTGACATGTTTTAAGAAAATGTCTATTGTTCTTAATTACTTCTTTCCTCTGCTTGAAAATACAACACTCGTATCACAAGACAAAACACAGTAATTCATGTCAAAAACCACATCAGAACCAAAACCTTTCCCTTGAATAATTCACAGCATAATAACCGAGGTCTCACAAACAGGTCGGATTACGAGTACGTTTTCAAAAAAAGAAAGAAGAAAGAAAGAAAGAAAGATTGGACTACAAGTGGCAACACCTGAAACCTCATGCTACTGCTCACACAGCACAACTGAATTTGGTATACACTCACAGAAGAATGCCAGTGGATGCGATTATTTCACGGTGACGAAGCCTCCCAGTCCCAGCGCAGCCACAAAGACGAGGGGCAAGATGGACACCCAAAGGATCGTCTTCCCGGCGGCACGCCGATGGACCAGGTCGCCGGACACCCAGATTCCGGCCGACGCCTCCACAAACCCGAAGATAACTACGGCGACGAGAATGCCGTAGTACAAGTAGAAGGGGGCCTTGCCATGGTGCAGAAATATACCTCCTGGAGCCTTGAAGACGGCAAGGCAGAGCGCCGCCGCGCCTTCGAAAACGCCGCATGAGATCAGCGCGGCCGGCAGCTTCTCCATGTTGCGGCAGGCCTCGGAAATCAAGCTCACGACGTTGATGAGGAGAGCCAGGAACTCCATCCTTGTGTTTGGCTGTGGTCTGTCAGAGAAATGCTTCGATTTGAGCTTGGAGAATGGTAGAAGAGAAGGTTGGGACTTGGGAGCTTGCGACAGGCCACGGCTATGTCGTATATATAGGCAGTGGCTGACCAAACCGAACAGTGCTAAACCGAACCCGAAGAGTGGCGGGTGCTGCCGTGAACACGGAGAGGAATGTGATAGTCAGGCAAGCGCAACTACTGAAAGAGACGACGACGAGGTAGCCGTGTCCCAAAGCCCAAACCGATCCGAACCGAACCGAACCCGAACAGTGCCATCTCGGGTTTCGCCTACTGGCCACAATGACAGTGAAATGCATCCTGCTAGCTGGACTTAACCACCACCACCACTACTACTAGTTTTGATTCCCTCCGGAGCCCAGGAACCGAACCCGAACCCGAATACTTCGGTTTCCCGACGTGATGTACCTTCATAACTCGCAAGATTAGTATTTGTAGAAGGCTAAACATGGGGATGTGTATCGCGTGAAGGGTTTTCTGAAATGTAATAATTGGATAAATACCACTGCGATAACAATATAATAACGTGTTTTTTCTATAAAAAAAAAGAATACAAATAGTGGTAAGTGTTTGCACAAAGAAATGCTGCTTCTAACATTGTTTTAATGATATGATAAGAGATAAAGATAACAGGATACAGTAGAGAATTTTCTAGGGGCACTAAGGCGTGTATAGCCATGCTTTCAAAAACCCGAAGACCCTAAACCGAAAACCGAACGGTGGCATTACGTTTTGGGACTTTTCTGACAGCCTTTCCTAACCTCTGGGTCAAGCAGCATCGTGTCAAAAGCAAGCAGGGACCCACGGGCAATAATAAACAGATAAACGAATAGCGGCTTTGTGCTTGTGTTAAGTAATAACCAAGGGCACTGAACTGATTAGGACGTCGCCACTCCAAACCGGAACCGAACCCGAGCAGCTTGGTTTCCCCTTGTGTCGAAAAGGACGGCAAGGAATAAATCAGTCGGAAGCAATAGGAAACAGAAAAACGACAAGGGGACGTGTGCTTTTGTTAAGCAACCAGGGGAATGAAATTTATTTTTCATTTTTGTAAATGTGCTTTTGTAACCTTCTTTATATATTAAAGTGCATATTAGTTAGGATAGAGGTGCAAAGTAAAATAAGAGACACAATACCTCATACAAAGTGCAATCTACTTTTAGTATAATTATATACAATTGGTTTCTTTCCTACTGTTTCAATTAAAAAAACGAGGGGAATGAGCTGATGATGCCGTCCACACTCCACAGGCCACAACCCGAAACCGCACCCGAGCAGCTCGGTTTCCCGATTGCTAGCAGAAGTAGAACGGTCAGCTCCTTCCGTCGTGGAAAGTGGTCAGGTGGAGACAATTGCTATCAACCTTCGTGATCTAGAAAGTTTCATTTCACCGTGTAATCAAGTTGCTTTGAGATTATTCTGATTGTCTAGACCCCCAAAAAAAACCATTTTGGAACATTTTTTTGCTGCACGCATACACGAACACAATACGTGATGGGGTCTGTGTGTGTGTGAGACAGAAAGTTGAAAGGCTGAATGCTGGTCTCTGCGCGTAAAACGGTAGTAACAATCTTACATTCTCTTCTGTTGTTCTGGGTGGCAGATGAACATTAGTGCATACTGGTAGCCCGGGAGGACGATGTTACTGTTTTTTTTTAGCTTTTTAACGGATTTCGATTTCTACTAGTAATTACTATTCATTAGACTAAAATAACATGCCCAATCTGTATGTCTCGCTCTGACTTTACCTTAGCGGTATTACCTGGCTGGTACTTTGGGTTAGTAGACCCATCTTATTTGCAGACCTCGGCCGTTTTGGCCCTGATCAATATGGCTTCAGCTTCTGGCTTCAGCTTATTTTTGCACTATTCATAAATTTCGTCTTTTTCTGAACTTTTGGCTTTTTTTGAGTTTTTTTACCGGTTCTTTTTTCCTCGTATTTGTTTACATTATACGTGATGGGCTAATATGTTTTTCTATTTTTAAAATTTTTTAAATTTAATTATGGTAAATAAGACTCTGTCAGCTACAGTGCTTTTTTCAGCCAGCTACAGTGTTTTCAGCCATAAGCCATGAGGCTTTCAGCCGAACCGATCACCACCTTACTCCGCAACTGTTGCTTCTCGCCGATCCTACTACTGTACTACATTTCTTTCTTTCAGTACCGGTGTTAACATGATGCACTCAGATCTAAAAAAAATATGTTTCTGTACGTACGCAGGTGTCATCAGCAGGAGCAACCTGCCAAGCCAGCAACGATGTACTGCAAGCACATATCGCCCTGCCATTTCTGGATGGCAGGTGCCAGGGCCTCCATTGCCATATCCGATGGTGCAGCTGTGCCACCAAATTACCCCATATTGCTTTGTCCTAATAATAGTTATAAGAAAGCAGTGGTCACATTCTTGACTACAACAGTAGATTAATTACACCCCCACATCATGTAGCATATGAGATATGCATGTGTTAACTAGTTACGAATTCACATTTCATACAGTAGACTACTAACGAGTTCCGACTGAAGAGCTTGATCACAAGGAACAAGATTATCTGAGAATCCAAGCTCAACTTTAAATAAAGAAAACGTGAAAAGAATACATACTATACAGGTCCCGTCAAAAGGAAGATAAACAATCTGCACCAACATCAATACCTGAGTGATATGTAATCAGCACCAACATCAGAAATAAAGAATACATATTATACGATGGTCTTGAAGACAGTAAACTGCAGCAGTGATATGTAGTTATGTACAGGCGCCTTGAGTGCCTGGAGAAAGACCGCTTAGTTTAGGAGGACAACGAGGGTACATGTTAATAGATGGGAGATTGGATCATATACTCTCCCTTTAGTTGGGAAATTCAGGATTTACCTTCCACATCTCAATGACATGTGGGGTCATCATAAGTCACTGACACGTGGGCCAGGAGGGTAAATCCTGAATTTCCATCTAAATGGAGAGTATATGATCAATTACCTGTTAATGGATTGTGCAGATATCATGATGTATAGTGTACTGCATACCTGAAAAGTGGGGCGGAAAAGGAGCTGATCGCTTGCTGTGCAGGTAGAAACGTGTGCCCAACAAGCCATGCAGTAATCAGTTCACAGATTTCCAATCAATTGTAACACTCAGCTTGCTTGTTGCTAGCATTCTGCATTGTTCGATCAGCTCTTCGCTGCATTCTCTGATGTCCAGTTCTTCCAAGCGAAGGTGGGAGGCCCTTCTCCGGCAGCTTGGAGATGCCCTTACAATCGTCGATCACTAACCTCTTGAGGGAGCGAAAGCAGTGCAGCCCCGCAGGAAGATCTAGGGGATCCTTGAAGCACCAAAATCGGAGCACATTTTACTCTTGAGATCTGCGATCCCATGCAACACACAGCTCAGGATTCATCTCGAAATCCAAGCTTCGAAGGGAGCTGAGGTACTGCAAGCCCTCCAACACAGCTCCTCCTAGGCAGTGCAGTATTGCAGCCGTAGATATTTCAAACCTAAAACGTACATCTTCAAGATCCGGAGAGAGGAGAGGAACTGCAAGCCCTCCAATACATCCAGCTGTTCACACCAGTGGATTTCCAGCTCCTCCAAGGCCGTGCAGGATTGCAGCCGTAGAGATTTCGAATTTGGCCCCTCCCCTACTTCCAACTTCTTGAGAGAGGTCTCATTCCCCGGGAAGTAAGGCTGCAGCTTTGTTGGGAAATGCTCGATCGAGAGCTCTGGGAATGGATACACGGAGGAAGGGAAAATCTCTCATGCGCGGACCAGAGCAGCTCAGGGCAACCTGAAATACCTAACAACCAACAACGGGAAGCCAAACCTCCAAAGCCTTGCTCGCTGCCGCAAAACCGTAATTTTGGGCAATGGTAAATATAGAACTCCTCTAGAGTGGAGAGGACATTTAACGGGATTTGCAAGAGGAATTCATTGTGGGCTAAGTATGTTGGTACGACATCTGGGCATTCTGCGGATGAAGCCAGACTGCTACTTTCTTCCTCTTGTCCGGGACGATAGACTGAAATATAGATTTTATCTGGGGACAACCCTCTAAAACCAATACATCAAGGGACTCTACATGCGGCAGCATTTGAGTTAGCCACATGCCTGCTATGCCACATGAATTGATTTCGAGACGTGTGAGAGATGGGAGGTTATGTGCAGCTTTACTATCTTCGGATATGTCGTCGGGCATAATATATGACGACAATAGCTTACCGCACTTGACAATTTTCAACTCGATTAAATTGGTTAATTGCCTAAAGCCTTCAATTGGAAGAGACTCAAGATTTGGAAAATCTTGTATGTGCAACGGGTGCGTTCTTTTCGGCTTCGGCTGATGGCTTTTGGACTTAACACGAGCGCTTATACGAACAAACCAAATACCGATAAGCTGATAAGTCATTTCAAAAAAGTTGTCCTGATAAGCCGCTTCGAAACAGCAATGAAGAAGCCTCAACTTATCGGCATAAGCTGAAAAGAACGGTGCCATCTCCCTTAGATTTTGGAATGTCAAAATCTTATCATCTAGAAACCTCAACACACCAGAGGACTTGACTGACAAACCTGGACATTCTTCTGCATAGACTGCTAATCAGTGAAATAAACAAGGATGTCGTCCATAATGCCACTAGATGCTGATGACATAGCAGAACTAATGCCTTCAGTTAGTCTGAATACTGTAACGGTGTAACCTAACAAAATCAAGCCCAGCCTTCTAGATTATGGCACATAAGTTCTTCCAAAGGCTAACAGCGATAATATTCAACTGAACACTAGGTTAAAGATATTTCTGAAACCTTGCAATATGATGTGAAGTTAATCTTCATTGCTAGTATTGAAAAACCCACAAGACCAGAGCGGATTTTATATTTGAAATAGTAACACAAATTCTACAAGCACTAAGAAGAAAAATCTACATTTAGATGCACACACAAGAAGATGAAGACAAGTTGAGAGCCTGCAGAACTACTACAATCACTATCAGATCTAGAAAAAGAATTAGCAAAAGATCAGAAACCATGCCTCAAGAACAAGTTAGTTATGCTGCAACTACAACAGTTATAGAAGAATGACTAGAGTGATGCACTTTGATCAGGAACCCCCAACTTTAAAGAATGAGGATTTGCATAGTTTTACCAAATCAAGATAATAGTATAATACCCAACTTTTATATGGATAACTTTTGATGGAGAGTTAGGATTTGCATCCCAATGTTGGAAGTCCCCATAAAACTACAAGATCACCAATATCCGCTAAAGTATAATGCTCCTTGAAAGAGCAACCAAGTAAGATAAACCACCCACTATGAGGAGCGATAGAATTAAGAGTATCTACATTTGAATCAGCACAAGCTATCTGTTACGGAACAAGATTGCAGGCGCACAGCATGTGAACAGTACTAATGTACCATGCGTAAACAGTACCAACGTGTGAACAGTGCCGCATGCGTGAACAATACCACCGTGTGAACCGTGCCACATGCGTGAACAGTAACACCGCATGAACAGTTCCGCGTGCGTGGGTGCTGTATCGATGTTATCTATTTAGGTAGCTTCCTTATTATTTAGGCTTGTTTTCTTTTAGTTTGTTTTCATGTATTAGAGATAAGTTTCCTATTATTAGAAATTAGTTTCTTAATATAGAGATAGCTTTCTTAGATATTAAGTTTAGCCATTCCTATAAAAGGGACAGCATTGTATCGTTATTATCAAGCAAAAAAATAAAAAAAATTCTCTAGTCTTCCTCTCTTCTTCAACAGACCTCATAGTCTTGGCGACGGCATGGCCGGCCAATCAAGGGCGAGTACTCTACCCTTAGTCCTCGGACCTGTACCACAACATTTGGTATCAGAGCCACTCACCATGACTTTCAATGTTGAATTATCTCTCTTGGATATATTGATGACTAGCAGCGAGAAAATAAGTGTCTTTACTCGATAATATGATGGCCACCTTAGAGAAGGTTATGGAGCTGATGAACAAGCTAAAGGAGCAGGAAGAGACATCGCGTGCCATTGCAATAGTTGCGCTGCCACCGCCTTCCTCGGCGCCAACGTTGGCACTGACCACGTCACTAACGATAACTCCTCTTCAGCCTTCACCTTCGGTGCCTTTACCAAGGAGGAAGGTTGTCGCTGTCCAGCGGCGGTCATCTCCAAGCGGCCGGCCGACATTGTGCCTCCGCAAGTGTAGAGCACAACGGTTGCTATGTGGGGGATAGTGACGTCGTCGTATCTCTCCCACAACTGTTGCATCTTATGACAAGGAGGATGCCGTTGCTACCCTGCGTTGACTACCCTTGCCACCGGCGACTCCAGCGATGTTAGGCAATGCTAGAGTGTTGTCCTCGTTGTTATGTATTGGGGCTTCGCTCATCATCTTCCGTGTCGCGCGACATCGTCATTGTGCCCTTTCGTCGACATGGGAACGCCAAGGTCTTAGTCCATGGCCGCCACCTAACAGCTCGAAGATGAGATGTCTCGTCGCGAGGGGTGTAATGTTACGGACCAAGATTAGCAGGCGCACGGCACGTGAACAATACCACTGCATGAACAGTATCACGCGTGTGAACAGTAACACTGCATGAACAATACCGTGTGCGTGGCTGCTATAACGATGTTATCTATTTAGGTAGTTTCCTTATTATTTAGGTTTATTTCATTTTAGATTGTTTTCATGTATTAGAGATAAATATTCTATTATTAAAAATTAGTTTCTTAATATAGAGATATGTTTTCTTAGAGATCAAATTTAGCCATCTTTATAAAAGGGATAGTATTATATCATTATTATCAAGCAAAGAAATAAACAAAGTTCTCAAGTATTCCTCTCTTCTTCAACAGGCCTCAGAGCCTTAGCGGCAGCATAGCCGGCCGATCAAAAGTGAGTGTTCTGTCCTCGGTCCTCGAACCCGTACCACAACAGTACCTATCTATCATTTTATGGGAATCTACGTAATAGAAATTGATGAAGCAATCTAGAAGTGGCACTCATGATATTCAACTTGGAAGAATGTAGAGTATCTGAATGATGACTTAATCAATTGATCCACACGGAATAAAAGTATTCTCCATGCTGGACATATAGTAAGAATGTCATCTGTTTAAAAACAAGAATGAACATGAAGAATAATATTATTGCTCTACACTATGGACAATTTTAAGTAGTCACTAACACCTTTAGAATTAACCAACACCTCCACGTTCTTCATGAATTTGATAAACAAGGTATATGAATTGGTGGAACCAGTTTGAAGTAACCCTTGAGAGGTAATGTGACAACATCATAGACTGATTAAAAGTACCAGGCAGCTAAACAAAGATTGGTATAAGTACAACCTTAGATACCCAAATGACCAACAAAAACTTCTACCATCAACAATTTAATAGATAGTGTCAAGAGAAATAGTAACAAGGATGGTATACAGGTATAGGCAAGAAAGAAGAGAACTTATGAAAATAAAGGATAAGTACCAACATATTTATCAGTTTTTGACAAATATTAAATGTGATTCACCCTGAAGGAAGGACAAGACTCAAGAGAAGGAATCAGGAAAAGCCAAAATTCCCCAAATATAAGAAAAGGCTGAGGCAACTAGCCTTCGTCTGACTCCCAGAATGCACATTTCGTGGAAATACCTACTAACTCTGACCAAACTAAGGGCTCGTTCATATAGGCTTTTGGTTTTGGTTTACGAATAGTAACAGCTTGTAGGGAGAAACACTCGCGTGCGATTTTAGTCGATATAAATGAAATCGCTACAGTGTATACTACAATCAACTAGTAAATCCTAGAAAAGCAGCTTTTAGAAGGTAAGACCTTCGGTTGAACAATGAACTTGATTATCTAGCAAGGCATCCATATGTATGGGCATAGGTAGGCTGAGGCAGTTTTTGGCATATAGCATAGGCAACATCTAAACTACAAAATCACCAGACTTACAAATGTGACGACAAGCTCGGAGCTGAAGTGATCGTGAGTGGCCGAGAGAGCGGCCGATGGTACAATAAGCCGATTACATCAGTCCATCATACGACGGAGGAAGAAAATGAAGAGAAGGCAACGCAAAAGCTTGCCGCTGTTGATGCCTGCGACAGCCACCCGCGTGCGGACCCTGCAAAGACAGAGACACGATTCAGGTTTCGCTCAGGCATTTCCGCGAACACATGAAGAGCGCATCGCGCCAAACGCACCGGACAGTGAGTCCAAAGGCACGTACGAGTCCCTCGTGCGTCGCCACGCGCGAAGGCCCCCGCGCAGCTGGTGCCCGTGCGCGGCCGGCACCGGAGGTGGAATGCAGAGGACGGCGCCCTCTTCGGCACGGGCGGTAGATAAGCGCGCTTGCGTCAGGCGTGCCGCCGCTCCGCATGGTCGACGATAATGCGGCTGCATTCCCTACGAGCGGCGCCGGATGACAGGGAGAGGAGAGATGTGCGCGTGTGTGGCGAGGGGCAAGAGAGAATGGGATGAGAAGACGGCGGCGCGACCGCTCAAGTCGGCGGTTTCAAGGACCCGTCGTCAGGTCGTAAACGCATCCTCGGCGCCACTACGGATGTGGGTGGCTTTTCTGCAGTATTCCACCGTCCGTCTCTGTCACACCGTCACCTACCATGGCGGCCAGGGTGCCGGTGGACACAGCAACGGCACTGCTGTCACTTCCGTAATTGGCTAGGATAACAAACTTTTAAATGATATATTTTTAAATCTGTACTGACTAAAATTATATGTTATTACCTTCCTATTCGTATTTTTTTTATAAATAGTTAAAATTTAAAAACTATAAATCAAAAATTATAAACCAATCTAAAAGAACCTTCACACAGGTGAGAGAGGTGAGCCTGAGTA
Source organism: Dendrocalamus latiflorus (assembly GCA_017311315.1). Lineage (NCBI taxonomy): Eukaryota > Viridiplantae > Streptophyta > Magnoliopsida > Poales > Poaceae > Dendrocalamus > Dendrocalamus latiflorus. The sequence continues at coordinate 35,109,148 of CM029656.1, read as the reverse complement.
GTAGGTCCGCTGTGCGAGAGCTGTCTGTGCTCAGCAGCGTGGTGCCCTGTTGTGAGCGGCATGTGCTCAGCAGCTGCGTGCAGAGCGGATGCATAGGCCAAAGGGCTCACCTGTCGGCGTGATCGGAGGGGTTTAAGAATTCCCTGTACCAACGTTCCAAGGCATCGAAGCAATGAAACTGATTTCATATCTCTCGTTCCCCATTCTTTGATTCCCCATCTCATGTTCTTCCAATTGTATTAATTTACCCTGCGTGCTTATGCTACCTTGTGACTGATCCTGGCGCGATCGGGACATCACACACACTGCGCTATTGGGTAATCGGTGACGACACATTCATTTGTTCGAAGGGGGCCACAAGTATAGCTCCTAGAATATCCTGGTTTTGGGTAGAAATAGTACTCTTCCCTGACGACAATGCGCAAGCAACTACACGCTCTACTGCCCGGGAGGAGCCAGGCATTACAGCATCCTTCACGGACAAACCTCCGGAAGTAACGAACCGGTAACACGCGAGTGGTGCTTCTATATCACCCTTAATACAAGTTGTACAAATCTTGAAATAAAGAAAAGGTAAATAATCATCATCCACACTTCATTCGTACTTTAATATTTATGCGACTTTCAAATAATGATGCATAGAAGCACCTCTCATAACAAAAAGATCTGAATAGCACCGTCTCCAATAAAACGAGAATAGATAACAGAAGAAAACAGTCTCGGGGTACAAGGAATTGTTCGCTGCGCTCCTGAACAAAATCGGCCCAAAATATTCCCTCAATCGTCGTCACCGAAAGTTGTCTTCTTTCCTGCAAAGAAACACGGGTATAAGAATGATAGTTCTACTTTGCCTGAATCAAATGGAAGCAACAAATGTAACTCTGGATAATTTGCTGCTGACATAACAGTGAGTTTACCTGCACTAGGTGTACCAGCACTCTGCTTGAAAGGTGTACCCCGGCCACCGCGGCCCCTGTCACCCCTACCGCCTCTTCCACGTCCGCGGCCACCGTCCCATCCACGGCCACCGTCACGTCCGCGGCCACCGTCCCATCCACGTCCACGGCCTCTACCTCTTCCACTGTCCCTACCACGCCTCTCACTACTAAAGCCACCATCTCTGTTGTCGGCTTTAGGCCTCGCTTCATCAACATACAAGCTGAAGCCAGCAAGGTCAGATCCATTCAGCTCAAATGCTTTCGACAAGGAATCCTGATCTTTGAAATCCATGTATGCTATCCTGCAGAACCAAGCAAGACACTCGTCACTGACAAGAATAAGATTAGGGCCTTTCGGAATGCATGAATTTCAAAAGAAACAGTACAATTTCTCAAGAAATTCTTCTACTGAAACTTTATGTTCCAAACAGGGCCTTAACCTAAGTGCAATGTATTTCATTATGTAATAGAGCCAACTGACCCTTTGCTTGCACCAGTATCATAATCCTTTGGAATTGAAACTCTTGTAATCTCTCCACATGAGCCAAAATGTTCTTCAAGTGAGCTTCGGATCTGATGAATAAAATCAGTCAGATGTAATATAAGAGAGACATGTATGGGAAGCTAGTAGTACCCTGTAAAATCAGTCAGATTTCACAAAACAGAAAAGTGTGGTTGACAGAGGTTGAACTCTTCGAATTACCTGGTCCTCCCCAAGAGATGAATCAAAGCCTTTAATAAATACAGTGTTTCCTGAGCTTTGAGCAGGCTTCTTGAAAGAACTATTGTCCCTCCTGAGCAACGCACAAAATTAAGGCCACATTGACAGAGAACAAGTAATAAAGAGTAGCATTTTCAGAAAATATCTAAAGCTTTTTCTAGAAGACCAACACACTACAGACAATGAGGTAGATAATCACCCGCTGCCGGGAGTATACGCGCCTCTCTCACGAGCTAGATCAAGCCTGACAGGCCGTCCCATCAGGTCATGACCAGAAAAATCAAGTGCCTACAATGAAACATTTTATTACCAATACTTCCATTAGCTACATCGCATCATTGAGTGTGTCAGAACATAAAGCATCAAATAGAACTTGATGGCAGTTAAACACTTGCTTCATAGAACAGCTGCTCCAAATTCCATAGATCACAAACAAAAATAATCAAGCAGAAAATTTTACCTTCTTAGCAGCTTCAGCTGTAGCAAATTCAACATGTGCAAAGCCCTTGAAGCTTCCATCCTCAAAGGTAGCAAAACGAATATCAACAACCTCACCTGCCTCCTCGAAAAATTGCTTCCTACACAATGTGGACAAATGAGGTTAATGACCACACCTTCCAAAAAAGAATGGAATTAACACACTTCACAAACTTACACTTGTTCATGCTCCACATTGTAGGACAGATTCCCAACAAAAAGTGTCTTTGACCCAGTAGCTTGACTTTGGTCACTGACAGGAGTTTTTGGCTGCAACAAAAAAAAAGGTAAGACTGATTGTCCAACATCCATTGTAGATGAAAGAAGTTTTAAGGATAACAGTGTAGATAGAAGAATCATACTTCATTTTGAACTGGTTTTGTTGCAGATTGCTTTGGCACAGTAGAGGTTTCCTGTGGATTAAAGAAAATGTTACAGTACAACTCATAAAGAAGTGCAACAATATAGAAAGCCAAAAAAACATGCATAAATACAAATATCAGCTAGGTGCAAGAAATGAAGGAGATATTATTACCCTTTTCTTGGGAGTTTTAGCTGGTTCATCACTTTCCTCGTCACTATCTTCTTCAGAAGATTCATCAGAGCTGCTACCCTCTTCCTCTACTTGCTATATAAAGTTTCAGACAGAAAAAAAAGTTGAGAAAAAAAGATGCATATATTAGTAAGAGAGAAAAAACAAGGCATCTGAGAGTTTCATACCATCTTCTTTGGTTGAGCTTGTTTGTGCTTATCATCATCAGAGCTTTCCTCAGAACTGTCATCTTCTTCATCACTGCTGCTTGCTTTCTTGGCAACTTTAGGGGCTGGCTTGGCAGCGCCAGAAGGTGCAGAATCCTGCAGACAGAGGTAAAAGGAAATGTAATGATGAAACAAATTCTTCAAAAGGAAGAGCAAACAAGAAAAATCAGCACCTTAAGCTTCTTTTGAGGAGGCTCTTCATCACTTTCATCAGAATCCGACTCTGAGTCCTCGTCTGAGCTATCACTAGATTCTTCTTTCTTTTTAGCAGCAGCAGCCTTGGCTGGTTGAACTGTTTTAGCAATGTTATCCTGTAAATATACAGAAAATGCATTAGAAAAACTGTGTAGAATGAAGCCTCTATTTCAACATCTGTAGTTAGGTAGCTACCGCATCCTCAGAGTCACTTTCAGAATCAGAGCTTTCAGTAGATTCTTCCTTTTTCTTGGCTGCTACTGGCGCTTTAGTGGGCATATCCTGCTGATATTGTTCATAGTCAGGAATACAAAACTATTGTTGACTAAGATAAACACTTGCACATACCCCACAAAATTAAGTAGCAATATAAGGGGAAAGGTAAGTTAAAGCAGTGAGCCAGCTGACTACTCACTGTCTCACATAGCAATGCAATGAAACATATATGAATGTTTACCTCGTCTGATTCATCATCAGAATCACTATCAGAGCTGCTAGATTCTTGGGCCTTCTTTTGTACAGTGGCAACTGAAGGCTTCTTCACTTCAGGCTTCTGAAAAGCAAGGAAATGCAACACGATGGTTCGTGAAATCAGGCAAAAAATATGTTTTGGAACCAGCTGATCCAAGATGATCGACTACAGTAACACAGCATACAAATTATGGAGTGGTTCTGTTGAGTTGTACATTATTACAGTGCATGTATCTAACAAACAAATGTGTATTCCACTATACAAAAACAAATGTACACATTACAGTGCCATTTGTACATATTAATTTACCAAAATGTATTAGTTGATAACACGGTATTACTTCATTAGAATTAAAATAAAAAATCAGCTACATATTTCGTAATCACACAAATCAAGCAAAAAGGAGGGGCTTTATGTGCTTAATAATACAGCATTATTGTAGAAATTGTAGAAATCAAAGGCCTGAAGCAAAATAAAAACATCGCTTACTAAACAAGGTGGTCTTTTGATAGCAGCTGCAAATGACCATCAAGAGAAAGAAAACAACCAATACATATAGTCATATAGCATAGCTGACAGAAATGGCTCAAAATTTATACAGGATGCGCCCATGAACAGAAATTGATAAAGGAAGAATGATATAACATAATATGTTAGGCAGAACAGAAGGAAGAACATTTACGAACATTTCCCTTGAAGATACAATAGAAAACAAACACTCACTTCATCCTCATCAGATTCTTCATCAGAGCTGCTGTCAGAGCTGCTGCTGTCGGACTTGCCCTTTTTTGACCCATTGCTACCAAGTGCAGCTGGTTTCCTTGAAGGAGCAGCAGGTTTCTTTGCAGGTTCCTCATCAGATGTGCTCTCATCGCTGCTGTCATCACTGCTGCTACTATTGGTAGCAAGTGCAGCCACAGGTTTATTTGAACGAGCAACGGTTTTTTTCACAGGTTCCTTAATTAAAAAATACAAAGTAACATAAGCTTCTTAGTAAAGAATGCCACCCAAAAATGTGAAAATCAATGCTCACATCATCTGAGGAGCTATCATCACTGGAGTCCTGCTTAGCAGGTTGTGTAGCCTTCTTAGGTTGGACAGCCTTCTTTGGTTGGACCTTCACCTGCAAATATTTTTAAAGAAATAAAATAATCTTCAAACATATAAGCTATAAATTTTAACTGAGAGAGAAACAGTAATCTTGAGGGTGTCAGTAAGCCAAAGAAAAGAATAGAAGAGTACCTCCTCTTCAGAATCTGAAGAATCCTCGTCAGAACTGCTGCTCTCGACCTTCTTTGGAGGGGGCTGCTTCTTCACTTTAGTGGCATCGTTCTTCACGGGCACGACCTTCTCAGGTGCAGTTTTTTGCTTCTTGGTACTGACAGCCTTCTCAATCTCCTCTACAGCATTTCTCTTGCCTGTTCATTCAGATCAAAAAACTGTTGTGACACGGCAAAACAACTGCACTGCATACAAAGGCACAAGACAAAAAAAATTGCAAAAACATTACCCTTCTTTCCAGATTTCCCCTCAGGCACAGACACAGGGGCAGGTGCAACCTCAACACCAGACTTCTTGCTCGACTTGCCCATATTATGTATTGAGTTGCTCTACAAAAAGAGATGGGCATCAACTTGAGGGAATTCATACCAACGTCAATACAGCACATCACTAATCACAACAATAACAAAGACATCACGTCCTAAAATCCTCCGTGATGAAAGCTGCCAGATTTTCCCGTGGTAATTTGTCATCACAACGAGGATAGCCAATTAACAGTAATAACTACAAATCAACCCATCATAATCAACAAAACAGAGCGGCCAAGTGTATATATTCAATAGCTAAACAACATCAGCGCATAGTCCCATCCGGAATTCTACCCGCTTGACGCTTTGCAAATGATTTGTCCATGTCGAGACTAAAACTACGAATCGGAAAAATCAACAAACTATAACATCGGGGCGACCAGTTCCGAGCGATGCTATTACAAACTCAGTTACAGCACAAAGCTGACACAGAGCAACAACAACCCCTTCGAATCAGGGGGGCGCCATCAAACGCGTTAAAATTCCACCCATCAAACAACGCACGCGCAGCTATGACTCACCAAACGAATCGACGGGGAGAGATAGGGAGGGAGAGAGATGACTCACCAGCTGGAGCAAGAGGCGGCGGTGGAGGCGCGGGGACGAGAGGAACCCTAGTTCCTCAATTAGGGTTTTGGGAGGGTTTGGGCGAGGCAGACGGCGGACCGGTTTTATAGGAAGGCGCAGGCCACGTTAGGGTTCCGGCCGCGAGATGCCATTTTCGCATTTCACCCCACGTCATCTGCTTTATCACGCATTGGTCCCTGTTTAGTTCTTTTGGCGGCTTGGCGGCCGTTTACACTGGCTAGCTCGCGCGAAGTTATGCAAATGCATGGATTCCTGAGGAGTGGTAAGTAAAAGAGCTGAGATATTTTTGTCCGTGGGCCTTGGTCCCTTGAGTGTTTCGTTCGTACGATCGTTGCGCATCCTCCATTAGCTACAGGCCTCACTGGGCCGCATAAAAGGCCGAGCCGTGCGCGACCGATGACTCGTCTCAACCTGGCGCGCAGGCCCACGCAACTTCTAAGCGCGGGCGGCAGAGACCGACTAACGGGCTGTTTTTTGGGCTTCAATTTATGGCATTTAATTATGGCATATATCATTTGAGTTATTCGATGAGAGAGAATATAGAGTAATATAAACTTATGTATGATTTTAAATAATATAAATAAAAATTTTATAGTATGTATTATAATTAAGTTGTAGATCTGATCTTAAAATACAGTTTGTTTAAAAGCTAGTTAGAAAACTTTTAAAAACTAAAAAGAAGAGTCCCAACAGCTCCGCATGGGCACAGCACGCGTTGTTGTATTGCTGCTGCCTAGGCGGTTGGCGTGGCACAAACACGTGGGGCAAGCGTGGCGCGACCGTCGCGGCTAGCAGAGGAGACGCCAAAACGGCAAGTGCACCGTGGCAAGGTGTAGTGTGGGAGCTGGCAACCTCACGCTCTCCCGGTGTGGAGATTGTCTTTTTCTGTTAGCCGCATGGTTAGATGGCCGATGAGGCGTTCCCCGGGCATGGGATGTAAACGGAAACTTGAATTTACAATACTATTTTGTTCAACCTCAATTATATATAAATATATCTTGATCCATATTGCAGCAAATTTTTCTTTCTTGTAATAAGTCTTTTCTCTTGTCTCTGCCTTTTCTTCTCAGAGTTCTTTTGATGATCAAAGAACTAACACTCTAATGTATGTGTGTACATGCATACAAATTGGTTCTCTGCCTTTACAGGAATAGCCTCAACCGAACTCATCAAATGGACAGTCAAGCAATCCTTTTTATAGCTAATGAACAGTTGCCATTCAGCAAATCCAGCAACAGCTATCAATACACACCACCCAAACGGGTCAAGGTATGCACACACCCACGGCCACGATAGGAGTGGTGTGCATAATTTCTTGCGTGTGCTGACCAAGGTTCCAAAGCCGGGAGAAATTCCGGCCGGCGGCCGGTAACGGTAACTGAACGGTTATTGAAAAAACCGGTAAAAAATCGGTCACAATTTAAAAATCAAAACTTGAATTTTAGGATATTTTTTTTTCTCGAACGACGCAGGAGAACTGCGTGTCATTATATTAAGAAGAAAAGGGCTACAAAAGGGTAGGACAAAACTGAAGAGAAGCTAGACAACTTCTCTACTAAAACACTCTCTAGCTCAGCTCCACACAAGTGAGGAAGAGGACAACAAAAAACTAAGGTCTCGGGCTCCAGCAGAGCACCAAAGACTACAATCCTCCCTCACATTTTGGAGAACTAACTGAAGGCCAGGCCTTCCACCCTCAAAGACACAAAAATTTCTATGTTTCCAAAGCTCCCAGGCACACAAAATGATCAGGCTGTTTAGCCCCTTCTTTAAGTCTTTAGGCAACCCTTTAATGGCCTTGCACCACCAGCCGGAGAAACTATCATCAGCTGGTTGGGGCACCAAAGAAGCAAGACCCAGCTTGTGAAGAATGACCGCCCAGACCTGCCTAGCAAAAACACACGCTACCAGAATATGCTGCACGGTCTCCTCCACCTGGTCGCAAAAGGGGCAGACAGCCGGGTGAGGTAAACCTCGCTTAGCGAGACGGTCTGCAGTCCAACAGCGATTTTTGACAGCCAGCCAAATGAAGAATTTGCACTTTAGGGGAGCCCAACTCTTCCAGATTCGCCTCCAGGGAGAAAATTTTATTGCACCAAAGAAGAAGGCCTCATAAGCTGACTTACTGCTATATAGGCCATTCTTGGAGGGAAGCCAAAAATGCTGGTCAGGGGCAGCCGGGTCCAGAGCCAGATCTTCCACCATCTCCCAAATGGTTAAGTAATCGAGGAGCACCTGCACAGATAAAGCCCCTTTGATATCTAGAACCCATCTTCTGTTGGTTAAAGCCTCCTTAACAGTCCTTCGCTTGGCGACTCTATTAGGAATCAATTTGAAAAGATGAGGAGCCCACTCTGAGTCTGTTTTACCCTGCAGCCAACGATCTGTCCAGAATTTGGTGTCTTCACCACTGCCAACTCGAGACACAACAGCAATATTAAATAAGGCTTGGGAATTACGCGAAACCTGGATAGGGAGCCCTACCCATGGTTTGGTGGGATCAGTTTTTTGCTGCCACAACCAACGGATGCGCAGCGCCTAGCCCAAAATTTCCAAATTCAGAATGCCAAGTCCCCCATATTGCAACGGCTGCTAGCACTTACTCCAAGCGACCAAGCAACTGCCCCCTATAGCTTGCTCATGTCCCTTCCAAAGGAATCCACGCCGCCTCTTATCTATGGCCTTGATAACCCATTTAGGCATGTCCAACGCAATCATAAGGAAAATGGGGATAGCTGAAAGAACCACTTTCACAGTAATGAGTCTTCCAGCTTTATTCATTTGCGAGGCTTTCCAAGAAGGGAGCATGTTAGCCACCTTATCCACCAGTGGTTGCAATTCCACTTTAGATGGCTTGCGGATGATGAGAGGGATGCCAAGATAACTGATGGGAAACTTCTTAATCTCACAAGGCACAAGATCTGAGATTAGATTCAGATCATCAACAGAGCACTGGATGGGCGTCACCGAGCTTTTCTCCAAATTAGCTTTGAGGCCAGAGGCGTGACCAAAAACTTCCAGCAGCTTTTTAACCAGGAAAATATCATTTCTTGCGGGTCTGAGGAACAGAATGACATCATCGGCATAGAAAGAGATCCTGTGTTGAGCTTGAGGGACTGCCAAAGGCTGCAGCAAACCCTCGCCAGAAGCACGACTGATCAAAGAGTTAAGAACGTCCATAGCCAGGATGAACAACATAGGGGAAAGGGGATCTCCTTGTCTAAGCCCCCGCTGGTGAAAGATCAAACCCCCTTGCTCTCCATTAACCAACACCTGAGTTGAGGAAGTAGAAAGTAACAGGCACAGCAGATTACACCAACGACGTCCAAAGCCAAGGTGCTGCAACACATCCAACAGGAAGGACCAGGAGACTGAATCAAAGGCCTTCGAAATGTCCAACTTGAGAAGAATATGGGGCTCCTTCTTCCGGTGTAGACATCTGGCTAGCTGCTGGACAAGCAAGTAATTATCCTGAATATTTCTTCCCTTGACAAAAGCACTTTGGTTTTTGGAAACCAGTTTAGGGAGCAACGGAGCCAGCCTGTTGGCCATGATCTTAGCGACCAACTTGGCGAAACTATGAATGAGACTGATGGGCCGATAATCCTTGACTTGGGTTGGATCCGCCTTTTTAGGGAGGAGGATGATGAAAGCAGAATTTAGCAATCTGAACTTGGAAACATGACCTTTCTGAATAGCCTCTAGAGCCAGCAAGATGTCAGCCTTAATAATATTGAAATTGGTAACCGGAAAAACCGGTCGGTAACCGGAAGAACCCGACCAAAATTCAAAAATAAAAAATTGACCAATAATCCCTGGGATTTTGAACCCTGGCGACGAAGGAAACTTTGGTCTGCAGAAGATGTGGTCCTTCTGCGGCTGTTGATTTTCTAATTCATGCTGCTGCTGGTGAAAGAGATCCCAAATTGCGCCACACAAGAAGTAAATACTTGATGGGAGCGCTAGGAGAGGGGGGTGTGTGTGTTCCCATCGCGGTGCTCGCTCCCATTCGATTGGCATATTTGACATGCAGAACGTCATGAAGGAATCCCATTCACATGTAACCCCTTATTTGTATCGAGAAAAAAAAGGGGGCGGAAACCAAAGAAAACAGCTTATAAATTCTGTATAGCCTTTTTCTCCGTCTGCAAATGTTCATGTTTGATATCGCTGTGGTCATTCATCAATCACCAGGATTGTTCGCTGCACCGCCACAACTTTCTTTGATGTTATTCAGCTGCAAATTCGAGTTCGAACTAATTACCAAATTCAATGACTAGAACAAATGCTTTAAGTAAGAAGTACTTAAAATTTTTGATGTTCTCGGCAATTTATAGGAACAAATTATGGATATGACAACAATCAGCTGTCTGAATTCGAGTCAAAATTTTGTACTTTTTTCTGACAACGAAACTTCTCGTACTGATAGCACCATCTAAAGAAATTAACAAGCATCAGAACCAGAGATCACCGATAATCAGCTATTTACCAAGGTGAGACGAGCGGAACCCCAATACGTGGTTGGAGAAAGAAAGGGCAGACTAGTTTTCAGCATTCTGCATCACAATGTAGTAACAGATGGCAGACACTGACACAGTAACAACAAACCGCCAAGAATTCTGAGAGAAACCAAACTTTAGCAGCTCCATGAGAGTATGAGACCATGTTGAATCTTCGACATGATCTATCAGGTGCATGGCAGGGCCACCTCGTGCAAATCGTATAGCAAAATATCGATACATCGGCCCTCGAACTGTTTGTACAATAATGGTTTGACCAGTTCCCCAAGCAACCTGCACGTCCATCATCATATGCCATCCACTACCATGTGAACAAAACTGTGCTGCCCTCAAATCCATTTTATTTCCCCTGACTTTCATTGTTCTTTTGTTCATCCATTGGGGACTCCGAAGCAGTGCTGCCATCAACCGGTTCCAGATGCCCGATTGAATTAATATCCGGCGAATCTGGTAATATTTCTTCTACTGTTGTCGCAGGCAGTGAGGATCCAAACAAATTCTCACTTTCTTTTTCTTCTCCTAATTGGGTTGTACCAGACATAACATCATCGGTAGCATCCATTTCCTTCTCACTTCCAACCTCACAATTTGGATCTGCTGTATCCTTCTGAGGTACATCACCAGATTCAGCTTCTTCCTCCCTCCATTCAACACACTCAGGTGGGCTCTCTTTTACATCTGGAGTTGGCGGTCTGATGTCAGCTTCCAACTTGTCAACGGGGCCATTTGTCAAGACTGCATGACCAGACTCTTCATTTAAGGCCTTGTTGGAGACTGCTAAAAGCGATTCAGAACCTTCTGTGCTAGCTATGACTTCACCGAGAATGACTTCATCAGTCTCGCCATCCACATTTGGTGATGACACCTCTGAATTTGGGGAGGAAGCTTCTGTGCTGATTGAGCTATCATTCGGTGCTTTGTCTTCATCAAATGCAAACCAATTGGAATTTGTAAATAGGGAGCTACTGCAAAGCATATTCTTCATCAGCCAATTCTTGTTGTAAACATCAAATGTACTTACAAAGAGCCATAGCCAAAGTGAATAGACAAGAACATACCTGTCATGTTCACCACCAAGACGAAGAGAGGAGATAACTACTTCAGCAGATTCATCGTCAAAATATACATCCTGTGGCAGATAGTAAAAGTCAAAACACGATCACATTACACGTACCAGGAAATATAATCTTGTCAGTTTGATAGATAGTTCATAATGATGCATGAACCTAAACAGACCAAGCTGAAATACCTCATCATCTCGCTCGAGTGATACTTGAGCCTGCATATATCACCCACCAAAGAGTTATTCATCGTATCCTAACACTGTAAATGTCTTGCATCTATAATTAAATACACTGCCTAGGCCCATAATCAGATGGTCAGATAAGTAGACTTCAGAGTTCATAAATTCGGCAAGGTGAATTATTGGGGTTTGGGAGAAACACCCATTCGATCTTTATTGTAAAAAATAGGTACATAGAGCACACGAGTTTGCAAAATCCAAATAAAAATACAGGAGTAATCCAAGACTAATACAAGAATACGACTCTAATAATAAGTTGTTAAATAGGTAAATTTGGCTACACAAATAATAATAAGTTATTAAATAGGCAAATTTGGCTACACATCGTAAAATGTTGGCATTTGCTCTGGGACACATGATGCTCACAAGAAAAATACTGACCTCATCAATATCCTCATTACTGTAAATACCATATTTAAAAGCCTGGCTCAAATTGCTAGCAAGGGCAGCCACATCATAGTCCCTATCTCGAAAGTCTTCATCATCGCTGTCCCTACCTCGATCCTGCAGTGATGTCGGTCGGCTATGACCAGAGAAACAACACCGATTCAGCAGATGATATTTTCCCCATGAATTAAAGGGTACATAGCAAAGCAAGATAAGTTATGCGCAGCAGCTGAAGTCTGGAGTAACTCCAAATAACTTATATGAACATGCATGACATATAGTCCGATCTTTTAAAGTACTTAAGAATTGACATAGGTTAAAGCTATGGCATCATTATCCTATGGAAGCGGAAATCTAGGGCATATCGGTTCCTCCAAAATGAGGAAAACTCTCATGTGCAACTTATTGAATTATGAAACATCATATTGTGCTTCTTTCGTGCAGTAGTACCATGGCGGAAATTTAGTTGGACTAGCCACATTGCTAATAAGATTCAACTTACATATTTATCATAAACAATGGTCATCTGTCTATTCATAAAATTTATAAATTTCAGAGTAAGACTGACTGTACGGTATATGCTATGGAGTAAAAACTGACGAGTTGGAGCTCAACAGAAATTATATCACTCCTCGTTGCTGGCATAGGGTGGTAATGGTGTAATGATTGTTTGCACCCAACATTATCAATTCGGGCAACCTAATTGTAAATTGTTCGAAAACACAACATTATTGACCATAGCTCCTTTGACAAAAGGGAGGGAATGACAGACAAGAAGTCAATGAATATACATAAAACACTTTTAGATATCAAAGCAGCACAGATGAAGTTAAACACATGTATAATTACGCTCTCAAAGCAATCATACTGACTTTTACAGTTTTCCTTCAGCAGAGCGCAGTCAATTTGATTCACAAAGAAGCAACATGAATAAAAGGAGAATTCAAAGATGAATTTACCATTCAAGGACAAAACACACACAAACTGCCGATAATTAACATAGAACAGGTTGAATGGCACTAACCCACAAGCCCACTGGTAAACATTTTCTACTGTGTTACGCTTTGTTAGGATACTGGCATGCCACCCAGCCCAACCCGAATTTTGCTGCAACCAAAATAAGCACATCAAATAAAGATGACTGCCAGTAGAATCATCAAAAGCAGATCACATAAGCGGTTTTGCAAGAATGAGCTTGCACAGAGAAGACAAACCAATAAGGGATAAACAGGCCACAACAAACACAATAACTGGTAGTTTGGCACATCAAATGTTTGAATGTGCCAAATCCTCAGCATGTACATTCTTTGAGCTTTTATAACCATTAGTAACAACATACAATAGATGGTTCAGTTAAGCCACATTGGCACTAAGACCCATCGTCGTGGATTATCTGCAGTGGAGTTTAACTTGCATCTCTCAAGTTTCAAGGACAGTCACTGACCCAAAGTTCAGTGCAGACCATAAATCGAGATAAGGACAATAAGCAAAGAATTTTTGGCAGGATATTATAGTTCAGGTCTAACATTGCACTAGGGATTCATCAGATAACTAGCAAGGGACCAGTAATAAACCCAGTAACATGCCACAAATGGAAATAGTAGCAAAGTTTTCATCTACATAATGAAATTTAAACCTGCAAATGTGATTGGATTATGCTGTTGGTGTTGGCCAGCTGAATGAGTTTGTTAGCTATGCGTGTCATATGACCAATGATTCCAATCCTTGGAGGAGATCTTCCCTCTGAAGATACTGTATGCTGTAAGGAAAATAATAAGTGAATATCCAAGGGAAAAAAGGAAAGAAACCAGTAAACTAGTTGAAAGTTAATCAAAGAAAGTATTGAGATACTATTCTGTACCTTAGTTAAATCTATTGACAGAACAGAGTTCTTCTCAGCTTCCAGAATTCTCGTAACAAGTTTACACTCGTCAAGAACATGCCCAATCAGCTGGTCCTGCTTACTCTCTAAACAGGAACCAATGATGTTCTCCACATGGTGGTGCAAAAAGTTGTTAAATGGGTACCTGATGACGAATTATGTGGTCAGCTCTTTGACAAGTTCATGAGCAGCAGATTACAATGTCTAACTTACTCAAAAAGTAGATCTATAACACGCTTGATTGCTCCTAGATGGATCAACCGCATTTCAGCAGCTTCACTACCAATTGACAGTAGAACAGAGATGAACTCTACAATCTGAAAAAATAAAATCACCACATCAACACTAACAAGTAGAATTAAAGCAATTACCTGACCAACAGATATCACAGATCAAAGAAACAAACGGCACCACTGCTTTGGATAAATATATCAATACTCAAGATTTACCCAGACAAAAAAAAGGTGTATAAACCAACAATGATGTCAAATGTCTACAAATACAATTAGACAAAGAGACTAATTGCTGTCCTGTGGTGTACTCCTGTGTGCTTCAATACTAGTTCAAATCAGCAAATCTATACAGAATTAAGCACTGCATACCTTCAAGCGATGCTTTCCAAGTGGAGGTTGTAAGCTTCCATATGTCGTTGGTAGAACATTTTCAGCAGATGAAACATCCAGAAGCTTCAACAAATCACCTGAAATGTTATTGACAGAAACATTAGAATTTTTAAGGACATTATCCTTGGAGTGTTGATCATCGAACGGCTTATAAATATAGTCAGTCTTTACGCTTTATAATTAAAAGAATTAAGTGTACCAAGAATAAACAGAAATGGTTGAATATAGGATATTTAAATCATAACAAAGAAAAGTATCCATGTTATTTCAAAGAAGTATACAAAAGTATTCATTATGTTTTATCGTTTGCTACCAATTTTTTTAGCTTTTAGTATGAAGATAAAAGGCTTTCTTAAAGAATACTCAGTAAAAATTCTGAGAGAATAATAGCAGAACCCCCAACAAGACCTGGACTTGTATGGAGTATGGATGACACATAATGTAAAACTAACAGTAATGCATGGGCATTTTAAAAGGACTGTAGCTATAGTGACTCCATGAGAAAAGAAACACGGACTTAACAGCATAAGTAACCACTAACCTAGGCTATCCAGCATGCCATTAACTGTTTCAGGACTTGCAGTGACCAATGTCCCATGACTTAATTGACTACAGAAAGCTTGGTAGGAAGCCGATACAAGTCTCTTAGGATCTAACAAAGATATGCACACTGACAGTGAGTGGACCAGCACCGATTTAGGTCTTGAATCTTCAGAAGCATGATGAAATAATCTCCCCACAAAACTGCAAAAATGAAGTAAAAAAATGCACAGAACTATGTTGAATATCAAAATTAAAACACAAAGCCCTGAGACTATACAAATCTTGAGAAATTCAATAGTATAATGTAAGAGTGCCCAAATATAAAGCACCTAGGACTGGAAATCTTTGCAGCAAGTGCTGGAGGGGCACATCTAGTAATTGCACAAAGAATTTCAGCAGCATTTGCATGAACCTCAGCAGAATCCTGCAATAGAGGTTAAAAACAGTCAGGTTGACAATAAAAGCATGAACCAGAAATAACCAGCTCTTCATACACAAGAACATACAGAAAAAATTTCACCATCTTACAATTAGTTAGGATGTAGCTATAGAAGTATGCAACTGAAAACCACTGCAACATACATGATCAGAGCCCAGTGGTTCAACATCTTACATCAGTATGGGTGCTCAAGTGCAATTACTCGACAACCATGTGAATGTGAACCAGAAAATGGACCACAGCATCTAACATCTGAAGGAGATTCAGTGATGACTTCAAAGTTATATAGGTTCCGATTGGAGAGATGTGATCAAGCTAGCATAATGGATTATTGTATTAAATAAATATAAGTCAGCAGCCAGTCATTATCCTGGGGCATCAGATACATGAAAGTATGGTACTGTTCTGTAAAAAGTTTGAGCTAGTTTCTGCTAGAAAAGGCCAATTCAAATTTCAGCTAACTCACAGTTGGTGCTTTTGGAGAACACTTAATGTACTTCGGCTAATCAGTTTCCAACCTGACAGTAGTGCAAGTTTACCAGAAACAAAACAAAGTTACAAGAAGAGGTCTTATTGTGCTAAGGGCACACCTTTGCTTCCTGAGTAGAATGGTGAGGACTATATATAGTTGACTAGTAATTTCTCAGCACCATCTCATCACAAAAATTAGCTGAGACAATTTTAAAATAGTTTGAAACAACAATAAACGGGACAAGTGGATAACTGAAAAGGCTAGATTCTAAAAGTAATCTTTAGTTCTTACTGATGAGCTGAACTTGTCAACAATCATCTCAAGGATGTTTATGTCATCTAACCATTGCATTGAATCCGCATAACTTGAATACATAGTTTCATCAGCACCAATTAAGCGGATCAACACCTGCATTACAAAACAGCAAACTACTTAAACTGGGAAATTTTAATTCAACCAGCAGGAAAGTCACACTTTTAAATTCTCAAAGAGTACCACTGGGTCTCACTGGGATGTTGGGCTGGGCCTCATTTGTCAGTGTCACAGACAGTGATATTTTTTGATACCACAAGTTTCTAATGCTATAGATGAAAATTTTCCATTTAAATGTCTTTAGAGAAAACTAACCTCCATGATAGAAGTAATCCCAATAAGATCAACAAGTTGGCTAACTATTTCAGGATGACCCTGCAGGAGGAATACAACAGCAAATAAAAATTACATATTCAAATAAAATACTCATGAACAGAACACCGATGACATCGATACCCATCTCCACGTATAACTTTTAAATACAATACACAGGGTAAAAAAGATGTAGGAGAGATGTTTAAACCTCCAACATTTGTAAACCTGAGATGGATGTACAATTCATATACAAGCACAAGTTAGGTTTCTAAAAGGGCCAGAGGTGTTTGATTATGACCACGTGTCAAGTTGATCATTCTAAGTTTCTGGCATTAGCTGGAGTTGGACTATGGTTGCTTCAAAAATTCAGGGTTTGCTTGAACAGCTGCTGCACCATAATATTCCCATTTTAAATTGATTACTACAGAAAGCACCATTTACGTTGTACCAAGGTTCTAAAAACAAGTAACAGGTACTCACTAGGTCACCTCACCTTGTAGCGATTATACGGTAATCGGTCTTGTAACCAGTTTTTCTATTTAAAATATGGATTTATACATGTATATTCATATAGCATCAAAATGGGGTTCAGCGTGAAATTGTAGATGAGAAAGTAAGAAGGATCACAAGCTAAGCAAGTAAATATTTATGTAATCAATAATGTATTGTAAACCAGAAAGAAGAATCAATGCTAGAGAAAAATTGATGTGATTGTAAATTGAAATGTGGATATTAGCAATAAAGTTGAGCTCATAATTCATATTATATATTGTTCCACACTTCCACCTTGACAACTTCCAACCAGGGTTCCAAATACCGGTGGTAACCGGCCGGTTACCGCCGGTAACTGGTTTTACCGGTGCCGACCGGGAGAAAAAAACCGCCGGTTTTTTATTTAATTCAAATTTAAACTTTTGAATGTAAAAATCAGTTTCTCTAATGATATTTACATTGTTTAACACTAATAAAATGTATTAGAAAGATGCATGCACTTTTCGTGCTTGACTTTATACTTTTTCCATGAATGTATTAGGAATTTTCAAATTTTGAATGTAAAAGTTAGTTTTCCTAATGATGTTTATATTGTTTAACACTAATAGAATATATTAGGAAGATCTATGCATCTCCCGTGTTTAACTTCATACTTTTTGCCATGAATGTGTTAGGAATTTCCAATTTCAAATTTGAAAACCCGGGTTTTAGCGGTTTTTCCGGTTTTTAGCGGTTTTTCTCCAGTTTTTTGGGCGGTTACCGGCCGGTTTTTCCGGTTACCGATTTCAAATTCAAATTTTGACGCGTGAAATTCGACCGGTTTTTTCCGTTACCGGCCGGTAACCGGCACCGGCCCTCCGGCGGGATTTATCCCGGTAGCGGTTTTTGGAACCTTGCTTCCAACCATGCCATCATATGGCAGCAACATCACTAGATGTACATGTAGTAAAGTGCTAACAACAAAAGGTTTAAGGATATGATTTGAGCACAACAACTCTAAAAACTCCGTGACTCATACCTAATTACCTATATAGCTTTTAACAAAGTAAGACTTGTTAGCGTCTTATCACTAAATGTTTAGTTACTAATTTGCTTTCTATATAACTAATTACCAACCAAACCAAAAGGTGTCATATGACTAAAGTGCTAGACTGCTACTGCTAGCCTACTCTTAACAGCTTTTAATCGGCCCGTTAGCCGTGTATCCCGTATACTCGCCCGGTTATACCTGGTAGACCTGTTGATTACCCGGTTTTGCATTCTAGTAACGCGTGAGGTGACCTAGTGTGAGTATACCGCCAAGTATACAGCCTGGTATACGTTTTAACCAATAAATGAATGGCTAACTTGGGAGAACAGTGAACTAAAGAGAAGATGAACACAAACCTGCACATAATTAATAAGTGGGAGAGTCTTCCTCAGCATCAAGCAAATCACCACCTGCAAAAGGCAGTAAGATCGTGGCCACTTAAAATGTCAGTATAAGAATCAGGAATTACCATCTAATCAGCCAGACTGAGACCAAAAATTTCTAGAAGTTAATGGCCACTTAAAAGTACCTTGCCAAAGTAACCAGCCAACAATGTCCCATGGGGGTGGTCAGGTTTCAGGAAGGAGAAAAGTAAATCCATGAGCTGCACCAATAGCACAACTTCATCAGTTGTAAAAGAAAATTTTACAGTGTATTGGGAGAACAGTATTGCATCAAGACAATAAAAAAACTAAAAAAAGCATACATCTTCATCCTCCACTAACGTCTTCATGATGACATCCACTTCACATGTAAATATTTCACAAGCTATAAAAGGAAATCTGCACAGCAGAAACTCATGGCGATGAATAAAGTCCACGTTAGGAGAACACAAGAAATGGTTTTTACACAGTTCGCTTTGCTATACCTAAATATCCTTTTCTTTTCAGCATCCTCAGGTGCCTCTTCTACAATGTAGCAGAGCAATTGCTCCACTTGAACTTTGTCTCGCAAACTGCAATAATTAGAATAAAGTTTGTTATCAAATAATCTAACAGTGATCCCATAATTCAAATATCTTAAATTATAAATGTTGTTCACTAGCAAAGTTTCTGTTACGGGAATGCACCCTTTCTCTTGTGCACACACCTGGCCCCATGTCCATAATACTTTCTTTGTTTGCAAATCATACACCAAATTAAAACAGATATTGCACTATGGACATAAAAAATGGTAACACACTTGCCAGCCTATATCTTGTCAAAGCATGGTGTGTAAAAAGATAACCTAACAGGAATGAACATTGACCAGGTCCAGTAGCACAATAGTGAACTGTAAGTTTGAAGGGGAAGCATCCATATGGTTGATTAAAAGAAAGATTCGAGGCTAATTACATTTACATAGTAGCTCACTTTAACCCAAGCTGAATTGAGGTTTTTTCCCCAGATTCACACCTATTGTATCTTATTGGACCTCTTTTTTTCAGCTTCTCAAAACTGCTTCTCGTTCTACAGTAACTAGCTTTCAAATGAAGTGTCTTCTTAAAACGGGATCTACAAGTTGATTATAGTACACACTACAGTGACTTCTTTTATATCGGTCAAAATCACACGCGAGTTTCTGTTACTCCATACTCTCTCTCACGAACAACCCAAAAGCCATAAGCTAAAACAAAAAAGAACAAGCCCCTATCTTAGGCACAGAAAGCATACATAGTGCATGTATTTGAAAGTACATATAGATAGTCACACTTAACAAAAAAAGTTTAAATAATATCAACAGACGTTCTAAGATCAACCCATATTAATCACAAACCAGGAAAAAACAACCACAAAAACACAGTGCTCTAGACGAGAAACAGTACAAATTGATTAGGCGGGTGTTCAGTGCTTTGCACTCCTGGAGTATTTCATCCTCATCAAGAAGGTCCTCCAACTTAAAATTTTCCTTGTCTAAAATAGTATCCACCTGAAAGAAATAGCAAGATGTCTGTTTAATAAAAAAAAAGTGCCCTACACAAACAAGATATAATCACCACAAGTGCAAGTGCAAGCACTCACCGGTGATGCGGCAGAGAGTCCAGGTACGTGCCAAAACATCTTGCACAATGAGAATTCCGTCAGTATCAAGCACTCTCACAGTCTCAGAAAACAAGTGGATTTAGAGCTCAGATTTCCACACTGTGGGTTGATTCATGTTCAGACTTCAGACAAGACACTGCAATAGCTGATTGTGAGATGAGACAGAACAAAATTTCAATTGATGAGGAAAACAAAGCTTTGGATTAATCACACATATCCTTTACCCACTATGAACTACCCACTGTCTTGCAGTATAAAAATTATTAGTATTGCTATAGAAACTGTCCACTTGTAAGAAACTAAGAACACACTTCTACTGCAAGAGCTAACAAGACAGCAAAAGCCTAAAATCAAAACATGAACCAGAGCGGCCAAATATTCCATGTAAGCACACCCTCAAATCCCACCAAACCAATCTGGAAGGCTTGGGTTCCCGCTAGGTGCAAGTTTTTTTTTGGTTGGCCATCCACCGGTGTTGCTGGACAGCTGACCGTTTGGAGCGTCGTGGCACTCAGAACCAGGGGACTTGTGTGTTCTGTCATTCAGCCCAGGAGACAATTGATAATCTTTTGATAGGCTGCGCTGTGGGGGCGCAAATCTGGTCACGCATTTGCACTTGGATCAGGCAGCCTCAATGTTTCCCAAGCGCAAGACAAATTTGATGACTGGTGGCTGCAAGCTTGTCGGACGCTGAGAGGCACGAGCAAGAGAGGCTTTGATTCTTGCGTCATCCTGGTCACATAGATGGCTTGGAAGGAAAGGAACACAAGGGTCTTCAACGATGATTGGATTACAATGGATCAACTCGTTCGGGCCACCCGAGAAGAAGATCGGCAATGGCAGCTAGCCGGAGCAACTCGGTTGCGGGAGCTTGTTAGAGGTAGCTATGTTTCAAGTACCTTGTTTAGGTCAGCGAATTCTGTCATTTTGTTGTAGCTTCTTAATTTTTTTTGTCTAGGTCACTCTAGTCCCTGACGTCTGGCTTGTCAGGTGGATCTTGATGACTTAGTCATCGGTTGTATCATCGTTTGTATCTTACTTTCTGTCTTAATGGAATGGCATGCAAAGCTTTTGTTTTCGCAAAAAAAATCCCACCAAAAACAATCCCCCTAAAATTCCACCAAAACCAAACCCCCTAAACATCATATACATTGAGTATGGTGACTCATATCCTAGTCTTTTAGGATTTGGAAAATTGTGCTATAAATAGTCCTAAATGAATTCTACTAGGATTAGAATTGGTACTTTCTTTTGGAGTAAAATTCATACTCTACTTTGGAGGAAGGCAAGGAGAATTATATAAAGCCATGTGAGGTGGTTATGGAAAACCCAAGCAACCAAGGAAAAAAGCCACTCATCCAACGGTAGAGGTGCACAAGAGCATTAGACGCTAGGTTATTCTTTATCACTAGATTCTTGTATAGTGCAAGGATCCGAGGATCCTAAAATATTCATAACGGTTGTGAGAGAGCGACAATTCCTTGTACTCTTTTGAGGTTGTGCTTAAGGAATTTGCGGTCGGCTTCACCAAATCTTCTCTTTCATCGTGATTGCTTCAATGTCGTTATTTTAGTTCTCTCTACGAGATTCATCTTTTTCGTTCTTGATACCGTGCACAGTCGTGCCGTATCTCACAAACTCTGATCCGATCCGGGAGCTGCTGTGCATAAGAGGTATTAGAGTGTAACAAGTAGTATCAGAGCCAAAGTTAGGTGTTGGTAAAATGCTATGTGGCATAAAATCAAGATCGATGTTAATGATATGTGGAATCAAGTAGAGGAATTTGATGGTTAAGGAAATATCGACGGGGACAAACTGAAAAAGGCGTCCGCTGAAGTCTAGAAGGTGATGGAGCGGAAGGTTATTAATATAATATGTCTATGACCCTCCGATGAAGTAAAGGACACAGTGATGAAGAAGAATTCGCCGAAGAAATTATGAGAGAACTTAGAAGAATTGTATATGGCAAAGTCGCTAATAAACCGATGGGTACTGAAACAACAACTGTACCGATTGCACATGGAGAAAGATACACGGTTCGTTAACCATCTTAATATTTTCAATAAGCTTATCACACAACTGACTAGTGTAGAAGAGAAAATTGAGAACAATAAGGTCGTCATATGGGTATCATGTCTACCACCATCATGGGAGTAATTAGTGATGAATATTTTTGTCAGAAAAACCACTCTCAACTTCAATGAGGCATTTGCATATCTATTAGAAGTGGTCCTTGAAAAAGTCATCAGAATCTTCATCCTCAGGTGATCAAGCATTGGCTACAATATGTGTTGTAGGCAGAAGCAAAAGTCATAAGAAGAAGAAGGGCAAGAGCAAGGGCACACATGTATGCTACCTATGTGACGAGGAAGGTTACATGATAAAAGACTATCTGAGTTTGAAGCAAATAAAGGGTGCATGCTCAGTGGTAGTAGTAAAGGATGATTTAGACGTACTAGTCGTCAAACAATCAGGTACTTCTCCTGGATGGATAATTGGATATTAGATTCAAGTTGTTGCTTCCATATATGTTCAGCAAGGGAGATGGTTGACGAAGGATTTTTACGCCCAGCGCATGGAACTGTTCACTTAGTGGATTGTAAGGATCGTGCGATTACTGAGGTGGGAACGGTTACATTGGAGATGTATAATGGAGCACATCGCACATTGACGAGAGTTTGGTATGTTCCCAGCATAAAGAAGAATCTAATATATCTGAGATCGGTTGAACTTGAAGGTTGTGAAGTATCACTTCGAAGTAGAGTCATGCGAGTTACATGCAAAGCACAAATGATCATGAAAAATATCTGGAGCAATAAAGTATACCGATTGATAGGTACACCTCAAAGAAGGGAAATCAATGGAAGGTCTGTTGTAACTGCGAGGGCATTTCGGTAATTTCCCAATTGAAAAAGGAAAAAAAAGGGAAAGAAAGAGAGACTGACAAGTGGGGCCCACCTATCAGTGGGCCGGCAGAGAGGATAACGGGCAGGAGACCGCATCTCCTCCCATCCCCGTGTGCGCACTCGTGTCGGTTATTCTCCCGTGACAGTTCAGATGTCGGGCTTCTCGTCTTCTCGTGAGCGACGCGACCGCGTCTCCCGGGCAACTGAGTCGAGCGGCGGCGTAGGAGGCACCACCGGCTCGGGCGCTTCGGCGCCAACCGTGGCTGCAGCCCGTCGGCATCTGCTCCGCTCCCCTATTTATGCCGCCTCTCCTCTCTTTGGTGACCGAATGCAGGAGTAAGTCCTCCCCTCTCCGATATGAAATCTCTCGCTGTGATTCTTCGATCTTGAGTCCCAAGAGCCGCCGGCTGGGTTTTCTCTGGTGGCCGTCGGCTGAGGAGCTCAAATCGGTGTTCTAGGGTTTTTTCCCCATGCGGTTTCCTTGAGGCTTTCTTTGATTTGGCCGAGAGGAAAGGTTGGGATAACCCTAGAGATTGATTTGGCTCGGGATTGTGCTGAGTTTGTGAGAGATTTGTGATCTGTTCTTGTTGTTCACGAGCACTCTCGGCCGGAGTTCTCGGTGGTCTTGTGTGGCATCAACCCTAACCCTCGTCTCCGGCATCGGCTTCCGAGGTTGGAGTGGGCATCGTATCTCCGTCTACCTCACTCCTCTTCTGCTAGCGGAACAAGGGGGTGCTAGGTTTTCTAGGACAGCGCCGTGTGCGTGCCTTGCCCTTTTTTATTTCTTCACAGTGATTTTGAGTATCACCACCGCTGAGTATTCTGGTTCTTATTTCTTTGCAATTTGGTGATATATTTCATATATCAGTGAACCTCTTTAGCACAACATTGCAAAGATATTCCTGTGAATAATTGCTCTGTGATGAAAATGACAAATTGATGAGATTATATATGGATGTGATAGTAGATTGATCTTGAGCCTTAATTAAAATCTGCTTGTTGTTCATGTTCTGTTGAACTCTGTGGGAGGTCTGTTTGGTGGCTGTTTAGGCCGTTCCTAACCTCTGCCAAACTTGGTTAAACCTGTAAAATCAACAGTGTGCTCTGTAAAGGGATGAAAGGTTGGTTTTGGGGAGTTTCGGCTCTGTACAGCAAGCCCTTCTTCTGTTCTGTCAATTTTTGGCAGCTGAAAGATTTAATTTTAGCTCAAGATTTAATCTATAACTGTCATATATAATCAAGATTAGACTTTGTCATAGCGGAGATGGCCAAGATTACATCTTGTACAACTAGCCTTCTAAGAGCTCTAAAAACAATTCAATTTGTTGAAATTATGCTCAATCTGGTCATATATGCTGTACTTTGGTTCAGCTTAACATTTCACTTTATATATGTTCATGTGGTCATATATGTTAAGGTTTTCATGAGACTAGCATTTAAATTCACATGTATTCTTGATGACATGCTAGTCTTGAACATATATATGTCAATTTTGTTGAGCATATGTTTCTGTTGCAATAACTTAAATGATTCATATGTTAATATGCTGGTTAAGTCATTTCTATGCCATGTCCATCATGTTTGGACTTTTATTATTATTGCTGGAATTAAAATTGAAAATATGCTTATACCGCAAATTTTACAACAAGGTCTGCTAAAAATCCTGGCATAGAGATGAAAACCGTGTCATCAATGGTAGGTACTCAGATCTCATCTACAGTTATGTGCAGAACTGCAAAGATAGTTGCAAAACCTAGCGGACGCAAAGGCGAAGGTGCGAGCATTGGAAAAAGATGTGGTAGGACCAACCATGTGGTACCGACGAGCAAGTAGAGTTTGAAGGCGTTACAAACCTATCGCATGGAAGATTGTAGAAACAGGAGGTGTGGTTAATAAACCTACACAACAAAAGAGATCTCAAGTTGAGAGTGTGGGCAAGCTAGCCCGAACACTAACAGGCACATGGCGGTGATGTGCATGTGCCACTGTGGTGGGGGCACTCCTAACGGTGGGAGAAAAAATAAAAAAATACGGAGTCGACTTGGAGCGAGTTCTTGGAGGAGCGTAGTGACTTCAACGAATAAGAGTCAAGGTGGAGATTATTGAGTATGGTAATTCATATCCTAATCTTTTAGGATTTAGAAAGATGTAATATAAGGAGTTCTAGATAAATCCTAAGAAGATTAGGATTCATACTTTCTTTTGGAGTAGAATTCCTACTCCACTTTGCACGAGGACTAGGGGGAGTAGGATTCCTACTCCATTTTGCATGAGGGCTAGGGGGACTATATAAAGCCATGAGGGGGCATGGAGAACCCAAGCAACCAAACAACAAAGCAAAAAAGTCACTCATCCAATCGTAGAGATGCATGACTACAGCATGAGAGGATTATAGGCTAGGTTATTTTTTATCATTAGATTCTTGTACAGGGCAAGAATATGAGGGTTCTAAAAGACGCGAAAGGGTTGTGAGAGTGACAATACATGGTACTCTTTTGAGGTTGTGCTTAAGGAATTTGTAGTCGGCTTCGTCAAGTCTTTTATCTCTCATCATAGTTGCTTCAACATCGTTATTTTAGTTCTCTTTACGATATTTTCGTGCTGTATCTCACAAGATCCTATCTGAGGGCTGCTGCACCTAAGAAGGGTATCAGAATGTAACAAGGCTCCTCCAAAAAAACAGTAAGTACGCTTGTTTCTAGCACCATCTACAATCCAGTTAATCAACTGTAACCTTCACAAACACCACTCAACAGATGCATTAAAAAAAACATTCCCCAAATACCCCGGTTCCAAATCCTCAAACAACTGCGCCGAGAGCCACTAATGAATCGCACAACCCACCATGGTCTTCCAGGAACACACGCTACTCCTCAAAGCGGAAAAGCGAAGGCAACAGACTAATTAATTCGGAACCGATCGCACTAACGTCGGAAAACAAGCACAAAAGCACATCGATTCAAACATATAGATATATACCCCCAGCTCCCCCAGTCAAAGCAATCCTACGAGCTTCCAGCTCCACAAGCACCAATCCCTCAAAGCGAAACAGCTAAAGCGGGGACGGACACAACAACACCACAGCCGCCCCCACCCACCCAAACACACAGAAAAGCAAGAGCACAAACGCAAACAGTGTTATCTCCCAGTTAGCTTCCAGTTACCCACACCAGCTCCACCACCGTCCCACACATCCAATCGAGCGCGCGGCTAAACAGAGCACGACGCGAACTGGGTGAGCAGCGACCTACCAGCTGCTGCGGCAACAGATGAGAGCTCTAGGAAGGAGGAGCAGTTCCTCACCGGTGGTGTCAACGGAGAAGCAGCGGAGAGTCTAGTCCGAGGCAGAGCAGCTCGTCGTCGTGGCGGCGGAGGAGGAGGAGGAGGGGGGACGGCGAGCGAGCGGTGCGTGCTCGCGCGATCCGAAGCTTTTGAAGGGCCCGCCTCGTCGAGCTGGACCCGGGTAGCCGGGGAGCAAAGCCGCAAAACCCTAGAATTCGCCAATCGCGAGATGAGGAATGGTAGGAGGAGATGATGTGGTGTAGAGGTGGGGAGGCGAGAGGGAGGAAGAGGGCGAGGGTTCGATCGCGAGACGGAGAGAGAGAAGGGGGAGAATAATCTATTGCTTCGTCTCGATGCGGCATGGGGAGTAACGTCCAGCTGCGGGTATATACGATCCTCTCTCTACCCAGTGGGGGCCATACGATGTGGGTCCCACACGCCAGCTGAACACTTTGGATTTCTTGGTGGCGCCGGAGATTTTGCTCGAACAGCTGCACTACAGCCACTCTTCGTGTACGTACCTTGGTCGTTTAAAACGCTACGCTCTCGCTGCCTAGTGGGGCCACGTCACAGTGGAACGTGACAGAGGTGCGGGCGTACTTTTTGGAGATGCATGACGTGGCAAAGGAGCTGGCCGGGCGGAGAGTTTCTACCGGCGCCCGTCCGGGCATAAACTGTAGCCCGCGTCACTCACTGGCGGTGGGCCCACGTGGACGCGGCCCCAGGTGTCCGTGGAAGTTGCAGATGGTGTCGTACCGGCGACTTTTTGAATAATAATTTATTATTATTATATTAATATATTATCATTTAGAAAACATATAAATAACCCTCTATTGCCATTTCAATTAACGACAAAGGGACAAATCATCAATTCAAAACTCCTCCAACTTCAATTGTTATTTCAAATGGCAACAAAAAGGCCCTCGTACTCTCTATTGCTAGCCAGAAAACTAGCCAAACTTTATTTTAATTCAGTAAAAAAGAAAGGGGAAGGAGAAGGGAATGAAGGGGAGATGGGAAGAGGAGGAGAAGAGATGTATTTTTGTATCTTAGATGTGAGTTTTTTTTTCTTTGTAGATTTTATTTTCAGAACTATGGTAGGTTAGTAAATAAAATGATTAAATGTGTAGTTGTATTGAGTACTAGGTAGGTATGCAAATAGTGTGGTTGTAGATACGCAGAGGGTGTTTGGTTGCCAGCTACAGTTTACCACGCATAAGGTTAGGCAAGTTTGGTCAACTTTGGGAGCTGTTTGGTTGCAGCCACAGTTGTGGCAAGATTCCCTTCCAGCAAACTAGGTCCCATGCGTCAATGATTCAAAAAATGTGGCAAGATTCCCTTAGGCTTGCTAAGGTGTGGCAAAAAATTTGAGCGCCTCGACTTAGGCAAGTGTGGCAATTTTTGTTGGCAAAGTGTGGCTAGCAACCAAACAGCCCTGTAGTTCTTTAGATTAGTTTGTGTAGAATAAATTATTGTAGAACTATTTATTTCTCATAGTTGTTAGTTGTAGCGCGCCAATTAGTTTAAAAATATTAAATTTGCTAGTTAGGTATATTGGAAATACGAATAGTAGAGTATGTGTAGGATTCATTATTAACTATGTGCACTACGTAGACGAAGCATGCATGTTAATTTAATTTTTACAAGACATATACAATTGTTTTCTTTCTTTAGGGTGTTACATGTTAAGGAAATCTAGCTCCTATGCCATCTTATTTGTGAGTAACAATTTTGTTATTACATCTATTTCACATTTATTTAATCGAGTGAGCAACTATCATTAATATCATATTAGTTTGCAAAATGATTGATAGGTACGACTGAATGAGTAGCTTTTAAAATACACTATAGAGAAGGGGTTCTACAGATGGGTGCAGAGGGAATCGATTTGCACGATCTTTCATATGTGACAACCAGCTTGTCAAGTGCAAAGCAGCGGCACATGGGGCATTATTATGAGATAGTTGTACCAGTTATTCTCGTTGGATCATATGCTGTACAACCTAAGATTGCATGGCATTGCTACTTGGGCATGACAACACATGTACTAGGAGTTAATGGAATTGAAAGGGTCCGTAGAGCTTATACGTGAGATTGACGAGTGAACGTAAATGGCCGCTAGTCTTGTTAGACCAAGTCTAGGAGGAAGACCCTCCGGTTTATGTGACACAGGAAGATGCCATATATGGTTGTGCTGAAAAAGTTAGGTAGTCTAGCCAAAGTGCATCATACTGTTTGAGTCAATAAGGGAAATGTGGTACCGACTTAATTAAAGTTGAGACTCTAAACCTTACTATGACCAAGACGCAGGAACCCATGGAATTGCATATGAAGGTGAGCAAATTGAAACCTCGGTGGAACGGATAGAGCTCGAAGATCATGACTATGAGACAATGTCAGATGATGAAGGTTCTGATGACAAGTAAGGTAGAGGTCATTAGGTCATTCCGTTGGAGTGGAACACATACCAATTTGACAAACTAATAATGAGTGAAAGTGAGTGGGTGACCTAGGAATAACAACAGAACGAGATTAGGCAATGAGCGTTTACAAAAATAAGGAGGAGATGCAGAAAGCAGTCAAGTTCTAGGTAGTGTCATTGATGGGGACATTCAAGATAATGAAATCCAACCCACGTGTTTATGATATGAAATGTGAGATAGAAGGATGCCCTTGACGAGTCTATACATACCAACTTATATGGGACATTCATTGAAAATGCTCTATAGTAGTTCCATTGAGAGTTGTGTTGTTTTTTGTTTTCTTCTTGTTGAATTTCCTATGCTTATTATATCATTAAAGTGAAAGACTAATAATCTTGAGGTAAAAGATTTTAGAGAAATCGCTATCGGTGTGACTTCGATTCACCCTTTAGCCGTCCTCTTTGGTCCTACCTATGGGTATACTACTGATATCTTGAAAGATCCAATACTGATATTTTTCAGCTGCTTTTGCAGTACTGGCCGAAGTACGAGATGAAATGTCAACTGTACATCCACTGAGTACTGACTAGTTGGCTGGTTTGGACCGGGAAAGTACTGCAACGTGCTGTTCCTCACTGGGAAGCCTTAGCGAGTCCATTTACAGGTCTTTTCAAATTGAAAGAACCTTTCTTGTTCTTTTCCTAGCCACTTGCTTGTTGGTCTTTACATTCCATATCTCTGATTTCACAAACGACATTTGCTATTCAGTTACTGTTCACTGCACCGATAGTAATACACTGCCTTTGTAGACCCGTGAATAGTGCAGAACTAACATAGGACTATAGGAGAGACATGGATCGGAGCCCCTACTTTTTCTGTAACCCATGAGGCCCTCTCCGCTGTGATACATGCCCTTGGTCGACCAACCAACGGATCGAGCTTGAGCAGCTGAGCTCCATAGAATCTGGGGGTCAGGCAGTAGTATTGGAGACCACCTAGATGACTAGATCAGAAACATGGAATGACCTGTAACTTGGTCCATCATATATTCGCTGGCATATAGTCAATGGAAAATACAAAAAGAAAGAGGAAAAGTAACTCAATCCATTTAGTATTGGAAATGGTTTTACCCAACAAAGGTGGTTGAGAACTGCTCGTCGTTTCTAATGATTGAGAAGTTCATCGACCAACAGCTAAATACTTCTTACACTGACCAAGCAAATGTAAGCATTGGAATGACTTATATGACAAGCAATTATGTCTACATCTGAATTCCTAATCAGACATTCCTTTTCCACACTAAAACCAAGGAATGCTGATTACAGGCCCGGAGTTCAGATTTCTCACAGCAATATTTAACAGCCTACTCGTCAAACAGACACTAAAGGTTCGCAGAAGCAACCACTGCAGCACAGGATATGCGACCCTGGAAGTCGTCCTGTCTGGCGAATCTGCTCGGCCTTCTGAGCCGCCCTTGCTGCTTGCCGGTTCATCCTGGCATTCGCTGAGGCTCGTTTCTCTTCGGCCAGACTACGTGTCATCTCTAGCTTTTCAGCCATCTTCACCATAGCCTCACTTCTCATTTTCTCTGCATGTTCCTGCCATAGAGTGACTTGAGTTTTAATAACACATTACTAGTCATGTAAGAGCACAAATGCACAATTTGTTTCAAAATATGGGCAAGCATTATTGTGTCGATGCAAACAAATACAGGTGCACCGAGGATGAAAATACAAAGTGGAAATGCACCTCTACTCTCCTCATTTCAGATTCAATTTTCGCTCTTTGACTTCTTTCCCATGCTTCAATCTTCACATCTTCCTTCTTGAATCTGAGAAATAAAATCCCATTTCAGATGATATGAACAAAAAGGGTATTTACAAGAGATTTAATTATACCTATTTCCCCTTGCAACTCATTAGGACAAGAAACCAACACCACTTATCAGATGGAGCACTCTGATCGAGTAATACCTTGCTGTATGTTTAGAATTTTCTGCCTCCTCGTATGATGCTGCACGAGCTGCGTATTCCTTCTTCATCCGCTCCAAATAAGCAATGCTCGGTGATGCAGAGACTAGTTCTAGCTCCTCTTTGCTAGCCCATGTAGCAATGTTCATCTTTCCTAGCTGTATACCCAGGGCAGCAATTTCTTTCCTTGTCTTAAGCTTCATTTCATTGTCCGACAATTCATTTGTGCCACCTTTTCTGTAGAAATACGGACCATCACCTGTGTTGTCTTCACCTGGTGACGCTGTTGACCGTCCTCCTACAGGAGTCGATGGTATTGAGCAATTAGGGCTCCGAGTTGGTGTCATTGACCCAAGTGGAGTTCCGGTCCTTGAAGGTTCCTGACTCGGTATCGGAGTCATTTCTGTGCCCACATCTCTTACAGACACCGATTGAACTGTAGGAATAGCTACATGCAATAGTTTATATCAGTTCAGACTTTAGAGTTTAATTTCATGATTTGGAGTAATGAAGTAAGATTGAGAAAGATACCTTTGGGATCATTGCAGGGCTTCATTGCAATTGATAAACCAGTATTAGTCGCCTCCTCCTGACAGTCTAAGGTGGCACCAGCACTATTAAGTGGACAGACATCTGCATGCCTAACCAACTTTGCCTGATGTGAAACAAACGAGAACCTCTCTAATATGCTTTGAGAAGCTGACGAAGATGGGTTCAGTCTTTTCATGTTCTGCACGGGGCGAGCAAATGTGTTGTGGTTTGAAATTTTGGGCACAATGACACCCCTTGCTGCAGCAGAATTCATCTGCTGTGCACTCTGGTTCTGTGATGCGCCCTTGGAGATATTCTGCTGAAAAGTTTGCCTATTCATAATCCATTTCTCTGCATCATTCCACTTTGAGGATGTCTGTCTAGAGAAATGTCCTGTCGCTGGATTCTGCGCTGCCGTTTTTTCACCTCCATGGAACTCAAAGCTACCAGTACTAGCATTGTCAAGACCACTATCACAGTCATTACTATCTTCTATTACACTTCGCACCGGGTGTATCATGCTTGAGTTGCTGGGTGCAGGTTGGTGAACTGAACTCTTGGACATGTTCTGAGCCCTGTTGACATCCAATGGCGACTCCATTTCTAAAGCTTCCGTTTTGTTCATTGCTGAAAGGCATTTGGAGCCGTCAGAGCTGTCTGAAACTGTTAGCAGAGCAAGATGGCTATGTGATTGACTTGACAAGGAAAAAGGTAAGTTTAAACCAACTACCAACATGTCTGTACCTTCTTCAAGAACATCGCAAACTAATAATCTGTTCTGTGCTTGCGACGGCTCAGTGTTCTTTGAAGGTGACGTTCGCGACGAGCTGTTGCTGATGACCCTCACACGATTGTGGGCTCCCAGAAGCTTCATCCTTAGCTTTGTCGGAGAACGTGGACCGGCCTGCCGGAACATCAAAGCTGCAAGTCTTTCTTCATGGAAGCACTATAACTTAAAGTATCTCAATTCAAGTTGTTTTTTTGGCACAAAATACTTGTAGGCATCTTAGAATTCTATGAAGCGTTAAGAAGTACCGGTGTCATGCTAAGATTTTACCCATTTCCAAGGGTTAGTAGAAAGGTTACTGGGTATTAGTATTTCTCTGGTCAGGAACAGGACGTCAGAAAAAAAATGCTTCAAATGGGGATAGTGAAACCATCTCATTTACCATGTAAAATACTAGTACGTGCTGTATCAACGCCAAATTCTTCAGAATAAGTCTTCTAGTTTTTGTTTTATAAAACTGCATATTTAGCAATACATTTACTGATAACTCTCTAGACCAACAGTGTATAAATAAACCGGTGAGCAACACCCTATTATCCTTCCAAAATTTGGTCACTTTGTTCTCTAGTCGTCTTGTTTCAACCTTACATCCTTCTAGCTTCAAGAGAAGCTTGAAATGAAACAGAACGTTCCTACACAGTGCACACAAACATGTTTTCTAGATAAATGAAGAACAAAAAAAAAGGTAAAACTGGAAACGAGGCAAGATAAGCTCGTATATACCAAGAAAATGAAATATTTAAGGAAAGCAAAGGGAAATATAAATGAAGGAATATTATAAAGACGAGCCAGAGCTCATACCTGGACTTTGTGAATCCTCTCATACTCCATTCTTCCTTTCTTGTGCGTGTGTTTGGGTGGCTGGTGAGGTGAGAGGGGGGGGGGGGGGGGGACGGACGGAGAGGAAGGGGAGAACAAAGACTGCTAGACCAGTAGGACTGGGGTCGCTAAGAAGAGATCTAACAGCACGCTGTCATGTCATGTCTATTTTAGTTCTTTGGAGCTAGACAGGAGTCCACACTCCACAGGTCAGTCTCTGGGCATGGGAATTTTCTTTCCAAACCACTGGAAAGTTTTATGTTTTTCATGCACACAAATGTCTTGTCAAATGAGTAAAACGCAAAGCTGGATGCAAGTACTACCGTAGAAATTCATGCAGGCACAAATAGGAGTTGTACCAACAAACTTTAGGCGACCTCTTGTTCTACACACAGTGTTCATCCTCTACAACTGCAAGGCTCGGCTTCTCTTAAAGCACATAAGCCTTTTCCTATTGCACAAAGTTATCTTTCTGTTCAATTGATATAATAACAGCAGAAAAATGTTAAGAAAGATTAGCTCTTCTCGAGATGTGTGCGCTCTTCACACTCCAAACTCCCAAGCTTCAAACTATTATTCCTTTGGTTGTATAAACTGGTGTGGTCAAACAGCGGTCCCAAGGCTGGACTGGAACCCTATCCAGGCAGCCCCCGACTCACTCAACCCAGCACAGATGGGGCGTTCGGGCCTCTTTTTTTTCCTGCGACTTATGATTTTTAACTGAATTTTTTTAATTTTAACTATTTACGATACAGATTACGGAGAGACAGATATTCACTTGTGATTTTGGCTGGTACAGATATTGAGCTTTTAACGTAGATCGTTTAACTTGTAGACCCTCGTATTGAGAAAATACTCCGTTTGAAAGTTAGGTACTGTAGCAAAAGCCAAAAGCCACCACCTTTTGACTTAAAGAACAGGCCCCGAAACAGATTTGGCTTCGGCTTTTTTTACTGTTTATTATCATTCTCACATTCAAATGGTAGGACTTTTCAATATAAGGTCTCTAAATAAATTATAGTAGATATTATATTGAGTTGAACTGTATTAGTCAAAATTATATGTGATTTTTTCCTTCTTTGTACTGTCTATTGTGATCAGCCAGAATTCAAAAATCATAAGCCAGAAACCAAATTCAAAGCCTAAAAGAACTCACTCGATTTTTTGATGACTTTTGGTTAAAATGATATTGTAGTGGTTGTTAGTTTTTCATAAGGTATTCAACTAAAGAAAATAAATAAAAATAAAAACACCATTATATTTCCAAGAACAATGCAAAGAAAAAACAATATTAAAAAATAATGTATTTCAAACAAATTTTGATCATGTTCCTCTTAGCTTCAGCTTATGACTTTTGTCTACTGGTTATAGTTTTAAGACTATTCGTCAGAGAGTACAGTGTAACAGAAACTCACGTGTGATTTTGGCTGATATAAATAAAGTCGCTACAGTGTGTAGTATAAAAATACTAAAAACAACTTTTAGATACTAAAAAGAATATATGCTTTTAACTTTCGAAAACCAGGAAAAAAACAAAAGCTATTTATAACGGCGCCTTTCTCAGAGCCCTCTGCATAAATTTTATTACTCCAATCTCTCGCCTTTTCACCCTCCCATCTCATGTCATCATGCCCTCACTCTACGTCGCCCCTATCCCCAATCTCACTGTGTCACACAAATCACAAGACTGGGTTGGCTGTCGTCATATGAATATACTCTTGTCAGCTACCCGCTTCACCGTTTGCAAAATTTGACCAAGTTATTTTTCTATATGGGTACGTACGTAGTTGGTTTCTGGCTACTGCTGCCACCGCTCTCACTCAGCTTTGACCGGCCAAGGTTCATGTGTATTTGGACGTAAGCGAGTCACACTACAAGGTAGCCCCTACTCTCTGGCTCATTAGATTGGTTTTGCTTTGGTGCACTGTGGTCTTGTCAATATACCGTATTGAAGTCTATAGCAGTTCGGTTTTTGAAATTGTTTGTTCTTATATCGATCTATACTCATATACCGTTCTAAGGTGGTGATCAGTTGGGTTTTTTTGTGGCTTATAACTGAAAAGAAACAATGTAGCTGACAGAGGTTTATTTAGCATAATTAAATTTAAAAAATATGTTAGCCCATTACGTATAATACAAACACATATGGGAAAAAAAGAACCGGCAAAAAAGCTCAACAAAAAGCCAGAAGTTTAGAAAAAGACGAAATTTATGAATAGTAAAAAATAAGCCGGAAGCCCGAAGCTGAAGCCCAACCGATCGGGATTTATTTATTTATATTTGTTTAATTATATGTATAACAAATATCACTTATACTATTATTTCAAATGCATAATAGTACTATCAAATATAACATACGTTTAATAGATGGTAGTATTAATTCCTCTAGCATAACCGATATTGGCTGATAACAAGTCGGTATGACCAACTTTGTACCTTTTTAAACGATATATACCGGTCGATATGGCTGGCATCGGTATGATATTGACAACATTGCTTATAACTCATTTATTGGCTTTATCATGAGTGCTGGTAGCCTTAAATACTGTGGTCCATTTTAGTGGCCAAGGGGCCGGCCAGCATCAGCACGAGTACTTACAAAACAGTTTGATGAATCACAGATAAGTATATCTGTGTACGGTCCATCTTTGATAGGTTTGATTGGTCAAACATACTGATGATTAAGCATGTACTCCCTTCTCGCTATATCCGTTCATGGCTTTGGAATATCCGTTTTAATATATTTGTCTATTGAATAAATCTATAGTATAGTTATTATATTTTTTATTTATACTTAAATGCTTTGGAAGAGATGAAATAGTTATGATATATCATTTAATAGGGTATATATGGTTATTTCTCATTAAATATTTATTAGACTTAGCATTTTTTTTTGGTCTATACGCATATTATACGGTTGACAAATATAGTGAAATGGATATAGTAAATTTTCCAATCTAGGATTTTATCAGGTCTTCGTAATTATGCTATCTCCCATTATCTATTGCTCCAAAACAAAACTAGGGACCCTGAAAAGGCAAAATATGAGACTGGCTATATAGGAGTATGGGCCTCTGGGGTATGTTAACTGCAATGACCTTGGATATTAAAACCTGCAGCGACCTCGTACCAGATGAGTCTGCAAAAAATAAAATAGTACTAAACTTAGCGTACTTATCAAGATTTTGGCTAACTTCTTTTTCACTAATGGTTTATGATTTATATATTATGCTATAGTAACTAACTTTTAAACAGTGCGTTCTTTAAGATAAGGTTAAAAGAAAGATTGTAATAAAAAGTGTACTAAATTCAGCTGTATTGACTAAAATCGCATGCGACTATTTTCCTTTGCATACTGTCTCTCGCAAACGGCTAAAATTTAAAATTTTAAGCCATAAGCTATAACCTAAAAGAACCCACCCTTTTTATCAGCCCTTGTCTCATTTGTTTCAGTCACAAAAAGGAAGAGTACTCAAATGTACCCTTACAGTGACATCTATTACAGATGAGGTTAGTGGCGCATAGCATCGCGCGTGGCACTGTAGCACTATGAACAGTACCATTGTGTGGCAATGTAGTGTCATGAACAGTAGTCACGGGTGACATATCAATGTTATTTATTTAGATAGTTTCTTTATTATTTAAGTTTATTTCTTTTTAGATTATATTTTTGTATTAGAGATAAAATTTCTATTTTTAGGGATTAGTTTCTTTAATATAGTGATAGGTTTATTAGAGCATGTACAATGCAGGCGCTTAGAGAGGTGCTTAGCAATGAAAAACTGTTTTTTCTTGCCACATAGGATAGATAAGGTGCTTATTTTGAAGCATCGATACTTAAATAAGGACCAGTGCTTAGTAGATGCTTATGTATATAACTGATTCTATTAATAGAAAATATAGCATCTAAGCACCCATGGAAAAGATGTTTGCATTGGAGGGAATAACTTTTGCATGGATGCTTGATGATGTGATTATATTATCTCTTTAAGCATTCATATATAAGCATCTTGCATTGTACATGCTCTTAGAAGTCAAGTTCAATCATCTCTATAAAAGGAACATAATTGTGCATATTATCATAAAGCAAAGAAATAAACAGAGTTCTTTAGTCTTCCTCTTTTCTGCAATAGTCCTTAAAAACCTTATGATGGCATAGCCGGTTGATCAAAGACGAGTATCATACCCTCGGTCCTCAAATCCGTATGCAACCAATCTATACCACAACAACTTCTCAGCATAGCTGTAGACTTGTAGTACTCCATAAATCAACAGTATCGTACCGGAGGAAGTAGTAGACGACCTTGGAATGGACCACAAATTATTGTTTGATGCACAAATCCATGGTTAGAGAGAAAGATTGTCTAGGGTGCACGGTCCTCGAGGTAAAAGTGAGCGGCACATTTTCTCTGCAACTGCAAATAATGCCTAGACTAGTAGCACACTGTATGTGTATACAGTAGGAGCATCGGCAATGGGTACAGACCGTTAGAACAATTAGACAAAGGGAGCTCTTAGTTTGAGGAATTCCTCTCTGACCAGTTGTTATCAGGCTGCAATTGCCTAGACAGAATCTTTCTCAGAACAACAGTGTTTGATCAAAGCACATTTCTTTCACTGCCATTGGCAATATGGGCGCAGATATGCACCAATCATGAAATCCATGAAATCTTCCTTTAGACAGAATGACTAACAATTAGTAAAAAAAGACACAAAACTAGTGGCGGAGTTAGCCGACGGCGAGAGTGTCGGCCGCCGTGCGGGAGTCCGGATAAAGCTAGCCGCCGTGCGACGATAGACCGGCGTGAGTTTAACGGAGCTCAACGGAGTTGCTCGTGTATCAACACAAGTGTGAGCCGTGTTGTAGAAGAGGACAGAAACTTACCAGCTATCCTTATCCGGGAGGGGGCTCCATGTGTCTCTGGTGTGCTGCGATTCTTGCGAACTTGGCATGTGAAGTTGTAGCAGCTAGACTGACACTGTTATTACTGCCGCAACTTTAAAGAGTGAATGAAGAAGATAGATAGGAAGCCTAGGCGCCATGATCGGCCAGGGATTGGAACCTTTCCTTTGGATCAATCAACTGCTGCACTGGCTGTGTATTATTTCCGATCCCGTGCTGCTTTCGATAAAAGGCTTCTGGCCTCCTTTGTTACCCACATTGCTCTCTCTGTGTCTCTCTGACTGACCATGTGCGCGTACACAAGGGTGACAGGCAAGTTTAAAAACTGAAAAGCAGATAGCATCTTGTAGGAGGAGGAGGAGGAGGAGCAGCTGGGAAAAAGTTACAGCAACGGAGGATGGCGAGCGCAGGGCTTTTTCAGAGGAGCTGTGGCAATTGGCGAAGGTAGGGTGGCTTTTTTGACGTAGGGTGAATCGTTGATGATGAGCTGCGTACGCTGCATCGGGTGGCTTCGTCAGGATTCTATTCCCACGCACGACTCTGACCTGCTACAGTTCCTGTGCAGTGCTGAGCTGAACTCCCCTGAGGATGTTCGTTCGTGTGGGCGCGGATTGCCCGACCGGCATGAAGTTTGGAGATCGGTAGCATCTGAATGAACTATGGAGCTGCAGCTGGCTAGTAATCGACCCAGTAAATTTGGTGGAGCAGAACACTGGTGCTTTCACCCAACGTCAATTGAAAATCTTGAGCTATGTACAATTGGATCAGCATCCAATTGAAAATCTTGAGCAGAACACTGGGACTTGAACTGTTAAGGGACTTGCCTCTGACCCTCCGATTAATAACTGACGCTCCCGATTGACCCTCAGATGAATAAAATGGTAATCCACTGATGCATCTGGTAACTATCGGTCTCTTTGTGCTGCATTTCCTTGTGCTATGCAAACTGAGATAAAAAAGAACGGAATTGCTAAAAAAACCGTCGCGTGTTTTTTTTATGGAAGAACAGTCGAATTTATGACCTTTTGATTTGCTCGGAGATTCGTATTCTGATCGATGAGGTTGTCTTCTTCTGCGGGGCAGGAGGAGGCGGCGGCGGCGGGGAGGTGGAAGCTGGTGGGGCTCGCCGGTGCCGGCGAGGCGGGGTGGCGGCGCGCAGGGTGGCGCGCGGGGGCAGGAGGTGGGAGACGCCTGCGCTCGATGGGGATGGACCGGGAGTTGACGAAGGCAGCGCTTCATTTGGGCTGGGAGGTAACGTGGGCCGTTGGATCAACATCCAACGGCCCAATAGACTGACTGTTTTTCTAAAAAACATGTGAATGTTACATAGACGCACCCAAAAAAGAAAGGCCAGATGACCCTATTGGCCCATAGCATTTTAGCCCATGTAATTATCTGTAGCTAAACCTAAGTTTAGAGGTCTATGTAGGATATATTCTCACAATGACAATACTATTTTTAGATTATAACGGAGGATACACCACACTCAGTACCAAGCCATCACTTTTGAGAGCCTTTTGGTTGAGATTTCGAAGACTGTTTATAGGGCTTTTCTATATTGGCTTCTGTTTTTATAGGCTAAAACTAATACGATTGTCCTAATTTATATAGGCCGCTTCTATCAGTCAATACTATTCATTAGTTACTACTTTTCACTTTAACATATTGTAATATACTTTGTATTTTATTATATCACAATTCTATAAGTCGTATGGTGGCTTGAATATTATAGTACCTTTTATTACACCGTTTTTCTTACATAATATACTACTATTCATCAATCATAGTTAAAAGTAATTGATAAAAGACAATAGGAAGAAATCCTAATATGCTTGTGGCTTATTGATTCGGTGAGCTGAATTGATTCTTGGAGGCCCTCTTGACATATTTAGTGTATCATACGGGTCCACTGGTACCCCACAATTCCAATTCGCTGGTAATACCAAGGACGCCATCATGGTCGACATCATGAACCTGGGTTGTGAGGTGCGCATTTGGGTTATCGCTATGGAATATAACTATATTCCCTTATTATCTGTCGTCGTCTTCGCTTTAGTTACAGGATGGACAGGAACACTGCTGATTTGTCCGATCAGCACCTAACCTACGTTACCCACTCAATACTTTTGATTTGCAATTCACTAGCTCGCACTCACGCACACAAACGCATCTATAGTCACAGTTTGAGGACTTCTCGTGGGATTTTTTGGTTACAGCTTATATTTTTTAGTTTTAGCATAAATATTTATGTGAATGAATTAAATATCGATAAGCTATTTTAAAAAAACTACTATGATAGGACGTTTCACAATGATAGCAGAAAAATTATTTATTTTATTTATTTTAAAAGCTAGAAAATGAAAAAAAAAAAGGCTGTGCCTAAGGAGGCCATTAAATAAAGGACCGTTTGATGCTGCACCAGGCGGCTAAGGTGCTTGGAACATGTCGATGTCAGTGCTTTGCTGGTTCTGCTTTGTTTATTTGGCGAATCGATCTGAATATCAAGGCTTGTCGTACATGCCCGTCCCCAGTCTCTGAGTAGTACAGTGGCCCATTCAGATTAGTATGAGCCTATTCCATAATCTTGCTTTCGATTTTTTTTGACTCATAATAGGCTTCGAAATCCTATATTTCCGTGACCCTCCTTATTATTGTTCTCAAAACATGAAACCTGACAACAGATTTTTATTTCCTAGTTCAACATCGTAATAATTAATAAGTCTTATCATAGCTACGCAGCAGAACAATACTTAGAAATTATACATTACTACAACAGTTTGCCATACATAGCTAAGGTTTTTAGTACAAATACAGCTAAAGTATTTCATACAAATACTAAGTACAAAAAGTGATACAAATTATTTATATACTCTATCTCTCAGAGACGATGCACTAAAAGTCGCCTATTCGTCCCAACCGCCAAATAAGGCATCCATCTCGCTCTGTTTCTTAACATGATCACCCAAATCACATGTGGCATCCTTTGACCTGTATACCCCACGTCCCACTTGAGAGCTTCATCGATCAGACCGAAAATCTAACAAGGAAATTTAATAGCAAGAGTGACAAGCATTAATATTGATAAATGACCCATTTCTTTATCATCAATTCATTTTCTATCTCTTTTTTCTTCATAAAATAGGTTATCGAATTAAAGTGAGGATTTGTAATTTTTAGTATTTCAAACACTACTAGTCATTCCGATGAAAAGAAAGACCCCAGTTGTCCTCGTAGCCTCCAATCTAGAAGACAAACATGAATTTATGATTTATTTAGCACTAAATAGGCTTGTGTCACTTTACCAATAGCTACTTTGGGTTCTTTGAAATTGGGTTTTTTGTATTTTTCTTAGATGTGGTGCTCAATTTAAAGTACAAAACATTTTCCCTGTTTTCGTTATTGTATCTTCACCCAATTAGTTATAGTCGGTAGCCTAGGGCGATTTCTTACCCTCACCCGACTATGAAGTACTCATTGGTTGGGGCGGTTTAACCCTCGTCCAACACTCCACTGCGCTAATATATATGCCTAGGCTAGCCCCTTCCATGCTCTATACCGGTTTTGCCTTCATCTGCTTTGGATCCACCACTTCTGAGCTTTATACTAGTTCTGATTTCCTCCACCTAGTTATAATACTTACCCTTATAGAGATAATAATAATAATGTAGCAGGGTAGCATTTTCTGCTTGCCCAAAATGAGAAGATGGTTGATACTAGAAGTACGTCTTCCCACGTCTCCCTATCTGAGTGAAAGTTGTTTGATCCTTATATTATAACTAATTGAATGTGTTGCAGTTATGCCGTTAGTTTCTTAATTAACTTAATTGCACTATTTAATTTAGTTAAGCGTAAGGGTCATTTCAATTCCTATCCTACAAAAATTTTCTTCTGTTTGAAAAATTTCATTACTGGCTACATGTGTTTGCGCCGACCTAAAGCTTATAGCTCCATACAATGAGATTTATTTTAAGCCAAACTGGACAATAAGCATAGGACCTTATTAAATTGTATGTACCAAACAGTTTATCTAAAAATTTAAGCTGATTAGGAAATACATATAATTTACTTATACTTTAACATTCTTTCCTCAAGTCTAAGATGTTGAATAGAAGTGAGCTGTAATTATTTTTTTAGTTGTGGCAATTGAGTCTTGAACCTAAGACCTTTTTATCTCTGATACCATATTGAATTGATTAAGCTAATAAAGAAAGAATTACAATTCATTTATAATTCAACTAAAACCTGAAATTTGATCAAACAATACCCACAGTTGTACGCTACAACGACTTAACAACAAACAATGCATTCTCGTGTCGAGTTCTTGGCTGCAAAATCAATTGTAAACGTCGATACTTTGAGGAATTTGCTCCCCCGGACACATCTTTTTTTTTTTTGGGAACGGGCAACTCCCTCGGACACATCGATGCTGACGATCTTTGTCTATTGACCTGGTCAAATTAGATGTTTATTTTTTTTCTCGATAGTACTGACTTTGGCTTGTGATCTTTGGTCAAATTCTTGGTGCCCCAGGAAACATCACATTGTTCAGGTGCGCTGCATCACTGGTACGTACGCAGTGACTTGTGTAGCAGCCACAGTCCGAAAAGAGAGCCTGCAAAGCACGAAGGGTCGTAGTCATTGCCGAACGGCGTGCTGTTTGTTCGAGGGGAACTTTCCACGAGAGAAATATTTGTGTCGATAACCATATCATACTACTTAAATTAAATAGAGTATCACGCTGGACTGCTGGAGTACCATGTTATTCAGTTCTTAAGAAAACTGCTCTTATTTTGCCCGTTAAGAGCAGAAGTCAAGAGATCTGGCTTAAAGAGAATAATAGATTTCCTCATATTATCATCGGGCCATATATAGGATGAGTTTTTTTAGGCTAAGCTTTATGACTTATAGCTGTAGTTTTTGAATTCTGGTCTGATTATGAGAGGTAATACACAGAGAGAAATAGTCGCTTGAGATTTTGGCCAGTACAGCTGAACTCGGTATAGTTTGTACTACAATTTACTTGTAGACCCCATCTTAAAAAATACACTTATATGATATGTTACTGTTCATCCGTATATAAGCTATATAAGCCGTAAGAACTAACGAGCCTAGCCTATATAGTTTTGCAGAGTCAAAACTGTAAGTCTTGCAATTGACCATCATTTTCTTTAATACGTACTCCAATAGACAAAACAGCTACGTTTCTATCGTGCAGTACGCTCTATCCCGTGTTGACTCCCTGCTACAGCCTTCATTGGCTGAGTTTATGCTTCAGACATGATGGGAGTGTTGAAACCTGGAGTGCAAGTAGAATTGCGGTACAAATTTCTTCGACAGTTGATCTCTATCGCAATCGTACTTTCTTACAGCCGTGAATTCAAGCATTACGCACGATAAACATCAACGTTGTAGTTGGACGCATCTCTGCCGCCATCCAAATCACTTTCCCATTCTTTCTGGAGACTAATATAACATGCTAGTATTATTTACCTTTTTTTATCTTTCAGTGACTCTTCACATCTACTACCTGCTAGTAATGATCTGCTTGGAGTGTACTCCATGATGTGTAGTATTCACATCAGAGCAGTTCCGTAACTGCAGTTCCAACAAGTGAGGGAGTGCGCCAAGCAATGGGACTCTCTTGAGAGAGCTCGCTTTGACTTGTCCTTCTCAACATCTGGCTGTGCCCCAACTGGCCGTTAGCGCTGACGTCGTCCTCTCCATCTCTCACCAAATCTCAAAGCAGACGTTAAGATCTGTTCGTTTTGGTTTCAGATTTTAGCCTTTTAGTTTATTATTCTTAAATTGTTTTTTCTTAGTTTTTAGTTTTTTTTGCGGGTTTTATTTTTTCGTGTTTCTTTACATTGTTCATAATAAGATAACCTATTTTTTTCTATTTTAAAACTTTTTAAATTTAATTATACCAAAAAAGCTATCAGTTGCTACAGTATAAAATAAGCCAGCTACAGTGGAAAAGCCAAAAGTCACAAAAAAGTCCAACTGAGCACTACCTAAATCTGGTTCGATTATGGCTGTGTCCTTTTTATCTTTTAGCTGCTGCTTTTCTAGAAGAGAAGACAGAATAAACAATACAGTTCCTTTAAAGGGTTCTCATAGTGGCTTTTGCAAATGGCTTTTTGAGCTTACCAATATATGCACTATTTATATCAATATTTTTATTATCTACTATCATCTCAAAAAGTATAGTAAAAATCGTAAGTCACAACAAAAAAAATCATCAACCACCGCCTAAGAAGAACAGAGCCTTGAGCTAAAAGAGTATTTAAATCATGGGGTTCGTCCTTTCCGGGAAAAAAAATCATGGGGAAGGGAGCTAGGAAGGCCCCATCACAGGATTTAAG
Organism: Dendrocalamus latiflorus; assembly: GCA_017311315.1. Taxonomy (NCBI): domain Eukaryota; kingdom Viridiplantae; phylum Streptophyta; class Magnoliopsida; order Poales; family Poaceae; genus Dendrocalamus; species Dendrocalamus latiflorus. The sequence goes on along the minus strand of CM029656.1, from coordinate 35,065,087 downwards.
CGAACAACTCAAGATAACACACGGTCAAAGGCAATAAGAAGTTTGTGCACAAACATCCCCGTACTAGTTGAATTTTGTTTATTGTCTCTAGTAGTGCTATTCCGGTACGTTACTTGTCTCACCAATTTCATGTTAAGTGAGTTATGGTAGCAACTACTACACCTTTTGCCCAAAAAGAACTACTTCGCTTTTTGTGGTTGTACCATTTGTTGCTGGTACAATCAAGAGCTTGCTCAGTAGAGCTAAATTTTAGTGGTTTATAGCTAAATTTTTATTATAACTGATTGAAATTGTACTGTAATCGATGGTGATTTATTTAACATAATTAAAATTTAAAAATAGAAAAAACAGTTTAGCTCATCACATATAATGCAAATGAATATAAGAAAAAAAGAACCTGCAAAAAAGCTGAAAAGCCAGAAAAAGATGAAGTTTAGGAGTAGTGAAAAATAAACCAGAAGTCCAACCCTAAATGAGCAAGACCCAAATGATGAATTATAGCCCTCGCAAAAGATGGCAAATTATAGCAAACCACTTGAAGCTCGAAGTAACGCTTAAATTTCAATACAAACCATATATGTGGACCTCAAGTGTCATATTGAATCAATTAGAGCACTTGATGTAAACACGCCAAAGAAGAGATTCTCACAATATCATACTCTCCTCCGAGCAATGGTCTACAATCTTTTTAACTGTACCAATACTTTGGGGGATTTGCTCGTGTGCGCCAAAGTTTAATGGCGTTTGCTCATTTGCCCCATGATGTCTCACTGACATGTGAGTCCTGGACCCGCATGTCAGTGAGACATCATGAGGCAAATGAGCAAACGCCATTAAACTTTGGGGCAGAGGAACAATTTTTCCCAATACTTTTTAGCTATAATAAATATTTTTATCTGTATTTTTGATACAGCAGAGAACAATAAAAACGTTCACATAATTTTGATCTTCGAAGAAGGCAGAACTGCAGAAGCAAGGGCCTAACCGCTTAAGGAGCACAAGAACATGATTACATGAATAGGGCCTTCAAATCCGAACCCATAAATAATTCTCTCCCCTCCCCACGAGGCGAGAAAAGAGGTGCCCGCGACCGCGAGAGACGCCGATGCTTCGTCGCCGCCGCCTCTCCATTTGATCCTCGGGTGAGGTGAGCTCCATCTCCGTTCCATTCTCGTCGTCTCCGCTGGTTACCGATCTCGAAGCTATACCCTTGCGGGTAAATTTTTGGATTTTTCTGTCATCTTGGATGGCGCTCTGGTGATTTGGATGCATTGTCGTGTAGCTCTTGTGGTTTGGGTGGCTCTCGTTGGTCTCCTCTTGCGGGAAGAGGATAACTCGGCGCAAATTTACCCGGAAAATCGCAGAAAACTTTCCTTTTTCAGGCCCTGCAAACTTTGCAGAGAATCGTGGGAGTTTGGACCATTTGGGTGCCGATTCTCTTGGGATGATAAATCCTTGTTAGTATCGCCTTTTTCTTACCCTGCAGCAGACCAATGTTCCGTGTAATACTCGTATCTGCTTCCTTGATCCCGATCGATTCAAGAGGTTAAAAAATCTCGAGGTTTGTGTGAATATTTTTTTTTGCCTTTTGTGTTTAAGTTTGTCTGTGGAGACGATCGAGTCTGATAAGTCCTGTGCTTCATGCTCTGGTCCATGAGTAAGTACTGAGGTTTCTAGGTGACTGTGAGGAATTCTACTTCTCTGTGTGCAGCGAATTGTATGCGTTAGGCTGGTTAGCTATCAAAGTCTTTGTTCCTTGTAGACCATTGACTTAGTACAGATGTTTGTGGGTTAATTGATGTTGCAAGTACAGTGCTCATTGGCTGAATTCTCTCTCTTTACATTGGTTTGCTTCTTGAATTCAGGAGAAGATCAGAACTGAGTGAGGAGTGGGGGGAGGTTGCTAAGGGGAGGGGTCGAGATGGGCTTCAATCCTCTGGAATGGTACTGCCAGCCGGTGAAGGATGGGGCGTGGTCTCATGTGGCCGAGAGCGCCTTTGGCGCATACACACCCTGCGGCATCGACACCTTGGTGGTGTGCATCTCGTACCTCGCACTCTTTGGCGTTTGCTTCTATCGGATATGGAGGACGACGAGGGACTACACAGTGCAGCGGTACAAGTTACGCTCGCCGTACTACAGCTATCTGCTCGCGCTGCTTGTGGTGTACTGCATAGCAGAGCCGCTGTATCGGATCGCCACCGGCACCTCCATCATGAACTTGGATGGGCAGCCTGGCCTTGCTCCATTTGAGGTGAGAATGCTTACGTATAACATCATCGCCATCAAATCTTTGTTTAATTCGTATGCTGATTTGTTGTTCCTGCTTGACAAGTATATTTACCGAGTACCGTGTAGTACTAGATTGTAGGACTACCTATATGCAAGCAGTGAAAAATGTTGTGTTTGCTATGCATCTTACAAATGACTGGGAATATGATTCTATTTTTGTTGCTGCAAAATGATATGGAGTTTAGTTATGTGGCACCTAAAGTTAAAGTGCGACAACAGTTTTTCAGTGGAGCTATGTGCACTACTTTGAATCTTTACTTCTACCAAATTCTTGTCTCCTTTGGGCTTTTCAGTCATTTGAAATTCTGCCTCTCTACAGATTACTTCATTGATCATCGAGGCTGCTGCCTGGTGTTGTATGCTTATAATGATTGCACTGGAGACAAGAATTTACATCTACGAGTTTAGGTGGTACATCCGGTTTGTGGTAATATACGTGTTGGTTGGGGAAGCTGCTATGTTCAATCTTGTGCTTTCTGTGAGGCAGTACTATAGTTCAAGGTATAGTACATTTGTAAAATCTTTTTTCGTAATGAAACTTGTTGGATGGTGACCTTAAGATTTATCCTCTTTAGAATTATTTTTTTATGTAGACTTACTTCTGTATTTTTCTTTTGCAGTTCAATATTTTACTTATACTGCAGTGAGATAATATGCCAGGTTTGCAGCTTTTATTTTTTTTTGGTCTCATTATCATATTTTAGTGATCTCTGTTGTATACTGAATGTATCTTTTCTGCAGTTCTTGTTTGGAATTCTCATGGTGGTTTATCTGCCTAGCTTGGATCCCTATCCAGGTTATACTCCGATCAGGAATGAGGTGCTTGTTGATAACACTGATTATGAACCTCTACCTGGCGGAGAGCAGATCTGCCCTGAGAGGCATACCAATATATTTTCCAGTGAGTAAATATAAGTTGTTGATACGCACATAATTCTTTTTTCTACCCTCACAACTTCTCTATAAGCATATTGATGTAAATTTTGTTGTCTTCTTTGCTAGGGACATTCTTTTCATGGATGACTCCTCTAATGCAACAAGGATATAGAAGGCCCATCACCGACAAGGATATTTGGAAATTAGATAGTTGGGATGAGACTGAAACATTGTATAGCCGGTATGTTCTGCCATTGTTTTAACTGAAATTAGAAATACTTGTAAATACAAATCTAACATTGGAATATTGTCTCAGATTCCAGAAATGCTGGAACAATGAGCTTCAAAAACCAAAACCTTGGCTGTTACGAGCTCTTCATAGTAGCCTCGGTGGAAGGTACTTTTGTACAGATGATACTACATTTCTCAGAACCTCTAGGGTGTCAGTTACTTGCTATCTGGTTTGTGCTTACAGCGATTATTTTCCTTCACTTTCAGGTTCTGGCTAGGAGGATTTTTCAAGGTAGGCAAATATATCCAGACAGTTTTTTAAGAAGATTTGCCCGTCAGTTTGGTTTTCATATTTGTTCCATTACAACATTTTGTGTTATTCTTGCCAACTCATCTCCCCCAAAATTTGTAGATTGGAAATGATGCTTCTCAATTTGTTGGCCCACTTGTATTGAACCTCTTGTTAGAGGTATGCTTCTGATTTCATGACATCTCAAAAGTCAATAACATCAAAATGCTCCTGTTTTATTTTTTTATCAATCATTTGTTCTCACCATTGAAAAACTACTAAAGTATCTTAGAACACACTGATTAATCGTGGAAATCTTAAAATGAACTCCTTAAAGATTAGATTCCCTGTGCTCTCACCTAGTGGAGGTGCTATTGTTAGTTGATCTGCGCCACTGAAGGTTGTTGTTTATTTGGCAGTCTATGCAAAAGGGTGATCCTTCTTGGAATGGGTACATTTACGCTTTCTCAATCTTCGCTGGAGTGGTACGGATTATTTGCTTCTCTTGCATGTTGCACACTACATTTCTTTGTTGATTCAGTGTATTTGAACTCCCAAGCAATCACTGTGCTGCTTGTGAGTAAAATTCGGACAACCCTTTTTGCTTTCTAACTCTTTGTTTACCATTCTGCAGTCGCTGGGAGTTCTTGCTGAAGCACAGTACTTTCAGAATGTCATGCGTACTGGTTTCAGGTTGAGGTCTACATTGGTAGGTGTTACATATCAAAGCCTGAAAAGTACATTACAAGCTTTATTACGTTTGTGTTAACAGGCTATGGAGTCAACAGGCAACCACAGAACCACTTGTCCCTCTTTTTTTGAGGCCACTCATTTCTACTCTTATGGTTGACATGGGGATTGCACGTCCTGATTGGACATGTCTTACTTCATGATAGTGCAGAACCTTGTTTAGATGTTGCTTTTGCTTACTGTGCTATATATAGTCTAGTAGTTTACTCCTCCGCAAATAGTACTATCTTCGCTGTCTCAGCTGCCATTAATATGAAAAAAACCTGGTTTGTTGGTTATGCACTTATGACTTATGCTACGTAGTACTTTTACGCAAGAGCCCATATATTTAATATGCAGTAAAAGCTAGTTCAAATTTCCACCTTGAAAGTTTGTTATACTACTACTTGTAGGTATTGTCAAATGTTTTAGGTATCAAATCACCAGTTTTTAAGAAAGTTTGTGACTGACTTTCTGTTGTTCCACAGATTGCAGCTGTTTTCCGTAAATCCTTGCGACTGACTAATGACAGTCGTAGGAAGTTTGCTTCTGGGAGGATAACAAATTTGATTTCAACTGATGCGGAGTCTCTTCAGGTATGTTTTTGTGTTAAGACTCGATTATTGTTACTTTGTTAGGAAGGAGTGAAAAGTGCTGCTTGTGCATATCATACATGCTAGGTTATTTATATCTTATATTTTGCACACTTTTAATTCATATCTTTTTTACATTTGCAGCAAGTATGCCAGCAACTTCACAGTCTATGGTCTGCTCCTTTTCGAATTGTTATTTCCATGGTCCTTCTATATGCGCAACTAGGGCCTGCAGCATTAGTCGGTGCACTCATGTTGGTTCTTTTGTTCCCAATTCAGGTACATTTCTCTTTAGGCACATGTAAATATGAAAATTCTTATGTTGCATTGTCAAGTGTGTCTATGCCTTTTGTTTTAGTCTCAGCATTACCAATACCTAATTGACGATGGCATTGGCTGCTACATTTGCTAGAGAAAAGATGTTTTTCATATATAGATTCGTGTGGAGCCTAGAATTCATATTAGAGCCTTCATGTAATCATGTAACTGTGAGCTTACTAAATTTCTATGCAGAAACTCTTGGTTATGGTTTTTGTATGTATTTTGACCAATCTGCAGATTGTAGTTATGGTTCTTTCACTTGGGTTATAACTCATAACTAAAATCCTTAATGATGGTTCAATCCATTTCACTGCTTATAACCTCCCTTCAAAGCCAATAATGCATATTGTTAGTACAGTTTGCAGTTGGAGATCTTTAGCATATTCTTTTTATAAGGATGATATATCTCTGTTAAATAGCACTAGTTCGACTCTTGTCTCTTTAAATTTTTAAATAAACATTTTAATGTTTTTGACATTGTTTTGTTTGGCTGACCTTTTGTGTATATTTTATCAGACAGTTATCATAAGCAAAATGCAAAAACTTACCAAGGAAGGGTTGCAAAGGACTGACAAACGAATCAGTCTCATGAACGAAATATTAGCTGCTATGGATACAGTCAAGTATGCTTACATTTACTTGCGTTTTCATTAGTATTAATACTTGTATTTTGGTATAAATAACCCAAACGTTTTCTTGGTTAGATGTTATGCTTGGGAGCAAAGTTTCCAGTCAAAGGTGCAGGACATCCGTGATGATGAGCTTTCCTGGTTCCGCAGGGCTCAGTTGCTTGCTGCAGTATGTTTCTTTTTGTAGTTGCATAAGGTTTTGTAGATAAGTTGTCTTTCACTTGTGCCAAGTTCCATTGTTCAATGTATGTCTTTTTTTTTGTTTCACGTTGTTAATCATGTGCCAGTGACTTATTTGTCTTGCCATATGAGAATTGGAGTTGCGTGCTATACAGCCAACTGTATTGGTGCTTCCTGTTCCTATGGGGTTTGTTTACATCAGTACAGTTACTTAAAATCAAAATAGAACTGGGAGTTTTTACACTCATTTTTCTTTGGTCATGATCATTTTCTTACTTTTCCTTGCTTGTTGCAGCTGAATAGCTTTATCCTCAACAGTATCCCGGTCATTGTCACTGTGGTTTCATTTGGTGTATACTCTCTACTGGGAGGTGACTTGACACCAGCAAAGGCGTTTACCTCGCTTTCACTATTTGCAGTGCTAAGGTTCCCACTTTTTATGCTGCCAAATCTGATAACTCAGGTGTGCAAAAAGCTGTAAATCACATCTTTCAGAAGTTTTTTTTTTGTAAAGATACTCGCAAGTTAAGAAGCATCTCAATTCCTTGAACATATATATAATTAGATTGGTCATTATTGTGTCCCTTAAATTTCATTTGTCTTTGGCGGACAAAAATAGATAAATGGTTTGGTTATAATTTTTATTGCAAATCAATGATGGCTTGACATGGTTTGCTGTTTTTTCCTCAGCAATTCTTTCATTTGACACTCATGGTTGCCTTAATGCTGTTGTTTTTCATTAATATTCAACAGGTTGTTAATTGTAAGGTGTCATTGAAACGTTTGGAAGATCTCCTCTTGGCTGAAGACAGAACACTTCTGCCAAATCCACCTATTGATCCTGAGCTTCCAGCCATTTCTATCAAGAATGGATATTTTTCATGGGAATCACAGGTACATTCATGTTTCGAATATTTTTATTTACCTAGCAGTGGCATTTATTCTAGTTTCACTCTTGCACCTGCTACTCTTAACATCCATTGGTATTTTAACACTTATCTTCTTTTTTTGGAGAACAACGGCGGGCTTATGCCGGCCTGAACCCTGAACTAACACTTATCTTCAGATTCTGTGGCCCAGATATTGAAAAAAATTTAGCACAACTTGACAATGGAATAGAGTAGTCATAGGCTAGCATGCGTCATGAATGGAATGGCATGTGCAAAAGAGAGTAACTAATTACTACTCAGTTGAAGAGTGAATGTCATCTTAAGATGTCTTTCTAGTTTATGATGAATTGGTGACAAGTTTCAGGGTGCTATTCCCATCAGCTCCCATATCAAGAAGTTTTCATTTTGCACACATAATTTTGTACTTCTGTTAACACCACAATTATCCCTCTTCTTTTAAGATGTTGCTTGAAACTAATTTTTCAAATATTGGCAGGCTGAGAGACCAACTTTGTCAAATGTCAATCTGGATGTACCTGTTGGCAGTTTAGTTGCAATAGTGGGAAGCACTGGGGAGGGGAAGACTTCTCTTATTTCTGCTATGCTTGGTGAAATACCACCAGTGTCAGGATCAGATACCTCGGTGGTCATTCGTGGATCGGTGGCTTATGTTCCTCAAGTTTCATGGATCTTCAATGCTACTGTGAGATACAATGTCTTTATTGCTGTTGTTGTTCTAAATTGAACCCTATATGACTTCTACACAGATATAATTGTGACCTCCTCTACAGGTCCGGGACAACATATTGTTTGGGTCTCCGTTCCAATCTCCACGTTACGAGAAAGCAATAGACACCACTTCACTACGGCATGACCTTGACCTACTCCCAGTAAGTTCAAACTATGTCCAGTTTTCGAGATCACTGTGTATGGTAATTTTGGAAAATCGTAGCTTTCTTTTGATGAAGTCATCTTGCTGGAGAATATGTTTCTCCATTTGGCCTCTTGCATTCCAATTGTGTGTATATATATTTTTTATATTGCTACATTCTGTTGTATTCCTTTTACCTACAAACTCACAAAGAATGGATCTTCTTATGCTTGTTTTCAGGGTGGTGATCTCACAGAGATTGGGGAAAGAGGAGTTAATATTAGTGGGGGGCAAAAGCAAAGAGTTTCAATGGCAAGAGCTGTTTATTCTGATCCAGATGTGTACATATTTGATGATCCACTGAGTGCATTAGATGCCCATGTTGGTCGACAGGTGCATTCATCTTGCTACCATTGCACATCATGCTTTCTATTTTATGATCTCCCCACCTACTCACAAACTGAGCCATTGACAGTTGGTAACTTGGTAATGGTGCCTCTTTGGTAGATATGAGTCATCCTTTTGTCCAGATTCCTTAATACCTAGGAGGCAAATAGACTGGTCTGGGCAGTGTACTGGGATAAACATTGGCATTCCTTTTCTTGAAATACTGCAAGACATGTACATTGACACAGGCATATTTGTGCAAAATATAACTTAATTTCAGCAAATATGCAAGATATAACAAGGTGGCAATAGATAATAATATATAATAGATACACACTATTCATGTAGTTACTTGGAACTCATACTGCATACAACTAAACTCACTCAGACTTGTCAAGTACAAAATAAGGAAAATGTTGCACAACTTGTCCAAATGTATTCCAGATTCTGGAGCCTATGTCATTGTTTCAGCATGTGTCAGAGCCATCTTTCTGGTGGTTGTGTAGATATTCCTCCAAGGCTCTTCCTGCTTAGTATTAATCCTACTATACATACAGCGTATGGAAACCAGTTTTTTTTTGTGTGTGTGTGTGTTGAAGAGAGCGCTATGAAATTTTCTGTTATCAACGTCTTATTGTTATATAGGTTTTTCCTGTGCCTGTTTACTGCAGAAGTGCAGATATGCACAGCCTGCTGCATGTGGTACAGTTATGTGGGTTCCATAGCGTTGCACCACTTATCACTGTTACATCTATTTGTTGTGAACTTGTGATCAAACTAATGCTGTGGATGTTCCATGTGGTGCCTCTTTGGTAGATATGAGGAGTCATCCTTTTGTCCAGATTCCTTAATACCTAGGAGGCAAATAGACTGGTCTGGGCAGTGTACTGGGATAAACATTGGCATTCCTTTTCTTGAAATACTGCAAGACATCTATTTTTTATGAACTTGTGATCAAACTAATGCTGTGGATGTTCCATGTGGCACACCATATAGTAATCATATGGGCAAGTCTTCACACACACACACACACACACACACACACACACACACACACATAGATATACATATAGGAAAATTACATAAGGCACCTGGGTGCCTAGGCACCCACATCAAGAACCGTCCAATACACGTGTATGATTGATAGCTTTTTTGAGTTTGGGTATGAAAATGTTTTATACTCTTGATATATTTATGGTAAGTAAGTTTTGAACTCAGTTCAAACTAGTTTGAACTACTTTTGAGTTCAATGCGACCACAGTGAGTATATACCATAAAAATAGTTCAAACTAATTAAACTGAAATTGAATTTAATTTTTTTTGGAGTTTGACATCTCAAATATACTTTTTTTATGGGTATATGAAGATACCCACATCAAATGTTGCGAATCTCAAAGCAAATCAACGGGTATTGATATGGGTGCCTAGGCACCTGGGTGCATGAAACACTCGTCCTATATATATACATATACATATATATGTATACATATACATAGTATAAATAACAGGGGCAGCATGGTGCCCAGGCTCCATGAGTGAGACTTTCCATTTATGAGTGAGATTTTCCATCCATGATTAAGATTTTTCATCCATGTTAATGACTTCCTTTCCATACTATTGTACGAGCACGCATCTAAAAGCAATCCAAAGATAGAGAGGCTTGATGCCCGGGCACCATGGTGCCACACACACACACATATATTGTGCTCCGTGAAAAGTGACTGCAGTTTTAGCTTTCTTCTGTTCGAAATTGTTTCAGTTCAAGATTGTTTTATACTTACGGATTTTGTGTTCCTTTCCTAAGTTGCTTATTGTACTAGTACTGCTACATAATCTTATTATTGATGCCCTAAGTACATGTGCAGGTATTTGACAAATGTATCAAAGAAGAACTACGACACAAAACCCGGGTCCTTGTTACCAATCAGCTGCATTTTCTGCCATATGTGGATAAAATACTGCTAGTCCATGATGGTATAATAAAAGAGGAGGGTACCTTTGATGAACTTAGCAACACTGGGGAACTCTTCAAGAAGCTCATGGAAAATGCTGGAAAGATGGAGGAACAAATAGAAGAGAAACAGGACGAAAGCAAATCACAGGACAACATAAAACACACTGAAAATGGGGACAGTGTAATAGCTGATGGTGGTCTGCAGAGGAGCCAGGATAGTTCCAGTAAAACAAAACAGGGAAAATCTGTTCTTATTAAGCAAGAGGAACGGGAAACCGGAGTTGTCAGTGCGAAGGTCCTTTCACGGTAAAAGATAATACTGTGTGATATCATATTAATGTATAATACATAATAGAAGAAAGATGAAAAGAATAAAAGATGAGAACAAAATGGACTGATTGTTTGACACATTTATCTCTATTAGCGTTCTCTATGTTACCTGAAGCTCCAGTGTCCAGTCTGTGTGCTGCTTAATGTTTCTTCATCCATATATGGATTTCAATTTGATTTGTTGTGGCGTTAAATATGCTATAAGACATGCTTATAGATCATGATGCCCTAGAATATATGTTCACTTACTGCCTTTATCTTGCAGCTACAAAAATTCATTGGGAGGGATGTGGGTGGTGATCATTCTCTTCTTTTGCTATGCACTGACTGAAGTTCTTCGCATTTCAAGTAGCACATGGTTGAGCATTTGGACTGATCAGGGTTCTCTGAAAATCCATGGCCCTGGTTACTACAATTTAATATATGGCATTCTATCTTTTGGGCAGGTACTTATACCCATTGTTTTCTTGTTTTATGTTTTGCTCTCGTTGTTTTTTTGTCTGATTGATCACGTGCGAGCCGACAAAGTGACAATTTTTTGGTTTAGGTTCTAGTCACTCTCACAAATTCTTACTGGCTGATCATATCAAGTCTTCGAGCAGCCAAGAGATTGCATGACGCCATGCTCCGGTCTATATTAAGAGCTCCCATGGTATTTTTTCACACCAATCCACTTGGACGGATCATCAACAGATTTTCAAAGGATTTGGGTGACATTGACCGGAATGTTGCTGTCTTTGTCAATATGTTTATGGCACAAATAGCTCAGTTGCTCTCAACATTTGTTCTCATTGGCATTGTCAGCACTATGTCCCTTTGGGCTATCATGCCACTTCTGATTTTATTTTATGCAGCCTACCTATATTACCAGGTAATTTAATGCCAGCTTACTTTTAAACAATTATGATTTTATTGTTAGTTTTAGCTTCTTGACACTTTATACCTCTGTTTTCTCAGACAACGTCACGCGAGGTAAAGCGCCTGGATTCCATTACTAGGTCTCCTGTATATGCTCAATTTGCAGAGGCATTGAATGGTCTGTCCACAATCCGTGCCTACAAAGCCTATGATAGAATGGCAAACATCAATGGGAAATCAATGGACAACAACATCAGGTTCACACTTGTGAACATGAGTTCAAATAGATGGCTAGCCATCCGTCTGGAAACATTGGGTGGAATCATGATATGGTTCACGGCAACATTTGCTGTCATGCAAAACCAACAAGCAGAAAATCAGAAGGCCTTTGCGTCCACAATGGGTCTTCTTCTTACTTATGCTCTCAATATCACCAATTTGCTCACGGCTGTACTTCGTCTTGCTAGTCTCGCTGAAAATAGTTTAAATGCTGTTGAGCGTGTGGGAACATACATTGAGCTACCTTCTGAGGCTCCTCCTGTCATTGAGGATAATAGGCCACCTCCTGGTTGGCCATCATCTGGTGTCATAAAGTTTGAAGATGTTGTGCTTCGTTACCGACCAGAACTTCCTCCTGTTCTTCATGGCATATCTTTCATTATTAATGGAAGTGAGAAGGTAGGAATAGTTGGTAGAACAGGTGCTGGTAAATCTAGCATGCTTAATGCTTTGTTCCGTATTGTGGAACTGGAACGAGGAAGAATATTGATTGATGATTGTGAAACTTCTAAGTTTGGAATTTGGGACCTGCGGAAAGTTTTAGGAATAATACCACAGGCACCAGTCCTATTTTCAGGTTTGTTATTAAAAACACATGAGATCTTCATATTTGTTTTATGTAAATTAGTATAATAGTATTGTAAAAAAAAAATCCAAATATGTGCTTAGCTTGTTCTTCAGATGACTTCAATTATTTAGTGCAATAAATGATTTATGTATGGTTTCCAGGTTCTGTTCGATTTAATCTGGATCCTTTTAATGAGCACAACGATGCGGATCTCTGGGAGGCTCTTGAAAGGGCTCATCTAAAAGATGTCATAAGGAGGAATGCTCTAGGGCTAGATGCTGAGGTATGCAGCATGTTTGCCTTTTATCTCATATCGTTAATTTATTATTGGTTGTCTGTTTCTTTTGACAATTTATGCTTGTAAAAATTTGCCAGTTTTTAATGTTAGTCTAAGGCTCGTTCGTATTGGCTTCTGCTTCTGGATTCTGTTTGGAGAAGCCAAAAGACAATATGAACACCTGGCTTCTCGAAGCGGTTTCTTTATTCCTCTCACTCTCGTCCCACTCTGGAGATAAGGCAGGGGGTCACGGGAGCATCACACATCCCACTTCTCTCGCTCCCATCTCACGCACATATCTCTCCCTCACTTTCCCCACCGCATGCGTCCTCCTTCTAAAAACCACTTCTTTCAGCCACTACTATTTATTTTTAGCCAAAAACCATCTGTCGCAACCAATACGAAAGCCCCCTAACTGATTCACATGGAACTGGTTAGCATCTGGCACTCTGTTTATAATATTAGAAAGGGGTTGCTAAACAATAGGCTATTGCCATTTTGGTCCTGTAGAATGTAATGCTGAATAAACATTTAAACTACAGATTTTGGGTCCTTTTTTACTTATATTAGTTACCGTGTTGTTCTTTTAAAAATGAGCAATATGGAAAATTTTCACTGAACTTCGTTTTGTTAAAAACTCACAGGTGTCCGAGGCTGGTGAAAATTTTAGTGTTGGACAGCGGCAGCTGCTAAGTTTAGCTCGTGCATTGCTGCGAAGGGCAAAGATACTCGTTCTTGATGAGGCAACAGCAGCCGTTGATGTTCGAACTGATGCTCTTATACAGAAGACAATCAGAGAAGAATTCAAGAGTTGTACAATGCTCATAATCGCTCACCGTTTGAACACCGTCATTGACTGTGACAAGTTGCTTATTCTAAGTGCTGGGCAGGTGTGATTTTGAATAGAGCTTTGTTCTTTCATTCTTGTGCTTGCTTCTCATTTGACTAGTACATTAATAATCTCCTGCTAATATTTGTACGTTAGTATTTTCATGTCATGTGCTGATTAGTGTAATTTTCCAAGTAACGATGGAAAGCTTGTTGTTTGTCTCTTTTGGATGATAAAGTATTAAGCCATTTTGATGTTACTTTCCTGCCTCCCGGAAACTTAATTTGCAAAATCTTCCAAATGAAAATAAATTTTGACCATGGTGAGATGAAGTCCTCATGGCTAAATTAGCATATTATCATTTGCAATCTGTATATGACGACTGTTTTGTAGTTGGTTATATAATTCTACTGTTTTATTTCATATTTTACTAGTCTTATATTTGTGCTGTACGAGCATTGAACACATACCCCAGATAATCAAGTGGTATTTTTAACCAGTGAGATTGATGTCTGGAAATAGGTTCTTTCATTCCAATAATATTCCACCTAAATGAGCTTACACTTCACTCTTTTGTGTCTTTTCATATTCTATCATACATGGTTTATGCTACCTGTCCCAACTCCCAACTGCACAATTGTTGGAACCTCAATTATATAATAATGTTTTGTTTCAGGTTTTGGAATTTGACACCCCTGAGAATCTTCTGAGCAATGAACAGAGTGCTTTCGCCAAGATGGTTCAGAGTACAGGACCTAGCAATGCAGAATATCTCAAGGTAATTTGCATTTAATACCATATTTATTTTGATTATCTTGCAATGTGTACTTCTGCGTAGAACAGCGTTGATAATGACTGTTGTCATTAGCTTGGGACTACTACATGGCTACACATAATCCATGATACACTTTTTTTTTCTCGAGTCTATATATTTGGCTTCCTTTCAGTGAAAACATTGATATGTATTCTGATTCAATTTTTTTGTGACCGAAATTGAACAGTCTCTTGTATTTGGGGATGGTGAGGAGAGGTTGAGAAAGGAAGAAAGCAAGATGCAAGATATTCAGAGGAAGTGGGTTGCATCTAACCGATGGGCTGTTGCTGCCCAGTTTGCACTTGCTGCTAGCCTTGCGTCATCACATAGTGACCTTCTTGCATTGGAGGCTGCTGAGGGAAACAACATCCTCAGGAAAACAAAGGATGCAGTAATCACTCTGCAGAACGTACTTGAAGGGAAGCACAACACTGAAATCGACGAATCACTCACTCAGTATAATGTTCCACCTGATAGGTGGTGGTCATCACTTTACAAAGTCATCGAAGGTAGAGATATTGCTGTAGTTTCACTTTTCTGACAACCTTCTGACCTTTCTCATTCAGTAGTGCGAAGTAGTATATAATGTGCAATAAAAGTTTTCTACACTGATCCTAGCACGCTAGTCCTTTGCTAATGCTAAAAAGTTCATCTAAGATTATGTTAGGTGGAAGATAAGGATATGATCCCTTGCATCTGTATCCAAATCCATAGTTTTACTAAAATATACCCTTGAACTGCCATTGCCAGGCCAGGTTCTTTTCGGTATTCAGCTGTATCCCTACTGATCTGACCTTTTGATCAAATTTGTATATGTTGCTTTCAGGCCTCGCCATGATGAGCAGATTGGGTCGCAACCGTCTACAGCAACCTAGTTATAATTTTGAAAACAACGGCTCTATTGACTGGGACCAAATTTAGATGTAGAATTCTGGAGTGCAGCATTACTGATCCCTGAAGTCCAGTTGTGGAGTAGGTTGGAGACGCAGTTATTTCCATCATTGTATTGACGTGCATCCATAAGTGGTTTCTCCGTCTTGACGCCTTTAAAGGTGAATAACAAGGGGATTTTGCAACCTGACGATTGTCGCACTGTCGTCTGCAAGGGTTATATTTCTTGTGCACAATCCCAGTATCAGTGTATCTGAAATTTTGATAATTTGTGCCAATCCAAGTATTTCCTTTAATGTGGATCTCTAATATCCGGTGATCATGTGGAGTTGTGCTCTGTATGATGCTTTCCTGCTGCGCTGTACCTCGGGAGCACTCCTCCAAGGTTCCAATCCAATTGCGTGATGCATGCTACCTACTCATGGTAAGCGCCCGTGCAAGTTTCCTTTTTGCTTGAGTGGAGCGTGGGACGCGCACGCGTCGCACGGTTACGGCAATCGTGTCCCGCCCATGGTGGAGTGGGGCCTTCCCAGCAGGGGCGGAGCCACACCTTGGATAGAATAGATTTTAACTTAGAATAGATTTTAGCGTAGGATGTAAAAAAAATATTTAATGTACAGTCCAAATAAATTTAATCTAATCTAGGTAACATTTTTATGGTTCAGCTCAGATAGTTTTAGATCATTCTACCACTGAATCCGGAGCGTAATAAAATTTTGGTTTCGCCATTGCTTCACGGGGCACGCAGTGGCCTCCCGTCCGGAGCCCCGCGGAGTTGTGCTGGCCGACGCGGCTGAGCCACGTGCCCGGCTGCCATGCCAAGCAGGCACGGCGGTATGGCAACGCCCTTCATGGCGCGGCGCCGTACGCTGGTCCAGCGCGTGCGCCCCGCTGAAACAGACGTAGGTCTCGTCGAGGAGGCAGGCGTCGGCTGGTGTGGACGTGTGGTGCCGCGCACCGCCGTGAAGTCGGCGCTAAACATAGGCGCGGCGTTCAGGCATGCGCCGAGCCCGAGCCTGACTATCGTACGCTACGTGCTGGTGCTAATATGGCTTCCTTCTCCTTCCTGCCTGCAAGGAGAGGGGTTCGGTGCTCGAAAGCAATCAACTGTTGCTTCCGACGCAAACCTTCATAGCTCGTTCTGCACTCGCTGCACTCTGAAGTCTGCACTATCTATTGTTAGAGACTAGAGATACACAAAAGAACACTGCTGCTTTCTTTATTGGACTGATCCATCAATCGAGCGGGAGGCATGATGACCATGATGATTGCAAACGGAAACAATAGTTGGACTCGGTTCTGCTGCAGCCTAATCTACCAGCTCACCACGATTACGATGAATGGGCATGGAACAGGGGCACCAAAACTGACAAGAGACCCAACACAAACAAAAGGACGCTGTGTGTGTATCTGCTTCAGTCGAACTGTTCCCATTGGGTTGTGGCTGGTGCGTCGAACGTCTCCCATTTCGTCGTCACGACGACCGCTTGCAACCGCGCGTTCGAGATCTTGAGCACGTCTAGCGTTTCCACGCATTTCTGCACCCTCTTTGCCTGCAAAAGTCACAGTCCCTTCTGATGTAAGAGGCATAGACTCATTTGTAAGCATATCGTTTTCAGAAATGCAAAACAACTTATTTTCTAAGAAATTGAGCTACACTTTACCACTCATGCCTGCACCAACATTACATTATACGGATAAAATTTAGAACGAATTTGTTTGTCAGCATGTCATCATTTCGAAACAAAAAGACCTTTTCCATTCTAATCTTGAGGTGGCATGAAGAAATCATCACAGATAATGATAAAAGTCTTCGCACTTTTTCCTCTAATCGACAGTACCCAGGAGGCCGGGGCTTTTGGTCTCTTCTGTCTTCTGGCCTAATCAACAATCGTTGCCTCTTCATGCCGATCTACCTTTCTTGCCATCTACTCCTCGTACAGCAACATCGTCGGCAAGCAAATTCACTCGAGAGTAAAAAGAGTTGCTTAAAGGGTCTGCTGAAACTGCGAGTCTGCGAGGCTGAAAGCAAAGAACATTCTACGATCAACTAGCGGGCATGAAAGGGCCTCACGTAACATTTTCAGCAGGGAAAAGGTTGCAGGTAGAATTCTTTTGCCTGGACCATGTGTTTTCCAGAAGGAAGCTAATGAGCGTGTGACGGTTTTGGGGGGCATGTAGGACACTCACCCACCGATGATAGGTGCCAGACAGCTACAGTTCCTTCTCATGAACACTTGTACCGCTTGTCATGGCACTGCTTGCTAATCGCGTAAACCGATAGCCCGAGACCACTCAAAAGGCAAGATATTTCGGATTGATATCATACTACTGTACCAGAACCAATAGAGCAATGCCCCTAAAACTGATCCCCATGCTCATGCTAGCCTCTCTGCGATGAATGTAGGTTGTACCTGAATGTTCTTCTGAGACGACGAGTCCCCTTCAGCAGGTATGCTCTCCAGCTTCACCACCATCCGCATCAGCAGCTCGATCAGCGTCGTGATCTGCACCTCGGCCACTTTATTCCCACCGGAGATCGATTTCTCGATGCTTGTTGCCTAGGACAAGAAAAAGGAAACATTTAGTCTAATCAGCGTCAGAATCACATCATCGAAGAAGCAGCAGAACTAAAGCCGAGGGAGGCATCTCTCTGCTTTGGGCAGCAATGATGGAAGTACCCTGCCCTGCAGGGCTACAGGAGCACATCCTATTGAATTTCTGTCCCTGTTGGTATGGATGGTTATACTAAATGGATGAACTCGGGGACCATATGGAAATTTCACCGCTACTACATGATCGCAGCGACAGCCACGCAACATCAATTGTTCACTTAATTCCTTGGACAGATTATTCAACTCACCATTCAATGCACCATTCCCCTTCCCATGCTCGCCTGTCTGAAGCAGCACAGATTGAGGCCATAACTTCACCCTAAAACTATCGAGCCTTCTCTTTTTATGCACTAGCTAAAATCTAAATAAACTGATAATTATGTTCTTTCCAGTGTTGAGCAACCTATCTGACGACCCATGTCAAGACCTCATTTTTGGCTAATCACGGACAGTTCTAGCAGACTAACACAATGCATTAATCATTGGTGAGAGAAACAGTGTGCATACCTGATCGGCGAGCTTGTCAACCTCCAAAGCAATAGCGCCGATGGCGCGGTTGGCGCTCTCGATCTTGGCGTTCTTCTGCCGCTCGATGTATCTCCTCTCCAGGCTGGTCGGGTCCTCGGCCAGGACGAGCTTGGACTTGTTCTTGACGCCGCAGACGTCGAGGTAGTCCGAGTTGCTCCGTTCTCTGCCTTTGTACGTCAGCTTCTGGTCCGCCGGCTGCAGCCCGGTCCTCACCGCAAGCAGCTTCTTAAGCTCGCCTGCAACCACACCAATTGCTGTACAATTAGCCCAACAAAGGGCAGCTGATTATTCTCCGGCAACTGCAATTCTTTCAGATTCTTGAAAGATGGAGTCACTTGCTGCGAATGATGGATCATGCCATTGCCCACCCACCAACATTTAACTGCTTATTAACGCGTGCCATTAGTACTCTGACACTGCTCTGTACTTTCGCTTTGCTGGTGATGTTTGACGTTGACAAGGATTTTTTAGTGCCACTTGGGGACCAGATCTCAGTTACCAGGTCTACCATTTTATGATTGAACATAAAGAATTCTGAACCACATAAGAATATTGCGATTTCTGCCCGCAGCATTTTCTTCGGCTATATTGTCCAATCTGTTTTTCTAGTCTCCTTTTCTCATCGCAAAGGAGTAGAAATTTTATCGCGACTTAAGCCACATCCATTTTCCAAACCTCTCCATGATTTAACAGAAGGACAACACCCATGGGTAATGTAAGCACACACAAAAAATTGACACACACACTAGTTGGATGGACTCAATCCTGGGTAAACTCACGCACCAAATTTTTTTTACACACAGAATACTAAACTCTTTTATTCATACTTACTTTCCCAGCCAATCTGCATACAATGGAGTATATATACCACTCAGTATGCTGTGCATGCAGCGCCACTCCTGGATCATAACTGACAACTTAACTAGCACTAATTGACTCCATAAAAGACCAAGCAAACTGCTGCATGCTAGAAACTGCTGCATGCTACTAATTGCTGCATGCTAGAAACTGCTGCATGCTAAAAATAGCAAATGCTCAAGATTAAATCCAACAATCTCCCCTCTAATCTTGAGCTTGCTAAACTCATGCTTTGGCTAATCCAAACAAACATGCGTGCTCTCAACTCCTGGCTGGCGATCCGCTCACTACACACTCCAGATCCTGCCACTACGCCATGCAGCTCGCACTAAACCAGTTTGGACTAAGCTTATTACATGCATTGCTGACACATTGCTAACTAATGCAAAACAAGATTAAACTGACAATCTGATACCAATCACCTCCTAATCTTATTGCAATTATTTTCACTTCCTTGGGCTTCAAAGTAACGTTGGCTCGTCATCGTCGTCCGCCATGATGAGATGCGCCTCATTCTCCTTCTTCGACTCATGGCATTTCTTCTCCCAAGAATAGTGCCCGTACTCTTGGCAGTTATAGCAACGCACCTTCGCCTTGTCAAAGGTGCTCTTCTTCTTGCCGAAGCCGTAGCCGCCTTCCTTGTTCTTGGCTCTGGACTCCCATTGGGCGCGGGTGAGCAGCAGGTGCTCACCTTTCTCCTCATCAACCATGTGGCGCTCCTCGAACGCCCTTAGCCGTCCGAACACTTCTTCGACCGACATCACATCCAAGTCCTCATGGTTCTCGAGGGTGCAAACGATCGGTAGAAACTTCGGTGTCAAGACCCGAAGCACCTTATCCACCACACAAGAGTTTTCAACCCTCTCTCCCAGCGTCCGCATCTTGCTAAGAGCGAGGGTGACCCTCATGGCAAAAGCATCAATTGACTCACCTTCACGCATATGAAGATTGTCAAATTCTTTCTTGGCAGTTTGGAGCTTGGCCCTCGTCACGCGCTCAACTCCAACGTACATAGACTTGAGAGTCGCCCATGCCTCCTTCGCCGTCCTCTTGCCATTAAGAGCAAGAAGGGTCTCCTCGCTAACACCATGGTAGATGGCCGCAAGTGCCTTCTTGTCTTGGCGCCTCTCGACGCCGTCTTCTTCAACGGCATCCCACACTCCTTGCGCCTCCATGTACACTTGCATCTTCATTGACCATGCAGCATAGTTGCTACTAGTCAACAACGGGTACTGGAGCGTGACGCTCTCCTCCTTCCCGACTCGCGCCAACGGCCTAACGCGAGCCACATGCTCGCTGCCGCTAGCCACATGCATGCCGCCGCTGGCCGCCTCCTCTAGGCCATCGGCGATACGCCTCGACAACGACGGAGACACCGATCTTGCCATCCTCGCCATCACAACACCGGTTCTGATACCAAATGTAAGCACACACAAAAAATTGACACACACACTAGTTGGATGGACTCAATCCTGGGTAAACTCACGCACCAAATTTTTTTTACACACAGAATACTAAACTCTTTTATTCATACTTACTTTCCCAGCCAATCTGCATACAATGGAGTATATATACCACTCAGTATGCTGTGCATGCAGCGCCACTCCTGGATCATAACTGACAACTTAACTAGCACTAATTGACTCCATAAAAGACCAAGCAAACTGCTGCATGCTAGAAACTGCTGCATGCTACTAATTGCTGCATGCTAGAAACTGCTGCATGCTAAAAATAGCAAATGCTCAAGATTAAATCCAACAGGTAATGGGCTCAACGAAAGATGAGATGAGGCTAACAACTTGTGATGAGCTAACATATTTTTTTTTCTATTTTTAAAATTTTAAAATTTAATTACATCAAATAAGTTATTTTCAACTATAATGTAATTCCATCCGACTACAATACAGTTTCAACTATAAATCACTATTTTTCAGCCCAACCGAACAGCCCTAAAAGAATGTGGGGGCGCATACCATACCACTCCCCATAGCGATCTCCTTTCTCTGCAGGACAGGAGACGATAGATGGTACAGAATGCTGGAAACGAAGCAGTCGGCAACTTGTAGCTGAAGGTGTCGGTGCAACGGGACAAACGAGTCAAACGTGCCCCGGCCCCGTGTCATGGCTCTGGGCTCCTCCTGACCGTCCGATATGGCCGCCGTCCACGTGGACCCATCCTGCGCCAGGGATTCCCCGCATCTAGCACTCGCCACTGCCTTGTCGGGGAAAGACGGCAGTGCTCTCGGCGAAGGGAGAGCCAAGGAAGCCCGCAGGCTTCACTGATTGACTGGTTGTTAATTGCTTAACTAGCATCGTAATCTCCAACCATCCGCACTTGCATTGCATTGACGCGGCCAATGCCGGGATTTCACGGAAGGAGCCGTAGTACGTTTTGGGAATTGAAGTTTAAGTTCGTTTTATTTGGCTCCTATGCACGGATTTGGAAGTTGAATTCTTAAAATGGGGTTTTGTTAAATATTATCCGGATATTTTCTTCTTAACTATTATCCAGATTTATGATTATTGGATTAAAGATCCAATGACCATAAATTCTTCTCATTGAAAAAAATATTTTCACTTCAAAAATAAGGTCTTTCTTGATCTCTAATTTAAGGGTCACAAATTTAGATGATAGTTAAAAAACATTCAGATGATAGCTAGACATTCCCCTTGAAATGCTTGATTCTTCGGCCATATTTCAGGAGAAGTGGTGGATTTAAATCACCAACTGCGCGGGCGTTAAAAGCCGGCAGTGAAGGACAAAATGATTCGGAACCGGGGAATTTTTGCGCTTCACGAAACAAAATCTCACCACCTCACGGGCTCGTACGGATTATTCCCCGGATTTTGTTTCCTTCCTTTTAAATAAGAAACAATACAAAAAAGAAAAGAAATGAGGAAAGGGGGATGTCTCACGGCCCTAATATCGCGGCGGCATTAATTCCTCCACGCGGCACGGCCGGAGCTCATGGCCACTTTTTAAAGATGGTTTAAATCTCCCAAGTGCAATTTTTTTTATCTTAATTTATCCCGCTGTACAAGTCACGATTGTCAGCACGGATTTTTTTAAAGTCAAGGTCAAAACTTGCCCTAGAAATATATAGTGGATTGGGGTTTTTTTAAAAAAAAAACTTCTCTCGCCTCCGTGATTTGATTAAGTTAAATTTTTTTTGGCACAATTAACCCAAAAACAAAGTTGCTTTTTTTTGTCATTAACAGCTTAACTTTAGGGTTGTACTTTTACCCGCCCTTACGAGGAAGAAAAATATGAGTACACGAAAATCTAACCAAAATTTCAGTTTCGTCTCCTCTATGGAAGAATCTCGAAGAAACAGTAACAACGCCAAGAAAAGATTAAGCCGCAATTAAGAACGGTCACTTAAGCTAACCCGAGAACAAGAAACACTCCAACAAAGGCTACAAGAAGAAGCACTCACCGAACGTGGCAATGGAGGAGACGGCGACCTCGTGCCTCGCGCTGCCGTACTTGACCCGCACCCTGATCTCCGGCGGCGGCGGCCTCGGCGGCACCCCTCCTCCGAAGGCGGCGGCGCCCTCCTCCCTGGCCTGCACGATCATTCCGCTCGGCCGGACCTCCCACCCGGCCCTCTCCTCCCCCGCCGCCGCGGCCGCCGCCGCCTCCGACCATCCACTGCTCGACCCACCGTCCGAGCTCGACCGGTGCATCACCGACGCCATGGAGCGACACCAGCAGCTTCTCTACGAGCACACAAGGGAAAAGAGAAGCTTCCGCGGGGTGGAAGGGACAATTAGTGTGGGTTTGGTGTAGTGCCGTGGTGTGGGTGGTGGTGGCGTGGGAGAGGGACGCACAGGGGAGGGCAGACTACGGCTGCGGGCCGGGGAGAGGGGCACGGCACGAGACGAGTGGGACGCGCTTCTTCTCTTCTCCCTTTCCTCTTTGTCGGTTTCATATATAGAAGCACGGTCCTGTTCCAAACACTTAAAAGCTTCGCTTCTAGTTTCTACTTTTGACTGCAAGTATGCTATAATGGTTATTAGCTTTTTTAAATTAAAAAACAATAAAACTAAAAGTTAAAAATACCGCTATATGTTTTGGGATAATGCAAAGTAACAAGAGAGGGAAAAAAAGCTAAAAAGACGAAATTAAAAAGTCGACGTGTTCCAAGAGGTTGAAGACTTTAAAACTGTTGGGAGCGGAACCTTGGTTTACCGCGGATGCGCCCCCTACAGCACGAGAACATGTTGTATTTTCGAATTTTCTCCAGGGTCTGTGCGTTGGTTTCTGTAAAACCTTCTGGTTTTGTCATGGTCGTACCGAGAAGAATCCTCCTAGGCGCCGTGACGGAGCTCAAACAAAAATGATCCGGATTTACCACTTCACCACATATATATAACGAACTATATAGTTTTTAAATAATATTATATTAAATAGTAATGTGTCAGGCAATTTTAGTATCAATAATTTAACATAATCGATCACAATGTACGATTACAAAGAAATAGCAATCAAAATACTTACCAACATTAATAGCATTATTTGGTACATTCCTTTTTAGAAATCGTCTATAAATTTATATACGGTTTCATTGAAAACTCAATTAGATGGTGCTATGCTCAACAGTTCAAGAATAATATAACAGAAAAATATACACATATGTTTACTTATTTTACACTGTAATCAAATAGTCTAGTTAAATTCAAAGCTTGGTCCAATATGAGCATGTGGATCACAATCACATATACTATAATTTTACCTTCAATTTGCAATAAACTAGGCCGATATTCCAAAAATCAAATCGAAACCCTAAGTCTTAACCTATAATTTGACAAAATAAACAAAAAATCATCACATCAAAACACTAACTCATAAATTTAGCCCTTGTTCTTAAAACAAATTGGAAGAATTGAGAGAAATTTTAAGTAAAGCACATATAAATTGGGTGGGTCTAAGCCACCTTCGGCCGGCAAGGGCACGGGGCAATTGGAACCAGGGCCAGGAGACGTTGCGGTGAGATGGCAAGCAAAGGCGGTTGGCAGCGGCCGATTTCTCTAGTTCTCTGGTGGCTGGTTGCTGCATGGCTGGGCGCAGCCATCGGGTGTGGCATGCGTCTCCTGACCCCTGTGACCACGCAAGATGAACAGGTGTTGGGAAGGGCTGCGGCGCATTTGGTGCTTTGGTATCGACCAAATAGACTCATACAGTCTTGCCTTTCATGGGCAACGCTGGTTGTCTCGGTCTACTACAGTCCTCCTTCTTGGGCCGAGTGCTACCTCATGGGCCAGTGCAGATCTATCTTCGTGTGGGCTGCTGCTAGCTGCCAGGTGGACTGAGTTTTCTTGATTATTTCCTTCTTCCGTTAAGGAATACTGCATACACATCTTGTTCCAATTTGAGAGAGTCAAGAATCTAACTGTGTAAGCTAGGTTAGAGAAATATCTAAGTAACATAGCCTAGTAGGCAGCAATGTTCAAAATCCAGTGAATCTAATGTCAACCATACAAGAATAAAATTTACTTATACAAAATGAATCACAAACATGCAATAGAAATGTAGCAACAAAATAAACAAACAAAATTCATCTGACTGACCCCCGTCAATATGAAGCAGCCATGAGAATTTATTGACAAGTCCAATGTCGCCTACATAGGAATAAAATTTCCATATAAAAATCAGAGCACAAACATGCGGTAGGAATATAGCAACAAAATAAACAAACACAACTTAGGAACGGGGACATTAATCAGAAGGCAAGTTTTTAATAGCTAATATAATAAATTGAGCTTTAATGAATGGAATCTTGCTAGGAGGAGGAAAAGGAGGCAGGCACGACAGCGGCACAAGGAGCGTGTGGAGGTGGAGGTGTAGCAGGGAAGAGACCACAATGGTGTGTTGCAGGGAGGAGGTCGTGGTTGCGCATTGTGTGGAGGAGAAGGCAGCGGTGACGGTGGCACAAGGAGGCATGGAGGCAGAGGCGCCACGGGGCGGGAGGGGGATGTGGCAAAGGTAAGGAGGAAGCAAGAGCAAAGAAGAGGAGAGGGAGGCAGAAAGAGGCAGCGACAGCGCTACTGGCGGCACGCGGGGAGAGGAGGAGGTGAGGGGAGATGAGTGGCGGGCGCGTTGAGTGTGGGAGAGGAGTGTGGGCACATTTTTTATCTAGCTAGGGCAACCATCTTGCTTAGCTGATCCTAACCATCTGATCCTATTTCGGCGGCTAACAAAAAAAACGTGACGTGTCCACCCTGGCCTTCAGGGCTTTCTGCCTCCTTTTACCCGACAGGATTGTAAAAAAAACAGCTAAAACTAAAATCTAACCTAGTATCTATTCTTTACTTTTGAAAGCCAATTAGAAATTTCTTCCCCTGTTGTAAAGGTTTGCTTGACCCAAATCATACTTTAGCAAACACGAGGTGGCACTCCTTGAGAGACGATGAGGTTGGCGTTGCATCTTTGCTGGAGCACTCGGCAATGCCGCACCACTAACTACGCCTGGGAGGCCTTGGCAGTAGCACGTCCCGGTGAGAGCTTAGAAACGACACTGCTTGGCTACGTGTGGGAGGGATTAGCGATGGTGCGTCCTAGCAAGAACTCAACGGCAGTGCATCTTGGTTTTTGGATTGCCCACGCAGTTGTGCGCGCTGACGACGAAGGCTTCGTAACCACGAAAAGTTGCAGGCTTCGACAGTGGCTGGATCTTGACAGGAAGAAGACAATAGCGGCCAAATCTTTAGAGGGAGAAGCGACTCAGCTTCAAAACAGGATGGATTTGGAGAGGGTAGCAGACGAGGTGGTAGGAGGGTGCGTGAGGTAGAGCGAGGTGTTGTGGTTAGGTGTTTGTTATGGTTAGGGTTAGCAAAAAAAAAAAAGCTCGCGGCTCGCAAGCCACTTAATCGATTATAAGGAATGCACTACTTTATGCCAATGAAGGAAACTAGTCTAGCAGCAGCATGCTACCTGATTTTGGATTGGATGCCTTCTGTGTTGGGATAGTTGATTAGGTATGTGGTCAGTGATTGTTGGATGGTTCAAGTTATAATGGATGAAAATAAGAAATAATATTTTCTGCTGTTTCTTGATCATGGATCATTAGGATTTACAGAGAACATGATGATAGTTTACAGATAAGCTTATCGTCTTATGTTCCAATACCAGTTTGACTTGAATTATGCTTGTATATATGGAGAGAACAATAATGGTAGTGGGGCTACTAAACTTCAGAAATGCAGCTAATGCTACAATACAAGTGAACATGAAGAACCTACATGAAAATGAAAAAAATAACACGATGCTGATGCTGTGAATAAGTATGTTTGGCATATTTTAAAGGGTTATGAGCAACAATATTTTAGTATGGTTAGTTGTGCTCTATGAAGTACATTCTCTATCATTTTGTTAAATGAAGTTACTGTTTTTTATAGTTACCGGGCGAGGAGTTGGAGCAACATGTCTCCTCGGACATGCCTGATTTCTCAAGTGACAATGAAGATTCACATATTTCCTTGGATTCTGCAAGCAATGATGAGGTAGCAGTCGTGGTAGAAGATGATGGTGCCAAGTCTCCAAGTTCAAACAGAAGGGCACTGTAGTGTCTCCTATCAAGAAGAGTAGAGGAAAGTGTTTAGATTTGTCGTCGGTATGAGTCCGGACAGTAAACTTAGAAGCACCTCTGGTTGGATATGAAGACCGCCGCAAGTGCGAAGAGACACAAGAATTGCACACAACCACCAAGGGAATTCAAGAGGAGTGTTTTAGGGTTGGCCTGGGGTTGGCTTGGGGTCCTCCTAGGGTCAGTCTTGCGTACTTTACCCAGGGTTGGCCCGGGGTCCTCCTAAGGTCAGTCTTGCGTACTACACCCAGGGTCAGCTTACGAACTTGGCTCAGGGTAGACCTTCCATGGACCCAAGGTAGCACAGGGACCCTCCAATGTTTGTGATTTTAGGGTAGACCTTAGGAAGAGTCTTAAAGTTGTCGACAACATAAGCTTAACTTATAATTTGTGGACTTCGAATAAAAATCTTTGCTATATGAGTTTGTTAGCGCATTACAATGATTCTAATCGGGCAATGCAATTCCATATTTTGAACTTTATTGAGTTGGATCCTCCACACACCGGGATTATGATAGCTCAGGCAGTGTTTGAATACATAACCGCATGAAAAATAGAAGACAAGATTATAACAATTACTCTTGACAATGCTACCTTAAATGATGTTGCCGCTAGAAATTTGATAGCCAAGTTCATTGCTAGGGGTTAAGAAAACTTCATTCCTATATAATTTCATGTTCATTGTTGTTCTCATATAATGAATTTGGTAGTGAATGATGTCATTGCACCATTGAAATATTTGATAAGCAAACCTAGGGAATTTGTTAAGTATATGAAGAAGTCTCCATCCTGCATGTACAAATGCTTAGAAATTTGTAGATTCATTGCTTTGGAAGTGGGAAAGGGCTTAAGTCTGGATGTGTCGACAAGGTATTTTCTACTACTACTTGATTTCTAGGCAAGCTAATTGGTAAAATGGATGGAATGCTATCTAGTGTATCAATTACAACCGAGCCTAATGAGCTGAGCTCGAGCTTCTAACCAAGCCAAGCCACCATTTTAGTTCGTTAGCCTAATGAGCTTTTCTAAGTCGCTACCCTTACGAGCTTTCTCGAGCCGAGCCAAGTCGGCTCAATATTCACCCCTAGTTGTAGTGATAGGCGGTGATGAATGGGTGGGCATTCATGGACGAGGAAGGAGGCTGCCACTGATGGGAAAGGAGAGAAGAGGAAGAAGGCAGGGGTGTTATGGTTTTAAATTGTTTGTTATTGTATATCTCAAAGAATAAGCACTCTCGAGTAGCATTTCACGAAGAAAAAACTTTACAATAGCATATCGCAAAGTTGGTGACTTTAGAGTGGCATATATCTAAATAATTCATATTTTTAAGTTAAGTTGTTGGACCGGATGGCAATAGGAGGGTGAATGGTGCCAACTCAAAAATTTTCCATAAGTATTCGAAATTCTATTATCAAACACCTACAAAGGTATAGAACATAGAATTCTCAGCTAAAAATCAAACCAACTAGTTCAAGATAACAAAACTTGGAACCTAACCCTTCCCGGTGGTCTGACCTGCCTAGACGGTCTAATCGCTAGTATAAGGGCAGTCTGACCACTGGTACAATAAAAATCAGGGCAATAAATAGTAGTTTCAGCACGATTTCAAAAACAAAAAATGAGAGAATTTTTGATTCGTAGATATGATATGAAACTTTGCAAAAATCTACTCTAGGATATCAAAAACCTATTTCAATAAACGATCGTGAAAATTATAGTCAAAGTTGAGACCTTTTTTAGTTTGAAGGAAAGATGCATCGAAACCGAGCCAAAACCAAAATCAGTAAATACAACTTGCTCGTGGGTGGACAATGACCAAGATGGCTTTAAATATGTTCCCACATGTTCTAGCAAGCAAAAACACAAAACAAACCACATTAAAAACCCTTAGATCAAGAAATTACACTTTGATGCAAAATCAAGCAAGAACATATTTTCTTAATAAATTTGCTATCAAAATACTTAGATGTGTGAAGATAGATATCCAAAAGTTGTCTCTATCTCTTATACATCCTTAGCACATGAGATAGCCATGTAGCTGATCAAAGATTGATGTATCGCTTACTTAAGGAGGTAAGTTTCACAGCCACTCCACCTTAGAGAACAAAGAGTACACGAGATACTCACTCTCAAATCCTAACCCTAAATCTAGAGAAGAGAGCACAAGAGATAAATTGTATGGTTAATCTCAAATGTTTCATCCCAACCCCCTTTTATAGGTGGCCAATCAACCATCTACACCCCTTAATAGATCATATCCACTATTACAATGGGGGAACCCGTTAACCACACACACTGGTTTTACTCTCACAAGTTCACTTATGCCGCTTTTCAAAGCATGTAAGTATATATCCGCTAAATCCTTAGTCTCCATCCGTTTTGATCAAACCAGCTCCACCTTGATCTAGACCGCTCTCCAACGCATCGCCTATGCGCCACGGTTTTGATCAAAGATGGTTTCCGATATTTTGATCAATCTATGAAAATACCCTTCCTTGATCCAGTCATCACCAACCACTACAAGTAATCGCCATGCTTGCCACGTGTAAATGCACTACTAGCTTGCCACGCGTCACCAAGTCTATCCCGTCCCGGTTCCACTGAACCAGGGCTCACTTGGCCTGTGCAAGCCACATGGCGTCATCCCGTCGTTCGAACTCGCCTTCAACATTTCCCGCATTTCTCGTGCCCATGCTTGAACTCACCGTCTCATCGAGCATCCTTAATCATTTTGGGTCTCAACTCCTCTATGATACTAGTCCCGATTATCGTCGTTGACCACAGTTGGCCCTAAGCGACCCTACATATCCAAAGACAAAGAAATCATTTTCAGCTACAAGTTCTTTACAACTTGACCTACATTAGCAAAGACATGTATCATGCAATTTTAATCCAATGACCCAGGCGATCTTAACTCAATTTATGACTCAAAATCCTCAATTTCTGCCTAAAACCAATACAGACACAATACGATCTTTGCAAAATTATTTGACCACATCTCAGAACTTGCAATAGTTCATCACAACAATATCATAGATCTTTTCAGAAGGTTCTTCATAAGCATTTCGTTAGCTCTTCCTAATTCCAAGTAGCGTTAGAGAACTACGAAAACCTTGCACTCCATTTTCTTCTTCAGGAACTAAGAACACTCATCGTGCGTGCTGGGCTCTATCACCCTGCATGCAAAATATCCTGGGCAAAAGTACATGCTCCAAAACTGAAACCAGTATCCGGGCATGTTCTTTTCCTCCGAAGCTAGCGGCTTTTGGCTTTTGCTACAGTACCTCAAGACGAGGTCTACAAGTTAAACGATGTACACGTTAAAAGTCCAACATCTGTACCATCCAAAATTACAAGTGAGTATCTATCTCTCCGTAATCTGTACCGTAAACAGTCAAAATTCAAAAATTTCAACCAAAAGACATAAGCTGCAGCCGTTATCAAACAGGCCAAGTGTTACAGATATGACTTGTCCCCAACCCAACCGCATCACCCACCCATCGAAGCCATCCATGGCCTGCAACAGATTGAGCACGCATGCTAATTTCGAGGAAATAGAAACTCTGCACATGGCATGCCTCTGCTCTCCTCTTCCGCGACCCCAGCGCGCAGCAGCCGATCAGAGCACCACTCGGGCACGGGGTCAGAAAACCGAGGCACCGGGAAGATGGCGCTCGGCACGGCCAGAACCGAGGAAAACACTGTGCCGCGCGCGTCCGCTTGCTGTTCACCGCGCGCTGCACGCACGGCGGCAAGTGGCCAGGGGCGAGCAAAGCAAGCTAGGGTGTAGGCGGGCCGCGAGCGGGCGCATCGATCATCTGCTCCTGCCTTTTCCCCTAGCTTTTCTCCGCGCCAAGGTACCTCGCAAGAGAGGCCCGGGCACGCACAAGTGCGAAAAAAGGGCGAAAAGCTGCCTGGTGCATAAATGGCAGGTCGGCAGCGCTCTAATAGACTTCGACTTGGAGCTGCGGACTTTTGTTGCTAGCTTTTGATTAAAATTATGCTGTAGCGATTCTTAATTTTTTTAAAAAAGAAGTATAGAAAAAATACCCATCATATCCCTATGAACAATGTAAAGGAATAAAAGCAAAAATAAAAAGCAAAAATTAGAAGCTGATGTGTTCTAAATAATTTCTAGTTTACTTAAATTGAAAACTAAAAAAGTCGGAAACTAAAGCCGTTTGAATCCAAATGCTTCTCATGATGCTCCCGCATCCATATTCTGGTAAGAATCTCTCCAAATGCTGCTCATGATGCTCGACTCCAAAGAGGCGTTGGCTCTGCTCTTTTGAGATTCTGCTTCTGGCTTCTAACTTCTTAATTTCGTTATTTTTTAGCTTTTGGGTTTTTGTTACCTTTTTCTCTTATTCTTTTGCATTATCTATGATGATATAACTTTTTATTTTTTAAAATTTAATTATGCTGAAAAGTTACCAGCAGCTATAGTACATTTTCAACCGTTACAGTAAAAAAGCTATAAATCTAAAATTTTAAGTCTAAATAAACACCACGTCTATCGTGCTATATTGCTCACAGCATCATTACCAAGGACGATGTCGTACTTAGCGAATAAACTAGTACTCCTGTGTGGAGTGTGTATGCTGTTTTTTGTCGCTCTAGACGAGTGTCTCTGAAGTCCTAACTGAAAAGAGGCTTTAGTTGCCGTGTTACCTATGCCGACAGCGTAACCTGAATCTGAAAGCGCTGCTATCCTGGAACAACGGGAAACGTGTGACAGAAATACATGCACCCGTGGAAGCTGTTAGGAAACCAGGACTCTATCTGGAGTCCTTATCTAATTGGGCACCCCCACCGTAGACTATAAATAGGGACCTAGACCCCCCACATTATGTACCCCGATGCAATCTAAAGCAATAAAGAAAGACCAGGAGTTCTCTCTACCTCTCTGTGTTCAATCTATTATTCTGTGATTCTGTGATTGATTCGTTCTTGTTCTAAGCAGAGGAATCGCTCGGACTGGTCTCCAGCGTCGGTTCCTCAACACGTTATCAGCACGACTTCGCTCCGGTGAACGAGGTAATCATCGAAGCACAGATTGATTTTCTAGATCGCTTTTGAATCTGTATTTTCTTTTCGCGTTCTAGATTGAAATTCTACGGTGCAAATCCGCCCTAATCTACCGCGAGCAGACTTGAAGTCGCCGGCACAATGCCGATCGGTAGATTGTGAAACGGGGTAGATGTTGATTGCGCCATAGAACGATGCAAATCCGCCCTAAATCTACCGCGAGCAGATCTGAAATCGCCGGCACAATGTCGATCGGTAGATTATGAAAACAGGGTAGATGTTGATTGCATCATAGATTGGAAACAAATTTTGCATAGTGTTGGCTGATCCTGCATGATCACAAGCACAAGATAATATATGCATTAATTCCCTGTTCAGTTCCTGCACAGTTTTACAGATTGAATTTTCGCATCTATTCTTCCTGTTATGCATGGCACCACACATAAAAAAAGGAGGAGGGGGACGTTTTTGGCTCACGGCCACGCATGGCCGCCGGCTGGCCACCGCGCCTGCATGCGCTGGCGCCACCACCGGCCGGCCACCTCCGGCGCGGCGCCACCTGAAGTGCCTTGGTCTTCGCGCGCCCCTGCACGGGCCCGCCTGCCCACACGGCACCGGAAGCCCACCGGCGGCTCGCACGCACGAGCGCCGGCCGCCGCTCGGGCTCCTCCCGCCTCCGCCGCCTTGCGCCTCGGCCCGCAACCGCCTCCTCCCGTGCCTCCGCCTGGACGCCGCCCGCAGCCGGCGCCCCTCCCGCAGCACGGCTTGCACGCCGACGTCTCCCACCGTGTGCCGCCGCATGGCGCACGGCCGCTACCGCGCCGCCGCACGGCGCTCGGCCTTCCCCATGCCGCTGGCCTTGGTTTCCCCGCCCGTGCCGCCGCGCCCCGAATGGCGCCGCTGCCGCCACCGGCCCGAATGCCGCTTCGGCTCCTCCCCGCGCACGCGAATCGCCGCCGCCGGCCCGAATGCCTCCTCGGCTCCTCCCCACGCCGCCGCCCCGCTCCTGGGCTTCTCGGCCGCTTGCGCCCGCACGCGCTCGCCAGACCGCCGCCGGTGGATGTAGCCGCGCGTGCCGCCGCCTCCGGGCCACCCGCTCCCGACAGCGCGGGCCCCGCCGCCGCCTGGCCGCTCACCCAGAACGCCGCCTCCGCCGTGCAGTCGCCCGACCGGCCGCCCGGTAGGAAGCCGCCGCCGCCACCTTTGGTGATGGGGTAGGGAAACCCTACCCCACTGCCTCTTGTGTCGGCCGAGCAGGCCAACCAGGCCGGGAGCCAAAACGGGCCGGGGGGAGGGGGAGCAAAGTGAGCCGGCCGAAAAACAAAAGAAAAAAAAAACGGGGGGACTGGGCCGGCTCTGGCTATTTTGCGAAAAAGGCCTCCTTCTCTCGGGATATTACCGAAAAGGCCCTAAGAAATTGCATATAAGTCCCGAATGTTTGCAGATAAGGCATTGTAGTTCCGAAAATTACGAATAAGCCCTTAAATTTACGAGTGGGTCCAAATTTTTGCAGAAAACCCCTCTGTAAATCAGAAAATTGCGCGAATTTTTCTCTGAACTGAAAATTTGCGTAGAAACCCCCAGGAATTGCAGAATTTGCTGAAATTTCATATTCAAGCATAAAAGGGCCTCGGGAATCCGAATTTTGCATCAATTTTTGCATTTGAAGCATATTTATTTCTGCCATTATTACTTTCTGTATTTTCTGTATTTATTTACTGTTTTTGGTTAATTGTAATTGTTTTAATTGCTTTTAATCACTGAAATTAACAGTAAAATTATAGAAAATGCACAGAAAATTATGAAACATTATGGGAATCTATTGTACCACTTTATTTACCTGTAGTAAATTTTCCATGCATGTTTACCTGCAGTAAACTTATTTTATTTCGTTCATACACATGTAGATGACTGGAATTTCGAACCGGGAGTTCGAGGAGCTGGCCCAGCATGGCCGAAACTATCTGACATGGGCATCCGATGTCGAGATTGTGCTTGGGGGCCGGAAGCTCGGCGTAGCTATTGGGATAAGCGGACAGAAAGACGCTAGACCCACACCTGAGGAGAATGATCAGGCACTTCATTTTCTCAGGCACCATCTCTGCTCGACTCTCAAGAATGAGTATATGGCAGAGAGAAATGCGCTAGCACTCTGGACCGCACTCAAGAAGCGGTTTGAGAGGCTCAAGTACACCATTCTTCCTCAAGCAGAGCAGGAGTGGATCAGACTGAGGTTTGCCGACTTTAAAACGGTCGGGGAGTACAATTCTGCCTTGCACAGGATTTGTACAAACCTTAAACTCTGTGGCAAGGAGATCACAGAGGACCAGAAGATCGAGAAGACCCTGTCCACTTTCCACCCCAGTGCTGTACAGGTTGCCCGCAACTATCGTCAAAACGGCTACAAGGAGTATGCCGAATTGATCGATATGATGCAGGTAGCCGAGGCTCAGGACGAACTTCTCCGCAAGAATTACGTCTCGCAGCCACAAGGAAGCTCCGCTGGCCATGAAGCCAACGCTAGCAGCCTCAAGGTGCGAAAGCCCTTAATGAAGAAAAGGGGGAAGAAGGGTAAGATCGTTGCCCAGAAAGGCAAGTCAGATGCTCCAAACGACAAAAAGGCTAAAAAGAGTGACAAGACCTATGGCCAGCAGAACCAGGGTTGTTACAAATGTGGCAAGTGGGGACATTGGTCGCGGATATGCAAAGCACCGCAACATGTCATTGATGCCCACCAAGCTCAGAAGAAGAATGGCAAAGGGCAACCTGAAGCCCACTTTGCAGCCGTTGAGGGGGAGCAGCCTGAGCAGCTGCCGGAGATGATGGAGGTTGAATCCATCCCGGCAGCAGCACCCCCTTACGACTTAGAGGCAGCCACAGCCATGATCTCTCTTGAAGAGAATGTCACTGCTGAGAAAATAGCCGAAGAAGTCGATGATTTTCTAGTTGATTCCGTCTGATGCACAGAATGCATGAGACGTTAAATGTCATTTATTTTCGTGTTAAATGGACAAGTTTAGAACTTGCATGGTTGGTGCTTTAGGATTTTGCTTTCTCGTAATGGTTGGATGATTTTGGAATAAAGCATTCATTTATTCATTTTATGATGACATGTTCTGTTCTGGTATTAGCGTATTTTATTTATGTGTTGAATGCCTTCTAATACATGTTAATTAAATACGTTATATTAGAACACGTGTGGCGCCCTATGGAGGAAGTATGCCTTGCCGACAGCGGCACAACGAATACCATCTTAAGAGAGACTAAGTATTTCCAGTCGATCCGTAAGAGCACTGGCAGCCTTACGACAATCGCCGGAAGCGATGCATGTATAATCGGTTCCGGAAGAGCCACAATTATACTTCCCATGGGCACAACTTTGGTCATTGAAGAAGCCTTATTGTACCCAGAATCGACTAGAACTCTCCTAAGTTTTAAGGATATTCGCGCCAATGGTTTCCACGTTGAGACTGACGAAGAGTACGGTAAGGAATACCTGCTCATCACAAAGCGCGAAGAGAATGGCAAAAGAATATTAGAAAAACTTCCTTCACTTGAAACAGGGCTATATTATACCACAATTAAAGCGCCTGCAGCGTACACTGTTCTGAAAACAGTGTTTAGAAGCTCTGAACTCTTCTGTCTCTGGCATGACAGATTAGGCCACCCAAGTCTTAGGATGATGAGAAACATAATAAATAACTCGCATGGGCATAATATTAATGTGAAGAATTTCCCGAATCATGAAGATTTCGTGTGCCCTGCATGTGCCACCGGGAAACTAATTACTAGACCCTCCACTCTGAAAGTGAAGGATGAAGTCCCTGCATTCCTGGAACGCATCCAGGGAGACATTTGCGGTCCCATTCAGCCCGTCTCAGGGCCGTTTAAGTATTTCATGGTGCTCATTGACGCTTCTTCGAAGTGGTCATATGTGGGTTTATTATCCACAAGAAACCACGCCTTTGCAAAATTGATCTCGCAGATCATTCGCATCAGAAATGTGTTTCCTGATCATCATATCAAATCCATTCGAATGGACAACGCCGGAGAATTTACTTCAAAGGCATTTGATGATTATTGTATGGCGATAGGAATTGCAGTTGAGCACTCGGTACCGCATGTCCATACCCAGAACGGTTTGGCAGAGGCTTTAATTAAAAGAATTAAATTTATTGCCCGACCCCTCTTGCATAAAAGTAACTTGCCAGCTACATGTTGGGGACACGCAGTCCTTCATGCAGCGAATCTCATCAACCTTAGACCTTCGGCCTACAACATCCATTCACCTATGCAACTAGCGCAAGGGTCACCACCGAAAGTTTCCCACCTTAGGAGGTTTGGATGTAAGGTTTATGTACCGATACCACCTCCGCAGCGAACTGCAATGGGCCCACTCCGCAAGACTGGGATATACGTTGGTTATGAGACTGCATCCATAATCAGGTATTTGGAACCCATGTCTGGAGATTTGCATACTGCCCGCTTCGCTGATTGCATTTTTGATGAAGATAATTTCCCGTCATTAGGGGGAGGAAATCAACCCGTTGATGAAAAATGTCGGGAAATTACGTGGGAAGCCACGGGAATTCATGCACATGACCCGCGCACTAGTGAAACTGAAAAAGAGGTCCAGAAGATCATCGACTTGCAAGCATTAGCAAATCAACTGCCCGATCACTTTAGTGATTTGAAGAGCGTGATTAAGTCGCATGTGCCTGCACGCAATGCACCGGAGAGGGTTGAAATACCAAAGAAAATTGAAGGTATCCCTAATCCCGTCCAGAGGCCTCAGAATAAAAGGACGAGAACTCCGGTTCCTCGAGTCCAAAGTAACCGGGGACGCCCGGCGAAAAAGGATAAAAGGGATTTATCACAGCCGATCATTGAAGTCCCCCAGAATGAGAAGGGGAGCCAGTTGAGACCTGGCACAAGTATGACACCTTCCGAAAAGGGCATACCGGATCTGAATATCCCCATCGGAATGGATGTGTGCGCACACATCGGAGCCGAAAAACTAAAGGGACTTGCCACCGCAATTGAAAGAAGCGATGTGCAAGGTGAAGCTCCAGAAGAAGCAACTCATGAAGAAATAGCTATAAATTATGTGCACACGGGAGAGTCCCTGAATAGGACAACAGCTAATATCGATATCTACTTCGCAAAGAAAATTGCCACCACCATTGATCTTGATCCCGAGCCTGCATCGCTCGCTGAATGTAAGAAAAGATCAGATTGGGAAGATTGGAAGAAGGCAATAGCAACTGAATTGCTATCTCTGAACAAAAGAGAGGTGTTTGGGCCCGTATGCCGCACACCTCCCCACATACACCCCGTTGGGCACAAGTGGGTATTTGTTCGAAAGAGAAATGAAAGAAATGAAGTAGTGAGATACAAAGCAAGGCTGGTAGCCCAAGGTTTCACTCAACGTCCTGGAGTTGATTATGAAGAAACCTACTCCCCAGTCATGAGTGGAATTACCTTTAGATACTTGATCTCAATGGCAGTGAACTTGAATTTGGAAATGAAATTGATGGATGTTGTGACTGCATACCTTTACGGTAACTTGGATTCGGAGATTTACATGAAAGTCCCTGAAGGAATTCCTCTCCCGAACCAAGACAGAGCAAATAGAAATCTGTACAGTGTGAAACTCAGAAAGTCACTGTATGGACTGAAACAATCTGGAAGAATGTGGTATAATCGCTTGAGCGACTTTCTCTGCAAGAAAGGCTACACGAACAATGAAGACTGTCCTTGTGTATTTATACGGCGATCCCAGAATGGATTCTGTATAATCTCTGTGTATGTAGATGATCTGAATATCATCGGGACAGCCGAAGACATAAAAGAAGCAAGCTCCTACTTGGAGTCAGAATTTGAAATGAAAGATTTGGGCAAGACCAAGTTTTGCTTAGGCCTGCAGCTTGAGCATGTCCCTGAAGGAGTCTTGGTACATCAGTCGACCTACACCCAGAAGGTGCTTGAAAGGTTTGGCTTTGAGAAGGCATTTCCCTCGAAAGTACCGATGATCGGTAGGTCTTTACAGCAAGAAAAAGATCCTTTCCGACCAAGGGAAGAGGGGGAGGAAGTCCTGGGACCGGAATTCCCATACTTGAGTGCAGTAGGAGCACTCATGTATTTAGCAAACTGCACTAGACCGGACATTGCATTTGCCGTGAACCTCTTAGCAAGGTATAGTGCAGAGCCCACCAAAAGGCATTGGCAGGGCATAAAGGACATTTTCCGATACCTCCAAGGTAGCAAAGACCTCGGATTGTTTTATAGAAAGAATCAAGATCTGAACTTGATTGGATATGCAGATGCTGGGTACCTGTCAGACCCGCATACCGCTAAGTCACAAACAGGCTATGTATTCCTGTGTGGTGGAACCGCAATTTCATGGAAATCGTCTAAGCAAAGCCTGGTAGCTACTTCGACGAACCACTCAGAAATTATAGCACTGTATGAAGCCGCACGAGAGTGCGCTTGGCTCCGCCGAATGGTTCACCACATCCAGCAGTCATGTGGGATGAACATTGTGCAAACCCCCACAATTATCTATGAAGATAATGCCGCTTGCGTTGCACAAGTGCAAACGGGCTATGTGAAGAGTCATCTCACAAAGCATATCAACCCCAAGTTCTTCTATGCACATGAATTGCAAACGATGGACGAGATTAAAGTACTGCATACTAAGTCATGTGAAAATCTCGCAGATTTATTCACTAAGTCACTCCCCGCATCTAGCTTTGAAAGGTGCGTGCGTGGAATTGGAATGATGAGACTTAGAGAAGTGCAGAATTCAGGGGGAGAATTCTCACAAGCCCGCTAATAAATCTTGATCATGAAGATTAAGTACCCAAAAATAAAGTCTTGCAGACTAAATGAATTTGGGTGAATTGTACTCTTTTTCCCTTGACGAGTTTTCCATGAAGTTTCTCGACCAAGGTTTTAACGAGGCAATTCGTGCATCGCAGCATCACATGTATCATGTACTCTTTCTCCAAATTTTTCCCACTGGGTTTTTATGGAGTTTTGACGAGGCATGAGCATGTTGGGTGAGTGCCCAAGGGGGAGTGTTAGGAAACCAGGACTCTATCTGGAGTCCTTATCTAATTGGGCACCCCCACCGTAGACTATAAATAGGGACCTAGACCCCCCACATTATGTACCCCGATGCAATCTAAAGCAATAAAGAAAGACCAGGAGTTCTCTCTACCTCTCTGTGTTCAATCTATTATTCTGTGATTCTGTGATTGATTCGTTCTTGTTCTAAGCAGAGGAATCGCTCGGACTGGTCTCCAGCGTCGGTTCCTCAACAGAAGCAATGGCGTCACGTACGAGGAAATACGCTTTCACAGCGCACACTTCATTTTATTTTACAATCTACGTGCGATCAGCCCTGCTCATTTCAATTTCTCCTTCTTAATTTTATTTTTATATTTTTGTACTTTTTTGAGTTTTTTTCTCTTTATTTCTTTACATTGTTCATCATAATATAATTTTTCTAAAAATTTTAAATTTAATTATGTTAAAAAGTTACCAGCAACAGTGTATTTTTAGGTATTACAGTGCAAAAAAGTTATAAGTTTTTAGACCCAAATGAGCATAATAAGGTAAAATTTTTTGAAAGCAATGTAATAAGGTAAATTAATCGCAAAAATGGGCCCTCGCATGTGATGGGAAAAGACAAGTCTACGGGTGGCCCACAGTTCAAAATTTTTTAGCTACCGGGATGATCGCCGCACTAACCAGTAACCAATGTTTAATGATGCCAGCTTGCTTGCAACCTGAGGTACCATGCTTGTATACATTCGATTACACCGTCTGATTTAGCTCCCGCTATTATATGACTAGGTAGCTAGCGTTGGAAAAATGCGCTATATTTTATTTTTCAGATTTTAATAGAAGACAAATATCGTAAATAACTAGTGACGTATAAATCAGTACTAACAGTATGCAACATATTATAGTTTGAAATATATGCAGATACAAAATTCAAACAAAATCGATCGGTCACGCGAACAACTTACGGTTAGGCCTAATGAAGAACAGGAAGCAGCGTAAACTCGATGCGGTGCAGAACATAGATGAAATAGTAAAGTGAGTGGTCGCGTGAATGTTCGCTACCCAGAAACCTTATTGCCGCCCCCGTGCAGGTCTTCACGGCAGCAACGGCTCGGAAATACTGCTCCCCTCCTTCACGATACACGCTGGGAAGGAGAGTCAACGAGGTTCAAGCGGCATAACACAATAGTACAGGTTTGTAGAAAGAAGAAAAAGAAATGGACGGAGCAGTGATTCGGGGTCTTAAAAGTTTGTTGGAATAGGTTCATAACATCTTAGAGTGGATCTCTGCAAATTTTCACGTCATTTGGATCTACGGATCAAAATTTCTCTCGATTTTGGTTTTTAAAATCATGCTAAAAATGCTATGCACCTTAATTTTACTGTAGCAGCGAAAGTATCGCGATTACTGTAGCGGTAGTACCGCAATTTCAATTGCGATAGTTCCGTTTTTACTGCTTTTCGTGGGTTTTCAGTATCTCAATTTACTAATTTTTATGGTGACTTTTTTATCCTTATCTTTATAGCACTACAGCTACTTAAGTGAATGATAGATAAAAATTTAGGAACACCGTTTACCCAATATTGCCATATTCGATATTTTCAACTGAAAGGGACGTGACCATTGTTCGTACCTAGTGACAGAAAGCAGCATGTGTCGTTGTTCCCCAGGGCCAGGAGACCCACCCGCGCACGTAGGCACCAGCGAGAGCGCAGGACACGAGGTAGATTCAGCCGCGCAGGCACCCCGTTCTTTTCCAGAAGGATGGTCTCGTGTGCGTGTTGGGCACGTCCCGAGGCGCGGGCGGCGCGCACGCCACCGTGCGTGGGGGACCCGGCCTACATGAGCGAGTCCTGGGCTTCCTTGTCCTTGACGAGCCTTTCATTGGTCGGCCCCATAGATCGACTCGTGCACGCGAAAATGAAAGAAGAAACTGCTCACCCTGCCGGCCCATCCAATATCTTGGGCCAGGCCGTGTGGTGCAACTCTACTAGGCTGCACTTGAGAGAGGCTAGAGTTGAGGTAACCGATGCCTTGTAGGATTTTTAGTGGCCTACAACTTTGATTTGGCGACGATTCCTGTGGGCCGGATCAGCAAGCTGCCGGGCCACCTCCTCGCCGTGCACATCAAAGCTTATAACTTTTTTTTACTATAGCTAGATTATTTTTTACTGTAGCTGATGGTGATTTATTTGTTATAATTAAATTTAAAAAACGCTTTGCATTGTACGTATCCTTTCAGATTATATTACTATTATCATCTTCCTCGTTGCTCTTGGTTGTCGGCGTTGACGCATTGCTCTGCCAGTTGTAACCTTCTCCTGGTCATGTTGTTGTCGGTGGTCGATCATTACCGTGTTGTCCAGTGAACATCGGATTGGCCACAGGTCTCTTCAGTCATTAACTGTTCTACAATTCCTTCTAACAGATCATTTTTAGAGCCTGCACTGCAAAATGCCGTAATCACATGCTTCAGGCTTCGGCGCGTGCTCGTTCCCATTGCCGCAGGACCGCAGAAACTGCACGTCTACAGTTCTGCGCGTACTCTGTTTTTGTCGGTTTCACTCCCACGAGTGGAGCTCCATTACAACTTGCATCCCTGCACACTCACCGCCAATCTGCCTTGTTCCTCATTGTCGGTTTGTAATGCGTGATTTTTTTGACAAGTTTTTGTTGGCTTTTCGCATGAAATTTTTAAACAATTCCTGTAGAATTCGAGAGGGACCCTAATCGCATGGTAATCGTGCATGTCACATAAGAAGAACAAAAATCCTGGATTCCTGATGCAATAGCAAGGTCTAAACATCACACTACATGCCACAGCATTATATATGTTACAGCGTGCTGATCCGTAGTTCTCTTCGCCAAACACACAATGCACACAAAACCGACACCCAGATGAAAGGATCAAACTAAGTAACCGAAGCAATTAAACGCGGGGCTTTTGCTCATTTGCCTCATGCATAAATATGCACTTTGCTCATTTATCTCAGTGTCAGTGAGACATCACAGGGGCAAATGAGCAAACGCACTTAAGAGTAAGGCGAATGAGCAATTTTTCCATTAAACGCAGACCACACTAATGATCCTCTTAATTAATTAATGGCCCTTTATAATTAAGCGGACCCCCACTGAGCCGGCTCATGGCGAGCCGAGCCGGACCTCCGACTCGCGGTGCGCGCCGCGCCTCGCGCGCATCACGTAGGCCACGGCGACCGCGAAGCCCACGACCGCCACGGCCGCGACGCCGCAGGCCACGCCTGCGCCGACGGACACGGATCTGCGAGGCGGTGCCGCCGACGCGGTGGTGGTGCTTGCTGTGGTGGTGGCGGGGATCGCCGAGGTGGCCTCCGGCTTGGCGGGCATGGAGGCGTCGAGGGCCTCCGGAAGCTGGGCGGCCTCGGGCTTGGCGCCGAAGAAGGAGACCATCTCCGGCGTCGTGTCGGTATTCCCGTTGCCGAAGTCCTCCAGGCCGTGGGACTCCGATCCGACGGCGAATAGCGCCACGACGCAGAGCGCGACGAGCAGTAGGCGGCCAAGATCTCGCCGGCGGGACGCCATCGCTTCAGCCCCCGAGCTATCAATGGTTAGAAACAGATTAATTAGCAAACTGTTACGACAATCTTAAGCTGGTCACAGTCCCTCAATTGAAGCTAACGTGCAATTATACTACTGCATTTCTTTCCCCTTCCATGGAGATCTAGAGCCTCATATTGCGTGCATTTTGATTAATGTTGCGACCACATTCTTGAAATGTATACTCGGAGGATCATGCCAATTGATTCAGTAAAACGATAGGCCAAAAGGAATTCAAAAGCGAAAGGATGCCTCCACCAATCAGATCTGAGTACCGTTAAAACCTGTTCCCTTTTTGCAACAAGGCATAAACAAACCGGTGCAATCCCAACTCCCAATTCCACAAAGCAAAAGTTCAAAGCCAAGATTTCCTTCCTTTGTGTGACACATACCTTTGCAGCTTAATGCGTGCGATGGAGAAAGCAAAGCAAAGCACTTACGAGGAGTTCAGAGCACTGGAAGGCTCGTAGGAGCACGCCCTTATATATAGCGAAGATTCCTTGTAATCCTTTCCCCTCCTTGGCACGAGTTTATATGGGGAGAGATGCAATGTGTGTGTGAGAGAGGCTCGTGAGGATCTGTCAATCTATCAGCTGTACCATGTAGGGCTCATTGTTTTTGCGTGGAGGAGTGAGGGTGAAGCTAGAATTACCATGCCAAGCTCGGTGGGGAAAAGAAAACAGAGCGTGAAGAAGAGAGCCCCCCACCACATTCGGTGGGCATGTGAGCCTTTACTAACCTTTGTCGGCGTGCCTCGATCCGCTGCTACTTCTGCTATAATTCACCCGTGTCAAGACGCTGTACGGTACTTTTCACCTTAGGCCAGGTGCTTTTCGGCTCTTTTTAATGTCTTTTGGGTATGATCCAAAATAAATAAGACAGTTTCTTTAAATGAAGACATTTCTTTAAACAGTTTCTTGAGTCTAAAATCGTATACATCATTTATATCAATATCTTCATTATCTACCATCATTTCGAAAAATATAGACAAAAATTATCGGCTGCAACAAAAAAAAAAGGTTTGGCCTGCGTGAGATGAGAGAGAGAGAGAGAGCCTTTGGTTAATTAGCTCATGCGTCGTCTGCTGCTTCTTGACAGGCGTTTGCCCGTCCAATCATGAACCTCAATTCATTGTTGAGATCTACACATATGGAGCGATTCTGCCTTGTTTTTGCCTTGTTGGATCAACAAGGAAAGAAACAAAATTATGCTCTTTTTTTGTGAGTACTAATGTACTACTACACATAGAATGCACATGCATGGCTCCTGTAACGACTGTTTCAACCAGTCAAGGTCTTGGAGCTGATGATGCCTAGGGATAGATAAGATTGATACTACGCATTACTGCAACTGCTAACTTCGCTTTTAGGTAACATCGGATCGGCATGGTTGAGGCAGGGAATCTAATGAGTGGTCTGGTCCAGCAACTCGCAATAGTAGAAAATGGTGGCCTTGTCCAGATGGCATCGAGGCCATTGGCCGGGCACGCCTGCATGGGACTGACGATTAGTTGGCAACTTTTGTACACTCCTACCTAATCCAATAAAACCATAAAGGTTGTCATCAAATGATACGGATCAGGACAGGGTCTGTGGTAACTGTTAGCACTACTGGTCAGGTTGATTGAATGGTCACTACTGTACTGGCAAGTGGTAATACTATCTTCACCACTGCAATAATCTACCCTGACTGACTGCCGACCGAGAGTGCAGTGTTAGCCTTTGGGCATTTGGCGACGAGACAACACCTGTCTGTACGGGAATCTAGCTGGGAGGTAAGTAGCGTCAATTGGGTTGGTGGGTAGGACAGTTTTGTCCCGGCGTGTTTCTGACAGCGTTATGCTTTTTATGCATGTTAAGGTCAGGTCTTCAGTCCTGTTCGTGTAATGTATGCAGGCTGGATGAACACGCATGCTGTAGAGCAGCCTGAATGCTTGTACTTCGTGTTCAGCCTTTTCTGGTTGTATCTATGCAGTGTAGTGCCCTTTTGAGCCCTTTTCACTTTTGCACTCTAATTTTCCCACTCCACACAGGCACACCGTAACTATAATGGCCAATAGAGATAGACCACGACGCGCTTCGCTGACGATAACGGAAGGAAGAACACAACTTGTGCAGTCCACAAGACATATCGATGTCCGAGTTTCGACGAAACGAAAGACCCAGCTTGATGGTTTGGTTGCAATAGCAGTACGAACATACACCCGACCGTATGGTCAACATCCCGATGTGAAGAAGGCATATACACAATTACACGTAGCTTTTGAACAAACGTTGGGACGAATCAAAACTAGGCATATACAGATTGACGCCATCGAGTCGAGGACCAAGAAGTTCCCATCATCACGGATCAAGAACAGAGGAAGCTTAGCTAGCTCCGCGAGGAACGCGACGGGCACAAATCCGCAGCCTGCGCCACCAGGCCCACCACCATCTGGTGCGGCAACGTCCACGCGCGGCCATGGCGTACAGGCCAGCTGCCG
Organism: Dendrocalamus latiflorus; assembly: GCA_017311315.1. NCBI lineage: Eukaryota > Viridiplantae > Streptophyta > Magnoliopsida > Poales > Poaceae > Dendrocalamus > Dendrocalamus latiflorus. The sequence goes on along the minus strand of CM029656.1, from coordinate 35,020,254 downwards.
CCCACCGGACCATGATTGTCCTGTCACCCGCCGTACGCAGTGATGAAGTAATAAAAACAGAGGGTGAGTTCGAAGAATTAAACTAAATCAATATAATTATAGATTTTTATACTTTGGTTAAGTTGTGCTTTTATTGATTAGGAAAATACTACTTGAATTACTTGTGAAATAGTTATCGTAAATCTATGAACAAATACAATTATACAGGTATTGAAGTATTAAGTATACAACTAAATTACTAAGAGTATATGACTGCTTTCTATACTAAAAAGGAAAGAATGAAAAAAAAAGAAATCAAGATTCAAAAATATATACCAGTATATGTGGTAGGTTAGAGCTGGCTCTGTGTGTACCTGCTACCTTTGGTACCAGTGGTATTCGCCGGTCGTTTCAATTTCGAAGTGGTACCTTTGATAAAGGTCTACAAAGAATACATTGTTATAATTCTGCTCGTTTCGTACTACTTATAAATTAGTATAGTAAGTTCTCATGATATGCTGGGTTGGCCACTGCCGCGATTGAAGTTCATATATCGCTTGCTGCATTTAGCGCTACCGTCGTTCAAGCGGTGGATCGAATTTTTTGGCTTTAGTACACGCCATGCCAACATTCGGATCTACATCGACACAGCCGTCGTTGTGCTGATTTCTTATGCGTCACTACCTCATATCAACTTGAAACTACATACTGTTTTGACGAAAAATAGTAGATGTAATCTAGTGTAAGTGTATTAACTTGGCCCGTTACTAATTCCTCAATCATAATGTCTACTAAGATCATAGAGAATTATTGTCGTGGTAAACATTATAACATTAGCTAGATGGTTCTAACCTCTAAGTTCCTAGAAATGTAAATTCTGAATCCAGGAACAAGCTGCCAAGTGCCAAATTCAAATCAATTTCTAGCAAGTAGCAAATAGATTTACTAGACAGTGCTGCACGTACTCGGTGGCTGTGGCTAGGTGCCACACTGCTGCTGGCCGTCGCATGCCACCCCCAATCACCTCCGCCGCGTGTCGTCGCCCGCGTCCCTGGTCACCTCCGGCGCACGTCGCCCCTAGCCTTCGCTGCTCACCGCCCCAGGTCCCTAACCGCAATGGTTCCCACATGGCCGCGCCCCCAAATCACCTCCCCGTCCTAGCGTCCTCGCCTCCTCGGCAATCGGCTCCACGATGCCGCTGTACCCAACCCCTGCTTGTCGGCGTGGGCTTGTCGACTTGAAGGAGAAGGCTGCTGCTCTCTGCGTGTGGGCCTTCAGGGGATTGTGCTTTTTTTAAAAAAAACCGGATGTGCATGGGTATTACGTCCCTAGGCCGGACGCTTCGGCAATTACGTCCATGGGCCGGATGTTCCTGGGTATTATTAAGTCTATGGGCCGGACATAAGAGCTCTAGAGCCCTAGAGTGCAGCCCACGTAATCCTTATCCACTAGACGTAAGAGCTCCGCCCATACAAATACATATGGATTCACAGGGCCCTGCCCAAACGTATCTACCGACCTTTTCGGCCTGTTGGCTAGAAATCCTGTTCGTTTTGGCTTTGTTTTTACTTTTGATTTATCTAAAGCCGAAACAAACAGATAACTTGTAAAATGGGGTTTTAAGTGATTTTTTTGAGTCTAAAATCATACGCATCAACCATATCGATATCTTCACCATTCACTGCTATATTAAAAATTACAGACAAAACCTATTAATCACCACAGCCACAGCCCAAAAGCAACACAAGTACGTTGCGTGCACGGACGGTCCAGATCGCGGGCAAGGACGGGTGTACCGCATAATTTTTTAGTATAGGTTTGTAATTTTCAGTATGAGTATCAGATTGCAGTTAAGAAATCAGATTGCATCACCTTCATTGTTAAGCTGAAACAGGTGTTGCTACACTCGTTTCAGATAAAATTGAACTGTGCACATCTGTTTTCTGATTTCTCGGAGATTCTAGCATATGCTTTCAGAACTTAACATAGTACTTACCAGATTTTGCTGAAGAATCACATACCTTTGGCTTCATGATATTTTGTGTCGATTGGCACCATTTTGGAAATGCATGCACCCTTTCATAAGGGTAGCTAGGAATCTGTCAAAATTTGAGGGTGTCATTCCCTTGGCGCTTCAGGACTTCGTGTTCTAAAATAGTGTATTGTCGTTACATCATACATGCTTAGTTAAGGTGGTGTAGATTTTCAGAGGTTTGTTGAAGAAAATGATTGTTCCTTTTGTTTTGTTTTCTTTCTGCTACTTTTCATGAGACACTGCGTGTTTTGCTTAGCATTGTGAATTGTTGCCAGTGACCAGTACTCGGGGTACCATCCAATGTTCCAAATACAATGTCAACTTGCACATTTTCTATGCCTATCAACTTATGCTTTGTTTGAATCATTGGTATTATTTTAGCAAGAACATGGACAAAAAAAAATCTGCACACTAGATTCTATTTCTTTATGTGTTAAACTATTGGTACTAGTAGTGTGCCCGTGCTAACGCTACGGTAAAATACAAAACAACATAAAATTTGTAAAAAATAAAACGATCAAGCAAGTCATAGCACGCGGTCATAAAAGCACTGTTGCAGCCAGGATTCATGGACATAAAAGAGACATGGTCGTGTAATGGTCATTTACGACCACGTAGTCGAAGTTACGACCACGCGGTCATTCCGACCACGTGAACGAACTCATGACCACATCACCCTTTTTACGACCATGCGGTCGGAAACTCGATCACGTCTAAATCTTGTGGTCATAGCTCGCTACGACCACACAAGAAGTCTTTCCGACCACGCTCACTCTCTCACAACGTGGTCGTAACCCTTTACGACTACTCAAACCTTGGTCGAAGTGCCCACCGACCGCTCAAACCGTGGTCAAAGCACCTTTCGACCACATTCAGTTACTCACAACATGGTCGTAACCCCTTACGACCACGTCTGCGAGTACTTGGCTGTACTCGTAGTTGTTTACGACCGCTCAGAACTATTTACGACCACTCTGTGCCATTTACGACCGCTTCATAGTCGTTTACGACCGCTCTGTGTCGTTTACGACCATCCAAACCGTTTACAATCACTCACCGCTGAGCTACGACCATGCGGAACAAGGATTAAGAATTCTAAAATCAAGATCTAACCAATGGAACCGAAATCATGAATTTTAGAGTTCATTTAAATTTTTCTATAAGAGTTTGCTTGGTTTGCTTATTTTTATCCGAATTTTCGTGCACGTTAAAAATAGCGTACAAGGCATGACTGTTGAAGTTGATTGTATGAAGTTTGATTACTTTGGTACACAAATCTGGGTGGACTTATATTAGGCATGACTGTGGTTTGATTACTTTGCTTGTATGAATTTTCGACAATGATGCAGGGTTCAAATCAAAATTCACGAGCCCTAATTAAGCATCCCTATCCAAGGACAAGCCTAACCTCCACTCGGAATCGTCCCCGTAAGGTGAGTAGTAGTCATATCCTAGCCCATCCTTGTTCACACAGTTGAATATGAGCGCCGCAAGCGACGCGAAGATCGCTGGGATTCCACGACCCAAAAACCACATCAGTTCCAACCAATCCAACCCCAAGCAGCCAAGCCCCAGAGAGAAAGTAGCTGATATTAATCATAAATCTCAGAAGTATTGGTAAATACCTGGCCATCAAAATGTGGAGCCTTAGTAACCCTCTCAAATACAGCATACCGAAATCCATAATGCATCAATCTCGAATCAGTTAAGTGTAGCCGATATTAATCATAAATCTCTGAAGAACTGGTAAATACCTAGGCATCATCAATGGCATTCCTTAACCATACCTTCTGTATATAAGTATATAACCTTGTAACCTCTCCACGCGACAAAGTTGCAGAGCTTCGGCCCCTTGCAAAAAGATGAGCCCACTGAGCTCACCGATGACTTGTTTAACATGTGTAGAAAACGTAAAAGTAAGATAACCGGTACAATGCGCCTCACCAATAGAAAATATTTGATCAGCAGTGTTGATTTCAGAAGGTTAAATGTAAAAGCTTTGCTGCTGTATGATCTCCTATAATAGTCAGCAGATCTTTCGCATCAGTGCATTAATTCAGCCATTACAACAGTTATTTGGAAATTCGCCTAAAATTGAGCAGCAATGACCTGGGGACGACCAGTTCCAATCACTCTGGATGACTTCCCTTGTTTTGCAAATGAATTAACTGCATATACGCACAAGTCACTACACATTATGGAGGATTGTCACAAATCCGAAAAAAAATTGCCTACACATAGTGAACAATTTCGGTACCTACATTCCACCTTAACAGAATAACCTAATAATCTTCAAAGATTGACATCAAATTTCATTCATTATCATACACATCATTTTTAACCTAAGGAAGCACAGGAACAATGGAAATGTGTTTTTATATGCAAACAGCAAGTCAAAGCTGAAACCAAGGGCACACTCTAGCTCTCTCTGTGAACTGCCTTTGGTTCAGAAGTTTATGCATACTTGTTATTAAGTGGTTCTTTGTCACACTTTAGCCTGTAAGGAGCCAGCTGCTGTTGCCGCCTGAAAAACAGTATATTAAGTAAAACAAGTCACAATTTAGTACTGGTGATAATGAAATGCACAATACAAATTTGAATAAGTGTAGCAACTTACTTCAACAGAAATTTGATAATAAGAAAGTGATTGTGGCACTGGCACGTTTAGTTCTAGTCTTTAAGAACCCTATACTCCAGTTATTAGATATTACAAATTTACGGTAGACGTGAAAAGTTGAAAGAACATGTATTGTTATTCCTGTTGAGTTCAATAATCTATTAGGGTTGAGAATTCATCCACCCCAATTAGAACCAGAAATCTCTGTTCTGCAAATATGTCATGTGGCAGCCAAATCAGCTCCCATACAAGCTCCTAGCAGTCTATTCATTCGACCATACAACAAAACTGAAGTGTAATGCCATATCATACTAATGATAAAAACTTGATGATCGGCGAGACTGCAACATGCTATTCAGATATTTCAAAGCATGATTCTGCAGATAGTACATCGGCATGTGCTTCATCATGGGATGGTGATAAGAAATAAACAACTAAGACTTGTCACAAGTGTTATGCAAGAAAAATGAAATAATTAGTCGATCTTCAGGACGAATGATGATAATATACCCCTAATGGAGTAAACAGGATGGCTTAGCTTGCGCACCATTTAATCAAAATATCCTTTGTTACAAAAATTTTCCACTATTTAGGAACAACATAATATAACAAAGAATAAAATAGGAGTATAGCAAATTTCAGAAACAGATTAATGCTGTGCATTAGGACACTTATGATACAAAAGAGGAACATATGCTAATTTTGCAACAGAACTAAATGATATGAATTCAGAATACCTTGACAAGCAGCAAATCCTTTCCTGAGTCTGCTTTTTTCACAATAACTCCCATTGATTTTCTGGTACGATCAAATTCCAGAGTTGCTACTCTTAGCAGCATTGTTCCACCATTGACAGCACCCTTGAACAAACAAAGAAAGCTAATTATTCCTGATTCTATGCAAAAGGAAGCTAATAATCCCCTCGGATTATATTTTAGACTGCACAGAAGAAATCAACATACTTAGCAAATCAGATGAATCCAGAGATGGAGTATATCCACCAGGAAGCCCCATTTTCTCAACCAAAACCTGACACATGTATAACACAACCACTCAACATGTAAAATGATCAAACAATTATAAGTTAACAGAAACAATGTCATCTTAAGAGCTTTCCAATTATAGTCTAGAATCCGCTAATAGAAGCAACATGCAACATAAATCTCAACAGTGGTGCAACGGTAGAAAGAGAATGAACGTACAACCACCAACTCGTTCTTTTATAATAGTTAAGATTAAGATTTTACTCTAAACAGTGAAAGTCTACACTAATGAAAGGACACACAGTAATCAGGACAATCTGCAAAACTCAAACACTGTATGATCCATCAACATTATGAAGTGATGTAAAAGGATAAATTGCATATTTGTGTACCTGTCACCAAGGCAGAATGAGCCATTAGGCTTCAATATACCACCATCCAGAGAAATCGCACCATCATTTATCAAAGGAATAGCACATTGCAAGTCAGCTCTGGTCTTATAAACTTGCAAGTGAGAAAACAAACTGTAAAACAAAGTCTCCATAAGACCATGGCCATTGGCTGTGAGACAACTCAAGTATTCCCGATCCAAATGTATCATATTTACTGCAAAGCCCAGAAAACCAGGAAGAGACTCCCTGCTAGGCAACCTTGGTTTATGCAACAGAAAATGGCCTGCAAAGTGTAATAATGTATAATGTTAAGTGCTCATCCAGTTGAGTTCAAAAGAGAATAAGGGCATTAATAATTAAAAAGGCACCTCATGTTTTCAAGACAAAAGACACTGAACCTCCCATCCAGAAATTTTCCGATTGAGAGACCCAGTCCATGAATGCCACTGGTCTTATCAATTGTCATATGTTTCAAGACCCTTAGCACCATCATAAGTCTTGCAAACAAGACCAAGCATATTGTCCATTCCCAAGTATTCCGAGAGTAACCTAATCCCAGCTGCTGTCTTGTCCTGATTGAGTATGCTTTGAATAGTACGTTGCTCAGCTTCTTCAACAGATGTATCATTATTTGCAATTGCAGCCACCGATGAATAATAATTCCCAAGTTTAACTAAGAAAAGTTCCAGGGTTCAGCATATAAATAGGGGCAATATACAGACCTTAACTACCAAGAACTGGACAACTTAAAGCTTTGACTTATAGACCACCACATAATTAATTAATAATGCTATATGTTCCATGGTCAGCATACGGTATCAATATACAGCATTTTCAGGCAAGAACAGCATGGCCAAGAATCCAAATAGCCGAGGTGGCACAAGGCATTAACATCTTACTTCCCAGGTCGACGCTCAACTCCTCGATGGCATTGATCTCGGACTTGAGGAACCTGATGTTGTCCTCATGGTGATTGACCTTGAATCCCAGCCTCTGCAGCTCATCCTGCATCACCTGCAAAGCACACGCACCGATACCAACACAAACATTAGACCAGCAATTTCCAAGCATTGTACGAACAACAAGATTAAGTCGGGGGAAAAGGGAGCACCAGAAGCACACCTTACTGTTAAACTCATATATCTGCAGCGTCAGCGGAGTCTCAGCTAGAACCTTGGTCACCTGGAGAGCATCTTGCATGGTGATTCCAGACGCAATCACTGCACAGATTATGGCACCAGCTGATGAGCCAGCTAACGGAGTTCTTTCCTAATGTAAGTTCCAGAAAAAAGAAAACCTTTATAAGAATGTTTGCACAATAGAATGAATATAAGTGCGGAATGAATCACACGTAAGTCGTGAATCACATAGACATATGAGCTCCCATGCATAATAACCATAACAAGCCCAGCTACAACCTAGTACGGAGTGGGATGAGATCAAGAAGTTGGAAATTACTACCATTTAGCTGGAAAGGCGCTCAATTTCTTGTAGGCGGTTACTGGCAAGCATAATGGCTGAAATCACAATTCATCCGAGCAAAAGCTCGAATCCATCACTACAATATGAAGGATGCCTGCGCATGGAAGAGATGGAGATGGCGACAAGGATGCGTACCGTGATGTAGCCCCTGTCGAGGAGGCACTGCGCGACGCCGAGGTGGTAGGGGAAGAGCAGCCCCGCGGCGGAGAAGCTGAACCCGGGGCTCGCCGTCGCCACCTCCCGCCGCTGCCGCTCCCGCTCCGCCTCCACGTCCTCCGGGCGCTGCTCCCACACCACCCCCTCCCTCTCCTCCACCTCCTCCACCGCCGCCGCACCCCTCCCCGCGCGGACGAGCAGCGCCGCCAGCCCCAGGAACAGCTCCCCCGTCCTCACCGCGAGCGACTTCCTCTCCTCCGCGGCCGCCGCAAACGGGGGCGCCGGCTCGGGGTCCCTCCTCACCTGCAGCACATCACAGCAGCGCGCCAGCGCCCCCTCTAGATCTGGGGTTTGGTGGGGCGGCGGCGCCGAGGGAGGGGGCGGCAGAGAGGAGGCAAGGCGGCGTTGCAGCGGAGAGGAGGTTTTTCTGGGGGCGGTTGCGTAGGGGAAGGGGGAGCGGGGGAGGCGGCAGCGCGGGGTGGGGAGGAGGAGGCGAGGGCGGAGCGGGGGGAGGAGGAGGAGGCGGCAGCGCGGGGTGGGAAGGAGGAGGCGGCAGCGCGGGGTAGGAAGGAGGAGGCGAGGGCGGATCGGAGGAGCGGGGGAGGAGGCGGCGGCGACGGGGGGTGGGGGGAGGAGGAGGCGGCGGCGGCGCGGGGCGGGGTGAGGAGGCGGCGGCGGCGGGGCGCAGGACGGGGGAGGCGGCGGCAGAGCGCAGGGCGGGGGAGGAGGCGGCGGCGCGGAGGGCAGGGGAGGAGGCGAGGGAGAAATCAGGGGGAGGAGGCGCACGGGAGGCAGGAGCGTGGGCGTCGGGTGGGTGCGTGGGCGTCCGGTAGGTACCGGTTCAATGATGTGTGCATGATCCAAATAATATTGGCCTTTGGATTTTCAATGAGTAAGAGAAGAAGGTTTGAGTAGAGATCCAGACCATCCATTTGAATGAAGTTGGAACATTTGAGTACACAAATCTGGGTGGACTTAGATTAGGCATGACTGTAGGGGTGGTTGAGGGGGTGGATTTAGCAAAGAAAATTTTGGTGTATTATAGAGTAGGGTAGAAGGGTAGATATCTGACAAGCGATGCAGAGGCCACATGCTGCACGCTTATCATCAGGAATTGAAATTGCAGTGTGAAAGTTTTTGTTCTGGCCCAGGTAGCTTCCTCCCTGCTTCCTTGCCTGCCTTCCTGCCCAAATTGATCTCGTTTTTTCCTTGCCTGCCTACCTGCCTCCCTGCTTCCTCCCTGCTTCTTTATGTGTTAAACTATTGGTATATCTGACAAGCGATGCAGATGCCACATGCTGCAGGCTTATCGTCAGGAATTGAAATTGCAGTGTTAACGTTTTTCTTCTTGCCCAGGCAGCTTCCTTGCCTTCCTTTCTGCCCAAATTGATCTCATTTTTTCTTTTCTTTTGCTGCTTTCTACTGATCATTAGAACAGTGGGATCATGATCTGCTCCAGAATCTGCTTGGTTGTGATGTGATCTCTGGGCTTGTTTATTTGCTTGTGATGGGTCAAATTGCGTTTTGGTTGGACTTGAAAAAAATGCGAGTCTTTAAGCCCCGCTCCAAACAACAGACATTTACCAAATCAACTATAATCTTCAATATTATAGTGCATAGGACCATTCCTACATGATCCTACTACCATCATTCTTCAACCCACTGCTACGTGGCATGTTTATGGCTATCCAAATAAGCTAAGTCTATGCATCCACTGCATACATGTAAATTTAAAATAAGAGTAGTGAATTGTGAACTAGAAACATGTATGACTATTTTTGGCTCTCTGCTATCTCTGTCTTTGCCTCTCGGGACTGCACACTTACAAATCCATAAATTTTAACTACAAAACCATCTACAAATGGACCTATTTCTTTGTCTGAAAACAAAAGAAAAACATCAAGCCAAGACATAACTTTCTCATTCTTTATGGTTCTTTCACAAAATCCAGCTAAATCTTTCCCACAAATTGCGGAGCTCTACGTGCATAACTAAACTGCCTTTGCAAAAGAAAACTTTTCAACTTATGGTATATATTATGGACCTGGTATCTTTATATCAAATGCTGTGTAGCAAATTCTGGTGCAACGTTTCTTTTCCACGCAAACTGCACCCATTGCTGTAAACTGGACACTGGAAATACTGCTTCATGCAATTTATTTATTTGGATACTACAACTTGTTTCTTTAATAATGGGTTGCAAGTTGCAATGACCAATGTTGTAATATGATATTTTGATGTACCCGAATATAAATGCATTCAGGTGTTGAACAGTTCCAGGTCAATGTTTGTACATCTGAAATGACAAAAAGTAGAGCTTGACAATTTAACAATTTTGATTACTTCGCTGTACGATACATGTATGGCATTGCTGGTAGCCCTGGAAGGAAAGAGCTCTGCCGCCGAGACTCGCCTGAGGCAACCACAGTGATCCACGCCGCCCCGTGCGTCGCGTCGCCACGACGGCAACCACACCATCAGCACCTGGCGCTGAGCATTTCACGGCAAATGTCGGTTGTCGTGTTGCCTCCCTATGACTGATGCTGGTGATTCTGCTTCAATCCAGCTTACAAGCGATGAAGCGAATGAAGTGGGAGTGTGGTCCAGTGCATGCCAGCATGAGAACAGGTGGTGTGTTTTTTTGGGCTGAGTCTTATGGTTTTTAGTTTAAAATTTTAAATTCTGACTATTCGTGAGAGAGAGTGTGCGGAGAGATATTTACATGTGCGGAGAGAGTACGGGGTGACCGATCTTTACGATATATCATCAAGGGTAACTTTCGATCTATATAATCTGATGAACCGATAACGTCAATCATTGTTAGAACAGTAACCTACGATAAAAGAATTCGTCCAACCACATGCTCGTGATCTCATCTACTCAAACACACAAGTAGGTGTGTCGTCATTCCTGCAAATCACAAGGAATCATAAGAACAATGGGGTTGAGAACATCCAATTCCCCTTTAGATTGCAATTATATGCTAAATCCTAAGAAGAATAGGCATTTAGCTCTCTAAATATAATAGATTGGTTTTCTCTGTGGTCTGTCTTTTCCAAAACATGCGTACACCAAAATATATAGAGGTGGTACTCCCCTGTTAGGTCGGCCATAGTAGTCGAACCTGATTGCTATACGTAACATAAACCGACTTAGGTCCTAAAAAAATTACACGCCAACGTCTCACATGTACGTGGCTAAACAGAACACAACTCTCTGAGTTTTGATGAGTCGACTGAGATCTCCTCCATGCATGCAAAAATAAATGAAATTAGAAAGTTTCTCATGTTCTTAATTTCCAGATGTCCTTTGCTGATTTCTTTACTCCTGTGAAAACAACCATGCATCTTTTCATGTATCACATAAATCTTCTAGTCGTCATGCCAATAGTTCATGCCATCTTCTTTTGGTGTTCCCGTCCTCTCGTATAAAGCTAAGAACAATTAAAATACTACCATTAGATAGCAACCAATTCTCATCTAAATTAATATTTAACTTAACAAAAAACGAGTTCACCTATTGATTAATCTTTTTAGCTCGTATAATCGGTCCAACCGAGATGGCTTCATCACCTAGTTACGATCGAACGGTCCAAACTGGAAAGGAGGGTCCCTTTCGCAAACATTCCGCACCTCCGGCCGCCCACCACCGCCGGCGGCAGCGTACGTAGGCGGCCACCGAGCGGCCCCACGGCGTGACCTGTCTCTGAGCTTTTGTGTTGCAAGCTGCGATGCGAGATTGTGGCTTCGATGGTGCCGCTGGTGGGCTGATAGGCATCTTAGGCAGATTAATGGTGTCTGATTCACCTTTCGCTTGTTTCAATTTCTTATAAGAAAATGGGTGTGGACCGTCTGGTCCGGAGGAATATTAGCTAAGCTGCAGCTGGCGAATGGCTTGCTGGTTTTCTTTGTTTTCTTTCAGCTTCTCGTACTTGAACAACTGTGTCTTTTTGTATACCAGAGTTGCTTTTCAAAGTTCAGATGTGTCTTTGGACAAACAAGAAATCACTTTCAAACTGTAGTGTCAGTAAGGTACTTCAATTCTTGGTAGTACTACACCAGTATAACGTTTCAAGATCTTAGTAGTGGTTAAGAGTTAACAGTTACTCCACTAACTAGAAACAAGAGATTTTAACAGCAGAACACCTTCAAATATAACCAGGAAAGCAAGCAGTTCGTCTCAAAAAAAAGAGAGAGAGTTGAAACTGAACCATAAAGAGTAGAGCAACACCCAAAATTAGCATTTAGCAGCATTACTGAATTCACTTTAACAGTGCTCCATGAACTCCTACATGTACAACAACACGTCTACAGAATACACATACACCAGTAATGGTCCATAACTATCCTTCTGCCGTTCTTATTCCTCAACGCTGCAATTGAATCAAAAAGGAGCTTTTATAGAAGCAAAGGCATGTAGTAATTTATAGAAACAAACTATAGCTGATGAGAATAATAACGGTACACAACCTCAACTGGAAACAGAGCATTGAAAGAAAATATGGTTTTACAGGCAAAATTGTTTGGGAAGTAAACTCCCAAGTAACACTTTGATTGGTACACTCAACCAACACTGGCTGATCAGAAGATGGAAACATAACAGCAACGGTAGATATGTCATCTATCGTGTTTAGAGAGTTATCATCAATGGTAAACATATCATATAGAGACCAAGACCATTAAATTTCTCTTGTCAAGATAACTGTGGGAGTCACTGAGTTGTAGTGCTCGCCAAGACCATATGCATGTCTGTGATAGGACAGCCTGATGCAAGGATCATATGTACCACCACCTGATTCCAATTTGTATTCTTTGCCCATCTCCACATCTGGAAAGGAGCCCGAGTAGACCACGATATGTTTCTTTAGGCAGTGGGTCAGAGCACGAAGTTCGAGTTGCCCGCCCCAAGCAGCAGTAGACTCAATCTCCTCACAGTACTTCTTGAAGCTCTCCAAGGGATCTGGTCCAGACTCGACCTTGCCCTCAGATAGGAAAAATGGAAGGAAATCTGCAGCATGCTCTCTCATATACTTGGCAGTCATTTGCCGTAGCTCCTGGTAATTGTATTGTATAGTGCCATTGGAATGAAGTGACAACTGGTTCTCAACAGCACGGTACAGGCAGTGGCCATCTGGCTTTATCTCATGAATGGTCAGCCCCAAGGGTTCTAGCTTCCTTTCAAGTTTCTCATTTTCTACCATGCGATCACTAACAAGATTGCTTTGTTCTTCTTGAATTCGCTGCTCTCGAGCAGCTTCTTCCTTTGCCTTCTTCTCTCGCCGTCGTGCACCCTTGCTAGGCTTTGCTGAATCCGCATTGCTGGAGACAGAAACACCAGCTATGGCCTTCACTAAGGTGTCGAGGTTCCCCTTTTCCGAGCTGCCTGTGGATTTGTACCCAAAAGAAGCAAGCTCTGCAGCATGCTTTGCCTCTAACTCAGTTGAGAGGCGTGATATCTCCTCCTCTACCTGCTTTTTCTTGGCCTTCTGCTCAGCTTTGCTGCCTTTGGCAGCTGCTTTCTTGAGGCTTGTTTCCTTATCCTGGAGTTTGGATTTCTCTTTCCTGTTTTATACAAAAGTAGCCCATCTTTTAGAAACCATGTGACATCAACTGAAATGTGTGCAGCTCACCATTTCTGAAGTCATCAAGTAAAAAGGAAAAGAATTGAAGGATGATAAATTGTGTAGCTCTCAATCTTGTTGGGTTTGACCTCTACACCTTCAATGGAGTGCATACATATGATGCATAATGCAATATATCATGCCTAACCAGTCAACATGCAGCAGAGTGCATTTTTAAGCAATTGTCTATAACCTGCAAGTTTACAGCTGTACAAACTATACACAATGCCTCAAATAGTATATTGCATTATATCCAACCATGTGTGTGACTCTGACTCTCAATTCCACATAAACTCTTTCTATGTCACACTGACAGGTGGACCGGCAAACCTCTCATGCCTCTCATCTCTAACAATCTCCTATTCTGTGATAACAGCTTCCTTATTGTAGTTGACTCTTTCCATATCTATTAAGAATGAAATCCCAATATTTTCTACCAAAGGTCCATCACACGATCTAAAACACCAACTCCCCACACTTCCTGCTATGTGCAGCTGCGCTTGCCTCCCCAGACCAACTTCCGATCAGTCCTCCAAAAGACCCCAACTGTTGCCCTAACTTCACACCAAAGATTGTAGGACCTAGTACAATGCTTAGACATTTTGGATTTGTGTAATTCTCATTGCCTTAACCGAACAAAGTAACTAATGCATCATTTGTATTTTTTATATACAAAATTGGTATGGTATTCATAGGGGTAGTTAAAGCAAAACCAAATAATTCTTACAAGTACTTCAACATAATAACATTTTTTTCCTTTAAAGTTTTTAAACTGATCAGCTCAAAAAATAGAACGTGCATGGCACATACCTTTATACTGATATTAACTCAAAATCACAATGTGCATGGAGCGTACACGTTAACTATTGTATTTGAACATATGAAAGGTTCCACTATCCAAGCAATGTGGATTGTGGAGTGAACTCAACCATGTGTTAGTCTCACATAAATGAATTTCGCTAGCAGCAAGGCACCTTGGTCCATGACAAATCACATGTAGCATATATACCTAAAGATGGGAGAACTTGCACGATATCTAATTAAACCCTAGCCATATGAAATCAGAATGCTGACAGCAGGCATTAAGCATCATCAATCGTCACCGTTGAGAGATCTCCTAGCGCTTTAAAACATGCACCTGGTGTATGTTTCCAGTGAAAAAAATTGCTCAGCAAAGCAAAGTTGGCAATGTATTATGTGTGATAACATGAACAATAGTACCACAAAAGACCATCTTTTCCTCGTTTCCAAATTTTTTGTGCAACCTAGATGCACTGCTGCATGGTGAAACATTTTGCCTGTGTTAATGCGAATTTCTATTCAGTAGCCCGATAGGAATTATGACCATCTAGGTCAAGGGAAACATGTGATGTCTACTTCCGTGGATAATTCAATCCGGCACAAGAGGCTAACCTATGCCTCGAAAGAACCTCCTCAAGCGTCTGTTCCTTCCGCTCCGGTGCCGCGGCTGTCTCACCGGCTGCGGCTTGGACGGCTAGGGTTTCCTCCATCGGTGAGGGAAAAGGGGCGGACTGAACGCCCAAACTAATCTACTGCTGCGCCTCCGCCGCGCCACTGGGTGCCGCAGCACCGCTTCGGCCGACGCCCTCCCAGCGACCGGCGGCCAAACCGCCCGCGCAGCACGGTGGACGGGCGGTGGCGACGCGTTGTAGGGCAAGGTAGGGTTTGGGGTGAGGCCGGGGGAGGAGGCCAGGGACGGTGGCGGCGGTGAGGGACAGTGGGAGGAAAGTGGGAAGGGGACGGAGAAGGACGGGAAGGGAAGCAGACGACTGGACGAGACGAGACGGCGGCGCAGTGCTTGAGGCGGCTCAGGGCTAAAGGTGAACGGATCGGACTCAGCCGGACCTGTTATTTCTAGGTTAGCTTTCGGCTTTTAGCAGTAGCTAATAAATTTTAGACTATTTATGTGAGAAAGTACAGAGTAACAAAAATCTATGTATAGTTTTAGTTAATATGTATAATTAACTTATAGATCCCGTCTTAAAAATACACTCTATTTAAAAACTAGTTACTACAAAAAAAAACTAAAAACATCTTTTAGAAACTGAAAAGGACAGACCCAAGCTGAACACAGTGCATGTACTTTTTGGCTTTGGCAGTCTTTTGACCTATTTTTGAGAGAGAGTATGGAGTAACAAAAACACAGGCCGATATAAATAAAGTCGCTACATTGTATACTATAATTAATTTGTAGATTCCATTTTAAAAAGATACTTCGTTTGAAAACTAGTTATTATAGAAAAACTGACAAGCAACTTTTAGAAATTAAAAAGAAGAAACCGTATAGGCCTGCTCTAAACAACTTCACCTTTTGACCTCTTTTTTTCTAGGTTTTTTTTTGCTTTTTTTATTCTTTTGTATTGTCTGTGATAATATAAATTTTTTATTTTTAAAATTTAATTACTTAAAAAAGGCTAATAATCGCTATAGTGTAAAAAAATCTCGAAAGCCATGGCTGTGAGCCATATTGAACAGGGCTATTAATATCCTGACCTATATGTTTTCCCAGATAAAGTAGGAAATGAATATCCTGGATACGATTCGGAGTAGGGATAATGATTATTTGCCTTAAAGTCTACAGGCTGTTGGTAAAATACGCTATATGGACACATAAAACAGGAAACGAATACCCTGGATACGATTCGGAGTAGGAATAATGATTATTTGTCCTAAAGTTTATATGCCATTGGTAAAATACACTATATGGACACAGGATGAATACATATCAGATACGAATCGGTAATGAATAAGAGCATCTCCAGTAGAGATGGCAATGGGTACCTGATACCCGAATACCCGACGGGTTTTACCCGATAAAAAACGGGTATGGAAAATTTTATGTACCCATGAGTACGTTATTGGGCGAAATCCTCTGCCCGCCGGGTAGGCGGGTGCGGGTGTGGGTATATACTACCCATACCCGCCTACCCGCGGGTAATGAATACCCGCATTAGACAACTAGACATCCCACTCAAGTGTTAATTTTATTATCTACTTGTTGTTGATTGTTTATTTGTTTGTCATATGTTGATATGGTCATGTCAAGTATGTTTATGTGATGTACTAATTTTGATCATTAGACGCTTTTGTGATTGGCATGTATGATTAATGAATGTCTAAATTGATGATATTCTTACGTGTTGAACCGGGTATGCTTGCGGGTACGGGTTACCCGTTGGGTAGTAATACCCGCGCGGGTACGGGTATGGGTAAATTTTCCTACCCGCGTGCGGATACGGGTAACCCGACGGGTAAATTTACACCTAGCAGGTACGGGTATGGAATGACAATACCCGATGGGTATTTACCCGTTGCCATCTCTAATCTCCAGCAGGAGCCCTCAAATCAGGGCCCCTACTTTTGATTTGAGGGCTCCCCCTATTTTTGAGGGCTCAAATTTTTTGCATCCACTCCAACAGCAGCCTTCAAATCAGGGCTCTCAAATCTATCCCAACAGACAATGACACATAGGACCCACCCGTCATCCCCTCCTCGCGGGGACAAGAAGAGTCGTGTCGGGCGGGGGAACATCGGCGAGCGGAGAAGAGCCGCCGGGACGTCGCCGGAGGGGAGGAGCTGCGCCAGATCTAACCGGAGGGGGGAGCCGCGCCAGATCGCCCCGCGAGGAGAGGAAGCGTCGGGCCAGGATCTCGCGCAGGGAGGGGTCGGCCACGCCGGGAGCCGAGGAGGAGCCGCGCCGGGACGTCCCCGCGAGGAGCGCGTCGGGAACGCCGGGAACCGGGAGGAGCCGTCGGGGACCTCGCTGGGGAGTCGAGGTCGCAGAGGAGACCGGCGATGCGGAGGAGAGCGAGGTCGCGGAGGAGAGCGGGGAGGCGGGCGTCGGCGAGCGGAGAGGAGCCGCCGGGACGTCGCCGGAGGGGAGGAGCTGCGCCGGATCTTACCGGAGGGTGGAGCCGCGCCAGATCTCCCCGTGAGGAGAGGAAGCGTCGGGCCGGGATCTCGCGCCGGGCGGGGTCGGCCACGCCGGGAGCAGGGGAGGAGCCGCGCTGGCGAGCGTCGGCGAGCGGGGAGGCGAGCGCTGGCGAGAAAGAAGTCGCGCGCGGGGGAGAGAAGGAAGTCACGCGCGGGCGGGCTGCGGGGAGGGAACCTGGCGGCGCGCGCGGGAGGGGAAAGACGCGCGCGAGGAGGGAACAGGCGGTGCGCGAGGGAGGGGAAAGAGGCAGCGGCGCGTAGAAAACTGCTCCAACTGTGATTTGGGGGCTTGGCCTAGAGCCCCCAGGAATGAGGGCTGAGGGGGGATTTAAGGGGCCCCTCAAATTTGAGGGCTCTAGTAGGGGCTCTGCTGGAGCTCTATTGTTGTCTCAAGCCCCTAAATTTGATTTTGGGGGCTCAAGTAGGGGCCCTACTGGAGTTGCTCTAAATATGTAGATATTAAGTACAAACAAAAAAGAAAATTGGTTGCACCATACTAATTACCAGAGTCTCTTCGATATGAGTACATGACATAAATTCACACACGGTAGTTTAAGAAAAAAAATTAATGATTTGTTGTTACTAAGACCCATGTTTTATGGTTTGCCAATAATAAGATTTCTTGATTATTTGCTGCTCCTAAGCTAGAAATAGCTAAGATTTGCCACTCTCATTGTATTATTTTTTTTTGCCGAAATCAAATGTGAAATGACCTTGCTGCCTCTTCTTCTCCTTCCCCCCTTCTTCACTACGGGCGCCTTCTCTTCTCCCCCTCCTTTATTTTCCCTTCTTCTTCACCACCCTAAGTTTTCTACACTGCGAAAGGGTTTGCGTCGTCAAGAAGCTAAATATCACCCTTGGTCCTTCACGAAACTTGCTTTGTTTGATGTTGTGACACCACTGAGCATCGGTACATGCAGTCACATCGTACGTCCAAGTCATACTTTCATCTAGAGCGTCGGTTCATAGTGATCCAAAAGTCTTGTTTCCTTTTCTTAGTGATATCTTTCTATTTAAGCTCTTGGATATGCAAGATTCCCTTGATTTCTGCGGATATATACTACTACAAAAAAGGTCATCCTGGACGACTTATCTACCCTACTCTATAATACACCAAAATTATCTTTACTAAATCCACCCCCTCAACCACCCCCACAGTCATGCCTAATCTAAATCCACCCAGATTTGTGTACCAAAGTAATCCAACTCTATACAAATGAATGGCTTGGATTTCTCCTCAAACCTTATTCTCTTACTCATTGAAGATCCTAAGGTCAAAATTATTTGGATCATGCACATCATTGAACCGGTATCCACCCCGCGCCACGCGCACACGCCCGACGCTGCCTCCACCCCGCTCCTCCGCCGAATCTTTCTCCCCCGTCTCCCCGTTCTCTGGCTCTCTGCGTCTCCCCGCCGCCTCCTGCCCCCGCTCCGCCGTTCTCCACCGATCCGCCCTCGCCTCCTCCCCTCCCTCCTCCGCCGCTCCGCGCGTCTCCCCGCCTCCTCCTCCCCCCGCTGCGCCGTTCTCCGCCGATCCGCCCTCGCCTCCTCCCCTCCCTCCTCCGCCGCTACGCCCTCGCCTCCTCCTCCCCACCCTGCGCCGCCGCTCCCCCATCTCCGTCTCCTTCTCCGACTGCATTTCCTCCTCCGAGTCTGAGATCCACGCATGGCCTCGACGCGCCGCACCCCCGCCGCCGGATCCGGTGAGTCCCCCCTCCCTCCCTGTGCATCTCTGCCCCCATGCCCCTGATTTGCTACCTGGGGTTCGGCTTCTCTAGCTGCATCTCATCTGATTGGCCGATCCTTTCGAGATTCGGTTGTTGTTTCCATGCGTGATCGGCGCCCGCTTAATTTCTACCAAGCCTGTGATTTGCGCCTGGGTTTGGGAAAATGCCTGTGGCTTGATTCTAGACCTAGGCTTTGTTTCTCTCTGCTTCCCCGCCACTCTTAATGCGAACAACAAGGTTCCTCTTACTTATGTTGGTCCCAACTCCTGATAAGTTTCGTTCATTGGCAGCTTAAAAGTTTGATTTTAATGGGCTATGGCGATTTTCAGTGATGGATTCAAGGATAGCACTTTCAATTGGTATAAAATAGATTCTCCATCCCTCATGGACACAGGCGACAAACAGAATATCTGTCAAGAGCGAGATGGTGTCTTGGATTGCCCAACCCTGCGGCAAGTGGGGGCTGTCTCTACAAAGAGAAATAAAAAGCCTGGGGGTTTCAACTTGAGGAAAAGCATAGCATGGAATCCTGCTTTCTTCACGGAAGAAGGTACAATTATTCTTTCACAACTCTACATACCAGCTAGGACCGTGACTCAACAGGTTCCGTGAAATTCACAGGTGTTTTGGATAATGTGGAGCTTTCTATTCTTAGTTTTTTCAGGACATAAAGGCAAATGGGAGCCCTAGCTCAGGGTGTGGTGGTACGATTTCCCCCTCGTGTAGGTTTGGGAAATCTGGCAATACATCTGTACTGAAGGAAGTCACATTCGTTTTATTGTTCTTTGTTAGTACTTTACAACCTTAAGGAATCTGGGCTTTAGCTGTCTGCTTCACTCCATTAACTGGATGTCTGGATGGTACCTGTTTTCAAACAAAAAATGGAAATACTTTTGGAACAGCAATCTCGGTCACCTTTTTACCGATTCCTGAGATAGCTGGCTGGAAACCAGTAGATGGTCCATCCCCAATATTTTGAACCTTGGGGATAACAGTGGGCACAACTTCTATTGATGATGCTGATATATTCATGAACATATATGTAATGGTATTGCATCCGGAAGCCATGAAACTTCCCTTTGAATAAGGTTTTTTCTTGAGAGGATATTGCTTTTAAAAAAAACTGTTTATTGATTGCCAAAATTAAATGGATGACCTCTTGACAATGAAATCAAGTTGAATCAAGAGACTGAGCATTCAAATCATGGAATCAAGATCCTAATAGCACTTGATTTTAATTTTACTGAATGGAATCCTTCCATTAGTTTGTTAAGTTCTACCTGGAGTGCATTGCGCACATGTAAAATTACTACCACTGATGACTTGGTGCTAACATTAGGTGAAGTACCACATGCATACTATGTCAATGAGCAAGCACTCATTTAGCATGCTTAACTAGCAGAAAGAATTTAATACCACAAAGTCAAGAATTTGAGGGACTTGATTAACTATATATTGCAGTTCTGCAGTTTATTTTCTCATGTAAATAGGTGCTTCTACTATACTTTTCCTTACAAAATATATTACTTAAAGTGTTTTTATGAGCAATTGTTCTTTTTTTACAACTGTCATTGATTTTAAAATAATCTCCGAGTCCACAATTTCTGGACATGTCATAATGGATTTAATGTTCATTAACCAGAGAAGGTAATAATAGGATTCAGGCAAATCAGTACTACCTAATTATAATTTGTAATATATTCTTGTTAAGTGCTTAAGAGGCACACTCCTGAGATGCTTTCATGTTATTTTAGTTCTGCAGTTTAGAAATGAAGGGGAGATTTTCCTTTATGATCTTGGAAGCACACATGGGTCTTTCATCAACAAAACTCAGGTAATAGTCTCCTGCCATTTGTCTTACTTCTGAAAAGAACAAAACTAATCCCATTTATCCAAGCCTTCTAATATATTTGTTTGAAGATCTTTATATCTTGAAACTACATGATGTCTTCTCATAAATGCATTGTCATTGTTCAATTTCCATTTTCTTAATTTAAAAAAGCAGTGTGATTTGTGTTTGTACTTGGTATTGCTCTGTTGCATCTTTGTTCCTTCATTTATATTAGGCTTGCTTGCCGTGACGCGCGGGGTCCTCGCCGTCGGAACCGCACTTTGCCGCTCTCCACCTCCTGTGGCTTGAGCGCTTCAAGTCGGGCAGTCAGGCATTTGTGGATGTGTTGGTTAATATTAGGAAGATTGAAGTAGTCTGACGTTGTCGAATCTAAGCTACATGCCTTTGTTCTGCGATTCATTCACTTAAATATTGGAAGAATATGTCTCCCTTGATACTCCTGTTGTGTTGAATTTGTCGATTTCCTCCGTAAACTCAGATACTTTGGGACTTTTGGTGTTCTATGTGAAGCTACTGTCGTGATATTGCTAAACTAATGGTACCATATTACTTATTGCTATTCGAATGCATGTTATAATGCCTGATTTGCTCGTCTCGGTTACTTTAGTCGTACGGAATGTTTTTCCTGATTTCCTCAGTTTTAGTGATATTACGCATTCGTTTTTTGGTAAGCTCCCTATGCTTTCTTATTTCAATCTTGTAAGCTTGTAATGTGCCATGTCCTGCAAACTGAGATTAGTTTTTTGAGAATTGATTCATGGTGGGAGTTAGACCCTTAGCTTAAACTTTGGATTCTTGCTGAAAACCAAAAATCTGAGTTATGTTTGTGCCAAACTGATAATGTTAAATCTTAATCCGTCCTTATATAGAGAATCTGAAGTGAACGCATGACTTTGGGAACTGACAGCTTATAAATTTGCAGTAGCTGTAAGCTTTCTTTGATCAAATAGATCAGTTTATTGTGGCCTGAAGCAATATATGCTCAATAGCACTTCTGGTTGTATACTAGCATAAGCCGGTTAAGCCATATAATATAGACCCTCGATGATAACATAACAACATGACACATAATAAGGTTGAATATCTTTCTTACAGAATATTGAGGAACTGCAGGATATATGATAATCTAGCTGCGGTAAATTTCTCTAAGCTTGCAGGATTATCCTTACTGTAAGTATTTTATTATATATCATACTACCAGTTTCTGTTGTTATCGGTTGTTTTTTAATGCCTAGCATTTATTTGAGTAATGTTGCTATATCTTATTGGCTCAGGGACTTGAGTTTTAACAATATCATAGGCCAAGTTCCTCAATCCCTCCTGAATCTGGACAGGCTTGGCTTCTTGTAAGGAATTCTTTCTGGAGATTTGTTTCCAACATACAAGGACTTCTTAATCTGATATTCATATGTTTCATCACCTTGAACTGTACCCAACTCAGGTTTCTTGGGAATAATAGCCTTTCAGCAAGCCTGCCAGATGTAAAAAGCTCTTCACTAAACAATTTGTATGACTGGAAATCCAACATAGCAGTATAGCGCAAATTATTTGTTAGTATTAAAACAATGTATTCATTTGATTTTTGTTTTGTTTGCAGAGATTTTTCATACAACCAGCTCTCTGGAAGCTTTCCTTCTTGGGTTACCCAGAACAATTTGCAATTGTAAGTTAAATTTTCTGAAATTTGTTGTGCAGAGGAAAAATTAGACATAGTCAAGATTGTATCAATCTGTTCCCTAACAAGCTAAATTTTTTTTTGGGTATAAGGAACTTGGTTGCAAACAACTTCGTACTTGATAGCACCAACAACAGGTACTTATCACACTAATTTTACCTTCCAAGAGTTATTTTTCAATAAAGATTTTCTCATAACTTTTAATTTTCAACTCAATTATGTGCCCAGCATTTTACCTTCAGGACTAAACTGTCTCCAACGAGACACCCCTTGTTTCCTTGGTTCTCCGGAATGTTTATCTTTCACTCTTCACCAAATCTAGCAGTTGACAACATCTCGGAAATTTCAGTAAAGGTTACAATTTTGTACATCTTAACTGCAGATCATTCCTTCGCGGTAGACTGTGGCAGTAATAGATCTACGAGGGGCTCAGATAATACTTTGTACGAAGCTGATGCTACAAACATGAGAGCTGCGTCATATTATGTTAGCGACCAGACAAGATGGGGTGTTAGCAGTGTAGGGAAATTCAATGAGGCTCCAAATGTAACTTATGAAATATATAGCTCCCAGCAGTTTCAGAATGCACTGGATTCAGAACTGTTCCAGACTGCAAGGATGTCACCATCGTCGCTGAGATACTATGGCCTTGGCCTTGAGAATGGAAATTACACTGTTATGCTTCAGTTTGCAGAGTTTGCTTACCCAGATACGCAGACTTGGCTAAGCACAGGAAGGAGAGTTTTTGACATATATGTCCAGGTATATATTGAATGCATTGTATAGTTATTTGTTTACTGAATTGTTTTGTTCTTTATCCAAAAGAATTATTTTATCTAACTGACATTTGTATAGGGTCATCTGAAAGAAAAGAACTTCGATGTAAGGAAGACGGCTGGTGGAAAATCTTTTATTGCAGTTAATAAGAATTACACTACAACTGTGTCCAAAAACTTCCTTGAGATCCATCTGTTCTGGGCTGGCAAGGGCACTTGTTGCATTCCTACTCAAGGTTACTACGGACCGATGATCTCAGCATTAAGCGTCACCCCATGTAAGCCCAACATTGAGCAAATTAATTAACCTCAAGAAAGGATTATAATAAAACCTTTTTTCAGATTTTACCCCTACCGTGCGAAACGGTGTTCCAAAACAGAAAAGTAAAGCAGGTGCGATTGCTGGAATAGTCATTGGTGCTTCACTTTTAGGATTAGCAGCCTACTTGGAATCTTTATGTTGATAAAGAAGAGAAGAAGAGTAGCGCAACAGAAAGAAGGTATTGGATATATTCGCATAGTCATTCATACATCATTCAAATGATTTATTATAATTCTTTCTCATGTGTCCTGAAAAAAATGCAGAACTGTACAACCTGGTTGGAAGGCCTAATGTCTTCAGTAATGCTGAACTGAAGTTAGCTTCAGTAATGTCTGCAGTAATGCTGAACTGAAGACAATGATGAGGAAGAGGATGGGGACGAGGACGATGGTGGGCTGGACTCGAAGTTGCAGGACCTGAAGGTTGAGCAGGACGACGAGTAGTCATGTTTAGGTTCGATTGTTTTGAACCGAGTCAAACAGCCAGATGGTGTAGCCTGGCGGTTTTATCTGTACTTTTGTAACACCTTCCATTGGAACTCCTTTCATGTTTTAGCAACACCTTGGTTGCCATGTCATGGCCTGGTGAAGCTGGACACTTAAATATATGGCATGTCTTTGCTGTGATAACTTCGGAAGTTCTGCTCTGACATCTTTGGAATCTTTGATGTACCGATCTCTATGGCATTGGTATGTATCGCGTGATTCGACTGTGCCTACGTTGGCCTTTTTTTTTGCTTATGCGCTGTTGTGATCAGGGATACTTTAGATTCTTCTGTTTCCTTTTGGGAATATATACTTTGCCTGTTGAGCATGGAGGTTAGAAGCATGGGAGCCTTGTCAATGTTGCTAGCAGTTTCCGCAGCTGTTTCTTTCCATTCATAATGAAACATCTCTGTTTGTCTGTCCTGAATTCTTGTCCCAAAATAATTCAGTTCTTAAGAATTAAGCAGCATCAGTTTTGCAAGTGTTAATAGTCACCTTTTGATTTGTGCAGCGCATACCATCCGAGATCAAGAACTACCCATGGTTCCTAAAAAACCTGCCAAGTGAGATGACTGATAATAAGTACCAAAGGAGCATGCAGTTGGCAGACATGAACACGCCGTCACAGAACCTGGAGGAAGTCATGGCAATCATTCAGGAGGCACGGATACCAGGCGATGCCCTGAAGCTTGCTGGGCAGGTAGCCTGCCTGGGGAGCCTGGATCTTGATGACATTGATATCGATCAATGATATCGACGACATTGACATTGAGAGCAGTGGGGATTTTGTATGTGCCTTGTGATGTTAGTTCATGCGTGGTTCAAGTAGCAGTGAGCTTTCTTGCTGTTCGATCTTTATGTTTCACTTTGCTTCTGGATCACATATTTTCTGTAACCGAGAGACTGGCATTGCTGTGTATAAATAAGATGAATTTACATGCTGGTATTCTTAGCAAAATCCTTGGTGTTCTCAATTCGGTATTTAGCCGGCGGCCTATAGTTTTTCTGCAATTTCTTCCCTCTTTTGCAACATTGTAGCTTGTATTCCATCGCATTATGCATGTGCAATATGATATTGCGCTCACGTTTCTTCGCTACTCTAATCGTAAATATCGTATTTCAGAGCTGACCTCTTACTCTGATTGTTCGTTTTATTTTTTATAAATTTTATCTTGTTTTATATTTTACCGTAGCGTTAGCACGGGCACACTACTAGTTATAGACGGTTCAACACAAATTGTTAGTGATAAAGTTACCACGGATGATTTTACAAAATGGACCGTCTAAGTTCACTGCGATGGAAAGAATCGTTTGTGATGAACTACTTATTACAGACTGTTTTTATTCCGAACCGTCTGTGATATATCACAGACGGTTCAGAACAAAAACCGTCTGTAATATTTGCACTTGTCACAGATGGTTAGGATTTAAAACAGTCTATGATGTCAGCATACAACACAGACAGTTATTAATCCGAACCGTCTGTGATAATGCCACATCACCGATCCATGACATCTCTTCCAGGATTTCGATCTCATCTATCCATTCTCTCTGCATCGAACAGCAGGCATCGGTCTCCTCCCACCTCTCACCACTTATTACTCCGCCTCTCCCTTTCCCCTAATTTCACTATAAGAACTAATATTTCTTGCTGCTCTTAGTTCATTCATTCCTTATTCCTGCTTCCTCCCCCAAACCGAAGCGCCCCGCCTCCTCGACGATACCGACTACCGTTGTTAGCTCCTCTACCTCTGGTTGTGACGCCACGGTTCACTGCACAAGACACTTTTATCCGTTCACTGCACAAGACACTTTTGTCCTAAGTGTGGTAAGAGTGTTGTGCAGTATCATCATCGTGACACAATGGTGATACTGCCGTCGGCTCTCCTTCATTGCCAGTGATATATCCCCTATCCAAAATTTTTTAATGGCTAGGGTTTCGACCATGTAAATCTTGATGCTCGTGCACGTGAAAAGTAATTGTTGATGCCTTAGTTCTTGCGATGATTGATGGATAACTAGGGTTTTGGCCCTTGTTGAAATTTATGTTTTATTGCATGATGAAGACATGGCGATAAAGTTTATTGCACGATGATCTTGTTCTCATAAATATGTCTATTTTGGTTCATCTGCATTATCTGATTGCGCTGTTTTGTAGAGCAATTAGAGAATATTGATGAATTGAAGGAGATCTATTTATGAGGACGCTAAAACACAATCACATACAGTTCTTAACTAGAACCGTTTGTGATAATAGACTACCGCAGACGGTTCTTAACTAAAACATTCTGTGATATTAGACTATCACAGACGGTTCTTAACTAAAACCGTATGTGTTATATCTTATCATAGACGGTTCGAGAGACATATGTGATAGTCACCTGTTATCACACACACACACACAAATTCAGATGATTCAGAAACCGTATGTGATGACGGTTTAAGCTATCTATGATGACTCTTTTTGTAGTAGTGATAGACAATAAAACCAAATCTTGTGTAATTGGCAATTAATTATGGGTTAGTCTAGCAAAATAAAGGATAAATCAGTGATAATATATGCAATAAACACTAGAAAAATGGTATGCTTTTGGGCCATACGAGATGCCTGCCGCGTCAACTTCCCTCAGGAATTGGCATTCTCACTAAAACCGGATGGTTTTCACTCAAATTAGTCAAGAAAAATAAACATCTTAAAATTTTGGAAGAAGTGGGAGCTGAAACCCAACCTCATCTTAGGATACTCAAAACCTGAAAGGGCGGGCCAGTGGCGTAGTGGGAGAGCGACCTATTCATTCCGACCCGTCCGGGCTTAATCCATATGATTGTGATATGTCGTTTCTTATTTAATCAGAGCATATAAAGAGAGAGTGTGTGTGTTTAGTAGAAAAGTATACGTATATACTTAGGCTCTGTTTATTTAGGCTTAAACTTTTGGGTTTTGGTTTATTTTTTATTATTCCTAAAATTCACCTTTTTTCTAATTTTGGGCTTTTTTTTAGTTTTTTTGGGTTTTTTCTATATTCGTTTTCATTATACATGATATGTTAACCCATTTTTCCCATTTTAATTTTTTTTAAATTTAATTATGCTAAATAATTTAATTATGGGCTACCTAATTTGTTTGGGACAAAAGACTCTATTGTTGTATGTCAAATAAACTACCATCAGTTACGGATGCAGGGTGAGTGGTACGGTGTCATGTGTGTCCATGTAAGGAAACTCAACCCATATGTGCTAGTCACTTCATGGAAAGCTACATGTTCCTGCATGCGTACGTGTTGCATGCACGCATGGCTCGGTCAAAGACACACATGCAATAAATCGAACACTAGATAGCTAGCCTTCAACACGTACAAATTATGAGTCAAAACGCACGAATGCACCTAATGAAGTGACATGTATCCATAATTGTTTTTGCGTAAGTGCATAAGTAATGAGTATGCGAGTTTCTACACATCACCTCCCCCCACACTGCAGTAAACCGTTCGGAATTTATGCTACCACACAATGTTGCGAGGTCCTGCTACACTTGTCCGCGCTTCAGTAAAGTCACAGAAAAGCATGTAGCAAAATTGGGCGGCCAAAAAGATATTTAGGCCATATTTGTTTTGATTTTTTATCTAGCTTATAAACAAAAAAAGTCAAAGCGTAAATAAAGAGGTATCCTTTTCATCCAGCTAAGCTTAAGCCATTTTAAACCTAAAAACCAAAAGCCATAGGAAAGGTGCTTTTTTGGCTTTTACGGAATAGAATATCCATTTGCCACTCAAGTTCGCTAAAATTACTCATCAAATACCATTCATATATAACTCCAAATCCTTTCATTTTTTTCTCCTTTTTCCTCTTAAGCTAAATTCTTAATCATGTTTTATTCTCAAGATCTTGGGCTAGTATGTGTAGCAATTATTTCATGTCAAGCTTTTACAAGTAAAGATGCATGCTCTAGATACCCTATTGTCAAATATTGATGAAGAATCCATATTATTCAATGTTGTTTAAATCTGAAATCAAGATGTCCGGTTTCCACTATACATCTCATGCTAAACTTTTGTTTTCCGAATAGATACCTAAGTTATCCCTTGAATTGATTAGCCTAGATGTACTGCCAAGGTTAGTATCTAAAGTGTCAGTGCTTTGCAAATAACTATCTAGTAATTATTCCACTGTTCCATATTATTCAATGTTGCTTAGTTTACTACCACTGTTCCATTGCAAGGATAACACTAATTACTTAGTTGTTCCATTTTTTTAATCATGTATAGGACTAGAATCAGTAAACCAAATTACTTGGGTTTCCATTCATGTCAAGACTAGTAATGATCCTATTCTCTTTGCTGCCACGATCAAATGAATTAAGCTAGTACTAGTTGTCTTTCAAAATTTTACGTTAGATCGATATAGTAGTGCTCATGTTGCCTTCCTTGATAATGGTTAAGTCGAGAGCTAAATTCTTGGATGTGATTCTGCCCTGATCAATTCGGCTTAAGCTTCTGGCTTCCGGCTTATTTTTCACTATTCACAAATTTCGTCTTTTTCTGAATTTTTGGCTTTTTGTGTTTTTTGCCGGTTCTTTTTTCCCCGTATTTGTTTATATTATACGTAATAGGGTAACATATTTTTATATTTTTGATTTTTTAAAATTTAATTATGCTAAATAAACCTCTGTCAGCTACAGTGTTTTTTCAGCCAGCTACAGTGCTTTCAGCCATAAGCCACAAAAAAAAAGCCCAACTGATCACCACCGCTGTATGCCAATTTCAGGAACAGAAATAGTACTGTAATTCTCTAATTAGGCAGAACTAGTATTCTGTATTTTCCACTAATTGTCATGACATTGCCAATTTGCCATCCTGAAAGTAACTGATAAATAGAATTCTATAGTTATATTTACCTAATTAATGTGGCAAGATAAGGACATCCCATCTTATCGTGCAAATCACGTCTTACTGATGAAAATGTCTAGATTATATATCAAGTTGTCGATAGATTAGGGTTGAGTTCATTCATTTTATTTGTTGAGCATATGATCATACATTCATCTAGACGTCATCATTTCCATTTTCCAGTGCATTGCTGCATACACAGCCTACGCACCATTTGACCATCTAAAGCACGAGCACACCATAGTCTCAAGACCACTTAGACAGAGAAGGACGTGAGGAAGCACTTGGTGGTGATAGGTTCGGCTGAAAGCCTCATGGCTTATGGCTGAAAACACTGTAGCTGGCTGAAAAAAGCACTGTAGCTGACAGAGGCTTATTTACCATAATTAAATTTAAAAAAATTTAAAAATAGAAAAAACATATTAACCCATCACGTATAATGTAAACAAATACGAGGAAAAAAAGAACCGGTAAAAAAACTCAAAAAAAAACCAAAAGTTCAGAAAAAGACGAAATTTATGAATAGTGCAAAAATAAGCTGAAGCCATATTGATCAGGGCATTAATCAGGTTTTGCAAGATTCAGATGAGTCAGCATTCTGCGAGAGAAGAGACTCAACAGGAGAAGATCAAGAGGAACTACATCTACGTTCAAGTATGGTTCTACAAATTTCGAGGGCGAAATTATTTTCAAGGGGAGGATGTAATAACCCTAATTTTTACCTAGGTTTAATCACGCTGTTGGCCAGGTCACACTGGCTAGAGAGTGGTGTTGATCAAGCCACGGTGCTGGCGAAAAACCCTATTATGTTCTAAGTCGATGGATTTTTCTGCACTGCATTGTAATCATCCGTTAGTCGTTCGTCGAGCGCTAGCGCTGCTTGCGCGTTCGTTCGACTAATTTTAGCAAATTGTAGAACTGAAGCCCCTGAATACCTTTTAGAGACATTTCAATACCTTTTGGAAAATTATTACCAAAGGAAAATGTCTGTGCACTCTTGGAATACACATTTTTCTGTAGGAGGCAGATATTTTGTTTTGAGAAAATCATAAGTTAATAATTTTCAAAATAACCTATTCCCTGGATTCCTGTTGACTGCTAGAAATGCACCGACCAGTAGGCCGCAATTTTAGCAAAAAGAGCTTTCCAAGCAAATAGGGAGAAGTATTTTTTATTTTCAAAAATAATGTCAGAAATCAGTTATATATATACACCAGCATTCAGCCACTTTGCAAAAATACCCTTTACAAATGATCCTTATCTATTTTAACCGAAAAGAGCAAAGTAAGGGGACTCCATGAAAAAAATGGTTTCAGATTTTGGAAATTTTCAAATTAACTTTGGAGAACTCCAATGGACTTCCAAAAATAACCCTTAACCATCCAAATTTTTACCAAAATGGCATAGGAAGTGTTTTTACCATTGTACCTAAAATGTAAGGTATCCCTTGAGGCGGCAAGCACTCATTTAAACCAACTTTGTCTTTGACAAAAAAAAATAATTAGAACTTTTTGAGTGATTCCTTTATAGAGAAGCCATGAGCATTGCATCATAGCATGAAGCAACCGGCCAGGCCATTTGCTCGTTGCGGGCAGGTGAGCTCATCCCCTTCCTTCTCATTCTTCTTCTTTCTTAACCATGGCTAATGCTTGCATGTGTCGGCCATGTAAGCGAAAGGAGTAAAGGAAGGAAAGCAAGGAGGGTGTGAGCCTCCATTCAAGCATTTTCTCAAGCATCATCAAGTTCCATTCAAGCAGCACTTGAGCACTGCATAGGGAGTTCTCTACTTTTCTTTCTGACAGCACTAAGGCTGCCTTTTCAGCTCACGGCCAGGGAAGAGAGGAAGCAAAGGAGCTAGACGGGCCTCATCTTTTCAGCTTTTAAAAGTTGCTTTTCAGCTTTTTTATAGTCACTAGTTTTCAAACAAAATATTTTTTAAAAAAATGGGTTCTACAAGTTGATTAGAGTACATACTATAATGATTTTATTTATATCGGCTAAAACCATACTCGAGTTTCTGTTACTCCGTACTCTCTCTCATGATCAGTCCATAAGCCATAAGCCACAGCCAGAAACCATAAGCCGAAACAAAAAAGAACAAACCCTAGTGGAATGGGACAATAGCATTGCCATCTCAAGCATTTGTGCATTGCATTCATCAAGCATCAAGGTGTCACGTGAATCAAACATGAGAAAAATACAAATAGGTGAATGTTTCAATGATTGTTCTAATTGCTGGCTGTGGCTAGTAGCAATTGTGATGCATGCTCATAAGGATGGATCATGGTAGTATGATTTTACTCATCCAAACCTTGTTAAGTAGTGTTCTTGTTCTAGATCTAAGATATTTCTAATGCAAAAATGTGGTTGGTTGGTTAAATACTGACATGCAAAGGTTCAGACCTTTCTAATCTTAGTTTGCATCATGAGAGCTAAGCTAGATGTTGTCAAGCACTAGAATAATCTTCTTTATAACATGCTTGCTGTTTTAAATCCAGGTAATAGCATGATAGGTCAAGATCCTCAAGATTTAGCATTCAATTAAATGGTAAAATTGCTAGAATCATTCATAATCTCTACTAATTAAAAGAGAAAGTTATTGGTGGTGGTTATCTGTCCCTCTCAACTCCTCCTTACATCTCCCTAAAAAATTTCTAACAAAAATAGAAAAAATAATATACTAAAAAATATAAATTCTACTACCATACAAATTCTCTAACCAAAAAAAAACAATAGAGCTCTACCAGGTGCACGGTAGAGCCGAGATCGCGGAGGCATTATACGGCCAAGCGTGTGGGCCGAGCAGGCCGATCCCGACAATTATCGACTCAACATGCAGGATAATATGATTTTTTTATCCATGGCAAAGCACGGGCATTCGGCTAGTCTTATCAAAACGCCATGATCCCTTTTAAGTTTTAAGCATATACCAGCTAGTTGTAGATCTGGAAACAATTAGGATGAGTTGATCCCTTGTTTCAGTTTGGTAATGATAGCAACAATGTTTTACTCTCAGCTTTCATCATTGAGCTATTTGCCATGGATCTTTGTATAGTATCTGCTCTTATCAGTTTTGCCATGAGTTCTTAGGAATAATATGCTACTGTCAATCTGAAAACAACTAGCATGTATGGGATCTTTATTTTCAGATCTTGCACACCATCCTTAGCTATTTTATGCCTAGAACAAGGACATGCTAGAATGTGTATCAACTGTATAGTACAGCTCAGTTATTACTTTATCCATCATTGCTATGCTGGTTAACATCATACATACTATCATTTGCTCATTTTAATTATGCTTTATCATATGAAATTAAGGACAAAATCATGTTAGTATGGGCTGTCAAGCCAAATCCTGAAAAATGTGATGCAAATGTATGTGCATATCATCCATCTATGTTTCTAGGCATCAATCATCCAGCATCCAAGCATCAATATAGATATTCCCCATTCATTCATGCATCATCCATGACTCGGCCAAATAGGATTTAGGAGCTAGAGATAAGGGAGCCAAACCTGGAGAGTAGGTGGTCGGCCGGAGTTACAGCGGTCCCGAGCACCACGCCATCTCACGACCGGCGGTGGCCACCGGCGAGTTGAGTGGCGGTGTTAAGGATTGGACGAGGATCTGCCCCAAATCCAAATCCACCAAGGTAGAGATCGAGAGAAGTAAGTCCAGGGAAGTAGGGGCCCTTGGGGTCTCCATGGCGAGGCCACCGGCGTCAGTGCCATGGTGGCAGCGCAGAGGCAGAGGGGCCAGCGACCTTAGAGGCGGTGGAGGTGGCACCTTGAACCCGACGCAGATGATCCGGGGGAGGAGAATAGGGCGAAAGCGCAAGGTCGCCGGCAAGAGGCCAGCGAGGAAGTCGAGACAACGGCGCCATGGGAGGAGGAGCAGGAGGAAGCGAAGGGAAGCCAGGCCTGGCGTCGTGAGGGCTTAAGCGGAACCAGTGCCGGCGAGACAGTGAGGTCAGCGAGGCCGGCGGCACCATTGGGCGGCGACCTCGAGCGAGTGGGAGGGGGGTGAGTGCGCGTGTTGCGTTGTGTGTATTGGGCCAGTGGGCCGTGTGTGTGTGTTGTGTGCGTGCGTGAGCTGGGACTAGTGGGCTGGCCAAGCTGAGTTAGTGTCTATTTTCTTTCCTTTTCTTTTCCAAAATTTCAAATTTTATTTTGCCATTTTCAGAAAAGTTAAAAACATATGTTAGAAGTAAATAAAAGTGTTAATGAATCTACTTAAATTATTCATTCATTTCAAGATTAATAAACCCTTTATAATTAAGTAGTTATATTTTTAATAAAAGAAAATCCTTTTCCTTCTTAAATAAATCTTTCCTTATTTTCTCTTTTCTTTTCTCCTTCAAAACCTTACTATTTGGGGGGAGAGTGTCATTCGATCAAACATAACCTAAGACGTTTAGACTTAGTCCCGACATGTGCATTGTCTTCATTTGGTTTTTAGTCCTTATCGCACTCCATTGGTGTTTTCAAGAGTTGGAGCATCGAGGAAAGTTCTTATTGAACCTAAACCTCGCAAATTCAACGCCTTTGATCATACTTCTTTGATTTAATTTCAGTATCAATTACTTGCAATCTATAGTATATGCTATGACATGCATGTCAAATTTACTTTATAAACTCTCAATCAATATGACATCTAGATTTGGTTATACGATGATCACTAGTATGGCTGGTAGTTGGAATCACCGGTATGTGTTCATGGGAGTGTTGCGATTACACTACATATGGGCTATCATATAAGGAACAAGTAACAACTGCCATAAGGCATTCGAGCATCGTTAATTCATGATGACCGCATACCTCGTTATTTGGGCTTCCCAAATAATTGTTTTAGAGGATGTATCTCTGTGTGTGATTAAGGATTTCGTGCTTCTACGGAAGCTAGATGGTGGGACTGAGGCTTTTTTTTATCAGAGATATACTCTAATGGAATATTGGAAAGGCACTATGAGCTCTTGGTCTTGGCCACATACTAAAATCAGTGTGTATGTCCTGCTAGCATTAAAGACTAGAGATGTGTGTGGGTATAGTAGCTCAACCTCTGCAGAGTTCTTTTGCAAAGCAAAAATGTGATTGCCACTCTTTGGTTTCAGGTAGAAATTAACTGCGTCGCAGCAGAAAATGAAACTACAGGATTCTGCCTGTGATGTCTTATGAACAGTAGAAATTTCATGACTAAAACTTGACTATCTTTGGCAACAAATGTTTTAGAAAACTATCTAACACATTCTTAAGGACGTGGGTCCTTCACAACTATAGGTTTGATATAATTGGATAATTTGAGTATATATTGTTGGTTTGCTAATGCTGATGTTGTTGAGTACCTTTTGTACTCATCTCTATTATATATTCTCCTTGTTAAGACTGATGTGACAAACTTAGAAAAGTGCTTCGAAGTTAAAGACAGAGGAATAATGGCTTCAACCAAGGCGCTAGAAAGAAGCTTCGCTACAACAACTAAATCCTTGGATGTCGATGAAGACTGAAGCACATGTAGACAAATAGATTTGGGTCAATGTTTCCATTTTAGTTATATTGTAAATGTCTTTTTAAAACTATCTTTCAGTTGTTAGTTTATCGGATCCACCGCAAATACTGTCGTTATGCTATTCTGATTTGTGCATTCTAGACAAAGTTATATTTTATTAAGGATGGACCGTGGACCGACATTCTACAAGTTAAATGGGTGCGTGCCACAAATTGTCGATTGAATAATCATCGGAGCCAGTTTAATGCCTACCATATTCCCAATTGTTGAATTGATCCATATTTAAAACATGCACATGTATAGAAAATATAGGAGCACCAATAATAAAAAAATATATATCGGAGCATCGACACTCGACAGTATTCTAAGCACAACAATCGCTACTGACGCATAAAAATTGGCTCGACCTGTTGTGTTGTCGTGTGCTTACCGTTGACCGTTGTCTCGTGAGAAGTCATGTTTCATTCATATGGGTGCTCTAGTTTGATTATCCTAGAGCTAATTTATATCATCATAAGGCGCATAATCTTTGCAACCAAAGTGGGATAGCCTCACAACTGAACCTCATGTTACATTTTTTTTTGAAACAACCTCAGGTTACGTGAGTTATACTATTTATCAACTCATCATGGTTCTAGAATCACCCAACCTCTCCCGATATCCAGCTATCCATACTAGGGCTCAGGTCGGTTGGCTTATGTTTATGCTTTGGCTTAGATTGCTATTATAACTAGTTTTTAAACGGTGCGTTTTTTAAGATAGGTCTACAGAAATATTGTAGTAGACGTATACCGACCAAAATCATACGTAGTTATTTTACTTACGTACTATCTCTCACAGACAGTCAGAATTCCAAAACAAAAGCCAAAAAATAAAAACGCATCCTAAAAAATCACCCTAAATAACTACAGGAAAAGCTCTTCTCTACTCTTCTGGGCTTCCTCCTGCTTTATCTTTTCCTCCATTACTTCTCGAGATCTGCATGTACCCTCTATTTAATAAGGGAAAATTGAATATATAGGACTAAGTTAGAAGTGCTTTTGCAAAATAGGATCAAGTTATTTGTACTTGTAAATATAGGACTGAGTTGAACACGTTCTTGTAAATATAGGATTTTTCCCATTTTAATTTTATTTTCATTTTCCAGCCCCTTTTCTCCACGCGAAATGACTGTTTTGCCCCCTTCTTCTTCCTCCCGCTCCCGGCCGCGCCGCCGCCGCTCCCTCGCCTCCCTCGGCCCGCGCCGCCGCCGCTCCCTCGCCTCCCTCGGCCTGCCGCTCGACGCGGCCAAGGCTAGCGCGCGTTCGGTGGGTGTGAAACGAAAAGGCAAGGCCGCGGTTGCTTTTACCGCGCCGCAGCCTGCCTGCATGCGCAGCTGGTCCGCGCCGCGGCTCCCACCTACGCAGCGCGGCTCGTCGATCACCAATGGCCTGGCCGTACAGGGATCCTTAGACAACGTACTACCCTCTCTGCATGGGAACGCGCGCTCACCAAGATCAATCAGCGACCAGAGACTTTTCCCTTCTTCTGGTCCAACGGATGCACGTTAGATATAACTACACTTGCTATTACTGCTAGTTGGTGCTCCTCTCTCTCTCTCTTTTGGTGCAGACGAACATGCGCGCGTGTGCACACAAGGCTATACTGGTGGTCCCGTTCGACGAGCTGACATTTTTGAAGAACAAACTAAGGAGTCGTCCTTAAGCCTAAAGCTTATCAAACAGATAGACCAAAAATATATTAAATTTTTTTAATAAAAAATAATACTATTGAACCATATATACATCTATTAAAATAGGGTGTATATTAAACATATTATAATAAGTTCACCTTTGGTATTTGCAATGAACTTATATTATATGAAAACGTTTTCTAAAATCAAAGACTTATATTTTGGAGCGAATAGAGTATAGCACATGAATGCATGTTCGTTATACCATGCCCAGGCTAATAGGTTACGGCCTCCGTTTTCAAATAATTGACATCGTTGACTCTTCGTTTTCAAATAATTGAACAGCGTCGGTTTTACATTTTAAACTTTGACCAATCATAATTTAAAATGTTTAGTTATGAAAGATGAAAACCATATAGCTGGAGTTGTCACAAGAAAAGTGCTTTTAATAATATTGTGTATCTATAATCATTACATATTTATTGCTAAAATTACGAGTTCAAGTTTGAACAGTAAAATCAAAGCTGCCAGTTATTTGAAAAGGGAGGGAGTAAGTACCATGTTTTGTCAGCAGGCTGCCTTTTGGCCCCGATCAACTCGGCTTCGGCTTCTGGCTTATTTTTTACTATTCATAAGTTTTGTCTTTTTCTGAACTTTTGGCTTTTTGTTGAGCTTTTTTGCCGGTTCTTTTTTTCCCGTATTTGTTTGTATTATACGTAATGGGCTAACATATTTTTTATTTTTAAAATTTTTAAATTTAATTATGTTAAATAAGTCTCTGTCAGCTACAGTGCTTTTTTCAGCCAGCTACAGTGTTTTCAGCCATAAGCCACGAGCTTTTCAGCCGAACCGATCACCACCTTTGACCGCATATTGAGCAGAAGCTGTTTGGTTTTTTTAATGATCTGAGACCCTATATATCCATGTTTACTCCGTGTTCTCCATGGAGTTTGCATCTAGGGACTAGTATACTACACCGACTGCGACAGGGCACCCAACGGCACATACATGGTTTACAATATTGGCTATAAGCCTATTACTATGATTGGGCAGCGCTCCACCAAATTAACCATAAACTAGCCATGACCACGACCACATCACATGGCTTAACGACTTAGCCACTTGTTGGTACGACAATTAACTAGTCACATGAATGATCGATCACTAGACGAGTGCACAGATCACTATCCTCATTCTACAGTCCAAGTGAGCGTAAACATCGATGTTGCCCAGCACACACCCACCCAGCCCACATCCACATGTTCCGTGATACGTTTAACGACCCGCGTGAATCGTGAAGTACTAGATGACTTTGGATTGGGTCGACCGTCGACTCCCAGAAAATCCACGAGTAACCAACCATGTAACTAATCGAAGTCAGAGCAAGTACAATAGTATAGCCAACTAGTGGCTATAACACTTGTCCATTTCATCTATAGCCTCCAAAAAAATAGTTCATACAATAAGGTAGCTATTACAATAACTATTTGGCCCCACGTGTAAGAGAGTGAAATGCATATTTTTACGTGCTATAGCTAGCTGTAATTTAGTAGTCAGCTTCCTTCTCTCTCTTCCTTTCTCTCTCTGCCACGTAAGATTTGGTTGATATTATATTTGCTATAGCCTGCTGACTAAGCCTTATTGTACCTGCTCTCACAGAAAAAAACCCAACCAAGTCACAGAAAAATGTAGCATCACCTGACGGCTAACACGACGTGCCTTGTTTGTCTGCGAAGACTTCAGAATCCAAGTCTCAGCAGCACGGACCCCAGCTCCCGTCGCGCTCTCTCGCAAAGAGGCCGCCACGTGGACAGGAACGGCACGCCAGCTGTAACGAGTGGACCCACCGGGGAAGTGGACGTGGAGACAGGTGCTGCTGACCGAGCGACCGGGACCCCGTCGTGGTTGCTGCGGACGTGTGCACGTGGCGCGTACGCGGCCGGGAAAAGCGTCGCCTCCGCGCGCGCCCTCCTCCCCCACCGTTTTTAACCGGCTCACCGCACGCCAGCTTTTCTCTTAGTTGCGACCGCCAAACCAAACAAAAAAAAAAAAAAAAACGGAGGAGACTTGCGCGGAGACTGTGGTGGCGTGGGAGGAGGAGGAAAAGTCAAAGACCCGTAATCCTGAGCTCCTTCTCGCCACCTTCTTCTTCTTCTTCTTCTTCTTCTTCTGCTCCGCCTACTCCTCTTCCCCTTCCTTCTCGCCACCTTCTTCTTCTGCTCCGCCTACTCCTCTTCGCCTTCTCTCTTAATTACGCCCGCCGCCGCCGCCTCTTCTTCCTCATCACCCACTGGTTGGCTCGCTGGTTGCTCACTGCCGATCGCGTCGGCGAGGCTCTTGGGTGCTACTGCTACAGATCTGCAGGTGATTCATGCGCTCTTGCCGTGCGTTTTTCAGCTCTGGTCGAATTGGCTGTGCTTGGTGGTTCGTTTTTTTGGGTGGTTTCGCTTTCTTGGTTCCGTACTTCCATTGCTGATCTGGTTTCTTGGGGGCACCTGATCGAGTACAAGCCATCGACTCTTTGGAGTTCTTTGGGAATTCTGCTATGCTCTTCTGTTCTGTTCTTGTTTTGAGGTGGTTTTTTCACTGCTGCTGAATCATGCCAAGTAGACGCCCAGGAAAATGCCTGTGTTAGGTTACTGCATCTACTGGTCTACTTCGGTTTTATGTTCTTGAGCTCTTTGGATTGGATTGGCCGTTTTTGGGAGGTTTTGAGTGATCTCACCCTGTTCTGATAGATTGAGTTTCATGGGTGTGGTTCTCTTTCGGATTCAGGGGAAAGAAAGGGGGAAACTTTCCTTGTCTTTGTGATGTATTATCTCATTTTTGGGATTGACTATCATGTTATATCAGTTTCTCTAACTTCAAATCCAATTTGGTTCATAAAAACTACTAGTAGTTGTGCATTGTGCCTGTGTGGAAGGAAAATGCTAATTAGATTGCTTTTTTTATGGTAAAATAAACCCATCATGAACTGGGATGCGATTTACTTTGTGTGAGCATAACATAGCTAGTTATAATTGACAATTAATTGGGTTTTGCTCTATCTAAATCGAACTCTATTTCGAACGGGATGTCTTACTAGGAAATTTCCACTCTTCAACGTGGATAGTTGGTCCATGGGTTATGTTAGGTGATGTTCCTTTCAGACAGATAGGGCGGCGATTACTTGTGACAATCCTAGTTTCATTTCTTCAAATTGATGAGCAAATGAGAGGGATGACTTCTGCTTTGACTTGGTTTAAGCCTCCTTGCAGCTAAAGCCTAAGGCTTCTATCCTTGGTGGTTTCACATTGTGATATCTTCCTATCCGTATTCCGCACTACATGTATACTTTATGGTAGTAAGATAATAGCCCGATGGGTTAGGATATGGTTAGGTAGAAAAACAAAACCCCAGTTCACTTCTCTCGTATAAAATATGGGTTCCAATAATTAAACGAGCAAAAATGTGGTTCAATAATGCTATCATCCTATCTCGTCTTGTAGTTCAGTTGGTGGTTTTAAATTTACAGAATGTTGTTAACACAATAATTGGCATGTGAGTCAGTACTCATTACTATGCTACTTATACACCTCTTTTTTGGGCTGATCCATTATTGCAATGAGACTATATAATTTTTTTGACAATGTACGTGTCTTTTTTTTGCAGAAATTATTGCCAACGCTGTTGGTGAGCACCTCTACAATTTTATTGTTAAGATGGCTTGTTGCTTTATGTTTGGAAAGAAAGCTAAACAAGCTGTTGAAGAAGATGATGGTGAGTAGCTTTTGCAGATCTTAGCACGGTTCCTTCCATGCCTTCTTTGTTCAAACAATTCTCCATTCTTATACGCTTGCTGTTGTTGTTTCTTTGTACCAGGTGTTAATAGGGTGAAGATCTTTTCTTACAACGAGTTGAGAAAGGCAACTCAAGATTTCAGTGGGGCAAATAAGATTGGCGAGGGTGGTTTTGGTTCTGTGTTCAGGGTAAATATGCATGAGTTTTTACTTTTTAGTCACTTCATCACTAATGCCCATAGTAGAAAACCCTTTTTGCTTACATTGCATTTTACTTGATCAGGGTATGCTCAGAGACGGCACTGTAGTTGCAGTGAAGGTGCTATCAGCTACTTCAAGGCAAGGCCCCCGAGAGTTCCTAACTGAACTTACAGCAATTTCTGACATCAAGCATGAAAACCTCGTCACGCTTGTCGGTTGCTGTGCTGAAGGGACCCATAGGATCCTTGTTTACAATTATCTTGAGAACAACAGCCTTTCACAGACATTGCTAGGTTACACTTTGTTCTACCCAACATGTCTTCCCATCATCAATTCCTTCATTGCTTATCATACTTACAGATGTTCTGGATGTGTGTTATTGCAGGGTCCAGCTATAGCAACATTCAGTTCAATTGGAGGGTCCGTGTCAAAATAGCCGTGGGTGTTGCCTGTGGACTCGCATTTCTTCATGAGGAAATCCGCCCTCCCATTATCCACCGGGACATAAAGGCGAGCAACATTCTTCTCGACAAGGACCTTACCCCGAAAATTTCTGATTTCGGATTGGCGAGGATCCTCCCACCCGATGCAACTCATGTGAGCACCCGAGTTGCAGGCACATTGTAAGCATAACCCAACCCTGATTTAAGAGGCTTCTTTTCACAGAATGTACCTTTTGTTCTGACTTGTACTTTCTCTTCTGCTTAGAGGATACTTGGCTCCTGAATATGCTATCCGAGGTCAAGTGACGAAGAAGTCTGATATATATAGTTTTGGAGTTCTTCTGTTGGAAATCGTTAGTGGCAGATGCAACACCAACACAAGATTGCCTTATGAAGACCAATTTCTCCTTGAGAGGGTAAGCCTACTTGTTATAGATGCCACCAACAACCTGTAAATACCAATATGAAGTCAATTTCGTATCTAAGCAACGGAATCGGAAATTCACCAACCAATCATACAAGGGGCATTACTGAATGTGACAAAATCTGCTGCTTTTCTTGCAGACATGGGCACTCTATGAGCAAGGACATCTAGATGAGATCATAGACACTGATATAGGCAATGACCTGGATGTCGAGGAGGCATGCCGGTTCTTCAAGGTTGGCCTGCTATGCACGCAAGACGCAATGGCACGCCGTCCCAACATGACAACTGTCGTCAGAATGCTCAAAGGAGATAAGAATATCTCCATGGAGAAGATCACTAGGCCCGCCATGATCACTGACTTTGCGGACCTTAAGATCAGCAACAACCAGCAAAGAGCAAACGAGACACACTCCTCCACGTCGAGATCGTTCACCACCACAGAAGTGACGGAACCGTTCTCATCGTCGGAGACACCCACGCAGACATCTCTGTGAAAAATTGGACAGTAAGAGGTGTTCTTTGGTTTGTATATTGTTGTGATAGATGGGGTTCCATGCGATTTTTGAAGAATCCGATGTTTTTTTTTCAATTTGATAGGCAGCTTGTTGTTTCAATGTATGCTGTAAATATTTTGAAATGAAGATGATCAAGATAACCTTTGCATGATTCGCCTTCACTCTTCAGTGTAACACATGGGGCTGCTTGATTGTCTTGAGTGTAATGTTCTGAATAATTTGGACGAAACAACATCTGATCAATTCATCTCCAAGATTCTTTACCCAATATCATTCAGAAATGAGTTCTAGTTCTAAGCTATGCCTGACGTTTACAGCACATCATTTTCTTCATGTCGATGCCGGCATATGAAGAAAATGTCCAAGTGTGGCGCATCACGCACCACTACA
Organism: Dendrocalamus latiflorus; assembly: GCA_017311315.1. Lineage (NCBI taxonomy): Eukaryota > Viridiplantae > Streptophyta > Magnoliopsida > Poales > Poaceae > Dendrocalamus > Dendrocalamus latiflorus. The sequence continues at coordinate 34,978,375 of CM029656.1, read as the reverse complement.
GCCTACAGGGATGGTCAGGTAGCTCTCGGCAGATGGCGACGGGCCGTTGAGAAGATGCGAAGAACGGATCATGTTGAGGTTAGGCTGTGTGTTGTGCTGAGTCCTATGCCCAAAAGGTTCATTTGTAATGTTGTATATGTATGCCAAAGAGAAGAGAATAGAGATGAGAAGAGTAATTCCATAATGTTACACGCGACGGCGAAGGAACAACGAAGTAAACAAGATCAATCGCAGAGAGACACGAGATTTAACGTGGAAAACCCTCCCAATGCGAGAGGGAAAAAACCACGGGCGCCAGCCAGCAACAATCTTCACTATATCGGGGTGAGGTTACAACGCCGGGGATTACAACTCTAATCTCATATCCCAAACGGCGGCTTACAGGAAATATATATAACAGGGAAACCCTAATTCGACTAGAATCCGGCGACGGGCCTCCGCTACGCTCCGTCCAGAAGCTGGCCTTATTGATGTGTAGAATTTGGATCACAAATCAACACATAATACTCCACCGACTTCATGGGATCAGAGCTCTTACTGTCGCCCTAAGCTTGGGTGCTGCCGACGGCAGAGATGGTGGCGGCGCTTGGATCGGTGGCGGTCAAGAGCCTAAAGAGAAGTCCTGGAAAATGTTTATGGTTTTTGGAAGTTCATGGCTATTGTGATGTTGATTGGGTTAATTGTCTAGATGACAGAAGATCAACATCTGATTATTGTATCTTTGTTAGGGGAAATATAGTATCCTGGCGGAGCAACAAACATTTAGTGTTGTCCCGATCAACAGCTGAGGAAGAGTACAGAGCAATGGTTGTATGCTTGAGTGAGATGCTATGAATAAGAAACTTGTTGTCCAAGCAGAGATTACTAAGAGAAGGTCCATTGAAGCTTTGGTGCGACAACAAAAATTAACATTGCAAATAACCCAGTTCACCATGATTGGACAAAACATGTGGAGATAGATCAGGTTTTTTATTAAGGAATAGTTTGATGGAGGAACTCTTAAGCTGAGTCATATGGTCTGTTCATATTGATTTTTTTGTTTTTGTTTATGCATAGAATAGTTTATAGAGATGCTTATAGAGAGACACACTCGAGTGTGATTTTGAATAATATAAATGAAGTCACTACAGTGTATACTACAATCAACTAGTAGATCACACCTTAAAAAGACATTCTATTTGAAATCTAGGTACTGTAGAAAAGTTTTTAGAAGTCAATATAAATATAGCCATAACCTCCGGGGAACAAATAGCTAATTGTTTAACAAAAGGTTTAGAAGCTACGAGTGTGTATTAGCTTATAGCAAGATAGGGATGCTAGATACATATCGTCCATCTTGAGAGGAGGGAGTGTTGAGATTAGATTGTGTCTTATGTTTCCTCGGGCCAATAGACCGTTGTAATGTTATATATGTGTACCAAAGAGAGAGGAGCAGAGACGAGACAGACTAATTCCAGAATACTCCACCCACTTCAGATCTACACTCTGAAAATCCCGTGCAGAAATTGAAGAGATTTCTGAAGCCAGACACGTGGCCGTCGTCATCGGTTAGCCCACGATAGTTCGCATATGACGTATCGACAAATTGTCCGGCGTGAACCTGTGGAATATGCTTTGTGAATGGCTGCCTCGTCAACTCGTTAAAGCGAATGACCAATGCGGAAGTCAGTGATCACAATCACATAATCGTGTTTTTGCAGGGTTTCAGTTCAATGTCTGTGGCTGGCAAGTGGGCCCTGTCGCCAGCCACTTAAGAGAATGTTCTGCAATCTGCAGGCAGGGCAAAACCATTAGTATAGTATTTAGTAAAGTAAACGAAGTTAGCAAACTTAACTGAATTATCAAGAAAAAGAAGGCAGAAATGAAAGGAACACCTAACCACAAGCAGGCAAGGTCCCGGGTAAAACTGTTTCACTGACAAACATGGTCATGCAACTGGCTAGTTGCAAGTACATAAAGAAGCTGAAGAATTGTACATATTCCCAGAAATTACTTCAGAAAGTAAGATATAAAAAACAGCTTTTGCCGCCACCTGTACATGTCTAAGTCTACTGTGAAATTTCTGATAGCAGTACGGTACAAAAAATAGCAGGGCACGTGGAAACAAGGACAGTAGAATATATGCGTCACCCTGTTAATACAAGTTGCATAAATTTTAAAGCAAGACAATAGAGTAAGCAATCACTGTTCACCCTTTATCCATGTTTTAATATTTGTTCAACTTTCAATTATTAGGTCCCTTCAGCGTACCACCGACACATTGCACAGTGCAGACATGAAATCAGGAAATTATGAAATGTGATTGAACTCCGCACAATGGATACACACACTCTTCAGCAAGGATGATGAATAAAGGATGCTGCATAAATTTCGTACCAGACAAGCAAAACGAATTTTGGAAAAGAAGTTCCAGGTAAACTGAAATGAGTGCTGTATTACATATCGAACAGGCACGGTAGAGGCATGAATCAGGAAATTGCGAGATGCGATTAAACTCAGCACAATAGATAGGCACTCTCTTCAGCAAGGATGATGAATAAAGAATACTGCATAAATTTGATACTAGACAAGAACAACGAATTTGGAAGAGAGTTAAAAAAGAAGATGTTCCAGGTAAACTGAACTGAATGCTCTATGCTCTCTACCAAACATTTAATCGAGAGCTCCACGAAAAGGGGGGTGTCATTTCTGAATCACAAGTCATTATAAGGGTAGCTAAACAGCAAGAAATGGGTGGTTTGCTAAACGACCGGCATATACTGAAGCAAAGGTAATTCAGCACCCCATTATTGCGCAGTTGTAAACGAACACGCCGGCGCGCTCCTTCACTGAGAGCACCTCCCAGTCAGCACCACCATCACCATCTTCAGGGCACCAAGAATGCAGCAGTATTACTTCGCCACGGGCTACTCTATGGCCACCAATGACCAGCAATCTATCACCACATGCCTTGAAAGCTAGGCCCCAGCCATTGGAAGAGTCAGCTCTGACAGGTAATGGCTTCACTATGTTCCAGGTGTTATTTGCTTTGTCGTACTTCTTAACCACGTTCGTCGACTGGTCAGCTGCATAGAGCTGGTTATTCACAACGGCAACAAGAGGAGGTGACTGAGACGCACTGGTTCCTCCAGGGTACATATCATGTATTCTTCTCCATGCTCTGGTTTCAAGATTGTATTCCTCTCCACAAGTCAAAGAATCCCTCTGACTTGACACACCCCCAATGACATAAAACTTCCCATCCATGAAGAAACCTGATGAGAGCCTCCTGGGTAAGTTCATGTCTGGTAAAGTCTCCCAATGGCCAGTCTCTGAATTGTACAGCTCTGCACACTTCAGCACCTGGCCGTTCTTATCACACCCACCAGCAACAATGGCAATCTCACCATAGCTTCCTGAAGCAAAGAGACAGCGAGGTAGATTCATTGGAGTGCATCGGGACCAATCACGGGCCAGTAAATTGTACATCCAAATAGCAAGACCTGTATATTCTCGGCCAAAGACAAGAAGTTGTGTCCCAACGGCGAGTGATTCCTTGTCTGCACAGGAGAAGCACTCATCGCATGGCATTCTCGGAAGCTTCATCCATCGCTTTCGCCGAGGATCGAATGCTTCCCAGGGCATCAAGCTACAAGCCAGATATACCCAATGCTCAACAATGCCATATTTCCTCCGCAGTTTATACAGATATCCACTGTTAATTAACAAATTGAACTTTTTGTTCAGACAAGAGAGTGATGGGTAGTCTGATCTACTTGTCCAAGCTAGGCAGTCTTGAGCCAGGTCATCATGAAGGCCTGGAAAGAAACAATCGTTTGATCCATTGGCACTAGAACCACCTCTTGATTGAGTCTTAACAACAGGCTTCTGCTTCTTCAGTTCCAGTTCTTTACTGCCCAAATTTGTAGGGCATGACACATCCACATCTAACTCTGAATTATCACAACAGTGAACGTGATGCTCATTCACATCTAAGTGATTCCTTGACTCCCTCGAGAAGTACTCATTCCTGACCAAAAAGAAGTAAGCTGATGTGTACTTCTGCCAGGAATTATCCTGCTGATCAAACAGCCTAAAGAGGTGCAGAATCACAGAACCAGGAACAGCAACAAGGCTTTTGGTGTTGCAATCTTGTAAATCTTCCATCGTTTTCTCTGACTTATGACACGAACCCGAGGACACAAAAGTTGGAAGGTTCACAGACCACCTCTGGAAAAGATAATTGAAGTAAAGATCAAGATGAGCACAACGTTATTTGAAATGTCTGACAAATATTCTGGGTCAAAAACAGAGTAAACAATAGATACTTTTACCAATTACCATTGTAACCAGTACAAAGTTAAACATCAGATTCATACAGAAACATTCATCTCTATAATTTATTTTTTGCTCTAAAAATATCTCCAGAGTTTGTTTCAATGGAAAATATTTTTTTCACGACTTCGCTGCATCCAGAATCAAGTAAACAAATAAACTGCAGCACCAAAAAGATAAAAGATTGCAGCTCTTCCTTCGATAACCTTGTTTGATTGTTGGTGCGAAAGAGAAAACGGCTGCATGGTTTGTTCCTCTAACTTGGATAGGCAAATGATCAAACCCCCCAATCGAGCTCCGCAACAGAAAGCTCATGATGACTCATTTCTGCAACTAAGCCACTCTTTTTTCCCCCTTTATTGAAAGCATTTGATTCAAGAAATAAATATCCAAGACATTGCTAACATCCCCTTAAACGTACATAGAGGTTAAAAAAAATCAAATCCTAAACAAGTTACACAACAAAATAACCATAGCAAACCGTTTACTAGCACATTAATATTATCTGTCAGTTATAGACTCAAGACAAAAAAAAACATCTCAAAGTTATCTGCCCGATTTATAACAAATTCACACGCAACACAGAAACTAATTCTTAGCTTCACTAAGAACAGTCAGCAAACTAGAAAGTAATCCTAGATTTACAGAATGCTGGCTAAGATAGCTCTCTGTTCTCACCGTAAACCAATTCATGCACAAGCAAAAAAAAAAAAAAACAACCCACATCCGGTGGCTGCTCAAACCAGAAAATGCTCTAAAAATCACACTTTTTGTCGCTCCGAACCACCTCACATCCTTATCAGAAAAGATGATAAAGACCTTTCCCCAATCAATTCACCAATCACTACCTCCCTCCACAAAACAGAATTAAGTTTTTTTACATAATTACACCTGATGAGCCGTGACTTCAGTTTATGAAGTCCCTAAAAAAGGAGTAAAAAAAGACCCCTCCCTCCTTTCCAACCCAAAGGCAGGGTATGAACGAGACAATTGAGCCAAGCCCTCACCTCACCGACACGCGCCGCCTGCGAGATCCCGGCCACCGGCGCGCGCAGGCCGGCTCCATCCCGGCGCCAGGCACGAGCGTCTCCAAGAAACCTGCGAGCACGGACCACAAGAAAAGCGGTTACGCGGAGCGGCACCCCAAACGAGCCAGCCCGACCAATTGCTTGGAGCACGCCGCGACAGGGAGGAGCCTCGCAGCGAGAGCACGAGGAGGAGGGGAGCTCACCGGAGACGGTCGGATCTCTTCGCCGGAGCTGGGCGGCGGGGTCGCCGACGAGCGGGGCCGGGGAGGCGTCAGGCGGTGGGGACCACCGTCAGTGAGACGGGGAGGGCATGGGAGCGAGCTTTGGAGGGTTGGGGGGAAGGCGTATATATATGCCCATGTGCTTAAGCGAGGGGTTGAAGTGCAAAATGGATTAATTGCGAGCTTTGTCTCTCTCTCTCTCTCGCTTGCACATTTTTTTTAGCTTTTACTGCCTCGGTTCGGTTACCATGACTTAATCCTACTGTTATCTCGAAATTACCCACTGATTAAAAATTTTCCTCTTCCTATTGGAGGGCTGCTGCCTTGCACAGTTGCACGACACATTGTTCAAAAAAGAAAATGCATTGCCTGATTTTTGTGTCATTTTTACCGAGTTCTTTAGTCCATAAATTCAAAGTAAAATGCAACCACTTTCTTAAGAAAAACAAGGCTGAGACTATAACAGATAAATAAAATCTTTACATGAATGAAGAATGAGGACACGAGCATGCATGCACGCACGCCAGCACAGCTGAACATATCGCAGGGCTGTACTTAGCTCTCTCTCTCTCTCTCTCTCTCTCTCTCTCTCTCTGCTCTTTTCTGCCTTTTCCTTTTTGTTATAATGGAATGTTTTTTCACAGCGTAGTTTCTTTTCTTCTCTCGGATTCAGGGCGAGGGCAGGCCATGCACGACCAAATTGCGCACGTTGAAAAGCGACAGAGATGAAAAAGGCCAATGCATTGTCCTTAATCTGTTTATGATTTATTTTCTGCCGATTGCTGAGAGAAAAAATGTATTATTAATTGGATGAAATGTGACAGATACGATAAGGACAATGCGTCACCCACAGTTATTTTCAGAGAAATATTCGACAAGGCAATAGTTCTCCACATTGGTGCAAAAAAAAATTACAAAAAAAAATTAAAACGGAGGATGCATTACCATCAAGCGATAGATAGATTTGACTGTAGGGAGATGCAGCGGGGTATTTTATTTGGAGTTGTGGAAAATTTGTATTTTATTAGTGAGAGAAGCAGCAGCTTAGCAACTGACCATCGTATTTTTTTTTATTTCCATGGCATTTGTTTAATCAGGTGCCAGGCTGTCAGATGCGGATAAGGATTGCTGTCTTGTCAAGGGGGTAAAGTTTCCTCACCGGTAAACGGGAAAGTTACACACTAATCAAATCCCCTCCTAATCGCACTTGCTAATTGCTGGCCAAGCAGCCGTTGATGGGGGGTTTTGCAAGTGCAATGCAACTTTTTGTTCCGCTAATCTTTTTATTAAGCGGTCACGTTTCAGTGTTTGACCCCCCGGGAAAAAGTTACAGCCGCTGCGTTTGGCCCTCCGGCTTTTTCTGAACTTTTTGTAAGCCAGTGCGTTTTCATGGCGTCAGATATATAAAAATATAAATATATATGTGTGTGTATGGTGATCTTTAATAAAAGAGGGAGAAAGGCAAAAAGAAAAAGAAAATTTGATCCGTTACATCCATATTAACCCAGATCATTCATGCCAATGAGAATTCGCAGCGTTGTACAGACGGATCTAGCTGAATTGCACTTTGTCAACTTGGCAGCAGTTCAGAAAAGCTTCATAAAACAAACAGTTCGTAAACACATGGTTCTTTATATTTTTACAGGAACCGAGCTATTTTCGACAAAATTCCTGTCCTGGGAAACCATTTCGCTAGTTCTGCTCCACATGACTCGTGATCATTTTCTTTTCTTTTTTTCGAGAGATAAGACCAGTGACGACGGTCATCTAGTCGCGAGCACGGGAACCAAACAAGCCCGGAAACATCTCATCGACATCACAGGCAAAGCCGATCTGCCACCGCAACCGGGACAGGCAAGGCGAGATGGTACTGTTGTAAGGTCCGTACAACTGTTGCAAGGAAATGTGCAGATCTAGCTGCCACTAATGAGAGAGGGAGCACGACCGCCCCGCCGGCTCCTCGTCGCCGGCCCCAGCCAACAAACACGGCGGCACATTGCGACTGTTGCGAGAAACAGTCGCGCTTGAGCTTTTCATCCTCCTCCTCTTCCCGTCTCATTTTCACACACACGTTCAGCAAAGCCAGGCATAGCTTTAGGATTCAGTTGTGAGAGGACACTTCATCGGTACGTATCCGTGTAGGGCTTGAGAGACGGAGAGAAATCCAACCATCTAGAAGACAGATACACAAATACTACTGCCGCTACTTACTACCATAGTACTACATATGTGGTGTGTCATAATGGAGATTTTAAGGCTCCTGACATGTGGTTCACTAGTAACTGATAATTATGGAGTTGGAACTTGTACTACTATACTTAGTTTTCAAGGATTGCTGAAATACATGTACCTAACTACTGTTTCCTGCAACCCCACACACATATGTATGTATGTATGTATGTATGTATGTATGTATGTATGTATGTATGTATGTATGTATGTATGTATGTATGTATGTATGTATGCGAGATGGCAAGTAAGGGCGAGCCGTGATGCTGATTTCTCTTGTTCTTGGTGAACGATTGCTGCTGACTAAGTGTGACGGGCATGGTACACATCTAATTTGGCCGACTATACGAGACGAACAGGCATAGAGGGTTGCTGCGAAGTGGCACGCTTCAAGATCGATCAAATGGACATCGTGGCCTATTGCAGTCCTCCCCTCTTGGGCTAGCTCAACCTGCTACAGTTGCCTCATGAGTTAAGGAACAATGGAGACTCCTCGTGGACTGCTGCTAGCTACTGAAAAATTGGACTGCTAGTGCTTCATTCGTTTGCCTTCAAGGACAGGACCAAATGCATCAAGTTTGGGCTAAGTGGTTCACACATGGGTTGGAGGTGCTGATACTTACTAAAAAGTTTTTTTGGATCCAGTGTCCTGTGACACCAAGTGAGCCAACTTGGATCCGTCTACACACACATACATTTACATATACATATACTCTCATTTCTTGTATGCCACTTAAATGATGTTGTTATATCTTTTTTATTCTTTTGAGCATACTTTAATAATGATTATAAGATACTCTAAATGAGTTTTATAGAAAATTTCATCAAAATATACTTTTCATATCATAATTTGTATATATACTCCTTTTATATGGAAAAAGAGTACATAGCAAAAATAAAGAACTCAAATGATTTTTCAAGCAAATCGCATTAAAGTATCTTAAAATTAGTATTTTAAGTATACCAAAAATGATAAATAAGTACATATATGTATACGTATGTGTGTATATATATATACACATATGCATATACATATATGTATTATGCATATGTGTATATATGTTTGTATGTATACTTTTGTGTATATATATGTATACATATGTATGTATATATGTAAATTACATGAGACACCCATATCAAGAACCGTCTGATACATGTATTGATCATAAAAATTTTGAAGTTTGGGTATGAAAATGTTTTATACCCCTAATATATTTATAGTAAATGAGTTTTGAACTCAGTTCAAACTAAGTTGAACTATTTTTGAATTTAACTTGACTGTAGTCAGTATATACTATGAAACTTTCTCAAACTAGTTAAACTAAAGTTAAATTAAAATTTTCGGAGTTTGATATCTCAAATATGTTTTTTATGGGTATGTGAAGATACTCATATCAAATGTCGTGAATCTCAAAGCACACCTACAGATATTGATTTAGGTGCTGGCTACCATGGTGCATAAAACACTTATATATATATATATATATATATATATATATATATATATATATATATATATATATATATATATATATATATATATATATATATATATATATATATATAGGAAAATTACATAAGGCACCATGGTGCCTAGGCACCAACATCCGATACACGTGTATGATTGATAATTTTTTTGAGTTTGGGTATGAAAATGTTTTATACCCTTGATATATTTATGGTAAGTAAGTTTTGAACTCAGTTCAAATTAGTTTGAACTACTTTTGAGTTCAATGCAACTACAGTGAGTATATACCATAAAAATAGTTCAAACTAATTAAACTGAAGTTGAATTTAAATTTTTTCGGAGTTTGACATCTCAAATATACTTTTTTGTGGGTATATGAAGATACCCACATCAAACGTTGCGAATCTCGAAGCAAATCAACGGGTATTGATATTGGTGCCTAGGCACCATGGTGCATGAAACACTCGTCCTATATATATATATATATATATATATATATATATATATATATATATATATATATATATATATATATATATATATATATATATATATAGGAAGCCTCTTTTCTACTCCCGGGTGTAATTACTCACAACGTAGGGAGTATCTCGCGTAATGGAGGGTATGTACATGTAGTATACGAGTATTTAAGGCCATTTGGGTGGTATGAACAATTTTTCAGAGGTGGTATGTACATTTTTTTCGACATACTCCTTTTATATGCGTATAGAAAGGTATTTACAAAATACGCTAAAAACTATGGACTTCCTTGCAATTTTTTCGTGTGGTTCACATTGGAGTATCTTATAATTAGTATATGAATATACCTAAAGTGATAAAGGAGTATTTCAAGTTTGTTTAGGTGGTATATTAGAGGTGGGTGTAACTACACCCGGGAGTAAAAAGTATTTTTCCTATATATATATATATATATATATATATATATATATATATAGGATACTGAAATGGGGCACCAAGGTGCCCAGGCACCAAGCCTCTCTGTGGTTAGATTGCTTTTAGATGCGTGCAATTGCAATATATTAGGTAACCTATTAAGATTCATTAATTCGAAAAGGTATCAATTTGGAAAAGAATCAATCATGGATGGAAAGTATTAATCATGGATGGAAAATTTTAATTATGGAGCTTGGGCACCATGGTGCACCTGTTATTTTTCCTATATATAGGATACTGAAATGGGGCACCAAGGTGCCCAGGCACCAAACCTCTCTGTCGTTAGATTGCTTTTAGATGCGTGCAAGTGCAATATATTAGGTAACCTATTAAGATTCATTAATTCGAAAAGGTATCAATTTGGAAAAGAATCAATCATGGATGGAAAGTATTAATTATGGATGGAAAATTTTAATTTATATATATATATATACCCATTGCAGTACAAAGCGCACTAGGCGTGTTAATTAGTGCTCGCTTTACAAGGTAGCACTGTAGCAGTACCCCGCTCCCCAGTCCTAACCTACCACAAGTGGAAAAAAGTAAGGGTGCGTCCAAATGGAATGGAATTGTTCCATCACATGATGCTCACATGCATGCATGGCGCTAGCTAGCTAATGCCTCTCTCTCGCTTCGCTAACTCGCTTTGTCTTGATGAGTGGTGGCGGTGACAGCGTTGGTGGTGGGGCCCACCGCCTCCTCCCCCTGTTCCTGATAGATCCACCAACCGAGCTGCCTCGCTTTCTTACTTGGCCGCGGGCTCCACCCGCAATGACCATATTCTGGCTCGTTTCCTTCCCCGTCTATCATTTTTTCTTTCAGGGTAAAGAAAGCCAGTATGATACGTTAGCCATGTTTAAAGGTATCGTGCCTTTTGTTAATTATGAGAGGGATTAAGAGGGTAAAAGATATTTGTGTTGAAAAGTTAATTTATTTAAAGCGGCTTCTGCAGTGACTCTTCTACGAATGACTCATAAAAACCATCTTAAAAAATCCCTCCGTCCAACTTTTAGCATCAAAACGAAAAGACATGAACTGTTTGGAACATGAACATTACCAAATGGCTAGCATGCCCCCCTCTCTCTCAAAAAGGAAAATGACCTCTCATATTGCTCCAACAAAACCTTTTGTCTCTACAAAACTGATCTGCACATCTCCTCGGTATTCGAGCTTCTGCGTTGGCCGATACTCTAATCAATAGGTTTATACATAATATTGTGCATAGCAAAGATGTCACGTGCATAGCATTCCTCAGTATAAAATGGCTACGAGCCGGTGATAATCCGAAGGGATGAAATGGTGAGACTCGGAACAGTATAAAAAATAATGAGTCGAGCATCAACAAGAAATGTTTGACTAGCAATGTGGTGAAACAGTGTTAATGCGCGCATGAGAGAGAGAGAGAGAGAGAGAGGCTTTGGCACGAGCCGGATCGGAGCAGACGAGTGAGGTGAGTGAAGCAAGCAAGCAAGCGGCAAAGCAAGCGAGAAACGGGGAGGGGAGGGGAAGGTGGTGGTGGCGTGGCCGTAACTCGTGTAGGTGCGCGGGTGGCGGTGGTGGCGGTTCCAACCCATGTGAGCGTTGGCAGTGGCAGGTCACGTTTAATTATTCACGGCCCCATTCCTAGCCCTAGGGTCCCCCTTGACCTCTCTCTCTCTCTCTCTCTCTCTCTCTCTCTCTCTCTCTCTCTCTCTCTCTCTCTTCCCCCTTCGTCTCAGGGCACTGCAGTTTGCGATGCCGGTTTTGCTTGCCACATGAGCCCCAACACACTGCAAAAGCGTCGAGTCGCCTCGAATAACATGGTGCGCCTACTTGACGATTGACATGCCTAAGATAATGCTATCTTGCATTATCTGCGAGCAGACGATGCTTTCCCAACAGCTGAAACCGTTCAAAGGGCATTTCTTTTCCTTTAGAGTAGAATGGAATAATGGGCACCTTTTGTGCTGGACGCAATCAACACGTACAAGCTTTTTGTAAATTGGGGGTTGAGCTTTCAGATTCGTCTGTAGATCCGCGTTAGATTTCCAACGACCACCGGGCGATATTATAATACCTGCACTGTAGAGGGAGAAAAAGAGGGAAGAGGATCTGAAGCCCCTGATCCAGCAGCAAGATTCGGCGTTTGGTCAGTACCATTAAGCCAACCTAACTAGCCACTGTTATGTTTTTACCATGTGCTGTTGCTGTACCGTCCACCAATAACTGCACAGTGCCGTATAGGGCAGAGTGGAGGTCTCTCAATTTGTGGTAAAAGGAATTTTCCATAAAAAAAAAAGCTAACCCAAATTTCATGCAGGAAGATTGCAGCGGTTAGTTTACTTTTGTGCAAGAGGTAACAGGAAGGGTTATACAGTGCCACACATCTCTCCAACTCCACGGATCTAGCAATCTCACGCTACTCGCTACATGCTTCTACATTTAAGTTTGTCTTCCTTTACTTACTAGTACCACCTAAGTTTGTCAGCCTTGATGCAGACACCTCAAAGCTGTCCAAAATCAAACTGTCAGTCATCATAACTCCAGGTTAAACACAAGCAATATGACAGAGAAACAACAGTTAGATCACTTCTGTTGTTCGAAACCCCTCTTAATTTGGCAGAGCGTGCATGCACAAGGACAGTTAGGTTACAAAAATTCCTTCACCTGTGTCAGATCGTTATCGTAATCAGCTTGGAATGAAAATTTACGGGTTCTAACATTTCTGCGCATTTGAGGTTTGTGCATGTGGCGTTGGTATCTGGCGTTGTCGTCCCTGTCGACAGTGACTGGAAATCTGCTCCAAGCCTGCAGCAGATGCGCTGAAAAGCTACCACTGATTGCTACTCACAGTCAACTCCACTGCAGGTTCAGTTCTTCGGCTTCTTTGGAGGTGGCGGAGGCAGGTTTCCAGGCTAGGCGCTTCGTTTGATGCCCAGATAGAGCTCGACCTGCCAAACAACGTCAGTAACAGGTCACTGGACATGGCAAGCTATATCTGTATGAGGCATTACCCACCGTCCAATAAAGTAATTACAGAATACAGCAGGGGATATCACAGCGAACATTTTTATCCCCAAGCAAGGGCGTCATACTCCTAGGATGCTCTTTCTCCACGGTAGAAAGCCACTGGCATCACCTGTCGGACTAAAATCACACACAAAAACTAGATTAGCCGCCTCATCGGGAAAATTATAAGAAATTGAGGGGGGGGGGGGGGGGGGGGGGGAAACATTACTTAAAGAACATTGCACGAGTTAGTTAGCCATTTTAATTGAAGGGGAAAGGCTAACACATCTCTGAATGGTAACATGCAATCTTCCATGTGAGCCGTTTGGATGAGACAATAGGTGGTTCACAGTTCAATCAAGTGACTTGGGATCCCGGATATGATTTCTCAATCAGAGGGAGTTATGGGGGGAAAATCTATCCGTGTGGCCCTCAAGTCCCTCCAAGATCTAAATCTAAATCACCCAAACCTATCCAATGTTCTGTATTGGGAGCTTACGTGCTGTTGTGTCAGCACCACAAAATGGGTTTGCAACTTTGCACTATTTACGCTAGTATAAAAGCCAGCGTTAATAATGACCAAACATACATTAATTAACTGTGCTCGTAATTTAAACAAACAAAAGGAAATTTTGGTGAAAGAAAAATCCAGTGCCATAACACATACAGATCCAGAGAGTTGAGTTTTGTGGAATTTTCGTTTAAGGCATTTGAGGATGTCAAAATAATTAAGAAAGCATAGTACAAAGTATAAACGAGAGAACTAAAACACATTAACTATGGAAGTTAGAAGTATGTTGTGAACATACCCTGATTTTGCATTGCCACTTAAAACAAGGTATGGTGTTTGGCTGCGAGCTTGAGCCTCTCTCATCTTTTCCGCGGACATTAAAGGCATGTCAGAAGATTTCATTCACTTGGCTTTCAACTCATCCTGGTACTTCTTCTGGCGTTTTTCCTGCTTCATTTTGCCTGGCCCCATGCCATGGGATTTGTGTGACGGATCCGGAAATGATTTCTTAGGCATCATCTGAGAAAAAACACAATAGGTTAGGATAAACATCATCATTTTGTGACATCTGTTCCTCCAGAGGTCAAATAAATGCAGGAAAAAGCACTGAATGAGCAAGAATTGTCATGTTCAGGAAAAAAAGAGTTACATCCTGCATATCATGGTTTCTAGGGCAAACGATATATCACCTCTTCTAGCTTCTTTTCTGCTTCACCTGTGAAGCATCCACCTACATCAAGTGTCACTCCCTGATAAATGAAAAGGTAAAAAAAAAAGAGGTATCAACAGGAAGATCTAGCAAATGAAGCAGAACAGCCTGTTTACCTCATCTTCCATTGGGTCGCCATAATGTTAGAGTATAGGTTTCTTTGACAATGAATCATCATTGAACCTACAAACAGCCAGCAAAATGAAGGCTATAATCCAAGAAACATAGCAACAACCGTGCTATGTGGACAGTGAACTTACTTGTCATCATATGTTCCTTTCTTCTTTGCAGCCTTGTAAGCTTCATCTCTTTGCTTCTGCTCACCAATCTAGATGTTCTCAAGCATATCAGCCTCTACAAATTATTTTTGCTGAAGTTAGAAAATAGTCAGACAGGGAAGAAATAAGTAACAAACAAACCCCATTACCTTCATTGATATCCCCATCAGCCAGAATACTCTGACCTTTGAGAGTCATGACAACTGCTCTGCCTTCTATGACTTTATCAAGGCCATGAAGAACCTTTACTCCAGATAAGTGGTCTGTTTTTTCCAAAAAGAAAAAGGAGAAAAAAGAGTGAAACATGTTACTCTAATTGCTATTGACAGAATACTATAACTCAAATATTGTATTACAAGTTTACAATGAAAGAAATGCAGCAGCTAATAGTGGTTGCTGTAAAAAATTCTTGCTGACTAAAAGGATTTTGTAGATGACTACCTCCCGGTTGTTTATCTTCCTCCTCATCGTCAGCACCACCATTGTCTGCTAAGATGTTACCTGAAGTTCCAACATATGAAGGCTAGTAAAGCACACGTACCACACATGAAAATATATCCAAAACCAATTAATCACTAAATATCACCTGTTCCTCCAATGCTCATGCAAGATGTAATGTTTTCT
This sequence comes from Dendrocalamus latiflorus, assembly GCA_017311315.1. Taxonomy (NCBI): domain Eukaryota; kingdom Viridiplantae; phylum Streptophyta; class Magnoliopsida; order Poales; family Poaceae; genus Dendrocalamus; species Dendrocalamus latiflorus. The sequence continues at coordinate 34,963,051 of CM029656.1, read as the reverse complement.
CCTTTTCAGCTTGCCTTTTTCCTCAAGTTTACGACTCTTGCCCACCCATGATAATATCTCAAAAGCATCATCGTTATCATCCAGTATTCCTCCCTTTTTATCCTTCCGTCTTTCTTCCTTCGCCCTAAAGGAAATAACCTGATTTAGAAATTTTTTGCATCCTCAATTGTTTAATTACAGCATTTGACAGAGAGGAAAAATGCTAAAACTCTAGCACGTTAATCAACAATCAATGATCATGCAAAATAATGAAGAGGTCAACATTAAAAGAGAACAGTACAGCAATATCAGAGCACAGGAAGTTTCACATAGAAGCACTGAACGAAGATGAGAAATATGAATGTGTAAATTTCGGTATATTTGACTTCAGTTTGTAATACGAACCCAACCGATACTGCTTTCATTGAACAGAACGAGCAACACATGTTATTGGGCAGCACAAGTGAATAATTCTTGAGCAATAGTAAACAGTGCTAGAACAGCAGTTAATCAGAATACAGGTCACATGTCCAAAGCTATAAACAGACACCAAAGAGCATTCGCTGATTACACTGAACAGTTCATGGATTTAATGCCACAAAGACCACTTTCAAATCAGATGGATTCCTGTATTGACGTTGCTTAAAACTTTATAAGATACCGCTTGAACTTTGTAAGTTTTTTGAGCTATCTAATAAAGCTGGACCAAGAGGTCTTTGGTGTAAACTGTAAAGGTTGCTCTATTGGCAGCTTCTACCTTAGTAGATCATCCTAGTCAAATTATTCTAATCTGAGTGTCTTCGCACAGCTTCAACATTGTTCAGTCATATGGTGCTTATACAAACACCAGATTGATTGAACCCAAAATGCATTTCATATCCACATCAGATGTGCTGGAAACAGAAATTCCATCAGCCAGAGCTTAGCCCAACTTATGCAAATGAAACCAGACAGGAAAAAAATTGTACAAAAAGACAATCTTGATATGCAAAGTTAGCACAAATGCAGGCCTGAATTTAACCTAAAATGCACTAGTAGAGATTTAAGCAGCATCAAGCAAGAAGACTGCGCCAATAACACATGTTTTAGTCACACAATTGCAAATTTTCAATGGAGTTGCTATTTCCTACATTATTCTGAATTAGGGCACATTGGGGTTTAGTTACACAATATGCAAAACATACATATGAACTGAAAAAATGCTTATCAAGTGAACATTAAAACAAGTACTCAAGGGCATACCTCGCAATGCGCTCCCAGAGCTCAGATGTGGAGGCCTGCTCGGACTCCCCTGGGGGATAGCCGAGCCGGCGGAGCGCTCGAGCGGGAGACTCGCGACCCCCAAATGGACGCGAAACGAGTAGATGGTGGAGGAGGAGCTTGCCTTTCCTCGGATACGGCGTCAACGACGACGAGGGAGAGCGAGCCCTAGAAGTCGAGGTCGAGAACGCCGGCCGCGGCGCCCGAACGAGCAGCGGAGGGAGGGAGGAAGCGGCGGTGACGAGTCACGAACACGATGCGACTTCGCGGGCCTCTTTCTAAGAACGTACAAAGTACTAACGGGGCGTTGTGCTACCTGCGGCTGGTCCTGGCATGGTTTTTAGATAAAAATAAATATTAAAAGAAGTAGTTTCTAAAAGGATAACATGAGTAGCAAGAAAAGTTAAGGGTAGATATATATACGAGACAGTAACAAAAGAAGTGTAGTATGCAATGCTCTCGTGATCTCTGTTTTACCTTCGAAGTAAGACGGGAGTAAGATAAGTGAAAAAGTCGCTTCGAGAAGTTAGACATTTATATTAATTTTTAACTTCTCTAAGTAGAAAACAAAAGTAAAATCTAATACGAACAGGGCTTAAGACACTCTTGTTTTGAGCTGTGGGCTGGTATCTTTTAGTTACATCAGATATCTTTTTGTTGCGCTTTTCAAGATGATAGCGGACAGTAAAGATCAATATACAGATAGTGTATATGGTGTTAGACTTAAAAATCGTTTAATGAATCCATTTAAAAAAACATCCATTTTGTTTCAACAATTGGGCTAGGACTGTTCGTTCGGTTTGTACGGTTCGGTAAATACGGTTTTAGTAATTTGGAAAATACGGTACTTTATAGAATACGGTGTGGTATCGGTAAATACCATATTATTTTGGTACGATATCGGTAAATACCAATTTTACCAAAGTTTGCACGAATTGCTAACCATTAATCTCACAACATCAAAATTTAAAAGCTCGTCAATTCATCACATTCACAGATCACTCATTCTGTCACATAACTACACAAAACTATAGAAGAATTCAGAAATTATTCATCAATCATCACTTCATCAGAATTCAGAAATTACACAAAACTATAGAAGTCAAGTCACAGAAAGCTCATCTGCCTGATTGCCTCATCATCAGAAATTCAGAATTACAAAAAGCCACAGTCGACACCAGAGTACAGAGTCCACAGACCACAGCTAGTCAGCTCATCACTCATCAGAATTTAGAACATTACATTGCCAGTCAGCTCATAAGTCACAAAACAATGAAAAATCTAATGGCTAATGCCACATTACATTGCCAGTCTGTCACTCAAGCTGACAAAGTGAGTAAGTGACAAGCTATAACCGCAATACCGGTATACCACATAAACCAGCAGCCAGCAGGGCAGCATAGTGCAGACTACAGACCATAAGCAAACTCAGCGGACTCTCGAAACTCTAGCAGACAGACGGTGCAGCAGACTGCAGACCAGTGTCCAGTAGCAGCAGGCAGCAGATGCAGAGCAGTAGAGTGCAGTCCAGTCCAGCAGGCAGCAGAGCTGCAGAGTGTAGACCAAACTCAGCACCAGCAGGGTAGTAGGCGACCAGCACAGCACAGGCTGCACAGTAGTCTCTAGACACTCAGGCAGACAGCAAACAAATTACAATTAGTACAATCCACAGTTCCAACAAGACAACAATAACAAAATAGGCAGTCTAATTTTGAAATAATAACAAAAAGCCCCAACAATCCAACATGGCAACATATCTTCAGTCTAAAGCATCAAACTCGATCCGAAGAGTAGACACTTGCTATTGGAGTTGGATCTAGGCCCGACATTTGAATGCCTTCATGACATGAAAAATAAGCCAATTAGTTAAAGCAGCTGTCAATTTCCAATTTGCTATCACTTATAAATAGAAATATATTGCATATATTATAGTACCTTCTTCAAATTTAGACAAATCCGCTAAATCGGCTTCCACATTGATGCGCTTTGAAGAACGCAACCAATCTTGTGCACATATCAAGCATTGGAGTGTGAATGGAGTCAAGAAGCTTCTAAAATCATCAAGAACACGACCACTAGTACTAAAAGCTGATTCAGAAGTAACAATTGATATAGGGATTGCTAATATATCATGGGCCATCCGTGAGAGGATTGAAAAACGAGGTGAGTTGTACTTCCACCAAGAGAGAATATTAAAGTCATGATCATCATCTTCTATATCTTCAGTAAGGTACTTATCTAATTCAGATTTGCCACCACCTCCACTAGAAACTTTCATTCTCTTATTATATAAAGACCTCATAAAATTTGCAGATGCACTTGAATGCTCAATACCACTAGCATTTTGTGTATCTAATGTTACTTGTCTATCACCTTGGTTTTCATTAGGAGAGTACATCTTCTTGAATTCTTCAAAAAGATCTACGAATGCCCTATTTACCTTATCCCAAATCTTTGCACCTTTAATATGCCCATAAGTCGAGGTAATCGCGTACTTGAAGAAATCAGATTGCTTAGTCCTTGCACAAACAATAAAAAACAAAGTGAGTGATCATTGGTTAATAAAAACATTAAAAAAACATTGGTGAATTACTTGTACCTAGGATCAAGAATTGCAGCAATAAAAATTAAGTTGTTCATCTTCTCAGGATCCCTCCAATATTTATCAAAATTTTCCTTCATCTTAATAGCCATGTGTTTGAAGGTAGTGTCATCACAATCATCACGTTGACTCCAATCAGACAACAAATAATTTACACCAGCAATATCTTCGAATAAAGTGTTGGAAGTAATATACTGAGTGCCAGAAACTTTTTTGTGAGGTCAAAGAAATGTTTCAAGAAGTCTTTGAAATCTTTCGCATACACCCAATCATCATATGTTGGAACCCCATACACACCCAACTCAGCCTTATAGGAAGGATCCTGAAGTTCAAGCTGCTCAAATGCCTTCTCAAAACCCACGGCAGTCTCAAGTCGAGTTCCATCTAGTACACACATTAAGAGACAACAAACCTTTTTCTTCAACTTTGCTTATTTGCACACACTTTTTAAAGGTATTCATTCTTGAAGTAGAGCTTCTCACATATTTGATAGCATTACGAATACGGGAAATAGCAGGAGCTATTGTCCTTAACCCATCTTGAACCACAAGATTAATAATGTGAGCTACGCATCTCATGTGGAGATGATTACCTTTCGCAAATGTACCACCACGATTTTTCAAAGCACTCCTCATGTTGCCTATAGCTCCATCATTTGAACTAGCATTATCTATCGTAATAGTGCACACATTCTCAATGCCTCACTCAAGCAAGCATTTATCTAGTGCTTTTCCAATATCTTCCCCTTTATGACTGTCTACCAAACAAAAGTTAAGGATTTTTTTTGTTAAGTTGCCAATTGCTATCAATGTAATGTGCAGTGAGAACCATGTAGTTTTGAAGGGTTGAAGAAGTTCATGTGTCGGTTGAGGCTAACTGTTTGACGAGAATCCTTCAAAAGAATTTTTAGCTTTCTTTTCTCATCTTCATAAAGGCGAATAATGTCTCTATACATTGTTGTCCTAGATGGTGGATTGAACCGAGGACAAGCTCTCGACATAAAGTCCCTAAAACCTTCATGTTTTGAGAAGATAAAAGGTAACTCATCAACTATTATCATACGAGTAAATGATGCCCTAACCTCTTTTGCATTGTATTGCCAAGGTACTATGCAACTACTTTGGCCATCTACACTACGTTGGAAGCTTAGTTCAGTTTGACTGTTGATCATGGCAGGATACTTCTTACAACATTTTGCATGAGAAACTAGTGAGGAGGTACCTTTTTTGTGAATCGCAGGCAAGGATCCGAGAACAATACTTGCATTTAGCCTTATTCCGGTCATCTGGTAGTCGTGTGTAATGGTTCCATATCTTTGATTTGGGATTCATTTGTTTCTTTCTATCTTGAGCTTCATTGGGACCAACAGCTTCATCGTTGCCCACATTCATACCCATACCCACTGACCCAGCAGCAGCAACATGAATATTTGCAATATCATCAGACTCAGACATCTAATAATCCAAAAATGCAGAGATAGATAACCATTAACCAATGCAATAACCAGGCTAGGCAACAACATTACAAGTTCACAACAGACTAGGCAACTAGCAATCTGGCATTCTACCAATTATTATTTGCCAAATGAAACATAGAGAAAGGAAATACTTCGCAAGGTCCTATTGATTCCGTCTGGGCCTAGGAGGACTGAGGAGGCCGACGTCTGGGCCTGGGAGACTGGAATCTGGGAGCACCGACGGAGGCAGAGCACCGGAGCCCGAACGACCGCCAGCCGAGCATGGGACTGGGGGAGCACCGGAGGTCGGATAGCATTTAGAAATTTTGAATCTAGTGGTGAATGGAGAAGACCTGGTACTGGTAGTCGGCGCTGCTGCGTGCTGTTGGTGGCTCCACGTGGTGAGGGCTTGGCGTCGACGCCTTGGGAGAGGGAGCCCGGGACTCGGACTGGAGGGAGCACCGATGGAGGCGGAGCACCGGAGCCCATGCGGCCGCCGGCCGAGCCTGGGACCGGGGGAGCGCCGGAGGCTCGGTGTGCCGAGTGCCCGCCTAGGGCTAGGGTTGAATACGAGAGGAACGGATCTGGACGCCTGGACAGTGTGCGTAATAGGGTTAGCCGGTTAGGCGTGCCGCGACGCGTGCGTCAATTGGTCGGCCGAGTCAGAGTTGACGCCGAGTTGGGCTAATGGGCTGAACTGCGGCGCTCAAGTCCGAAGAACAGGCAGCGAACTAGCGATCTCAGTTTATTCGGTTTTAGCTCGGTTTATACCGAAAGTACCGAATAGATGAAATGCCAATTTTTCAGATACCGAACCGAATACCGATCAAACCGAGTTGACTGGCACGGTTCGGTGCGAAAATGCACAGCCCTACATTGGGCCGACTTAATTGGGCTTAAGTCGGTAGTACCATAAAAATAAAAGTCAGAATCGATTCATCGAACTAATGAACGGGTTGGTTTCAACACGGAGTCGCGCGCGCATGCCGTCCCGGCGTCGGATTTGTGCTAAAAAGTTGGACCAGTGGAGGGGGGAACTCGGCCTGTTAGCTCTGTACGTATTGGTGATTGGGTGCGGTGCCGGGCTGCCAGCTGCGTGGGCCATTAGTTTTCCCAGCCCGTCCCGGCCTGGCTGCTCCATCGGCTGTGGGCTAGGCCGCGTATGCTTACCGACTTGTTTTATTTTTTTTCTCCCTCCCTCCAATAATGCAGATCACGTTTGAGAAGAATTTTTTTCTTTAGCAATCATATGTTCAGTACAAAAGTTAACTGCTACACCAAGCCATTTCACCGATCAACAATGTGTGGGTCACTGCCCTAGAACTAATAAATGCGAGAAATCTCACTAACCAAAACAAATTATTAAGGAAAAAGAACAAATTTCCATTACGCACATGACGAGTTGACGACATGGGCATACACATACAACCTATTCTCGTGCAACACTCAGAAGTCAGAATGGGTTCCACGCCTGCGGCGGCAATCCACTCTGCTGCGTGTAACCCTCCTCGCTCCAGTCCTGAGGGAGCTCCGGCTTTGGGCCGCTGCTACCTTCCACCATGCTGCTTAGCAGGTCCCTGAAGCTCTGAAATGGCAACGGCGCCGGCCGGCGGTACGCCGCCGGGAGGCCGGAGCCTTGCTGCTCGTAGTAGTAGCCGTCGACGATGGCCGTCGGCGCGCGACCAAAGGCGGCGTCGACAGGGGCCATGGGCAGCAGCGCCGGCGGCACGCTGAGATCACCGGGAAGTGAGCCTGCCTCGTCGGAGGCTGCTCTTGGAGTGGTAATTGTTCGGCTTTTGTAGAACACCCTACACAGCACCCAGTCCTCCTGGATTTGCAACAAAAACAAAAGCAGATGGTCAGTTCGTTATAGTCGGGTAGTGCTGGCGAATAATGCAGAGCAACAAATTTTAACAGCTTTAATTTGGATTTTGGAATGGACTAGCACGAAGGATGTGATTATACTTAATTTTCTCGGAAGAATGATAATATTCACTTTCGGAACGCATATACTTGATATAATATAGATTCGAAGGGCACGGAGGACAAGCCGTCATCGCCAAGTTTCTGATATCTTTGTAAATGTACTTCTTCGTTGCCAAATAATTGGTACTCGTGGAAATCTGAACGCTTAAATGGCAACTTGAGATAAAGAATTCCGGATAATAAGGCTGTCAAATCCTTTTCGAAATGTTCAGTACACGCGGTATTGTAGTTTAGTGCCGCTGATGGAGCCAACCGAACAACCTTGGTGTGTACCAGGTTTGGAATTATTGGATAAGAATGATTGGCAGGTGGCGTAAGTAGTTTTATCATATCACAATGTTCAGAGCAGGCGGCATCTATAGCCTGAATGAAAAAAAAAATAGATTCCCGGATAGAAACTTGTACCTACTAATTTTCTAGCTAGAGACGCGCGAGGGGATTAAAGGAGTCGGGCTTGTGATTACTGACGAATAAAAAGGGATTAGCTTGGCCAGCTTTTTACTTTCAGTTTTGCTATTGCACAGGTGACTAAAATTTTTTTATGTTTCAGTCACCTGAAATTGCACTATCAATGAACTAAAATTGCAGCCCCCCTAAAAAACAGCTGCAACTTTAGGTGATTCAGAGTGCAATTTTAGGTCACCTGAAATTGCACTCTCAATCAATTAAAATTGCAGCCCCCCTCAAAAAAACATGTGCAACTTCAGGTGATTTAAAGTGTAACTTTAGGTGACTGAAAGATAAAAAAATTTCGGTCGCCTGTGCAATAGTCTATCCATTTTACTTTTGACATGGGTGAAGGTGATTAGATAACCAATCACTTCTGCTGCTTCTACCCAAATCACACAAAACAAATGCTATTTCTGAGAGAACGTGTGGCATGCAGTGTAGCAGTGGCATACCTTGAGAGCTGGTAAGCTGGCGGCAACGGCAACCGCCTGTCCCTCCACGCGGAACTCGTGCATGATCCACTCCGTCTTGGTTCCCCTGGGGGCTCTCCCTTGGTAGAAGACAAGCGTCTTGCGCATCCCGACCACCGCGCCGCCGCGGCGCCCGCGCCGGCTGACGATGGCGCGGTCCTTGCCCGTCGCCTTCCAGTAGCCCGACTGCGTCGCGCGATTCGTGCGCTGGCCCGTCGCGTACTTGCGGTCGCGCAGGCTGAAGAAGTACCACTCCCTGCCTCCCACGCACGCCTCGCCTGAGTGCACGCACAGCGGGAAGAGATCAATTAGATCGTGCGCGCGAATCGCTAGTGATAAGGATGGCATAACATCGCCATCCCTTTAATTCCTTTCGTGGTGTGAACAAAAACGGAGCAGATCTGCATCGGCTGTTCTTAGCAAACCAACCATGCAGAGTAACCAGTGGTTGTATCAATGGCAAGAACTTTCTGGTTTCATGTGTTGAGGAACCGAAATGAATAGACGACGAACAGCGAGGTGTCGTGGTGTAGTTGGTTATCACGTCAGTCTAACACACTGAAGGTCTCCGGTTCGAGTCCGGGCGACGCCATTTTCCTCCTCCTTTTTTTTTTGTTTTCTGGATCAGGGGCTAGATGAAGGTTCCTATTCTACGGATTTTCCTTCATGAAATCAGCTACTCTGTTCATGCCATTCAATTCCGCTTTGCTATATATTTTTCCTATGTATGGTGCAAGATGTAAGAGATATAGTACACAGTTCTTATTGTTGTTGGGGGTGCAGCACAGCACAGGCAGCTCTAGCTGTGCCTCTGTGAGCAATCTATATGACTATATATAGCATCAAGTTGCATACATGAGACAGACCGTACGTACCTGGAAGATCCCAGGGCTCGCACTTGTTGAGGTCGACGTCGACCATTGCGACGCCGCCGTACGCGCCACTGCCGCCGCCTCCGCCGGAGAGCTTGCGGCAGAGGTAGTCCAGCACGAGCTCGTCGTCCCTCGGGTGGAACCGGAACCCCGGCGGCATCCTCGCCTCCATCATGCTTATCAAGCTCATTGCGTCCGTGTATATATCAATCCACGCCTAACGAGAGAGAGATAGATAGAGAGAGAGAGAGAGAGAGAGAGAGAATGGTGTCTGCAGAAGTTTCCAAGGATACGCACACGATGGGGTTTTAATAGGGAGATCTAGCTATGGACTTGTTTTAGCACGTCAGGAAAAAAAACTGACGCAACGATGGCTGCTGTTGATGATGCAACGTCGCACAATAGAAACTGGCGTATTCAAGTTTTTTTTTTTCTGAAACGGGTGGCAGCGACCAGCGAGTGCTGTCCTGTATTAAAATAGGGGGAATAGGGTTGGCCAGAAACTGGCAGCATCCCAGGGTTTTAAGGTTTGATTATAAAAATTATCTTATAAGGAGGGGTAGTCTGCTAGGTTCTTGGTTCCCACTAGAGCATCTTTTGTCTTGACGATCAAGAGTGTTGGTGTATTTGCTGAAGAGCAAAAAATTCAAGTGTTTTGTTATTTTCAAATATCCCATGCATGTTATGAGCATCACCAACCAGGCTAGAGCCTTCTGTGGTGCTCTCGGCCGTAAGACAATCCACTCCCACTATTGGCGGGTGGGCCAGGTTGACGGTTGTAAGGAGTCATATGCTGTTCAGTGCGCAATAGAGGTCCAAACTCTAGTTGTGTGGCGACATTCGACGAGAAGGTGAATGGCTGATTCAAGTAATAACCTGCAAAGAGGACATGTCGAATGGTTTGGCCACCCTCTCAAGGACAGACGTCCAAAGCCTATTTTGAACTGCCAACCACGCAAAAAATTTACATCTTTGCGATGCCCAAGTTTTCTAGACTGTGGGTTCATTGTGGATTTTGTTGCTCCAAAGAATTGAGAGCGGGCCCTTAGGCTCGTTTCTCAGTTAGTTTTCGGCAAAAGGATATCGATTTCCATGTATGCGTGCGAGTATATATGGCTATACATTAGTAGTATTTTGCAGTTCATCAATTGAGTAGATATATAGGATTAGTTTATTAATTACGAGTGTACAGACGTACCTCTCGGGGGAAGTGTGCCATGACGTCTGGAATACGGAAGTGCAGTGTTCCTGCACCACTTCATCAGTTCAGTCTCTGAAATTTACTGCAGGCAAACAAATATGTATACTTTGCATTCAGAAAGAAGTCGCGGTAATATTCAAAAGAAGCCGCAAAGGACATAATTAATCTTGTTGTTACTATTCTGGATGAGTGGAGTGTTCTCGAAAAAATTCTGGATGAGTGGATGTACTCGCGATCTGTCGATCAAACAGTAACAGGTAAGATAATGATCCATCAGACTTACAGATGTACATATATCATATCCATATCCATCTGCTTCCGTTCCAGCTTTCAGATAGCCAGAGCTCAATCCATCATGTCAGGAAACTGATAAACCGACGACGACCGCGGGCGCGGGTATGGCCGCAGCCACGAGCGGCTGGCCCCCGTCGTGTTCCACTGCCCGAGTGTCGCCGTCGCCACCGTCCGATCAAGAATCGATGTCCCGGAACGCCGGGCAAGTCGTGCTCCGGCGCCGGCAGCCTTGCGTCCGCTTGATGTTACAGACACGTCTTCATCCGACGCCTCATTGGTTGCACATGAGGTGATTGCTTAGGCGATGCTCATCTCGTCCTACAGAGCTCCTCTCTTGCAGGTGATGGCAATGTTGTTATCAGTTTGCAGTGAGGAATTGAAGAGTTTCAAGAGCATCAAACGACGTTCACAGCAAATCGGCTGTTTGAACCGATCAAATTAGGCCGTGGTCGGTCTGACCTTTCCGTTTTCTGGCAGGGAAATCAATCGTCCGGCCCAAACCATAAATAGGATTTCCTCAATCAGAGGATTAGTCCAAAACTGCCAAACTAACACTGTCTTCTGACAGCACCGAACAACCGGTCAAGCGTGTTCTTGGCCATCGCATGATATCAGTTTGTGACTCGTGAGACAATGTCATACACTGACGTTCAGCAACCACCAACTGCATAAGGATGGTTGAGTTAAAATGGCAATGAAAAAGAGGGGAGCAGTTATTCAATAGATATCGATAGCGATGAGGTATGCAATGCCGTCGTTGGAAGAATTCCACTGAATTTATGCTTTTATATACTTGATTTGGTTAATTCCGAAGGAGGAGAAGGGTACTGTTGTCGCCGTCAGAAGCTCGCCAGTTGACAAGGCCATGGTTTTCTCTGTAGAGAAGTGGCAAAGTCGCTGCACTTAACTGCAATGTTTTTCAGTGAGAAGAGGTTAAAATGACAAGATCTGGCCGAAGCACTATGATACACATATCTTTGCCAGATTCACGGAACAAAAGTATTGGCAAACAAGATATGCTATTGTTATTCCGTGCTTGATCAATCAGAAGGTTGCTCGAAATGGGTGCAATAGAAATATCAGAAGATATAGCAGGCACATGTACAATGGCATTGTAAGCAGGCAGTCCATCTCACAGAAGTCTGAACACAAACGCCTGAAAAATAGACTTCAAAAAAGTCTACTCTCCGAACCGAATCAGCTAGCTGCGGCTTTGGATCCGGTAACACGCACACGGATGGAACAGACTCTTCTTGCGACAAATCAAATAAGAATTTGCGAAAATCACACAACTTAGACAACTACCATACCTAGTCGTGCGATGACTTTGAGAACTTCGATCACCTGATAAGCAGTTCAGTTTGTTCAGTCTTCTCAAGAGATAGTCATGTCAGTCCTTTTCAGACAAGGAAATTCAGTGAGGTATAGAATGAACAAGGAATATCTAACTGGGTATTATGCTACCAAAGTCAAAAACTCAGAGATGCATATTAGCTGGAGTTGGTCTGGGTAACACACTGCGACAGATACACCTGAACAAATCGGTGTCGTCTTTGGCGGTACCATAAAACGCTTTCAAACACGTAAGCGAAATCTCTGCGATATGCATTCTGCCTGGTCACCTTCTTTGCGATATTAATTTCGTCAGACAATTTCAAGAGAAAGGATCGCAGCCACCATGTGGTATCTAATCAGCGTGTAAGCTTGACGAAAGCAGTGAGGAAAGGCAATCAGCTGCTAGCATCATATGGCTAGTTTTTTTAATGGAAAGTTGGAGACAGCATGTATTGAAGCAAGAGGAACATGCTCTGGTTGGAACTCTGCATTCAGATAGTTGTCAGTCTCCTGCAAGGACACCATAAGAGTTTTTCTTCGCCTGCTGTTATCTGAACATGATACTGTTACTGCCCCTTATTTCAAGGCATTGCACGATGCGTACATTGCGTGTTATGATTAAAAAATAATCTGAAGGCAACTTCTTTCATGGCTTCAGGATTCAGATAAGATTGTATGCGTAATTCAGCACATGTTCAAATGATCTGAGCTGGTATTCTCTGAATCCGGACTAGATTTGCAAATAGGCATCATCTTAATATTGTCAAACTTTCCCTGCAGATGATGTCACACATGCACCTTCCGACCATTTTTTTATTAGCTGATGATCCAATTAGTCAGCTAACCTACAAAAACGTGAGAAGAACTCACTGAGTTGACCATTCTGATTGCATATAAAATGGTTTCATGGAGAAGAATTAGCAAACGGTACCTTCATGCAGATCGGAAAACTATTCACGATCTTAAATGCAGAATCATTGCTTGCCTTGCGTGGAATGCTCAGCTCTGTAGTAATCTAAAACTAAAATTACGATGAACGTAAGCTTCAAGAAATAACTTCGTAATGTCAGATCGGAATCATAAGATAACTGCAAACCTTGAAACAAAGGTGTTTTTGGTCATGCTTGTTTGGTATGGGTACTTGTCAGGGCAATAAAATCAGGTAAGTCCGTTGAGATTTAAGGCCCAACGTGAGAGCCGAAAGTAGGCCTAACATGCTTATATTGATCATAATGGATAGACTTTTCCAAAAGCTGATGATCCAAGTTGGGATAACTGAAACAAAAAGGAAAAAAACATAACTGAAACAACCTGGGTTCTAAAATGCTTTGATCCATTGATATTTGAGGCCCAAAAGTGCGCCCAACATGCTTATATGATCACCGAGATGGATATACATTTCCTCAAGTTGTTGATCAAGTTGTACATATGCTTGTTGGATTCCGTTTACGGCATCACGGAGATCTCCAGTTACTGATACAGCAGTTACACCAGATATAGCCAGACTGATGTACGTCAAGAACAAACGTAATGTCTCTCATAATAACCTGTATAAAATCACAATTATCTGAAATCGAATCCATTGAGATCTTCACTTCACTATCTCATGCGTTCTTCTCAAAGTAATTAATGGTCACTAAGATGTGTCCTCCTAGCTTGGTAAAATTTCCAAAGAAGAAAAACTAAAGGAAAGAAAAAAAAAAGGGGGTGTGTCCATGGGGAAAAACAGACGGGATGGTTCGTTCACTACATGGTTGATGATAACTAGTTCACTACTTTTGAGGGAGAAAATGCTCTAGTTCAAATGACTGCCGCAGGGGGGGCCTTTGTTGTTGCCCTTGTCCGCGAACATTCTTCATGCGAGTATTATAGCGCTTTGTCTTTAGGGAGATAGAAATAAATGAACAGAGAGAGCTTTAGTTAAAGGGGGTTAGCGAGCAAGCTAGGCCATGTTCCAAGCGGCCTCAAAAAGCTTGGTTTGTTCCCTCTGGACGGCTAGAGGGGGCCAAACGTTGGGGCATCTTTGCTCATAGCCCTCACATGCATTGCCCCCGGCAGGACACAGAGAAAAGAAAGATTCATGGCTGTTTAAGCTCTCGTACCATCATGAATTAGAGAACGGGAAGGTTCTTTTCGGCTTATAGCTTCACTTTCTAAAGTAATTAGCTTTCAAACGGATTATCTTTTTAAGGTAACGCCTACAAGTAGATTATAATACACTATCCCGACTTCATCTATATCGGTCAAAATCGTACACGAGTATTTTCTGCACACACTCTCTCACAAACAACTAGAATTCAAAATTTTAAACTATAAGCCGCATTTTAAAAGAATCCACCCACCATCGGTGGCAGTTCGCAACAATTTTGTTTTAGTGCTTTTTATGCTCTCCTGATCTATGGTTGGTGACTCTTGATGTGTTCTAAAATTCATGCTCTTCGCTTTTTTAGGAGAGCATACAAGCGGTACTTATAATCATAAGGATGGAGAACTTATTAGCACGGAATGGGAAGCTATATATCGAAGTTACCTTTGTTAATTTCACACCAAGTCCCAAGTAATCCAACATCTTGTGTCATGTTACTCTTGGAATGCTAAAACAACTCTATGATAGGAGAGATGATTAAAGAAGGTTAGGAGGTATTACATTTCTATATTGCTAGTTACATGACAGATTTAGTAGGTTTGATAGTTTGGATCTGTTGTTTTTGGCTTTGGTTTATAACTTTTGACTGCGGCTTATAGCTTTTTGGGCTGTTTGTGTGAGAGAGAGTTCTAAAAGTAACTAGCTTTGATTGATGAGCAGGTCAAGACATGCATGCCATATATATATATATATATATATATATATATATATATATATATATATATATATATATATATATATATATATATATATATATATATATATATATATATATATATATATATATATATATATATATGAAAATAGTTCTATACTTCTGAGAGTACGTACCATCACTTCTCATATACTATTTTAATGGTGTTGTTATACCTTTTTATCTATTTGAGTATATTCTAATAATGATATATATATATATATATATATATATATATATATATATATATATATATATATATATTCTCTAAAACAACGTGGAGGTCACCCCATGGTGCGTGATGAGTATTGAACTTTGTTGTGCAAGTGTTGTTGAAGTTTGATTTTGACTTTAAGTGTTTACAGTTTTTAGTGTTGCTGCCAAGTGGTAAGCGGTCTAACCGGTTATGGGCCGGTGGTCAGACCAACTCTTGATTTATGTTGACTCAGGTGCGAGCGGTCTAATTGGCACATGGGGTGCAGCCAGACTTCGGTGGTTGCGGTGTGACCAGGCTGTGGTATCCAATTGCTTCCTAGCAGAGAGCGTGTTTTGAAGTTGGGCTCGTGTAATCAGACCGGCCCTTGGTTGGCGATCGGACCTTAGTTGAGTTGGACGGTGTGACCGACATTGAAGATGCGGTCACACTGGTGTCCTATTACCGAGCATGTTGAAATCTTCAGAATTGATGCCTATTGGTAGTACCAGTGTTGGAGCGGTAGTACTACCGTGATGTGGTATGACCGCCCGAATGTTGGTGATAGCAATTTTCAGAGAGGGATATTTTGAGTCAATTTGCAGTTGAACTCAAGCGGTCATACCGAGCTTTGTATGGCAGTACTACCTGGTGGTAGTACCGACGTTGAGCGAGTGGTCATACCGCATCCCCTGTTATCAAGAGGTGTTGGGCGGTCTGATCGGCATGTGGTTGGCGGTCAAACCGACCCTAGAGGTTCATAGGGTGACTTGAGTTGGGCTGAGTTGGTTGAGTTTGTACCATGGCTTCAAAGCTATGAGGTGTTTGAGTTGAGTTGCATGGTGCATTTATGAACTAATGTGTGTCAAGTTGTGAAGAACTTGTGCCCAAAAATGGTTGCTTAGTCTATTGTTGTGCAGTTGACTTAGAATCAACTATGATTAACGGCGGGAAGGATTGAGACTTGGTTAGAGAGAACCAAAGTCCATAATAGCCATGGATGCCGAGCGAGATGACTGGACTCAAGTAAGATGCGAGATGGATATGAACCATTGAAGATAAAGTTTGAGCAGAGACCCTTAAGGTAAAGAGATGCACATGATGCTTTGAGAGCCATTAGATGGCTATGTGGCTTTGTGATGCTTCTGGAAGTGAAGCTTTGAAGGTAAGTGTTCTTGGCTCATCAGTTATGTTAATTAATAATTTTGTATATTGTGTGATGCTATATAATAGTTTACTTATCGGTGACAATTGTAGAACTTCATAGCTATTATGGTGAGGTGGAGGGGATCGGAACTTAGCTAGGAGAGCTAAGGTCCAGAACGGTCAAGTTACCGCCGAAAGATGACTAAGTCTACAGAGTGGTTACAAGCAGGGAAGACAAGGAACTAAAGTGGGAGCTACCGATGTGGACATGATAGGCAACAGTATGGTGGATTGGGATTAAATTCAGGGAGGAGCTGAGGTCCAGAACAGTCAGGGAAGCCAGGTGCTGTCATGATCATGGTGTGGCATGTGGTGCGCTAGGTGATTTGGGTCGTTTACAAGTAAGGACGATTTGGTGGGATCCTGATGCGTGAGAGGCTTGGTGACGAGGCTTTGGTGCCACATGGAAGATAGCAAAGCATGAACGATGCTTCGAGGCAAAGAGATGAGAAAAAGTCAGTATAGGGGCAGACATTTGCCTAGTACTGGAGATGGAGACAGTTTACAAAACTATAACAAAACCTAAGTGGTTTAGGTCATGAAGAGGAGAATAAGACAAGTTTTAATTAGGCTATTGGAGCCAAGTGGAAGCTGTGTTTTAAGAAGCATGTGTGTGTGCGTGCGCAAATGAAAACCCATTATGTATTTGGTTATCGGACTTGTCCATGTATTTGTGGATGGAATCCACTTTGTATTCAGATCTATGGTTTTGATATGAAGTGGTAGGTTAAGCTTCACTATAAAAAAAAGAGAGAGGAGATGGCTTACATGTCAAGCCAAGTAGAAGGGAGTTACGATTCTTAGAGAACTTTTGAGAGATAGAGTGTGGCTCTTGTACTTGAGCTTCTTGTTATCCTTAACATTTGTAAGTGGCTAATGAGTGGTTGTAAACATTTATTTATAAGTATCAATAGATATCCAAAAATCATCCAGATCTTTCTCTTCTTTGCTCAAGTATTGGAATTTTAATTTGACTTAGTTTTGATGTTTCTTTCTCCCGCTTTGTGTCAAGGACATGCATGTGATGAAGATATCTTTTAAAAACCAGATTCCATCCACCAAGACACCTTTCTTTGAAGTTCTTGATCTCAGAGTATGGTATGATCACACCTTACATGATGGTAGTACCGCTTGGTGATATGACCGCACCTTACATAGCTGTAATATCGTATTAAGGTGAAAAATCTTATTTTGCTCGGTTTTTCTCGGAGATTTTATTTTAGGTGTCTAGGCTGTGTTATTCACATCTTGACGTAGCTCTTAATCACTATTGAAGAGAAGTATCTTGAATTCTTCTTGAAAAAAGATTTTTAAAAGAAATATATTTATGTAGGCTCCTATTTACCTCCTCTCCAATCATTCTTCTCGTCCCACATTTTCCCAGTGCCTTTGGGCAAAGGTAATTGCTCCAAACCAAAGAAAGAGCCAAATCGATCTCTACCTAGCTAGATTAATACTAGTGTCGATTAACTGACCAGTTTGGGATCACCTTCAGATTGATTTGGATTTTGGACCGTTCTTTGATCTGATCTGATCTTCTCGTGTTTTTATCCCAGAAAATTCGGCAGACACCTGTGGCGTCCCTTTCAACCGCCTAGGTCGGGTACCTGCGGATCAAACAATCGGCTTCTTTATTGTTGTACTACCAAACAACTGCATCGTATACATAGTACAGATTTATTACCTGTCTACTGCATCACACAAGCTTCTTTACTGTTGTACTACGTACGTAGTGCCAAACAATTGCATCGTACGTATAGTATAAATTTATTACCTGTATCGCAAGCTTTGGGTTAATGTATCAATGGCGTTTCCTGTCCTCTCCATTGTGATAATTCGTGGTAGACGTTTTATCTTGTTTACTGAATTACAACCACTTGAGCCCATTGAAATCGTATCTACTCTGTGTGTTTGCGTCAAGTGTGTGTGAGAGAGAGAACGAGCGAGACCGATGTCATCTGACCTAAAATGTCATGTGCGATTCCCTTCTAATCAGGCGAGATGTATGATGAGCTCCTCTCTAACTAATTAGAATGTTTGTCGTCTGCATGCCATGCAGCTCACATGATCATATGGTACATGCCGTTCGTGACATCTCTCAATCATTCGACCAAAAACCAGGCACACGACGCGATGATTTTTCGGAAATGTGAAAGGATAAAAATGCATTCCTGCTCGTAGAATCCTATCCTGAAGAAACATAGAACATCCCACTTTCACACTCCCTCTCTGGCTCTGCTGCGTAACAGTATCGGCGGTTTGTCTGACCTGCTCGGTTGCTCCAGCTTGGCCACGGCCACCTCTCTAGTCTCTAAGGTTCAATGAGTCCCAACCTTATATTCTAAGAAGGATTAGCTCTGCTCCTCCAGCTGCCATCCCCTCCTCCTCCCTCTCTCACACGTCCACTGCCTCTCTCCTTGTCATCGCCGCTGTCGCACCGACGTAGCTCTACGTGTTCCTCCGTGCCCCTCCCCTGTCCCCCTATGGCCAACGGCGAGCTCGCCACACCGTCGTCCCCATCCCGTCCAACCTAATATTCACAACATCACCGCCTCGCCATTCCACCCTCCATCGCCGCCCACCACCCCCTCCATCACCTATCACCCTACGCTACTGTCCATTGTCGGACCACTACTCCCAAGCCCCCCTTTACATCCGGAGAGCGCGGTGAACCTACCGACGATGGTGGAAGGAGAGGCATCGGCGGTGAGTCATCGTCGTTGTAGCTGGAGCATGAGAAGCAGGCGTTGGCAAGGTTCCCGTGAGAGAGGGATGGTATATTGTCGAGATAGGGTCCGACAGTATACCGTTTTCTAGCATTTCTCCATATTCTTGGGGGTGGTTGGTAGTGGGCAATGGAGTGTTGATATTTATCGTTGACTGCGAGACTGGCGGTGGACGCTAGGCAAGAAGTCGGGGACGGACGACAGGCAGGAGAGGTGATGGTTGAAGAGGCAAGTGGTGTTAACAAAATCAAGAGAATAGTTTTCAACCGGCACATATTTGTTTTCCGTTGATCATCTATTTATATACAAGTACATGAGTGAGAACATTTTCACGTGTGAATACTAAGCACTATCTCTAATGAAAACATTAGCACTAATAAAAATATTAAATATTAATAGAAATATGGTAATACTAAACAACAATAAACACAACTATCCTAATTTGTTTACCAAGTGGCACCTCCAACTGCTCCGAGAGAAAGCAATGGCGATGGCACAGGAGGCCAACATCGATGCCTACTATGGCTAGGGCTAGGGAGGTGTCTTGCTGGTTAAATTTGAACGGGATATAGCTGTTTCCTTTAAAATGGATGCAAAAATTTTCCACCACGGATAAAGTTGGTCATAGCAGCTGGTTCAGAATTGAGATGCAAACCTGCTACTGGTTGGTCGATCACTCGTTTCTGTCGTTCATTTGGCCAAGTCGGCAGCTCATCTTACATGCACCGATTTGCCTCGTATACTCTCTTCCCGGATTCAGGCTCGTCGCCCGTGATCCGGTAACCCGAAAAGCATCCGCATACGGCATATATACGGAACTTTCCGTGACGCGGTGAAGTGGACACCACTCCTCGCTCCCGCAGGCCACTGCCGCTAGCCAACTGCTCACGAGTTCAATTGTCGCCACCTCACGCGTTGATGCTCCACCGCCGCCAGCAATGGCCGCCGCCGCCGTGACCTCGCCGGAGCCCTTCGCATTCCACGCCCCAGCCGCTCCCCCTCCACCTCCGGTGGACGCTGAAGACGACGACTTCGAGTTCCGCATCCCCGCGGCCGCAGCCGCGCTGTCCGCCGCCGACGAGCTCTTCTCCGGCGGCAAGCTTGTGCCTCTCCTCCCACCTCCGCCTCCCTCTCCCCCCTGTTCCCCTCCGCCGTGTCTGGAGCCCCTCTCCGAGCCTGACTCTCCTCGCGCCCCGCGATGTGCTGGGCGCCGGTGGCGCGACATCCTCCTCCTCGTGTCCAAGAAGGCAAACGCCAGGGAGACCAAGAATCGTACGGAAGGATCTCTGAAGCGCCGGGAAATGCATGCCCAGCCGCTCCTCTCGCGCGCCTCCTCGTCATCCTCGTCGACCTCCTCGTGCGACTCCGGCAAGAACGCTCGCCTGCCGCCGCCGCCGCCGCCGTCGCGCTCCCCCCTGCGGACGCGCTCCGCGCCGGTGGCGAATCTCCTCCATCGCATGTCCAAGAAACAACCCGGCGACAAGAACGGCGCCGCGGACTCCGCCCTGAAGCGCCAAGAGCCGTACGCCCACCCGCTCCTGACCCGCGTCTCCTCCTCGTCGTCGGCCTCCTCCTCGGACTCCGTCAAGCACTACCGCGCGCCGTGGCATCCGCGTGCTCCCGCGCGGCCGCGCCCGGCGGTGGCGGCAGAGAGCCCCCGGGTGAGCGCGTCCGGGCGCGTGGTGTTCCGCGGCCTGGAGCGGAGCTCGAGCTCGCCGGCCGCGGCAGGCATCGACCCGCGGCGGCCGCGGCCGAGGGGCATGGAGCGCTCTTACTCGGTCAATGTGCGCGTGGATCCGGTGATTAACGTGTTTGGATTCGGGCATCTGTTCTTGCCAGCTTCGCCAGCCAAGGAGAAGAAGGCCGACAAGGAGAGGGACATCGCCGGTGGCGGCGGCGGCCGGAGGAACAGGCCGATGAAGCTTGCTATAGTGCTGAGAGATCCACAGGATTAGGTAGTGGCCATGCTGGAAATAATCCATGAGATTCTTCTTGCCTCGGATTTTTGTAACCTGTTGTTGCTTCATGTAATTTTGCTCCTATTTTTCTTCTCGCCTTTCAATTGTTGTAATATACTTCTCCAGTTTTTAGAATTAGAGCTCCGAAATTTCAGACACTTAAGTGAATCTGAATTTACTCTGAACTGTAACTCTGAGAGTGTCAATGTAACAAATACTCCATGAACAGAAAACACTTGATGTTCTAGTAAATCCAAGAATGCTTCAAGCTTGAGATGTGAAACTGGACTAAGATTGTAGCACCCGCACACTGAACGTCATGGCAACAAATAAATAATAACACAAGATATAAAATCCAAAAAAATTAAAACTTGAATATCTCTAAATTTTTCAATAGTAACAAATTAAATGGAAATAAATAGGTTGACACAGTGGATTGGTCCAAAGCTAATTAAAATCACAAATGAAATAACTAATAACAACGACACGATGCTGCTGATAGGAACGTGTCACCTAGGACCTCAATGTTCACAATGCCGCTGATAGGAACGTGTGTCATCTACGACCTCAATGCTCGCACGGAAGCTACTCAACTGACTTTTTATTTGAAATGAAAAAAATAACAGTAAGATTGGACAAATCTCAACAAGTATACCAATAACAGTAAGAATAAATAAACGTAATGGAAACAAGTAATAGTGTTCCACGCAGTCACATGCAAGTGTGACTACGGTAAGAAGATAAAGGAAGTAATTCGACAGGAAATAATTTACATTTGTAAAGTGTAATAACACAGAAGTGGGATAGTGAAACGAGAGCAATGATAAGGTATTCACGATTAATTATTGAGAAAGCAAGGACGGCACCGATTAATCATCCGCATGGCAAGTATACGAAAATAGTCAAATTCGGCTTTTAAGCGGTGTGTTTTCTCATAGCGAGATCTATAAATAGATTATAATTATACTGTATCGAGTTTAACTGTATTGACCAAAATCACATATAATTTTATTCTTCTTCATACTATCTCTTACAAACAACTAGAATTAAAAAATCATAAATCAAAAAATAAAACTAGTTAAAATCACAGTAAAAAAACGCATCCCTCTACTTATATACTCGTGGCTGTGCGTTATTGTACGGCTCACTTTGTTGATCGGCCGGTGGTATACCCATATATGCGACACTAGATGGAATAGTTGAAACGTAAATTGCAATGTACTTATATATACAGAAGGGTGATTGACAATTGCTTGGTGAGACAGTTAATTAGATTGGAAATTGATAAAAAAAGGGGTTATTTAGTGATTGATAGAGAGATGCTACTGGATATGACGACACAAGTGTAACAACCCGTTTTTAGTAACTTAATTAATGGTCATTTTTAAACATGAACCACTAAGTTACCGGATGAACCCACAATAATAAAGCATTATCATACATTACAGCCAACAAGAAAATGTCCAGAACAATATATATGGATATGCTAATGAGTAATTAATGTATATACAACCCACTATAATTAGTATATGTTTAAATGTAATACAAAGCACTTAATAAATTACATATATTCAAATAAAAAATACAGCATAGTGTTATTTACGGTATTAATTATAACTTAATCTAAATAGGAGCCGTTTTAGTTAAAAAACAATCACCACCCTATCTTCTAATCAGTAAAATATGTTTTATACGAATCTTAAAGCACTTTTAAGGGTTAAAATCATGTATATACCTGCATATATATACACACACGTATGTATGTATGTATGTATGTATGTATGTATGTATGTATGTATGTATGTATGTATGTATGTATGTATGGGGGAGGGGGGTTGTATTTTTAAAGACTCGTAGCCAGTTTGGTTGGTTGCCATGTTGCCATACTTTTTATGACAAAAGTGTGACCAAGCCACAGATATTGTGGTCAACAAATTATTGGGCACAAGTGTAACAAAATTTAGCAAAAAATATATCAATGATATATGGGATACAAGAATAGAGAAGTATGACATGCCCCCACAAATTTTATGAAGAACCAAACAGTGGCAATAACTGAATCAAACATGCTCTCGATGTCCTTTTTTAAAGGCCGATCAAGATGCAATATCAAATCACAACTAGTGGAGCGATGGAACGTCGAAGTTTTGAAATTCCTCGCTGGCCCCGACAGTACGATGGAATAGGTTGCAGTGACTGCCCTGCTGCTAGGAAAGAGAATCGGTTGATTGGCCTCGTGATCTGTGCGGATTTCGGACTCTGCTCAGTGCCTCTGTCTCCCCTGTGCTGCAATTAAAAAGGTTACTCCAGTTTTAAATATGCTTAGAACTGACAAAGTTGTATTTGTTCGCGACTGCCTAGTTTGATTTGAAATCACTTTCCAGGATACTTTTTTGACAGGAATTTTTCAAGGTTACTCGTAGTATTTGACACAAGCATGAAGATCTCTCGGGACTCGATGCGTGCTTTCGTGCCGCCGGTGACAGGTTCGGGTTCCTAGAAGTCTCTGCTTTTCTTAAAGCGAAAATTTCTGCACACAAGTTCAGGTTGTGTTGTTGGCAGATATGCTTATTGTTACTTTCAATCGTCAGTTCGTCACCATCTCTCTTGTCGATTCAGCAATCAGCATTAGAGCAAGGCTAATAATACAGCTTTCAGCTGGCTGTATGGACACTTACAGCTCACTTATCAGCCCATTCATATAGTAGTTTACAGCCAGCTGAAGGCTGTATGACCCACCCTTTTCTCTCACAAAGTTTCTTGGTTCTTGTGCTTCAGCTGGCTGTAAACTTACAGCCCACCTCTCTTCTCTCTCCTCCACCTCAGCATACAGCCTACTAACAGCCTCTTATTATACTTGCTCTAATCTAAAGGATAGGAAGCCAAATACTACTACGGAATAGTATATTTATCCGCCAAACTAGAGTGTGATACGCTTGATTTGATGGCTCCGGCGCCGCTGTCTCACAGCTGCCGCCGGTACGCACACGTTCATGGCATTGGCGCCGTTGAATCGCAGCGGTTTAGGTAGATTTCTGTTGTCATCGCCCTGAAAGAAGCAGAGTTGAGTAGTTGAGCTTACGCCATGACTCACGAGACCGACTCACCGACGCAAATGCATCACATCACAATAACAAAAGAGGAGCAGCAACAACTACTACCATACTGACAACTGTGACATGACCGAGAACCATCAGTCAACTCCCAGCATCATGAGTTCCAGATGCAAGTGCAACAACAGTGCGTCACGAGCTCGCAACTAATCGATCCACGCCAGGCATGGCACCAGCCATCAATCAGCGGCATAGCCTGTGACCACACATGGCGATGCACGCCAGCCATGGCGTCCACAGCTTTTCTCAAAATCTTTCTCAAAATCGTTCTATATAAGTAAAAAATTTGTGCAAAGAGTCAAAAGACAATGATCCTGTTCTTTTCAGCTTCTAAAAATTGTTTTTGGATTTTTTATTATAGTATATATTTTATTAATTTCATTTATATCGGCCAAAACTACATATGGATTTCTATTACTCTGTAATCTCTCGTACAAATAGTCTAAAAGATATAAACTATAGCCAAAAGTTACAAACCGCAGTAAAAAAAAATAGGCCCAATAAATTTTTTTTAAGGCACGGGCATGGACCCTGTCCGAACACCGTCCACTGTCCTGTTTCCTCCCGTCGCGGAGTCTCCTCGGTCGAGCCGAGCTCTACGCGTGCCACGCAGCCAGAAAACCGTTCGTATCACGCGGAAACAACGCGTACGCGCGGTGCGGTACGCAGGAGGATGGACCTCACCGGGCATGGAAACATGCGTTCGGTGGCTCGTCGGCAGGGCCCGGTCTGGTCAGCCAGTTTTGGCCTGGCTGCAAGGCTGCAACCTTCTCTCTCTATCTGGTTTCTTTAATTGGCACGTCCTCTGACGGCATTCACTGCAGGCCTGTTTATATTGGCGGCAGTGGATAGCTTTTAGCTGCGATGGTTGGATTTTATCTAAAAACAAATAATTATTATAGAAAAATGGTTTTTAGAAAGAGTGGTAAGTGGCGGGAAAAGAAAGTGGTGGGAAAGATAAGGCAGAGATACGTGCGTGAAACGAAAGCGAGAAGAGTTCGGTGCGTGATGCGTCTGTTACCCTTTGTTTTATTTTCATATATATAAACGAAAAGAGTAAAGTAACCGTTTTGAAAAATTAAATATTTATATTGATTTATAGCATCTTCATGCATAAACCAAACTCTGAATGGACCAGAAGGGCCCACTGTCAGGCTGCCAGTAATTGTGCACGTTGGTGGTGACGAAGGCTGTCAGCCCCCTGTTTTGTTTCGCAGGTGCTGCAGGTTTTTGGATGGGGCCAGCCTGGCCAAGGGCCTCGGTGTTCAGTGCCAGGTTCAATTCAAGATATGTATCTCGATCGTTGGATTGGACAGGTTCATCATGTTCATATTTCCTGTATCAATTAGTAGAGTATAATTATCATTTAGGCGGGCGAGAATGGAAACGGCTAGCTGGTCTGTTTTCATGGAGCCATATAGACGGACGCACCAGTCAGAAATCGTTAAGCTTGATAGCAACGGATGATTCGATTGGTCTACGCATTTTCTTTTCTTTCTTTTTTTTAACGGAAAGCACGACCTAAAGTTGTAGGCTTGAATCGTGATGTCTAATGTGAAGCTTTTTTGAACATGGAAAGGAATGGCATGGATAACTTCTGACGCGACGAAAGGAGTCGTTCGTTTTGGTACGTCGTTAGAATTAGTCCCATCATGGATGATGCTACATGATTCTGAATCCGCTCAGCTCCCCCATCCACCCATCCATCAGCAGCCGTGCTGCATCGCCTGCAACTTGCATCCCAGATTCAACGATGCATCACAACTAGTCTGAACCATCCATTGCCCACAATCGAACGGATCGGACGGCCAACTTGTTTTTCGCAGAACTCGGTGCCGTTCGAATTCGCATTCCCAAAACCGTGGTCACCGTCGAACTCGCTGCGGTGGTTGCCGCGGCGGCCGCTGGTTCTCGGTGCGTCTCGCACTATCACACGCACGAGGCGCCTCGCGCCAGGCCAGGTTAATCTGGCCGTTTTCTTGCGTTGGATGCACGGCGTCGGCAGCCACCCACGGGCGGGCGCCCTCCTCTCTCACGCTGGGCGTCGCTCAAAACAAAAACCATGCATGGTGGCCTGGTGGGTTGGTCCTTTGCCCTGTCCGTTTCCTCGCATCCTTGCAGCTGTCGCACACTCCCAACTAGAGATGGCAATGGCTACCCGATACCCGAATACCCGATGGGTTTTACCCGATAAAGAGACGGGTATGGAAAATTTTATGTACCCATGGGTACGTTATTGGGCGAAATCCTCTACCCGCTGGGTAGGCGGGTGCGGGTGTGGGTATATACTACCCATACCCGCCTACCCGCGGGTAATGAATACCCGCATTAGACAACTAGACATCCCACTCAAATGTTAATTTTATTATCTACTTGTTGTTGATTGTTTATTTGTTTGTCATATGTTGATATGGTCATGTCAAGTATGTTTATGTGATGTACTAATTTTGATTATTAGACGCTTTTGTGCTTGGCATGTATGATTAATGAATGTCTAAATTGATGATATTCTTATGTGTTGAACCGGGTATGCTTGCGGGTACGGGTTACCCGTCGGGTAGTAATACCCGTGCGGGTACGGGTATGGGTAAATTTTCCTACCCGCGTGCGGATACGGGTAACCCGACGGGTAAATTTACACCTAGCGGGTACGGGTATGGAATGGCAATACCCGATGGGTATTTACCCGTTGCCATCTCTACTCCCAACTCCAAGATGGCTGCACTCTCGTGGCCTTTCATTCCGCATGTAAAAGTTAAAATAAACGTGTTAGCCTTTTATTTTTTTTATCTTTTTTCTCTGTATTATTTATGAAAATGTAACAATATTTTTTTCTCTTTTCTGTCTTATTTTTAATCGGATGACTCATAGCCAACAGACGATATAGTATAATTTTACTCAAAATATCGTATCATTGTCAAGGTGCCACATAGATGAACGATTTCTTTATGAGATAGATAGGGCCTGTTCTTTTTGGTTTCTGCCTCAAGATTAATGATATAGTAACTAGCTTTCAAATGTGATGTCTTTTTAAAAGTGGGGTCTACAAGTCGATTGTAGTAGACACTGTATCAACTTCAACTATATCGATTAGTCTTTCTCTCCGTACTCTCTCCCGTGAATAGACAGAATTAAAAAGCCATAAACTACAATAAAAAAATAAGCCCATGAGTTGCTCCATGAAGAGAATAATTAGTCAACTAGAGCTAGATCGATCAAAAGAATATTCAAGTGAAACTTTTCATTCTGGCATCAAGCGTAGCACAAGTGGGAATTTGTTAGTTTTAGGTCTTGCTTCCACGTGATTTTGCGCTTCTGACTTCTTAGTCTGGCCTTTTTTATTTTTTTCTTTTATTTTCTATATTATCTATAATGATATAACTTTTTTAAAAATTTAATTACGCTAATAAAGCTAACAACAGTTACAGTATATTTTTAACCGCTACAGTATAAAAAATAAAAAAATAGCCTTATAAGCTCAAATAAGCACCACCTTAGGTGTTATACACATGTTTATCGGTATAGATTCCATTTTTAAAAATATCCGTACAGTTTCGATAAATGGGAAAGCTCGACATTGGAGATGCTTAAGGCAGTGATCAATTCAGCTTGAGCTTCGGGCTTCTGGCTTATTTTTCACTATTCATAAATTTCGTCTTTTTCTGAACTTTTGGCTTTTTGTTGAGCTTTTTTGCCGGTTCTTTTTTTTTCGTGTTCGTTTGTATTATACGTAATGGGCTAACATATTTTTTAAATTTTTTTAAATTTAATTATGCTAAATAAGCCTCTGTCAGCTACAGTGCTTTTTTCAGCCAGCTACAGTGTTTTCAGCCATAAGCCACGAGCTTTTAAGCCGAACCGATCACCACCTAAAGGCCTACCGTTCTGATCATTAACCCAAGAGGTCAACACGTGAACTTTAAAATACCTTTTGCTGCTTTTTCTGCCTTCCCGTGTATTGTCCAAACTTTTCATTTTGATGTTTTCACCGAAATTTTGTTTACTTCAGCTCTTCAAGAACCAAACAATAAAGCCTATGTTTAATTTCTAGCTAACACCAAAAGTTTATCTCTGCATTACTGAAGAACCATATGAGAAGATCTAGTATAGTGTTATGATGAATCCTTGCAATTTTAGAGGAGTGGAATTTTCAAATTTATCAATTTGTTGTTTTCTGGACTTTTTACAGACTTTAAGGTCAAACCAGTCACCACTAGCGGTTAGACCGGCTGGAGGCAGCGGACTGACCAGCCAGCTGTACCAATTCAGCTGGAATGTGGAATTTTGGGTAATTTTAGTCCGGCTGTATAAAGTATGTTTTAACTAACGTATGTTAAATTGTGAATAAATTGCGCCCGAAAATAATTTCTTGGTCTTTGGATATACCTGGATGTTTGAAATCAACTATGATTAACGACGAGAATTAATGTTATGCTCATGGAGTAGCTGAGGCCTAGAACAATCAATGATGCAGTGCAGGATGGTTGAGCTCAAGCATGGCACAAAGAAGACGAAAAATATTGAAGAGAAGTTCGAGCGATGGGTTACACCATGTGCCTTGGTCGGTCCAAGTGAGGCGTGGTCCGGTGGAACCAAAACGGGAGAGATTTGCCAACGCGTGGTAAGCCGGTGGTGTACGTACATGTGGCAAGTATGGTGATTGGTTGCAAGTGAAGATGAAGATCAAGTCAATAAAAGGGTATTTTGTAAGTTGACTGAAATACCGAAAACTATCTTGAATCAAAATCGTGGCACATAAATAGCACTTAGGAGAGCGGTTTAGATCAAGGAGAAGCTGAGAAGATCAAGTTGGATAAAAGGCTAAAGACTTAACGGATTGGGGCTTAGTGTTTGAAAAGCGTGCATAAGTGTAGTGTATGAGTAAAATCCGTGTTCTGTGGGGTTAATGGGTTTCCTCCAGTTATGCTAAATAAATAGTATATATTAGGATTAGATATGTGATGCTTTCTTGTCTATATTAACGGGTTGGAATGAAGACATACTAGTTAACCATCCAACCATCCTACCGTTATTCATTGAAGCTAAGTGTTCTATGGTTAAGATTTGAGAAGTGTGAGTGATATTGTTTGCTCTCTTGTCCTTCAGGTAGAGTGACTGTAAAACTTTCATCCTCAAATAGCAATATATCAACTTTATTTATCCTTCATGGATCCCACTTGTTTTGATTGATTTGCTATTGATTTAGTGGGTTTTTGTCCTCTCTCCCCCCTTCTTGACCTTACTGGATGCCAAGGATGTGTAAGTGATGAAGATGTATCTTGAAAATCAATCTTCATTCATCTACACATCATATTTGACAAGTTCATGAAGTTTCCTAATTTTGCTTGGATTTGACTTCTCGGATGTTTTCCTAATCTAATTGTTTTTTTGCCTCGATTCTTTTGATATTTTTGCTTGCTGTGACTTGTGAGAATTTATTTAGAGCCACCTTGACCATCTTTCACCCACAAGCAGGTCATATTCACCATTTTTTGGTTTTTGTCTAGTTTTGGTGCAATTGGGGATTTATCTATAGTCATCTTGGCCATCTTTCATTCACGAGTAAGTTATATTCAACATTTTCATTTTTTGCTCGATTTTAATGCAATCTTGCTTGTTCTTAAGAAAGATTTGAATTTTGTCATGGATTCTTGTGATTCTTGCATGTACTAGGTTCCTAAGACCTTAAACAAGGTTCGTATGCAAAATTTTAATTCATTTGGGTTTGTTTTTTTTGAAGTTGCACCAAAAGTTGCATTGGCTCAGGCTAAAATTTAGTTCTGGAACAAGGGAGCCGGTCAGACTGTACCCCTTTTCAGTCCAACAACCAAGCAGGTCAAATCAGTTTGTAGCTGGCGGTTGAACGCTAGGTTCCGGTTAGACCACCCTGGAAGTCGGTTTGACCGCTTGAAGCATGATTTCGCTGTAATTAAGGTTTTTTTGGTTTTATAGCTTAATGTTGGGTTTCTATCCTTATCTTTATAACTCTGTAGCTATCGGTGTGAAACATTGATGAATATATAGGAATTTTTTTTGAAGGCACTATTCACCCCCTCTGTTGCTATACCCGTCCTACATTTACTATGTATTTTTTTTAAAAAATGAAGTATATGTATAGGACCGGCAATGGCAATAGAGTAACGTGAATGATGCTTTCTCACAAACTTCCCCCTAGCATCTAGAAACCTTTCACTCCAGTAGCTAGAGAGCGACGAATATCAGATTTAACATTTAAGTCCAAACAACATCCCAAAATAGTGAACATCCACAAATTCAGCACCTAATCAGTCTGACACCACTAAAGGTACAGTCTCACTAGCCAAACTACTGGTCTGACCAGGCCTTTGAGCGGTCTGACCGCCCCCTATTCTCATAATAGAAAATCAGTCCGAGCCAAAAACCACTTTTGGTGCAAACTTCAAAATATATGACCAAATGAAGTGAAACTTTGCACACACATTATTGAGGATCTTAAGATTCTATTCCATCTAAGGACCAGGTTGATCTTGGCCAAAGTTTTAACATTTATTTAAAACATGTAAGGTTGCACGAAAAGGTCAAATATCAAAAACTTGAAATTCAACTTACTTGTGGGTTAATAATAGCCAAGATGGTTCTAAATGAGTTTCCACATATCACAGTAAGCAAGATTATCCAAAGAATCGAAGCCAAAACCCTCAAATCTAGATTCCTTAGGAAAGCTCCAAATCAAATAAGAATTGGCTAACTTTGAAATCTTGCAAACCACAATGGCTAGGTGGATGGAATTTGATCTACATGAGTTATCTTCATTACTTACACGTCCTTGGCACATCGCAATATCAACAAGGAGAGTTAGGAGGCAAATTAAGAACAAACAAGAACAAAAGCAAATCAACCAAGATAAAAACACTTCATGAGAAATGAACAAATTTAATCTTATTGCTACTTAAAAATAAAG
Organism: Dendrocalamus latiflorus; assembly: GCA_017311315.1. Taxonomy (NCBI): domain Eukaryota; kingdom Viridiplantae; phylum Streptophyta; class Magnoliopsida; order Poales; family Poaceae; genus Dendrocalamus; species Dendrocalamus latiflorus. The sequence goes on along the minus strand of CM029656.1, from coordinate 34,932,170 downwards.
GTTGCATAGCTATTCTATAAGGAAAACAAGAGAGCACACCGCAATACTTACTCTTCTCTCTCAACCATAACCCTAGAACCGAAGAATAAAATGTTAAGATGATTAGCTTACAAGCCTCCATCCCCAAGTAACTAGCCCACATCTAACCCAAATAGATACTATTTACTGGCACAATTAGGAAAAACCCGTTAACCCTATACGACATGGGTTTTAGTCTCACACTTAACTCATACACTCTTTTCAAAGTATATGAGTTCGAACCTGCTAAGTTTTTATTCTTTGATCTACTTGATCTTTTTAGCATTTTCTGAACCTAAACCACTTTTTCAAATGCCGCTCATGCGCCCAGTTTTGATCCAACAAAATTTTTAGTATTTGGCAACTACCAAAATACCATCACCTTGACCTAATTTTCTCTTTCCCTTATAAGCAATTGTCATGCTTACTACGTGTAGGTACACCAATGACTTACCATGCATCGGTAAGTTTCTCATGCTTTAGTTTCCACCGGACCACGTCTCATTTGGATCAATCATGCCACTTGGTGTAACCTGTTGCTCAACCTTCTCTCCAATATTTCTTGCCTTCTTTATGACATACTTGAGCTTAATCATCTCATCCAACATCCTTGACCGTTATGAATATCGGCTCCTCCATGAGCGTAGTCCTAGTCCCTGCCATTGATCATAGCTGACTCCAAGCTTTCTTGCACGCCTAACTCCCTAGGAGGTGTTGATGACAGAGGCGGCGTGTCTTCTTCCATCTGGCCGAGCAAGCTGGGCGCAAGGATTGATAATTCTAGGATGATGAATGATGACAAGGTTGCATCATGTTTCATGGCACGGATACATGTGTCCATGTTGAGACCAGCATAGTCTACCAAATCGAACAAATTCTTTTCATCCCAAGTTCCTGCCATGATCGCATCGGCGATGTTGGCGGAAATAGAGAACCTTGAAGGGCTTGACGTTTCTTCCCCACAAATAGCGTTAGTTGTCGGTGATCAAATCGTCAAACTTACATAATGTAGGAAAAAATCGAATCTCATAGGAGGATTAAAGAGGATAAATGAAACTATCTTGATTGCTATATTAGGATTATAGCTTGCTCTAGTGAAACGATTACAAAAGGATACCACTAGCCATAGCTTTGCTACTTCTTGCTTGTGGAGATATTAGTTTTTGGCATGTGTAGATATACATTATGTAAGTTTAGACTATAAATAACAAAAATTAAAATCGACTCAGACCCATGTCCCCACATTTTATGTACATGCATCCGCCCCCGGTAGGACGCCATAGCTAGCTAGCTAGCTCTCCTGAAAAGGTTGCGATGCTCACTCCCTCGCAACGACGCATGATTGTGTAGTTGTGTGTGCCGGTGCCTGCCAGGTTCGGTGACCACTGACCTGACCACATCGGTCGCCAGGTTCCTGGGCTAGGAATCCGCGTGCGCGCCAGGCCACCGCACGCATGGGACGGCGCGCGACTTCCCCCGACCGACGTGCCGCGCGCCTGGCTGAGAAGGTGTTGGGGGCTCTCTGGGCCGTGGTGTTCGCCCGTTCGTTCCGCGTTGGGTGGTAGCGAGCGGCGAGGGAGGGTGTCAGGGGAAGTGGGCCCGTCGCGCGTGGGGAGAGGCTGGGCTGCGGTGTTGGATGTTGGGGAAACATGGGCCACGCCCGGGAGAAACTGTCCGGGGAGACATGGGCCGCGGGCGGGGAGTTAAGACGGCCCGCGGCAAACGTTTGTCAGTTTCCAGTCAACCCGTCGACATTTTCTCCGTAGAATTTGACGGTGATGATACGAAACGACGCTGCTGCACGAATCTCAGTGAGAACCCAGATCCCTCGTCCTCGTCCAGCGAGGGGCAGCTCTCAGCTCAACTGCTCGCCTCGACACGGCGACACGGCGCGGCAGCCGTGAGAATCTGGGAGGAGTAGCGGAGGAGGTGCCGAGGTGGTCTCCGTCATGTCGAGCTCTTCTTCCGACCCCGACAAGCTCATGGCCAAGGCCGACAAATTGCAAGTCCTTTGCCCCTCTTGCTTCTACCTCCCTCCTTCCTGAATTCTCTTGCTCCTTTTTGATCCGCGTGCCATCGTGTCTTCTTTCGGTCAAGAATGCGAACTATTCGAGCCCTGCTGTCAAATTAGAGCATGTTAATTTGCGTTTCTTCAATCCATCACGCCAAACTTTCTCATCACACACCTTCTCCATCGGGTGGATCTCTCGGAAAATGTTTTTGATAAAGGACCGGAGACTCCTGGATCTATTCCTTATCTTGGATGGGGCGGGCTAGCCTTCTTATCGCAAATTAGTGGCGTTGATTTGGGATCTTTGAGATATCCAAGTGGTCGGTAGAGATAAGCTTATGGCAGTGGGTTTCAGAGGGCTTTCCCCAAATGCTAGGGCTTTCCGATCTGTTCCTGCACTAAAGGGTGCATCAATTTCAATTCCCGTTGTTTTAACCTATTTTACGCAAATTTGGTGGAATTGTGTTCAAGGATATGCCGAATTTGCAGGAAAAAGGCAAGGATTGCGAGTATTTGACTCTTTGTTGCTGCAATTTTGTTTACATCTGTGTTCTGTCGGGAATCCGAGTAGACTTTGTCGCCCAAATCATCTTCCATTAGCTTTTGAAATATCTGCAGAACGCAGATATGTGTGAACGCATAATAGTTTTTTTGTGCTAGTCCAGGTCACTTCAGCAATGATGGTTTGTGCGGTGTAGCTTGTAGGCCATGCTAGCGCATTGGTTGTGGGGGAATTTGCCGTGCCAAATTCACTGCACTAGCTGCAAATTTGCCACATTCAGACATTTAGCTTGGGCTATTATGTACTTTTATTCTAAGAGTAGATGAAAAACAAGAGCACCCTGCCTTGCACAACAATCAGCCTCTTGTTGATCCTCATCTCTCACATTTATGAGTTTGTTTAAAACGAATATTCGTGTGCACCATTGTTTAGATATGCAAACTATAACTTACTTTCAAGATGTCTCCTCAGTATAAACAAATTGCAAACAATATTTCGAATTATTTTTCAGTAGTTTTTTTTCTTTGTTCTCAGTTTCATGACAATATATCAGCTACTTAGAAGATAAAATATTGTCATTCTTGTCATTTACAGTTGTTTGTTTTATGGTGTGAGTGCTTGTTGAGTGCCGATTTTCCTATTTTTACTGCGATTACTTTATCAATGCGTCTCTTCAAAAAAAAAAAATCATGTTTCATGATTTCATCCACTTCATAGTAATTCTGTGCTAAAAATGAACTTTTTTTTTAAATATATTCTTTTGCAGAACAAAACTGAGCTTTACAAGGTGGAATGCTGATTGGAAGAGTGCTACCTCCTTGTATGAGCAAGCTGGTCGGTGACTTTGTTTGCCATCTTTGTATATTCTTGTTAGCTATTTGCTTCCAGCAGTGCATATAACAAAACTTCATCTCTACTTTAAAGCAATTGCTTATAGGTTCAGAAAAGACAACGAGAAAGCAAAGGATGCGTTTGAGAAGGCTTCCAAAGGACAAGAAATGATCACCTCGTATCCTTTGAATATTTCTATATAGCTGTCATGTTTTAACATAATTGAACACTCACCTAATAGCACCCTTAACTAGTTCCATAGACCCTGGGATGCTGCTAAACATATGGAGTCTGCTGGTGCTTTAGCAAAGGAGCTTGGATGCTGGAATGAAGTTTCTGATTTTTATCGCAGAGCATCAGAATTATATCGTGAATGTGGAAGACCACAACCTGCCTCTGATGCTCTTGCAAAGGGTGCCAGGTAAAACAAAAGCAATATGATAATTATGTGAACATTGTGAGGCTTAATTTTCTAATCATGATGAAATCAGTGCCTTGGAGGATAAAGCTCCAGAAGAAGCTATTAAAATGTATGATGAGGCTTGTTCAGTTCTAGAAGAGGATGGAAAGGAGCAGATGGCTTTTGACTTGTATCGTGCTGCTGCAAGTTTATATGTTAAGCTTGAGAAGTAAGATTATACAGATCAGCTTAGTGTCTGTTTATTACAATTTCACACTGTAACCTGTCCTTTTATGTCTATATGGTATGCCATGCATGATTTCTTCGTTTTTTTTACTGGTAAGTTTTCATCTTTTTGTTTTTACTTGCAAAGTAAGCAGACTTCTTAGATAAATAAAGAGAATCCCAAAACTTTAGGAGTAATGTGGGGAACTCATGCAACACCTTCTAGAGTCAATCCTCCACAGCAAAACACGACAGGAATTGGAGTAGGCTACTTAGACTTAGTCTTTATGGCATGCAACCAAATGGTGGGCAACAATAGGGGTTGCCTATCTTCACCAATTTCGGTGCCTACAGTTGAGGGCTCTGTTGCTTTTGAGCTTAATTCCAAGTTTCTTCTTGTTTTTGCAAGTGGGTCATCCTTGCAATTTTCTCTTCAACTAAGCATGTCACTCGGCTTGATGTATCTAACATTGAAATATTTACACATAGGCTAACGAAATGGTTTAGGGCTTGTAATTACTGTACTCAAATAAACCAGAGCAATTGATCCTATGTTCCACGAGATTTTATATCCTTGATCAACTATTTCTGTATGTGGATCGGGTCTCTGTTTTTGAGAAAACCACATCCCTTGTCCCACACTTTTCTTTACTTACAGGAACTGCTTTGTGGTGTATGTTCATTTTCTTGTGTTGTTTCATTCTTTTTTCCCCCTGAACAGTTGCAATCAGAGTTCAGAAAACTGCTTTTGCAAAAAGCTCGGAGGGTGCCTGGTTCCGGTTCCTTGGTGAAAACTGGTCAAAACCAGCTGGGTTTTCTTCTCTCTCTCTCTCTCTCTCTCTCTCTCTCCCTCTCGAAAATTTGAAACTTCTGATTTTGCAGATTTGAAGTTTGGGATATATACTATAAGCAATTAGGAGTATTTTGGTATAGAAGATGATTTGAAATAAGTGGATTAGAGGGGCGAAACTTTTTTTTACTGGGCTACCAAAGACCGCTTGCCTGCTGGTTCTGGTGTCTCGGCCGGTTACTGGCCAATCACCATACGACCATGACAGTGCTTCACAGATTCATTAATCCCTTTTTGATTGTTGATGACTTTTAGTCTTACTAGCACCTATCATACTTGAAGTTATTGGGAAGCAATCATTTGTTATTAATTAGTATGGCTGATTTTATATAATTCTGCGACCTCTTAAGTAGTTTAGGTCTACATCTGTCTGTTATAACTCTTGACGTCAAAGATGCTGGAACTTAATTTACTACTATTGTTTGATGTACTGGTGCTATTAGTTGCCTCCACTGCTGAATGTAATTGTGGATTGGAATATGCCTCTAGTAGCATGCTTATTTATCCTTGCATTTTTTTTCATACCTTCTTCTTCGATATCTTTCTGACATTTATGCATGTACGCATCACTTAATTACTAGTAATCTCATTTATGTACTCATCTTACAATTCTTCCCATCTTTGGCCATATCTGACAGGTATGCGGATGCTGCAGCATTCTTTTTAAGACTTGGTTCTGCTGCTGATAAGTGCAATGCCATCAACAGCCAATGCAAGGTAATATTTACACTGAAATGTGCTTACTTAATTATTCAGAGTTTATACTTATTAGACAAGGTAGAAAGATATGCAGTTGAAACTGATAAATTTTTATACTAACACAATCTCATATGCAAAATGGAAAAAAAGTATTAAATCTTGCTTGTTCAGGTAAGCAGTATCACGAATTGAACACCAACTTGTCTAATTCCAAAGTTGTTTCATGCATGCAGGGTTATCTGAGTGCTATCATTATCTACCTTTATTCACATGATTTTCAACAAGCTCAGAAATGTTACAACGACTGCTCAGAGTAAGTTGTATATTTGTGGTAGTTACTATCACTGATGAGAATTGTTATGTGTGGATTCACATTTAATATGTTATATGCTTTGTTTGGTTGCATCAAATCATGCAGCGCCAAAAAATAATTATCACCATTATTTCCTTTTATAATGCATTGCAGGGTTCAAGCCTTCCTTAATAGCGACCAGAATCGATGTGCAATGAAACTGTTGTCTGCCTATGAGGAAGGTGATGCTGAAGAAATCAAACGTGCTGCTCAATCAAGTGCTGTTAATCACCTCGACCATGTGGTATGTCTTTTGATTTTTTTAAACTATACGAGGGATGCTACATTGCCTATATGATTATACCAAAAGATGCCCTCTGATGGTGCATGCTGTTGGATATCTGCATACGAGCATCGACCAGCACTATAGCTACGACCATCGACCAGGCACTGTAGCTACGACCATCGACCAGATACTGTAGCTACGACCATCCGTGGTCGTTCAGCCGTGGTCGTTTTGCTGTGCTCGACTTGTTGTGGTCGATCTGCCATGGTCGATACGTGCCATGGATCCCGCGTATCCTATTAGGTTTCTTCCTTCCTTATCTCCTAGGTATTGTTTCTATAAATCGGTTGTTCAGATATAGAAAGAAGAGGCCTATATATGTAACTCTTGATTCATTAATCAAATCATTGCATGATTTCTCTCAAACATCACACGTTTTCATGGTATCAGACGCGATCGCTCTTGCGACCGCATGTTTCCGCAAACCCTACCTCTAGCCGTCGGCCTCCATCTTTCGGTCGATCTACCCCTCCTCCTATGGTTGGCTCCACAATCTCTTTACCAAACAGGCGGCTCAGGCCGAGCAGGCTGCTTTGGTCGCCCACGTGGCTCAGATCGAAGCCGCTGCCGCTGAGGACAGTCGGGTTCAGGCCATCGTTGCGGCTACCGTCGATCACGCGCGCAAGGAGATGCTCACCGCGATCGCTGTCGAACGCCAGCATGCCCTGGCTACCGACCTCGCCCATGGCGTCGCCAACCAACCGAACAATGCCATCGTCGCCCTTCACGCCCAAGCTGTTGGCATCCTCAACATCAAGGCCCTCATCCTGGTCACCCTCAACTTCACCTCCGCTAACTACGGCAAGTGGTGTGGCCTCTTTCTCATCACGCTCAGCAAGTACGCCTTGATAGACCACGCCCTCTCTGATGATGCCCTCCTCCCTGATCGGGTGGATTGGGTTTGCATGGACTGCGTGGATTGTGTGGATTGTGTTCCATCGGGGTGCCGACACAGTTTATTTACTGCTCTATGTGGATGTCATAGTCTTGATTGCCTCCTCTGATGGTCTTCTTCGCCGGACGATCTCCGCTCTCCAGCAAGAATTTCCCATGAATGATCTTGGTCAACTTTATCATTTTTTGGGGATGTCAGTCCACCGTCAGGAAGATACTCTCTTTCTTTCCCAGTGCCAGTATATTTTAGACATCCTAGAGTGCGCTGGGATGTCCGCTTGCAAGCCTTGCAACACGCCTGTTGACACGCACTCCAAACTTTCTGGCGAAGGCGCTCCAATTGATGATCCGACGCACTACCGTAATCTTGCTGGTGCTTTGCAGTACTTGTCTTTCACTCGTCCTGATATTGCCTATGTTGTGCAGCAGGTGTGCCTTAACATGCACAATCCACGTGAGCCACATCTTGCTTTGGTGAAGCGCATCCTGTAGTACCTTCGGGGGACTCTTGACTATAGTCTGTTCATTCACCGCACTTCACCTGCTGAACTAATTGTCTACTCCGATGCTGATTGGGCGGGCTGCCCCGACACACGCAAGTCCACTTCGGGCTACGGCGTCTTCCTCGGTGACAACCTCGTTTCTTGGTCGTTAAAGCACCAGCGCACCATCTCCCAGTCAAGTGCGGAGGCCGAGTACTGCACCACGGTAAACGGCGTCGCTGAAGCCTGCTGGTTACGCCAATTGCTCGTAGAGCTACATAGTCCACTTCATCGTGCCACTCTAGTCTACTACGACAACGTTAGCGCGGTCTACCTCTCCACTAACCCGGTTCAGCATCAGCGTACCAAGCATGTCGAGATTGACCTGCATTTCGTTTGGGAGCGTGTTGCTCTCGGTGATGTGTGTGTTCATGTCCCAACGTCATCGCAGTACGTGGATATCTTCACCAAAGGTCTGCCTACGTCTATCTTTACCGAGTTTTGATCCAGTCTGAACGTTCGTTCTTCTGCCGTTCTGACTACGGGGGAGTGTTAGATATCTGCATACGAGCATCGACCATGCGCTGTAGCTACGACCATTGACCAAGTATTGTAGCTACAACCATCGATCAAATACTATCGCTACGACCATCGACTAGGTATTGTAGCCATGACCATCGATCAGGTACTGTAGCTACAACCATCAACCAGTTACTGTAGCTACAACCATCCGTGGTCGTTATGTCATTTGTTCAGCCATAGTCGTTGTGCCGTGCTTGACTTGCCATGGTCGATCTTCCGTGGCTGACCTGCCGTGGTCGATACGTGCCACGGATCACGAGTATCCTTTCAGGTTTCTTCCTTCCTTATCTCCCCGGTATTGTTTCTATAAACCAGTTGTTCAAATATAGAAGGAAGAGGTCTATATATGTAACTCTTGATTCATTAATCAAATCATTGCGTGATTTCTCCCAAACACTACACGTTTTCACATGCGAATAAAATGGTGAACTTGGAGCTGAAACATCCTAGATTCATAGTGAACATGTTATTTCGTGATCTCCCTTTTAATTAACATGTAAGATTTAGATTCTATCAATGCTCTTTTTCGTGCTTCAGCAGTGATCTCATCGGTCATCAGGATAGACTGCATGCAAGGATTGTCTAACTCTATTGCAGTAGTTATCGACTTACCATAGGACCATTGATTGTCCATTTGCTAGACTTAGTTTGTATTCCATCTGGTATAATTATTTCCTGGTTGTTTGCTTGCTTGTTTAGTACTTGTCTTCACTTCGATTTATGGTGAACCATCACTGCAGGTAATTCGGCTCGCAAGGAAACTACCGACAGGTGATCTGCAGGCCATCAAGAAAGAACTGGCAGCTGATGACGGCGAAGATTCCTTGGACGAGAATGACCTAACTTAATACCAAACTATCCGGGAAGATGCAGGGAAAGCAAACAATTGATGGTGACTCAAAATACACCATTGCTGAACAGGAACAGTTGTAAAAAAAACACTATGGTGATATACTGCAAACTTGTGGGCGGCATCTGTACTATGAAATTTCTTATGCTTAATTTGGTTGTTGGATCTGTGCACATACACCCTACACATGTACTGTTCGTTTGCTATGGTTGAGATGATAATTGGTTTGATTACCTTGCCTGTGCTTTATGATCTGTATAATATGAGCATGATGCACAAGTACAAACGAATTCCATTCTGGACTTGGATCACTGTCAGTGGAATTGCATATCGTTTCATTAGTGCAGAGCACTCTGTTGATATGTCCATCCATGAAGGCAGTCACACTGACAAAGCGTTGCTTTGATTATGCAACGCATAAGAAATTTCTCAGTGTGTGAAATTTCTCGTATCTTTTGGGTTAAGTAGATAAATTTTAGCCAAAAGGCTGTGAACCTCGTAATATAGGGCATGTTTTTTTCGACTGCGGTTTATGTCTTTTGATTGAATTTTTTGAATTTTGGCTGTTTACGGTACAGATTACAGAGAGACAGATACTCACTTGTGATTTTGACTGGTACATATGTTAGGCTTTTAATGTGTAGATCGTTTAACTTGTAGACCTCGTCTTGAGAAAATACTCCGTTTGAAAGTTGAGTACTGTAGTAAAAACCAAAAGCCGCTAGCTTTTGACTTAAAAAACAGGCCCATAGGCTACTAAGACGTAACTTCTGTTATTAACTTTGTAATGGTGATGTTAAGGTAATTGTAAGCAGGATCTGTAGTGGATTACTCAGTTTGTGATTAACTTCACGGTCATGCACTTTCTTAATCCAACCATATCGAGGAGTCTATAGATATCTCTCCCGTTACATAGGAGAGACAAATTCTATGTTGATCGCTCACATTCAGCCGTATATTTCATAGTAAATCCAAAAGCTATTTTTATGACCACCCTATTATGGAGTAGTGTTTGGTAATCCCTAAGTAAACTAATACACATGTAGAAAACTATGATGATCTTAGGTCTAAGAATCCTACATACATTATATATGAAATCAAGTGATGACACTTAATAATATAACAATTCGGTTATCAAGGGTCGAAGAACACCGAGCCTTGCTAAGACTAATGTCATGTGAAATATGCAAAAAAGCCCTTCTTGGAATATTGTATGTTGAACTGCTTCAACACTTTGTCAATGTACGTATCTTAGCTTAATCCAATTAGCCTTTTAGTTCTATCTCTATAGATCTTTATGCCCAAAATATATACTGCTTATTCTAAATCTTTCATAGAGAAACTATTTTTTAATGAAGATTTGACATAAGTATAGAAATATCATTTCTAATCAGTAATATATCATCTACTTATAAGACTACAAAATAAGTGAGCTCCCATTAACTTTTTTTTTTGTAAACATAAGCCTTTTCTTCATTCTTAATAAAGCTAAACCCTTTAACTATCTCATCAAAATGAATGTTCTAACTCCGAGAAAATTGCTTCAGTCCATCGATAGATCTCTGAAGCTTTCATATCTTTTTAGCATTTTGTAGATTGACAAAATTCTCAGGTTGTGTCATGTACATATCCTTGGTTAGGTTTTTATTTAGAAAAACTATTTTGCTATTCATCTGCCATATCTCATAATTGAAATATACAATAATAGTTAGAATGATCCGGACAGACTTAAGCATAGCAACGGACGAAAAAGTTTCATTATAGTCAACACCTTGAATTTATTTGAATATTTTGATTTATGTCTATCTTTTTTCTTAAAAATCCATATGTGTTAATCTATAAATTATAATTGTCCTACATAATTATATAAGATAAGTGATAATTTAGAATAACATCAAAACATGAATAAAGAGTTTTATGAATAAGTCACATACTTATTGATCAATACAAAAAATATTTATTCAAGAAACAAAATAACATATCATCAAAATAACAGTGATACAATATTCTCTATAATAGCCTCTGTCACTAAAAGCACTCAGCAGTCAGCACATGAACGCAGGTGGGTGTGACCTTCGTTTTAGGCTTCGGGGCAATGTAGGTCGTCGCATTTGACAAGTCAGCGAACGATGTAGATGAAAAATAGAAGGACATACAGATACAGTAAATTAATAAACCTGAACATACAGCTTGCCGGAAAAGAGTCGAAAGTACAATGTAGTACAGCATTACATTTTCATCAAGAATTCAGAGTTAGGAGTCTTCTCTCAAGAAAGAAGGAAAGGAAAGGGGAAAAAATATATGAAGAGTTGGATTCGTGGAAACTGCTGTTTGATCCGTACTGATCTTACCGCTTTCGTAGCATCAACAACTGAATTTTGGAATCCGTGGTCACGTCCGGCAGAATTTTTTGTACGGATAATCTATTTTTTTATTTGAAATTACATAAATATACCCGCGGGAAATTTTTTTTACAAAAATAGGCTCCAGTCGCCGAATGGTTGGGCGACTGGAGCCTATCGCCCAACCAGACCGCGACACAGTATGTCTCGCTGCACAGTAGAGCGACTACATTTAGTCGCTCTTCCGTTAGGCGACTAGCATGCAGTCGTCATCCCGTTAGGCGACTAACATGCAGTCGCCATCCCGTAGGGCGACTTCATGTAGCCCCCGTGTATTGTTTTAGATTTTGTGAATTTTGTAACGTTGAACGAGTAAAAAATACGGTGAAGTTGTAATAAAAGTTTATGTTCATTGTATATTGTAGGTGTGTAAAAAGTTTTTTAAAAAAATTTCATGAAAGATTGAGTACAGAACGATCGATACATACACTGTTAAGTGAGATAGTTTATGTGCGGACAGAGATAATAGACTTCTGTAAATTTAAATAAACTTCATAATATAACTGTGAGTAACATGCCGCATGTTTTTTCATTACATGCATAACATATATAGCATCTGCAGCATCGCCTCACTAGTCACCCTGGTGTGCCCCGTCACCGCGCCCGCGTCCTCCCATACGGCCTCGCTTGGCCCTCCTCCGGTGCAACGGGTTAGGACGATCCGAAAAAGTAAAACGAGGAGGAGGGTGTCTATCCCGCCCCCGCGCTGGTGGAGTCAGCTGCACCTCTGGCTGTGTGCTCTCCGGTGCACCGGGGAGGGCACTGCCAGAGATAACCTCCGGTGCTACGTCGGAGAAGTGTCCAGGCCACTTCGGTGTAGACGGGAAAAACTGGTCCACTTCGTCCGGGCCTGGGGAGACGCCGTGCTGCTGGTAAGTACCTGCAATATTAATAACGTTAGTTCGTTGCATGTCGTCTTCGGATAAACACGATATAAGAACCTCTGCGTACCCGTAGCTGGCGCCATCTGCGTGGGGAAGACAGGGGTGTGCGTAGGAGGCGTGAAGTGAACCGGTGTAGGAGGCCCTGCCTAGGCTGAACCCCCTGGCTGCTCCGGGTGAAGTGGTGGAGGACGTATCCACGTAGGTGCACCAGAGTAGTGCCACGCTGGTCGGGGTGGACGAGCAGTCGAAGCGGTGGGCGTGGAGACCGCCGGTAGCCTCGTGCAGGACAGTAGGCTAACGATACGTCTACACCCGTCGTGCATCCGACGCGCAAAGCTGATGCCCTCCTCATGGGTCAGGTGCGCACCACTGGAGAGCCTCTCCAGTACTGTCCCGGAGTCGGCGCATAGGGCAGAACCGATGTCAGCCTGGACACAAAGACATGAAATGGTCGATTATCGAAACGACATTACCATTTGGGAATCTTTGAAATGACATGTAACGTACCGCGAGGTGAGCGTCGCGCGCGAAGTGTGTGGCAGGCGGGTCTACCACATATACGAGCCTGGTACGGGTCTGCGGCTGGTACCAGCGCAGGTACTCCGCGTACTCCCTGCTGTCGTATGGGCTGTCCTCCTCCACGCGGTCGTCGAGCGCACCCTGCCACTGCTCGACCCAGGGCTGCATCCTGAACGACCAGTCCGTGCCTCTTTTCACTCCCTTCGCGTTGTGCCTGCGTATAGAACCATTACTGGATGTGAGATACTTGCGAACGCAGTACTAAGTATGTAAATATTTAGCACAAACGATCACTCACCCGTGCACGTGGCGCGGAATCGATGGTCCGACTGGTACAGGAACCGGCTGCCGTAGCCCGAACTGCCGCATCACCCGCTGGGGTGCGTAGTCCTCCACGTAGATGAGGTACACGAGCTTCCGGCGGGTGAGCCAGAAAGCCCGGTCACGCCAGCAAAGTGAGGACAGCCCGCCAGGAGCACGGGCCTGAACTGCCGTATCTGCGTACGGCTCCCAGCGCACGTCGTCGGCTGTGATGCGGTCGAGCTGCTCCACAAAGACCCGGTACGCCCGCGTGACCTGCACGTGCGCGAACTGTACCTGCAAGAAATATAAGTTGTTTAGAATGACGATCGTCCATAAGAAAGAAATAGTTGACTGTGATAATACTTACTCGACGACGGCACCAGATAGAACCCATCGTCGGCCGGTCGACGTCTCCCCCTGGATACATCTCGGGCCTGTACGGACCCATGTCGTCTAGCACAGGTCGCCCGAGGCTTAAGCGCTCGAACGACCACAACTGCAGTAGCAGGGGACAGCCCGTGAGGATCGAGTTCGCCTTGATCCTCGTGCACGCATCGCATAGGGCGCGGTACGTCGCGGCAAGTACGACCGATCCCCAGCTGACCTGGTGGGGCTCGCCATCAGCGATCGCCCTCGCATAAGCGATAAGGCGCGCATCCACCGAGTTGCCGTGGCTGGTGGTGAAAAGCACCCAACCAAACAGCCACAGCACGTACGCCTCCAGGTGGCGCGACACCTGCTGATCGTCTGCCTGTGGAACCATGCGCTCCACCTGAATTCAAACAAGTTGTTATTAGTACCTAATACCACAAATAAACGGTTCGACGACACGATCGAATGTAAAAACCACGTACCCAGTACTGTGTGAGCCACCTCAGCGTCGGCCCATGGGTCTGCGCCTCTCTGAACACGTGGTGCTAAGGGCCCGGTGGAACGACACCCTCGAATCTGCCAAGCAGGTCAGCGCGCCAGTCGTCTGGGGCCTCCGATAGGAAGGCAGCGTCTCCCGCGATCGGAAGGCCAAGAAGCAGGGACACATCCTGCAGGGTCGGCGTCATCTCCCCGAATGGGAGGTGGAAAGTGTGCGTCTCGGGCCGCCAACGCTCCACCAAAGCCGTCAGCAGAGAACGGTCGAACGGGAAGCGTCGTGATCGCTCCCCGCCCGCCTCGTCCCCGCCCTCGTCCCCGTCAGCGGCTGCATCCTCGTCCGTGGCCTGCACCATCCGGGCAAGAGGAAGTAGCCCGGCATCCCGCAGTCTGCAAACAAAGTGAAGGTCAGCACGGAACGAACTTACGGTCGCACTAAACGCTGGAGTAGTGCAAACCTGGCAGTCCAACGAGGGTCGAGTCCCCAGGCCACGCGAGGTGTGCGTGTCCGGACCACTCCCAGCTGAGGCGGCTCGTCCGTGCTCCCCGGTGGCGGCACTAGACGGGAAGCGCGATGAGAGCGGTCCACGTGCTCGTCCAACAGCGCGTACTGCCACTCGGAGTCACGTCCAGCACGAGTCATACCTGCAAAATTTGTACAATAATTTCTACATTAAATTTTCTACATCTAAATTTATACAATAATTTCAACATTAAATTTCCTATATCTAAATTTGTACACTAAACTTTCTACATCTAAATTTCTACATTTAATTTTCTACACTAAATTTTGTACACTACATTTTCTAAACTAATTTTGTAAACTAAATTTCTAAACTACATTTTCTAAACTATTTTTGTAAACTATATTTCTAAACTAATTTTCTACACTACATTTTCTAAACTAAATTTCTAAACTACATTTTCTAAACTATTTTTGTAAACTATATTTCTAAACTAATTTTCTACACTACATTTTCTAAACTAATTTTGTAAACTAAATTTCTAAACTACATTTTCTAAACTATTTTTGTAAACTATATTTCTAAACTAATTTTCTACACTACATTTTCTAAACTAATTTTGTAAACTAAATTTCTAAACTACATTTTCTAAACTATTTTTGTAAACTATATTTCTAAACTAATTTTCTACACTACATTTTCTAAACTATATTTTCTAAACTAAATTATCTACACTAATTGTCTACACTAACTATCTTTCTACACTAACTATATTTCTAAACTAATTATCTACACTAGCTATCTTTCTACACTAATTATCTACACTAACTATATTTCTAAACTAATTATCTACACTAACTATCTACACTAACAAAAATATAACACAAAAAATTACCTGGAAATCGCGCACTCCCTCTCCTCTTCTCCTCCTCTCCCTCTCTTTCTCTCCCCTCCCTCTTCTCCTCCTCTCCCCTCCTCTTCTCCTCCTCTCCCTCTCTTTCTCTCCCCCTCCTCTTCTCCTCTCCTTTCCCCTTCTCTTCTCTGCGCGCCGAAGGAAACAGTGGCTGTCGGTCAGCGGCCGGGCGCGTTTTTGTATCCACCCTCAGTCGCCCAACGGTTCGGCGACTGAATTTCAGTCGCCCAACAGTTGGGCGACTTCCTTGCAGTCGTCGAACCGTTGGGCGACTAAAGTTAATCGCCCAACGGTTCGTAGACTCTCCAGCTGTCGCGATTAGGTTGGGCGAAAAGCTCCAGTCGCCCAACCATTAGGCGACTGGAGCCTATTTTTGTAAAAAAATTTCCCGCGGGTATATTTTGGCCGCGGTTGGTGGCGCGCCGAAAATCTCTTGGGCAGCCTCCGCGGGGCGGCGGGCGAGATCGGCGACGGCGCGGTGCGCCGGTGAGAGGAGCACCGTGGTGCAGCCGAGCAGCAGAACGGCATACGAGGCGAGCACACCAAACTTGCTCGCCTCGACCGCGGGGAAGAACACGAGCACGAGCACGGACGCTCCGGCGAGCGCCAAGAGCGCCCCCTTCCGCCGTATGGCCGCCGCAGTCTGTGACATTGCGCTCTGGCAGGCGGCAGTAGGATCTTGCAGCGATCGAGCGGGCTACAACGGGCTCTATCTATCGCTCTCTGTCGCCAGGTAAAGTCAAAACAAACGAGCGCCTCGCGATTTGATCTCCGCTGTGCCTGTGCGGGAGCAGTACTCGTGCCCCTTTTGTAGGCATACCGACGGGGAGATGCAGAGTTGCCGATGCTGATATGCAACCGTCAGCCCGGTGACGTCTGCTCCGTGACTTCACCAATGACTTTTTTACCAATGCCTCCGCGTTCCGCGAGCTATTGGCAAGGCCAAGGCGTGATGGCCAGTGGGTGACGAACAAACACTGTGCCGGTGCAAAAGGCTTTTAAGCCCCGCTCATTTCAGTTTTCTGACTTATTTTTCATTATTTATAAATTTTATTTTTTTCTTAACTTTTGACTTTTTTAAGCTTTTTTGCCGGTTCTTTTTTCCCGTATCGTTCGTGTTGTCCGTAATAAGCTAACATATTTTTTTCTATTTTTAAATTTTTAAATTTTAATTACGCTAAATAAGTCACCTTCAGCTACAGTAAAATTTCAGTTATAAGCCATAGCTTTTCAGCCCAACCGAGCGAGGTCTTATTATGCGTACTTTTTTCTTCAGCATGTCTATCAATGTTCGTTCCCTTTCATTTCGTTTTCATCTTCTATCTGTAGTTAGTAATTAAAATAAATATGTTAACTTTTTAATTTTATTTTTTAGTTTTTAGTTTTTTATCTTTTGTTTTTCTCCTCTTTTTTATGTATTGTTTGTGAAGATATAATAATTTTTTTATTTTTATTTATTTTTTAATTGAATGGTCTAATAAAAACTAATAGCTATTACAGTGTAATTTTAACTAAAATTTAATAATCAACAGGTAGAAATCGCTAAAAATCAGAATGAATGGGCCTTAAACATATCCAAAGAGGCAAAAATTGGAGCTTGTTTCCTGTTGTGACCCTATTATTTGTCTCAAGTACCAGGGGATTAAATTCATTGCGTGGTAGCTGTATTCTGAAAGAGAGGGAGAGGTATCAAGTGGAGAGCACCGTTGTCAAAAGAAAATAATGTAAAAGTTATTTGCAGTTATTGGGAGTAGTTTTGTCTATTCATATGCTCCTTAATTCCTGTGCTAAGATGAAAGACGCCTGACAAAAATGGACGGAGGGAGTAATACGAATCGCGGTGGCTAATTTTACTACGGGTTCAGGCGGCCGCGAGCCCGGCGTGGCCAGCTTGTTAGCCTCATCTTTTTTTTTTTTGTTTTGTCTAGCGCGTGCACTGGCTGCAAGGGAAGGAGTCTGCTGCCCAAGTTAGGCACCAAGCGCAATTCCCATCTCTTGTGAAATACTTTTCAGAATTGAATTAGCTCATCGAAGAAGAGTTGAGGGAACTCATCACTCCTGGGTACTACAAAGTTTAATTTGGTAGCATGATTCGGTTGGTTCATATATCACAATCGTTAGGCTCGTGGGTGAACTTTGCTCGTGTCGCATTCTACTTTCAGTTATCAATTCCGTTGATCTGGGAAAACAATTCATTGTGCTACATCTTTAATATAGTTTTAACTTCAGAAAAGACGTTGCTACCTTGTGATTTAAATAGCGTACTTTGTGTAGCAAGTAATGCTAAATCCTAGTATTGCTTTCTTTTATCAACAAATCTAGAACCTTTACCTGTAAGGTCAAATACACAATTGTATATATCTGTGAGGCCAGGAGTGGAAGAAAGCATCCAGCATCTCTCTATTGGCTGCCCCAGCAACATCATTTCTGGCAAAACAGTACTAACTCCGCAGGGTGACCCTGGACAGGACCTTGAGAACTGCTGTCACGAGCTGGAGGCGCTCTTTGAGCATCCACAGTAGGAGGTTGTGGTAATCTTATGAGAGAGAATGCCGTCATATCATCTTAAATTATCACATAAAAAATTTCTCTTATAATATATAATGGCTTGAAGTGGTAGTTTCAATTATATATTTCAGCTTTCTAATTTTTATAATACCTCACCGCACTCATATCTTCCCCACCACACTCATCTCCTCTTCTCTACCGCACTTTTCCACGTGGTTTGCGCCTCACACTGCTCGCTCGCCATGGTCGGCGACCGCGAGGAGGGGGAGTCACTGCCAGCGCTAGCATAGGCACCCACGGCAGAGCGGGTGGCCACTGTGGTGGAGGCGGCAGTGGCGACTGGAGAGTACCGGAACGTGTTTTGACGGCAACTGCTGGTGCTGTCTCATCGGATTCGGCTCCTCCGCCCCTTCGCCGAGGAGCTCTGTGAGCGCCAGGCGCCCACGCCGATGGAGGACGAGCGAGCACTGGCGCCGCTCGCCGACCTTGCCACCGCCAGGCTCTGGCCAGATCCGGTCGAATCTGGTTGGACCTCACCATCGCCCTCGTTTGACTGGATCCGGCAGCCGGCGACCTGGTCCCAGCCCGAATCTAGTCACGCACGCCTCCAACACCGCTTCACCATCGCTCCGCCGTCGTTCACAAGCCTCGACGCCGCCGCCCTTTTCTCCCCTCTCTCTCCATGGACCACCTTCTCTCTCCTCCCAAACCACCATAGCTTCTGCAAGTGCCTCTGACACACTGCAAGCCACCACATTTCCTCCTTCTCTCATCCATCGTGGTTCGGCTCTGACATGGACCGATGAGGCCACCGTCCACGGTGGAGCACTGTTGATGCCTTTACTCTTCCTTAGCCCAGCATGGCGATGCAGAATTGTCTTGCTCGTTCTCCAGGTGACCTGGAAGTGCCCACTCCGGCAACACTCCAAGTGTTGCATGATCTTCTTCACCTTTGGGCTATTCGGGTGACACACGGGGATCTGCCAAATGTAGCCCTGAGTTGGTGTAACCAGTAAGTGGATGTAATCACTTAATCACACCCAATGTTTTAGATCACGATGATTGCGGTATCACGGTGATGTGGAAAAAAAAAACCTATAGCAAATAGCAAAAGCTATCGCAGATGTTATGCTACATTGCGGTACTATCGAAAAGATGATAATTTTTCAGATAATTCGCTCTTACGAATTTTTATCTCTTTTACTTCAGTCCATATGATAACTAACGCGACGTGGCGTCGTGCTTATGTTGCTAGTTGTAACCACGTGGCGCTTATGCTGCTAGCATATATGTATGGTTGGATGAGCCATAAAGAAACGACGACGCTGTCACGTTCCCTATGGACATGTGGCCGACAGGTTGCAGACAGAAAGACGCGGCAACGAGGAGCCGATGGGTATCCTGTCGATCGATGCCTGGTG
The DNA here is from genome assembly GCA_017311315.1 of Dendrocalamus latiflorus. Lineage (NCBI taxonomy): Eukaryota > Viridiplantae > Streptophyta > Magnoliopsida > Poales > Poaceae > Dendrocalamus > Dendrocalamus latiflorus. Next base: position 34,912,907 of record CM029656.1, on the reverse strand, counting down.
GAGTGGGAGACCGCGAGAACTGACCAAACTTTCGAACCGATTGCTCGTGGCAGTGGCGCACACATAACACCAAACTTTTCTCTCTTCACTCTTTTTTTTTAAAAATAGTAGCATCATAGCTAGTTGCGCGCGTCCGAATTAACGGTTCAAGCGCATCTTAACACGAGAAATTAATCTCACGGCAATACACGTCGAGCCGCGCAGCACCGGACTACGGAGTTCTAGTAGAAAATAATGTAGCGAAATACATTTGGTGAAATACACTCGGTGCTTCTGCCGACGCAGCTAGCGTCGCAAAGCTCTGTGCATTGGCATTATTGGTAGCAACAGCGTCACAACTCACATGTTGTTATCACTACTAAGAATTCTCAACCTGCGAGAGTGACAACTCAAGGCGGCCAACACCATTTGCTTATTCAAAGAGGCGACTCTTTGCTCTAGAAAAAGTACGCATCGATCAGTGGAGGAATTCTTCAAGGATCATCGACACGCCACGGCCTATGGACGCGACATGCGGACTGCGGCCAGTTCCCAGCCGTCAGTCATGGCCGCCGTTGAGACTCTGCCTCGGCAGTCGGGTCTCGTCTCGGCTACTTCACACGCATTCGGTCAGCTGCTTCTCGCCTGTTCCGTTTAGGGAACAACCAAAAAAAATTGCATCTTTGTAACAAAAACAGTAGCAAGCAGCTCGTACACAGCGAATGTTACCTTAAAAAAAACCGATTAAGCTCGAGAAAAAGAAAACAGAGAACCTATATTTACCCCGGAAGGTCGAAATACATATATCTTGAGAAGTCGGTGCACTTTATTTTTTGTGAGTTTCTGAACAGAGGCCCCGTTCTGGGCCTTGGATGCCCAGGCAATTCGTCCCGTCTATACTCGTCGTTTGCAAACACGAGAGGGAAAAAAAAGGTGTGTACATGGACGCTGGCAAATCTCCACGGAACAGCTCAAGTCATATCTTTTGATCATTGCCTTTTCATTGTTTGTCGATTGACAATGACGCATGCAAATGTACCCAAAAAAATTGGACCCTAAGTAACAAAAAATAAATAAAGTTTCTTCGATTCCTTCCAACCACCTTCCCAAACACGAGTACTGCGGAAGAAGAAATAATTTTACTAGATGTATCTACCGCTTGTGTAGGAGCATGCACCACGTCGATGCTTTCTGGTTACGTGCGTGAGCACAACTCTGATGCGACCACATTAGCGTTTTGTCTGTAACTCCAAAAGTGTACATAATTCAGAAAAGAACCTCGCAATATGACATGAAAATGCACAGCAGGTTCAGTTTGTGAGGTGCCCAGGTATGGAGGGTCGACTCAAAATTCTTGGAATCACTCACTGGCATTAGTAGCACTCTTTCATAAGGCATAACATTAGAGTCCAGCTCTGGAGCCCCATCAAGAATTCGTCCCCGTGTACGTATTGCTGCACCTGGCAGGTGCCACTAGGATTTTGAGATCAAGCGGCGGTTGCTGCTCTCCATTGAAGAAAATTCAGGAGAGCTGTTTTGGAATGCTGGATGATGCCAACCCAGTAGTGCCTAGTGCAGAGATTTCCATGGGGCACCAACCGGGAAACTGCTTTCATGTGAATTTGCCATAATGACGTGCGTTCCACCATCAGCATGGCGTTCCTCATATGTATGGAACAAAAATTCACAATTTTCTTCCACCCCTTATAGGAACCACTCTCAACAAGAAGGATTTTGGACCGCAAATACTGTTCTGCGTATTTTCTCAGAAGTTACCCGCTATAGTTTCTTTATGTCTTGTTTCAAAAAAACAGTTTCTTTATGCGAATCAATCACCGGATATAAAATTTGGGCCAGTCCTAACCGATTCTGAAGTTTTCCGAGTCAAATGGTTGTAGTAGCAGTTTAGTAATCTGAAGACTGAAAACTTGAATCAGCCCCTTCTTTTCTTGTCAGGCAGAGTATTTTTTTTGAATCAAACGAAGATCTGTGAGCCGCAGAAACGGTCCCAACATGATTGCGCAACTACAACAACACACGTAGAGAAATATGTCCTTCATCGATCCTGCCAGCATTTCAGCACAAGCTGGGCAATGACAAGGAATCAAAATATCAAATGTACTTTATGGCAAACTGAAGTGGGGGCGTTAACATGAAAGTAACTACCCAACATGAACAGTTTTGCACGGGACACGATCACACAACCAATTCCAGCTAGTAGCACAAGAAGAGCAGGCAATATTAATTTCCTGTGACTTTCGGAAGTAAATAACGACTATTCCCTACAACAGTACTACGGTCTAGCAGAGACGGACTTTTTTTTTTTGGCATTGACACGACGCGAATGCATCAGGATTTGTACCGTGCAGTGAGCCAGATGGCAAGCATCTGAGTTTCACTTCACAAATCACTCGGGAACAGGCCAATTGCCTAACGGTGGGGAGGCTCTTGGCACGTTCATTTGGCTTTTGCGATGGTTTTTTTTATTTTTGCTGATGAATAGTAACAGTTTACTGATAGTCATATAGAGAAAGAAACTCATATATGATTTTCGTTGATATAAATGAAATCACTGCAGTGAATACTACAATCGACTAGTAGATCATCTCTTGAAAAGATACTGTTTAAAAGTTAGATACTATAGAAAAGTAGCTTTTAGAAGCCAATATAAACAGCCCACCCACTCAGGTTAAGACCATGTACTTTTCAACTTATGACTTAGAACTTTCTCTAATAAACAAATGAGACAACTTCTCCGACACTTTTTAAAACAGTTTATCAGGACAGCATTTTCAAAGCGGCTTATCGACATTTGGTTCATTCGCTTAGCCAAAAACCATCAGATGCAATCACAAGCCATAGCCAAAAGAAATGCACCCTAAGTCCTGTGGCTAGCTTGAGTGTCAAACCTCAGTCATTTTTTCAAAAAAAAAAAACTTCAACAAATCAATCATTCCGACATACTAGTTATTAGGGGTATTTTTTTGGGTTACGTTTATTAATCTAATAAATAGTGATTATTGAAAGAAATCGAAGCCAAAAGGTGATTGAAAAGCCGAAAAAAAAGGACCATTGCCACACCAGCTCTTTCACAGTTATGAGTCTCGATCTCTCAATACTGTTTCAGAAATCAGATAGTACTTATATCTTAGTCACCGAGACGTCACCTTAGCTCTCCATCGAGGCTTCTAAACTGAGTCACCACTGGTGCATAAGCGGAATGCGATGTAGGACTCGACGGAAACTATTTGAAAAGGTTTTGTGGAAGCACGGAAGTATCCGAGAAGTACTCTGCGCCTTTCACGACGACATTCGACAGCAGGCCAGAGGCATTTTCTGAGCCAGTTCTCCAAATCCCGAGTACAATTTCCCCTCCCTCCTACTAACCCACGGACGTCGATGCATATATATAGAGTGGCGGCGCGCGCCGCCCTTCTGCAAGGCCCCGCCCTCCTCATCGCGCCTCAACCGCGCGCGCCCAGGACTCTTGTTGGTTACCGCACCAAGCACACCTCACCGATCGCCGCCGCCAATGTATCCTCAGCGCGGCGTTCGCGTGCCCCGTGATCCCAGGCGCACCGACTTCTTCGGCACGGGGTTCGCCGCTGTGATTAGCGCGGTGTCGTTCCTCCTCCTCAGAACAGTCGGCGGGGACGAAGCCGTTGTCCCCGGAAGTGACCAGTGGCAAGTCATCCTGGCTTTCGCTCTACTGGCGGCTGGCTTGCTGACCATCATGCACGGCATGCGGCTGCGCGACGCCCGGCCGCCCGCCTTTGTCCGGCGCGTCGTGGACGCCGCAGCAGCGGTGCTCTGGAACGCCGGCGGCCCTGAGCGGCTGCTGCCGCTGGTGATCCTGCTGCTGTGCCCCTTTCTTGAAGCGTGGTTTGATTTCATCTGACGACGCCCAGCGAGTTAACACAGCCCAGCCTGCCTTCAAAGCGTGCTTGTCGGTGAGTCAACAGATGTATCTTTCTTTCTTTCTTTTTTTGGAAGAATTGTAATCGCAAATCTGTATGTAAAATTGTAAATACGGTGAGTCAAATCACTTGTACTCTGTAACACACCTGTATCATATTTTTGCAAGTGAGACCACGAGTTCTTAAAAGAAATGCAGATATCACAGAGAGACATTGGTTCCCTCGCATAACTTACGATTAATAAATTTACCACAATGGTAACTCGGTACTTGTCCCTAAGGAGAAGTACCATGCGAGCCAATGTATCCGGCGCATCCCATCACCAACACGCGAGTCACCCCAATTTCATGGCGAGAGAACTGCAGGACATGTGAATCCATCAAGAAAAAGCCTCAAGTTTGAAAGAGTGAAACTGTAAACAAAAACAATTGTAAACTAATAGATCAGATGGCAATCTGAAACGCTTATAGGAAATTGCTTGCCTCTGATGGAATCATGATTCATGACTATGCAATATTGGGAAAATAGCGCTAGCACAAAAGAGAAAGAGCATGAACAGTAAGTTGATAAAAATAGATGGCAGATTAACATATTTCTTCCAATTGCATTAATGGCACTTCTGTCATGAAATCAATATATTAATGTTTCATGTGAAACTTCAATGATACAATTAAATCAAGTCTGAAAGAAGGAAAATGACAGGTGACCAAACTCTGCGCTCCGTGTTACGTCCAGCTTTATTATGAAGTCTATTTTAATTTGCAAAAGCACGTGTCCTTGTCTTTTTGTATTCAATTTTTCCGCGTAGTAAGGCATCCAACAACATAAAAAAAACAAGTTCTTTTTCATGTATGAATTCTCGGTTATATAATAATATTGCTTACCTTCGTACTTACTAATTATTGCTAGCCCAATCGTTCTCAAATAAAATTTTACAAATTTTCTTGCACTGTAGCTGGGTCGTGCGGTACCACACCGCATGACCGCACTGTTCATCGCACTGGGGGACTCGGTCGTGCGGTCGAGCAGCAAAACACGTGGTCGGGGGCGATGAACAGTGCGGTCGTGCGGTGTGGTACCGCACAACCCAGCTACAGTGCGGTCGTGCGGTACCACACCGCACGACCGAACACGTGGCGACACCAGGCGAAGCCGCGCTCGGGCAGGGGGCTATTTGTGGAATTTTTTTGCAATGGGGGCAAAATGTGGAATTTCGGGTATTTTGGAGGCCAGATATGTCCAAAATTCTCATTTACCCTGCGCAAAAATGGAAGAGTTCCAATCACCGAACGGTTAGACGACTGGAACTTGCAGCCATCCGACGGTTGAGCGACTAGTCCCAGTCACCTGACCGCTCGGCGACTGCAGTTATGTCGCTCAACGGCCCACGGATAGCCTCCGTGCCATGCAGTCATTGGGCAACAGGTTCCAGTCGCCAAATGGTTCGGCAACTGAAGGTCATTCCTGTAAAAATTTTGCGCGGGTATATTTATGTAGTTTTGATTAAAAAATGATTATTTACAAAAAAAAAATTCGCAATGTTGGCATCCAAATTGTTCTGCCCACTTCTCTGTGACTGCAACTTGTGAATGCCTGTAATTTTTTTCCCTTCCAGCACTACTACGCAGACTCAAATAGAGAAACTGGCTGGATTCGACACCTCTCCAGCGGAGAACAACTGCATAGATATGTTTGCCATACCCAGACAATAAATTGCTAATTTCTTGCAATCATGTACCAAATCATGATAGTTTTCTCAGTCTTCTCTGCCTTTAATCCTAACTCCCAACTCTTCTTGAAAATCTTCATTGAGAGAGCTTACAGGAGGTGCAAGTTCCCATCCTAAAATGTTTACATCACCACTGACAGTTCTACAAGGCTACAATGACGATCTCACAACCATCAGCGAAACATAGGAACACAAGTATACTGGTATTATGGCTAGTTAAACAATTAGATAGTGAAGGAAAGAGACGAACATCTATCTAGGGGCATTCTGTTTCATTGAGAGAAATATTATAATTGCTGCAAAAGCAATATCATGATGCACACTTCAAGGATATAAAAGGAGAGAAACTACCTCATGGCATGCATCTTTCAGATTGTTTGCCAGGAAGGTTCAGAGAAAATGATGAGACGGCTGAAGTGAAGATCAAGTGTAAATGCAGAAACATTCTCTTCAGATATTTCACATTTCAACTGGACAAAAGATGGCTGTTTTTGGTAACTAAAGGATCCAATGTCACAAGCTTCACTATTAGGCCAATACCAAGCAAAGAATTTACACTTATTCTCCGTCTTTGCTTTCCATACAATCCACTTTTTCCCGACAGTATATGCAGCATTACTGCATTAGTAAACAGTTCTTGATCATTCACTCATTCTGAGACCCCCAATGTTCCCAGTTTCTGTTATAGACATGGGCCTTGGGCCAGTTGGGTTATTATTAGAAATAAGAGATTGGTTTCTATTTGAGTTAGGGATGGGTTTCCTTGTATTAGAGATAGGGTTAGAGATATGATTGGAGTTAGATTCATCTGTTAGGGGGAGCCATCTATATAAAGGGGCTACCGCATGCTATTGTCATTAAGCAGAGTAATAATAAAGTCTTCCTAGTCTAAAGTCTCTCCTCCCTCCCTACGCCGACTCCATCCGGCCATCTTCTTGGTGGTGTTTACCCGTTATGAACTGAGGTTCATAACAGATTGGTATCAGAGCCGTCGATCCCTTCCCACGACTTCTGCTACCATGGTTTCTGCGATTCGCCCTACTGCCGAGTCGTTAACCATGATAAAAGCTAGCGCCAACGAGTTGGCCAACATCAACAAGAAGATAACGGACAGCCTTCTCAACATGCATGCCATCCTTGAGAGGATGGAGAATCGAAGCAAGGAGCAACAAGAAACAAAGAGCCAGATTCATCATCCAATGCCAGATCCCCAACAACGAGAAGATCCACAGCCATCGCCAGATGCAGCCGTGCCTCTTTCCCCGGCGGCTCCATCCAGTTCCACAACCACCGTCGCCGTTCGGTCCACTGCCGCGCCGCAGACCGCCTCCGCCAGGGCCACATCTGCCCGCGCGCCGCCGCCTCACGCAGGCCGTCCTCACCGTCGGTGCCGACCGTACGTGCCTCTGCTTCGACGAGATCGACACCGCCTGCACTGGAGCTGGCGCCACCGCCTCGCTACGGGGACGCCGGCCGCTCCACCGGCCGCAGCATCCGCCGGCTCGACCCAACCGCGTCGCCTCCCAGAGGGCGCTACTCGCGACCGCCTTCGCCGCGGCCGTCCACCGCTCGGGTCGCCCGGTCCGCCGCCGAGACGTCGACGTCGCCGTCGGGCCCACCTCCGGCCGGCACGACTCCGCCGAGCCGCTGCCGCCGCAGCCCGGGCCTCCTCCGCTCGATCGCGGGCCGCCTTCGCCGCCCGGATCCAGGCGAGCCGCCGCCGCCAGGGCTTCCTCCGCCCGTGCGCAGCCGCCGTCGCCCGATTCGCCTTCGACGGTGTCGCAGCCACGCCGCCGGAGCCGCCATCGCCGCCGATCTGCGCCGGCCGCCGCTCTCCGCCGCCGTCGCCCCCGGATCCGCCGCCCCTTCAGGCAACCGTCTGACCGAGGCGCGTTCGAGTCGACCGAGGCGTCGGCCGTGGGAGTTGCGGTCGGTTTTTAAACCGACCGGTTAGGTTAAGTTAGAAAGAAAAAAAAACTTTTGCAGGCATTCTATTTCCGACGGCGCTACACTTCGTCTAGCTTTGTTCCGCGTGGATCTGGCCATCCGTCTCCATCCGCCGCAGCACTCCGCCACCGTTCGTCTTCTACATCGGCATCAAAGGTCTTCCATTGACCGTCATTTAGCAGCTCGAGGACAAGCTGCTTGTCCGGGAGGGGTGTAATGTTATAGACATGGGCCTTGGGCCAGTTGGGTTATTATTAGGAATAAGAGATTGGTTTCTATTTGAGTTAGGGATGAGTTTCCTTGTATTAGAGATAGGGTTAGAGATATGATTGGAGTTAGATTCATCTGTTAGGGGGAGCCATCTATATAAAGGGGCTACCGCATGCTATTGTCATTAAGCAGAGTAATAATAAAGTCTTCCTAGTCTAAAGTCTCTCCTCCCTCCCTACGCCGACTCCATCCGGCCATCTTCTTGGTGGTGTTTACCCGTTATGAACTGAGGTTCATAACAGTTTCCCATAGAAGAAAGATCTGACTTTAATATGCAAGATCTCCATTAGTAAACAGGTCTTGGTCATTCTGACTTCTGAGATCCCTAATGTTCGCAATTTCCCACTTGTTCCAGTAACAAAACAAGATCTCCATTCAGGTGTATTGTCAGGTCCACAAAATCACTGACATGAAAACACATTTTAGGACATGGATGTAAGAAGTTTATTCCAAGTACCCATTCGAGGAACAAAACCTTGGTCCACCATTTGCTTCAAGACAAGATGTGCATCATCTAAGCAGTTAACACTACAGAGGCCATCAATTAGCAACTTGTATGACGAGAAACTAGGTCTCAGACCTTCTGCACTCATCATGCTAACAAGGTCCTTCGCCTCTACGAAATTTCTTGAGCTCACAAGGCCATCAAGAAGTACCTGATAAGTCCCTGAATTAGGATAGCAGCCTTCAGACGCCATTGACTTAAACAGATCAAATGCAACGGTCACCCTTCCCTCTCGGCACAGACCTGAAATAAATATATTGTACACAACTGTATCCGCAGCAATATCCTCCTTCCGCATTCTCTCAAACAGTTCAAATGCTTTATCTACCTGACCATGCTGGCAATGGAAATGCATCAACGTTGAGTAGGTTGTCACATTAGGCAGACACCCTTGCTTCGGCATCTCATGCAACAGTGAAATTGCCTCATCAAATTTAGCAATTTGGCACAAACCCTTGATAAGAATATTGAAGCAGCAGGTGTCCAACGTAACACCCAACCTGGGCGCACTTGAGTATACCTCATGAACGACCTCGTACTGCCGCTTACACACAAGCATGTGAAGAACATAGTTAAACGTCTTTGTAGAAGGCCAACAATTATACCCAGGCATTGCAAAGAGCGTCTCGATGGCTTTCTCGGGATGGTTTGCCACATTGCCGTACATCTTGATCAGCCTGTAGAAGAACTCATCGGAAAACCTGAACTTTTCAATCCTTGCCCTGGCCAGCAACTCCTCCACATCACCGAACCTCCTGGCACAGGCTAGCCTGTCAATCATCAAGCTGTAGAGGGCCTCATTGGGCTTGTAATCTCTTCGGGTACAAGCTCTCTTGAACACACTGGCTATAAGACTAGGATCCCTGATATTTGCAAAGATCTTGAAGACTTCGTTTGGGGCAAGCCAGTCCTTGTGGTCCAATCTACCCATCCAGTAGTTGTCATCACACACTATGGAGCGCAATCTCAGGAAAGGAGGAACCGAACGACGCGCTAAAGCTCTTGACATGATGCTGCACGGAGGTAGGACTCAGATTAGGCAGAGCTACTCGAGAACTAGGAGGCAAAAGTGACGAAATGAATCTTGGAGACCAGATAAATGGGAGCACGTCGGAGAGGTGGGGAATTCATAAGTCGTACCTTGCAAGGTGGCCAACTCCGTTGGGGGGATTGATGGCCCGTGGCGACAGGTGATGGAGGGTAGTGGCAGACCCAGAAATGACCGTGGGGGGGGGGGGGGGGGGGGCTAACTCATAACAAAATGAAAACATGGTTAGGATAAGTACCAAACCAAGAAAACAGAGACCTTAGCATAATATCAGGAACTACCATATGAGGAAGGCTGAGAAAGTAATACCAAACTGAGATTTACAAAAGGGAGCTATTGAAGACTCTGGAGTTCCATTGATCATGCTACAATTCCCATTACCCTTCACTGTTTTGAGCTAAATGAACAGTTCGACCTGGTCAGCTGTATGATCAACCAATAGTACTTTCCAATTTGAATGGCAATTCAAGAGAAATAACCTGCCCATTACATACTGCAATGAGTACTACGAAAAGATCTGAACAACAAAATGCTAAATGTATCATAGTATGGATACAAGCAAGATCAAAACTCACTATCCCTAATCAGACAAACGTACGCAGCATCAAAGTAAATAACACCAAAGGACAAATTTTTAAGGAGATATTCTCACAATGAAAAAGAATATGAGCCTACACAAGCAGTCATATGACAATGACATGGATCTACAATTGTGACAATGAATAATACCAGCAATCATAATATCATATGACAATGAATAATACTCATCACTCATCAGATCAAGCAGTTCAAGCAGACAAGCACACATGAGGAGATTCATGGATTCAGACATGCAGTAGCGCTGGAAGGTGAAATTTGTATGACTGAGTTCAAGCAGGCAAGCACGCATTAGGATTTAGGGCCATTAGGCAAATAGGCAATTAATCTGTCAAGTGTCAATTACCAAGCTTTCCTGAATGGTTCGATCACAAGGTCATTCTGTGCATTCATGACAAAATTCCTTTTGAGGTCATCAAACATGTTTGTGTTCTTTTCATTGTAGTACTGCATATGGAAAAGGCAAGAGGAACGAGAAAATTACTCAACGAGAATCCCTCACAGATTCATTAGTAATACACTAAACTGGACGACGGGACGCCAGCGTTGCCGGACGCCCAAAGCCGAGCTGCTGCAGGGGAGTGGAGTGGCGGACAACCGGCGGAGGCGCGGAGCGCCGGAGGCGGAGCCGCGGAGGGCCGGTCGCGGGCGCCGGGCGGACCGGTCACAGGCGGACGGGCTCAAGGGCGTACTGGCGGTCCGCCGTCCGCGTTGCGCTTGCGCCGAGGCGGGAGGGCGGAGCCGCCGCGGAGGCCGGAGGGCGTTCCGCTTGCGCCGAGGCCCGAGACGGACTGGCGGAGGCCGGAGCAGTCGGCGCCGTGGCGGAGGGCGGAGCTGGAGCCGGGAACGCGGAGGCGGACTAGCGGAGGGCGTGGCGTGGGCGCGTGGCCGGAGCTGGCGGCTGGGGTGGGGGCGGGGCGTATGCTGTACGAGCCCGGGCGTGGCGGCGTGGGGAATTACCTCTGCGCTGCGCATGGGGCTATTGGGCTAAGCTTGGTAATGTTTGGCCCATGTGAACTAGCTGAACTAGGACCCGAGCTACAGCCTCTCTAGCCCGGGCCCTAAGTCCACCCTGATGGAGGGGGGAGAACCAGAGGCGCCACTAGGGCTCCAGTGGCGATGGCCCAGACAGAACCAAGATAGTGGTCTTTGGGCTCTTTCTTACAAAAGCCCAACTCTCGTGCTTACAGGTATGCTCTTCTAAGAGCAACTCCAGCAGTACTACTCAAAACAGGGCCCCTACTTTTGATTTGAGGGCTCCCCCTACTTTTGAGGGCCCTGTTTTTTTTTTGCATCTACTCCAACAGCACCCCTCAAATTTAAGCTCTCAAATCCATTCCACTGCAACTGACACATGGGACCCACTCCTCATTCTCTCCCTCTCCCTCAGTCCAACTCCAACGCACCGCGTCGCCGCCGACTGGGCCGCCCCGAACGGCGCCGCCGTAGACGCCTCCACGCGCCTCCTCGCCCGTCGCCGAACCGGCTCCGGCCACAGCCCGTGCTCGCCCCGACCGCGCGGGACCGCCGGCCGCCGCTGCACCCTCGGAGGGTGGCCGAAAAATCCATGGCGTCGGGTCACCACCACCCTCGGAGACGCGCACCGCCCTGGGCTTCTCCGCCACGCGCCTAGGCTGCCCGCCGCCGCCGCTTGTAGCAGCCTCCACTGCCGGCGCGGGCTACCGAAGCCGGCCGCCCCGTATCTCCGCCTCGCCCGCCGCGCTCAGCACAGCCGGCCGCACGGGAAGGAGCCGCCGCCGCCCCGATTGAATCGCCGGGGAAGGGGAAGGGGGCGGTGGGGAAGGCGGGGAGTCGGGGGCAGAGGCGGCGGGGAAGTGGAAGGCGGGGAGGCGGGGACGGCGGGGAAGGGGGCGGAGGCGGCGGTGGAAGGGGTGGAGGCGCCGGGGAAGGGGGCTGCGGGGGAGGGGGCGGAGGCGGCGGTGGAGGGGGTGGAGGCGCCGGGGAAGGGGCGGCGGGGGAGCCGGGCGCGGTGGGGGCGGCGGGGGAGTCGGGGACGGCAGGGGAGGGGCGACGGCGGGGGAAGGAGCAAGGAGGGAGGCGGGGAGTCGGGGACGGCGGGGTGGGAGGGAGGGGGACGGGCGGAGGCGGGGGAAGGAGCAAGGAGGGAGTCGGGGACGGCGGGGTGGGAGGGAGGAGGACGGGCGGAGCGGGAGAAATTTCACCAGCGGGAAGAAACAGAAGAATGAGAGCCAGAGTAGGGGGCCCCTGGGAATGAGGGGTGGGAGGGGGATTTGAGAGGCTCCTCAAATTTGAGGGCTCTAGTAGGGGCCCTGCTGGAGTTGCATTTTTGCCTCAAGCCCTCAAATATGAGGTTTGAGGGCTCAAGTAGGGGCCCTGCTGGAGTTGCTCTAAGGGTGTGTTTGGTATGTGTAACTTTACATTCCTCTGTAATCTAATATATTCTCTCAATCTGATTACCGGTAACATATTACCAGAAATATAAGATTTCAATATTTAGTTGGTTTGAAAGAAACTACAAAATAGTTTTTACAATAGTTCAAATATTTCATAACTCGAACCAACAAGTCCACAAATTTAAATTATACATTTGAAATTTCAAACCTTGAAGGTTAACATTTATAAATTTTATATTAAATACTAAAATTTGAATATTGTAATTTAAATTCTCTCAATTTAAAATTACAACATTAAATTTTTTAATTATTATGATTCAAACGTTCAAAATTTTTATTTTTGAAATTTTTAGTTTTAAAATTTGAGTTTGGAACTTTAAAATATTTTGCTTTATAAAATTTAAATTTTTGGAACTTGAATTCCAATATGTATCTCTCCAAGTTCTCCCCTTTGGCAATGTAATCATCAATAAACTTTAGAAAAGAAATAATTTTAAGAAGGAGCAATGAGAGTAAAAATCAAGAAGCTCTGTAGATTATCCAAGTCACTGTGGATTGATTTAATAAAGTAATCAAGTCATAAGATATTACCCAAAAGAACAAGCCCTACGATGCCTTTCTCATTGCACAGCCGCCACACTCATCTTGGTCAATTAAAAGTCAAAAAACTTATGCACGATCGAGGGTAAGCACTACAAAATGGTCCATGACCTAATACCATCATTCACCATATTGTCCCGGATCCAGAGTGCCGCTGTGCGTTCGAATGGAATTTTCAGTAACACCTGTTGACGGATATAGATCGTACCCAGGTGGAGTTTTATATAAACCTTCGTTAGTGGATGCATGTTACGAATTGGGCGTGAAGATTTTCGTTATCTACCCAGATTTTCCAACCACCTCCGGCAGTTAGTGGGGCTTGTTACGAACTCTATAATCGTTAGTGGATGCGTGTTACAAACTACGATTAAAAATGTCCATTCTCTTCCAAAATTTCCACCCATATCGTCTATGTATTCCACAAGGATATCAAGCCCGTGATTACTCTGTATAATTAAACAATTAAACAGTCAGTGGGACTGTAAAAAGACAAATAGATCCTACGTAAGCTAGGTAGTATTGTGGATGCCAACTCAAACTACACAGTGAATGAGTGACAGTGATTCATGCAGCTGAGCACGCAATTAGTCCACTACTTCACGGCTACCTTTTATGCCTGTATAAATTGGTACGTTGATACGTGCTTGCAGCGCACAGCACTACACTCAAAAACATTGTTACATCCAGTAATAGCGCGTTTGGTTGCCTGCATCCCGCCCAGCCTGGCCTGTGGAATGCAGTGGGACATTGATTGGTTGCTTGCATCTGATGGTAGATCAGGCCCGTAAGGTGCAGCTGGAGGCGCGCAGCCAGGCTCCAAAGAAACGAATCTGGTTTGCGTTTCCGGGAGCCAGGCCCGCGCGGGCTCGACGGCGTGATACCAAACACGCTGTAAGGGAAGAAGAAACCATGGCTCCCGTGCCTGCTGCACTAATACCTGTAATGGTTCTTGTAGTTTGCTCTTTGGTACCTCCTGTTCTGGGCTCTGACCCGAGCCCTCTCCAAGACTTCTGCGTTGCTGATAGACTCAGCGCTGGTATATATACGTTATCCATTTGGTTGCTATTTGCTAATTAAAAGGGGATGTGTTAGGTGCTGTTTAATCATCTGTTAACACTTTTTAACAGATTTAATTCGTTGTTTAGACGGCTCAGCATGATAGCAACAAGAAAGGGGTTACATATATCCCCTTTGCTAATATATACAGTCAGTCACATTTACATGGATATCATGTCACATTTTTAGCTAGATTGATTATATAGGAGTATCACTTATCGCAATTCGCAAGCGTGCATATTAATTAATTAAGGCTGCATGCATGCTATATGAACTCCGTTTTAGCCTGTTTTCATTTATGCATTTGCAACGAGTTCCTCTGTAGTACGTACTTGCATAAGGCATGCATGCGCGCATGCATTAGATGATGTGGCGCTGACGGCGGGACGTGTATGTTTTTGCGCGTATATATGCAGTGTTCGTGAATGGGTTCGTGTGCAAGAACCCGAAGCTGGTGACGGCGAACGACTTCTTCTTCTCCGGGCTGAACGTCCCCGGCAACACGATGAACCCGCAGGGTTCGGCGGTGACGCCGGTGTCGGTGAACGAGCTGCCGGGGCTGAACACGCTAGGCATCTCCCTGGTGCGCATCGACTTCGCGCCCAACGGGCAGAACCCGCCGCACACGCACCCGCGCGCCACCGAGGTCCTGACCGTGATCCAGGGCCAGCTCCTCGTCGGCTTCGTCACGTCCAACCAGAACGGCAACCAGCTCCTCACCAAGCAGCTGAATCCCGGCGACGTGTTCGTGTTCACTTCCCCATGGGGCTCATCCACTTCCAGCAAAACAACGGGCTGGTGCCCGCCGTGGCCATCGCCGGGCTCAGCAGCCAGAACCCTGGCGTGATCACCATCGCCAACGCCGTGTTTGGGTCCAACCCGCCCATCCTCGACGACATCCTCGCCAAGGCGTTCATGATCGAAAAGGCGCAGGTCGATTGGATCCAGGCGCAGTTCGCAGCACCGCCAGCTGCCGGCGGCGTGCCCGGCGGCGGCGGCTTTCCAGGTGGCGGCGGCGTGCCCGGTGGCGGCGGCGGCGGCGGCATCCCCGGCCTGTCGCGGCCCTAAGGCCACGCGTATATCCTAATTTATGCCGACGAGCCGAGCCTAACATGATGGACATGCAAGTGCAGATCGATCCGGCCGTCGTCATATACGTATACCCAATAACTTGCCGTAACCTATGCAAGAAGCCATAAGTCATATACTATGTTGTACGTCCTTAATAAAAAGTTGCCATACGTAAGTACTACCAGCAGCGGTAGCATGGTGCTAGCTACTGTATGAATCAAAATGAAAAAACCAACAATTTGTGCGGAGCGATTTTCTACACACAAAAAAAAGCAAGGATCTATATGTAATTCTAGAAAAAAAATCAAAGATCTGTTCAGCTAAAACCAAAGACCCACATGTAATTTTAGAAAAATCATGGGATGCTATCAAGTAAAATGAGGGTTTTTCTGAAAAATCTAAAGGTTCATACGTAATTTCTTAAAAATAGAGGCCTTTTTGTGAATTTGCTGATGTGGCAGGGACTGTTTTTAAAAAAACTGAGGACCTTACACTATTTCGGAAATCTCGAGGGTCTTTCTAGAAAAACACTAACATGGCATAGACGGAGGCCATAGCTCCCCTTCTATAATATAGGGATTATATTATTAACTAGCCACGTAGGCGTGGCGCCACGCCACGCCAGCCACCGTGTGGACCGAAGCAAAAGAGACGGCGATTCGCAGGGAGTTTCATAAAAAAAATCGAGGACCCGTGCGTAATTTCGGAAAAACAAAAGGTTTTTTTGCAAAAAACCGAGGACCTGCAAGGGCATGTACGTAAGTAAATAAGGACCTATACGTAATTTCGGAAACCCGCGGGGCGCCATCCAAAATTTTTTTTGAAAAAAACTGGGCGCAGGGACCTTTTCGCGAGGAAAAAAGACTTTTACGTAATTTTCGGAAAACCGGAGGGAACTGCCTCCCCCGGCCGTACGCGAAAACGGGCGACACGCGCCGGCCGGGAGGAGCGTGGGGGGCGACGTGGCCGCGCGCCTGGGCGGAACCCCGGTAATATGACGGTGACGATTTGCTTGTAGTGGCCCTGGCTCTACTGAATAAAGCCTATGCAGTGTACTAGTGTGTGTTTGAGTTGATCGATGAGCGATATATAGCTCGACCGTGTTGAATAATTCGTGGGGAATTTGCACCGCTACAAGCTTAATGTCATAAAATTTTAGGTTCCAATGTGCTCAATGATCTGCTAGTTTTCGACATTTTTCCCTACTAGACAACGTGTTGCACCGCCGCCGCACGCCGGCCTCACGCGCTGCGTCAATACTCAAGACCTCGCACGGCACCTCATGGCGGGAAACAACCGTTGACACATTGCCACTCTAACTATTTTTTTCGTCAAATTTAGTATTTAATATCATTTTTACAAATCTAACTCCCTTTCTAACCTCTGTAGTTGGACAAACGACAAATATCACCTGCCATACTAAACAACTCAACAGGTCCTACCGAGCCACCAGAGCTCGACGACACCTGCCGAGCACCAGCACCTCGGTATGTAACTTAATTAGTGTTAATTAATCATGATTAGTGCTATTTGATCAATATATTTCATGATTAGCACTAGTTAAGCATGATTAACACTAATTAATTTCTGTAGTGGCGGACCAACATCCTACCGAGCTCCTTTTAACTCGGTGAGTACATGACGAGCTCAAGGATAAAGTTAGATTTACAAAAATGAATGTTTAAGGGCTAATTTTTTTTAAAATAGCTATAATTACAGATATATCAGTAGTTCAACAACCGCTACCCACAGGGTCACACGCACGCACACTACTGCCCGGTGCATTCCGGATGGAGCCAACGAATGTCGTGGAGGCAGCGCTGATCGAGCTTGTGCCTGGCTTGCGCGTCTCGGCACCCACCACGGTGGCAACGATGAGGAGCAGTTGGAGGCAGTAACGAGGATCTTATCGATGTGCAAGGTGATAGCCTCGATGCAGCTGGGCACCGACCTTAGGGGTTGAGGTGGGAGGTAGGACGGAGCCAGTGACCTCATTGATTTGCATACAGGAAGAGAGAGAGAAGAGAAGAAAGGAGGAAGAAGAAGGTTTAGTCACTAACATATGAGCCCGTTGTCTAAGAATTTTTTATAAATTTAATTTGCTAACTCGCTGCCATGCAATCAGCCATGTCATTTGCCACCCGACAAATAAACCACCTCAAGAGGTTATTTAGATGTTTTCGCATAGTTTAGAGAGCTATTTAGACAATTTCATACCCCCTCTATTCTTTTTTACCTGACGTTTTTAATTTTTTACGGCCTTGAGATGTGACTTTGACCGTTATTTTTTTTATAAATTTACAATAAGATATACTAACAAAATTATAATATTATGAAAATATTTTTAATGATAAATCTAATTATATAATTTTTGTATAGTCAATCAATCTGGATAGTTTCAAATCTATTAGCGGTCAAACTTTAACATGGATTCTAGTAAGTGAGGTAAAAAAGAATGGAGGGAGTAGTTTAGGGGATAAAATAGACGCATCTCAATAGTTTAGGAATCAAATAGACTTTCCCCCCTAAATTAGTGTTATTAAGCATAATGCTACAAGAGGAATTACTTTTAAGCATCAATATAAAATTCTAACCGCATTCTGGCAACACCCGCATGCAATGAAGTAAAGCGTTGCTTCTTGGCTGCCTATGTGCATGTATTAAAGCAGAGCATGCAGTAGAGAATTGATGCTTAGGCCCCGTTTGGTAGAGCTCTAGGAAATCCTGGATCTAGAGTTGTAGGCATGTTAAGTGCATTTACATGACTCATTTCATTTATATTATATATTAAATAAAAATATTTAAATCACTTTAATTTGGTCAACAAACTACAGATCCAGCATAGATCTCAGAGCTAGAGCTGTGCCAAACGGGGCCTTAGTGTACGGTAATGGTCATCAGTTTCTGCAGCACTTTTCAACGCCCCTCTCCTCGTCTATATATATCAGCCTCCTATATAGTTAGAGCAAGTGAGACAAAAACATTGTACACACACATGAAAGTATTCACTGTTCTCTAATGAACTATTCTTGTAGAAGGAAGAGAGGTAAAAACTCGATATGCAAGGAGCTAGCATGTCTCAAGGTGGGTTTGTGCAATATAGCATAACTAAAGATTTGTTTTTTCGGTTAAAATAAATTGTGCTAAATGATCTTGTAGCTTCCGTATTTTACTTACAATTGGTTTCAAAGCCATGCTCTAGCACTTTTAGTTTGCCATCAAGGTCGTTTATGTATTTGTATCATACATTATAAAAATTTCCTGGCGCTTGATCATTCTGTTATTCTCCTTTGCGTAGAGTAGCATGTTAACATGAATGTATAATGCTTTGACGAGGATCCTTGACTAGGTCAGTATTTTTTGTCAAGAGAAGTTAAAATAGAATTTCATTTAGGTCCACTTAGCCAAGGCTCACCTAGTACCTTAGACAGAGCCTATTTAACCAAGTTATCTTTTCGACCAGAGAAGACACAATGAAGGCACATGTCTAAAGGTAGAAGGCGTCTATTACAACATTAACAGTCACCTTTTAGAAAAAAATATAAATTAGGGATCTGCATGACCCCCAAACATATAGCAATTTTATTCACTTTTTAAAAACTCTTCGTCCATGGTAATAAAATCTTTGGATGTATTATTGTTCTCTTAATTATTATTTTTGTAACTTGGATAGAGGGTCGTGAGTCCCATGCATCGAGTCCCGTGCGCGCATCGACGTGCTCTAATGCACGTCAATGTCTTTTATCTCTGTCATAGTATGAGTTAAGGTTCTGTCTATTTGGTTTGCGTGAGAGATTTATGTAAGTTGCATCTTTTATATCTCACGTCATCTAAGTGCAAGTACATGTATGATACATCAGGACTTATATTATGTTATTACGCTGAATCTTTCTTTTTCAAGTACTGTTGCTCGGATGGAAAGGAAGAAATGTTTTTACACTTCATTACCTGTGAACTGTTGTAGAAATTAAAGATTGAGGTCCTACTTTATTCGTCAAGATGAGAATCATATCCATCCTGCAATGTTTAAAGGATAGAATCATTTGCACCTTCGTTCACGAGATTATGGTTTATTCTAGTGAACATAACAGTGGGAGTAAAATCCACATGCCAATTAGATATTTATATTATTAAAAGCATGTTAGTCACCAAAGTGGCTTTGCTTGAAAGGAGCTTAGATATTTAATTGTGCCTTTCACTTGTTCATATTATGTTCGATGCTACTAAGAAAAAATGTTGTGAACAATTGAGTTCCCTTATTATAAAGCTAGGAGGTCACCCAAAAGCAAACCATTGCTTATGATTGATGACAGTAAAAGAGATCATCAACATACTTGCTAAATATGTTAGTTTATCCAAAGATAGCATGCAGGTTGGCTTGGATATGCTTGATTACCGATCTATTAAAGTATGTTTTAGCATCATTGTTGTTTCAATTGTGTATTTAAATTTCATCCAAAGATGTTTTAGATGCACACTTAAAGTTTGTTCTAACATGGATCTAATTAGTTTACTCAAAGTATTAATATATGAGCATGTTTAATATTTGCAGCGTTCATTAATTTAATGAGTCAAAGCTATGGATTGTTCAACGGGTTGAACTATGGTGATTGGTCCGAACTGGATGATGATCAACAAAATATTTAATTGTGTGTTAATTATAAAATTAGAGTTATTAAACATAATGCTACCTCATAGAATGCAAGCGCACTCGAGCATGCAATGAGTAATGTAAACATAGTATTGTACTAGTTACTTGTTCGTGCGTCGCAACAAAATTTATTAGATATATAGAGAATTATGATATGGAAGATAGCTACTCTGATCAATTGAAATGTAAAGAGTGGTGAGAAGTTGAGAATGTGGCGGTTGAAGGAGAAGGGACGTACAACTACCAACTCATTTTTTTTTATAATAGTAATAATGATAATAGGAGCAGGAAAATGGATCCATCGTAATGAATGAAATAGGTGCATTTCCAAGTACATTTGCTATATATGAGCCTATGATCGCAACCAGCTATTGTTGGGAGAGATAAATGGGAAGAAAAAAAAATCCTTCATCTGCAACTCAAGTACAGCCAACTACTCCCAGCTATAATTGATTAAGGTGTTGCTTCAAAAGCTCAAAAGTTCCTAACATGTTTAATACTGTTGCAATTAAGAGAGACAAATCCAACATCATGGTTAGCTAGCCGCGGCCTGTGGTTAGTATGAACTGCATGTATATTTCCGCTGCTTTGTCGACGGATCGATCGAGTCAAGTTGGCAAGTTTTCATGATGGATCCACCCGGCTTGCGTGCGAATTGAGTTCGTCTCACAGGTCGTTGCCCATTAAAAGCTTTCTATTCGGTAGTTATGGAAAACGATCTTGGCCATTTAGTCGTGATTGGATGCGCGCCATGATTACAATATTGCAGAGCCTTTAAAAGAAAAGATACGTACCCAATTCCATTCCCTTTCCGAACATAAATTCCATTTGAGCTAGCTGCCGCTACTGATTTGTAGCCAGGAAATATTGTGCTTTCATTATATACAAATCTTTCCATTGAAAAACATTCCACACAACACACGGCATTACTCAAATATTTATTAAAAATAGTGAGTGCCCACGAATATACGGATGGAAGTGCAACACAATAATGGATTCAATAATTGACATCTGGTTCTAGATAAACTATAACTACAAAAATAAATAAATAGAATTGAATAAAGCACATAAAGCGGCCATCATTTCTCATTAAAACATTAACACTAAATAAAAATAATTCAATAATGCACACAAAAAATGTAAATGCACCGTTATACGTGGGCAGCCCAAGGGTATAAATACAAACTTTAAACCAAAAATAAATTCGAATCCGGGCTACAGGATCGACTAGAGTAGTAAACCACAAGCCTCCTTCCTCCCGAAAATTGCAGTAATTGCCATTGAATAACTCCACAACCATTCATCAACAACACCAATAAATTAAATAAGAGTACTCCATATTCATTGACCTCCCCAGTCGCTGGCGCGCGGGCCCCAACTGTCGGCGAGGGCGGCGGGCTCGCGATATATATAGGTGCGCCCTACCACGCACTGCAATCTCTGCAGAGCAAACACGGAAGCAAGGAAACCGGGGGCGCCAAACAACTGCCGAGAAAGGGAAGCCGGGGAGGCGCGCGCGGGGGAGGATGGCGGCGGACGTGAGCTCTGTTGCGAGGCTGCTGCGCGGGGAGGCGGGGAAGAGGGGCGCGCCGTCGGAGATCGTGACGATGGATCTGCTCGGCGGGTGCGGCGGCGGCGGCGATGGCGGGGAGGATGAGGTGGTCGACCTGGAGGTGAAGGTGCCCGCCGGGTGGGAGAGGCGGCTTGACCTGCGGGTGAGTCCTTATCGCCTGTGTATATATCTGCTCCGTTTGTTGATCTCAAGGGTTGTTCATGTATTATTACGTCCATGTTTGGTGCTTTGAGTCGAGATGAAATTTGAGAGAACTCTCTTAATCGATCGGTGCTGGGATTTCTTATGATCGGATTTCACTTCCCATCGTTTGCAAGATGTATGTATGGGTTAAACAAGCCATACTTTTTGGATTTTTTTTTCCAGAGATGAAGCCCCTGCATGTTCTTGATCTTAACAACATAAAGATCGAACTCTTTGTGCTGTTCAATTATATGAATTTTTTCTCCTGTCGATCAGTTTCAAATTATTCACCAAATTTTCTCGGTTTGCAGTCCGGCAAGACGTTCCTGACTCGGCGCCACCAGGGCGGCCAAGACGGTCACCAAGACCTCAACCTGCCTCCACCGGCTGCCGCCGCTCCCGCCACTTCGTGTGCGGCCCGCACCCTCGACATGGCTCGCTCCGCCCTCGAGCGCGCCACTGCCGGCCGGGCCGCCACCTCGCCAGCCACGTCGTCCTCGTCGTCCGCGTCCACCTCTTCATCCTCCGCGGGAAAGCGCAACCGCTCTCCGCCTGCAAACATGAAGACCCCCGCGAGCCCGTCCATGCGGGTGGCCGCGTGTCCGTCCTGCCTCACATACGTGCTCATCGCCAAGGACGACCCCCGTTGCCCGCGCTGCGCGGCCATGGTGCCGCCGCTCGTTGGGAAGTCTGTCGCTGCCGCCGCGGCCGGCGGCAGTGGGAAGAAGCCGAGGATTGACCTGAATGCTGCCGCCGACGAGACCGAGTGAACGGAGAAAAAGGGAAAGAAAAAGAAGAATTTGGAAAAGTTTTACCAGTGTTTTTCTCTTCTTTTTTAGTGATATTAAATATTCTGATAAGTTTTCGTTGAGTTACGTAGGTCTATAATATTATATTATTTCCTCATAAAAGTTTACATGTTCTATATAGGAAAACAAATGATCGTAGGATCAAATTAGCTGGGTCGTTATATAGAAGTTGGACTTTTGTTAATTTCTTTTGTTCCTTTTTTTCTTTGTTTTTCTTCAATGCGCAGCTGTACAAACTAAAATAGTAGAAACATATGCGTTTTGTTCATTCCTTTTCTTGCTTATACTTTATTTATTTCTTCAATATTTGCACGTAGAAATCAGCATAATATAAACCAAAAAACTTGGTATTTTAGGTGCTAGGTTTTGCTGCGGTGTATCTTGAAAACAAGGAATACAAATAGTTTACCCAGTTAAGTGTATTCCGCATATTTTATATTATACACGATACGCAAGAGTCATATCCATGATGTTACACAACACGTACGTGGTCTCATCCAAACCTTATCGACTCGAGTAGTGATGGGATATATGCCTATTGAACAAGAACTGATCGATAGACTGCCGCCAAATAGCCCCCAACTCTATTAGGTGAAGTTCACATCGAAACGTACATGAAAATTTAAATTCAATTTTCAGTCTCAAACAAATCTCAGTTATGAGAATTAACCATTTATTAATTCGACAAGCATGCAAAATAAAGTACTTTTTGTGATTACTCCGCATTAATGACGCACATGTAACGCCCCCGTTTCCAGGGGCGCGTACGGACACGGCACTCCGCAACTATTCACGCATGAACAGTTATGGAACGCCGCGCAAGAGTATACCATTGCATGCTTACAACAAAAGTCCAGCATATATTTTACATATGGACTAACATCCATTTTTCTACAGCGGGGCGTGCAAACCCAAAGTATACTTACATTACAAAAACTCCAGAATCCGGTTGAGCGCGGCGAAGACCTAAAGCCACGGGTCCTCGACGGGAAGACCTTTCCAACACGAAATCTTGAATTGCCTTCTTTTCCTTCTGGTATCTGTGGCATTTAGCAAGCCTGAGTACTCCGACCCCGTACTCAGCAAATCACAAGGGAAACCCTAACTTACTACTTGCCTGGATCAACAAAGGGAGGGAGTATACTTGGTTTATTACTTTGAGTGGATGCAGTTTTATTTGCAAATATTTTGATAAAACGGCCCAAAACTACTTCTCAAGAACTCAGGGGTTTTCACGAAGAGTTCATTAACCAACTTAACCAAGTTAAAGCATGTACAAAACTACTTAAGCTTCGCTGCTGGAATCACCCAAGTGACACAGCTCCAATAACCGGGAGCACGGCGTATTCGAATACCATTTATTTGACTCTGCAGAGTTTGCTCAGCTTTACCCACACGATTCCTTAACCCTCATGACTGAGTTAAGGAAGCCAGGTCGTTTCACTGCTCAACTCTTTATATAGACTCTACCCGGTAGAATTCACTCGGGTCTGGATCCCACACACACACACACGCACACACACACCCACACAAGAGAAAACAGTGTCCGCTTCGAGTGAACTCTACCGTTGTTAGGCACCCATAGCGCGGCTCACCTAACCTCACTGCTAAACCTCCTGTAGAGTTTCAATCGAGTTGAGCAGCTACTAGACAAGTGTTGACAAGTCAACTCCTGTGGTTGAGCGATCACTGTGACATTTGCTCAGCGTAAGAGTTTTAGTCCTTATATTTTCACATGGTCCGCAACCTCGCCAGGCCCGCGACCCAAACTGAGGTAAGCGGTGGGCGTAGACCGTCCTGCGGTTTCCCACTCACCCTTACCCTTCTCCAAACCTAGGGTAAAAGATTGGCGAGGACCGTCTTGCGGTTTCCACTCCCCCTTACCCTACCTTGTGCACGCCGGCACTCTCCGCTCTAAGATACGGTGTCCCATACCACCCTACCTTAGAGTCGGGTTTTCTAAATTCTATTGGCTCCACAGCCACAGCCTTATTAGTTTAAGCTTTTGCATGATAATAATATCCTACAATTATCTAGATTAACAGCTAATTATTTCTAGGGTTACAAAGGCATGGCTACAAGTTTAACATGGCATTTAACGGTGGTAGGTTTAACTACATAACATGTCATTCTAAACACTTTATTTTATTTTCAAACTAACATTTCACAATTAGTATAATGCAAATAGCATAATAACATAATTAGACAACATGGGTTGCAACATGATCAAGGACTTGTGACTTGCCGTAAACCGGGACGAACTCGGCTAGCTCGAACGTAGAAGCTCCTGGATCCTGCGACTGCACTTGAACTTCCGGGGTCTTCGAAACTAGCGCAAACATACAAAATAAATAAATCCGGCTTGAGACTAATCAAGCGAGGGAAAATAAACTATTTAAAAAGGAGTAAAATGCATAAATCTCCAAATGGGGAATTTTAGGAATTTATTTGGGATGAATCTGTGGAAATGGAGGTTACCAATGGGTCTGGAATATTATTTGGAGCAAAGTGGTGAAATTTGGGAATTTTTGGGATTTTCTGTGATTTTCTAGAATTTATTTAGATTTTCTGGGATTTTGGAAAATAACAAATCTCTGGAAAATGGCTATGAACAGTGATGGGCTGGCCTGGCGCTACAGTGCAGCCCAGCCGGGAATTCAAACGCGCGGCCGGCGGCCCGCGCGTGCGCGCGTACGCGCGGAGAGGCAAGGCAAGCCGAGGCCTCGGCCCACGCTCGCGCGCGCCCACCTCGCTCAGATGGCTGACGCGTGGAGGACGCGGACGGCGGCGATGCGGAGGAGCGGGCGGACGGATGCGGGGCGGGATGGCGATCGAACGGCGGTGGAGAGGGGAAGGCGGGCGAAGCGGTACGGATCGAATCGGACGGAGGGGAGGTGAAGTCTTTACGAAGATCCAACGGCGGTGGAGAGACTTCATCTGACGGCCCACTTTAAAAGGCAACGGGAGGTACGGACGGGTGAGATGGGGCCACGTCCCCCGTCTTCTACCTCCAGCTGCTACAGTGGCCGCGCGGCGAGGTCACGGTGGCGACGGCGGTCCGGGCGCTAGGGGGCTCGCCGGCGGTAGCGGAGGACACCAGAGGGTGGAGCGGAGTACGGGGAACCCGTTTCGGGGATTTAGAGAGTGAGGGAAACAACGGGGAGAGCGGGAGGGAGAAGAGGGTGTCTCGGCTAATTGGCGGCGGAGGGGGTCGCCGACGGCGAGAGGGTTCAATCGGGGGCGGCTACACGGACAAGGGACCCAGAGGCTCACATTGGCGGCGGAGGTTCAAGCCGAGGAGCCCTGAGTTGCTCTAGCCACGGCGAGGTGCGACGACCGAAGAGGGAGCTTCGTCGCCGGAGTTCCTCGGTGATCCTCCTGTGAAATCAAGGGTACCAACGGTATAAGCAAGTGGATGAGATGCTCTGGTGAGGGTTAATTGGAGAAAGAGGACGGGGAGCGGAAGATCCGCTCACGGGCGTCGCCGGCGCAGGGGAGAGCGGCGACGGAGCTCTGGGCAACGGAACTTCAATCGGCTGCTCTGGAAGGTGTGCGGGAGTGGTGGGAGGTGTTTGCGGGCGAGGGAGAAGCTCGGGGAGCAAAGAAGGCAAGGGAGCCGCGGGGACGGGTTTTATACCCGGAGCGGCGAGGGGAATCCTTCGGGGAGAAGGAATGGGCGGGACCCTGGGGTCGACAGGAGAGCACGGGAGCAGTGAGGGCGTCTCCTCCGCGGGATGGGGCGGTGTCGGGGTGCTGTAGCGGCTTGATGGCGACAAGACGGGAGC